>CM060906.1:453153198-454489198 GCA_030737815.1 Allium fistulosum | reverse complement strand
AGCGGAACAATATATAATAGATGTCAACAGATCTTTATACAAAAGAACTATTACTGTTTTTATACATTACATCATCAGAGTACAATATAATCAACATCACAATTCAGGACAGTTATAATAACTTGTCCCACATACAGAATACACAACATACACAACACAGTGGAATATACAGCATATACGTGTGATACGTCTCGCCGTCCAGCTCGTCTCTTGAGTTCCATAGCATCCTATCCTGTGTTCTATAATACTCGGTCTGACCCGAGCATTATAATAAAATAACACCCGAGTCAGTCTGGAAAACCAGCGTGAGAAAACACACTCAATTGGATTATTTAAGTTTTCCAAACCCTTTGAAATCAAAAGCATCTCGTAAGACCACGCCACAAATAAACATGACGGGTTTTTACCTTACGATAGCAAAAACACTTTTTATCAAATCCGTCTGATATTATAACTGTGTCTATATACAAATACTTATTCAAATAGCTGAAATTGTTACATGATTAAATTCCAGCATACTAGCCACAAAGTGGATTCTACAAACAAAAACCGTAAAAGGCACGTAGGGAGAATGGATTTCCAACTAATGACTAGGCACTGGGGTACCACCTGTCACAGTACCTGGTCTAGATCTGCGTACCGAGGACCACGCCCGATCCTTTGCAACACAAGACCGGAACTACCCCTTACTGAATAATTCCGACTAAGATCACCCCACGGTTGGGATCAGCAACCGCACCACTAAGCCGAAATAAAAAGGGACATCTAGACAGGGATGACCTCACCCTAATGGGTGCTACCCACATAGCCTTGCTGCACAACCCCTGATTTTCAGTCATTCCCGGTTGATGAGGCTCGAGGCTAAGCGTTACCTTTTTAGAACATATCCCTTGGAATGCTCATCGTCCACTTGACGATGTTCTGAAAGTATTCATCCATACAAGTCCATCCCGGGTTCGAACGGAACCGAAGGCACTACTCCTACTACATCCATTTTGGAATCACCCTCAGGATTAGTAGCGACTAGCCCTTGCACTTCACTGCTCCATCTTCGACTCCAAACTCGTTTCCCACACGAAACGTACAAACCGGATCGAAGTGGTATTCGGAAAATAAATCCCGATCCCGCACTCTTCGAAACGATCAGCGCATTGGCCAATATTGATAGTCGATTATTTAACTATCAATTAACATCCACAAACAACCATCAGACACATAAATAATTTTTCCCAATTATTTATTTCTAAATATCTTCGCAAGATATTTTCTACACTTCAACCCCTTTGAAAACAGTTTTCAAAACCACTTTTCTTTCCCAGAATAAATTCCCCGAATATTTTCTATTTCCACTGAAATCACCAAGTACAAACACTTTAGATTTTTATAGTAATTTAAAACACTATATTATAAAATATACTTTAAACAAAACATTTAAATTAAAACTACTTTAATACTTTATTCAAAGATATATACTTTAAGAATATTTACAATAAAGCTACTTAATAAAATATAAAACTAGATTTTTACCCTTTTAAACATAATACCAGGTCATTTTTAAATAATTATTACTAAAATAAATTTGAAAAATACTTGCTTAAAAATTTAAACATTTAAGAATAATAAAATTTCTAAAACATATCTTTAATCAACTTTAAAACTTTTAATTTATACTTAGAAAAAATTTGTCTTGTAAACGTACTTGGATATCCAGGGAAATATACTTCTCTTTCACATCTTAAAAAAATAAATCACTATTTATTTTTAACCAAATTTATCCATTCCTTTAATAAATTCCATCCTGAATTTATACTTCCAAATATCCACTGATATTTTACTTCGCTTTATAAACCCAGTTTATAAATTCCAAAATCTCACTTCTCTTTAAATTCCAATTCCAAACACTTAAATCAATTTTCAATTGATTTCCAATTTACTTCACTTTGAAATAAATTTCCTTACTTACTCCATTTATTTCAAAATCCATTAACTTCATATTTTATTTCTTTATTATGATTTAAAATCCTTAAACTGAAAATTTAAATTCCAGATTCCCAAATTCCTTCTTTTCCCTTTTAATTAAATTTAAACCTTGAATTAAAATAAATTCTTTATTCTTTTAAATAATATCGCTTAGTTTTAAAATTCATTATTTCTCGGTTGTTTCAAAATTCCCTTTCCATACTCGGAATTTATTTACTAAAATTTAAAAATCTCTTTTATTCTTTCCAATTCATTCCTGAATTTATTCAAATTCTCTATCATTATCTGCTTAAAAATCTTCTCTTATATTTCTTTTTCAAAATCCGATATATATATTTTTAGTAACCAAGTATACCCAAATATGTTCAATCAACCTGTTGCATCTAACATTCCAATCATCAATATAATTTATCATAGGATATCAAATAATCATAACAGAATATTAAACATTCTAAATAAATTTTGAGGAATCCAGTTGGATCCCTCCAACCTGTTTCCCTGCATCCAAAGATGTTAGCACAATACCAATTCCACTTCGAGGTGGAATATCGCGGTATATGGGTTTATATAATATCATCCGCTATTATGCGGCGCATAGGATCTCATCCGCTATATAATGCGGGAAATCAATCTCTTCAATATGTATATATATACTACTATATATAATATATCACATCCAATCATTCAACCCAACATTTAAATTTAACCATTTAAATTTAAATGGTAATCCAAAAGAGTGAGATTAACTCACCTTTGTTATTTGCAACCCATTTCCATTCCGGCTTGATTTGTTTCCATGATTTTAGACCTTGTATAAATATTTATACAGTTTATTAATATTCAAAATAATCGAACAATCAATTGCCATTTAATAAATTTAATTAACTAATAATTTAATTTTAAACTAATAAATTTGATTTTAAACTAATCTTCCTATAATAATAATAATAGTTAAATATATTAACTTAACAAATAAATCACCTTAATAAATTATTCAAAATAAACTAGTAAATTAAAATATCTTTATGTATATTATTTATTTCATTTTCTGTTGAAACTACCTACATATATATACTTATAAATAATCTATATTACCATTTAAAATTTCTACTTTCTAAATCTTATCTATATATAAACTATTTTCTGTTTTGTTGTATACATACATATATATAAATCTTTAAATAAAAATAAATAAATTGTTTTATATCCTACTGTATATTAAAATCTCAGCTATCTATATAAAAATATATTTGTTTCCTGAAATCTGTGTGTGTATATATATATACACATAATATTAAATCAAATCAGAGAATACCTATTGCCTCAAACGCGACTGCCTCCTTCACTGCCGCACTCGCATCCAAGCATGAACCCAACCCAAGTTCGATCGAAACCCTTGCCAAGACGCCTCGCCTGGCTTCGCCCTCAACGACCCAAGGTGCCTTGCGACATTCACGACACGCCGCCGCCCACAAAACGAACTCGCGCCCCACGCCTCCGCCAGAATCACCAACCCTGGCCTGCATGCGTCCCTCATCTCCACGCGAGGTCACGCTGCCTCGACCCCATTCTCTTATTTCATTTCGAATGAAACCGATTTTGTTCGTTCATTTATTATTTTCTATGAAGATTTGAATTTTGTGAATAAAGGAAGAAGAGAAGAAGGATATCGACATTGATTTATTTTTGCTTTTCGAACGAATTAGAACTGGGGAGAAAAACTATCGTTCGGCCATTATAATTTTTCTTCGTTCGCTTATTTTTGATTTAGAAATGCATTTTCTTTCTGAAACAAAGAACGCGGCTGATTGAAATGAAAGGAACGTGATGTTTCGAAAAGAGAGAAGCATGTTGAAGAAGGTATAGGAATGTATACATCATAGTCCTGATTTGATAAATTTTCGACTGAAAGGAATATTGAATTGACAATGTACATATATATTATTTTATTTTATTTTAAGCTCAAAATATCTCATTTTCCAAAAGCAACTTACAAATTCGAACTCCTATCGAGGCAAGGCACTAGGCATTCATAATGTTATACCCCTATTACGAACACAATGGAAAAGGTTTCGAGTCCTAACTCGATCGTATGGAGAAGATAGCTTTTTGGACCCAGTTATTATATTAAATTTTCGATATAGATTCCAGCGCGTTTATATATCGTACGATTACATGACAACTCCAAACGCTACGAAAATTGAAATCCGATAATAATACAATATTACGGATCCAATGGAACTTGTTTCATCGAATTCCGAGACTGTACCCCGAAAGGCTATTTTTAAATATCGATTTAAACGATAAAATTTCAAAACTTAACAAAACACTTCCAAATTCAATTTTAGCACTTTTACTATCTTTAGTATTATTAATATAAATTTTCCAAGCCTTCAAATTATTTTTAACTGGCTTAGAACTCCAGATTCAATACTTTACCAAATTTTCAATTGTTTAATTCAATAATTTAATTATTCCATAAATATTGATATTTGAAATTCAAGTTAAAAATTCACATTTGAATATTTAAAATCAATTAAATATTCCAATTTCAAATATCCAAAATTCCGGGTAGTCACATTCCTCCCCCCTTAAAAGAATTTCATCCCCGAAATTACTAGTTAGGAAGAATGATTAAATCCCCGTTAACTATTTTCTCAAATCCAAATAGTTTTTAACAACTTCCCAAAACCATCTTTTATTAAGGACATACTATCACCCTTACTATCTTTACAAACCCATCCATAGGTTTCCAATAACATTACTTACTCATCAATTCAAATTTAAATTTGAAATCAAATTTTGAATTATCAAAATTTTTCTAACTCCCTAAAATTTTGAAATTTTTTGCCAGTGTCTCCTTTGCGCGGCTAGCTCGGTACAACCACAAAATGCCTCTACGGGCCCCAAAATTTCAAAAGAAAACAAAAGGCCAAGTGGCTAGATCGGAAAATCATCAAATTTCATATAGAAATTTAAATACATACCTTTTGTTGGGCCATTTAAATTTATTTTCTGAAATCAAAAATACCAATTCCTTTTTGCTTTTTAAACACCTATATATCCTACTTAGCAATAATATCCACACAGAATTCCAAATTCATTTAATTCATTTCTTTTCAAAATTTACAACATTTGCTTTACTTAAGCCGTACGACGCACACATATTATTCGTACGCAAATATCAAATCCGATCGCTCACTCGATCACACAATTTCATTTCCGAACTAGTATCGTTCACCCGACTCCCTAGTGCGGACTCAGATCTGGTTTCTTGATCAGAAACCATCATCCTCCTTGCATAGCCACAAACTATGATAGAGAATTTCCAAAATCAATCAAAATCCATATCCAGGGTTCGCCGTCGAAAATCGAGTGAAAAATCCCAACTCGGACCGATATAACTATCTCGAAATTCTATGCTCGAATCTGGATCAAATTGCTATGTGAATAAAATAATTTACGCACATCGTACGTAATTAGCCCCAATTGATTTTTAACTATATCAATTCTCTTTTATTGACCTTCATTTTGATTGTTATTCACTTATTCACAATTATTCCATTTCACAACTTTCAGTTTTAATCTGCATTCAATTATTCACTTAGTATATTTCCAATACCAAATTTACTTAAGAACTTCACCATTCTTTCTTAAGTGTAATATAAATGTTTTATATACTTCTTATAACTATTTTCACTTCACCACTTTGGTTTATCCATACTTTCATTCGAATTTTCATTTTCAAATTCATTTGAATCCAATATCCCTTTCATTTTAAATATTGAATTCTATTCACATTATCTCATCCATTTTAATTTCCAAACTTTTATTTTAATAGTCCATTTTGAATTAATTCTTCAACTTTACTTGACCCAATTCAAAATGAATTCCAATACTTCAGTTTTCAATTCTATTTGCTTACAAATTTTAAATCATTTGTCGTTAGTGAAAATTTAAAAAAAAAATTCTAACTCCCAAAATTTCCGGAAAATTTTGGCAGTCTCCTTTGTACGGAGGAGCTTTTGCAATTTGACAAGAGATATAAATATATATACATCGACCCACACGGTCGGAAAAACAAAAAAACAAACAGTTCATATTTCCTAACTTTTATTACGTAGACGTACCTTTATTTAGCATTTTTAAGCTAGCGGCTTATTTATTTAGCATTTAGCGCGACCAAAATCTAGCCACACGGCTTTCCTATACCTGTACTTACTCAATTAAAACATGTAAGTGCCAAATATATGAAATTTATTTACATTTCACTCATTTACAATAGCTAACACATGGATTTCATAAGCCATACATACCAAACAGCACCTATAAGTAATTAATAAGTTTTCAATCACTAATTCAATTGCTTTCACTCGCTTTTCTTACCCTTGCATTCAATTTAAGTGATGTACAACTCACTTACTTACCTCCAATTCATTTATAATTCCAAACAACTCATATTCATGTCAATTGATTCAAAAATCAATTTTGTTTACTTCTATCAATTCATATAATTTTATTCAATTCCATTTTATTTTACTAATTTAATTCAATTAGTATACTCATTCAATCCATTATAAATTCTAATTTGCATTCACAATTTATTTCTGAATTCATTTTATTAATAACAAGGCCATTCAATTTATTTCCACTCACTTGGATATTATTTGCAATTCAAACCATCTTTATCCTAGTCCAACTTCATTTTCATTTGACAACACTTCAATCATATTTTAATTTATTAACACTTCGAGTCGAATTTTCACTTGAAACCCAAGTTCATTTCCAAACTCCATTAATAACTCAGACTTTATTTAATGGACATTCATTTTCACCGAAGCCAAGCTTCCATAAATTTAAACTTAAGTTAATTTACTTCAAATCATTCCAATTTCATAACTAAAGTTCATTCTCATTTTATTTGATTCCAATATCCAGTTCCGATTCATTTATTTAGAAATGTGAATTCATTTGTTTATTTACAAATTTATTTCACACTTAGCAAATTTTATTTCAATAGCCATTCATTAAGCTCACTTAGACTTTTCCTTAAATTTACTTTTATCTTACTTGATTCATTTACACTTTAATTCAAAATTTTTACTTCTATAAGTTTCCCAACTTATTTACATTCCATTCACCAATCCCTTTTAATTTATTTCATCTAATTGGCCCGCTTTTCCACTTATTTTATTGCTACATTTAATTTAATTTAACTATTCTCCAAGTTAAATTTTATTCTAATCAAATTTCAAGTTTTATAAGTTTTTCAAACCCATTTATTATTCCATAAACATTTTTAATTAACTTCCAGAGTTTTAAGCAATTTCTCAACATTTCAAAATCACCTTTGAAATCAATTATATCCAAAATCCTTTGGTATAACCAACTATTTCTTTGAATTTCAAAACCAAAACCCAGTTTTGCAAACAAACACCAATCCAAAACATCCAGGCAGCAATTCCTCTCCTAGAAACTCGAAAATGAACATCGATGATGCTGCAGTCATCATCGAAGTTATTTCCATCGACCGAAAGAGAGTTAAATGCTTTTATCTCTTTAAAACCCCTCCAAATATTTTTAAATTCCAAATCTCTCCAGATTTCAAATTCAGCTCAAAATATTTCTCAAATACTATTACCATTATTTCTCCAAAACCTTTGAAAACCATTTTCAACCCAAAAGTATTTAAACCTTTCCCAAAATTTCAAATCTTAAATTCTTTCAGTCTATATTCAACATTACTCTGGATTTTACCTCATTTCAATTATAAATCACATTTATAATGCACATTCATAAATCACATTTTATATATGAATTTATTTCTTAGCTTTTAGTTATGATTTAAATTTCTTATTAAATATTCTCACAACAGTGATAATAACTTAATATTATCACTCCTTAACAACCAAACATCCATATATAACTATAATAATTTTCGAAAAATTATTTCTTTTATACACAAAAATAATTTGGGTAAAATTATTTCATTTAGCCTATTTTTAAAACAATACTGTGTCGAATTGTTCTATTCAAGTGTTTAGAGATCCCTATCAATAACGTTAATTACTCGTATTGACCAGAATTCATAAACTACTCAACAAACCAATCAACACAATATAAAACCATTTTATATTCACTAACAAATACGCGCTCATATCTATTAATACACTCAAACTCATTCTAGAGTACTACGGACTCTATCTCAATGAGTAATCCCCACCAGAGCCAAGGTTCTCGCTTAACCTCGCTCCGATACCAACTGTGACAACCCGATTTTTCATACCGAAAAATCGAACCATCAGGATTAAAGAAGAAGGAGGTAGAAGAAGAAAATAGAAAACAACATTAGAATCTAAAAATCGCAGTGGAACAATATATAATAGATGTCAACAGATCTTTATACAAAAGAACTATGTAACAACCCGCATATTTGTCGATTTTATATTTAAATATTTTATTTAAATATTTTAATTGTAAGTCGGATCTTAGTCCGAAAAGCTACTTTTTGCATACGGTCAAATTAGGACTCGAGACCACCTCCATTGAGTTCAAAATGACGTTTGCGATCTTTTTTAGTATAAACTTCGATATGTTTGGAGTTAGTGGAATTTTGTCACTTTTTCGCTTAGAGCTTTGGTTTGGGCTGAACCACTTACTAACTCAGTCCCTACCCATCTCCTCTTCATCACTTCCTTCTTCATTTCCTAACACTTCAAGCTTCATCGAAAATGGAGGAGGGAATGGGAAATTAAAACTCCAAGCTCAAGTTCTCTTGCAAATCCATCATTCTACTCCAAATTCAAGTGAAGACATTGATTCAAGCTTGTTATTGTTCTTGCTTTGTTTTCAAGCTTCATCTCCATCAATTTCCGTGAAAAGGTGAGATTTTTATCTCACATTCTTGTCTATAACTATCTTGGATTGTTGGGAATGAATTCCTATCACTTTAGCATGTACATTTGCAGTTGGTTTGGATTAGATTGGCGAAAAACTCCAATTTTTAGTGTTTTTTGGTGAATTCCTGGGCTTAGGTCGTTCTGCCTCGGAATTAGCTCGTCCCACTTAGGTCACTGGGCCTTAGGTCGCTCTGGCGTGGAAAAGTCGCATGCGGCATATAGGCCGTTTCCCCTTAGGTCGTTTTCCCCTTAGGTCGTTAGACCTTAAGTCGTTCGAAGCTTTAGGTCGTTCGACCTATTTAACCCACACCTCCTGAGGTCGCGTACCCCTTGGGTCGCACCACCTTGGCCTCATGCCCACTCCACTAGGTCGCTCGACCTTACCTATTTATTAGGTCGCACCTCGTTAGGTCGCGCCTTACCTTAGCTCGGCCAAGTTACCAAGTTAAGTCGCAACTCCTAGGTTGCTTGGCCTTACACCTTTAAGTCGCTCGACCCTGTTGCCATATTAGGTCGCAACCACTAGGTCGCTCGGCCTCCACCTTAGGTCGTTCGCCACTTGGGTCGAATCACCTTAAGTCGCTCGGCCTCATCACTAGGTCGCTCGGCATGTGCAACCTTGTTAGGTCGCTCACCACTTTAGGTCGCAACGTTTCGGCCTGCTTTAACTCCTTAGGTCGTTCCAATGCTTTACTCGACCGTGTTAGGTCGTTCAACCCCTTAGGCTGCACCGTTTGTCGCATGCTAACTTCTTAGGTCGCGCCAATTTCTTATGTTAAATTATGCTATGTTGCAGGAGTATTTCTACTTTGATGCATTTTGAGGTGATTTCCTTGGATTTTGTTCACGTCTTCGAATGTGAATTTCTATGATAGATTGTTTCTACAATCATTTTTTTGATTTGTCACTTTAAAAATATAAAGGTTTCAATACTAGTAGTAAATATCAAAACTCTTTCATAAAAACGATTTCAACACTATTTTATTACAAAGCTCTTTTCCTAAACCGTTTTCCAATCTATTAGTATATACAAGCCTTTACCTCACTCGGATGAGAAATCTAATTAAACGGCTTAGTAAAACAAGTGGTATGAAACGCTTGCGTTCACTTCGTCGGTTAATTCTTGGACTTGTTCGATTGAACCTCTTGTGACAATTTCCTAGTGAAGATCTACAGTTTGTTCGTAAATATTTAAGTTAAGCTAGTGGTTATGGGACATGAAGCTAAACTCATATATTTACTAGCTTAGTGTAATTGACACTTCTTGGTGATCATGACGATCATTTTTGTGATTTAGACTAGCAATTGAGCGATGTCTCTTTGTCTGCGAGGTAGACTAGACCCCGTTTGTGTGATGTTTCTACTCACATATGTGGGGTAGCGCCCCACGGTCTTCGGGCCATAGTGGAGTTTTGACTCATGGTCTTCGGGCCGTTTAGTGAAAATGGTTAGCAACCATGGAATAGCTTTCCGTCTTGTGATACACGTGTTGGTGAGTTTTCATGCTCCCGTCTTGTGATAGGCCTCTTTCCCTTTTTCATGTGATTTCTGGATTTCTTGTGATGATTTCTGGAATTTTGTGCTTCACCAATTTTCGTGATTTCCATTGATAAGTTTTATCAATTTTGTGCATGGGTGAATTTGTGTGTCATTAACTTGTTATGAATACAAGTTTAGGGTATGATACCCCATTTTATCTTTGAGAAGATTCTTGTGATATTGATTAATCTCTTGTTGATTTTCAATTACATACTTATAGTAGTATGCCATTATGGTTATTATATGTTCATGCCATGTCTTTTATTCTATACCATATCATCTGATATTTATAGCTAGACTGATCCGTTTATTATTTTCTTATAAATAATACTCGGGTCAGACCGAGATGTTACAGGTGCTTCTGCTTGACTTCTCCCCAGGGATTTATTACTCTGACTTTTGGCTAACTACTTAGATTAGTAGTTTTTGTTTATACATTTGAGATATAGAATCCGTGATGTATACTTATTCTTTTGTGTAGCTTGTAGCTATTCTTTTGTATTATCGTGGATCTTTCAGACCACTACTCTGATGTACACTTTTATGTGTTATATTCATATCTTCTTCCGCCTTTGTGATATGGATGTCTGTGACTGATTTGTGTTATGTCTATTCCTATGTTTTTTTCCGAAGATTATATATAGCCACTGTGTGATAGCTTTGAGTTTGTATTTGTATGTCGGATTTCCTCCTTAAATGAAATGCATGCTATACTATTTGACATATCGGTGCTCGCACAAAGAAATTACATGGATGGTCGCTCCTCCACAGCCTTATTCTCCGTGCTAGTCGACAGCATTACACCGTAGTGTTCTTGGCTAGCGTGGGTATAGAGGTGGGGTGTCACAGCTTGGTATCAGAGCCAAACTTCGGAACAATGTAGAATAACTTAACAAGGATCATCGTCCTAAGTCCACCATAGGAGTCGTGCCTTAGGATTTAATTCGATCTTCGTACCGATTCATCCTATTTCTTTTTATGTATCCTTGTTTTATCTATCAAGATTTGCTTGATATTTATTTGGAGAATAACTTTTCTTCTTCTCTCTTTCTTAAAGAAGAGAATGTCTAGACCAGGCCGTCCCAGAGCCGGACCATCTACTGTTACTCCCCAGGATGGAGTTTTTATGACCGCTCAGCAGCTACTTGATTTAGTAAAGAATGCTCAAGCAGCTGGTCCTAATCAGGAACCAACTCATCCTAAGTCTGGATTTGCACTCTTGTGCAACGATTATACCAACTTGGGTGGGAAACCATTTAAAGGTTCCGAAACTATTATTGAGGTCCAAGCTTGGTTAAGAAGATGCGATCGAATCTTTTCTCGCATGAATCTTATCGATCTTCACCGTGTTCAGGTGGCCTCCAGTATGCTCCAAGAAAGAGCATTGGACTGGTACGAACTTCTTATTTCTGAAATTAATGAAGCGGATCTCTCCTGGGAGCAATTCCGGGAACGCTTCGAATTAAAATTCATACCAGAAGCAGAGAAAGTGACATTGGCTCGACGTTTCATAGACCTTGTCCAAGGTGAGTCCTCTGTGACAGATTATGTCGCATCCTTCGAGGCACTGTCTAAATATGGGGTTGAATACATCAACACCCCATTGAAGAAGAACTAGAGATTCATCTATGGCTTAAACAAAAATCTCAAGAAGCCATTACTTCTAAAATTAGAAGTTTCTTTCGATCAACTCATTGATATCGCTCTTCGTCTTGAAGAGGCTGATAGGGAAAGTGATGTTGAAGTGGTAGGGGCTAAACCAAACTTCCACAACAAGAAAAGGCCTAACAAGTCCAAAGGCCCTTATCCCAATAAAAAGGGGAAACAAGCAACTCCTGCTGCAAAGACTCCTTCCCCTAGTAGCGAGCAATGCTATAACTGTGGTTCTAAGGACCATTTTGCGAACAAGTGTTCGAAGCCGCGTTCTTGTCGCTATTGTAAGAGCCCGGATCATTATATACATTTATGCCCCAGACTTCAAGGCAAGAAGGGGGAAAGCTTAATGTGGCTCAAGCCCCTGGCAACACATCTCGCGGTCAAGGTATGTCTCATTCTGTCCTTGATGGCATTATTATATTTCATGATCAACCTATTCGAGTTCTTTTTGATACGGGTGCATCCCATTCTTTTATATCAAAGGAACTTGTTGATACCTTTTCTTTAAGTGTTGTCGCTTTAATGACTTCTCTGAGAATTGCGAATCCCGTTGGTGGATCCGCAACACTCAGTTTGCTTTGTAAAGATGTCGAGATTATTTTGTGTGATTTTTCTTTCCTAGCCGATTTGCATGTCATGCGTTACTTAGGCTTTGGAATGATTTTGGGTATGGATTGGCTTAACCGTTATGAAGCTCATATCCTATGTCCTGAGCGGACTATTTATCTTCGACATCCACTATCTGTTAAGCAGATTTCTATTGTTCTTAAAGATTCGGATTCCACTTTGACGGCATCTTTATATTCTCTAAATCCTCTTGATGATGACAATGATGATGAGGAAGATGTCATTTCTCTTATTCACGTCGTCCGTGAATTTTCCGACATATTTGAGCCCGTTTTAGGATTACCACCTAAGCAAGCAATTGAGTTCAAAATTAATCTTATACCTGGAGCTCAACCTACTACTCGTCCTCCTTATCGCATGTCCAATAAGGAGAATGAAGAGATGCGCAAACAATTATTCGAATTGGAGACGAAGCAATTTATTCGCTCTAGTTCCTCGTCTTGGGGAGCTTCAGCAATTTTCGTGAAGAAATCCGATGGTACACTTAGGCTTTGTGTTGACTACTGCAAGCTTAATGATCTTACTATTAAGAATAAATATCCTTTACCTCGGATTGATGATCTATTTGATCAACTTAGTGGTGCTAGAGTCTTTTCACAATTGGACTTGGCTACCGGTTTTCATCAGCTTCGTATTGCAGAGGATAGTATTCCTTTGACTTCGTTCCGTACTCGTTATGGATCTTATGAATGGCTAGTTATGCCATTTGGTTTAACGAATGCTCTGGCTTATTTCGTTGACCTTATGAATCGAGTTTTCAAAGATTTCCTCGATCGATTTGTTCTCATCTTTATTGATGATATTCTTGTGTATTCTAAAACCGAGGAGGAACATGAAAAGCATCTTCGGATTGTATTGGAAACTCTTAGGAGCAACCAATTAAAAGCAAAATTTTCTAAATGCCACTTTTGGCAATCTAGTGTGAAGTTTCTCGGTCATATTATTTCCGAATCCAGAATATCAGTGGGTCCTTCAAAGATTGAAGCGATTCAAAATTGGAAGAGACCGGAGAGCGTGACTGAAATCCATAGCTTTCTCGGATTGGCTGTTTATTACCGCCGTTTCATAAAAGACTTTTCTAAAATTGCCGTGCCTCTCACTGGCTTAACAAAGAAAGGTGTTAAATACATTTGGTCGGATAAATGTGAAACTTCTTTTCAGAAATTAAAAGAACTCCTTTCTGATGCTCCTATTCTTGTTATTCCCGAAGGGAATCAAGATTTTGTTGTTTATACCGATGCTAGTCGCGTTGGTTTGGGTGCCATTCTTATGCAAAAAGAACGTGTTATTGCTTATGCTTCTAGGCAATTGAAGCCGGCTGAGACTAGATATGCCACACATGATTTAGAACTCGCGGCTATCGTTTTCGCCCTTCGAATTTGGCGACATTATCTTTTGGAAGAGAAATTCATACTTTATACTGATCATAAGTCTTTGAAATATTTATTTTCTCAAAAGGAACTTAATTTGCGTCAACAGCGTTGGCTCGAATTCCTTGCCTCTTATGATCTTGATATTCTTTATACTCCCAGAAAGGGAAATCGAGTTGCTGATGCTCTTAGTCGTAAGCAACAAGCGGTTGTTTCTATGATGATATCCGAATGGCATGATCTCGAGGTTTTATCCACTTGTGAGATTAGAGATCGTGTATCCGATTTATGTTCATCTTTGGTTTTATGTAGCCTTGAGGCTCATCCTTCTCTTTTAGACCGCATTCTTGAAGCTCAAAGACTAGATCCCCAATTGGCTCTTCTTAGCCAGAATATTAAGGATAAAATTGATATTGAAGGTTTGAAAGACTTTGATATTGATTCTCGTGGCGGCATTCGAAAATTTGGTAGACTTATCGTACCAAATATTAGAGATCTTCGTAAAGATATTTTAGAAGATTCTCATCGTTCCAAATTTTCCATTCATCCCGGTAGTAGTAAAATTTACGCGGATATGAAGCGACTTTATTATTGGGAGGGAATGAAATCTGATATTGCTAACTTCGTTAAGCGTTGGATGACTTGCCAACTTGTCAAGGCCGAACATCAAAGGCCTGGTGGGTTGTTGCAACCTTTATAAATTCCAATTTGGAAGTGGGACCAAATTTCCATGGATTTTATTGATGGCCTTCCCCGTTCTCGTTCGGGTCATGATAGCTTATGGGTGATCGTTGATAGACTTACTAAATCCACCCATTTTATTCCCGTTCGGTCGAACCGAACCGTTCCTCTTTTGGCCAAACTCTTTATCAAAGAAATTGTTAAATTGCATGGAGTTCCTACTTCCATTGTTAGTGATCGTGATCCATTGTTTACTAGTAGATTCTGGAAGAGTCTTCAGAAAGCTTTAGGAACGAAGCTTAATTTTAGCACCGCTTATCACCCCTAGTCCGATGGACAAACCGAGCGTGTGAATCAAACTCTTGAAGACCTTCTTCGTGCTTGTGTGCTTGAATTCGGTGGAAGTTGGGAAGATCATATTTCACTTGTTGAATTTTCCTATAATAATAGCTTCCAGTCTAGTATTGGTATGGCACCTTTCGAGGCACTCTATGGAAGGCCATCTCGATCTCCTTCTTGTTGGCTTGAGGCCGGTGAGAAGCTGGTTTTAGGTCCAGATTTTATTCGTGATTCCACAGAAAAGATTGAACTTATTCGTCATAGGATGAAAGAAGCCCAAAGTAGACAAAAATCCTATGCCGATAATCGAAGAAGGAAATTAGAATTTTCTGTTGGAGATCTTGTATTTATTCGTGTTTCCCCTATGAAGGGTGTTGTACGTTTCAGTCGATCGGGAAAGTTAGCGCCTCGATATATTGGGCCATTTCCTATCACCGAACGTATTGGTTCCATGGCTTATCGCCTTTCATTATCGGCTCAGTTTTCTTCCATGCATGACGTGTTTCACGTTTCTCAATTACGAAAATGCCTGCGAGATTCTGATTCTACTCTTGAGCCCGGTGTTGTGGAAGAGATTGAAGTTTCTCCTAATTTAACTTATGAGCAACGTCCTATTCGAATTATTTCTTCGGAGATCAAACGACTTCGAAATAAATATGTTCCGCTTGTGAAGGTTCAATGGTCCTCAAATCCTAAGGATTGCTATTGGGAATCTAGAGAATTCATCGAGCGAACACATCCGGACTTACTTTCTCATGCTCTTTGAGGTGAACTTCTTATTTCAAATTTCTTTTGTGTTAATATGCTTTTATGGTTGTTACTTTTTATTTCCATCTTATATATTGCGAGGATGCAATTTCTTTAAGGAGGGGAGTCTGTAACAACCCGCATATTTGTCGATTTTATATTTAAATATTTTAATTGTAAGTCGGATCTTAGTCCGAAAAGCTACTTTTTGCATACGGTCAAATTAGGACTCTAGACCACCTCCATTGAGTTCAAAATGACGTTTGCGATCTTTTTGAGTATAAACTTCGATATGTTTGGAGTTAGTGGAATTTTGTCACTTTTTCGCTTAGGGCTTTGGTTTGGGCTGAACCACTTACTAACTCAGTCCCAACCCATCTCCTCTTCATCACTTCCTTCTTCATTTCCTAACACTTCAAGCTTCATCAAAAATGGAGGAGGGAATGGGAAATTAAAACTCCAAGCTCAAGTTCTCTTGCAAATCCATCATTCTACTCCAAATTCAAGTGAAGACATTGATTCAAGCTTGTTATTGTTCTTGCTTTGTTTTCAAGCTTCATCTCCATCAATTTCCGTGAAAATGTGAGATTTTTATCTCACATTCTTGTCTATAACTATCTTGGATTGTTGGGAATGAATTCCTATCACTTTAGCATGTACATTTGCAGTTGGTTTGGATTGGATTGGCGAAAAACTCCAATTTTTAGTGTTTTTTGGTGAATTCCTGGGCTTAGGTCGTTCTGCCTTGGAATTAGCTCATCCCACTTAGGTCGCTGGGCCTTATGTAATAACCCAGTATTTTGCATCTATTGATTATCGTAATTAAACGATTAATTGATTGTTAATTTCTGTTGAATATTTAAATCAGCTGAAATTCTATTGATAGTTGATTAAGTGTATTTGAGCTTTGCAAATTTGAATCTCGGCCATCCAATTTGATGCTGTATTGTTTGAAGAATAACCATTAAGTATCGTCAGACGATTATTGTTGATAGCAAATTGTTGTCGGAAGTTTGTGATCGAGTGAGATTCTTTTGTAAACCTAATTATTCTTAGGTGGGCTTCAAAAGTTTTGGGCCACATTTTAATTGGCGTGCGAAATTTATCCAAAGCCGATATCACCAGCCCTATACCCGGTTTCTTTCATTAAAAAAAACCCAAAGCTAAAATCCAACAGAAAAATGGCGGCCTCGTTCTCTTCTTCGTCCCCTTCTGAAAACTAGGGCTTTGTGACATTTGTGGTCGCCGCGTGCTGTGGATCGATCAAAGGATGCTTCTCGTTGCTAGCTTGTGTCAATCATTCGTCTCGTGAGGTCCACGGCTCGACTCTTCTTCAGTTCGAACACGGCTGCTCCAATTCGTGGCAAAGGTGAGTGAACTATCACTCACATCTATTTCAATCTTAGGTCATGCGACTTTATTTTAATGATTGATGATTTTTATCTGCTTTGGTTCAATTTTTGTCTATATTGTGTCCACTTGGTTGACACAGTTTGATTTCTTTGAGGTTTCTTTTCGTGCTTACCAACATATTGATTGAACTACTCTTTCATGTTCCTGTTGACTTCGGTTATTGACCTGATTTGATGATGTGATTTCGTTCGACTTTGGCCATTTGTAGCTATTTGATTCTGGACTTCGTTCCATCTTTGTGAAATTGCAATTTTGGTCTTGAGTTTATAATTATTTAAAAAGTTTGAATAGGTCACGTTTTCACCCAAGCCCTGTTTTTGCATATTAAGCTGAGTATACAGGGTTACTTTGTTTCAAATTATAATTGCATGGATGTGGATATTATTATTTGCGTACGTGAAAACTAAGTTGTTGCCCAAGTTCATTTGTGATGTTGTAGTCTGCAGTGCCCCATATTTAACAGTTTATAATTCTTGCATGTACATTGGTTGTGCACATGCAACATAGGGGCATGTGTGAGCCTCATGTGTAGTGTGTTCTGTTCTTGAAAGCTACTGTACATGGAAAAAATATATATAGATACAAAACCATTCAATCGTATCAACAGGCCTGATTGCATACATATGAGGTTCAGTGATGAGACATGGGTTGGGAGTCTTGTTAGTAGAAGGTGTTAATTAAAATTTAAAGTGAGTATTGAAATTGATACAATTGTTCTCCTGTTATGTATAGCAGTATTGTAGAGATATATTATATGATGAGGAATCTACGTCCACTCTTTAAATTTGCATCTTAGATCCTCATCAGCCAGTCTTTAATGGTTGATATTTTAAAGATTGTGATTTGCAAATATGATCATATTATCCTTAGAGGCGTCAATATTATTTTGGAATCATTCTAAATTTTCTAAGTTGTTTAAAACCCCATACGTATGTAGTTAAAATATTAATTCATACGTGCATTAGTTCACTTGAAGTTGTAGCCTTTGTGCATTGTTCACTTGAACAAGTTTTGTCGTAATTGGTCCTGAGTCTGAGTCTGGGTTCTCTCTGACTTCGATTCATTGTTGATTTCACTTGCACTGTCTCTGACCTTTTGGCACTTCTGTTGCTTTTCATTCTGTTGTTGGTTGGTCAACACTTGCTGTTGTAGTTTTCACTGCAACCTTAGTTTGGATATCAAGTTGTATTCTGATTTGGATTGTTGATTTGGCGTTTAACACTGTTTAGTGTTATATCTGCCGTTATCCAATTCTCGTATCGAGAGTTGGATATACGAGATTTTTGTGACTGTCATCTATTTGAGATTGATTATTATTGCTTCCGTACATTAATAACTGAGTTTGAATTAGACTGACCCGTGTATTATTTTCTTTTGAATTTAATACTCGGGTCAGACCCGAGTTATTTCAGGTTGTAGATTCCCTGGTTTGAGTTGCTGTTAAGCTTTGAAGACTTTTCATATCTTTTGAAGTGGTCTTCGTCTCGTTGAAGTAGTCAGTGTGTCTGTTTTAAGATGATATGTATTCATGTATATTAGTCGATAATGTACTTGTATATATAACTTCTTGAGTCGACAGTTGTAGTTGTATCATATGTATTATGTCAACTATATTGTAACTGACATCAGTTATATATATATGAGAATTTTTGTTTAATCTGTGTTCCGCATTTATATTATCTGTGTTGTAATTATATTCATTGTCCTAAACTATTATGAACCGTCATAGTTCGTTTTGTACTAGAATTGGGTATGTCGATGGGAGTAAATAAATAATAGATGAAAAATAAAAAGTATATACCACTCCTATCGAGATAACCAATGTTAGTGTAAGGCCAACTACGGATGGTCGCTCCTATCCAGCCTTATTCTTCGTAATAATAGACAGTATTTCTTTTAATACTCTTTGTTATTATGAGCATAGAGATGGGGCGTCACACCTTAGGTCGCTCTTGCGTGGAAAAGTCGCATACGGCATATAGGCCGTTTCCCCTTAGGTCGTTAGACCTTAGGTCGTTTTCCCCTTAGATCGTTAGACCTTAAGTCGTTCGAAGCTTTAGGTCGTTCGACCTATTTAACCCACACCTCCTTAGGTCGCGTACCCCTTGGGTCGCACCACCTTGGCCTCATGCCCACTCCACTAGGTCGCTCGACCTTACCTATTTATTAGGTCGCACCTCGTTAGGTCGCGTCTTACCTTAGCTCGGCCAAGTTACCAAGTTAAGTCGCAACTCCTAGGTCGCTCGGCCTTACACCTTTAAGTCGCTCGACCCTGTTGCCATATTAGGTCGCAACCACTAGGTCACTCGGCCTCCACCTTAGGTCATTCGCCACTTGGGTCGAATCACCTTAAGTCGCTCGGCCTCATCACTAGGTCGCTCGGCATGTGCAACCTTGTTAGGTCGCTCACCACTTTAGGTCGCAACGTTTTGGCCTGCTTTAACTCCTTAGGTCGTTCCAATGCTTTACTCGACCGTGTTAGGTCGTTCAACCCCTTAGGCTGCACCGTTTGTCGCGTGCTAACTTCTTAGGTCGCGCCAATTTCTTATGTTAAATTATGCTATGTTGCAGGAGTATTTCTACTTTGATGCATTTTGAGCTGATTTCCTTGGATTTTGTTCACGTCTTCGAATGTGAATTTCTATGATAGATTGTTTCTACAATCATTTTTTTGATTTGTCACTTTAAAAATATAAAGGTTTCAATACTAGTAATAAATATCAAAACTCTTTCATCAAAATGATTTCAACACTATTTTATTACAAAGCTCTTTTCCTAAACCGTTTTCCAATCTATTAGTATATACAAGCCTTTACCTCACTCGGATGAGAAATCTAATTAAACGGCTTAGTAAAACAAGTGGTATGAAACGCTTGCGTTCACTTTGTCGGTTAATTCTTGGACTTGTTCGATCGAACCTCTTGTGACAATTTCCTAGTGAAGATCTACAGTTTGTTCGTAAATATTTAAGTTAAGCTAGTGGTTATGAGACATGAAGCTAAACTCATATATTTACTAGCTTAGTGTAATTGACACTTCTTGATGATCATGACGATCATTTTTGTGATTTAGACTAGCAATTGAGCGATGTCTCTTTGTCTGTGAGGGAGACTAGACCCCGTTTGTGTGATGTTTCTACTCACATATGTGGGGTAGCGCCCCACGGTCTTCGGGCCATTTTAGTGGAGTTTTGACTCATGGTCTTCGGGCTGTTTAGTGAAAATGGTTAGCAACCATGGAATAGCTTTCTGTCTTGTGATACACGTGTTGGTGAGTTTTCATGCTCCCGTCTTGTGATAGGCCTCTTTCCCTTTTTCTTGTGATTTCTGGATTTCTTGTGATGATTTCTGGAATTTTGTGCTTCACCAATTTTCGTGATTTCCATTGATAAGTTTTATCAATTTTGTACATTGGTGAATTTGTGTGTCATTAACTTGTTATGAATACAAGTTTAGGGTATGATACCCCATTTTATCTTTGAGAAGATTCTTGTGATATTGATTAATCTCTTGTTGATTTTCAATTACATACTTATAGTAGTATGCCATTATGGTTATTATATATTCATGCCATGTCTTTTATTCTATACCATATCATCTGATATTTATAGCTAGACTGATCCGTTTATTATTTTCTTATAAATAATACTCGGGTCAGACCGAGATGTTACAGGTGCTTTTGCTTGACTTCTCCCCAGGGATTTATTACTCTGACTTTTGGCTAACTACTTAGATTAGTAGTTTTTGTTGTATACATTTGAGATATAGACTCTGTGATGTATACTTATTCTTTTGTGTAGCTTGTAGCTATTCTTTGTATTATCGTGGATCTTTCAGACCACTACTCTGATGTACACTTTTATGTGTTATATTCATATCTTCTTCCGCCTTTGTGATATGGATGTCTGTGACTGATTTGTGTTATGTCTATTCCTATGTTTGTTTCCGAAGATTATATATAGCCACTGTGTGATAGCTTTGAGTTTGTATCGGTATGTCGCATTTCCTCCTTAAATGAAATGCATGCTATACAATCTGACATATCGGTGCTCGCACAAAGAAATTACATGGATGGTCGCTCCTCCACAGCCTTATTCTCCGTGCTAGTCGACAGCATTACACCGTAGTGTTCTTGGCTAGCGTGGGTATAGAGGTGGGGCGTCACAAACTATTACTGTTTTTATACATTACATCATCAGAGTACAATATAATCAACATCACAATTCATGACAGTTATAATAACTTGTCCCACATACAGAATACACAACATACATAACACAGCGGAATATACATTATATACGTGTGATACGTCTCGCCGTCGATCTCATCTCCTGATCTCCACAGCATCCTATCATGTGTTCTATAATACTCGGTCTGACCCGAGCATTATAATAAAATAACACCCGAGTCGGTCTAGAAAACCAGTGTGAGAAAACACACTCAATTGGATTATTTAAGTTTTCCAAACCCTTTGAAATCAAAAGCATCTCGTAAGACCACGCCACAAATAAACATGACGGGTTTTTACCTTACGATAGCCAAAGCACTTTTTATCAAATCCGTCTGATATTATAATTGTGTCTATATATAAATACTTATTCAAATAGCTGAAATTGTTACATGATTAAATTCCAGCATACTAGCCACAAAGTGGGTTCTACAAACAAAAACCGTAAAAGGCACGTAGGGAGAATGGATTTCCAACTAATCACTAGGCACTGGGGTACCACCTGTCACAGTACCTGGTCTAGATCTGCGTACCGAGGACCAAGCCCGATCCCCTGCAACACAAGACCGGAACTACCCTTACTGGATAATTCCGGGTAAGATCACCCCATGGTTGGGATCGGCAACCGCACCACTAAGCCGAAATGAAAAGGGACATCTAGACAGGGATAACCTCACCCTAATGGGTGCTACCCACATAGTCTTGCTGCACAACCCCTGATTTTCAGTCATTTCCGGTTGATGAGGCTCGAGGCTAAGCGTTACCTTTTTAGAACATATCCCTTGGAATGCTCATCGTCCACTTGACGATGTTCTGAAAGCATTCATCCATACAAGTCCGTCCCGGGATCGAACGGAACCGAAGGCACTACTCCTACTACATCCATTTTGGAATCACCCTCAGGATTAGTAGCGACTAAGCCTTGCACTTCACCGCTCCATCTTCGACTCCAAACTCGTTTCCCACACAAAACGTACAAACCATCAGCGCATTAGCCAATATTGATAGTCGGTTATTTAACTATCAATTAACATCCACAAACAACCATCAGACACATAAATAATTTTTCCCAAATATTTATTTCTAAATATCTTCGCAAGATATTTTCTACACTTCAACCCCTTTGAAAACAGTTTTCAAAACCACTTTTATTTCCCAGATCAAATTCCCCGAATATTTTCTATTTCCACTTAAAACACCAAGTACAAACACTTTAGTTTTTTATAAATAATTTAAAACAGTATATTATAAAATATACTTTAAACAAAACATTTAAATTAAAACTACTTTAATACTTTATTCAAAGATATATACTTTAAGAATATTTACAATAAAGCTACTTAATAAAATATAAAACTAGATTTTTACCCTTTTAAACATAATACCAGGTCATTTTTAAATAATTATTACTAAAATAAATTTGAAAAATACTTGCTTAAAAATTTAAACATTTAAGAATAATAAATTTTCTAAAACATAACTTTAATCAACTTTAAAACTTTTAATTTATACTTAGAAAAAATTTGTCTTGAAAACGTACTTGGCTATCCAGGGAAATATACTTCTCTTTCACATCTTAAAAAAAATAAATCACTATTTATTTTTAACCAAATTTATCCATTCCTTTAATAAATTCCACCCTGAATTTATACTTCCAAATATCCACTGATATTTTACTTCGCTTTATAAACCCAGTTTATAAATTCCAAAATCTCACTTCTCTTTAAATTCCAATTCCAAACACTTAAATCAATTTTCAATTGATTTCCAATTTACTTCACTTTGAAATAAATTTCCTTACTTACTCCATTTATTTCAAAATCCATTAAATTCATATTTTATTTCTTTAATATGATTTAAAATCCTTAAACTGAAAATTTAAATTCCAGATTCCCAAATTCCTTCTTTTCCCTTTTAATTAAATTTAAACCTTGAATTAAAATAAATTCTTTATTCTTTTAAATAATATCGCTTAGTTTTAAAATTCATTATTTCTCGGTTGTTTCAAAATTCCCTTTCCATACTCGGAATTTATTTACTAAAATTTAAAAATCTCTTTTATTCTTTCCAATTCATTTCTGAATTTATTCAAATTCTCTATCATTATCTGCTTAAAAATCTTCTCTTATATTTCTTTTTCAAAAATCCGATATATATATTTTTAGTAACCCAGTATACCCAAATATGTTCAATCAACCCGTTGCAGCTAACATTCCAATCATCAATATAATTTATCACAGGATATCAAATAATCATAACAGAATATTAAACATTCTAAATAAATTTTGAGGAATCCAGTTGGATCCCTCCAACCAGTTTCCCTGAATCCAAAGATGTTAGCACAATACCAATTCCACTTCAAGGTGGAATATCGCGGTATATGGATTTATATAATATCATCCGCTATTATGCGGCGCATAGGGTCTCATCCGCTATATAATGCGGGAAATCAATCTCTCCAATATGTATATATATACTACTATATATAATATATCACATCCAATCAATTCAATCATTCAACCCAACATTTAAATTTAACCATTTAAATTTAAATGGTAATCCAAAAGAGTGAGATTAACTCACCTTTGTTATTTGCAACCCATTTCCATTCCGGCTTGATTTGTTTCCATGATTTTAGACCTTGTATAAATATTTATACAGTTTATTAATATTCGAAATAATCGAACAATCAATTGCCATTTAATAAATTTAATTAACTAATAATTTAATTTTAAACTAATAAATTTGATTTTAAACTAATCTTCCTATAATAATAATAATAGTTAAATAGATTAATTTAACAAATAAATCACCTTAATAAATTATTCAAAATAAACTAGTAAATTAAAATATCTATATGTATATTATTTATTTCATTTTCTGTTGAAACTACCTACATATATATACTTATAAAATAATCTATATTACCATTTAAAATTTCTACTTTCTAAATCTTATCTATATATAAACTATTTTCTGTTTTGCTGCATACATACATATATATAAATCTTTAAATAAAAATAAATAAATTGTTTTATATTCTATTGTATATTAAAATCTCAGCTATCTATATACAAATATATTTGTTTCCTGAAATCTGTATATATATACATAAAATTAAATCAAATCAGAGAATACCTATTGCCTCAAACGCGACTGCCTCCTTAACTGCCGCACTCGCATCCAAGCATGAACCCAACCCAGGTTCGATCAAAACCCTTGCCAAGACGCCTCGCCTGGCTTCGCCCTCAACGACCCAAGGTGCCTTGCGACATTCACGACACGCCGTCGCCTACAAAACGAACTCGCGCCCCACGCCTCCGCCAGAATCACCAACCCTGGCCTGCACGCGTCCCTCATGTCCATGCGAGGTCACGCTGCCTCGACCCCATTCTCTTATTTCATTTCGAACGAAACCGATTTCGTTCGTTCGTTTATTATTTTCTATGAAGATTTGAATTTTGTGAATGAAGGAAGAAGAGAAGAAGGATATCGGCATTGATTTATTTTTGCTTTTCGAACGAATTAGAACTGGGGAGAAAAACTGTCATTCGGCCATTATAATTTTTCTTCGTTCGCTTATTTTTGATTTAGAAATGCATTTTCTTTCTGAAACAAAGAACGCGGCTGATTGAAATGAAAGTAACGTGATGTTTCGAAAAGAGAGAAGCGTGTTGAAGAAGGTATAGGAATGTATACATCATAGGCCTGATTTGTTAAATTTTCGGCTGAAAGGAATATTGAATTGACAATGTACATATATATTATTTTATTTTATTTTAAGCTCAAAATATCTCATTTTCCAAAAGCAACTTACAAATTCGAACTCCTATCGAGGCAAGGAACTAGGCATTCATAATGTTATACCCCTATTACGAACGCAATGGAAAAGGTTTCGAGTCCTAACTCGATCTTATGGAGAAGATAGCTTTTTGGACCCAGTTATTATATTAAATTTTCGATATAGATTCTAGCGCGTTTATATATCGTGCGATTACACGACAACTCCAAACGCTACAAAAATTTTAATCCGATAATAATAAAATATTACGGATCCAATGGAACTGGTTTCGTCGAATTCCGAGACTGTGCCCCGGAAGGCTATTTTTAAATATCGATTTAAACGATAAAATTTCAAAACTTAACAAAACACTTCCAAATTCAATTTTAGCACTTTTACTATCTGCAATATTATTAATATAAATTTTCCAAGCCTTCAAATTATTTTTAACAGGCTTAGAACTCCAGATTCAATACTTTACCAAATTTTCAATTGTTTAATTCAATAATTTAATTATCCCATAAATATTGATATTTGAAATTCAAGTTAAAAATTCACATTTGAATATATAAAATCAATTGAATATTCCAATTTCAAACATCCAAAATTCTGGGTCGTCACACCTTCCATCGAAAATCGCGGTCCTACTCGGTAGGGTTGCGTTGGAACTCCGCGCGGGGTGTCCATTGGAAATCTGGGTCCTACTCGGTAGGAACACGTATTGGAATCCACTTGTTGGGTCACTTATTATACTTATTTGATATTGTTGAATAGCGTAAATCGAGGGGTGTTTTGCCTACAGCTACAAGTGATTTCGCTGGGATAGCGGCGTAACCATTGCGTAGCTACGATCTATTGATGGATAGCGTAAATCGAGGGGCAACATGCCTACAGCTACAAGTGATTCCGCTGGGGTAGCGGCGTAACCATTGCGTAGCTGCGATCTATCAACCATGGCGTAAGTCGAGGGGCGGCAATGCCTATAGTTACAAGTGATTTCACTGGGATAGCAGCGTAACCATTGCGTAACTGCGATCCATGGTGGAATGTACTTTCCATATCTGTTATTAAATGTTTTTAAATATTTTCACTGGGTGTTGAAACAGGTCTACTAAGTACTTGGAGAAGTCTAGCCTTGCGCCTGATCAACGCATGGCTAGAGTCTGCAAGAACGAGGATAAACTTGTTAAAACATTAAGTTATAAAAATATTTTGATAAAGTATATTATAAATATATTTTAAAGTTAATGATTACTGATTTATTAAAGATGTTTGAAAATTATTTTAAGGTTTAAAACTAATAAATTTATAAATAATGGATTTAAGGTTTTCAATAACTCCTTTTTAAATATAAGTAATGATGTAAATAATTATTTTCAAATAGTTTACATATATTTATAAAGATGTTATTTAAGATTTTAAAAATGGTATTTATAATGAAGCAAGAAATTTTATGGATGAATTTTGTAAAGTATTAAAGTATTAAAGATGATTGATTTGCAAATGAAGTTTCAAATAAATATTTCGAGTAAAGTTATATGAGTTTTTTTGAATGCATAATTTTAAAGATATTAAATGATTTGGGAAATTTATTTTAGTAATATGGTTGAAAAATAAATTGGAATTGCTATTTTTGAAGTATGTTTTTGAAATATTTACTTGATTTCGAAGTACTAATAGTTGTATGTGATATATTTGTTTGATAGGAAGTGAAATTTTATAAATATTGATTGCAAAATAGGATTTATAAATAAAATGAATTTAATTGGAAATTTGAGAACTCAAGTTCCGGGATTTTGAAACTGTTTTTCAAGTGATTTTGAAATATAATACTAGTATTGTTTGGAAGTATTTTGGATAAATATTCTCAAATGTGATTTTGATGCAGGCCAAAATGACCAAGTCTTAGGTCGCGAGCGACCTAAGGAGCTGTTAGGTCGTATGCGACCTAACGAGGAAGAGTACAAGCTCAAACGACCTAACGAAGGAGATAACAAGCATAAACGTCCTAACGAGTTATCCACTTTCCTAGGTCGCTCCGACCGTCCAATTTCCAACTTTGACGAGCTATGACCTAAGCTAAGTCGTGGGAATGAAATACGACCTAAGTTAGGTCGCGGAAAGATAGGGGAAGATAGGTCGCTCACTTTAGGTCGCGAGGCCTTAGGTCGCGAAGATTTCCTGAAGCAATGTTCTTAGGTCGCTTCGACCTTAACAAGTTACGACCTATGTTAGGTCGCGTACGAAGCCTATGCCGCCTGGATATCTTGTGTCGCATTGTTTTAGGTCGCATGTGTTACTAGGTCGTATGTCGTTGATACGATGTTGTAATATGTTTGTATTTTTCTTTAAGTCGTAGGTCGCGTGGGTTGTATTGTTAAGTCGCTGCCGACCTATGTGTTGTGTTGTAAATGAGTGGTATCTTGTGATGTAATGTGGGTGATGTAATGTTGTTAGATCGCTGCCGACCTAAGTTAGGTCGTAGGTCGCGTAACGACCTAATGGTCTGGGTGTTATGAAATGCTATAAATAGTGGGTGAGTTGTAACTTTGAAAGTTAGTTGATTTTGAATAAAAACTTGTTTGTGTGCTTTGTGCCACTTCTCCAATTGGTAGTTGAGTGTGATCTCCTATCTCCACTTTCGGTAATCGAGTGCGCTCGATTCAACGACTGCTGAAGCCGATTCACGGTATCTAGTGCGCTAGATCAACGTACGAAGAATCGTAGATCTTTAAACACGGTATCGTGCGCGATCAACGTGTTTGGGATAGCTAGAATCCGGTATCGTTTGATCAACGGATTTGGGCCATTCGGTATCTTCTATTCCATCGATCGCTACTTTCACAGTTTCATCATTTTAGTAATCCGCTGCTGCATCATTTGGTATCAGAGCTAGACTTAGCCAATCATAGCTAAGCCGAGTCTTGGAGCCAATTTCATTTGAAGAGTTTGAGGAGTTAATTGAAGCCGTACATCATTTGGAGAAGTTGGTTGTTCATCGTGTTCATCGCAAAGTTGCAACAAGTTTGGAGTTTTCGATCCGTATCATTTCGGATCTAAGGAGGAAAGGTGTTTGAATTTTGCGTGGAAGCTTTGCGCGCCAAAGATTGAAGTTGAAGGCCGTGCCTCATTTGGTATCATTTCGAAAGTCCCAGCCGAGAATTGAAGTGTTTGTGAAGTTTCAAATCATGCCGCCGAGAAGAGCTAATCGTCATCAAAATGTTGAAGAATTGTACAAAAGAGAAGATGCGGAACAAATGGAACAACACATAAGTAACAAATTCAATGAGAAGTTAGATGAAGGTATTGGAAGGTTAGAGAAATTGATGAATGATATGAATCAAGGACAAAGAAGGAGGTCGCCAATCTCGAACCATGGAGGAAACCGAGTTTCACCATCGATTACGGAAGCGAGAAGGGTATCGCCACAATCTGATCGAGGAAGAAGAGAATCATCAGTTTCGATGAGAAGAGATCACCATGAATATCGAGATGAAGAAAGAAGAACTCAACGTGAGTTTGAGTATGAGCCATATCATGATGAAGAACGACATAGTAGAAGAGACATGCGTGATCGAAGAAATGTTAATGGTGGATATCGATATCGATATCGAAATTCACGTGATTATGATGAAGAGAGTGATAGAAGCAATATTCATTATCTAGATCGAGACCAAGGGCGAAATGCATATAGGGATGTTGAGGATGATCATCGATGGGAATCGGGGATGAAGACTGAAATTCCAGAATTCAAAGGTGGAATGCAACTTGAAGAATTTCTTGATTGGTTGTCTAATGTTGAAGAGATTTTTGACTTTAAGGAAGTTCCCGAGCATCGGAGAGTGAAGTTAGTTGCTACACGTTTGAAAGGGAGAGCTATGGCATGGTGGTAGCAAACTAAACTTACACGGGAGAGGATGGGAAAGTCAAAGATTGAATCTTGGGAAAAGATGAAGAAGTTGATGAAAGCTACATTCTTACCTTACAATTATCAGTCTCTTATGTATCAACGTTTGCAGAACTTGAGACAGGGAACAAAGACTGTTAATGATTATGCTGATGAATTCTATCAATTGATTGTGAGGAATGATATCATGGAGACGGAGGAACAGTTAACAGCTAGATTTGTTGGAGGGTTGAGAATACAGATTCAAGATATGGTGAATATGTTTGATCCCAGATCTATTGCCGAAGCACATCAGAAAGCACTTGCTTGGGATAAACAAGGGAGACGAGGAGGTGGTGTGTTTACAAATTCTAACAATCCAATGGAAGGGGGAAGTAGTACTGCGAGTGTTTCGAAGGCTGTTACAAAACCGGTTGTTAATGAAGTTGCTAAGACCAGGATCAATAGTGGTATCAAATGTTTCAATTGTCAGGAGATTGGTCACAAAAGTAATGAATGTCCAAAGCCAAAGAAGTGAACGATGATTGCTGAGGTTGAGGATGAGGATGTAGAAGCTGAATGTTCTAATTCACTACACGATGAGGAGGAAGAAAATGTGTCGGGAGACGAAGGGTATTCATTGATGATGAAGAGGTCGTGTTTGACACCAAAGCAAGAGGATGAGACTAGCTGGTTGAGAAGTAACATCTTTCAGTCAACATGCACTATCTTGGGAAGAGTTTGCAAGTTTGTTATTGATGCAGGAAGCTGTGACAATATTATCTCTACAGAAGCTGTGAAGAAATTAGCATTGAAGACTGAGAAGCATCCGAAACCTTACAAGTTAGCTTGGTTGAGGAAAGGTGGGGAGGTGAAAGTTGGACGAAGAGCTTGTGTTAATTTTTCAATTGGGAAGAAATACAAAGATGAAATTTGGTGTGATGTTGTAGACATGGATGTATGCCATCTATTGTTGGGGAGACCATGGCAGTATGATAGGGCTGTGCAACATGATGGACGTGCTAACAGTTACAGTTTCATGTTTGAGGGTACAAAGATTACTTTAGTTCCTAAGAAGCGACAACACGAAGAAAACAAGTTGGAGGAGATTGAAGAGTTGAAAACTTTGTTATCATTGAAGGAGTTTGTTAAGGAGGTAGAAGAGGAGCCTGAAGTATTCTTGTTGATTGGACGTAAGAGTCATGAAGTGGTTGAGATCCCTGAAGAAGTGAAACTAGTGCTGGGAGAGTTTGACGATGTATTTCCTGAAGAGCTACCAACAGAGTTACCGCCGTTGAGAGACATTCAACATCAAATTGATCTTGCTCCAGGAGTTGTGTTACCTCATAGACCACACTACAGAATGAGTCCAAAGAAACATGAGGAGTTGAGAAGGCAAGTGGAAGAATTGCTTGAACAGGGGCGTGTGCAGGAAAGTTTAAGTCCATGTGCTTTGCCAGCATTGTTAGTGCCGAAGAAGGATGGGACATGGAGGATGTGCACTGATAGTCGGGCGTTGAATAAGATTACCGTGAGATATAGATTTCCTATGCCTAGATTGGATGACTTGTTAGATCAACTTAGTGGGGCTACTATCTTTTCGAAGATTGATTTGAAGAGTGGTTATCATCAAATTCGAATCAGACCAGGGGACGAATGGAAGACAGCATTCAAGACGAGAGAAGGATTGTACGAATGGCTGGTCATGCCGTTCGGTTTGTCGAATGCACCGAGTACATTTATGAGGGTGATGAATCAGATCTTTAGACCATTTATCGGGAAGTTTGTAGTGGTGTATTTTGATGATATACTGATATATAGTGGAAGTCCAGAAGAACACTTGCAACATCTGAGAGAAGTGTTGATGGTACTGCGACAGGAACAATTTTATGCTGCAACGAAGAAATGCGTGTTCATGACGCATAGTGTTTTATTTTTGGGGTATGTCATATCGGGAGGAGGTATACATGTGGATCAGAATAAAGTTGAAGCAATCAGAAATTGGCCACAACCCAGGACGATAACCGAAGTTAGAAGTTTTCATGGTTTAGCGTCATTCTACCGAAGGTTCATTCCACACTTCAGTAGCGTGATGGCACCAGTTACTGATTGTATGAAGGGGAAACAATTATTATGGTCAGAGGAAGCAGGGGTTGCTTTTGAGCGGATCAAGGAGCTTTTGACGACAGCACCAATTCTAGTATTACTAGATTTTCAGTTGTTGTTTGAGTTACATACTGATGCATCTAAGGTTGGGATTGGAGGAGTGTTGAGTCAGAAAGGACGTCCTATTGCATATTTCAGTGAGAAGTTATCAGGAGCAAAGATGAGATATACTACTTACGATGTGGAATTTTATGCTATTGTGCAAGCTGTGAAACATTGGAGGCATTATTTGTTTCATAAAGAATTTGTTTTATACACTGATCATGAGGCGTTGAAGCATATGCAGGGACCAGACAAGATTGCAGCTAGGCATGCTTCGTGGATTGCATACTTACAACAATTTACATTTATGGTGAAGCATAAATCGGGAATTACGAATAGAGTGGTAGATGCATTAAGTTGAAGGAATCATTTGTTGACTACAATGAAGGTTGAAGTAACGGGGTTTGATGTGTTGCCAGAAATGTTTATTGATGATCCTTACTTTGCGAAGTGTGTAGATAAAGTCAAGGAGGGGAAGACTGATGAGTTTGTAATGGTGGATGGTTTTCTTTTTAAAGGGAATCGATTGTGCATACCAGAGTGTAGCTTACGTATGAAGACTGTAAAGGAGTTGCATGAGGAAGGTCATGTGGGCCGAGATCGTACCTTGCAATTGATTTCTCAATCTTATTATTGGCCTTCGTTGAAACGGGAAGTTGGAAGGTTTGTGGAGAGATGTCATATTTGCCAAATTTCCAAAGGGACAGCGATGAATGCGGGATTGTATATGCCATTACCCATGCTGGTTAGACCATGGGTTGATATCAGTATGGATTTTGTTTTGGGATTACCGAGAACTCAGAGGGGGAATGATTCGATATATGTTGTAGTGGACAGGTTTTCGAAGATGGCACATTTCATCGCTTGTAAGAAGATAGCTGATGACGTCCGTGTTGCTGAGTTATTCTTTAAAGAAGTGTATCGCTTACATGGTTTACCAGAATCCATTGTTTCTGATCGGGATACTAGATTTCTAAGTCATTTTTGGCTGAGTTTGTGGAAGATGGTGGGAACAAAGCTAAATTTCAGTAGTGCTTACCATCCGCAGTCGGATGGTCAGACTGAAGTTGTTAACAGATCTTTGGGAAATTTGTTGCGGTGCCTGGTAAAGGATAATCTGAAGAGTTGGGATATGAAGTTATGTCAAGCAGAGTTTGCTCATAATCATGCTATAAACCGTAGTACGGGTTTCAGTCCATTTCAGATAGTGTATTCAAGCTTACCAAAGGAGCCGTTGGATTTGACGATAGTACCACAACCAAAGACAACCGTTAAACGGGCTGTTGATTTTGTTGATGGATTGGCAGAATGTCATAAAATCGTACAGGAACGATTGGAGAAGGCGAATGAAAAGTATAAACGATCTGTGGATCTGAAGCGACGGAATGTTGAATTTAATGAAGGAGATTTAGTATATGTTGTACTAAAAAAGACCGTTTTCCAGTGGGAACATACAATAAGCTGAAAGCTCGAAAGATTGGTCCTGTAACGATTGTTAAACGGATCAATGAAAACGCTTATAAGTTGAAGCTGCCGGAAGATGTGTACACTTCTGACTTGTTTAATGTTAAACACCTTATAACGTATCATGGGAATGAGCTTGTTGTGGAAGAGGAAGGTGCAAATTCGAGGTCGGATTTTTGCCAACCTGGGGAGGATGATGCAGGCCAAAATGACCAAGTCTTAGGTCGCGAGCAACCTAAGGAGCTGTTAGGTCGTATGCGACCTAACGAGGAAGAGTACAAGCTCAAACGACCTAACGAAGGAGATAACAAGCATAAACGACCTAACGAGTTATCCACTTTCCTAGGTCGCTCCGACCGTCCAATTTCCAACTTTGACGAGCTACGACCTAAGCTAAGTCGCGGGAATGAAATACGACCTAAGCTAGGCCGCGGAAAGATAGGGGAAGATAGGTCGCTCACTTTAGGTCGCGAGGCCTTAGGTCGCGAAGATTTCCTGAAGCAATGTTCTTAGGTCGCTTCGACCTTAACAAGTTACGACCTATGTTAGGTCGCGTACGAAGCCTATGCCGCCTGGATATCTTGTGTCGCATTGTTTTAGGTCGCATGTGTTACTAGGTCGTATGTCGTTGATACGATGTTGTAATATGTTTGTATTTTTCTTTAAGTCGTAGGTCGCGTGGGTTGTATTGTTAAGTCGCTGCCGAACTATGTGTTGTGTTGTAAATGAGTGGTATCTTGTGATGTAATGCGGGTGATGTATTGTTGTTAGATCGCTGCCGACCTAAGTTAGGTCGTAGGTCGCGTAACGACCTAATGGTTTGGGTGTTGTGAAATGCTATAAATAGTGGGTGAGTTGTAACTTTGAAAGTTAGTTGATTTTGAATAAAAACTTGTTTGTGTGCTTTGTGCCACTTCTCCAATTGGTATTTGAGTGTGATCTCCTATCTCCACTTTCGGTAATCGAGTGCGCTCGATTCAACGACTGCTGAAGCCGATTCACAGTATCTAGTGCGCTAGATCAACATACGAAGAATCGTAGATCTTTAAACACGGTATCGTGCGCGATCAACGTGTTTGGGATAGCTAGAATCCGGTATCGTTTGATCAACGGATTTGGGCCATTCGGTATCTTCTATTCCATCGATCGCTACTTTCACAGTTTCATCATTTTAGTAATCCGATGCTGCATCAGATTTGAAAGAAATGTTTTAAAAGAATTTTTAAAAGGAAAATAAGTTATGTACTCCCCTCTTTTGTCGCTGGAAAATAATTTCGATGATGAGTGCACGCATCATCGTTTATTTTCGAGTTTCAAAGTGGGAAGACTGTTGTAGTAGTTTTACTGCACATTAGTTTTGATAAACAAATCCTTATTTTGTATTTCTAAATATGATTTGATATATAAGAGCTATGAGTGTGTATATATATAATTTCAAATGATTTGAAATGAACCTGACATTTAGTTCTTTAAGTTTCTATAAATTAGAGATTTCAATTATTATAGTGAAGGAAATCTTGACTATATTAATAATTGGAAACTTCTAAATTGAAATTAAGGATTTGGATGCTAAGTGATTAATGAAAATATATAAGAAATCGAAAATAACTTGTAAATATGAAAATTTTAGAAGATATAATTATTGAACATTTTGTTAACCGAAGTAAATAAGATAAACTTGTGTAACATTCAAATTCATTCTATAAAACATATGTATAACTTACCAAAATGTTAAAAGTTGAAAATGTTAAATAGGAATATGTAATAGAATATTATACAAGTAATACTTAAGTAATGAAAGTGTTCAATGGAATTATTTATATAAATAAGAATTTTGATGTACAACAAATGTTATAAACGTAAGTTAATATTGTGAAATGCTTGTAATTAAATTAAATAGTAAAAAGGTAAATACTATTTAGGTAAATGATTATGAACTCAAGAAAATGACTGAAATGATTTACTGATGAATATTAATGTTAAATGGATATCAAACATTATAAGTAAATAAATGTGAATTAAACTGCAATGAAAAGTATGTAATACTTAAATAATGAATTCTTTGACTATTTTAGATATCGAATGTGAAATCATTTATGTAAGTACATGGAAAAAGACATTGTATGAATGAATGAAAATAAATAAAAGGTAAGTGAGGTAAAAAGAAACCAATTGAATGAACTCAAATAATGTGTTGAAATTATTGGTTGTTTTGGCTTATGGGATGTTTGGAAAGGATACTTCTAATTGTTTAAGGTTGTATGGATAATCTATTGAGTAATTACCCAAGGCTGTTGAGCGTAGGGTACACTTGATGGTTATTTATCACCTTGCACGATTAAAAGTTTTTGAACTAAACAAACCATTGGTTTTGGTTACTATGGATGTATGATGGATTCTTTGGTTGCATAAATGGTTGTATTGTTTGTTTGTATATGTTTTATATTGATTTGCTTTTGTTGAAAATTGAAAACAACTAAATATTTCTCTTGAATAAAATTCTCACTATTTTGGATTATATAAGTGAAATACAGGTTTATGGAAGCAATAGTTACTACTTTTGGTTTCATAAATAAAGCGTGTTTGCCCGACAAATAGGTACGGTTTTATAGCGATATTATATTGTTTTCCCGTGGTTTGGGATATCTTATTTCGAAATATGATATATATATATGTGGTTTTTATTGATATTATTATTTCTCCCGGGCCTCTCCGTACAAAGGAGACTCTGTCGAAATTTTCCGTGAATTTTCGACTTAGAATTTTTTTGTGAAAAGTGAAAATATTTTCAAACTTTAGTAAATTTGAATATGAAGATTTAATTTATTAATTAGTATATTTTATTTAAAATAATAAATTATGTAAATTTAATTGTTTATAAATTGATTAATTGAATAAAGTTATTTTAAGCTTCTTAATTCCTTCTCGTTCCTTTTCGAGGACGAAAAGTTTTGAGTGGGGAGAGTGTAACGACCCGTATTTTTCGATAATTAAAATATTGAATTTAATAAGATTTTAGGATTTAACATTTTATGAAATTAGAAATTTATTATTTGTTAGTAAGAAAATAATTAGAATGTAATTTAATAATGTGATTTAATGTAATTGATTACTATTTTAGTGTAATTTCAATTTATTTTAATAATTGTTTGAATGTAAGTTCCATTGATTGTAATAATAGATGCTAATATAAGAATGGAATAATTTATGAAATAAATGTTGGAATATATGAAATGAACAGAAAACAGTTGTGTTATAATGAGAATTCATTTTAAATCTAATATTGAATATAAACTGCAATAAGAGTTGTTGGAATCCTTTAATTGAAAGGAAAAGACAAGTGCATTGTAATTAATAAGTTCAACATTAGAACTTACATTTTAAATTAAATTAAGATAAACATTTTAATGAAATTTAAACTTTGATTTGAAAAGAATAAATTGTATGTTTGTCTCTAACCGGAATAATAAATGTTGAATTTGAATAAAGGATGGAGTGAATGTTTTAATGAAAGAATAACATAAGTTTTTATTTGGAATGCATCTTGGAGAAGTTGATTTTTAATAAGATAAAACATATACTTTGTAAATAGTGCATAAATTTTGTTGTATATGAAATTTTATAAAACATGTTTGAATTGGTATAAATAAAAAGAAAACAGTGTTTTATAATTAGAATTTGTTTGAAATTAGTAATGAAATGAATTGGAATGAGATTAATTGAAATATTTCAATTAAAAGGAAACATAAATGAAAATGTAATGAATGAGTTAATATAGGAACTTGCATTTTGTGTCAATATGGAATGAGCATTTTGATTAAGATAATTGCATGTTTTGAGACGTATAAAAATAAAACTTTCATTTTAAATAAGTATGATTTTGGAAAAAATAATAATTGAATTTTAGAATAATCTATATACACACACATTAATATTCAAAAATTTAAATATATCAGAGGGTTCATGGTTGTGTAAATGTCACGGAATCAATTAGAATTTCCTTGTACTAACAGTTGTACATTAATTACATAGGTTCACATATATTTATTTTTCCATTTTATGTATGGTTAAAACTTGTAAATTGGTTGCATAAATCCGACCGTTACAGTAATTAAAAAGTACAGTAAATCATTTTTATAGTGCACAGATAGATATATATTCATTAATTAATAAAATTGGCTTGAGTAATGTAAATAAATATATAGATTGATTGGTTGATTAATTGGTTGGTTGATTAATTGATTGATTGATTACGTTAATGGAGTGTGCACATATATTAACATAAAACGAATGTTTTAATATTGAATTAAATGACATAAATATGTGTATATTTTGGTTTATTGATATGAATTAACTGGAGTAAGTTTTGGAATTTGGACTCCAAAGGTTTGTTTATAGGATATAGGTGGTCCGTTCATTTGCTTTACATCTATTATCACATCGCATTCTCTTTCTTTTCATTTTCAAGTTCTCCGTGTAGGTTTCACTTGAGCATCCATTTAATTGTTAGATTACTCATTCGTTTCTTATTAATTAATAGTTGCTTCATTTGATTTATTTATAATTAATAATTGCCTCATTCTTTTCATTTGTTTCTCATTTGTTCGTTTGCTCCTTTCTTTTGCTTTACCTGAAGTTTTTTTTTCTTTTTTCCATTTTTAACATGAACATCCAAATTAATATTCATGCCATCTAATTAGCATTTACTATTCTCTGTTTCTGAAGTTTATTTTGTTTATACGTTATTAGTTCCTGTACTTTCCTTTAATTAGCAACTCTATGACGCCCCATCTCTATACCCACGCTAACCAAGAACACTACGGTGTAGTGCTGTCAATTAGCATGGAGAATAAGGCTGTTGAGGAGCGACCATCCATGTAACTTCTTTGTGCGAGCACCGATATGTCAGATAGTATAGAATGCATATCATTTAAGGAGGAAATCCGACATACCGACATAAACTCAAAGCTATCACACAGTGGCTATATATAATCTTTGGAAACAAACATAGAAGTAAACATAACATAAATCAGTCACAGACATCCATATCACAAAGGCGGAAAAAGATATGAATATATATAACACATGAAAGTGTACATCAGAGTAGTGGTCAGAAAGATCCACGATAATACAAAAGAATAGCAACACGTGCTACACAAAAGAATACATCTATGAGTCGGTATCTCAAATGAATACAACAAAAACTACTAATCTAAGTAGTCTGCCAAAAGTCAGAGTAATAGATCCCTGGAGAGAAGTCAAGCAGAAGCACCTGTAACATCTCGATCTGACCCGAGTATCATAAGAAAATAATAAACGGATCAGTCTAGCTATAAATATTAGATAACATGATATAGAATAAGGGATATGGCATAAACATATAATAACCATAATGGCATACTACTATAAGTATGAAAATGATAATCTACAAGAGATTAATCTACATCACAAGAATCTTCTCAAAGATCCAAATCCACAAAAAGGCAATGACACACGAATTCACCAATGCACAAGAAATGATAAAACATATCAATGAAAATCACGAAAATTGATGAAGCACAAATTCCAGAAATCAACACACGAAATCCAGAAATCACAAAAAGGGGGAAGGCATATCACACGAACGGGAGCATGAAAGCTCACCAACATATGTATCACACGAACGAGAAGCTATCTCATGGAAGCTATCCATTAATTTTTGAACACACGAACGGCCCGAAGACCATGGGGCGCTACCCTACATATGTGATGTTGAAACATCACACAAACGAGGTTTAGTCTTCCTCGTAGACAAAGAGACATCGCACAGTTGCTAGTCTAAATCGCAAAAATGATCATCATGATCATCAAGAAGTGTCAATCACACCAAGCTAGTAAATATATGAGTTTAGCTTCATGTCCCATAACCACTTGCTTAACTTAAATATTTACGAACAAACTGTAGATCTTCACTAGAAAATTGTCACAAAAGGTTCAGTCGAACAAGTCCAAGAATTAACCGACGAAGTAAACGCAAGCGTTTCATACCACCTGTTTTGCTAAGCCGTTTAATTAGATTTCTCATCCGAGTGAGGTAAAGGCTTGTATATACTAATAGATTGGAAAATGGTTTAGGAAAAAGAGCTTTGTAATAAAATAGAGTTGAAATCGTTTTGATGAAAGAGTTTTGATATTTACTACTAGTATTGAAACCTTCATATTTTTGAAGTGACAAACCACAAAGCGATTGCTGAAGCAAATCGAATCACAAAAATTCACATTCGAAGTCGTGAGTAAAGTCCAAAGAAATAAATTCCAAAACCATCAAAGTAGGAATGCCCCTACGACCTAACATGGCCGAGCTAAGAAATACAAGCAGGCCGAGCGACTTAAGGAAGTAAAGCCGAACGACCTAAGAAGATAGCGTCTAAAAGGGGTAGAACGCGACCTAAACGGTGCGACCTAAGGGGCTGCGCGACTCAACAGAGTCGAGCTAAAGCGTGCAGGCAGGTCAAGCGCCTTAACAGACGTGACTTCACCATGGCTGAGCGACCTAAGGGGTTACGACCTACGAAGCAGGCCGAGCGACCTAGGGACAGAACAACCCCAATGAGTCACGACCTAATGTGGCACGACCTAAGCCTTAGCGACCTAAGTGTGAGCGGACGACTTAGTTAACTCGCGACCTAACGAACGGCATAGGCCTAATAGGTGCGACCCAAGGGGTTCACGACCTAACGAATCGCGACCTAAATGTAAAAAGGGTTGAGCGACCTAATGTCTTCAACAAGGCCGAGCGACCTACGAGGTGAGCGACCTAATGAAGGAACGAGCTAATGTAGAGCGACCTAGGGTGATGCGAGCTTTGCCGAGCGACCTAAGGCGATGCAGGCTTTGCCGAGCGACCTAAGGCGATGCGAGCTATATGCAGTTGCGACTTTTCCACGCTGAACGACCTAGTGCCCAGCGACCTAACAGTGACGAGCTAATTCCGAGGCAGAACGACCTAAGCCCAGGAAATTGCTGAAACACACTAAAAATTGGGATTTTCACAATCCAATCCAAACCAAATGAAAATGCACATGCACAAGTGATAGGGAATCATTCCCAACAATCCAATGACAGTTATAGGCAAGAATGTGAGATAAAAATCTCACCTTTGCACCAAAAATCAATGAAGATGAAGCCTAAAGCAAACAAGAATCAATCCCTCTTCAATCTCAACGCAAGAAGCTTGAATCCAATGTCTTCTTCGTGAATTTGGAGTTGAATGATGGATTACAATTGAATTTGAGCTTGGAGTTTTAATTTCCCTTTCCCTCCTCCATTTTTGATGAAGCTTCAAGGTTTAAGCAATTAGAAATGAAGTATGAAGAGAAGGAGGGGGTTGGGCTGAGTTAGTAAGTTCAGTCCAAACCAAAGCCCTAAGTGAAAAAGTGGCGAAAATTCCACTAACTCCAAACATATCAAAGTTTACACTTAAAAAGATCGCAAACGTCAGTTTGAACTCAATGGAGGTGGTTTCGAGTCCTAATTTGACCATATGCAAAAAGTAGCTTTTCGGACTAAGATCCGATTAACGATTAAAATATTTAAATATAAAATCGATAAATATGCGGGTTGTTACAGACTCCCCTCCTTAAAGAAATTGCGTCTTTGTAATATATAAGATGGAAATAAAAAGTAACAACCATAAAAGCATATTAACACAAAAAGAAATTTGAAATAAGAAGTTCACCTTAAAGAGCATGAGAAAGTAAGTCCGGATGTGACTGATTTATGTTATGTTTACTTCTATGTTTGTTTCCGAAGATTATATATAGCCATTGTGTGATAGCTTTGAGTTTGTATCGGTATGTCGGATTTCCCCCTTAAATGATATGCATTCTATACTATCTGACATATCGGTGCTCGCACAAAGAAGTTACATGGATGGTCGCTCCTCAACGTTCTTATTCTCCGTGCTAATTGACAGCACTACACCGTAGTGTTCTTGGTTAGCGTGGGTATAGAGGTGGGGCGTCACAACTTGGTATCAGAGCCAAACTTCGGAACAATGAAGAATAACTTAACAAGGATCATCGTCCTAAGTCCAACTTAGGAGTCGTGCCTAAGGATTTAATTCGAGTCTTCGTACTGATTCATCCTATTTCCTTTTATGTATCCTTGTTTTATCTATCAAGATTTGCTTGATATTTATTTGGAGAATAACTTTTCTTCTTCTCCCTTTCTTGAAGAAGAGAATGTCTAGACCAGGCCGTCCCAGAGCCAGACCTTCTACTGTTACTCCCCAGGATGGAGTTTTTATGATCGCTCAACAGCTTCTTGATTTAGTAAAGAATGCTCAAGCAGCTGGTCCTAATCAGGAACCTACTCATCCTAAGTCTGGATTTGCACGCTTGTGCAACGATTATACCAACTTGGGTGTGAAACCATTCAAAGGTTCCGAAACTATTATTGGGGTCTAGGCTTGGTTAAGAACATGCGATCGAATCTTTTCTCGCATGAATCTTATCGATCTTCACCGTGTTCAGGTGGCTTCCAGTATCCTCCAAGAAAGAGCACTGGATTGGTTCGAACTTCTTATTTCTGAAATTAATGAAGCTGATCTCACCTGGGAGCAATTCCGGGAACGCTTCGAATTAAAATTCGTACCAGAAGCAGAGAAAGTGACATTGGCTCGACGTTTCATAGACCTTGTTCAAGGCGAATCCTCTGTAACCGATTATGTCGCATCCTTCGAGTCACTGTCTAAATATGGGGTTGAATACATCAACACCCCATTGAAGAAGAACCAAAGATTCGTCTATGGCTTAAACAAGAATCTCAAGAAGCCATTACTTCTGAAATTAGAAGTTTCTTTCGATCAACTCATTGATATCGCTCTTCGTCTTGAAGAGGCGGATAGGGAAAGTGATGTTGAAGTGGTGGGTGCCAAACCAAACTTCAACAACAAGAAAAGGCCTAACAAGTTCAAAGGTCCTTATCCCAACAAAAAGGGTAAGCAAGCAACTCCTGCTGCAAAGACACTTTCCCCTAGTGATGGGAAATGCTTCAACTATGGTGCTAGGGGCCATTTTGCGAACAAGTGTTCAAAGCCCCGTTCTTGTCGCTATTGTAAAAGTCCAGATCATTATATGCATCTATGCCCTAAGCTTCAAGGCAAGGAGGGAAAGTTAAACGTTGCTCAAGCCCCTGGCAACACATCTCGCGGTCAAGGTATGTCTCATTCTGTCCTTGATGGCATTATTATATTTCATGATCAACCTATTAGAGTTCTCTTTGATACGGGTGCATCCCATTCTTTTATATCAAAGGAACTTGTCGATACTTTTTCCCTAAGTGTTGTTGCTTTAATGACTTCTTTAAGAATTGTGAATCCGGTTGGTGGATCCGCAACTCTTAGTTTGCTTTGTAAAGATGTCGAGATTATTTTGTGTGATTTTCCTTTCCTAGCCGATTTGCATGTCATGCGTTATTTAGGCTTTGGAATGATTTTGGGTATGGATTGGCTTACCCGTTATGAAGCTCATATCCTATGCCCTGAGCGGACTATTTATCTCCGACATCCGCAATCTGTAAAGCAGATTTCTATTATTCTTAAAGATTCGGATTCCACTTTGGCTGCATCTTTATATTCTTTAAATCCTCGTGATGATGATAATGATGATGAGGAAGATGTCATTTCTCGTATTCACGTCGTTCGTGAATTTTTCAACATATTTGAGCCCGTTTTAGGATTACCGCCTAAGCGAGCAATTAAGTTCAGAATTAATCTTACACCTGGAGCTCAAACTATTACTCGTCCTCCTTATCGCATGTCCAATAAGGAGAATGAAGAGATGCGCAAACAATTATCCGAATTGGAGACGAAGCAATTTATTCGCTCTAGTTCCTCACCTTGGGGAGCTTCAGCAATTTTCGTGAAGAAATCCGATGGTACACTTAGGCTTTGCGTCGACTACCGCAAGCTTAATGATCTTACTATTAAGAATAAATATCCTTTACCTCGGATTGATGATCTATTTGATTAACTTAGTGGTGCTAGAGTCTTTTCACAATTGGACTTAGCTACCGGTTTTCATCAGCTCCGAATTGCAGAGGATAGTATTCCTTTGACTTCGTTCCGTACTCGATATGGATCTTATGAATGGCTGGTTATGCCATTTGGTTTAACGAATGCTCCGGCTTATTTCGTTGACCTTATGAATCGAGTTTTCAAAGATTTCCTCGATCGGTTTGTTCTCATCTTTATTGATGATATTCTTGTGTATTCTAAAACCAAGGAGGAACATGAAAAGCATCTTCGGGTTGTATTGGAAACTCTTAGGAGTAATCAGTTAAAAGCAAAATTTTCTAAATGCCACTTTTGGCAACCTAGTGTGAAGATTCTCGGTTATATTATTTCCGAATCCGGAATATCAGTGGATCCTTCAAAGATTGAAGCGATTCAAAATTGGAAGAGACCGGAGAGTGTCACGGAAATCCGTAGCTTCCTTGGATTGGCGGGTTATTACTGTCGTTTTATCAAGGACTTTTCTAAAATTGTCGTGCCTCTCACTAGCTTAACGAAGAAAGGTGTTAAATACATTTGGTCGGACAAATGTGAAACTTCTTTTCAGAAATTAAAAGAACTCCTTTCTGATGCTCCTATTCTTGTTATTCCCGAAGGGAATCAAGATTTTGTTGTTTATACCGATGCTAGTCGCGTTGGTTTGGGTGCCGTTCTTATGCAAAAAGAACGTGTTATTGCGTATGCTTCTGGGCAATTGAAGACGGCTGAGACTAGATATGCCACACATGATTTAGAACTCGCGGTTATTGTTTTCGCCCTTCGAATTTGGCGACATTATCTTTTGGGAGAGAAATTTATACTTTATACTGATCATAAGTCTTTGAAATATTTATTTTCTCAAAAGGAACTTAATTTGCGTCAACAACGTTGACTCGAATTCCTTGCCTCTTATGATCTTGATATTCTTTATACTCCCGGAAAGGGAAATCGAGTTGCCGATGCACTTAGTCGCAAGCAATAAGCGGTTGTTTCCATGACGATATCCGAATGGAATGATCTCGAGGTTTTATCCACTTGTGAAATTCGAGATCGTGTTTCCGATTCATGTTCATCTCTTGTTTTATGTAGCCTTGAGGCTCGTCCTTCTCTTTTAGACCGCATTCTTGAAGCTCAAAGGCTAGATCCCGAATTAGCTCTTCTTGGCCAAAATATTGAGGATAAAGTAGATATTGAAGGTTTGAAAGACTTTGATATTGATTCTCATGGCGGCATTCGAAAATTTGGTATACTTATCGTACCAAATATTAGTGATCTTCGTAAAGATATTCTAGAAGATTCTCATCCTTCCAAATATTCCATTCATCCCGGTAGTAGTAAAATGTACGCGGATATGAAGCGACTTTATTATTGGGAGGGATTGAAATTTGATATTGCTAACTTTGTTAAGTGTTGCATGACTTGCCAACTTGTTAAGGCCGAACATCAAAGGCCCGGTGGGTTATTGCAACCATTGGAAATTCCAATTTGGAAGTGGGATCAAATTTCCATGGATTTTATTGATGGCCTTCCCCGTTCTCTTTCGGGTCATGATAGCTTATGGGTGATCGTTGATAGACTTACTAAATCCGCCCATTTTATTCCCGTTCGGTCGAACCGAACCGTTCCTCTTCTGGCCAAACTCTTTATCAAAGAAATTGTTAAATTACATGGAGTTCCTACTTCTATTGTTAGTGATCATGATCCATTGTTTACTAGTGGATTATGGAAGAGTCTTCAAAAAGCTTTGGGAACGAAGCTTAATTTTAGCACCACTTATCACCCCCAGTCCGATGGACAAACGGAGCGTGTGAATCAAACACTTGAAGATCTTCTTCGTGCTTGTGTCCTTGACTTTGGTGGAAGTTGGGAAGATCATATTTCACTTGTTGAATTTTCCTATAATAACAGCTTCCAAGCTAGTATTGGTATGGCACCTTTCGAGGCACTCTATGGAAGGCCATGCCAATCTCCTTCTTGTTGGCTTGAGGCCGGTGAGAAGCTGGTTTTAGGTCCAGATTTTATTCGTGACTCCACAGAAAAGATTGAACTTATTCGACATAGAATGAAAGAAGACCAAAGTAGACAAAAATCCTATGTCGATAACCGAAGAAGAAAATTAGAATTTTCTGTGGGAGATCTTGTATTTATTCGTGTTTCACCTATGAAGGGTGTTGTACGTTTCAGTCGATCGGGAAAGTTAGCGCCTCGATATATTGGGCCATTTCCTATAACTAAACGTATTGGTTCCATGGCTTATCGTCTATCATTACCGGCTCAGTTTTCTGCCATGCATGACGTGTTTCACATTTCTCAATTACGGAAGTGCCTTCGGGATTCCGATTCTATTCTTGAGCCCGGTGTTGTGGAAGAGATTGAAGTTTTGCCTAATTTAACTTATGAGCAGCATCCTATTCGAATTATTGCTTCGGAGGTCAAACGACTTCGAAATAAAGATGTTCCGCTTGTTAAAGTTCAATGGTCCTCAAATCCTAAGGATTGCTCTTGGGAATCTAGAGAATTCATCGAGCGTACACATCCGGACTTACTTTCTCATGCTCTTTAAGGTGAACTTCTTATTTCAAATTTCTTTTTGTGTTAATATGCTTTTATGGTTGTTACTTTTTATTTCCATCTTATATATTGCGAGGACGCAATTTCTTTAAGGAGGGGAGTTTGTAACAACCCGCATATTTATCAATTTTATATTTAAATATTTTAATCGTTAATCAGATCTTAGTCCGAAAAGCTACTTTTTGCATATGGTCAAATTAGGACTCGAAACCACCTCCATTGAGTTCAAACTGACGTTTGCGATCTTTTTAAGTGTAAACTTTGATATGTTTAGAGTTAGTGGAATTTTCGCCACTTTTTCACTTAGGGCTTTGGTTTGGACTGAACTTACTAACTCTGCTCAATCCCCTCCTTCTCTTCATAATTCATTTCTAATTGCTTAAACCTTGAAGCTTCATCAAAATGGAGGAGGGAAAGGGAAATTAAAACTCCAAGCTCAAATTCAATTGTAATCCATCATTCAACTCCAAATTCACGAAGAAGACATTGGATTCAAGCTTCTTGCGTTGAGATTGAAGAGGGATTGATTCTTGTTTGCTTTAGGCTTCATATTCATTGATTTTTGGTGCAAAGGTGAGATTTTTATCTCACATTCTTGCCTATAACTGTCATTGGATTATTGGGAATGATTCCCTATCACTTGTGCATGTGCATTTTCATTTGGTTTGGATAGGATTGTGAAAATCCCAATTTTTAGTGTGTTTCAGCAATTTCCTGGGCTTAGGTCGTTCTGCCTCGGAATTAGCTCGTCGCTGTTAGGTCGCTGGGCACTAGGTCGTTCAGCGTGGAAAAGTCGCAACTGCATATAGCTCGCACCGCCTTAGGTCGCTCGGCAAAGCCTGCATCGCCTTAGGTCGCTCGGCAAAGCTTGCATCGCCTTAGGTCGCTCGGAAAAGCTCGCATCACCCTAGGTCGCTCTACATTAGCTCGTTCCTTTATTAGGTCGCTCACCTCGTAGGTCGCACGGCCCTGTTGAAGACATTAGGTCGCTCGACCCCTTTTACATTTAGGTCGCGATTCGTTAGGTCGCGAACCCCTTGGGTCGCACCAATTAGGCCTATGCCGTTCGTTAGGTCGCGAGTTAACTAAGTCGTCCGCTCACACTTAGGTCGCTAAGGCTTAGGTCGTGCCACATTAGGTCGTGACTCGTTGGGGTTGTTATGTCCCTAGGTCGCTCGGCCTGCTTCGTAGGTCGTAACCCCTTAGGTCGCTCAGCCATGGTGAAGTCACGTCTGTTAAGTCGCTTGACCTTCCTGCACGCTTTAGCTCGACTCTGTTGAGTCGCACAGCCCCTTAGGTCGCACCGTTTAGGTCGCGTTCTACCCCTTTTAGCCGCTAGTTTCTTAGGTCGTTCGTCTTCACCTCCTTAAGTCGCTCGGCCTGCTTGTATTTCTTAGCTCGGCCATGTTAGGTCGCAGGGGCATTCCTACTTTGATGGTTTTGGAATTTATTTCTTTGGACTTTACTCACGACTTCGAATGTGAATTTTTGTGATTCGATTTGCTTCAGCAATCGCTTTGTGGTTTGTCACTTCAAAAATATGAAGGTTTCAATACTAGTAGTAAATATCAAAACTCTTTCATCAAAACGATTTCAACTCTATTTTATTACAAAGCTCTTTTTCCTAAACCGTTTTCCAATCTATTAGTATATACAAGCCTTTACCTCACTCGGATGAGAAATCTAATTAAACGGCTTAGTAAAACAGGTGGTATGAAACGCTTGCGTTTACTTCATCGGTTAATTCTTGGACTTGTTCGACTGAACCTTTTGTGACAATTTTCTAGTGAAGATCTACAGTTTGTTCGTAAATATTTAAGTTAAGAAAGTGGTTATGGGACATGAAGCTAAACTCATATATTTACTAGCTTGGTGTGATTGACACTTCTTGATGATCATGATGATCATTTTTGTGATTTAGACTAGCAACTGTGTGATGTCTCTTTGTCTACGAGGGAGACTAAACCCCGTTTGTGTGATGTTTCAACATCACATATGTGGGGTAGCGCCCCATGGTCTTCGGGCCGTTCGTGTGTTCAAAAATTAATGGATAGTTTCCATGAGATAGCTTCTCGTTCGTGTGATACATATGTTGGTGAGCTTTCATGCTCCCGTTCGTGTGATAGGCCTTCCCCCTTTTTGTGATTTCTGGATTTCGTGTGTTGATTTCTGGAATTTGTGCTTCACCAATTTTCGTGATTTTCATTGATATGTTTTATCAATTCTTGTGCATTGGTGAATTCGTGTGTCATTGCCTTTTTGTGGATTTGGATGTTTGAGAAGATTCTTGTGATATAGATTAATCTCTTGTTGATTATCATTTTCATACTTATAGTAGTATGCCATTATGGTTATTATATGTTTATGCCATATCCCTTATTCTATATCATGTTATCTAATATTTATAGCTAGACTGATCCGTTTATTATTTTCTTATGAAATAATACTCGGGTCAGACCGAGATGTTACATGTGCTTCTGCTTGACTTCTCTCCAGGGATCTATTACTCTGACTTTTGGCAAACTACTTAGATTAGTAGTTTTTGTTGTATACATTTGAGATACCGACTCATAGATGTATTCTTTTGTGTAGCACGTGTTGCTATTCTTTTGTATTATCGTGGATCTTTCTGACCACTACTCTGATGTACACTTTCATGTGTTATATATATTCATATCTTTTTCCGCCTTTGTGATATGGATGTCTATGACTGATTTATGTTATGTTTACTTCTATGTTTGTTTCCGAAGATTATATATAGCCACTGTGTGATAGCTTTGAGTTTGTATCGGTATGTCGGATTTCCCCCTTAAATGATATGCATTCTATACTATTTGACATATCGGTGCTCGCACAAAGAAGTTACATGGATGGCCGCTCCTCAACAGCCTTATTCTCCGTGCTAATTGACAGCACTACACCGTAGTGTTCTTGGTTAGCGTGGGTATAGATGTGGGGCGTCACAAACTCTTTCTTCTGAAGGTTCATATTAATGAACGGATGATTTATTTTTATATTCATATATTTATTCCTTTACTTCACCTCTTTCAATACTACCATTTTAGGGCTGTTTATATTTTCACTTTATTTCAAATTCCTAGTTTGTTTATACATACCTTATTAGCATTTCATTTGTTTCCATCTTCATTCTTGTAGCTTTATTTCATTTTCAAATCTCATCTTCTGTAGCTTCATTTTTCCAAACAAACTTCCATCTCATATTTTTATCTCTCTCTTCATTTTCCTCCTCCTTCATTTTTCTTCTTCTTCTTCTTCAAATCTCCTTCTTTTTTTTTCCAAAGCTTCCTTTTTCTTATTCTTATTCTTATTCTTCAAATCTTTTTTTTCTTTTTCAAAGCTTCATTTTCTTTTTCAATTCTTCATCTTCTTTAAATTTTTCTTCTTCTTTTCCAAACATTCTTCGTTTTCCAAATCATTTTCTTCAAATCCAGATCTATACAAACTTCTTTGTCACTTACAAAACTTTCTATAAAAAAAAGAAGATTAAGATAGCAAGGAAACAAATCAAAAGGAGAAAGTAGTAGCGGATCCAAATCCGACTAGAAAAGGTAAATCCATAAGGTGAGTGTTTAAACTCACTCACGAAATACTAAAATTTTATTGCAAGTTAAACTAGGTCATATAGTGATAAATTTTTGATTGTTGGTTTGGAATTTTAACTGATATTTAATTTGAATACCTAAACTCCAATATGTGATAAGTAGTTATTATTTTGGCATGTTATTGAATTGGTTGATTTGTTGAATTGGTTGATTTGAATGTTGATTGTATGTTGTGGTCGAGGCTATTGTGATTGAATGTGTATTGTTCATTTATTTTGATATTTCCTTATTATCACCCTATAGTTTATTGTAATCATATAAATTTTCATATTGATTATTTGGACACTGAATAAAGATATAAAACCCATGAATTTCATATATTTACATGAGAGGAAAAAAACTAGTAAGTTTAGATTTAATATTTGGACCATAAAAATGATTTTGAGAAATAAACCGTCGTTACCTTATTTGAAAGTTTTCAAAATTAAATTTGAAACATTGGGAAGTTTCCATAAAATTGAATGTTGAAACTTTGGAACATTTTTATAAATCAAATCTCTTGAACTATGAAATTTAATTGGGAATTGTTCTGTAAATTTGTAAGTTACTAGAATGGATCTATTGTGAAATCTATTGTATTTTGAATATGGAAACAATAACTTTTCTGAAAATTTGAACCTTCAAAAATGTAGTTATCTGCATTTCTTATTTCATCTAATTTTGATTTAATTTGCATAAGAAGTTTAGTTCTGACTCGAGTGTATTATTTTCCTTTACGCTCGGGCCAGCCCGAGTAATTTTAGTTTATTGAAGATCATTTTATTTTGGAGGATGAAGACGGAGATGAGTCTACTATTTATTATAATTATTCCACTGCATCATGTGTTCCGCTGCATTATTTGTTTATTTATGATGTATGTATAACTCTGATTTGAATTGTAAAAGTGTAATCAAATGTTATTTATAAAACAGCTTCATGAACTGTTTATTTGATTATTATATTTTGTCGTTCCGCTGCGAGATTCTGTGACTTTTGTTTTTTTTTCTTTTCTTTTACTTTCTTATTTACCCCATTAACAATCCTCCCTTTTGAATGGTTTGAATTAGACATGTGTGGTTTATTGTCGATTTAAACCGTCCAAAAATGTGGGTCGTTACAATGTGCTTGGTATGAACAATTAAGGAGTAACCTTTTAAACCCTGGTTTTGATATTGGAAAGATTGGTTATAATTTTTTATTAAAAAGGAAAATAATGACTTTTTCATAGTACAAATTTATGTAGATGACATGATTTTTGGTTCAAGTAATTAAAATCTATACAATGAGTTTTCTAATTTTATGAAAAGTGATTTTGAAATGTCACCTATGGATGAACTTACTTATTTTCTAAGTTCACAAATTGAACAACTTAAGATGTTATTTTTATTCATCAAGAAAAGTATTGTAATGATTTATTTAAAAGTTTTGGAATGGAAAATACTTCTAGTAAACCTACACCAATGAGTACCCGTCTTCAATTAGGTAAGGACGAAAATGGTAAAGATATGATCAAAACTATATAGAAGTACAATAGGATCATTACTTTATTTTACGGCTAGTAGACTGGACATAATGACGTGTATTTGTTTGCATGCTAGATATCAAGCAAATCCCAAAGAATCACACTTGCGAGCCGTGAAACGGATTTTGTGCTACTTTACCAACACAAGAGACTATAGATTTTTCTATCCAAAAGGTTGTCTTTTTGAATTAGTATCATATAATGACGTGGATTTTAAAGGATGTAAAACGGATCAGAAAAGTATGAGTGATCATTGTCATTTTATTAGATAGTCTCTAGTTTCGTGGTTTAGCAAGAAGCAAATTATGTTTCACTTTCGACATGTGAAGTGGAATAATATATTTTTGCTACTTCGGCATGTGCTTAGGTCATGCACATGCAACAAATAGTTCGAGATTTTGGTGTAAATTTAATTAAATCACCTATTTTTTATGATAATAGTAGCACTATCAATTTATCTTAAGAACTCATTAATCACTCTAAAACAAAACATAAAGAAATTAGACATACCTTATAAGAGATAATTTAAAAAATGCATCGTATCACTAATTTCAGATGCTTGAATTACATTTCTAGATGTATGAATTACGTTTCCAAATGTATGAATCAATATTCATATGTTTGAATACTAATTTCAGACGTCTGAATATAGGAAATTTTGAACTGTTTACTTTTGGGTTAAATTTCCTATAAAACAACACCTGAATAAAATTTTCACACATCCGATTGTCCTATAGCAATGTTTTTGACCAGTTAATCACATTTTTCAATTTTTTTTGGCTCTTTCTTCTTTTGTTCCATTCCATTCTTCATTGACTTCTTTATCTTCATTTTTTAAAGAAAAGCTTTTTTTTTCAAAAACCCTATCCCCCAAATCAATTTCAAATATAAAAAACAATAGCCCTTAATGCCGCTTTAAAGAAAAGGGGATTGAGAGAAGCTTCATCTACTCAGTTTTCTTCAATACCTCAAGAGCAAGTGAAGTGTTAGCTTCATCATGATAATAAAGCATTGAAATTTTCAAGGTATTGAATTCCATGAGACTTTTTATGGACCTTTTTATAAAATTGATAATTTTCTTGACTATAATTTGAGAAGTCTAACCAACAACTCCAAAATTACCTCACTTATTGAATTTGAACCTAACAATGTCAAAATTAATAGATTGGCTGTTAAATTATTTTTGGAAATTTTGAATGGCAGATTTATTAAAGTTCATAATGATGAAGGTTATATATGGTTTAGTGTCTGTGGTAAAATAATCAAACTACGGTGTTTTCTACTTTTATGCATTTCTTAAAAGTCATATAGTAATTTTTCGTGTTTATCTTTCTCGGGCTTTTTAGTCTTTTGGATATTATATTTTGGTTTGCATGGTTGGATATTATAGATTTCAAGGATATTGTGGAGTGTGCATGTAACGACCTGTAAATTTTCGATAATTAAAATATCTTAATTTAATAAGTTTAGTGATTTAATATTGGGAGAAATAAAAATTTATGATATTAATGAGATAATAACTAAAATGAAATGATAAATAGAATGAAATGTAACAATGTTAATTTAAGTTAATTATTAACTGGTTTAATGGAACTCCAATTAACTTAAGTGATTGAAAGGTTACTATACCCTCCTCAGGAGTTTACCAGCCGGCCGGGTTCTCCTGGGTTTTCAAACAAAAAAAAGTGATTGAAAGGTTATACTTGGTTATACATTAAATGTAAGAAAACAAATGTAAATATTGAATTAATTAATGAATTAATGTATAATTAATGATAATTGGATCAAATCAGTGTTATGTAAGCAATTGTAACATTTGTTTATAAATAATAAACTTATAAGTGTAATTAAAAGTTAATGGTAACAATTATTATATGTTACCTATTTATTTAGCCTGTTAAATTAAAATTGGAGATCAATTGCAATTAAATCACTTAATTAGTGCAGTTAATGTAGGTTAAATTGATAATGGTAGAATGTTAATTCAATAAGATGTAACCAATGGAAATTTTATGCATAATATGACAATTAATTGAATAAAAAGAATTGGAATCAAGTTTGACCAAATTATTGGAATTTAAATTATAATAAGTGAATTTATTTCAATTAAATGTAATTAAAGATTACGTTAATGAAAAGTAAGATGAAAATGGTAAAATATTAATGTAATAAAATATATAACAATGTTAACTATGTATGTAGAGAAATAATTGATTGAATTGAAGATCGAAACCAAATTAAATAAATTCATTGAAATTAAATTTTATTAATTAGACTTAATTACAGTTGTAATTGAACACTGTAATTTGTGAAATATTTAACACTGAATTATATGTAAACTTGTTTTGATTTATTTTAAATGTATGTAAAATCAAAATTGGTAAAAATGGTCAGTTACTAAATTTGAATTGAAAACGGTGATTAATTAATTTGATATTAATTAATTTAATTAATGTAAAAATAGCCATTTTGGTTACTGGCTCAGATTTCAGCGAAACCAGTTTCATCGGATCCGTAACGGTGAATTATTGTAGGATTTCAAGTTTCGTAGCGATCGGACTCGTCGTTTGATCGCACGGGCTCGAAACGCCTAGAAATCAATTTAAATTGAAATCAATTTGAAATAAGCTGATTTTGACATAACTTATTCGTACGATGGGATTAGGATTTGAGACCTGTTCCATTGAGTTTAAAATTACTGAAAACATCTATTTTGATATATGGGATGATCCTTTTTCGTTCCGGAGACAGAACGGGCTTTCGGGTCATTTATCGTTCAACATGTAAATCAATCTTGTCCATTCATTCTGTTTTCAGCTACACCTATAAATAGCTCGTTATAAACTCTAGCAATCTTTTTATTTTCTATTGTCTATACGTTCATTTCTTTCTCATCTCCTCTTTCCAATGGCAGACAAAAAACCATAATTTACAAATTGCAAATTCAATTTCAAATTCAATTCCAAAAACAAACTCCTCCAAACCCTATCAAATTATATATCGATTTGAAGCTCTCGACGAGCACAAGTCAAATCCGTAGTTAGTTTTTCGATTTGGGTTTCTGGGTGTTCAGAATCCAAGGAATTATTTTCGACCGTTCATCGCTCGTCGATCAACGTAGATGGATCGACGAATCGATGATACAGAGCTGTAGAGAGGGTCTTGGTGAGTGCATCGGTGGTGTTGGTTGGGTCGTCTGATGGTTGGATCGATCGAATTAATTCGATTAGGGTTCGTATTCAGAGGCGGCGGCTAGGGTTTTCCGGTCGAGCGGCGAGGCAAGGGAGTGCCGATGGTGGAGGAGGAGTGTCGGCGAAGGCGTGGGTGTTTGTAGGCTTGGACGCACTACACCAAAACATGCAAATTCTAACATTTATAAGTGTTACAAATAATTTCAGTAACACTTTTTAAGTGTTACTAATGGACTGTGAGGAATGGAGCGGCCAAATTTGTAACACTTATAAGTGTTACAAACATTCGTATTACTAACACTTATAAATGTTGGTACTTAAATATACGTTAACGCTTATAAGTGTTGGTAACGAAATATACGGTAACGCTTATAAGTGTTGGTACAGAAATATATGGTAACGCTTATAAGTGTTGGTAACGAAATATACGATAACATTTATAAGTGTTGGTACAGAAATATACGGTAACGCTTATAAGTGTTGATAACGAAATATACAGTAACACTTATAAGTGTTGGTACAAAAATATACGATAACGCTTATAAGTGTTGGAAAATGATTATTTAGTAACACACATATAATTATATACCAAAACTTAAACACAAAGTTTAACTATAAACACTCTGCAAATAATGGTTTCCATATCACAAATAATTCATCATACATATTCAATGCAAAGTTTAAACACTCTACAAATGTAGTATAATATATCATAAACAATTATTTACATATCTAAAATACCACAATGTCATATATTCAGATATTATTACAACATAAGCTTCAAAAAAAATTTCAAAATACAATTAAAGTTTAACTTACGGTTAACCTAACCATTCAAATTTTTTTTTCAAAATACACTTAAAATTCAAACTCACAGTTCAATGCTGTCTCCATTAATTCTGCAAATTAGTCATCAATTCCATGGAGCCCATTGTTCTCTGCAGTTGGTACTTGGTGCATTAACTAGAGGACGCTGAAGCTAAAGTGGAACTTCTCTGCTATTAGCCCTCCAGTCATAGGCCTTCTGATTTGGTCTACTCTTCAAGGAAAGTCTGCAATTGCTCGAGGAAACCGCAACAATAATGGCAACTGTTACCATCTATGAAGGCAATAAAATATCGCTTTATAGTTTAATTAAATTTTCTAAACTCAGAATGAACTGTACCCTTTGATCATTCTAATTTTAAATAATGTATTTCCTTTGAGTCATAAATTTGATGTAAGCCAAATGGATCCAAAGAAAAAATGATAAAATAGTAAATTAAAACTACATGATTCATTTATTTAAAGAAAATTTCAACATTATTGGTTTAGAACCTCGAAAAAATACTGCGACGAGCGGTTTAACAGTTCGCAGGTTGTTTGTAAACCCAGTTAAACTAAACTAGTAATAGGCATATATGAAATGTATGGTGTGCATATCAAAGAAAACTTAGCCTGAACCGAAATACAAGTGTCATTTTCATGACTAATATTGACAAAAATGAACTAGGCATAAAGTAACCTTAAATTTTATATCATCAAAATAGTTGAGGTAATACGGTCAAAACATGGGAAACATATATAGACAGGCTGATAGATGAAGCAGTGAACATAAACATCACAGCAAATTGCAGTATTAAAGAAGCAAACATAAAGTAGCAGCAACATAATATTGGACACACTCAGGCAATAAGCAGACCCAGTGAAAATGAGAAGCATTTAGTTGCAGCCAAACAAAATATACAAGGTAGTACTAAAATATGTTCAGTAAAAAAATAGAAATGCAATGATCTACTTAGCAGTGGGTATATATAATTTAACATTCATGAACACACAAGAATACACGCATACCTCCTCACAAAAGCAGCGCCTAAGCTTCACCGCCTCTCTTGTCCAATTCGAACTCATTCCAATGCAAAACCCACTTTCGCTCACTCCAATTCAATGCAAGATCATACATGTCAGAAACAAAAATAATTGCTTAGGTTGTTGACAATGCTTTCTTCTATATGTATAGTTTGAAAGTCATGCATCATCAAGAAACCAACATTTTACCATGATATCTAATGTCCATCTATGGTGAAATAAGTTATTCAAACTTATTGTTCATTATGATCCAACAAGTTCCAACTAAATTTTGGAATAAAGTACTGAATTTTAAGTATCAATTACGTAGTGTGGATTAACAGGAAATAAAAGGTTCAAGTGTAATGTTAAGAAAAGATGCCAATACAAAGTCATGTGCATATTTTGGAATGTATTTGAAATAACATGTAGATATAAATTTAACAAATGACTAATTAGAAAAACAAATTGTAATAAAAATTAGTACAGTTAGCAATGAATTATGTGGTTTCAATCAACTAATAATTGATATTTCTCATTTTGGTGTAAGGAATAACAAATATAGCTTAATAGAAACGGTCATTTCAACCAGTCACCGGTATACCAGTCAATTGGCAACGGCAAACAATTTTAGTTTACTAGTAAAAACGGTACGGTAACGGTATTTACAAAAAGGTAACGGTAACCATTACCATAACTGCCCTAGTTTCCATATATACGTTATCACTTAACTTTTTTTTTGATAAGCAAGATATGTCTATATTGAAAGTCACAGATATAAGTTTGTGTTTTTAAAAGTTAATTTGGATCATAACACATGTGGCAAGCTATTTACATACAAACTTGATGTCATTCAATAAAAGTTAACATCGTTAAGATGTGATTATAACATCCATTAAGTTGTTGTGAACAAAATAGTATGATTTGGGACTTACAGTATACATATATTTTCGTTCTTGTTCATTTTTATATTTCATATTGCTAGCTGAACACCTGTTATGTCTTTATCTTACATGCAAAAATCGTAAATTAAAACAAGAAATAACCATTTCAACATCCAAACAGCAACTTCAAGTCATACCGCCACTAAACACTACTGCCTCCAGCAACTGTCGTCCACCATTTCAACATCCAAACAAAAATCAACTTCACCTCTCAAACAAAACATCACCACCCAGCTCCACAGACTCAACCACCCTGCATCATCAAAGACCATCACTGCTTCACCCTGTTCCACTGCTAACATAAAAAAATAGTTGCCACAAATTACACAGCATAACCTAGCAACATTGCATCATCAAAGACCATCGCAGCTACCAAACTGCTGTACAACCACACCAAACACCACCTCAATCAAACGCCTGAATCACCGAAATCGCCAACTAAATCACGAACTTCCAGTCTTCCAATCCCCCACCTGAATTCCTCGACTTCGACCAACTTCGTCTCTTCTCAAACTACAACATGCAAATCACTAACAGAACCAACCCAAATCGACAACCGAACCACCTCGAACCCCCTTCGAAACAAACCTCACCTTCCGCTTGACAAATGAACTCAATCGACAACTTAAGGCTTTGAATTCATGTTTAATTTCGAATTTTAATGTGGAATTTCGATTTGGTTTCTAGAATTTGAAATTAAGAGGAGTCGAAATACGTTTTGGTTTTTGATAATAGAGCAAGTACGTGATTTGTTTTTGAAAGGGGATGAGAATTCTACTAGTTTTTTTAGTAACTTTCAAATTTTATTATAAGATCATATACTCTTATATCATGAGATACAAGTTTTCCAGAGGGTGAATAAGCTTGTCAATAACTGCTAACTTAAATCAAAATATTATTTATTTTTCAATAACCAAATATTTTCCATAAAATAACTACCTAACCAATATGCAAAAGAATATTCAAAATGCGCAAGGTATTAAAAATGAAAATGTAAATGGTTCAAAAAAAAATACTTACATAGGCTTTTGCTGCAGATGGAAGAACTTGTCAAGATTTCTTATTTATATGTCCCGCCTTTCAAACCATCGTCCGCGTAACTTTCTCTTTCGGATTTTCCTTGACCTGCAAGAACAAATATTTAATGCCATGATAAATTAAATTTGTAGCAAATTTACAAAGATACAGATTATAGACGTGGGCAGAGGCAGTTCGTGGCCAGGTAGTTTCGAAGGTGGATTCTCTAGAGATCGACCTGCAGTTCATATCACCAATTCAGGAAAATGGTGATCATTTGTTCATGATTCCAGAGACTAATAATCATGTTGCATTTGACTATGGTGGCACACGTTATTGGAAGCAGACCATTGTATAACAAATTTGTGGATAAAATCTAAAAGCCTACAAGTTCTTATGATGTGTACTGCAAATAAGGTAGATTCGTTGTTAATTGATTTCATAACGAGGATGATTATATTAGAATCTTAAAATCTGGTCCTTTCACATTTAATTCTAAAATAATCATTCTCAAAACCTTGAAAGATTGGTATGTGATTTACTCTTGATTATTTTTCTACCATTCCTATCTGGATCAAGTTGCTTGATTTAAATCTGAAAATATGGAATAAACTTTCATGGGTTTATTAAGTGGAACTAAAGTAGCATAGCTTTTGATAAATGATTCACTGCATTAGGACAGATGTTATTCTTGAACTTTACCATTACTATCCACCACTACATTTGCTACCTCCGCTGCTTTAATGTAAAATCTTTTACTTATCTATGCATAAATATTAAATATATTTACTTATTTTCACAAAATCTTTTCATGTTCAGATCATTTATCCTCCACTTTAAAGATATATCAAAAATAAAATAAAGAAGATTCTTAAATATAAAATATGGTATGATAAAGAGAATTATTATGGAACAGTTTATTACTATACCACAATCATATTATAATGTAAATGAAGGTTTCACACACTTAAATGATTCCATGCCCTTACGATATTAGTTTAAAGTAATGTACAATGAATACTATGAACATGTAAATGCAATAACATCAACTTCTTGGAGATGGTATGACCCTATAACCAAGCTAGTGAGGATTTTATTTTACCTTTATTGTTCTAGTTTACATATGAGTGCGCCTAACATTACAAGTATAAAGGATGCAGCATTAGGACTGTATAATTATTTACCATACTATGCATTTATAAAAAAAGCATCCCTGCCGCATCAGTCCCTGTAGTAAAAATAAATAAACAAGTTTGAAACAACCTTTTAGAAGAATGAAAGCAAATAATGTTAAAAGGAAAAAAATCAATGGCAAATTTAGATAACTAACCATATATAGCTAATCAATATGATCAAAGTTGCCGATGACTGCACCTTCAACCTATCCCCAGAGGCTCCCCTGACCATGCCGATAGATCCCCATCCACTTCCTCTCTCCGCTGGTGCCCTTCGCTTGACCTCTCGCATCCTAAATCAAAACCCGACATGTCCCCAGGCTAGAATACGACAAATGAATGCCCGGTTTGGCAACCGACTCCCTTCGCAACCCAGAACCCAATACAACCATTCACTTCCCAAATCGATGAACGTATGGCCATAGAAATCAAACCTTAGTTTCCAAGCTTCAAAACTCCTCACTGTCGATCAACTAAATAGGCTACCGTAGCCTCCACAAACCCAACTAGATGCAGCTCTATCCACACTGAAATCAAATCGCGATTCAGGTCTTCACATCATAGAAGCTCTATCCTCACTGAAAATTTTGAAGTCGGCGTTTGATATTGGAAAGTGGATGAAGTCACCGTCGATTTTACGAAGTGGTTGAAATCGACGTCGATTTTGGGAGGAATGGGAAAACCCTAAACTAAATTTTCTGCGGCTAAAATACGTCTGGGAATGGATGGGTAAGCGTGAGAAGCGAACACATATGTTAAGTTACAGAAGACTCCTTTTGTTAATAAATTATTTACATTTTTACCAACTACGGTAAAACTTATTTCTGTTGCAAAGTTTATTCAGAAAAGTATTTATTTTCACCAACTCTTTTTAGATATCCTAACACTTTTTTACTGGTAGGAGTTTGTAGCATTTATAAGTGTTGGCAATTAACAAATATAAACCGTTGCAAAATCACTGATTTGGTGTAGTGACGCGGCTGGCTTCGGACGACGGAGATCGTGATTTTGTGGAAGCATCTCAAGTACTGTTGCATGCTGAGTTCTGTAGCGTGAGAACGAATAGAGGTGCTGACGTGTATATCATATTATTATTTTATTTATTTTAAATTTAAATCGTTTAACTTCAAATGATAATAACTTTTGCATGCGAGGTCCGTTTAACGCGCGGTTTTCTCCGCTAGGATCGTATCGAAATTCCGGACATTATGGAATTGATTTGGACGAATTCTGAGACTGTTGAATTTTGGGCCTTCATTTGGATTTTTAATCGATTTGGATTCAAAGGTGAGTGTTTTGACCTACTCACAACTACTATATTATCTTATGTTAGTAAAATTAATTTATGATGTGATTTGAAATTCATTTATGACTCTTTGGTATATTTAAACTGTCATTCCAGTTAATTCGAAATTATTTGAATTAAATTGTCATTTAATTTATTATTGAATTTAAATTGCCAGTAAATTTCCTCTAAATGATAATCTGTTATTTATTGAATTTATTTGTCAAATTGGATGATGATTATAATGGATGTTGATTGTTGATATTGGATGATTGGATGTTATGGTTGATCTATAGATTGTTATCACTCTGCAAGTTCCCTATGGATTGAAATAATACATACCCGAACGATCTATAGATTAGGAAAAAACCGTTATGGGATGAAATGATAGACTCGAACGATTTTATGGATTTTAATATTAATTCGGGATTGCGGTTGAAATGATATATAATCGTAAAATTTTAAATTGCGGATTGAAATGATAAATATCCGTATCACTTGACCCTAGGGTAGAGAATTATATACGGACACCGGATTAGTTAAATTAAATGATTTTAAATCCTTAATTTTCTTGAAATTAGTTAAATGATATTTTGAAATAAAAATTTGATTCATATAAAATTGAATTATTATCGAAATTCAAGTTTTATGTTAAAAATGGGAATTGATTTAAAGGAATTGTTTAAAGAAATTAAATTGAAGTTTTAAAGTTGAATTTGAAGTATACGTGAAGTTTGTCAGAATTGGGTTATTAAAATTGTTCGAAATATAACTTTGAAATATATTGAAATTGGAGTAATTTAAATTGATATTTCAACATGGATTTGGAAGCGATGTAGAATTAAATATTTTATTGGGAATTTGAATTTAAAGATTTGATATTGGGTTTTTGGAAATTGAAAATAGTCCAAATGTGTGAAAGGAAATGAATAGTTTAAATTGATATTAAATTCAAATTCATATTTTTAATATAAACTGTTTTAAAAATATATTATTGTAAAGATTCTAAATTTTAAGATTTTCAAATTATTAAACTATTTTAACCTATATTAACTATATTAAATCAATTCAACCTATTTAAACCATTTAATTTATTTTAAAACTAATTAACCCATTTTAACTTATTTTAAATCTAATTAATCTATTTTAAAGCTATTTAATCTATTTAAATTATATTTAATCTATTTTAAACCTATTTAACTATCTTAAATCAATTTAATGGTATCTTTAATCTATACTTAAACCATTTTAGAGTATTTAACTATTTATAACTATTTTAACTATTTATAACCATTCAAACTATTTTCTAAATTTTTCAGACTATGTAGAGGGAAAGTGTTTATATTCAAATTCATTGGTTAAATGATGTTATAACCTAAGTTGGGATTCAAATGTTGTTATTAATTGAATATGATGATTTTGAAGTGAGAATTTAACCTAATTGGAAATATGATTTTTGAAAGAAAATATGTTTTTCGAAACGATATGATTTCAAAGGTGAATATGATTTCAAAGTGAACATGATTTCGAAAGTGGTATTGTAACGACCCCGGATTTTATATATATTTTAATTGATAATTAATTTCATTTTTGAATAAAAATTGTGAAATGAATTGGCAATTGATATAAAATATCAGTTAAATTATAAATTAATTGAGAATTAATTTGGATATTTGAAAATAAATTATAAAACGGTAGATTGCTTCGAGTTTTTCCAAATGCTAATAAAATACGTGTTTAATTTCGAAACATTGTCTTTTAAATATAATGTATTAATACAAACAATAAAATATACTTACAAATATATATATATAGAGAAATACAAGAAAAAAAAGTATCTTAAAATTTTGGTTATGTAAACTATAAAATATAAAATAAACACATTAAACAAATTAGTCAAAATTCAAACAACATATTAACTATCGGATGTCATTTCATATTTCAAAGTATAAGGCTAAAGAAAAAAATTAATATAAGTACGTAAGCTTATAAACAAGAGCATGTATATGAAAGTGCTTGCAAAAGAAACAAACAAGGTACAAAATATATTCAGGAATGTACACTTGAACAAGAAATAAAACAAAATAAAATATATTCAAGTATAAGTGAAGATTGCAAAAGAAGATAGGGTGAAGCACAAGGTACATATGCATTAAAGGTATGCATCTATAAGTACATACAACATCATCAGCCTTCATACGAAAATCTTGCCTGGCCATATTAAAAAAGAAGTAAAGCAAGAAAAATCTCTGTCTTGTTGTACAAAACATTAATCACCCTGTAACCTGTTTTCTATATATCAACTTCTTCATTTTATTAGTTCGTCCATCCAAGCTGAAGAAATCTGAAGCAAATATCATTTTCATCTCAAACAACATTCAGTTAAAATATCAAAACAAATAACTCAACTAAACTCAGAGATCAACAAGAGGATTAAAGGCCAAAAAGGTTTCAGCTTGCATTTTTACAACCTGTTCAACATGAAGCAGGCTCTATTCTTCTTCTGAAAATTGGTGAGTAACATCACCTTTTTAAAACTTAAGTCTCTGAATTAGTTGCTTATGAATATCTGGAAATGTATATATATCTATACTATAATGTAAAACCCTGGTCAAAGCAGTCAAAGTGAAGCCTTTTTGGCAGTCCCCATTTTGCCCCCAGTTCAAAATAAAAGGAAAACATTGCACCAGGGCAGATTTGTCATTTCCCCAAGTCCTCACACGTTGCCGACATCCTTCTGCACGTCTTTTTTCCACCATCTTCCGTTTCCCCCTTCCTTTTCGTCTTCATTTTCCACTTTCAAAATAAATGGCAACTCCCCTCATTCAATTTTCTAACCGCCACCCCTACACCGTCCTTGCTTCACTTCCACTTCTCATTCCCCTCCACTGTCTACCGCTTCAGCACATGCCACCGCCACGGTCAATCTTCATGATGCGAACTAGGTTTGTATAAATCTAAGTCTGTTTGCTTTCGATTTCAATTTCTTCTTTGTTTGGAGTTTCTCTATTCATTATTTCCTTTCTTACCATAAATACTGGGTTGTAATATATTTGCTGATTATCCATAGTTTATCCATGTTCAATTTCATATTTCTTTCGATGCTTAGGGAAAATCTGATTTGTGTGTTTTGGTTTGAACTTTCCACTCTAATTCATAAATGAAAATAGTTTTTCCCAAGTTTACCTATCATGCTTTAATTTAATTAATTTTCGTGCTTTTGTTCTACTTCAGATGGTTACAAATTGACCACTATGCAATTTGGTGTGTGGATTCTACATTCTCATAGCATGATTAGGAACATGTTTCCTTAAAGGATAGAAAGAAGATAGCAACTGCTACCGGCTCTTCACTATAAGGTATTTTTTCCTGAAATGGTAATTTGTCTTGATTTACATATGTTTGTTAAAGTTTGTTCTTTTCAGCTTTTAACGATGATGAGGTTGCCAGCACTAACAATAGAATATATTACTTTTTCCTCAGGTTAATATCATTACTTTTTGATTTTTATCCGTCTAATTTTTTATTTAGAAACAGTGAACACAACTTATTAATTGTAACATACAATTAATTATTTTCAAAGGAGATGTTAGCCTAATTCTGTCAGACTATATATATCGCGTATATGAATAAAATTAGTTGGATGATTTCCAAAAAATTGCTGCAGCTCTGATATTTTATAATCAAACTAATGAATCATTTTGTACTGATCCATGACTAAAGACCATTATTTAGAAACAGTGAACACAACTTATTAATTGTAACATACAATTAATTATTTTCAAAGGAGATGTTAGCCTAATTCTGTCAGACTATATATATCGCGTATATGAATAAAATTTGCTGGATGATTTCCAAAAAATTGCTGCAGCTCTGATATTTTATAATCAAACTAATGAATCATTTTGTACTGATCCATGACTAAAGACCATTATATGAAGTACTTTTTTACCAGCCTTTTGGTTTGAGTATCACACCAAAAAATGGAATCAGTAAGTTGATACTTCATCTATCTTTTTAGATAAATATAACTATATTATATTGCTCTAATACTGATTACATTTCTTCTACAGCCTCAAATCATGATTATATGACTTCAGTCGGCTAATTGAATTTGAATATTCCAATCGCAAATGTGCTTACAAACATTCATTAGATATAATGGGCGGATGGTAGTACTATGCAAGTTTATCACAAATAAAGAACTATATCATTGATCTTATATTAGTAAACATTTTGTTTTGACAATTTGTTTACTAAAATATATAGTATAATTTGTTTTGACAGTTTGAAATGCAAAAGTTTTGACTCATTGTTCAACCTCGCTAAAATTTTTGCACTATGGTTTGGAAAGGCAAAAAATTTCAGTCGCTTCACACCACAACATGTACGATTCTTAAAATATATGTATGTTATGGAAAAAATATCCTTTTGGGATCTATGCCTACTTCGTCTGTGTGTCCATCAAATAAATATATCAGTTTAAAAATGAATACAAATGAAAGGTACAAGGTTTCAAAAGCAAAATTTTCAAACTATGTAGTATATATACCTATTTTTACGCTTCATATATGTTAACTCTGACTACATCTCCGATGCTGCATTGTTTATAACTATATATTATAAGTTTTCTACACTTCTAATACATATATATGTAGTATGTGATTCAGATATATGTTTGATTTTAAAACAATATATAATTCAGATTATACATGAGTTTTGGGTTTACAACTCTTAAGTAGTTTTGTACACTTAGCCTTTTGAAAAATATATATTTGAAGTTACCAACACAAATTTGAACTGTACAATTTCAGATCTTAAGCAGTTTTGTACAATTAGCCTGTTGAATAATATATATTTTTAGGTTGCCACAATCAGTGTGCAATGTAAAATTTTGAACCAGTATTTACTCTGACTTAAATTTATATAACATGCTTTCGAGAGGCTAAAAGTTTCAGGGGATTCACCTCATGACATATATACTGTCAAATATTTACAGTTAGCCTTTTGAAAAATATATATTTTGAAGTTACCAACAACAATTTTGAAAAATATATATTTTTAAAATTATATATACACGAGTTTTGGGATTACACCTCTTAAGTAATTTATACAGTTAGGCTTTTGAAACAAACATATTCTGAAGTTACCAACAACAATTTGCACTGTAATAATTTACCTCCTACGTAATTTTGTATAGTTACCCTTTTTAAAAGTATATATTTTCAACTCTTGAATAAGTAAATATAGGTTTCATGTATCTTGGTTTCAAATTTATATAAGAAGTTTCTTTTGTGTGTAGTTTCATTTCGAACATATATCAACTTTCAAATGCACAAATATCTTATGTAAATTTCAAGCACATCAACGTTTTGGAAAATATGAAGTTTAAGTGCATATTGATTTTCGTAAGTATAAAACCTCTTATGAGTTTCGTAGCTTTTGTATGTACAAACAGTTTGGTGTATGAAGATTTCAAAGTACATGTCACTTTTTAAGTACATATAATTTTGAAAGCATAAGTTTGATAAGCTTTTAGTGCACAAATTTCAAGTATATTATTCTTTCAAAATGAACAGATTGCTAAGTTTTGAATATGTTAGCTTTCACACTATATTAAGTGCATAAAGGTTTTATCTATATATTTTGTGCATAGTTTTATATGGGCATACATAGCTTTAAGCATAAATAAGTTTCAGACACATACCAGATTTTAATATAACAGACTTAAACATATGCATGAGTCATTAAATTGGTTCCATTTGAATCAACTATTGGCTATGTCAGGCTTTTATAAGTTCGAACATATGAGTTTTTGAAATATATGGTTTCAAGTATTTTAGTTCATATTTATGCAGATAGAAATATGTACAAGGATTCAAAGGTAAGAATTTTCAAAGTTCTATACAAGTCAGTTTTCAAAGGTTGCGAATCTATAAATTTTGAAAGTAAAGGATTTGGATAAGTTAGTTTTAAATAAGTGCATTCAGTTTTGCATTATATACATGGTCTCAAATATATCAGGGCACGAGTCATGCTTTTGAAAATAAGTTACGAACATCAGTTTCCACTGTAAAATGTTGACTCAATGTTTATTCCGACTTATATTTATATATCATGCTTTTGAGAGGCAGCAAAATTTCAGGGGAAACACATCACGACATATATGTTTTAACTGTGTGATTCAGATATATGTTTGATTTTAAAACAATATATAATTCATATGCATACATGAGTTTTGGGTTTACAGCTCTTAAGTACTTTTGTATAGTTAGCCTTTTGAAAAATATATTTTTTGAAGTTACCAACAACAATTTTGGAAAATATATATTTTGAAAAATATATATACACGAGTTTTGGGTTTACACCTCTTAAGTAATTTTATACAGTTAGCCTTTTGAAACAAACATATTCTGAAGTTACCAAGAACAATTTGCACTGTAAAAATTTACCTCCTCTGTAATTTTGTACAGCTATCCTTTTTAAAAATATATATTTTCAACTCTTGAATAAGTAAAATACAGGCTTCATGTATCTTTGTTTCAAATTTATATAAGCAGTTTCTTTTGTGTGCAGTTTCATTTCAAACATATATTAACTTTCAAATGCACAAATATCTTATGTAAATTTAAAGCACATCAAAGTTTTATAAAATATGGAGTTTAAGTGCATATTGGTTTTCGTAAGTATAAAACCTGTTATGAGTTTCGTAGCTTTTGTAAGTACAAACAGTTTGGTGTATGAAGATTCCAAACTACATGTCAGTTTTTAAGTACATATAATTTTGAAAGCATAAAGTTTGATAAGCTTTTAATGCACAAAGTTCAAGTATATTATGCTTTCAAAATGAACAGAAGTTTGAAAACATGCTAAGTTTTGAATATGTTAGCTTTCAAACTATATTAAGTGCATAAAGGTTTTATCTATATATTTTGTGCATAATTTTATATGGGCATACATAGCTTTATGTATAAATAATTGTCAGACACATACTAAATTTTAATATAACAGACTTAAACATATGCACAAGTAATTAAATTAGTTCCATTTGAATCAACTATTGACTATGTCGGGCTTTAATAAGTTCGGACATATGAGTTTTTGAAATATATGGTTTCAAGTATTTCAGTTCATATTTATGCAGTTAGAAATATGTACATGGATCCAAAGGTAAGAATTTTCAAAGTTCTATACGAGTCCGTTTTCAAAGGTTGCGAATCTATAAATTTTGAAAGTAAACGATTTGGATAAGTTAGTTTTAAATAAGTGCATTCAATTTTGCATTATATACATGGTCTCAGATATATCAGGGCACGAGTCATGCTTTAGAAAATAAGTTACAAACATCAGTTTCCACTGTAAAATGTTGACTCAGTTTTTACTCGGACTTATATTTATATATCATGCTTTCGAGAGGCAGCAAAATTTCAGGGGAAACATATCACGACATATATGTTTTAACTGTGTGATTCAGATATATGTTCGATTTTAAAATAATATATAAAATATGTATACACGAGTTTTGGGTTTACAGCTCCTAAGCACTTTTCTATACTTAGCCTTTTGAAAAATATATATTTTCAAGTTACCAACGACAATTTGCAGTGTAAAATTTCAGCTCCTAAGCAGTTTTGTACAATTAGCCTGTTGAATAATATATATTTTTACGTTACCAATATCAGTTTGCTATGTAAAATTTTGACTCATTATTTACACCGACTTAAATTTATTACCATGCTTTCGAGAGGCCAAAAGTTTCGGCAAATTCACCTCACGGCATATATACTGTTAAAATTATATGTAAGTTTCCGAGAAAAATATCAGCTTTTCTTACATATCCCTATTTCAATCTTTGTTACAAACAATTAAACCAATTCTCCACGTTATCCAAAATTAATACAAAACTTATTACTCCCGCATTTCTACGCTCTTGCTTCACCTTCATAACTGCTATTATGTTCTTCCATACTGTTTGTCGTATTTTGACTTCGTATGCACACTCTACCAACGACTTCTTCCATCTTACACATACCACTCCCCTAATTTTTCCCTTTCATTACAACTGTAGGACATTCCCCTACCAACCCACAAGCCTTGGCAAGCGAAATACTCAACCACCCATCAACTTCACCGCCAGACGGTTCAGGTATTTTTTTCCCTCATCATTCTCCATTTCCATTGCATGATACGACATGCAACATATAACATTTGCTACTACTCTTACTGCAGCAACATTTACATCCCTTCCCCAACAACAACTGCTAAATCGATTTGCCATTACGACCCGTTATAACTGTGGTCAGAATTTCACTGCCACCCACAATTTCTTACGAGTTTGAGTTATTGATTTTTTGTTCTTTCTAAGTTGGTTACAGAAGTTTTTACAGTACAAATCATTTGACTCGATTTTTATATATGTTTACAAGTTGTCTGTAGTATATCAATTACTAGGTTTTTACCTTTTTCCCAAAAAATGCCATTACTTTTAACTTGCTTACATGTAATCTTATTTAAATATGAGCATGGAGATAAATTCGTATTAAATATGGAAATAGAACTGGATAGTTACGAACATTACAATTTCAGTTTCAATACATATAAGTAACTGGCTTTTGATGTTTAAACATCACGAGTTTTGGACCAGCATGCATGAGTTCAGAACCCATGAGTATAACTAAGTTCAGAATCAAGTTAGCATAATGTCGAGACAAATAACATTAACTGCCTTTTGATGTTATACTTAACTTTTCAGTACATAAAAAGAAACTAGAAAAATTTTAGAAATTCTAAGATCAATAAACATTAAGAAAAAAAGGTGAACCCAACTATATGTTTAAACTGAAAAGTTCTATGATATATGGTCACTTAATTTCTCTTTTTTGGATTTCTTTTGTTTTAAAAGTACAAAGTAAATAATGTCAAATCGACTGCAGCCATGCAACTCTACGTTTTACCGTTACGTCTTTTCCACTGCATGAAAGGGAGGAACGACAGTCATCATGCTTCAATTTTTTTTGGAGAAGATGCATTTTTGAATGATGTAATGATAGTGTATTTCTTTCCAGTAAAAGCTTGAAATTTTTTACTATCTTCTTTCTTCACAGTTTCAGCTCCATCAACCTCTGATCCATTCTTGGCAGCATTTGTAGAACCAAAGACAAGCTTCCCATTGCTTTTAGAAGTAATGCACTTAGTTTCATTCATACAAGCTGATCTACATTCATTCTGGGGCTGTTCATAATCAAGAGGAGGTGCAAAGTGACTTCAAAGTCAGTGTCGACAATATGCACTGCATCACGAGGCTTAGTCTCCAGTACTTCAATATGATAACTCCTACCATTATAGTATATCACTATACTACCACCTGCATTCAAGCAAGCATAATTTCTTAAGGTCCTCTCGAGAACAGCTTTGGGGTTGGCAATGTCCAGAAAGTCCTTGCTGTGGGGCTGCAGCTTCACATATGTGCGCTTAACCAGAGCCACATTCATCACCTGCATTTCTCCTCCATCTTCCAAATCCAAAGTTTGCATCATCCATTTAGGCAGGGTAATGGTGCCTTCTTTTGAGGTGAATTCAAGGACTCCATAGTATGCCATTTTGTTGGTGCTGTGGTTGACCAGTTGGAACATCATTGGGTACCTCATATTATCAAGAGAAAAAAGGGAAAAGAGAGCAGATGAAGGCAGCAGAATTTTGTTGCATGGGGCTTCTAATATTTGAAAAAAAAGATATGTACTTAATTGATAGCCAAATGAACATGGAAGGCTAATAGCATCTCTTTAGGGACATATCCCTAAAAGTAGCAGTTAGTAGTAACACAAGAAATAGCTTCGTATTCAAGCATTACTTTTGAATGCTATACAATAAAAAACAACTACCATGAGATATTGAGAATAGCTAAAAGAAATTGGATTCTTAAATATTAATGTTTATTGAATATTGGTTCTTATAATATATTTTTATTACTATTGCTTTATCATATCACTAGGTTAGCTAACAAGCGTGTCAACCAACTGATATATGTACCTTAAATGTATCTTAAATGTATTAAACATATGGTCACTTATGTCACTTTATTTATCTTATCATTACTAACTTTGTTATTTTGTACCATTAGCGTCTAATATTGCATTTGAATATGCTTGCTGTTAATGTGTACGCTTACACTATTACAGTGTTTTCTATTCAATTTGCAAGTGCATGATTTTGCTATTAGTAGCTTTGTCCCTTTTTGTTTTCAATCAAGTAAATGTATACAAATTCTTTTTGGCAAAGTAAGGTTGGTCTAATTTAAGCTTATTTCCATGTTTGATACAATCATTTCATATACGCATCCATCGGACGTGGACGTCCATCAAACGTGGATGTGTACTGAAAGTTAGTATCCAAAAAATGCAACACTACGTACATGTCAAAGTCTTTTTCACTAAGTAAGGTCGGTCTAATTTAAGCTTATTTCTATATTTGACACAATCATTTCATACACGCATCCATCGGACGTGGACGTCCACCAACCATGAATGTATATTGAAAGTTAGTATCCAAAAATACAACACTATGTACATGTCAAAGTCTTTTTCGCTGAGTAAGGTCGGTTTAATTTAAGCTTATTTCCATATTTGATACAATAATTTCATACACGCATCTATCGGACGTGGACGTCCATCAAACGTGGACGTGTACTGAAAGTTAGTATCCAAAAAATGCAACACTACGTACATGTCAAAGTCATTTTATAAAATTGTAAATACCTTACATAGGTGCTTCAACGTTATCGGGTTTACCTATCGTCTTTCTTACAACACCTTATTTTTGTTTATTTGTCATATCCTCTTCCTCTTTTTCCCGTAATTAACGAAAACATTACTATAATCTCTCACAATATCATAATTGTAACAAAGACAAAATACGTCACTTCCTTCTTTACACACGTCCAACGGACGTGCAACCATACTTGTATATATATATGTGAATGGGTGAATCTGTGTATGCCTGTAACATTGTGATGACTCTATTCCTGTTTCTTTTTAAAACCTAGATTTGCAAATTAACCTTTATCTCTTAATCTAATAACTATTAGAACTTAAAATACAAACAATGATTGGTTGTTTGTTCATGAATTACGCTTTAAAAATTTATTTTAGTTAAAACAAATTGTAAATACCTCTGGAAATCAAGACAACAGAGAAAAACTTTAAATTGGTCAAAATATAAATATTTTAAATTACGAATTCAGGTGTGTCAACTAAATTCTTGTACTCAAACATGATTTTTAAAGTTAAAAATCATAATTTTTAGATTAAGGAATGAAGAGCTGTTTGGGTTTGTTTGAATCGTGTATTTTTGGTCGTCACGGTTGATCTCGTTGATCGGAGAAGTCGAGCTTCCTCCTGGAGGTGGAGGAGCGATCAATGTTGATGGGAAAATTTCCAAGTGTTCGTGTATTTCAGTGTGGAGGTGGGGATTGTAGTTTGAATTCTGGTAACCTAGTTTTGTCGAGGCTTGATGTTTCAATTCGTTTGTTGTCTATGATGGATGGAGCGCGATGGGATTCTGGGGAATGATAGCACGGTAGTTGGCGATCGTGTGGCGGGAGTCTTGAGTTTTCTGGTGGTCAAGGTTGGGAGAACGGCGGCAGTTTCCAGGTTGATGGTGGTTCCAGTTTCACGTTTCCAGATTGGGTTTTGGGGTTGAATACGATTCTCGATCGAATTGTGTTGTCTGGGTGTTCGCGTAGAGTTGTCGTGGGTGTAGTCGACTGGTCGGAGGTTTGATCGTGGTTCGCCAACGATGAGCGGCGTTGTGCACGTGGACGTGCACGTTTTCGTGCAACTGGAATTTTAGGATTGGGAAAGAAGGAGGGTTTGCTCGCGTTTTCTTCAGGGAGACTCGTGGGTGTAGCGTGTTGCTTCGGGGAGAACGAGAGTGTTTGCTCGAGTTTTTGTTGAGCAGGCTTTAAGAAATTTGTTACAGGAAGTTTAAAAAGTTTTAAACAAAAGTAAACCAAGTCTACTTATGGGAGTAAATTGTTTTCAAGAACAATTGTTTTTAACAATTGTTTAAGTTTTAAAAACAAAGAAGTTGATTTTGTAAATAATTCAAGTTTTAAAACAAAGATAAACATGTTTTTAAAAAATGTAATAGATAAGTTTTAAAAAAGGATAAAAAGTAGATTTTTAGAATGATGTTTGTATTAAAAGTTATTTATTAACTTAGAAAAGTTTTAAAGAGTTAAAAGTTAAATTTGAATGTTTAATTAATTTTAATTGATTTCTAAAGTATTTTGGTTTGAAATAAAGTTTAAAGATTAAGATTTAGTAATCAATTACGATAAAGATTTATCTTAAGTAATTAAGAATTTAGATTAATTAAAGATAAATAAATGTGTGAAGATAATTAAAACAATTCAATTATTATTAATAATTGAAGAGTGTTGGTTAATGTAAATAATTTAATTAAGATAATAAATTCCTTTTTTAGATCTATTAAAGATGGTTAATTAAAGATTTTTGATAAGTCAGTGATTAATGAAAAGGATAATTACTTATGGGTGTTTGGATAATTAAAAATAATCAATTTCATGATTAAGGTTAATTACTTACATAATTAAGGTCAATTAAGTATTGATTAAAAGTAATTAATTAATTAAAGTTGATTAAGTGATTAGGAATAATCACTTATTGTAATTAATTGAGAATAATTAACTAAATGGTAATTAATTAAGGGTTGATTAATTTATTTATGAATTAATTAAGGAAAATTAACTAAAGGTTAATTGAATAATTAAAGGTCAATTATTTAATAATTAAAGGTTGATTAATCAATGATTAAAGGACAATTAATCAAATGATTTGAAATTGATTAATGCTAATTAACCATGATTGTTGACCCATCTAATTTAAATTAATCAGATAATTAATTGATTTTACATATAGATGTTTGAATTCCATTGATTGTCGAATTGTTTGATATTTTTGATATGTTATGCTTTGTGCTATGAATTGTTTCGGTGTGATCTGTGATGAATGTAATTTATTTATCTATGATAAATTTATATTATTTATCTGTGAATCTGTGAATGAACGATAAGCGTTATAGATTATACCGCTTATCAATATCGATGTGTTTAAATATGTGATATGATGATTGATGATGTTGCACTATTGTGTGAAACCCCTGGACCACACTTTTACACACACAAATATGGATATCACGAGGAAATCGGTTAAGTCACAGATAATTTAAATTTATTATTTTTGAAATTGAAATTTTAATTTCAACTGATTTTGGAAATGGATTTGGGTTAAATATTAAAGCTTTTGAAAAGGAGTTTTTAAGAGAAAGGTTATTTTGAATAACTTGGTAAAGTTTTCAATTTAAATAATTCAATTTGAATTTGAATTCAAAAAAAAATTTGGAATTGAATTCCATGTTTGGAAATTATGGTTAAGATGTTATAAATGTGTTTATATGAATTTAAACCATTTTAAAAGTATAGTTTTGAGAATTTGAATTTAACCCAAGGACTTTAACTCGTATAAATGAATCAGATTTTCCAAAATGAAAACTATTTGCTTTCAAATAATAGAAGCTTTCATATAAGAAATGAAATTCCAATTTAATTAAAGGAATTTTAAGTTTGAAATGAAAATGGTTTTCCGAGTTATAAATAAATCTTTGTGAAAGATTGTTGAATTTTTTTTGAAATTGGAAAGGTGTATCTTTTGAATAAAAGATCGAATTGGAATTGTTTTAAAAGCTATCAATTAAATCTTTGTGTTTAAGATTTGACGAGTTAATCCAATTGAAATGGAAATTGATTTGGAAAATCTATGAATGTATCTTTGTGAAACTGGGTGAACTTTGTGAAATGAATCTTTTTGTTAAAAAGATTGAAATGGTAATGTGTTTAAACCATTTGAAGAAAAGTTTTGGGTAATAAGTTGTGACTTAACTGAAATCCCAATATCCATATGTTTTTAAATATGCGCTCGTTATTCGGTTTAGCCGGGAGAGGACCTTTGTGTCATATAACCCATTCCGAATAATAATACGACGTATATGGATAGCATTTGAAGACCGGTGGTGAAGACCGGATACTTTCGAAAACGAAAGGATTACCATCGATTGTCTCTGCATCGGCTGATCCCCGGTATAGAGATTTTAGCACCCTTTGTGATGGGAAGTCCGGACGTGATTAGAAATTATCCTGATTTGCAAGGGCTTCTTTGGAAGTGCCTTCGGTTCTCTTCGAACCTGGGACAGACTTGTATGGTTGTATGTGTGACACTACACTTTGAGATATAAAGCTGATTTCTTTCAAATACATTTCTGTTTGGTGGCAGAGATTTATTCTCTTAGCTTAACACCCTTCTTTGAGACGTACAAGCTCAGAGGTTATGTAGTTGAAGGTTATCAGTGATATACTCCCAATTTGGTAGTGTGGCATGCTAAGTGCTGCTGTGTGTTGTTGATCAAAGCATGGCTTTGTGAAAAAGCGTAGCTTTGTGGACGAGACCTCATCGGACCTCACAAACCGGAAATGGTCGAAACAGGAAAGATGCGGCAAGGTTTCAGGGGTAGTTCCCCTAGGGTATGTCCATTCCTTCTGGAAAAGGGTGGTATCATGGTATGGAGCCCAGATACTTACTCATGTGGACACACTATGTTTATTACTGTGTGATGTTGTTGGTTATCGAGCGCTCGGATAAAGGTCGCAAATGACCGGGGGTGGAATATCTCAGGTTTACTACCCGGGAAGGGGGTAACCGGCCTTGTGTTGGCAGAGAGCCAGGTGGTTCTCGGGGCGTCACTCCAGAGGCGTTCCCATGTGGCATAGGAAGTTCCTTAGCCTGACCATTTGTTGGAAATCCAATTCCCAATACGAACCCTGCACGGTTTTAGTTGTAGAACCTCCCATTTAACATGGTAGCTATAGTAGGCATAGTATAATGGTACCTATGCTGGCTAAGATTAATATTATACTTTCGGGATGTTTTTTGCACTATGCACTAATAATAATATCAAATGATTTTGCGTAGTAAACATGTTTGACTATCATAAGGAGAAATCTCCCCCATGTGTGCGATTGCATTGTGTATGTGCCGGGAGGCCTTATGGTAGTTTCATTTTCCAAAAAGCATTGCGGATTTCAATGTTTAAAATTCTTTTGTTGTTTGTTTTAAAGATAAAATGTTTTTGTTACTCACACCAGTCCCATGACTGACCCGGAGTTTATTGTTCCCTTCCTAAACTCTGGGTGCCCACAATTTTCCACACGGGCAGTCTAGAGTTGGGTTTTTCAGATAGTCAGGTTTAGTAGACTAGTTGGAGCTAGTTCAGTTTTGGAGATCATGACTGAAGTTGCTTACCTTTGTGCATCGTGATGGGGATTCGAGCTAATGTTGGAGTTGTTGGAGTCATTCTCTTTTGTAGATCATTTGGAGTGATCTCTTCCATTGTTGTTATTTCCACTGTAGCATTGTATCATATCTCTGATATTCTTGTATCATATTGATATCATTGTTGTATATCATTCTGGATATTGTATTCATTGGATTTGTATATGATATCATCTATTTTTTTTATTCCGCTGTGTTGTTATACTTACTGTGTTATAAGCTCCGGCGAGCCAGATTCGGCGTTTGGTTCTACGACACTCGAGTACAAGTGAAGTACGGGTGTCGATTTTTTCGAAGGCCGAGTCAGGATCGTTATAGGTATGGTTTTGAGAATATGATATTTTGATATAAGTGTGAATTGACTTTTGAAATGTAAAAGAACCATCCGGTGTGAAATAAGCGTTTGGTTGTTAAAGAGATCGGGATCGAATATTGTCATACTCTCTGCCAATATCGAAAACCACTTTAACAACTGTGCACGTGGTGGAGATTCCAGAAATGAAGTAGGATGGTTTGGAGAACGATTCTATATGAGGTATTTACCTGACCCTGACTCCCGTGAGTCAGCTTGATGCGGCTAAAATCAGGAGCCACCCCGGGCCAAGTGAGGTCATTCCTCCTATCGGGCACACTTCTTCGATACTACATTCTGACTTTGTGATTTGATTTGGTAGCCACCCTTGATTTTGATTCGGGAGTGTGTTCCGAGGTGGGCGATAGTAGCTGCTATGCATTACCACTTGTCAGAATACGCAAATGGTATATCTACCCTGGCATTTTGTAACGACCCCGGATTATATATATATTTAAATTGATAATTAATTCAGTTTTTGAATAAAAAATTGTGAAATTAATCGATAAATGGATGCGAGTTTCCCCGAGTTCAAATAAAGTTTATGTTAAATTATTTAAAATTTAAATATTGTATATATATGTATATATGTGAATATATATGTATACGGGCATATATGAGTAAATTTGAATTTATATGTATATATATATACATTGAATTTGAATTTAAATCTTAAATAAATGAGTTAGAAATAAATATAAAAATATAGACTTTGGACACAAGGAAATAAATAAATGATTTAAACTTAGAATTGATGGTTAATAATGATTTGAATTTATAAAATAAATATAAGACGATAAATATTAAAGTAAAATAATAATAATAAATATTTAAACTAGAAATAGAAATAATTATAAGATAAATTTTAACAAAAATAGAAAGTAGAACATTTGCTAAAAAATTTAACAACAAAATAAAATATAGAAATTCATCTATATTTCAAAATAAATTGTATAGTTTTATACAATATAAAGTAAATATATATATATATATATATATATTAATCTCATAAATCCATACAAAACAATGTAATACAAAATAGACTACAAAAATAAAAATAGAAATAGAAATATATAAGATAAATTATAAAAATATAAAGTAAACAAATTAGTTAAATTAAACAACACAAATTCATACTAACCAAAGATTAAAGAAAAATAAAATACACTCAAGTATAAAAAGAAAAGTAATATACATTCAAATATGGAAAATAAATAGGTATTTACACTTGTAAAAGAAAACAAGGATACAAATATGAAGGCTTATAAAAGAAAGAAAAAAAATAAAAAAATATAAGCATGAAGACATAAGTAAACGAACCAGGCTTTGTATATGTATGTGAAGTTTAGTTATGCAAGAACAAAGTAAAAGAAGAAAATATCTATCTACATACACAAATAAAATAAGGTTGAGACATAAAGTACCCTAGCATTAAATGCTAGCAACATTTTAGTCAATTCAAATTATTTTAGAAATCAATTCAGCCACCAAGCAATAAAATATCTCTGCTCTTCCTTTGTACAAAATAATTTATCAACCTGGTAACTTCATTTCTTTATACATCATCTTCCTTTTCATCAGTTGATTCCATTCAAAACTGAGAAGAAAAAAATCTAAAGCAAATACCATTCAAAACTTAAACAACAACACAATCAAATCAAAGCCAGAGAATCAAAGAAATGGGTTCAGCAAGCAAAAAGAAATTCAAGCTCTGTTTTCTTTCCTCTGGAAACAACACTGTGAGTAACATCACATTTTAAAATTTTAAGTATATAAATCTGGTTGCTTGATTTATCTATGGAAATAAGTATGATTGTATATATGTTGATAAATACATTGATGTGTATATATATCTATATGGATGAGTTTGCATGTCTGTTCACCTGAGACACGATCTGTTTCTAGTTTAAACTCAAACTTTAGTCAAAATAAATCTTTATCTCTTGATCTAGTAACTGTTAGGACTTAAGTCCTAAATAAAAGTTGTTTGATTAATCATAAAGTAATGTTTAAAAATCTAATTAAGTTAAATTAAAACATGAATGTCTTTGGAAACTAGAAACAACTGTGTATGTTTAAGTCAAGTGAAAATTTAAGTATTTTAATTTATCAAGATAGGTTTATAAACTGAAACCTTATACAAAAACTTGATTTTTAAAAGAAAAATCACAAAATTTAGAATTGTATTGGAAGAGCAGTTCTGGTTTGACCAGAAATATGTTTTGAGGGGTTTTCTGGTGATCCAAGTGTTTGGAGAGGTCGGAATCTTGAGTGATGATGGAGGAGTGATCGGTGATGATGGGAAAAATGGCTGATGGTGATGCAATTCGGTGAGGAGGTAGCAGTGGTTGAACCTTTTCTGGAACCCTAGTTTTAACTAGGTTTAATGTTTTGTTCACCGCGGTCTCTTCAGATGATCGAGTGCAGAGAGATTTTGGGTGATGGAAGTTTGGTCATTGACGAGGTCATGGCCAGAGTTGCAGAGTTTCTGGTGGTCGGGGATCGTAGGCGAGGTATTTCCAGGTTTGGGTGCAATGGTTCCTGATTTTTCCAGGGTTGAATGTAACACTCGAATTCGATTTCGAGTCTGGATGTTCGATCTGATGATCGAGGTAGAGTGTACGAGTGGTTGTTGAGGAGGGAAGATCATCGTTGATGATCAATGATGATCAGCATCATCGTGCATGTGCACGGTGCCCTGTTTGGTTCTGGTGGAGTTGTTTCTGGACAGAGGGTTCGTACTCAAGTTTTACTCGAAGTAATTGGATGGTTTGCTCGAAGTATGGTGATGTTTGGCTCGAAGCAGATTAGGATGGGCTCGGGTAGATGTTTGTTTCAGGTTTCAAAACCTGTTTCTGTTTTGAATTTTAAAATTAAATTTCAAATTATAAACCAAAGTTTTAAACTAAGTTCTATAATCAAAGTTTAATTATAAATTCAGTGCAGTTTGAAACTTAGTTTGGGAAATAAAGTTTTTAAATTTAAATTGTTTTAATAACTTAAAAATGTTTAAGTATTTAAGTGTATTTAGAAAAAGAGATTTAAATTTAAAAATGGAATTTAAAAGTAAGTTTAAAGGTAAATTATTTTTAAAATGCTTTTGATAATGATAAGTTAATCATTCATAAGAATAAGTTTTAACTTAAAGATAAATAGAATTTAATGATATTTGTAATTCATTAATCATTAAGTTAATTAAAACGGATAATTTGTTTATTTAATTAATTTATGATTTGGATTAATTGAACAAGTAATTAAAGGGTTAAAATAATTAATGAGGGTTTAAAGATTTATTGGTAATTAAGGATTATTAATTAAATGTTAATTAATAATCAAAGTTGATTAATCAAGTGATTAATCAATAATTAATCCAAGGATCAGGTGATGAATTAATTAAGGTAATTGATTAATTAATCCATATCAAATGACTTGTAATTAATTTATCAGGATTGGATTACGAATTCATCAGTAATTAATTTAATTGGAAATAAATTGAATTAATTAGGATTAAAAAATTAATTAATCCTGCTTATAAATGATTATTGAATGCTTGACCTTACTTATGAACGATTGTATTGTATGAGATGCCTTGAATTGATTGTCCTATCTGGTCTGTGATATTTTGTTCTATGGATTGAACTGTGTATAATCTATTCATTTATTTGTGATACATTTGTATATGATCTGTGATCTGTGAATGAAAAGATAAGCGTTATATTTCATACCGCTTATCAATTATATTTCTGTATTCTGATCTGTGATGATTGAATGATATTGCACTATTGTGTGTTAAACCCCTGGACCACACTCTTACACACACAAATATGGATTTCACAAGGAAATCGGTTAAGTCACAGATGATTAAAATTTAATGTTTTTGAAATTGAAATTTTAATTTCAATTGATTTTGGAAATGGATTTGGGTTAAATGTTAAAGCTTTTGGAAAGGATTTTTTAAGATAAAAGTTATTTTGAATGACTTGGTAAAGTTTCCAATTTAAATAATTTAATTTGAATTTGAATTCAAAATTTGGAATTTAATTCCATGATTGGAAATTATGGTTAAAGATGTTATAAATGTGTTTATATGAATTTAAACCATTTTAAAAGTATGGTTTTGAGAATTTGAATTAACCCAAAGACATTAACTCGTATAAATGAATCAGATTTCTGAAATGAAAACTATTTGTTTTCAAATAATAGAAGCTCTCATATAAGAATGGATTTCCAAATTGAATTAAAAGAATTTCAAATTGAAATAAAAATGGTTTTCCGAGTTATGAATAAATCTTTGTGAAAGATTATTGAACTTTGTTTTGAAATTGGAAAGGTGTACCTTTTGTATAAAAGGTCGAAATGGAATTGTTTTGAAAGCTATCAATTAAATCTTTGTTTTAAAGATTGAACGAGTTAATTCAATTGAAATGGGAATCGATTTGGAAAATCTATGAGTAGATCTTTGTGAAACTAGGTGAACTTTGTGAATCAAATCTTTTATTTAAAAGATTGAAACGGTAATTTGTTTAAACCATTTGAAAGAGAAGTTTTGGGTAATAAGTTGTAACTTAGTTGAAATCCCAATATCCATATGTGTTTAAATATTGCGCTCATTATTCGGTTTAGCCGGGAGAGGACTTTGTGTCATATAACCCATTCCGAATAGTGATACGACGTGAATGGATAACATTTGAAGACTGGTGTTGAAGACCGGGTGTTTGCGAGAACGATAGGATAACCTATCAATTGTCTCTGCACTGAGTTGCTCCGGTATAGAGATTCCCTAAGTGATGGGAAATCTGATCGGGATTGTGAATACCCGGATTGCAAGGCCTTCTTTGGAAGTGCCTTCGGTTCTGTTCGAACCCGGAACAGACTTGTATGGTTGTATGTCTGACACTACACCTTGAGATATAAAGCTGATTTCTTTCAAATACATTTCTGTTTGATGGCGGAGAATTTATTCTCTTAGCTTAACACCCTTCTCTGAGACGTACGAGCTCAGAGGTTATGTAGTTGAAGGTTATCAGTGATATACTCCCAATTTGGTAGTGTGGCATACTAAGTGTTGCTGTGTGTTGCTGATCATTTGTTGATCAAAGCATGGATTTCGTGTAAAGCGTAGCTTTGTGGACGAGACCTCATCGAGCCTCACAAACCGGAAATGGTCGAAACAGGAAGATGCGGCAAGGTTATGAGGGTCGCTCCCTTTAGGGTATGTCATTTCCTTCTGGAAAAAGATGGTATCATGGTATGGAGCCCAGATATTTACCTGTGTGGTTGCTCCAATCTCATTTACTGTGTGATTGTTGCTTTGTGACCGAGGCCTCGGATAAAGGTCCTAAAGGACCGGGGGTGGCATACTCGAGTAGTAGTTACCTAGTTACAGAGGTAACCCGGCCTTGTGTTGGCAGAGATCCGGGTAGGTTCTCGGGACATCCCTCCAGAGGCGTACCCATGTGGCAGTAGGAAGTTCCTTAGCCTGACCATTTGTTGGAAATCCAATTCCCAATACAGACCCAGTACGGTTTTAGTAGTAGAACCTGCCATTTACTTATGGTGGTCACCACTGTTTAGATGGTAGCTATAGTAGGCATAGTTCGGAATGTCTATGCTGGCTAAGATTAATATTATACTTTCGAAATGTTTTCACACTATGCACTAGTAATAAATATCAAAAGAGTTTTTCTTGCGTAGGAAGCATGTTTGACTATTATAAGGAGAAATCTCCTCCAATTCTGCGTTTGCATTGTGTGTGTGGCGGGAGGCCTTATGGTAGTTTCATTTTCCAAAAAGCATTGCGAATTTCAATTTTACTTTGTTTTCCAAAGCCAACTGTTTTTGTTACTCACACCAGTCCCATGACTGACTTGGAGTTTATTGTTCCCTTCCTAAACTTTGGGTGCCCACAATTTTCCACACGGGCAGTCTAGAGTTGGGGTTTTCAGGTAGTCAGGTTTAGTAGATTATCGGGAGCTAGTTCAGTTTTTTTGGAGATGACGACTGACCTTGCTTACCTTTGTGAATCGTGATGGGGGTTCGAGCTGATGTTGGAGTTGTTGGATTCATTCTCTTTTGAAGATGATTTGGGTTATCACTTTTGTTATTTCCACTGTATCATTATTTATCTCTGATATTGTTGTATCATATTGATATCATTGTTGTATATCATTCTGGATATTGTATTCGTTGGAGTTGTATATGATATCATCTATTTCTTTATTCCGCTGTGTTGTTATACTTACTGTGTTATAAGCTCCGGAGAGCCAGATTTGGCGTTTGAATCTGCGGCATTTTAAGTACAAGTTAAGTACAGGTGCCGATTTTCGAAGGCCGAGTTCAGGATCTTTACACATTTTCTCGGGTGCCGTGGCGCATGCCCTATCGTGCCTTCTACGAGTTTGTTTTGTACCATACCTATGGAGTGCCCTTTGATAGCCCTCCAGTTTACGGAGGAATTACGGTACTGTATAGACTATGGGAATATATAAAAACATGTTAAGGGAGATATGGGTAACGCCTTAACGCTATTTTAATACTTTTACTTTACTATAGACATATTATAAAAGCGTATTTTACTACATAGTAGATAGTTTAGCGGATCCTTAGGAGATGTAAATCCCGAACATCTCTTAAGTTACTACACTCACGTTAGACACTGGATAAGAGATGTCAAACCCCGTAAACATCTCTGATGCCATTACACTCATATTTACCGTTGATTGAACTTACACAAGATCTTTTAGTTCTGACTCGAGTGTTTTGTCTTTTCAATTCGCTCGGGTCAGCCTGAGCATTTCAGGGTTGAAGACCTTATTTCTGGAGGACGAAGACAAAGATATGCACTATTATTATTTATGATATGTATTCTACTGCATCATGTTGTTCTACTGCATTTATTTATTTATTCCTGTTTATGTAACTCTGATGTTTGTGTTGTAAGTATAATCAAATTTATTTGTAAAACAACTTCATGAACTGTTATTTTATTATTATAATTTGTCATTCCGCTGCGAGATTCTTTATTTGTTTTATTTCTTTCTCTTTTTCTTATTTACCCTATAACAATCTGCCATTTTGAATGGTTTGAGTCTGGCATGTGTGTCTGCTTAAAATGTCCAAAAGGCAGGTCGTTACAATGCATTTGCTTTGTTATCATTTGTGATTGTGTTGTAATATGTGTTATACATTTGGTTGTTGTTTTTGTAAAATTTGTGACATTGGTTAATTCGTACTTGTGTGATATGTGATTGTGATATAATACATCTGTGTGATATGTGTCATTTTTACATCCACTCGTACTTTGATTCCTTTATTATTTTTTATTAATGATAAAGTGGGAGGAAATCCGGGTATATTGACAAGGGGAGTAAAATAAAAATTTATATATATTTATCTCTTTAAATAAATGTATAGTTGTCATCATCAAAAAGATAGAGAATGTTAGATCCTACCTTTTTGAGTTTTGAAAACAGAACAATACATTTCAAGATATTTGTATAGTTAAAATTTTCAAGAAATATTATCTTTGAAGTCTAAGGCAAACTACTCGATGACTAAGGAAAAGCATTCAACGATTGAAGTTCAAAGAAAAGTCGTCATATATTGTAAGTATTAGAATTGTTATTTCTTGTACAATCTCCTTGATGATGGCACACACACATAATTATTTTTATAAAATTATTTTGAATATTCTAAATAAATTTTTAGTTCGAAATTTTTTTAAAGTATATTTTAGTTTCTACAAGGAGTCGGACATCTGACTAAGATTTTAGACATCTGAAAAAAGTATGTTTTATACTACTTCTTCTCTGTTTAATAACCTGTAAGAAATAATCGTCCAAAACTAATAACCGGACGTTTGAAGAAAAATTCAAATGTCTGAATATTGTTTTCTAAACGTCTAAATACATGCTCTTTGAATACATAGACATTTATACATCTAAAAGAATATCTAGACGTCTGATTTATATCTAGACATTTGAATAAATTTTCCAAACATCTTGATATGGTAATTTTTGAACAAATTATTTTCTATTTAAGGAATGTAGAATTTAATACATCTAAATTCCTGTAACAACTTTTTTATTTATTTTAAACGAAAACTTATTTTGAAAGGTTATCTTCTTCTACAAAAGTTGCATCTTTGGTAATGTCTATTTATTTTCAAATAGTTACTTTCAAACATTATAAATAAACATTGTTTTTGAACTTTTGATCTACCCTAACATTTTATGCTTTCTATACTCTATATTTTCTGTGATTTCAAAAGCATTCAAAATAATCTTTTTACTTCCTAAAAACTGCACATTCAAATCACAATCATTAGAGAAGATTATAGGCGGGGTGTACAAAAAGTGACTTATCGGTGTTATAAAGAACACAACAAGTTAAAGACAAGTTTTATCTTATTTATGAAGTCTTGTAGGAGATCTTTAGGCATGCTGTTGAAGTCCTGTTCGATCGTTCAGGAAATCTTGTAGAAACCTATTCCTCTGGATAAAGTAAGGGTTGTTTAGTGAAATTTCAGAAAGAGTCTGGGACTGGATGTAGGACGGAAAGTCCAAACCAGTATAAAAATCGTCGGTGCAATCGTTTATTTATTGTTTTTTATTTAGCTTGCTTATATGATTAATTCAAGTTATATAATTCATATTACTAGATCCTGGAGTGCACTTTCATATTTAGCTTTTGGCATCAAGTGTATGTAATATAAGTGGTAGTAATTATCGAGTATATGCAATTAATTCAGATAATTAAATGTAATCGTAGATATGGTTTGGAGCAAGATGAATGGATCTAATTGTTTAGAGTGCAGTTATATCTATTTGCTGATAAGATTGAATTGGTTTGGGCTTTCAATTTGAGGCTATCTGGAGAAATTATTGTGTCCATCTTGCTGAAATTCAACATTCTTGCCCATGTAGTAGTTGTAGAACGTTAATTTTCCATTTTGATTAAGTTTCTTATGCATTTAGCATGGGAAATAATGTTGAGCTACTCTTGCCTACCCACTACTTCTTTATTCCATACATTTTCGATACCAGCCGTGTATCCATTGCTAATAGGAAGTAACTATCAACCAAATTGTAAAATCCCGTATCTGGAACCCAAAAGCTAAGCGCTACTGATGCTGCAGTCATCCATAGTATTAAATTCTAGTGACAAAATACGGTAATGATAATGGTATCCATAATATCAAAAGCACATAAATATGAACAAAATCACAAATTTAAAAAAAACATCATTTTGTTGATTACATTCAAAACAATAATTCATATCCATGTTACATAATTCTTTAACGTTTCCCAGGCAATGATTAAATATATCATTACAAAAATACGCCAAGAGCAACATATGACAATGCCCCCTTGGTTGATCAAAGCAATATAGTCATATCTAACTTATATACACAGCGGAATCAAAACAAAATGAAACGGAAAATCCTAATTAGCTATCCGTCAGCCACCTACTCGTCTTCGGATGCTTTATTCGCCAAAAGACAAAAACCTGAAAACCTCAACCCTCAGCCCACTCAAATCAATTTTGAGTACCCGAGAGTTTAAGGGGAAACAAAAACTTCGAGTCAGACATAAAGCCTGGTGTGAATAATTCTGTTTCATCTCTGTTTGCTGATAGTAAGTGAGACCACGCCGCTTAGCGGAACGGGTTTCCCCTCACTAATATCCTCTTTAAAACATATATTTTGCAAATCCTTTCTTGCAACCAAACTAGTTAATCAAACTGATTATATCAAAATAGAAATATCCTTTATGCTAATAAATGGACCATCTGTCCGTAAAACAAGTAATATGTGATCTATCTGTCCATATATAATAGCAAGGTCCGTTATGCTACAAATGGACTATCTGTCCATACAACTGGGCCGACTGCCCGCAAACTGGACTAACTGTCTGAAATCTAGGCTGACTGCCTGCAAAATGGACTAACTATCCGAATTATTTTCTTAGGGTTAATTACCCTTTAAATTTCCCTTGAAAACCGTTTCACAATGATTTAGTCCTTCAAATCATATACATATACAAGGAAAATATACCTTTAGCTTTACTCTAAGCCATTTTGCCATGTTATATATACATTACTCAAAATAACGTTGATGAGATTTAATGAGGATTAACTATCTTTCTAAAACAAGTCAAAACCCTTTTTAACTTGAAAACACTTAGGCTACATTTCCTATTTATTACATTCGAAACCTTTTTTAAAACTGTTAAACAACCTTTTCGAAACCATTGAAGGTAACCCCTTCTAAACCATTAGAAAACCCCTTTCAACACCATTAAATACAGCCTTCGAAAACATTGGAAAATCCTTTCCTTTCTTTTCTCCGAAAGCTTCAAAATAACAGACATCCCCCTTTAAAACCTTTTAAGTATTGCCTTTCGAAAACATAGGAAGAACCCTCCTTTTAATCCTTTCGAAACGCTGGGGAACCACCCCTTTCGAAACCATTCATTAAACCTTTCGAAACAGCCAAACTTAATCCTTTCGAAAGAACTTTGGGTTCAATTTAAAACATGTGTAAACCTTTTGAAACCATTCAAAAACGTCTCGGTCGAAACCATTGGGATTCTGCCTTCAAGTAGAGAAAAAGGATCAGAAACCCATTAAATTCGAATGCATCAGTTTCGAAACCTTTTAAAACTATCTCTTTCCAAACCATTTGGGTTTTACTTTACTTATAGAAAAAGGGTCCTCAAAACATTTAAGTCGAAAGCAACTGCTTCGAAACCATTTACTAAGTAATGAAGTGATGGTGTCGAAACCATCCCTTCGAAAGCATTGGAGAGGTGGCCAGGTTTTAGAAAACAAAACAACCCCTTCGAAACCATCTGGGTCGAAAGGTAGAAAGGCGGCCACAAAAAGGTTTTGAATTAGTCGAAAGCAATTATTTAAAAACAAAGGTGCAAGCCAATTGAAACCATTTCCTTTAAATCATTTGACTTGGTCGAAAGCCACTTAGTCGAAAGCCTTTTAGTCGAAAGCAAGCAGGTGTATTTCTTTTATTTAAAAACAAAGGACTGCCTCAACCCCTTCGAAACCCATGGTTTCAACTCCGTACCTTCTGCCCTCATCAATTCATTATGTACCAGTTGCCCTATACCATATGCATTGGTTTCGACTGTGTCGGAGGTGATAGTTATGGAGGCGGAACTTGGTGTCGAAAGAGACGAAAGAGTAAAAAGCTTGTAGCAAATAGTTATGTTCACCTAATGTAACGACCCTGAATTTCTGACATTTGAAATCAGGATATTTAATTGATTTTAAATATCTGGAAGTTGGTTTGATTTGAAATTCAAATATAAGAATGAAATTGGCAATTAAATTATTGAATTTAAATTTTGAAACTGGGTAAAAATTTGAATCTTCAGTTTTAAGCTTGTTAAAAATAATATGAAGTCTTGGAAAATTCATATTGATTATACTGAAGATAATAGAAGCTTCAGAATTGAATTTGGAACTGTTTTGTTCAGTTTTCAAATTTTATTGTTTGAATTGATATTTAAAAAATAGCGTTCCGAGGCACAGTCTTAGAATTCGACGAAACCAGTTCCATTGGATCCGTAATAGTGTATTATTATCGGATTTCAATTTTCATAATATTTGGAGTGATCGTTTGGCCATACGAGAAGCAAACGCGCTGAAATTTAATCGAAAATTTAATATAATAACTGGTCCAAAAAAAGCTATCTTCTTCATACGATCGAATTTGGAGCCGAAACCTTTTCCATTGCGTTCGGGATAGGCGTATAACATTATAAACGCCTAGCGGCATGCTTCGATAGGATATCAAAATTTTGAGTTGCATTTTCGAGATAATTTGAATTTAAAATTTAAATTAAATAATATATTTATATACTTAGTCAACCCAGCAGAGATTCTTTCCCCAGCTTGTTTTCTTTCTCCATCGTAACTTTTTCTCCTCAGCTTTTTCAGAAGCACTGCAGTTTCTTTTCATTTAAAGAAAAACAAACGAAGTACTTTCGTTCGAAGTCAAAATTAATGTCCGATCAATTTTCACTTTCCCTCTTCATCTCAGAGAAACGAAATCATAGCCGAAGCCCTTCATTCAAAGAAAAGAAAAAATAAACGAAACACTTTCGTTCAAAATAAAATAATGGCCGTGTTTCTTTCCCCAAATTCGTGAATCTTCCTTCTTCGTTCGAGAAAAATAGTGGAGCCTCAAATTTATAAACGCAACCTTCTTCTTAACACTCGAATTCGAATCTCGTGAATTAGAAGGGCAAAGGGGAGAGGCGACTTCATCCCGATGTAGGGCTCGAGGTCGCGAGGAAGGCGAGGCGATTCCGGCATCGTTGTGGTGTCGCGTGGTGATGGTTGAAGTGGTGATTCACGTCGTGGCATTCTGGTGGGTCGTGTGGCAGTGTGCTCGATCTCGGCATCAAGCGGAGGCGATGGACAGAGGCATATCGTCGATGGGTCTTCGGTGATGTCGCGATTTGGGAAGGGAGCTGGCTCGATTCGCGAGCGTAGCAGGGGGACTCAGCGATTGTCTGTGGGTCAGGCGGCGAGTACGGTGGAGAACTCGAGTCTGGGCCTGGGTTCAAAATGTCAGGGAGGTATGCGGGTTTTGTTATTCTTCATTTTTCGATTCAAAATTTAGTAATATATGTGTATAAAAAGATGGAAGTTTATACTGTAAAGGAATTTCTATTTTGGTTATTTATAGAAAAAAATATAAGTATTGTAACGACCCGCTATTTTGGACCATTCAAATCGACAATAAAACCACACATGTCTGACTTGAATAATTCAAAATATCAGATTGTTAATTTAAATTTTGGCAAAACTCAGAATATACAGTAAATAAATCAATCACAGAATCACAGACACAGAGTAATACAATAATACGCAGCGGAATAGATAAAATAGTAGTTCATGAAGCTACTATATAAACATCAGAGTTAGAAATAGAATACAACAGAATATCTCAAATGCAGTGAAGTCTTCAATGCAACAGATGACTTCTCTGAGCAAATCAACTAGAAGAACCGAAAGCTGAGGCGATTGTTGGATCTCCAAAGGAAGCTCCAAACTCCAATGTGAGTCTCAAATGCTGTATTACTCGGTCTGACCCGAGCGTAAAGCAAAACACAAAACACTCGAGTCAGGATTAACATTCTTATATCAATAAATCCAACTCAAGTGAAATATCAACCGAAATACAAGTAACTTAAAGAATGTTTGGGATAACCATCCTCTAAGGATCTTCAAAACTATCTACAAGGTGGAAATATACACTATAACACCGTGGTCATTTCAAATTTATTTATACTTCAAAATCAAAATATCCTTTTCATTTCAAATATATCTATTTCCAAAATAGTATATATAGATTAAATAATTTATAAGGTAAAGCATTTACAATTTCCTCAAGTCTCACAAATCGATTCAAATCAACCCAAATTCTAAATTTCAATTTAATTCAATCTAAATTTTTCCATTTTAATTCAATTCAGTTTCTAAATAACAAATTCAAATTATATTGATTTCAAATGCAGATCTGAATCACAAAATAAACCATTTAAATTCCAATATATTTCAAAGCTTTAATATTCAACGATTTCAAAGTTAAATTTAACAGTTTCATATAGCTCTTGATTTAACTTCATTTATTATTTAATCAGGGAATATTCACTTAATAAAATCAATATCATTTCACTAGCTTAAATGACATTTTTACTAAATATTTCCTTAAAATTTTTTTTACAAGAAATATTTATTAAATTACATAAATCAGACCCTAGTTATAAGTCATATCTTAAATCTAAATTTCAATAAGTTACAAATCAGTTTACTTAAATAAAATTCTTTAATGAATACAATTTCAACTAAGTTCAAATTATCTTCCCAACCTTAAATTATTCAAATTATTACTGAAATCTATTTTGAAACATAAATTTAAATACTTAACCATATTATAGGTATTAAATCAATCTTAATTAAATAAAATATTATTATTAAATCCTTATATATCATTACCATTTAAAAATAAATTTAGAATCAACATTTATTAAAACCATATATTTCTTTCCAAAACCATAAAATTTATTTTCAAAATGTTTATATATATTGACCAACAGTGTTTGTATATCTATCATATAGTTAAGTGATATGGATATTTATCATTTCAATCCGAAATTTAAATATATACGGGTAGATATCATTTCAACCCGTAATCCCAATTTCAATTCAAATGAAAATCGCTTGGGTTTATCATTTCAACCCATAACGATTTTCTCCTATTCTAAAGTCCGTTTGGGTATGTATCATTTCAACCCATAGTGAATTCTATACTAACAGGGAACTTGCAGAGTGATAACATATAATATAAAATATAACAACAGGTATATATCATCAATAACAATATAACGTAAACAATAGGATATGGTGTCATATCCCACAGGGTGAACAGTTACAGATAATAGCATATATAACAATTTAAACAACTACAACAGCATATTCAATTGTCGTTTCAATTGAAATCAAATTTAATAAATAAAAGAATGTTAATCGTGAGTGATTGCTCACCTTTCGAGGCTAGAGAAGAAAAGACAATGAAACGAGCTACGAATCCAAGCACGAAATTCCAAAGCAAGTAAGATTGGCACGAGTTTAATGAACAGATCTGATCAATAGGAATAGACGAAAATCAACTCAGAGTTGGATCGATGAAGATAAATGGTATAAGTGAATTAATATATATACAACTATATATATCTATATATATATATGTAAAAAATCAAAATCTAAATTCAAACATATTTTATATTAAATATATATAGAAGTTTAAAAATCTATTGTTTTAACTAAAACTTAAATACAAAAGTCAACATATAAAAATAAATTGTATGCTATATTTAAAACAACACTTAATTATTATAAATTTAGTATTGATAAAAATCAACTTAAATCCAAATTAGTGATATATACAAACAATATATGTAAGCTATTTAGATATGCAAACACTGCTACTCAAAATGTATGCACAATTAATACATACACAAATATATATGCAGACCCATTATAAATATATGCAGACCCGTTTATAAATATACACGTAATACAAATATATATATATATATGCAAAATAAACATATATATATAAACTGGTATATCTATACCCTTATAGCACACAAAAAAAAATCAGTATAAAACTGCAAATATTATAGACTGTAAACATTTATCCTATATACAGAAGCCATAAAATTCCACTTCTTATACATATGTTATTAAATATACAACATACGCTTAAATATTAACAGACTTTATATATATATCTAAAATATACACGTACAGTTGTACATTTACATAGGTCTATATACTATATATACTATAAGGTTAAGACTGTTTACAAGCTTTATAACATAATATATAATATTTAATGACATATGTATACTCAAAATCAAAATACTGACATATATAATATATGTGACAGACAACCCAACGGGACCATAGCTATATAACTAATATATAAATATGCAACACATGTTTCAAAAACTCTGGCACATATATATTTGGAAATTCGACTGAATATACACATATAAATCCCTATAACTCAACATACTCTCAAATTAACATGGTACATCTACTAACATATAATATATATAGTTATACAAACTCACATAACTTAATATATATACTACCAACATATTTACCTACTCATCTTCTGCAAACATCAATACATCTGTCCATTTATGTATACCATATCTATATATATACTAGCGAACAATATATAACTTATATCAACTAACAAATGCATAAATGCTTACAACCGGTTGCCTACAAAATATTTATATAGCTTATATATACATATATATATATATATACACACACTGTATAACAGTATAGCTTATAATATATACTAATAATATATATAACTTATAACAGATAAAATAACCTTTTTATATAAATGTATACATACAAACTGTTCAAATAGAACTTACCTAAAATAAGAAAAAGAGGTTGTCGCTGGGTGGCTGGAAGGTTTGTGGAGGATCTCGGCGCGGAGGATGGTGGTTCGGCTGAGGTGGAGCGGGTTTGATGGTCAGGGGTTCTTGTGTTGTGGCGGTTCACGGTGGAGGGAGGCGGAGTAGAAAGGGGGAAGCATGGGATGAGTTGACGTGGATCTAGGGAGAAGCTTGGATCGAGGCTGGTAGTTCGGCAGAGATTGAAGGCTGAAAGCCTTGGCTGTGGAGATGTTGGGTGATGTGACACTTGCGAGCAGTGGACGGTGAAGGTGAGCGGCTTCAAGAGGGAGAGGGTGATCGAAAGGAAGGCCAGGGAAGCAGCATGCGGGCTAGGGAGGAGGTGGAAGGAGAATCTCCATAAAAGTGATAGCAACAGAAAGAAATGAAGAAGAAGAATGGGCTGGTTGCACTAATTTACAACTCTAGCTCTGTATATAAAAGTTAGATCTTGTTTTCCAGGTGAACAGGCAAAAAGCAAAGAGGTAGTAATACAAATGGCAAAGAAATGAACCCGGTAATACGTTAAAGGTTAGGAGTAAATTCTGGAAAATCAAAAGTCAATTAGAAATAAATGAGTGCTAGTGACCGCTTTAATTAATTAAATGAATATAAAACGTATGCAAGTTTTGAACATTCAGACTTTCAAAAAGGTACGGCGTGGCAACGGTCGAATTTCAGTAAAAGATGAAATAAATATTGAAATAAAACCCAGTGGCTTCTATTTGAAGGGACACACATCATCAAAAGCTCAAAAGTTATACTGGTACGATGAACTGATTTACAGATTTCTTTGTCCATCGGACATCGAAACAAGCAAATGAATATACTATAGAGATCAGCATGACGTGATGATCAAAACAGTATACGGATATCAGTGGTACGATCATCCGATCGAAAGTCGATAATCGGTACCAGAAATGCTGCTATTTCGTACGGAAAAATCCAAATGGAGCTAGAAACGTCCGAATTTCGCGAAACGAATTTCGTAGTCTGATTCAGAAGGCTCTGAATAAATTTCCTCCTGTTGACATATTTTGGTTTCGGAAAACTTTTAAATTCACTGTTATTAACCGGTTTGATTTGAAATAAAATTTCACAGGAAAATAAACTTTAATATTATCAGATGAAAAATTTACCAGTTGCTATATTAAAATAAATGTATTCCAAATAGTAAATTTTTATTTTTAAATTTTATTGTTTAAAATTTCATAAATTTCCAGTTAAATATACTTTTAAAACCATTAAATTTTGCGGGTCGTTACACTCTCCCCCACTCAAAACTTTTCGTCCCCGAAAAGGAAGGAGGTAGGAGAATAGAACAACCAGAATAAAAGTAGATTGAAAGTCAAGATTAAACAATTAATTTGAACTATATAAATTTTACTTAAATTTGAAAACTTCATTTGCAATTCAATTGTCTTTAATACTTTAATATTTTTCAAACCCTTTTGCAAATTTCTTGCTTCCTTTATAAATGCCATTTATATTTAAATAACACCTCTATAAATATATGAAAATTATTTGAAAACAATTATTTACGTTATTACTTATTTTTACAAAGAAGCTATTTGAAAACATTAAATTCATAATTTATTAATTTATAAATTTTATCAAAATTACTTTTCAAGTATTATTAATAAATCAATAATCATTTACCTTTAAATTGTTTTTATTTAATTAATACTTCTAAAATATTTATAACATTGATAATTTTTTATTTTTTAAACCAAGTAGTATATAAATAAACAATATTTTAAGGGATATAGTCAACAAGGAAAAGAAGGAGGACTTGGGAAAACAGAATATAGGTGAATAAATAAAGCTGAGCAGATAAGGTAGATTCAAACGAATAGTATCGGGCACGAATAATTGATTCAAACTATTAGAATTTCAATTTCAAATATTGATATATAATTTCTTTGTTGGAATTACTTTTATAATAAATTGCCTTTATAACGAAACAAATTTACTTTCGAAAATACTTTTATAACTCGATGTCTTAACAAGTTTATCCTCGTTCCTGTAGACTCTGGCAGTGCGTTGATCAGGCGCAAAACTAGAATTCTCCAGGTACTTAGTAGACTTGTTTCAACACCCAGTGAAAATACTGGAATTTTTTTTTAAAACAGATATGGAAAGTACAATCCAAACAAAAAACGAATCAAATCATGGATCGTAGATACACAATGGTTACGCTTGGGTTCCCCAGGAAACATCCGTACCTTTTAAGCATTCACTGCCTTGCGAATTTCGCCATGCAACAAAACTGTGGACCGTAGGATACATAGCAATGGTTACGCCTGGATCCCCCAGGAAACATCCATACCCCTTAAGCAATCTCTACCTTGCGGATTACGCCACTAACACGACCATAGATCGCAGATACACAATGGTTACGCCTGGATCCCCCAGGAAACATCCGTACCTTTTAAGCATTCACTGCCTTGCGAATTACGCTATGCAGTCGAGTTCGTAAGACCATGGGTAACGCCATGGAATTCGAAGGACACTTGAGTATCATATCCGGAAAACCACAAATCAGAGAGAATAATATCGATAGAATGAATCCAAGATGTGGCCACAAATCGGATATCAAGCAGAAGGCACTTTCCATATCTTTACTTCGAAAATATGTATCATATAGTACCATTTTCAAATCACTTCAAATATCGTACTTATATAAAATCCATTATATATAAGATTTAATTTTCAAATCAAATACTTTTCCAAAATCAAAAGTATATCAAATCACACTTATATAGACTTTAATTATATAAGATTTCACTTTCCAAATTGAGTACCCTTTTTCAAATCCATAGTTTTCGAATCAATTTCATACTCATACAAATCAATTTTATATAATTTCGACACTCCCAAATCAAGTATTTAGTAACACAAGGTTCTCAAATTTCAATTTGTTTCAATATCAATTCAATTTCAAAATCATATAAAATTTCACCAAATTATTTCTTCTCAAATTAACTATCTTTAGTTTCAAAGTTTCCAAAATAATATATTTAGAAAATAAATCCAAATTTCCAAATCAATATAATTTAAGTCAACCAATTCATTTCCAAAATCAAATGTTTTCAAAATCATCTTATACTTACGTAAGGTCCATCTTATATAAGGATCAAATTTTTCAAAATAAATTTCGCTGTATGAAGAGCCATATGGGATTGAATATCTTTGCTTTTATGGGTTATATATCTTTGTAATTTAAATTGGAAATTTTCTCTTAGTAAGCAAAGATATTCTAACATGACAGCTTTCAATTTCAGCGTCAAAACATATCAATGATATTAGAATATAAGATGTACATACGTCATCATTTCGCAGAATCACATTTGATCGCTCGCTCGATCACACAAGTTCGCTTTCGAACTAGTATTGTCCATTCGACTTCCCTAATGCGGACTTCGATATGGTTTCTCGACCAGAAGCCATCAGTCTCCTTGCATAGCCATATACTATGATAGAGAATTCTAGAATCGAGCCCAAAATCCATATCAAATATTCGCCATCAAGAATCGAATGAAAAATCCTAACACGAAATGGTGTAATTCACCTCGAACTTGTGTACTCAACTTGGATCAAATTAATTATGTGAAATAAACAGCATACGTACAACTTATATATTTATTCCAACTTTTTAAATATATAGTTTCATAAAGATGTTACTAAGTTAAAACATTTAAACTAAATTTTATTCAAAATATTTGAAGACCAAATTCTTCTCAAGACATTTCAAATCTAAATTTCATATTAGAAAATTTAAAATTTCCTTATTCTTTTACTTAACCAAACAGTTTCAACTTATTTAAATCATATTACTTCATACTTAAACATTCAAAACAAACTTATATACTTTATCAAATAATTCATACTTTTCAAAATTACTTGGCTTTGAAAATTAAACCTTGATTTGGAAGTACTCGAACTTCAAAATAGTCGAAGAAATCATTTTCAAATTCAAGAGTTGGAAATCAGCAACAAATCAGTAAATCAATTTTAATAGATAGGGTTATATCAAATCCAAAACTCGAGGACTGAACATCGGCTTACTTCAAATCATTTCAAATACATATACATATCTCTTTCGAATATCAAATCATACTTCAAAATTTGAAATCAAAATTGGTTTCGCAAAATCACTCGCGTAGCAATGCTACTAAAGTGGCATATCCCTCACTCTGAAACTCGAAAATCAATGTCGATGATGCGTGCACTCATCACCGAAATTATTTTCCAGCGACATACGTGAGTTCTGGACTTCTATTTTCTCAAACTTCTTTTGAAATTTCTTCGAAATCATTCGAAACTCATTAAAATCATTGGAAACATTTCTTATTCGGAAAATACTTTTAAATCATACTATTATTATATATTTCCAAATCTTAAAACCAGTTTCAAAATACCGGAGTTCAATTCTCGAATTTCAAATTTAAATCCTTTAGTTATAGATCATTTTTATATAAATCAATTTCTTATATAACTTCAAAATTTCAAATCCTTTCAAAAATTCAAATTCTTATTTTTAAAAGGTATATATATTCCTTATCGAAAACCTTTCACTTTTATATATAGAATATAATCATTTCGATATATAAAACAATTTCTAAAATATAAACAAGCCTAATTTTCAAAGGATGATTTAAGAATGGATTTCAAACAAAGATAGAGATTCAAATTAGAGGGACTCTAATAAATTAGGATTCAAATTCGAAGATAGGTTCGAACGAAAATGAGATAATTAATTACAAAACAGAAGTCGGATACACTTATATAAATCGCGGGCGACCTTAACCGGGTCAACCGTGCTTCAAGAATATAATCGATGTGGAAATCTAAGGCAAATCGACATCCGATCGCCAGAGATAGAATTCGGCATAACAAGAGATGGCAACATCAAAACCGAGGGATATATAAATCTCCGGTGAATTAATGCCAATTGTAAAGGAGTTTCACCCCTCCACAATTCATTCAAAGATTGGTGGGATCGCCTATTCATATAGAGATCATTCAAAGTGGAGTTATGGGATACTCCAGAATCAAAAGAATACCAATAGAGAAAGACAAGAATGAATTTTGGAACCGTAGGGAACGTTCCAAAGTTCAAAGGAAATCAAGTCTAAAGGAAGAGATTAAACTCGAACGAAAGTGATTCTGTAAATAAATTTACAATATATGCTAAGTTTCGCCTAAAGCCAAAGCTCTGATACCAACTATAACGACCCGCTATTTTGGACCATTCAAATCGACAATAAAACCACACATGTCTGACTTGAATAATTCAAAATATCAGATTGTTAATTTAAATTTTGGCAAAACTCAGAATATACAGTAAATAAATCAATCACAGAATCACAGACACAGAGTAATACAATAATACGCAGCGGAATAGATAAAATAGTAGTTCATGAAGCTACTATATAAACATCAGAGTTAGAAATAGAATACAACAAAATATCTTAAATGCAGTGAAGTCTTCAGTACAACAGATGACTTCTCTGAGCAAATCAACTAGAAGAACCGAAAGCTGAGGCGATTGTTGGATCTCCAAAGGAAGCTCCAAACTCCAATGTGAGTCTCAAATGCTGTATTACTCGGTCTGACCCGAGCGTAAAGCAAAACACAAAACACTCGAGTCAGGATTAACATTCTTATATCAATAAATCCAACTCAAGTGAAATATCAACCGAAATACAAGTAACTTAAAGAATGTTTGGGATAACCATCCTCTAAGGATCTTCAGAACTATCTACAAGGTGGAAATATACACTATAACACCGTGGTCATTTCAAATTTATTTATACTTCAAAATCAAAATATCCTTTTCATTTCAAATATATCTATTTCCAAAATAGTATATATAGATTAAATAATTTATAAGGTAAAGCATTTACAATTTCCTCAAGTCTCACAAATCGATTCAAATCAACCCAAATTCTAAATTTCAATTTAATTCAATCTAAAATTTTCCATTTTAATTCAATTCAGTTTCTAAATAACAAATTCAAATTATATTGATTTCAAATGCAGATCTGAATCACAAAATAAACCATTTAAATTCCAATATATTTCAAAGCTTTAATATTCAACGATTTCAAAGTTAAATTTAACAGTTTCATATAGCTCTTGATTTAACTTCATTTATTATTTAATCAGGGAATATTCACTTAATAAAATCAATATCATTTCACTAGCTTAAATGACATTTTTACTAAATATTTCCTTAAATTTTTTTTTTACAAGAAATATTTATTAAATTACATAAATCAGACCCAAGTTATAAGTCATATCTTAAATCTAAATTTCAATAAGTTACAAATCAGTTTACTTAAATAAAATTCTTTAATGAATACAATTTCAACTAAGTTCAAATTATCTTCCCAACCTTAACTTATTCAAATTATTACTGAAATCTATTTTGAAACATAAATTTAAATACTTAACCATATTATAGGTATTAAATCAGTCTTAATTAAATAAAATATTATTATTAAATCCTTATATATCATTACCATTTAAAAATAAATTTAGAATCAACATTTATTAAAACCATATATTTCTTTCCAAAACCATAAAATTTATTTTCAAAATGTTTATATATATTGACCAACGGTGTTTGTATATCTATCATATAGTTAAGTGATATGGATATTTATCATTTCAATCTGAAATTTAAATATATACGGGTAGATATCATTTCAACCCGTAATCCCAATTTCAATTCAAATGAAAATCGCTTGGGTTTATCATTTCAACCCATAATGATTTTCTCCTATTCTAAAGTCCGTTCGGGTATGTATCATTTCAACCCATAGTGAATTCTATACTAACAGGGAACTTGCAGAGTGATAACATATAATATAAAATATAACAACAGGTATATATCATCAATAACAATATAACGTAAACAATAGGATATGGTGTCATATCCACAGGGTGAACAGTTACAGATAATAGCATATATAACAATTTAAACAACTACAGCAGCATATTCAATTGTCGTTTCAATTGAAATCAAATTTAATAAATAAAAGAATGTTAATCGTGAGTGATTGCTCACCTTTCGAGGCTAGAGAAGAAAAGACAATGAAACGAGCTACGAATCCAAGCACGAAATTCCAAAGCAAGTAAGATTGGCACGAGTTTAACGAACAGATCTGATCAATAGGAATAGACGAAAATCAACTCAGAGTTGGATCGATGAAGATAAATGGTATAAGTGAATTAATATATATACAACTTTATATATAACTCTCTCTCTCTATATATATATATGTAAAAAATCAAAATCTAAATTCAAACATATTTTATATTAAATATATATAGAAGTTTAAAAATCTATTGTTTTAACTTAAACTTAAATACAAAAGTCAACATATAAAAATAAATTGTATGCTATATTTAAAACAACACTTAATTATTATAAATTTAGTATTGATAAAAATCAACTTAAATCCAAATTAGTGATATATATAAACAATATATGTAAGCTATTTAGATATGCAAACACTGCTACTCAAAATGTATGCACAATTAATACATACACAAATATATATGCAGACCCATTATAAATATATGCAGACCCGTTTATAAATATACACGTAATACAAATATATATATATATGCAAAATAAACCTATATATATAAACTGGTATATCTATACCCTTATAGCACACAAAAAAAAAATCGGTATAAAACTGCAAATATTATAGACTGTAAACATTTATCCTATATACAGAAGCCATAAAATTCCACTTCTTATACATATGTTATTAAATATACAACATACGCTTAAATATTAACAGACTTTATATATATATCTAAAATATACACGTACAGTTGTACATTTACATAGGTCTATATACTATATATACTATAAGGTTAAGACTGTTTACAAGCTTTATAACATAATATATAATATTTAATGACATATGTATACTCAAAATCAAAATACTGACATATATAATATATGTGACAGACAACCCAACGGGATCATAGCTATATAACTAATATATAAATATGCAACACATGTTTCAAAAACTCTGGCACATATATATTTGGAAATTCAACTGAATATACACATATAAATCCCTATAACTCAACATACTCTCAAATTAACATGGTACATCTACTAACATATAATATATATAGTTATACAAACTCACATAACTTAATATATATACTACCAACATATTTACCTACTCATCTTCTGCAAACATCAATACATCTGTCCATTTATGTATACCATATCTATATATATACTAGCGAACAATATATAACTTATATCAACTAACAAATGCATAAATGCTTACAACCGGTTGCCTACAAAATATTTATATAGCTTATATATACATATATATATATACACTGTATAACAGTATAGCTTATAATATATACTAATAATATATATAACTTATAACAGATAAAATAACCTTTTTATATAAATGTATACATACAAACTGTTCAAATAGAACTTACCTAAAATAAGAAAAAGAGGTTGTCGCTGGGTGGCTGGAAGGTTTGTGGAGGATCTCGGCGCGGAGGATGGTGGTTCGGCTGAGGTGGAGCGGGTTTGATGGTCAGGGGTTCTTGTGTTGTGGCGGTTCACGGTGGAGGGAGGCGGAGTAGAAAGGGGGAAGCATTGGATGAGTTGACGTGGATCTAGGGAGAAGCTTGGATCGAGGCTGGTAGTTCGGCAGAGATTGAAGGCTGAAAGCCTTGGCTGTGGAGATGTTGGGTGATGTGACACTTGCGAGCAGTGGACGGTGAAGGTGAGCGGCTTCAAGAGGGAGAGGGTGATCGAAAGGAAGGCCAGGGAAGCAGCATGCGGGCTAGGGAGGAGGTGGAAGGAGAATCTCCATAAAAGTGATAGCAACAGAAAGAAATGAAGAAGAAGAATGGGCTGGTTGCACTAATTTACAACTCTAGCTCTGTATATAAAAGTTAGATCTTGTTTTCCAGGTGAACAGGCAAAAAGCAAAGAGGTAGTAATACAAATGGCAAAGAAATGAACCCGGTCATACGTTAAAGGTTAGGAGTAAATTCTGGAAAATCAAAAGTCAATTAGAAATAAATGAGTTCTAGTGACCGTTTTAATTAATTAAATGAATATAAAACGTATGCAAGTTTTGAACATTCAAACTTTCAAAAAGGTACGGCGTGGCAACGGTCGAATTTCAGTAAAAGATGAAATAAATATTGAAATAAAAGCCAGTGGCTTCTATTTGAAGGGACACACATCATCAAAAGCTCAAAAGTTATACTGGTACGATGAACTGATTTACAAATTTCTTTGTCCATCGGACGTCGAAACAAGCAAATGAATATACTGTAGAGATCAGCATGACGTGATGATCAAAACAGTATACTGATATCAGTGGTACGATCATCCGATCGAAAGTCGATAATCGGTACCAGAAATGCTGCTATTTCGTACGGAAAAATCCAAATGGAGCTAGAAACGTCCGAATTTCGCGAAACGAATTTCGCAGTCTGATTCAGAAGGCTCTAAATAAATTTCCTCCTGTTGACATATTTTGGTTTCGGAAAACTTTTAAATTCACTGTTATTAACCGGTTTGATTTGAAATAAAATTTCACAGGAAAATAAACTTTAATATTATCAGATGAAAAATTTACCAGTTGCTATATTAAAATAGACGTATTCCAAATAGTAAATTTTTATTTTCAAATTTTATTGTTTAAAATTTCATAAATTTCCAGTTAAATATACTTTTAAAACCATTAAATTTTGCGGGTCGTTACAAGTATAAATATATATATATAAGATTGGATTTTGTAATCTATATATATAGAAAACTCTGTAGTTTCAAAATGAAAAATAAAAATACATTTACATATTTTAACTTATTGGTTTATCTTAAAAATAATATATTGTGAAGATTAATTTGTCTAACTATCCTATTTAATTATCTTAGTCACTAAAAAAAAATTATTAAAGGATTCGCTTAATTTAATCTTGGTTAATTAAATTTATAAATGGAAATTTAATTAGTTCGATTTATTCGATTGTTTATGAAACCTTATAATATTTGAAATTTATATAGAAATGAAATTTTGTTTTATAATAAAGTATAAAAAATATCTCTGTTACCAGTTTAAAAGGAATTTTTAAATATTAAAGGAAATTAGTTGAAATTTAATCATCAGTTAGGATTAAATCATTTGCCAATTAAAATTTATTACATGGAAATTGATTATTAAATTTATTTCAAATATTAATAAATTGTATAAATTGTTTATACAAGGTTAAAATTACCAAGAAATGGTCAAAATGGAAGTGGATTGCAAAATAAAAAGCAAAGGTGAGATCTTCTCACTCAAAATGAAAATTTGAATTGCAGTTATTGATTGATTGCTGTTTGGATGTGATATAATATTGAAGTGACCCACTTCTTATATTCATTTTTTTTAGTGAATTTTCTGTTGAGTTTTTTTTATATATATATATCAATGCATCACTTCTATTAATAAATTTTCCCAAGATCCCTTATTTTACCAATATAAAAATACTAGTATATAAAATTAAATTAGATCATTTATATATATGAAGATATATAAATGACTCTTTGCCTATCAGAGTATTTTAAAATGGTAAAGAAATTTAATCACACCTTATTTCTCATATTCCAGAGATTTGGTGTCACATAGCCATTTCTATTCATTTTTTTTTCTTAATTTTCTTCCTTAAAACTCAAGCTTGATTATAGGATCAAATAATACCATTTTTCTTATTTTCTTGCTTTACTTCTTAAATTAATTGATTCCTGAATTTACAAGCCATATATTTAAATTCTGGGATTTTGTAATTCACTACTTATTGTTCTATGCTAAATAAAGGGTGTTTAAAATAACTCATGCATTTTAGTTTAGCCCGGGGTTCATATTTCCTATTCAAACAATTTTGTGTCAGGTAAGGATACTCATATTTTGGTTTATATATATTATGCAAGGATCATATGAATAATCAAGTGCTAAACTGGATTGAAGGCCAAGCAGAGAAAACAATACATTTAGGCAAAGTCCAAATGCAAACACACATACTAAATGAAGACTTAGCATATACATGGTCAAGGTAATGTCAAAAATCAGATCAATGCAATCTTCTAGATGAACATATGGTGCAGACCACTGGTAATCTTTAAGCAAATAACAGATGATAGTAGTCAGTGTGCTATGGAATAATGGACATGCTTATTACTAATAAGATCACATGACACTACAATCTACAACAGGTTTGATTATAACCAAATGCAACCAGACTTGAATCAAGTATCTAGATATTGGGGTTTAATTCAGTATAGTTGCAGTGTAGCCTTCCAATACCAAACATGCATATGAACTTGTTACCCAAAACAATACAAGTTTTTACTGGAAAATCAGATGTCCAAATAGGATTATAGGCTATGTCTTCAAACTCTTGCATGTGCTTGTATCAGTTACAAGTCATGATTAAGTTCTATTGGTTAACCAAGACATGATTCTACCCATTTACTCAAAACTTGACACTTATTTATTCATGAACAATTTCAATATCATAACTGAAGCTAAACCAATATGTCCAGGAGAACATTTCCACATATCAGATTATATGGCATGTTCTCATCCATCTCAACCCATCAGATCACTTCAGAAGCTATTAGTTAAATCCATAACTCACAAGCATATTTGTTGCTTAAATCAACTATCCTCAAACACATATAATACCTCAGTTTTTACATGTTCTTTTTAAAACTCCATAGACATCAAATACTGAGAAATACTTAAGACATCAAAGAGTTTGCCTAACTTATTTATTACAATCATACTGCTATTTTTCTTAAGTATTTTAAGTTCATCAAGATCTTCAATTATCCATACAAGCAAGCTACTCATGCATCCTTCCCTGCAGCAATACTTTGAACTGCCTCCATAAAAATGAGACACCCCAAATATTGCAAAGGCAACAAATAGGGTCAGAAATAAATTCTGGTATGAGTGAAATCAAAATATAATAACTTGTCATTTTTAATTATTGTGCAGAGTATTCATATACTTGATGCTTATTTGGATTTATAATGTAACTGGGTATATATATATATATATATAAGCCCCTACTAACACTCATGCACACAAGCATCCATTCATCCATTCAATTCAGTATACATGTACACATACTCCTATGGAATTAACTCATTTTAATTCCATAGCTCAGCTCTCAATCTCAATTTATCAATTTAATTTGGCCTTAACTCTTTGCCATTGACCACCATGTGTGCATTGCAAGGGACTCAATTCTGTTAACCCCTGCACAGAGGCCTACATGACTTAAACAAGTCATGCACATACCCATCATCCCCCTTATGATGAATAGATCAAGGCTTTACTCCTAGATTAGTTTTATAATCTAGTGACCATTCTCATTTTCTTTCAGAAAAATTTATTAACTCTTGAAATGCTTTTATATTCTTTTCTTCTTTTTCATAAATCAGAGAGAGTTAAACTCACTCAGGGATTTCAGCCAACCATACTAAACATTCATGAAAAGAATACCATATCTCATTTTCCAGTTGTTTTATTCAAAATTTGTTTTAACACCTGCATATCTCCTATATTCAGGAATATCATGATCACTTAAACAAATCCAGTAAAATCATATAAAAATCCTTATACTCAATTCTACTGTGAACATAGGGTAAGGTTTTTGAGAAAAACCCATAAAACATTTTAGCTTAAGATCTGAACAAATCAGCACATAAATAATTTATTGCATTGTTCATCTCAAATTTAAATCAATCCAGACATAAGCATGAACCTCCTTTATTCACACTGCCTAGTTTATTTTCCAGTAATACCCTACTTCACAATAAAATGTATTTATCTTACTAAACATATTTACAAACTGATGTTTTAAGGTACTGGATCCATATCAGAGATCATGGTATTTTTCTTATCAAACAATCAAACAAAACAAATCAAAGCATCAACCAAAGATTTATCAAAACACCTACCATTCTCAGCATTCATTTATTCAGAAAAATTGATCAAGCACAAACATGATATGGTTTTTATAGAATAATATGGCTGCCCTTAACTTGGGTCTTAATGCCTTAGCCTCATCAGATTGATTAATCACTCACCTTCCTTCCTCTTTTCCCTAAGAATACTTTAACTTGAACAATGGCTTTGGTTTGCTCTCCTTTCTTTTCTTAATATTTTCTGTTTTTCTACAGTGAGACTGCTGCTTCCCCCTTTAATTTTTAAAACATTGTTTAGGGTTTTAGTAGAGTGAAAACCCATCTTATCCCCACACAATTGAGAGAATTCTACATATGATGTTATGGCTAGGAATGCCATTTTCTTTTTTTGATTTCCAATTCGGGTATTTTCAGTTGCTTTAGCTTTTCTTTTCTTTTCTGATTTGCATGCTATTTGCATGTTTCATACACACACCTTATTTTCATGTGACTTTCTTGCATTATTTATTTTCTTTATGCTAAACTGTAATGTATACATGTATATCCTTTTATCAATTAACCCCTTATTAATATTTCAAGCTATTTGTTTTCTCTTGATATATAAATGTATTCATATATTTAATTACCATAGTGTTTTTCCTTATTACTTTATGTTTATTCTTTCTGGATATAAAAATATAACATATGGTAATGTATAATCCATATATACACTCAGTCATATTTCCTCATTCCTTCCCTTTGAAATACCATTTCCTTCTTATTATTTATTTTTAATTACTATAAAAGTCTATTTTTATCATTTTATTCCTTTCTGACTATTTATATTCAAGATATATATATATATATACATATGAATATAAGACTTATCATACTTAGTTATTTTTTTCTTCTCATTATTGTTTTACTGAAAACAACTATCCCAATCATTATATTTTTAACTCATTCTCAATATTTATTTTCAGACTATATTTTTCCTTGAAAATTCTCCTTTTTCTGATTTTATTAAAATTATTCTTATCTCAATAATTTGGGTCTTCACATACTCTCCTCCTAAAAGGAATTGTGTCCCACAATTATTCTCTCATACATTTCCATCCAAATGTATACAAAGCATAATTTCAATTGAATGAAATTTCAGAAACTCATTCATTCCAAATCAATCAAACACACATAAATAATTTTAAGGTTTCATCATAATTTTAAACATACCTTTAAGCAGAAAATAGATTAGGATATTTATCCCTCATTCTATCTTCAGCCTCCCATGTACAATCATTCTCATCCAGACTCCACTGAATTTTTACCAATTTAATTATTTTATTCCTCAATTTCTTTTCTTCTCTAGCCACAATACCCACTAGTTCCTTCCTATAAACCAGATTTTCTTGAATTTTGACTTGTGTAGGTGATTCCAGAATTGCTTCCTTATCATGTACCCATTTCCTCAATTGAGATACATGAAATACATCATGGATATTACTCAATTCCTCTGGCAACTTCAGCTTATAAGCCAAATTTCCTACTCTTTGAATTATCTCATATGGCCCTAAATATCTTGGAGATAATTTTCCTGCCTTGCCAAACCTTAATATTTTTCTCATTGGTGAAACTTTGAGAAATACATAATCTCCCACTTCATACTCCACTGACCTCCTTCCTCTGTCTGCATATGCCTTTTGCCTTTCTTGTGCTTCCTTCATTCTCTGTCTCACCAGTTCAATTCTTGCAGAGGTTTCTTTGATGTGATCTGGTCCTAGCAACACTCTTTCACCTGCCTCCATCCAACATGCAGGAGACAAACAAGGTCTTCCATATAAAGCCTCATATGGAGCCATATTTATAGTGGATTGGTAGCTATTGTTGTAAGCAAACTCAGCTAAATGAAGATGATCTTCCCAGTTGCCACCAAAATCAAGTATGCATGCTCTAAGCAAATCCTCTAGAATCTTGTTAACAATCTCTGTTTGACCATCTGTTTGGGGGTGGTATGCTGTGCTTAGACACAATTCTGTCCCCATTGCCTCTTGAAAGCTTCCCCAGAACCTTGAGGTAAACAAGGTATCTCTATCACTAATGATAGTCTTGGGGATTCCATGTAATTTTACTATCTCCTTCACAAATAATTGTGCTAATTTGTGAGCATTTCTGTTTGAGTTCACTGGAATAAAATGGGCTGACTTTGTGAGTCTATCAACTACTACCCAAATACTATCATTACCTCTTCTTGTTCTTGGCAAACCATCTACAAAATCCATTGAAATGCTTTCCCATTTCTAGGTAGGCACTTCCAAAGGTTGTAGTAGGCCTGAAGGTCTTTGATAGTCTGCCTTGACTTGTTGGCGTGTTATACATTTTGCCACATATCTGGCTACTGCCCCTTTCATTCCTGGCCACTAATAATTTCTTTTAAGATCATGATACATTTTAGTACCACCTGGATGTATAGTGTATTTTGTCTTATGATGTTCATCCATAACTTCTTGCTTAAGTTTTTCTACACTGGGTACACAGAGTCTCCCTCTCTTCCTTAGGTAGCCTCTATCATCTACTTCATAGTTTTCCACTAATATTCCTTGTGAAATCATGTCTTTCTTCTCCTTTAAATTCGAGTCTTGATCTTGCATATTTCATATTTTATCAACCAATGTTGACCTTAAGGAGATAAGACTCAATCTTCCATATTCAATCATATCATTAGGCACATTGTCTGGTGCACTAATTTCTTCCTTCATCTCCACTTCACTAAGGATTGTTAAATCCTTAAACTCAGTCATCATTAAGCTTGCTAATTTTGCTTGATGTCTACTCAATGCATCTGCCACTCTATTAGCCTTTTCAGGAGTATACAATATATCTAAATCATAGGCAGCTAAAAATTCCACCCACCTATGTTGTCTCATATTCAAGTCTTTTTGGATAAACAAATACTTGAGTGATTTGTGGTATGTAAACAATTCAAATTTAGTACCCAATAAGCAGTGTCTCCATAGCTTCAATGCATAAACTATGGCAGCTAACTCTAAATCATGTGTGGCATATCTGGTTTCATTTGGCTTGAGTTGCCTTGATGCATAGGCTATGACCATCCCATGTTGCATGAGTACTGCTCCTAAACCAGTCCCACTAGCATCAGTGTACACCACTAAGCCTTCATTTCCTTCTGGCACTTGCAAGACTGGAGCTTCCATCAATGCTTTCTTCAATGATTCAAAAGCTTGCTCACACTTCTCTGTCCACACATAAGGTTGCTCTTTTCTAGTTAACTTGGTTAGTGGAATAGCTATTCTTGCAAAGTCCTTTATGAACCTTCTATAGTAACCTGCCATCCCTAGAAATGATCTTACTTCAGTCACTGATTTTGGCCTACTCCAAGATTGCACTGCCATCACCTTAGTTGGGTCTACACTAACTCCTTATTGTGATATAATGTGTCCCAAAATTTTTACTTCATTCTGCCAAAATGTGCATTTGGAGAATTTGGCCTTTAAATCATGTGCTCTTAGTCTAGACAAAACCAGATGTAAATGTTTTGCATGATCCTCTTCTGATTTTGAATACACCAATATCTCATCAATAAAGAACCACAAATTTGTCTAGAAAATCTCTGAATGTCCTATTCATTAGATCTACAAAATAAGATGGTGCATTTGTCAACCCAAAAGGCATTACTAAATATTCATATAGCCCATACCTTATGTTGAATGCTATGTATTTAATACTCTCCTCTTCAACCTTCATTTGGTGAAATCCAGAGGCTAAGTCTAGCCTTGAGAAAATTCTTGCTCCATTTAATTGATCAAACAAATCATCAATTCTGGGAAGTGGATATTTATTTTAATGGTGACTTTGTTTAATTCCCTATAATCAATGCACATCCTCAAAGTACCATCATGCTTCTTCACAAATACAACTGGAGAACCCCAGTTTGAACTACTAGGCCTTATGAAGCCTTTCTGCTCCAATTCTTCCAACTGATGTTTCAATTCCACTAATTCTTTAGGACCCATCCTAGTAGGCTTCTTGATGATTGGGCTTGCTCCTGGGATTAGCCTTATTTGAAATTCTACTTGCCTATTTTCTAGAACACCTATGACTTCACCAAAGACATCTGGGTATTCATTTATAATTTTTATGTCTTCCAGTGTTAATTCTTTCACAGTCATGCTACATATTTGGTTAAGGTAATTGATTTTAGCAATTTCACTCATGACTATAATATTTTTACCATTTTCTGTTTTCAGAGAAATAGTAAAATTTTCTAAGTTTAAAATTGCTTTGTATTTTCTTAGCCAATCTACTCCTAGAATAATTCCTATTCCAGGATATTTTAGCACAAACAAATCAGAATTAAACATATTTCCACCTATGTTTAACTCTACTCCCAAACATTTAATCCCTAACATGCAAGAACTACCTAGTGGGCTTTGAATAAACAAGGGATTATCAACTAAATAGCATGTGAGAGTCAATTTATTCACTATGTCTTGGGATATTAGTGAATGTGTTGCTCCAGTGTCATATATAACTGAGATGGGTGATCTTTAATTAGAAGTATACCTTCCAATTGTCTAGAACTTCCCACTGCAGTTGCTTTTGCTTTGCCCTCAAGTGCTCCTACCTTTGCTCCCTTTTTGAATTCTAGGCAATTCTTCTTGATATAATATATATAGTAGTATATAGCAATATATATATATTGGAATATATATATATTGGAGTTGTTGATTTCCCGCATTATATAGCGGATGAGACCCTATTGCGCCGCATAATAGCGGATGATATTTTATAAATCCCATATACCACGATATTCCACCTCGAAGTGGAATTGGTATTGTGCTAACATCTGTGGATGCAGGGAAACAGGTTGGAGGGATCCAACAGGATTCCTCAAAACATTTGAAATTGTTTCATATGTTGTGTGATGATTTATTTATAATCTGTGGATGATTATATTTGTGATTGAATGTGTGAAGGCTAAAATTTAGCCGAATGTATTTTTGGTATCGTTGGATACCAGAAATAAATGAAACTGGATTTTCGAAATTAAAATTGGAAATTTTAAGTAAATTCTTTTGAAAGAATTGGTTGAATTTCAAAGAAGGAATTTTAAAAGCGTAAAGTTGATTTTAGAAATCTTATTGAATTATTTCCAAAATATGGGAAAAGATTTTTATAAATGGATTTTGAATAGTATTATTCAAAAGTTGAAGAATTTATTAAAAATAGAATTTTAAAGGGTTTGGAAAAGATTAAGGAATTTATTTTAAAAGGCAATAAATTTCTAGAAATCAAATTGATATTTGATTTGGTATTTGAAATTTAATCTTTGGGAAATCGATATGAAAATTTATTTGGTGTTGAATGAAAAGCTGATTTGTGTTGAAATAAATTGGGAATCGATTTGTAAAATAATTTGGAATTTGGAAATAAACTTAGAAATCGATTTGTAAAATGATTTGGTGTTGAAATAAATTTTGAAATCAATTTGGAAATTGATTTGGTGTTTGAAAGTGAATATTTGAGAAAACGATTTTGAAAATCATATATAAGTGGATATTTTGAAATTTAAATTCATAATGGAATTTGTAAAGGAAAAGTGAAAGTAAATAACATTCGGAAATTTTATTTCGAGAGTGAAAATATGATTTGCAATTGGTTTTCAAAGTTATGAAGTGTGGAAAATATATATCTTGTGAAGATATTTTGAAATTTAATAATTTGGGAAAATTATTCAAATTGGTTGATTGTTGTGAATGTTGTTGATAGTTAAATAACCGACTATCAATATTTGCCTTTGAAATGGCACTTGATTTGTTTTTTTAAAAAACAAACGCTCATTATTCGGTTAAGCCGGGAAAAGACCTTTGTGTCATATAACCCATTCTGAATTAGTGATACGACGATATGGATCGCATTTGCTATATTACAGCATGATAGGGGGTTCTCGCTTCGCAGTTTGGTGGCGAACGGGAGACTCTTACCCCTACATGTCCCTGAGTGGGAGGGGTTGGTTGTGACAGTCGAGAGGCTGGCCGTAAAAGCAACTACGAGGTACTAGTGTGAGCCACGGTGGGTCTGGGATGGTTGCAAAGCCTACCGGTCCCCACTGTCTTCGGATCTTCACAAGTGGTATCAGAGCAGCCGGTTAAGCGACAACCCTGGCTCTGTTGGGTGTTACTCATTAGAGGTGGAGTCAGTAGTACTCTAGAATGAGTGTGAGTGTAATAATAGATATGAGCGCGTATTTGTTAGTGAATACAAATTTGTTTTGTATTGTGTTGACTTATCGGTTGATTGTTTATAGATTCTGGTCGGTGCAGTCTGGCCAACTGTAATCGATAGGGGTTTCTAAACTCTTAAACAAGATAAACTGACACAGTATTGTTTTAAATAGGGTAAATGAAATAATTTTGCCCAAAACTATTTTTGTATAGAAAAGAAATAATCTTTGTGAATTATTATAGTATATGGATGCTTGGTTGTTAGGAAGGATAATATTGAAATATTATAATTGTTATATGGAATTGAATGAGAAATAATGGTATAACCAAAAATTTGAAGATAAATTCATTTGACAAATGAAATTTATAAATATGAATTGAAAAAGATAAGGAAATAAAATTCATATACGAATGAAATTTGTAAGTGTAAATTGTAAATGTGATTTATAATTTGGAATAGAATTCCAAGGAAGTATTTGAAATAAAATTCATCAATGGAATGTAAATAAGTTGATAACTTATAAAATATTTGAAAATTGGATTGGAATAAGATTCAAATTGAAAAATGAATGAATTTATGAATGAACAAATGAAGCTACATTTGTAAATAAATGAATTGGAAATTGAATAATGTAATGAGATTTGATTTGAATCAAGAGAATAAAAATCCAAACTTGGGAAAAATAAAATAAAATGGATTGAATTCAAGTAAACTAACTTGATAAATTATTAATTCATGAAATGATGAATTGGAAGTTGAATTAATTAAATTAAAGTTGGGTTGTGAGCTAAATTTGAAAATGGTTTGAATTTGTATGTAAATTCAAGTAAGTAGTAGAAATAAATTTCCAAATGAATGAATGGAATTTACAATTGTAAGTAATTGAAATTTAAACTGAATGTTAAACTTCGTTTTGAATTTGTTAGTAGATGAAATTCAAGCTGAATATTGGAAATTTAATTTGATTTTTGATAAACTAAGTGTACGAAATGTGAAATGAAGTACTATACATATATGACATATTATGTTTTCTAAACTAAGGATATGGAAAAGTACCTTCCATTGAAAAATTGTGAAGGTGTTGGAACTCGGTATGAGTGTCCATTTGAGTTGAAATCCCTCGTGATGGGATCATGTGGATTGATCATGATGTATGCTAGCGTAATTCAAGGGGTGTGATGCCTACAGTTACAAGCGATTCCACTGGGATAGTGGCGCAACCGCCGTGTAAACTGCGATCTAGATGCCATAGCGAAATTCGAGGGGCGAGATGCCTACGGTTACAAGCGATTCCACTGGGATAGTGGCGTAACCGCCGTGTGAACTGCGAACTATAGCAACAACCATGGCGAAATTCAAGAGATGTGAAATCTACAGTTACAAGTGATTCTACTGGGATAGTAGCGTAACCGCCGAGTAACTGTGATCCATGGGGGAACGTGCTTTCCATATCCATTTTTAAAAGGATTTTTAAGTATTTTCACTGGGAGTTAGAAATAATTTTGAAAATTTGGAAAATTTTGTTAACGGAAAATTTGTCAAATTGGATCAAATGAAGCAAAGTATTGAGAAGAAATTAGTAAATGAAACTAATTTAAACAATGAGATGAATCAGTTGTGAATGAAAGATAATTGATAAAGTTCAATATTCGGCGTTTGAAGATAAAATGAATTCAAATAGAATTGAAATTGTAAAAAGAATTGAAATTGTAAATTGAATTCAATTGGAATTGAAAATACAAAGTTGAATGGAAATGAATATATAACTTTGTTAGCAAAGTGAAAATGAATGTAAGAAATACTTATATTGAACTTAAGAAATAAAGAATCAAATTCTTAAGTAAAATGGGTGTTAGGAATCCAATAAGTAAAATTGGATATTATTGTCAAGTAAAATATACAGGGTATTTGGAATTGGGATTTTGATTTTAAAGATAATTCGAATTTGCTCAACAAAAGGTACGTATTTAAAATTTTTGTATGAAATTTGATGAGTTTCTTATTTTGCCACTTGGCATTTTGTTTTCTATTGGAATTTGAGAGTCCGTAGGGACATTTTGTAGTTGTACCGAGCAAGTCGCGCAAAGGAGACGATGGAAAATTTTTTTGAAAATTTCGAGAGTTAGAAAATTTTTGAGAAATTTTGGATAATTTGAAATTTGAATTTAAATCTAAATTTGAATTGTGAAGTAAATAAAGTTGTTTGAAAACTATGAAACTGTTTGGAAAGTTAAGTGAAGTGATAACGAATCTTTAATAAAAAGATTTGTTTTTAAAATTTGATAAATTGTTTGGTTTTGGGAAAATGTTAAACGGGTATTGGAGCATTCTTCTTAACTTGTAATTTCGGGACGAAATTCTTTTAAGGGGGGAAGATTGTAACGACCCTGAATTTCTGACATTTGAAATCAGGATATTTAATTGATTTTGAATATCTGGAAGTTGGTCTGATTTGAAATTCAAATATAAGAATGAAATTGGCAATTAAATTATTGAATTTAAATTTTGAAACTGGGTAAAAATTTGAATCTTCAGTTTTAAGCTTGTTAAAAATAATACGAAATCTTGGAAAATTCATATTGATTATACTGAAGATAATAGAAGCTTCAGAATTGAATTTGGAACTGTTTTGTTCAGTTTTCAAATTTTATTGTTTGAATTGATATTTAAAAAATAGCGTTCCGAGGCACAGTCTCGGAATTCGACGAAACCAGTTCCATTGGATCCGTAATAGTGTATTATTATCGGATTTCAATTTTCATAATATTTGGAGTGATCGTTTGGCCGTACGAGAAGCAAACGCGCTGAAATTTAATCGAAAATTTAATATAATAACTGGTCCAAAAAAAGCTATCTTCTTCACACGATCGAATTTTGAGCCGAAACCTTTTCCATTGCGTTCGGGATAGGCGTATAACATTATAAATGCCTAGCGGCATGCTTCGATTGGATATCAAAATTTTGAGTTGCATTTTCAAGATAATTTGAATTTAAAATTTAAATTAAATAATATATTTATATACTTAGTCAACCCAGCAGAGATTCTTTCCCCAGCCTGTTTTCTTTCTCCATCGTAACTTTTTCTCCTCAGCTTTTTCAGAAGCACTGCAGCCTCTTTTCATTTAAAGAAAAACAAACGAAGTACTTTCGTTCGAAATCAAAATTAATGGCCGATCAATTTTCACTTTCCCTCTTCATCTCAGAGAAACGAAATCATAGCCGAAGCCCTTCATTCAAAGAAAAGAAAAAAATAAACGAAACACTTTCGTTCAAAATAAAATAATGGCCGTGTTTCTTTCCCCAAATTCGTGAATCTTCCTTCTTCGTTCGAGAAAAATAGTGGAGCCTCAAATTTATAAACGCAACCTTCTTCTTAACACTCGAATTCGAATCTCGTGAATTAGAAGGGCAAAGGGGAGAGGCGACTTCATCGCGATGTAGGGCTCGAGGTCGCGAGGCAATTCCAGCATCGTTGTGGTGTCGCGTGGTGATGGTTGAAGTGGTGATTCACGTCGTGGCATTCTGGTGGGTCGTGTGGCAGTGTGCTCGAGCTCGGCATCAAGCGGAGGCGATGGACAGAGGCATAGCATCGATGGGTCTTCGGTAATGTCGCAATTTGGGAAGGGAGCTGGGTCGATTCGCGAGCGTAGCAGGGGGACTCAGCGATTTTCTGTGGGTCAGGCGGCGAGTACGGTGGAGAACTCGAGTCTGGGCCTGGGTTCAAAATGTCAGGGAGGTGTGCGGGTTTTGTTATTCTTCATTTTTCGATTCAAAATTTAGTAATATATGTGTATAAAAAGATGGAAGTTTATACTGTAAAGGAATTTCTATTTTGGTTATTTACAGAAAAAAAATATAAGTATAAATATATATATAAGATTGGATTTTGTAATCTATATATATAGAAAACTCTGTAGTTTCAAAATGAAAAATAAAAATACATTTACATATTTTAACTTACTGGTTTATCTTAAAAATAATATTGTGAAGATTAATTTGTCTAACTATCCTATTTAATTATCTTAGTCACTAAAAAAATTATTAAAGGATTCGCTTAATTTAATCTTGGTTAATTAAATTTATAAATGGAAATTTAATTAGTTCGATTTATTCGATTGTTTATGAAACCTTATAATATTTGAAATTTATATAAAAATGAAATTTTGTTTTACAATAAAGTATAAAAAATATCTCTGTTACAGTTTAAAAGGAATTTTTAAATATTAAAGGGAATTAGTTGAAATTTAATCATTCATTAAAAATTTAATCATCAGTTAGGATTAAATCATTTGCCAATTAAAATTTATTACATGGAAATTGATTATTAAATTTATTTCAAATATTAATAAATTGTATAAATTGTTTATACAAGGTTAAAATTGCAAAGAAATGGTCAAAATGGAAGTGGATTGCAAAATAAAAAGCAAAGGTGAGATCTTCTCACTCAAAATGAAAATTTGAATTGCAGTTATTGATTGATTGCTGTTTGGATGTGATATAATGTTGAAGTGACCCACTTCTTATATTCATTTTTTTAGTGAATTTTCTGTTGAGTTTTTTTTTATATATATATCAATGGATCACTTCTCTTAATAAATTTTCCCAAGATCCCTTATTTTACCAATATAAAAATACAAGTATATAAAATTAAATTAGATCATTTATATATATGAAGATATATAAATGACTCTTTGCCTATCAGAGTATTTTAAAATGGCAAAGAAATTTAATCACACCTTATTTCTCATATTCCAGAGATTTGGTGTCACATAGCCATTTCTATTCATTTTTTTTCCTTAATTTTCTTCCTTAAAACTCAAGCTTGATTATAGGATCAAATAATACCATTTTTCTTATTTTCTTGCTTTACTTCTCAAATTAATTGATTCCTGGATTTACAAGCCATATATTTAAATTCTGGGATTTTGTAATTCACTACTTATTGTTCTATGCTAAATAAAGGGTGTTTAAAATAACTCATGCATTTTAGTTTAGCCTGGGGTTCATATTTCCTATTCAAACAATTTTGTGTCAGGTAAGGATACTCATATTTTGGTTTATATATATTATGCAAGGATCATATGAATAATCAAGTGCTAAACTGGATTGAAGGCCAAGCAGAGAAAACAATACATTTAGGCAAAGTGCAAATGCAAACACACATACTAAATGAAGACTTAGCATATACATGGTCAAGGTAATGTCAAAAATCAGATCAATGCAATCTTCTAGATGAACATATGGTGCAGACCACTGGTAATCTTTAAGCAAATTACAGATGATTGTAGTCAGTGAGCTATGGAATAATGGACATGCTTATTACTAATAAGATCACATGACACTACAATCTACAGCAGGTTTGATTATAACCAAATGCAACCAGACTTGAATCAAGTATCTAGATATTGGGGTTTAATTCAGTATAGTTGCAGTGTAGCCTTCCAATACCAAACAAGCATATGAACTTGTTACCCAAAACAATACAAGTTTTTACTGGAAAATCAGATGTCCAAATAGGATTACAGGCTATGTCTTCAAACTCTTGCATGTGCTTGTATCAGTTACAAGTCATGATTAAGTTCTACTGGTTAACCAAGACATGATTCTACCCATTTACTCAAAACTTAACACTTATTTATTCATGAACAATTTCAATATCATAACTGAAGCTAAACCAATATGTCCAGGAGAACATTTCCACATATCAGATTATATGGCATGTTCTCATCCATCTCAATCCATCAGATCACTTCAGAAGCTATTAGTTAAATCCATAACTCACAAGCATATTTGTTGCTTAAATCAACTATCCTCAAACACATATAATACCTCAGTTTTTACAAGTTCTTTTTAAAACTCCATAGACATCAAATACTGAGAAATACTTAAGACATCAAAGAGTTTGCCTAACTTATTTATTACAATCATACTGCTATTTTTCTTAAGTATTTTAAGTTCATCAAGATCTTCAATTATCCATACAAGCAAGCTACTCATGCATCCTTCCCTGCAGCAATACTTTGAACTGCCTCCATAAAAATGAGACACCCCAAATATTGCAAAGGCAACAAATAGGGTCAGAAATAAATTCTGGTATGAGTGAAATCAAAATATAATAACTTGTCATTCTTAATTATTGTGCAGAGTATTCATATACTTGATGCTTATTTGGATTTATAATGTAACTGGGTATATATATATAAGCCCCTACTAACACTCATGCACACAAGCATCCATTCATCCATTCAATTCAGTATACATGTACACATACTCCTATGGAATTAACTCATTTTAATTCCATAGCTCAGCTCTCAATCTCAATTTATCAATTTAATTTGGCCTTAACTCTTTGCCATTGAACACCATGTGTGCATTGCAAGGGACTCAATTCTGTTAACCCCTGCACAGAGGCCTACATGACTTAAACAAGTCATGCACATACCCATCATCCCCCTTATGATGAATAGATCAAGGCTTTACTCCTAGATTAGTTTTATAATCTAGTGACCATTCTCATTTTCTTTCAGAAAAATTTATTAACTCTTGAAATGCTTTTATATTCTTTTCTTCTTTTTCATAAATCAGAGAGAGTTAAACTCACTCAGGGATTTCAGCCAACCATACTAAACATTCATGAAAAGAATACCATATCTCATTTTCCAGTTGTTTTATTCAAAATTTGTTTTAACACCTACATATCTCCTATATTCAGGAATATCATGATCACTTAAACAAATCCAGTAAAATCATATAAAAATCCTTATACTCAATTCTACTGTGAACATAGGGTAAGGTTTTTGAGAAAAACCCATAAAACATTTTAGCTTAAGATCTGAACAAATCAGCACATAAATAATTTATTGCATTGTTCATCTCAAATTTAAATCAATCCAGACATAAGCATGAACCTCCTTTATTCACACTGCCTAGTTTATTTTCCAGTAATACCCTACTTCACAATAAAATGTATTTATCTTACTAAACATATTTACAAACTGATGTTTTAAGGTACTGGATCCATATCAGAGATCATGGTATTTTTCTTATCAAACAATCAAACAAAACAAATCAAAGCATCAACCAAAGATTTATCAAAACACCTACCATTCTCAGCATTCATTTATTCAGAAAAATTGATCAAGCACAAACATGATATGGTTTTTATAGAATAATATGGCTGCCCTTAACTTGGGTCTTAATGCCTTAGCCTCATCAGATTGATTAATCACTCACCTTCCTTCCTCTTTTCCCTAAGAATACTTTAACTTGAACAATGGCTTTGGTTTGCTCTCCTTTCTTTTCTTAATATTTTCTGTTTTTCTGCAGTGAGACTGCTGCTTCCCCCTTTAATTTTTAAAACATTGTTTAGGGTTTTAGTAGAGTGAAAACCCATCTTATCCCCACACAATTGAGAGAATTCTACATATGATGTTATGGCTAGGAATGCCATTTTCTTTTTTTGATTTCCAATTCGGGTATTTTCAGTTGCTTTAGCTTTTCTTTTCTTTTCTGATTTGCATGCTATTTGCATGTTTCATACACACACCTTATTTTCATGTGACTTTCTTGCATTATTTATTTTCTTTATGCTAAACTGTAATGTATACATGTATATCCTTTTATCAATTAACCCCTTCTTAATATTTCAAGCTATTTGTTTTCTCTTGATATATAAATGTATTCATATATTTAATTACCATAGTGTTTTTCCTTATTACTTTATGTTTATTCTTTCTGGATATAAAAATATAACATATGGTAATGTATAATCCATATATACACTCAGTCATATTTCCTCATTCCTTCCCTTTGAAATACCATTTCCTTCTTATTATTTATTTTTAATTACTATAAAAGTCTATTTTTATCATTTTATTCCTTTCTGACTATTTATATTCAAGATATATATATATATACATACATATGAATATAAGACTTATCATACTTAGTTATTTTTTTCTTCTCATTATTGTTTTACTGAAAACAACTATCCCAATCATTATATTTTTAACTCATTCTCAATATTTATTTTCAGACTATATTTTTCCTTGAAAATTCTCCTTTTTCTGATTTTATTAAAATTATTCTTATCTCAATAATTTGGGTCTTCACATACTCTCCTCCTAAAAGGAATTGTGTCCCACAATTATTCTCTCATACATTTCCATCCAAATGTATACAAAGCATAATTTCAATTGAATGAAATTTCAGAAACTCATTCATTCCAAATCAATCAAACACACATAAATAATTTTAAGGTTTCATCATAATTTTAAACATACCTTTAAGCAGAAAATAGATTAGGATATTTATCCCTCATTCTATCTTCAGCCTCCCATGTACAATCATTCTCATCCAGACTCCACTGAATTTTTACCAATTTAATTATTTTATTCCTCAATTTCTTTTCTTCTCTAGCCACAATACCCACTAGTTCCTTCCTATAAACCAGATTTTCTTGAATTTTGACTTGTGTAGGTGATTCCAGAATTGCTTCCTTATCATGTACCCATTTCCTCAATTGAGATACATGAAATACATCATGGATATTACTCAATTCCTCTGGCAACTTCAGCTTATAAGCCAAATTTCCTACTCTTTGAATTATCTCATATGGCCCTAAATATCTTGGAGATAATTTTCCTGCCTTGCCAAACCTTAATATTTTTCTCATTGGTGAAACTTTGAGAAATACATAATCTCCCACTTCATACTCCACTGACCTCCTTCCTCTGTCTGCATATGCCTTTTGCCTTTCTTGTGCTTCCTTCATTCTCTGTCTCACCAGTTCAATTCTTGCAGAGGTTTCTTTGATGTGATCTGGTCCTAGCAACACTCTTTCACCTGCCTCCATCCAACATGCAGGAGACAAACAAGGTCTTCCATATAAAGCCTCATATGGAGCCATATTTATAGTGGATTGGTAGCTATTGTTGTAAGCAAACTCAGCTAAATGAAGATGATCTTCCCAGTTGCCACCAAAATCAAGTATGCATGCTCTAAGCAAATCCTCTAGAATCTTGTTAACAATCTCTGTTTGACCATCTGTTTGGGGGTGGTATGCTGTGCTTAGACACAATTCTGTCCCCATTGCCTCTTGAAAGCTTCCCCAGAACCTTGAGGTAAACAAGGTATCTCTATCACTAATGATAGTCTTGGGGATTCCATGTAATTTTACTATCTCCTTCACAAATAATTGTGCTAATTTGTGAGCATTTCTGTTTGAGTTCACTGGAATAAAATGGGCTGACTTTGTGAGTCTATCAACTACTACCCAAATACTATCATTACCTCTTCTTGTTCTTGGCAAACCATCTACAAAATCCATTGAAATGCTTTCCCATTTCTAGGTAGGCACTTCCAAAGGTTGTAGTAGGCCTGAAGGTCTTTGATAGTCTGCCTTGACTTGTTGGCGTGTTATACATTTTGCCACATATCTGGCTACTGCCCCTTTCATTCCTGGCCACTAATAATTTCTTTTAAGATCATGATACATTTTAGTACCACCTGGATGTATAGTGTATTTTGTCTTATGATGTTCATCCATAACTTCTTGCTTAAGTTTTTCTACACTGGGTACACAGAGTCTCCCTCTCTTCCTTAGGTAGCCTCTATCATCTACTTCATAGTTTTCCACTAATATTCCTTGTGAAATCATGTCTTTCTTTTCCTTTAAATTCGAGTCTTGATCTTGCATATTTCATATTTTATCAACCAGTGTTGACCTTAAGGAGATAAGACTCAATCTTCCATATTCAATCATATCATTAGGCACATTGTCTGGTGCACTAATTTCTTCCTTCATCTCCACTTCACTAAGGATTGTTAAATCCTTAAACTCAGTCATCATTAAGCTTGCTAATCTTGCTTGATGTCTACTCAATGCATCTGCCACTCTATTAGCCTTTTCAGGAGTATACAATATATATAAATCATAGGCAGCTAAAAATTCCACCCACCTATGTTGTCTCATATTCAAGTCTTTTTGGCTAAACAAATACTTGAGTGATTTGTGGTATGTAAACAATTCAAATTTAGTACCCAATAAGTAGTGTCTCCATAGCTTCAATGCATAAACTATGATAGCTAACTCTAAATCATGTGTGGCATATCTGGTTTCATTTAGCTTGAGTTGCCTTGATGCATAGGCTATGACCATCCCATGTTGCATGAGTACTGCTCCTAAACCAGTCCCACTAGCATCAGTGTACACCACTAAGCCTTCATTTCCTTCTGGCACTTGCAAGACTGGAGCTTCCATCAATGCTTTCTTCAATGATTCAAAAGCTTGCTCACACTTCTCTGTCCACACATAAGGTTGCTCTTTTCTGGTTAACTTGGTTAGTGGAATAGCTATTCTTGCAAAGTCCTTTATGAACCTTCTATAGTAACCTGCCATCCCTAGAAATGATCTTACTTCAGTCACTGATTTTGGCCTACTCCAAGATTGCACTGCCATCACCTTAGTTGGGTCTACACTAACTCCTTGTTGTGATATAATGTGTCCCAAATTTTTTACTTCATTCTGCCAAAATGTGCATTTGGAGAATTTGGCCTTTAAATCATGTGCTCTTAGTCTAGACAAAACCAGATGTAAATGTTTTGCATGATCCTCTTCTGATTTTGAATACACCAACCAATATGTCATCAATAAAGACAACCACAAATTTGTCTAGAAAATCTCTGAATGTCCTATTCATTAGATCTACAAAATAAGATGGTGCATTTGTCAACCCAAAAGGCATTACTAAATATTCATATAGCCCATACCTTGTGTTGAATGCTGTGTATTTAATACTCTCCTCTTCAACCTTCATTTGGTGAAATCCAGAGGCTAAGTCTAGCCTTGAGAAAATTCTTGCTCCATTTAATTGATCAAACAAATCATCAATTCTGGGAAGTGGATATTTATTTTAATGGTGACTTTGTTTAATTCCCTATAATCAATGCACATCCTCAAAGTACCATCATGCTTCTTCACAAATACAACTGGAGAACCCCAGTTTGAACTACTAGGCCTTATGAAGCCTTTCTGCTCCAATTCTTCCAACTGATGTTTCAATTCCACTAATTCTTTAGGACCCATCCTAGTAGGCTTCTTGATGATTGGGCTTGCTCCTGGGATTAGCCTTATTTGAAATTCTACTTGCCTATTTTCTGGAACACCTATGACTTCACCAAAGACATCTGGGTATTCATTTATAATTTTTATGTCTTCCAGTGTTAATTCTTTCTCAGTCATGCTGCATATTTGGTTAAGGTAATTGATTTTAGCAATTTCACTCATGACTATAATATTTTTACCATTTTCTGTTTTCAGAGAAATAGTAAAATTTTCTAAGTTTAAAATTGCTTTGTATTTTCTTAGCCAATCTACTCCTAGAATAATTCCTATTCCAGGATATTTTAGCACAAACAAATCAGAATTAAACATATTTCCACCTATGTTTAACTCTACTCCCAAACATTTAATCCCTAACATGCAAGAACTACCTAGTGGGCTTTGAATAAACAAGGGATTATCAACTAAATAGCATGTGAGAGTCAATTTATTCACTATGTCTTGGGATATTAGTGAATGTGTTGCTCCAGTGTCATATATAACTGAGATGGGTGATCTTTAATTAGAAGTATACCTTCCAATTGTCTAGAACTTCCCACTGCAGTTGCTTTTGCTTTGCCCTCAAGTGCTCCTACCTTTGCTCCCTTTTTGAATTCTGGGCAATTCTTCTTGATATAATATATATAGTAGTATATAGCAATATATATATATTGGAATATATATATATTGGAGTTGTTGATTTCCCGCATTATATAGCGGATGAGACCCTATTGCGCCGCATAATAGCGGATGATATTTTATAAATCCCATATACCGCGATATTCCACCTCGAAGTAGAATTGGTATTGTGCTAACATCTGTGGATGCAGGGAAACAGGTTGGAGGGATCCAACAGGATTCCTCAAAACATTTGAATTTGTTTCATATGTTGTGTGATGATTTATTTATAATCTGTGGATGATTATATTTGTGATTGAATGTGTGAAGGCTAAAATTTAGCCGAATGTATTTTTGGTATCGTTGGATACCAGAAATAAATGAAATTGGATTTTTGAAATTAAAATTGGAAATTTTAAGTAAATTCTTTTGAAAGAATTGGTTGAATTTCAAAGAAGGAATTTTAAAAGCGTAAAGTTGATTTTTGAAATCTTATTGAATTATTTCCAAAATATGGGAAAAGATTTTTATAAATGGATTTTGAATAGTATTATTCGAAAGTTGAAGAATTTATTAAAAATAGAATTTTAAAGGGTTTGGAAAAGATTAAGGAATTTATTTTAAAAGGCGATAAATTTCTAGAAATCAAATTGATATTTTATTTGGTATTTGAAATTTAATCTTTGGGAAATCGATATGAAAATTTATTTGCTGTTGAATGAAAAGCTGATTTGTGTTGACATAAATTGGGAATCGATTTGTAAAATAATTTGGAATTTGGAAATAAACTTAGAAATCGATTTGTAAAATGATTTGGTGTTGAAATAAATTTAGAAATCAATTTGGAAATTGATTTGGTGTTTGAAAGTGAATATTTGAGAAAACGATTTTGAAAATCGTATATAAGTGGATATTTGGAAATTTAAATTCAAAATGGAATTTGTAAAGGAAAAGTGAAAATAAATAACATTCGGAAATTTTATTTCGCGAGTGAAAATATGATTTGAAATTGGTTTTCAAAGTGATGAAGAGTGGAAAATATATATATCTTGTGAAGATATTTTGAAATTTAATAATTTGTGAAAATTATTCAAATTGGTTGATTGTTGTGAATGTTGTTGATAGTTAAATAACCGACTATCAATATTTGCCTTTGAAATGGCACTTGATTTGTTTTTAAAAAAAAACGCTCATTATTCGGTTAAGCCGGGAAAAGACCTTTGTGTCATATAACCCTTTCTGAATTAGTGATACGACGATATGGATCGTATTGAAGACCGGTGTGAAGACCGGGTATTTTCGAAAATGAAAGGACAACCTGTCGAATGCCTCTGCACCGAGTTGCTCCGGTATAGAAATTTATATCACTCTTCTTGTGATGGGAAGTCCGGACGTGATTAGTGAATACCCGGATTGCAAGGGCTTCTTTGGAAGTGCCTTCGGTTCCGTTCGATCCCGGAACGGACTTGTATAGATGTGTGTCTAACATTACACTTTGAGATGTAAAGCTGGTTTCTATCAAATACATTTCTGTTAGTGGCGGAGAATTTATTCTCTTAGCTTAACACCCTTCTCTGAGACGTACGAGCTCAGAGGTTATGTAGTTGATGGTTACTAGTAATACATTCCCAATTTGGTAATGTGGCATACGAAGTGCTGTTGATCAATTGTTGATCAAAGCGTGGCTTTGTGAAAAAGCGTAGCTTTGTGGACGAGACTTCGTCGAGCCTCACAACCCAGTAATGGTCGAAACAGGAATGTTGTGGCATAGGTTTTTAGGGGTAGCGCCCCTAGGGTATTCCATTTCCTTTTGGATAAAAGGTGATATCATGGTATGGAGCCAGGATATTTTACCTATGTTGATGCTGCAAATTTATTATACTTTGTGGTTGTTGCTTTGTGATTGAGGATCCTCGGATAAAGGTCGGTAACGACCGGGGGATGGCATAACTCGTGTGTTAGCTACCTAGTTACAACTTGGTTAAAGCGTGAGGTAGCGTCGGCCTTGTGTTTGCAGAGATCCGGTTAGGTTCTCGTGGCGTCTTTCCAGAGGCATTTCCATTTCGGTATAAGGAAGTTCCTTTGCCTGACCATTTGTTGGAAATCCAAAGAAACAATACGAACCCTGTACGGTTTTAGTTGTATTACCTGCTATGGAATGTGGCGGTAACCTGCTATTGAACATAGTAGCTATAGTAGGCATACAATAATGGTTGTATGTTGGCTAAGATTGATATTATACTTTCGAAATGTTTTCCACACTAGACATTAATAATAATATCAACTGATTTTGCGTAGTAAGCATGTTTGACTATCATAAGGAGAAATCTCCTCCAATTCAGCGTTTGCATTGTGTGTGTGGCGGGAGGCCTTATGGTAGTTTCATTTTCCAAAAGCATTGCGAATCTATTTTATTTTCTTTGTGAAAATAACTGTTTTATGATCTCACACCAGTCACCATGACTGACTCGGAGTTTATTGTTCCCTTTCTAAACTCTGGGTGCCCATAATTTTCCACACGGGCAGCCTAGAGTTATGTTATCAGGATATTCAGGATATTCTGAAGCTTTGGAGATGAGCTGGATGGCGAAGCGTACACTCGTACTTATTTATTTATTCCGGTGTGTATTATGTATGTGGACAAGTTATATAACTGTCCAGTGATGTGTATTGTTGTAAACTCTGATGATATGATGTAATGTAAAAAAAAATCTGATATAGTCTTTTATTTTAAAGATTATTCATTCAGCTATTATATATTGTTCCGCTGCGAATGTGAGATTCTGATATTGTTTCTGTTTCTGTTTTTCTGTTCCCTTTTTCTTCTGTCTTCTTCTACCTCTTCTTTTTAACCCTAATGGTTTGGTTTTTCGGCATTCGATTGCGCGGCATTTGATACAGTGGACGTATTAATGTCGACTTTCGAGCGTCGAAAGATCGTATCGTTACACCTAACCTTCCTTACGTGTCTAATTGTGATTGGTTGCCTCTTTCTTTACCAATAAAAAGTACTGCACTTTGTCAAAAGTGCTTCCGACTTTTCCAGATTTTATAATTTAAATCTTTTACAAAAAGCCCCTTCTCCTCTTTTAATTATATAAAACGTTTAAGTCCCATACCTTAATTAATTTTATATAACTAATAAACACTTAGGAAAAATCTAGAAATATTCCAGAAAATCACATTATGTATGTTTTACAAAATATAAAAATTTCAGACCCAAATAATTAATTATTTACCCGTAATTAATTTATAAACCAAAATACAATTTTCTTTACTAGAAAATTCATATTAAATCCACGAAGATTCGAAAAACCCTGAAACCTATCTCCAAAATAATATTTACATTCTCCATAAAATTTGCAAGGCAAGTGGATGTCATTTTATAGGGTTTTCATCTTAAAACATATCATAAATTCAATATGAATAACCATAATTCATCAACAGGTATATATATTCATCCCATCATTCAAAAACATGGCAACCCATTGCAAAATATTCGAAATTCATATTAAAACCGAAAACATAATCAAAAGTGAGATGTAAACATTATTCACCTTAGCTTTAGAGATTATAGAGATTGAGATGTGAATAAATTTGGTTTGAATTTGCTTCTTTCTAGCTTTTCTTCTTCTCTTCCTTGTTAATGGTGTTTGGCCTTGTTTTAAAATTCTTGAAAATGAAATGAACATGTAAAATTTTACACGGCTAAGGTTTAGAAGATATAGGAATGGCCTCTTTCCTATTTTACCCCTCCTCTATTTCAATTTAAACCCTTCTTTAGTTTATTGTTAAATGGCACGGCTACCCTTAATTAAAACCAAATCTCAATCCCCTAATCAAAACATTATTTTATTTAATTCAACTAATTAAATATCCTAAATAATGTTACCAAAAATCTGGGGTGTTACAGACTCCCCTCCTTAAAGAATTTCATCCTCGAAATTATGATAAGATACACAACAATCAAACAAGAAGGTAAAACATACCATCAAATTCAGTTCTACCACTAAATCATCTAGCACAGTTGGTGCAACAGCAGTCTCTGGGTCCTTAACACACTTTCTGAGATGAGAAACATGAAAAACATTGTGGACTCCCACCAAACTGCTCGGTAACTCAACTCTATATGCGAGTCTCCCGATCCTCTCAACAATAGAAAAAGGTCCAACAAATCTCGGAGCTAACTTCCCTGATTTCTCAAATCTTATTACACCCTTCATTGGTGATACTTTGGCGAAAACCTGGTCTCCAATTGAGAACTTTAGATCTTTCTCCATCTTATCTACATAAATTTTCTGCCTAGACTGAGCCTCCTTCGTTCTAGCTCAAATGACCTCAGTCTTTTTTGCAGCTTCTCTGACTAAATCTGGACCATGAACCAACCAATCCCCAGTCTCTAGTTAACAAACGGGAGATTTGCATGGCCTTCCATACAAAGCTTCAAACGGTGCCATCCCAATACTAGTCTGATAACTATTGTTATATGAAAACTCGACTAAATGCAGATGGTCTTCCCAAGATCCCCCGAAATCCAAAACACAAGCTCTTAACAAGTCTTCCAAGATCTAGTTAACTCTTTCCGTTTGCCCATCGATTTGTAGATAGTAGGCGGTACTCATCTTGAGCTTGGTTCCCAAAACTTCCTGTAGACTCTTCCAGAATTCACTAGTGAACAAAGGATCTCTATCACTAATTATGCTACTAGGAACTCTATGCAATCTAACTACATTCTTCAGGAATAACCTTGCCAAAATAGGTGTCATTCTGGTTGACCTAACTGGAATGAAATGGGCACCCTTGGTCAATTTGTCCACTATGACTCATATACAGTAATTTTCCTTGTTCGACCTTGGCAACCCGTCAATAAAATCCATGGAGATAGAATCCCACTTCCATAATGGAATATCCAATGGCTGAAGCAACCCACTTGGTTTCTGGTGTTCGGCCTTTGCCTGTTGGCAAATCATACATTGCTTCACACATAACCCAATATCCCGCTTCATACCTTCCCAGAAGAAACTCCTCTTCATATCCTGATACATCTTAGTACCTCCTGGGTGAATAAAGAACTTCAATGATGGCATTCATCCAAGACTTCTTTCCTTATGTTTCCTACACTCAGAACACATAATCTTCCTTTCTTTCTCAACTTCCCATTCTAGTCAAGACTGAAATCTTTCAAGTCATCGCTTTTAGTTCCATCTCTTAGTCTCCTGATCCGTTTAGCTAAAACCGGATCCTCTATCTGTCTAGAAGTAATCTTTTCGATCAACACTGGTCGAACTTCCAAACAAGATAATACAACTGTATCCCCACTAGACCCAGCCTTGGATCTCCACTGCACTCTGCAATCTGCTAATGCTTCTAAATCCTTCCACTCAGCAATCATCGCTAATACTGCATTCTGATGTTAACTGCTAAGTGCATCTGCAACCTTGTTGTCTTTCCCTGGTGTGTAATCAATCCCGAAATCATAAGCTGTGATATCCCGGAATTTCGAGGAATTTAAAATGCGATAATCTCTTATTTAAATTATTTAAAATTGATTTAAATTGTTATTTTCAGATATAATAACTAGATGAATTAATAATATGATGTTTAAAATATGGTTTTAATTGATTTTTAAATAAGTATAGCTTGTCACAAATTTAATCTGAGTTATTTTATAAATAGATTTAGATATTTCTATTATTTCTAAATTATTAAGTGTTATTTTAAAATGTATATTTATTTATGTAGTTTAGAAAATTATGGTTTGTGAATTTTAAAATAGAAGCATTTCAATATAATTAATATAAAATCTATCTTTAATATAAATAAAGTTCCACTTGTTCATTTTTAATCTATGTATATAATATTTGGAGTAATTTTTGGTAATAAATGTCTTAATTTAAAATGAATCTTTGTAATATTGAAAATAAATGTAAAACCCATATATGGTCATTAATGTAAGTTATATTCTTTCACTAACATATTTTTACATAAGTATTAAATAAATACATGTATATAAATATTAGTGTAGTGTTGTAGTTAAGTTTTAAATAGAAAATATACTAGTAGACCAAGTCATAAACCAAAACAAAGAAGTAAACCAGGAAAAACATATACCTGCATAGTAATATACACACCCTATCACCTTTATAAATGCATGTAGTAGGAGATCAAGTCAAGTATGGAATACATACTTCAGCCTCAAGTTTTGCAGGCCAGAGAAAACATAGTACACGAAATTAAATATGGGATGTAAATGCAACATGCTTAATTAATGCTAGTGTACAAATTGCTTTATCTCAGCCTTCATACCTGGAAAGAAAATAAGTATGGCTGCCTCATTAATGCATGTGTACCAGTTACCCCTTCTTTTCAGCCTGCACTTGTTATATTTTATATCAGTTTCCATTTTCATTTAAACCATTCATTCGAACTATGTAAACAAAGAAAACCAAAAACCTGAAACATTCTTCTTCTCCCTGAAAACTCTTTCCAAAACACTGCAAAACAAACTTTATAACCAGTTTTCAAAAGGGAAGCAAGCTTTCAAAGTTCCTGTATTTTAAAGCTTTCAGTTTTTAAAGAAGCAAGTAAACCATTCTTTTTAAAGCATGGAGACAAAGCTTTTCAAGTTTCAAGTTTTCATTTCCAGTTCCAAGTTCTAGCCTCTGTTCTTCATTTTGAACCTGGTGAGTAAACATTTTTATCTAAAATCTAATTAAGTAAATGATGGTTGCTTGTGAAATCTTTGTGATGATATCTTGCATATATAAATATATATATGATTCTGTTTATATGTAGAGATAAATGCGTTTCATGTTGTTATGTTTGAACTTATGTGACTGTTGATATAATTACCTCTGTTCCGTATTACAGAGTTTAACAATTTAGTTCTAATCCATTCCTTTTTCCGCTGATCTTTATTTTGGACTAGTTATCAAACAAGGATGGTTTGTTAGTCTTAGATTAAACTTAGAAATGAAGTTAAGGGAAAGATATTTGAATGTTAACTGTAAAAATAGAAAGAGCAGGGAAATTCTTAAGACCCTGTAAAAATCCATCATAAAAATTTGTAGTCTCAGGATTGTAATTCGAATATACTTCGCAAATTTGGTTTTTTAAAATTAAAATGAAGATTTTTAGTGCTGTATTTCAAGAGTAATGTGAATTTGAATAAAACTTGTATTTTTCCCAATTTCTAACGTTCGAACTAATTTTAGATGTTGAAATTCTGGTTGAAGCTTGCTTGATGTTTGTTGATAACAGGAAAAATGATAAAGAATTTTTCTACTTCACAAATTAAGTGAACGAGATCGAGATAGGGTTTAGGGTTCGTGTATGTTAAGATCTGGAAATGTGATGAGTTCGATTTCTTCTCGTGATCGAGCTTCGCGATACTTCGGGAAATGGTTGCTTGGGGTGTTGTCGAGGTGTGGTCGGAATTGGGTCGACTCCGGTGGACTGTGCAGCGGAGACGAGACGGCAACGTGACGATCGTTTGGGGCAGTTGGGTCGCGATGGCTCGAGCTATGCTCGAATTCGATTCCAGGCGAATTAAAGGGAGCTGGGTGGTTGCGAAGTTTGGTTAGGGCGTTGACGATGTGGGGATGATCGTGGTGTTGGTCGGAGGTGGCCAGTGTGACTGTGCACGTGTACGTGCATTTGGGTATCTGGTTGTTGATTTGGGGAAGACGAGTATTCGCGTGTGTTGCTCGAGTGTCTGGAAGGACGACTCGAAGTAATGATCGAGAGTTTGAGTAGAAAACTCGGGTATGCACTCGAGTGATTTGAAGTTGATAGGCCACTGTTTTAAAACTGTAAAATTTTATATAAGTTTTGTAAACAGGGGAAGAAGTAGGAAACTCGGGGATAGTCCCGAGTAGTATTCGGGTAGGACCCGAAGTGGGAAAGAAAGCCCAGTTTTTATTAAATGTTTTTAAAAATAAGATTTTGAAATTTAAAAACAAATTTGTTTAAACTCTCTTTATACCATTCCTATATAAATGTTAAGAAATTGATTTTAAAGATAAAAGGGTTTTAAATTGTAAATGGTAATTAAGAAAATGTTTATCTTAAGTAAAGACGTTTTATTTTCTTGGTGTTAATTAAGTTAATTAGGAAATTAGGTGTAATTAATAAATTTAGTTAATTAAGGATAAAGGTTAATTAACTGATTAATTCAAGTATATTTAATTAATTTAATTTATGAATGATTATGATTGATTAACTAATGATTAGAGATTAATGAATTGGAATTTATTAAATTAAGAAATTAAAGGTTGATTAATTAGTAATTAAGAAGTACTTAGTTATAATTGAGATTTATTGATTAATAAATTGGTATTACTAATAAATTAATAAACAAGAAAATAATTAATCTATAAAGATTAATTAAGGATTAATTAATCTATTATTGAGCCTTATTAATTGATAATTAAGGTTTATTAATTAATCATTAAAAGAATAATTAATCTGTAGTGAAAGGTTAATAAATTTGTTTAAAGGCAAATAAGAAATGAATTACCAATTGCAATGAATCAAATGAATATGATTGATTCAAGATAATTAATAATTAATTAAAGATAATCATTTGATGGTTAATTAAGTATAAATACTTAATGAAATTGAATAGTATAATTATTTAGTAAAGTAATTAATGTATAATTACTGGATGTAATTACTTAAAGAAAATTACTTAATGGAAGTAAATTAAAGTAGAATTACTTTGTAGAAGTAATTAAAGATTTATTACTTAGTGTAATTAATCAAAGGATTTATATAATTAATTAAGGAGTTAATTAATTAAGATAATAATTACAGGATGAAATTACTGTATATGATTTAGGTTGATTTATGGAAGTGAATAATTTAAGTTAATTAATTAATGTGATTAATGAAGGTTTAATGTAATTAATTATAGAAAATTAATTAATGGAAGTAATTTATTAAGAATCATTAATTAATGGAATTAATGAAGTAAAATGGTAAATTATTGTGAATGGTTAAGGATAATTAATTTGTGAAATTAATTAAAGTTGTAATTACTTGAATGTAATTAAAGGTTAGTTGATCAAGATGATTAATTAAGATGTAAATTAGAGAATGATTAATTAATTGATTTGAAATTAATTAATGATTTTGTAAGCAGGATTTATAAGATGAAGTAATTAATTTAATTTACTCTAAATTAATTAGAGATGAAGAAATTAATTTAATTCATTTTAAATTAATTTGAAATGAGATAATTAATTTAATTCATTTTAAATTAATTATAAATGGTGTGATTATTTATCCTTGCTTATGTATGGATGGATGATATTGTTTGCCTTGAATGGTTTGAAATCTCAGATATGAGATAAGTAATGCTGTGTGATATGGGTTATCTATTTATGATGATAATGTTGATTATCTATCTGTGATATTGAGATTTTATCTATCTGTGAGTATATAGATAATATTGAATTGAATTGTTTTAACTTTAAAACAACTTGGCCTTAAAAGATACGGTTTGGATTTCGATGAGACCGGGATCGGGTTTCCGTATACCGGGATTCTAGGTCTGGAGACCCGAATACCACATCGATCCAAAATAACGTTAGGTCGTGAAATCCAAATGGAGCAAGTGAAGACTCGAGGTATAAGAACTATTCGTCAGTGTAACTCTGTGGGTGATTCCGTAATGAGTTTGACGGAGATAGTACTTATAGATTCGAGATGGTGGTTCAAATTGCAAGGGTTATTGTCGTTAACTCTGAGGGTGATTCCAAAATGAGTGTAACGAGATAATGCCTTCGGTTTCGTTCGAACCCGGAACGAACTTATATGGATCGAATGCTTTCAGAACATCGTCAGGCGGGCGATGAGCATTCTAAGAGATGTGTTCTCTAAAGGTAATCGTGACCTCAAGCCTCATCAACCGGGAATGGCTAAAACAGGGGAGGTGCAGCAAGGCTTCGTGGGTAGCACCCACTTGAGAGCGAGATATACCCCTGTCTAGAGTCCCTTTTATTTCGGCTGTGTGGGCGGTTTAGTAGCTACAACCGCCGGGGTTGTCTTGTTTGGAACTGTCCAGTAAGGGATGGTTCCGGTCTTGTGTTGCAGGGGACTTAGGGTGGGTCCTCGGTACGCTGATCTAGGCCAGGTACTGTGACGGGCGGTACCCCAGTAGCCCTGCCATTGTATGGAATCCAAAATCCAATAAGTGCCATCGGATTTGATTGTATTACCCACTTGTTGGCTAGTATGCTGGAATTTAATCATGTAACAATTTCAGCTATTTCTTATTTACTTGAAAACCATAGACCTACTATAATATCACTGAATTTCCTATCAAATGTCTTGGTTAGCGTAAGGTAAAAACTTTTCCATGTTTATGTGTGGGAAGTCTTACGTGATACCTTTTGTTTCAAAGGATTTTTAAAGTTAAGCAACTTTAACCGTTTACTCATACCAGACCCATGTCTGACCCGGAGTTTATTTCTGTTTTTCCTAAACTCTCGGGTACCCAAATTTTTACGGGTAGCCAAGGGATTCAGGTTAGCTTTGACGAATTCGGAAGGAGCAATGGAGCAGGAGGCTTCAGCGTTGTAGATAGATATATTGGTTCCGCTGTGTAGTATTTATATGTATTTCCGCTGTGTTGTATCTCTGTGATGTTGTGAGTTGTATCGAGTTGTATTAACTAGACAGGTGTTTATAACTGTCTAGTATGTGTTGTATTATTGGTGTCACTCTGATGTATATGATACTATGTATTCTCTTATGTGATATATTATATTTTATTCGTTCCGCTGTTAAGATTCTAATGTTGTTTCTTCTTTCTTCTCTATCTTTTCTATTTTCTCACCTCTTTCTTTCTTAATAATGGCGCGTCTTTCCGTGTACGGATTGGCGGGCTGTTACAGTGGTATCAGAGCAATAGGTTGAGCGAATACCTAAGCTCTGGAGTAGTATCTTTCTTGAGAGAGCGTACTTGTAATTTTTATCTATATATATAAATATATTTATTTCTACCTATCTGTTGGGTTACCTGTTCGGGTTTTCCAATATAAGTTATAAAGGTAGATAGGGTAGTGGTGTGTGTAACACGACTACCAATGGTTGGAGTTTGTTGTGGTTGGAAGTGTATCTGTCGAGACTGTAGACCTAATACCGTCTCGAGTAAGCTTTGCTGATGTAAGGATTTTGTTGATCTCTGAAGGAAACTTGTGAAGGATTCGGATTTCATCATTTAAGTGCAAGTTTGATCGTGCTCGTGTGAGCGGATTTTTGAGAGTTTGGATCTGTCGGTTGGGCAGAAGTATGTCATGATATCTTGATACCTCAGGATGTAGTAGCTGTGTGATGAGACGCAGTGACTATAGATGTTTCCGAAGATGTTTTCTTTGGAACAAGTTAAGGAAGTGTGTCTGCTTCGGTGTTGTGGTGGTGCTCAGCAGGATGTTTTTGTTTGGTTTGTAGTCCGATTTCTCGAAGAGCTTTGGATGGGAAGTTTTGGGCATTTGGGTCAGCATTGTAGCTCGGAGTGCTCTCTGTGCCGTCTAGGAAGTCTTCTGGCTTGGAATATTTTCTCGAGGTAATTTCAGAAGCAGCAGAGTGGTTCCGTTTCTTCGACGGATTGGCTTCATAAGCGTAAGCTGTTCTGACTGGTTGAGAGAGAGCAGTTTTCTTTGGATTTAGGCTGGATTGATCGCAAAAGTGACTTGCGATAGTCTGAGTGTACTCTTGGTTCGTTGGAGATTTTTTTTTCTGGACGTCTTCAGGAAGTCAGAGTTTTGTCAGCATCTGGGGATTGAGTTGGTATCGACTGGATTCCAGAAATGGTACCGGTGGTGCAGCTAAGGAGATCGGTGGAGCATTTGTGTTTTCTCTTCTGTATCTAGTTTCGAGTTTCTTCTAGCTAAGGGTAGCTGAAGACAGTACCCTTGACTGAGGACTCATCTGTTTCTGTGAGCAGTTCATTACGTTTGTGGTGGATCTGTTATTGTGTGTCCAGGAGGTGTTGGTTAAGATTTTGTTCGAATTCATCGACATTCTCATTTACTTTAGCTCAGAGTTGTGCAGCGGTAGCATGGTGGCAGCTGTTCTAGAGTGGAAGCAACCGGAAGTTGCAGCGTTTTGGGATTAGAGAATTTCTACAGGGAATTTTTCTGGAATTGAGGCCAGATGGGCAAGTGTTTTGTTTTGTCCTTTCCGGATAGGAGAAGTGAGTTGTAATTCTACTGATGATGGTGGAGTAGAATTATATTCTGGATTTTGGGTGAATCTGGGGAGGATCTTTTGTTGAGTTATTCTGATCCGGTTTGTTTATTGAAGCATCAGCGAAGTTTGAGCTGGTCAGGAAATGATGTAGGCAGCCCAGGATTGTCAAAGGAGTTTTGTGGATAAGAGACGGAAGAAGTTGGAATTCGAAGTTGGAGACTTCGATGTTGTTGAGATTTTTCTTCGGAAAAGGGAGCAATAAGATTGGGTAAGACTGTGAGGTTAGCTCCGGAGTATATTGGATCTTTCTATATTCTTTGTAAGGATAAGTGTTTTGGATTACAGGAGTGAATTGTCAGTTTGGATAACTGGAATTCATTGTATTTCACGTGTCTTTGAGGGGGTACGTGTAAGATTCTATCTCTGGTTATAGAACCAGCAGTTCAGGGAGTTTTGGTTGTTGAGTCAGACTTGTCTGTAGTCTGATATCCTGTCTTGTTTTATAGATCTAGTTGAGTAGGAGCTCAGTAGCTCAGTAGTGTAGCTAGTTTGGATTCAGTAAAGCGAGTATTCCAGTATTTATATCTGGGAAACTGGGGGAAATTTTAGGAAGCTTATCTGAATCTGTGTCCGAATAGCTAGTGTTGTTTGTTTGATTGAATCGTTTGTTGATTGAAATTGTTTGTTTGGTTGTGAATGGCTGATATGTATGCTGGATCGGTTGAAAATAAAATAAAACTATGGATTATCTTTCGTTTTAAATTTCGAGGACGAAATTCTTTTAAGGGGGAAGGAATGTGATATCCCAGAATTTCGAGGAATTTAAAATGCGATAATCTCTTATTTAAATTATTTAAAATTGATTTAAATTGTTATTTTCAGATATAATAACTAGATGAATTAATAATATGATGTTTAAAATATGGTTTTAATTGATTTTTAAATAAGTATATCTTGTCACAAATTTAATCTGAGTTATTTTATAAATAGATTTAGATATTTCTATTATTTCTAAATTATTAAGTGTTATTTTAAAATGTATATTTATTTATGTAGTTTAGAAAATTATGGTTTGTGAATTTTAAAATAGAAGCATTTCAATATAATTAATATAAAATCTATCTTTAATATAAATAAAGTTCCACTTGTTCATTTTTAATCTATGTATATAATATTTGGAGTAATTTTTGGTAATAAATGTCTTAATTTAAAATGAATCTTTGTAATATTGAAAATAAATGTAAAACCCATATATGGTCATTAATGTAAGTTATATTCTTTCACTAACATATTTTTACATAAGTATTAAATAAATACATGTATATAAATATTAGTGTAGTGTTGTAGTTAAGTTTTAAATAGAAAATATACTAGTAGACCAAGTCATAAACCAAAACAAAGAAGTAAACCAGGAAAAACATATACCTGCATAGTAATATACACACCCTATCACCTTTATAAATGCATGTAGTAGGAGATCAAGTCAAGTATGGAATACATACTTCAGCCTCAAGTTTTGCAGGCCAGAGAAAACATAGTACACGAAATTAAATATGGGATGTAAATGCAACATGCTTAATTAATGCTAGTGTACAAATTGCTTTATCTCAGCCTTCATACCTGGAAAGAAAATAAGTATGGCTGCCTCATTAATGCATGTGTACCAGTTACCCCTTCTTTTCAGCCTGCACTTGTTATATTTTATATCAGTTTCCATTTTCATTTAAACCATTCATTCGAACTATGTAAACAAAGAAAACCAAAAACCTGAAACATTCTTCTTCTCCCTGAAAACTCTTTCCAAAACACTGCAAAACAAACTTTATAACCAGTTTTCAAAAGGGAAGCAAGCTTTCAAAGTTCCTGTATTTTAAAGCTTTCAGTTTTTAAAGAAGCAAGTAAACCATTCTTTTTAAAGCATGGAGACAAAGCTTTTCAAGTTTCAAGTTTTCATTTCCAGTTCCAAGTTCTAGCCTCTGTTCTTCATTTTGAACCTGGTGAGTAAACATTTTTATCTAAAATCTAATTAAGTAAATGATGGTTGCTTGTGAAATCTTTGTGATGATATCTTGCATATATAAATATATATATGATTCTGTTTATATGTAGAGATAAATGTGTTTCATGTTGTTATGTTTGAACTTATGTGACTGTTGATATAATTACCTCTGTTCCGTATTACAGAGTTTAACAATTTAGTTCTAATCCATTCCTTTTTCCGCTGATCTTTATTTTGGACTAGTTATCAAACAAGGATGGTTTGTTAGTCTTAGATTAAACTTAGAAATGAAGTTAAGGGAAAGATATTTGAATGTTAACTGTAAAAATAGAAAGAGCAGGGAAATTCTTAAGACCCTGTAAACATCCATCATAAAAATTTGTAGTCTCAGGATTGTAATTCGAATATACTTCGCAAATTTGGATTTTTAAAATTAAAATGAAGATTTTTAGTGCTGTATTTCAAGAGTAATGTGAATTTGAATAAAACTTGTATTTTTCCCAATTTCTAACGTTCGAACTAATTTTAGATGTTGAAATTCTGGTTGAAGCTTGCTTGACGTTTGTTGATAACAGGAAAAATGATAAAGAATTTTTCTACTTCACAAATTAAGTGAACGAGATCGAGATAGGGTTTAGGGTTCGTGTATGTTAAGATCTGGAAATGTGACGAGTTCGATTTCTTCTCGTGATCGAGCTTCGCGATACTTTGGGAAATGGTTGCTTGGGGTGTTGTCGAGGTGTGGTCGGAATTGGGTCGACTCCGATGGACTGTGCAGCGGAGACGAGACGGCAACGTGACGATCGTTTGGGGCAGTTGGGTCGCGATGGCTCGAGCTATGCTCGAATTCGATTCCAGGCGAATTAAAGGGAGCTGGGTGGTTGCGAAGTTTGGTTAGGGCGTCGACGATGTGGGGATGATCGTGGTGTTGGTCGGAGGTGGCCAGTGTGACTGTGCACATGTACGTGCATTTGGGTATCTGGTTGTTGATTTGGGGAAGACGAGTATTCGCGTGTGTTGCTCGAGTGTCTGGAAGGACGACTCGAAGTAATGATCGAGAGTTTGAGTAGAAAACTCGGGTATGCACTCGAGTGATTTTAAGTTGATAGGCCACTGTTTTAAAACTGTAAAAATTTATATAAGTTTTGTAAACAGGGGAAGAAGTAGGAAACTCGGGGATAGTCCCGAGTAGTATTCGGGTAGGACCCGAAGTGGGAAAGAAAGCCCAGTTTTTATTAAATGTTTTTAAAAATAAGATTTTGAAATTTAAAAACAAATTTGTTTAAACTCTCTTTATACCATTCCTATATAAATGTTAAGAAATTGATTTTAAAGATAAAAGGGTTTTAAATTGTAAATGGTAATTAAGAAAATGTTTATCTTAAGTAAAGACGTTTTATTTTCTTGGTGTTAATTAAGTTAATTAGGAAATTAGGTGTAATTAATAAATTTAGTTAATTAAGGATAAAGGTTAATTAACTGATTAATTCAAGTATATTTAATTAATTTAATTTATGAATGATTATGATTGATTAACTAATGATTAGAGATTAATGAATTGGAATTTATTAAATTAAGAAATTAAAGGTTGATTAATTAGTAATTAAGAAGTACTTAGTTATAATTGAGATTTACTGATTAATAAATTGGTATTACTAATAAATTAATAAACAAGAAAATAATTAATCTATAAAGATTAATTAAGGATTAATTAATCTGTTATTAAGCCTTATTAATTGATAATTAAGGTTTATTAATTAATCATTAAAAGAATAATTAATCTGTAGTGAAAGGTTAATAAATTTGTTTAAAGGCAAATAAGAAATGAATTACCAATTGCAATGAATCAAATGAATATGATTGATTCAAGATAATTAATAATTAATTAAAGATAATCATTTGATGGTTAATTAAGTATAAATACTTAATGAAATTGAATAGTATAATTATTTAGTAAAGTAATTAATGTATAATTACTGGATGTAATTACTTAAAGAAAATTACTTAATGGAAGTAAATTAAAGTAGAATTACTTTGTAGAAGTAATTAAAGATTTATTACTTAGTGTAATTAATCAAAGGATTTATATAATTAATTAAGGAGTTAATTAATTAAGATAATAATTACAGGATGAAATTACTGTATATGATTTAGGTTGATTTATGGAAGTGAATAATTTAAGTTAATTAATTAATGTGATTAATGAAGGTTTAATGTAATTAATTATAGAAAATTAATTAATGGAAGTAATTTATTAAGAATCATTAATTAATGGAATTAATGAAGTAAAATGGTAAATTATTGTGAATGGTTAAGGATAATTAATTTGTGAAATTAATTAAAGTTGTAATTACTTGAATGTAATTAAAGGTTAGTTGATCAAGATGATTAATTAAGATGTAAATTAGAGAATGATTAATTAATTGATTTGAAATTAATTAATGATTTTGTAAGCAGGATTTATAAGATGAAGTAATTAATTTAATTTACTCTAAATTAATTAGAGATGAAGAAATTAATTTAATTCATTTTAAATTAATTTGAAATGAGATAATTAATTTAATTCATTTTAAATTAATTATAAATGGTGTGATTATTTATCCTTGCTTATGTATGGATGGATGATATTGTTTGCCTTGAATGGTTTGAAATCTCAGATATGAGATAAGTAATGCTGTGTGATATGGGTTATCTATTTATGATGATAATGTTGATTATCTATCTGTGATATTGAGATTTTATCTATCTGTGAGTATATAGATAATATTGAATTGAATTGTTTTAACTTTAAAACAACTTGGCCTTAAAAGATACGGTTTGGATTTCGATGAGACCGGGATCGGGTTTCCGTATACCGGGATTCTAGGTCTGGAGACCCGAATACCACATCGATCCAAAATAACGTTAGGTCGTGAAATCCAAATGGAGGAAGTGAAGACTCGAGGTATAAGAACTATTCGTCAGTGTAACTCTGTGGGTGATTCCGTAATGAGTTTGACGGAGATAGTACTTATAGATTCGAGATGGTGGTTCAAATTGCAAGGGTTATTGTCGTTAACTCTGAGGGTGATTCCAAAATGAGTGTAACGAGATAATGCCTTCGGTTTCGTTCGAACCCGGAACGAACTTATATGGATCGAATGCTTTCAGAACATCGTCAGGCGGGCGATGAGCATTCTAAGAGATGTGTTCTCTAAAGGTAATCGTGACCTCAAGCCTCATCAACCGGGAATGGCTAAAACAGGGGAGGTGCAGCAAGGCTTCGTGGGTAGCACCCACTTGAGAGCGAGATATACCCCTGTCTAGAGTCCCTTTTATTTCGGCTGTGTGGGCGGTTTAGTAGCTACAACCGCCGGGGTTGTCTTGTTTGGAACTGTCCAGTAAGGGATGGTTCCGGTCTTGTGTTGCAGGGGAATTAGGGTGGGTCCTCGGTACGCTGATCTAGGCCAGGTACTGTGACGGGCGGTACCCCAGTAGCCCTGCCATTGTATGGAATCCAAAATCCAATAAGTGCCATCGGATTTGATTGTATTACCCACTTGTAGGCTAGTATGCTGGAATTTAATCATGTAACAATTTCAGCTATTTCTTATTTACTTGAAAACCATAGACCTACTATAATATCACTGAATTTCCTATCAAATGTCTTGGTTAGCGTAAGGTAAAAACTTTTCCATGTTTATGTGTGGGAAGTCTTACGTGATACCTTTTGTTTCAAAGGATTTTTAAAGTTAAGCAACTTTAACCGTTTACTCATACCAGACCCATGTCTGACCCGAAGTTTATTTCTGTTTTTCCTAAACTCTCGGGTACCCAAATTTTTACGGGTAGCCAAGGGATTCAGGTTAGCTTTGACGAATTCGGAAGGAGCAATGGAGCAGGAGGCTTCAGCGTTGTAGATAGATATATTGGTTCCGCTGTGTAGTATTTATATGTATTTCCGCTGTGTTGTATCTCTGTGATGTTGTGAGTTGTATCGAGTTGTATTAACTAGACAGGTGTTTATAACTGTCTAGTATGTGTTGTATTATCGGTGTGACTCTGATGTATATGATACTATGTATTCTCTTATGTGATATATTATATTTTATTCGTTCCGCTGTTAAGATTCTGATGTTGTTTCTTCTTTCTTCTCTATCTTTTCTATTTTCTCACCTCTTTCTTTCTTAATAATGGCGCGTCTTTCCGTGTACGGATTGGCGGGCTGTTACATAAGCAGTGATAAACTCTAACCACCTCTACTGTCACATGTTCAACTCCTTCCGAGAGAACAAATATTTCAGCGACTTATGATCTTTATATAGCTTAAACCTTTCTCCTAAAAGGTAATGTCTCCACACCTTCAAAGTAAAAATAACCGCAACCAATTCTAAATCATGCGTCGGATATCTGACCTCATGCGGTCTAAGTTGTCTAGAAGCGTAGGCAATCACTTTACCCCTCTGCATTAGCATAGCTCCTAATCCTGTTCCACACGCATCGGTATAAACCACCAAATCCCGATTCCCTTCCGGTACAACCAACAGAGGTGCATGGGTCAACAAGTGTTTCAAACTATGGAATGCTTCCTCACACTTATCGGTCCACACAAACTTAATATCCTTTCTCATCAGCTTAGTCATCGGTGCCGCTTTCCGCGAAAAATCCTTAATGAACCTCCGATAATAATCAGCCAACCCAAGGAAACTCGTTATCTAGATTACTGTCTCGGGTCTCTTCCAACTATTTACTGCTACAATCTTAGTCGGATCTACTGACAACCTTTACTCTAAGACCACATGACCAAGAAACTTCACTTCCTTCTTCCAAAAATGGCACTTTGAAAACTTCGCCTTCAGCTGATGCTGCCTCAGCGGCTCAAGCACCACTCTAAGATGAACTTCATGCTCTCTCGCATCCTTAGAGTAAATCAAGATATCATCTATGAAAACCAATACGAACCTATCCAAGTGATCTCGGAAAACCAGTTCATCAAATCCATAAAGAAAGCTAGCGCATTAGTCAGTCCGAACGACATGTCTAACCATTCGTATGACCGATACCTGGTGCTAAATGCCGTTAAAGGTATACTATCCTCTACTACCCTGAGCTGATGGAAACCTGTCGCCAAATCCAACTGCGAGAATACCTTAGCTCCACTCAACTGGTCGAACAAATCGTCAATCCGTGGCAATGGATATCGATTCTTTATCGTCCTCTCATTCAACTTACGATAATCGATACATAGCCTCGACGATCCATCCGGCTTCTTAGCAAATGCCGTGGCTGCTCCCCAAGGCGAACTACTCGGCCTGATAAAATTATTGCCTTCTAAATCCACCAACTGTACCTTCAACTCCCTCATCTCTGTAGGGTCATCCTGCTTGGCGGTCTACTCACTAGTTCTGCTCCCAGAACCAAATCTATCTGATACTCAATGGCTCGTTTCGGCGACAATCCAACTACAGGGTCAAAAACATCTGCAAATTCTCTAACCACGAAAACTCGACTCGACTCATCATCTAACTCCATAGCACCTAACAAAGCATACATCTCACCACAAGAACCTTCTACAGTATAAATTATCCGATCACTACAATTTGGGTGTCTAAACGATTATTTCCTATCTTGGCAAAATATCCTAGCAACGTACTCACGCAACCAATCCATACCAAGAATGATTCCGAACCCCACAAAATCAAACACATGCAAACTGCAAACAAAAGTATGACCTAACGGGTCAAACTTTAATTGATCACATCTCATCCCCAGAGTTGCACACTACAACAAAAACACCCTTTAATAGCGTTGAAAAAACGCTATTATAGGCTACTATAGCGTGTTTTGGTACGCTGTATATTAACATGTTGTTATAGGTCAGTGACCTATAATAGCAACATAAAAAACGCTATAAGAGACGCTATGGACAAGGACTTTTCATAGCGGTTTAAAAGTGCTATAAACATGATTTGTAATAGCCTTGAAAAATCGCTATGAAGTCAAACTATAGCGTTTTTATGAATGCTATATAACAATAAGTTGCCATACATACGAAATATACAATAGCGTCCAAAAATGCTATACAAAACAAAATTCAACAGCGTTTTGGGCTGCAATCGTAAATTGTATGCATAAATACAACTACTTTTTATAGCGTTTAGCTGTCTTTTATAGCATTGTTTATTTGCAATGAAAACTGTTTATAGCACTATCATAATGCTGTAGTATATTAAAACTGGGAAAAACCATCTTTCCATAGCACAGTTAAAACGCTATAAGTTTTTATCACTACTGCTACATACATTCCAGCTTACAATTTACAATTCTACGAATATATTATAAAATTTCAAAAAAACACAATTATCACATTGTGATGTCCGTAATCAAATGGAGACATAAGCCAAACCACAATATATATATATATATATATATATATATATATATATCCATAATATTTCGTAAAAAAAGTTTCAAACATTAAATATTTGTGATCTCAAAAAAACAATAACAACCGTAGCTAACCAAAACGATACATACTAAAAGCAAAGATATACGTCAATACAAAAAGTAGGCATTGAAGAAGACGCCTTGAACCGCCATGACAAGAGCGTGCTCGTACCAGTGAGGCTGAGAAACTTCCATGAACGTCATTAGATGCATTCTCTCATTTTCCGCTTCTTCTAGAAGTGCTCGGATCCATCCCCCGCTGTGCTCGAAACGGCGTAGTGATTTGCAGTGAAGGAGCATTCCTCCTACCATCCCTAGTACTGCTGCTACTGTCTCCAGCATCATTGCTCTACAACCATACCTTCTCTGTATTTTTTCAAAACAAAATGAAATATGTATCAAAAATGGTTACTAGCATAATCATAGCATGATTGTTAGGTTTCTAACCTGAAAGAACAAATCAGTTGGCCATCTTAGTGACTTCACAGTCCATCGCGCTAACTTATCGTTCCATGTGATCGGGACATGATGCTTCTTCAAATCGATACTTGTATCTGACTTGTAGGTATCCCATGGCTGTATAATTCAATCCAAGACGGGTAATTATACACATAATTTTAGAAGTTTATAATTACCATGCTTGATATATATCATGCTTCCACATGCTTGATCATCTACTTACAGTATTGTTATACAACTCCATATTCTTATTAAATGGTGCGAACTTATTATTTATTTGTTTTCTAGTCTATGTTTTCATATTTTATATTTAACAATCGGATCTGTTTCAAAGCAAAACCAACCCAAAGTATCATAAGTTCATAACATCTTAGTTCTCAAGCCAACTTAATATCTTTTTATTGCAATAACAATTGTGCGATGAAGGAAAAAAAGAATCCAGAAAATCTATCTAGATGGTCGAAATTTCAAAGTTATAATTTAAAACTGAAGAGAATTAGAAACATTAAATATCTTATTGATGATTTCCGGTCTTTTAACAAAAATATGGCAAAAAAGAAATATTTTAACCAAAATACTTTGAAACCTAAGCCCTAATATGAAAATTGAAAACATATGGGTATAATAGAATTTGTAAACAACACAAAGGACGTAGATAGGCATAAGAACAACCATTATAAAAAGAAAAAAAGTCATGTATATTACATTGCCTACAAGATGATAGGATTATAAGAACAACACAAAGGATGTTTTCAGGCTGCTCAATATTGCTTGATTTGATCATACTGATGACAGGATTACATTGCCTACAAGATATACAATGCACCAGGATTGTTATTTCTGGAATAAACGATGATACAAGGTCTAATGACAGAATCACTTGATAACAAGACTGAGACTAAAGCTACAATAACATCTTAGACAGAAACAGCCTTCCAAATAAAAATTGCATGTGACAGTAACCAAAGAACATAAAGATTAATTAGTGGTTACCGTGAAATAGCTCATGAATACCTTTGGCAATGATCATATCATAAATTATGGTCACTAGAAAATCTATTAGTAAAGAAGGGACTCTTCCGCACTAAATAATCCTTTAGGTATTATTGTTAACCGTATTATTTGCATCCTTTACTTACTATATTAAGGGCGCGTTCTTTGTTTCTACTTATGAACCAAACAACTTTTATGGGCTATTTATCTTTCCCACATCAGAGATGCTCTTTAATCCTGATATAGTTCTATAATTAAGCTGTGCTTCTGCTTTTCTACAGATATGTTTGATTATTCAAAATCACCGAAAAGATTTTGTGCGTCGTGAAGAAATTTATCACAAGAGGCACAATTTTCCCAACGCTCTAGCCCTCTCACAATTTTAGTTGATAGTTTATATATACATACACAAACGTGGGAGAGATCGGTGAACATACATAGATACGTACATGTATGTGTGTGTATATGTGTGTGGACGAACGTACCATGCATACATACATACATATATGTGTACATATATGTATATGTACGTGCGTGCGCGTGCGCGCGCACACATAGTACGTGTGTATGTATACACACACGTATGTATATGTGTGTGCTATGTGTGGACACACACACATATACATACATGTGTATGTAAAGAAAGATCGGTTATACCTCTAATCACTTTGATTTCACCCACATGTTCCTAGTTTCAAGTCCTAATCACTTTGAAATAAAAAAACATAACCTACGTAACGGTGGAACTTTCAAGTCCTAATTTTGTTGTTTACAAAAATTAACATTTTACCTTCATTATAAATTAACCTATTAATTAATTAAATTTCCAGGTATAAATTAATAGATAGTTACATGTCGTATGGTATATTTAGCCGCTGACCAAGATTCAGTATCAAAATGTATGCAGACCGAGATAGACAACCTACATCAAGCAATGGACACCATAAACATAAGGGTTGGACGATGATTTTGGAGATGCATTTGAAAATACATATAAAGCTGGTAGTCGTTGTCGAAAGTGTAGATGTTAGGATCATGTATTATATATTTTGTTTTACTTTAACTTCAAATATTCAACAATAACAGTAAAAAAATTGAGCGTTGAGAATAAAATTACGTGATTATTAAGTGCATTTAATTCATGGTTGTATAGTTTTGTTTAAATTAAATTTTGATTTAATTAAGTATCCGTGTACCTGAGTTTCTAAAGCTCGGACCTAGCCTCTGGTGGTACCCGATAGCTGCATGCAAGAGAACCGAAAAGACTAGCATTCATAGGAGTATTATTGGAGTAGACTTGGGCAAATAATACATCTGGTATGGTCTCGTGGATGGTGTATAAACCCATATGTAAAAGAATTTGCCGATTGGATACTAAAACAAAACAGAGCCAAAAATCATTGACTAAATCAAGCAAAGAAATAAATCCTTTGTTTGACAAAAAATTAGCAAAACAGAGGAGAGTGTTGATTAAATTACAAGGCAGAAAATTGCTTACCTGGAAGACATCACCATTAGCTGGCCAAAGAAAGATCGGTCCCCTTGATCTGGAGGTTGGATCGGGGAGAAAGGCTAGGAAAATTGCTTACTTGGAAGGCTATCTTGTTCTGGTAGACATCTTCATTGTGCACTAAATGACCTTAAACCATTGCTGTTACTACCATAATTAATTTTCTTGTTTGAACCTATAGGTGGAAGGCTAGGAATAGGAGCTCTGGCTATTAGTTGAGGGTTAGGAGTATTACATCTTGAAAGGGACAAACTCAAAAATGAAGTAAATTACTAATAAGATGATGTGCCTACAACTTTGTTATATCATCCAGGTTAATATTAGAATCAGTAGGTCTGGTACCTTCACCACTCCGCAAGCGGGAGGAATTTAGTTCATCCTGTAAAAGAAATAAATTGCATTTGAATTGAGCCAAGAATACAACATAAAGTTGCAGAACAAGATGTTTGAAAAATCAGTGTTTCATATCAATTATCAAGTAGCTCTCTATTGAGATACCTCATCTTAAAGGCTCCACAAGACATCAGCCAAAATCATATTTTAATCTTTTGACATTTATGTTGAACAAAATTTGAGAATCTTGACCGAGATTATTCATATTGGTTTAGTATAAGAAATGGGTTTTTTTAGTAAACGGTTTGGATTATTGTACCCACTATAAATGTTTTAAGTGTCAATTAATTTACCAATATTCAGATTAATTTTTTTTTGGTCATTTTACAAATTTTCCTGAGATAGTCTGAATCAACATATAAAATAGATATAACCCCAGGTTATGCTAATCTATTCTAAAATCTTGTTTCATACAAAATACCATATGAATGGGGATGGATTTGAGAATAAAAACAAGAATAATGCTATTAGAGGGATGTGGAATCAGAAATTAACTAAAATATGTTACCAATGATGAGAAAGTGGATTGCAAATATCTTGTTGCTGATATAGGAAGCTAAGAAAGAGGACAAACTGTAAGATATGCTGACAAAGCCATGACAGTGAATTCTGATTTCCAACTTCATGTTGTTCATATTGAACCTATAGTGTACAAAGGAAACAAAAAAAGTCTAACGCTTACAAAAAAAGAAAACATGAATAATAAATTAAATACAAAGCTGTATTAAATTGTCTGGCTGAAACCTTGGTTGATTGTTCATATGATGATGTTGCTAATCAATGTGCAAGTTTGATAGGAATATGCCATACCTTTTTAAACTTGGCTGTAACCTTGGCATTTCAATATTCATAAGAAGGGAATTTCAAGATATACGAAGTACCTGAAGACCCATAAATGTAAACCTACAACAATACTCTTGATAAATGGGCAACACTGTTTTAGGCGATTCTCCCCGGTTTACTCCCACTACATCACTGTAATAAACATTTGATACTACATTTACATAATAAGATAGACGGCATTTAATGAATCATAAATCACAAAATAAGTGCTTCAATGATTGAATATGCACACACGTGCATGTGCGTTTATACCTACCTATAATATAAATAAAAGCACAATATACTATGTTTCTAACATGTACACAAAAACAAATATCAATTTGTTCAAGAGGTACAAATTCATAATATTCATTCGTTGCATGTACTATATTTGATTGGCCTAGGATGTTGCTTCAAACATTTAAAGGAGGAGCTTTACCTTACCCAGGTTTCTCATTTTCCATAGTACATTTTTCATTTTTAAAAACAATGCTTCTTTTGTAACAGATAAACATTTACTACCCTTCAATGTTCTTATAATACAGATTTTTAGCTAAGGCAAGGAAGTAAACAATGCTAAATTATATCTGAAACAGTCTGCCCCTTCTAGTTGGACTTCAAACTTGGAGAAGTGTGCAACTCCATATTAATCAAACAAGTAGGAACTTTTAAAGTTAAACTTTACAAATAGTTGGATAGAAAGTAACTACAGTACATGTTGGGCATAAAAAAAATGTGAATATGTCCTGCAAAATGCAAAATTTGGATATAATGTACATGTTTGGCAACACTTTTCTAGCTGCCCATAGTCACCCTTACTTGCTTTAGCATCTCATAAGCAACCAACACCATGCATGCTCCTACTGCCTGCACTCTCTCACGCGCACTCTCCAAATTGCAACTGTCCCTGAAGCATTTCAGATACTCCACACTATTTGAAATGCTCCACCAGAATCTTTGAGTTGGACATATGCCCATCTTTAGTTTAGTATTCACAAACTGACTCCTTCTCATCTTTAGCCGTGCAATTCTTTTCTCATGCAACAGCCATGAAGCTTTAATCTACCTGCAGCATTGCCAAGCACTTGTTATGAATCCGTTTCAGCCATGCAATTTGGCTTTACTTCTTTTATTCATGCAAGACCTAAAGCATAGGAATCCACTTCGGGCATGCATATGGTATGAATCCACTTCAAACATGACTTTTTATTCACTTCTATCATTCACACAAGCTTTATTATGGCCTCATTCCATATTTTCTTGTCCACGTTTTGAATTTCTGCCAACCAGAGCACAAAGGTTACCTACTAATTCCATCCACACATCAGCCATTTTCTGCATGAATTTTATTAAGCATTATAGTGAATTTTGATGATAGTAGCACCTTATATCTATACAATGTGCCCATGTTATGTACATATAAATATTTTTTCATATTGTCTTAGCTTCTCATTTTTATGATCATTAATGATATCATCCTACACTCTACGCAATGCTACCCACCAGGCATGTTGATGATTTTTGGTATTAATCTTTTAATAAAATGTTGTGTGCTTCCCTTGTAATGAGGATCACTCTTTCCAAAAAAAGGAAAAAAAAGAAAGACTTTCTTCATCGTATTCATATGGGATTATACCAGGCAATGTCAAGGGTGCAAAGTAGAGGAAAATGTCACAACAGCTTTAATTAAAGGAACCATGTTTACAATCACAAATCTTAAGTAATGATAGCAAAATTTATCATGGTAGATAAAAAAAACATAAATGCCTTCCTTTGGTTTCTGACCAGTTAAGTATTCGTTATGCTACGTAACTTGTATGTATTATACATCTATAATATATAATGTATATTGTGGCTGTTATTTCTCAAATTATATTTTAGTATTTATTTTAAACAGGGAAAATTTTAGTTGGACAGGCCTTAACAAGTTGTTCTATTACAAAATATAACATGCAATCTCAAATAAGATCAATTATCTACTCTTATGATTTTTATTATGGATCAATATATCAAACTCTAATTAGTATTCATACGTTCATTGAAGTTATAATTCTCTGAATCTGGTTATCCACACATACCATTTCAAAACTATGATAAAGTTTTACTGGATTTTCATTTTCGTATATCACCATCCAACACAGCCTACAGGTTCAAATAAACAAATACATATCTCTTTTCTTTTCATTTTACTTATTCACGGCTTTTCTTTTCTTTTCCAGTTGTTGCTACTTATAATTGCTTGATCCATTGGTGGGTGCATGTCATCTAGTAATTAAATTAATAAACATACCTAGCATGGCTTGAATGGCTTGAAACCGGTGATGGCAGCGAGCGACTTCAGTTTGGCTTCGGATGTCTGATGTCTAAAAATTACATTGACAAAAGATAATCAGGGCAATGATTTTAAAGTATATTAATTCAATGTGATAATTTCGAACTACAAACTATATTTTATTAATTACAATTTCAACTAGATTCAGATTGATTCATTGATAACAATAATTTTGAATTAGAAGTTTCAACTAAAGATTGCTAAAAGAAATAATTAAATAATTGAGCATATTATACTTTGTCATGTGAGGAGCATTGTTATAGGATGTACAAAACTAAGAAGCAAAGGAGGTCAACATTAACAGATAATCATGTATTCAATCGATGCCAGTTTAACCATTTCCCAATTCTTAGCAGTATCCATATTCTTAAACATACAATCTCTTACTATTCCTTACTCGAACAAACACCTGTAAGAATCACTTAACTATGACTAGCTCAATTAACCACAAATCCAGATTTAAAAATGCCTAAAATTACCAAATGTAGATGGAAAGAGCAATCGTCTTTCAACAGTAATTCAATTTTTGAGACATAATTGAATTAACTCTATAAACACCAGAAGATTAATTATAAACATAAATGAAAAGAATACTCAATTCACGACAAACTTTCATCCCATAGTATTCGCAACAAACCTAAATAAAAACCTTAAAGTAGATGGCAAGATCTAACCCACATCGATTTAATTTACCTAATTCACGGCAGCGCGTATGTTTTCAAAGGGAAAAAGCTTTTCAAAATTGACATTTCATCTACGTACAATAAAAGAACAACTTAATGATTGATAAAAAATGAAGAAGTTAAAAAATATACCTAAAAGCAGTCGAAGTTGGGAATCAAAGGAGCCGCTTCAACAAAGTTGATGAATCGGAAGTTCAGCAGGCTGGATGAGAGAAGAGAGGGCATCGTAGCTTCAGCAAAGTTTATGGATTTTAGAGTGAACATGAATGCTTAAATTAGGGATTTTTTAAGTGAAGGGTGGAAGGAGGGATACGTGGGAAAAGGAACAAGAGAGAGGGAAAGAAAAAATTACCGCCAACTTTTTATTTTTATTAATAATAGCGTGAACATGAGCTATATTTTTACTCCACATGACTACTAAATAGGTAACAATAGCCGGACATGTTTTGATGCTATCGGTGTTTGCCATTAATAGATTACTTTCTTGTAGTGGCATACCCTCCCATTGGATTTGCAACCCGTATGGATGTAACTAAATAAGTGGGTTCTAGGTTAAGCTTATCTATCAAACATCTAGATATAAAATAATGCGATGCACCAGTATCAAATAAAACGCTAATAGTCATACCATGAATCTGAAGCGTACCTCCCAAGACTGCCTTTCCTTTTTTCTGAGCTGTCGGCTTAGAAGCAGCAGGCTCCAATGCATACACCTTGCCCTTTCCATCCTTTGCGGGCTCCTTGCACTGGCTCTTATAATGGCCAATCTGGTCACAGTTGTAGCACCTGACATGCTTCCTCCCAGCCACTTCCTTAGCCTTCCCGACACGACACTCATTAGCATAGTGCCCCTTCTTATCACACTTGAAACATACAATCTCAGACTTCCCCTTCTTAGCTGCTCTACCCTTCTGAGCACCTTTCTTCGGAAAGAACTTCCTCTTCTGATTCTGCTCGACCTGGACCTCTTTAACCTTATTCCTCTTTAGAGAATCAAGCAACTCCTCATGCCTTAAGGCCATCTCTACAACAAAGTCAAAAGAATCTCTAATATGAGGTAATGTAGCTCTGGCCCACTCAGGCTTCAACCCCCTAATGAACTTCTCATTCCTCTTCATGATTGTGTCCACTAAAGCATACCCATATCGGGCCAACTCCTCAAACTTCCTCACATACTCCAGAACTGACATTTCCCCCGCTCTAACTCAACAAACTTTTCGATCAGAGCTGACTGAGCCATTGCTGACATAACCTCTCCTAGAACCTTTCCTTGAAATCTTCCTAGGTCATAGTTTCCTCATCCACTACCGCAGTCACACTATTCCACCAGAACAGAGCTGCTCCTTGAAGCTGTCTAGATGCCAACCTCCTCTTCTGCTCATCAGTGAGCCCCAAATCTACAAAAATCCTTTCATAATGCAACAACCAATTCTCTACCTCAATGGCATCCTCCGTTCCCACAAACGGCTCCTCCAAGCTTGGTGTAATCCCCACTCAACTTTGCATAATGGTTGACTACCAAAACTTTCATAATCCCTACTCCTCCAGCATTTCCTCCTAACACTCCGGCTGCAACTCCTGCCTGCACCATATTCCTGAAAAACTGATACATAGCCTCCATTCCAAACCGCGGGACTTCGGCACTTACATTCTCTGCTTATGCCTGACCTTGACCTCTTCTCACATTAGGCCTGGCATTCCCTTCGGTGCCCTCCCCTCCTTGGTTAACTCTTCCTGTTCTTCCTTCCATATCTATATTCAAACCTAGTAAGATATAGAAAAATAACCTAATAAGGATAGGAGACTAGAGATAAAGTGTATACTTATATATAATAAATACAAGTACGTTATTATAGCGTTATCCCATAGCCCCAAATCTTACTCTAATTCCTTAGGATTATGTTTTAAAAACAATTTTCAATTTAAAGTCTTTAATAAACCATGCTCTAACCAAGTTGTAACATCACGTATCTGGAGGCGAAAAGCTAAGCGCTACGGATTTTGCAGTCATCCATAGTATTAACTTCTGTGACAAAATACGGTAATGATAATGGTATCCATAATATCAGAAGCGCATGAATATGAAAAAAATCATAGATTTAAAAAATATCATTTTTCTGATTACATTTCAAAACAATAATTCATATCCATGTTACATAATCCCTTAATGTTTCCCAGGCAATGATTAAATACACCACTATAGAAATACGCCAAGAGCGACATATGATGATGCCCCCTTGGTTGATCAAAGCAATATAATCATATATGACTTATATACAAAGCGGAATCAAAACAAAATGAAATGGAAAATCCTAATTATCTATCCGTCAGCCACCTGCTCGTCTTCAGATGCTTTATTCGACAAAAGATAAAAACCTGAAAACCTCAACCCTCAGCCTACTCAAATCAATTTTGAGTACCCGAGAGTTTAAGGGGAAACAAAAACTTCGAGCCAGACATAAAGGCAGGTGTGAATAATTATGTTACATATCTGTTTGCTGATATTAAGTGAGACCACGTCGCATAGCGGAATGGGTTTCCCCTCACTAATATCCTCTTTAAAACATATATTTTGCAAATCCTTTGCAGCAGCCAAACTGGTTAATCCAACTGATTATATCAAAATAGCAATATCCTTTATGCTAATAAATGGACTATCTATCTGTAAATCAAGTAATATGTGATCTATCTGCCCACATATAATAGCAAGGTCCGTTATGCTACAAATGGACTATCTGTCCATACAACTGGGCTGACTGCCTGCAAACTGGATTAACTGTTCGAAATCTAGGCTGACTGCCTGCAAAATGTACTATTTGTCCGAATTATTTTCTTAGGATTAACTACCCTTTAAATTTCCCTGGAAAACCTTTTCAAAATGATTTAGTCCTTCAAATCATATAAATATACAAGGAAAATATATCTTTAGCTTTACTCTAAGCCATTTTGCCATGTTATATATACTTTAGTCAAAATAACGTTGATGAGATTTAATAAGGATTAACTATCCTTCTAAAAATATAAAAACCCTTTTTAACTTGAAAACACTTAGGTTACATTGCCTATTTATTACATTCGAAACCTTCGTTTAAAACCGTTAAATAACCCTTTCGAAACCATTGAAGGTAACCCCTTCTAAACCATTGGAAAACCCCTTTCGAAACCATTAAATACCGCCTTTCGAAAACATTGGAAAATCCTTTCCTTTCTTTTCTCCGAAAGCTTCAAAATAACAGACATCCCCCTTTAAAACCTTTTAGTATTGCCTTTCGAAAACATAGGAAAAACCCTCCTTTTAATCCTTTCAAAACCCTACGGAACCACCCGTTTCGAAACCATTCATTAAACCTTTCGAAACAGTCAAACTTAATCCTTTCGAAAGCACTTTGGGTTCAATTTAAAACATGTGGAAACATTTTGAAACCGTTCAAAAATGTCTTGGTCGAAACCATTGGGATTCTACCTTCAAGTAGAGCAAAAAGATCAGAAACCCATTAAAGTCGAAAGCATCAGTTTTGAAACCTTTTAAAACTATCTCTTTCCAAATCATTTGGGTTTTACTTTACTTATAGAAAAAAGGTCCTTAAAACATTTAAGTCGAAAGCAACTGCTTTGAAACCATTTCCTAAGTAATGAAGTAATGGTGTCGAAACCATCCCTTCGAAAGCATTGGAGAGGTGGACAGGTTTTAGAAAACAAAACAACCCCTTCGAAACCATCTGAGTCGAAAGGTAAAAAGGTGGCAGTAAAAAGGTTTCGACTTAGTCGAAAGCAATTATTTAAAAACAGAGGAGCAACCCAATCAAAACCATTCCCTTTAAATCATTTGACTTGTTCGAAATCTACTTAGTCGAAAGCCTTTAAGTCGAAAGCAAGCAGGTGTATTTCTTTTATTTAAAAACAAAGGATTTCCTCAACCCCTTCGAAACCCATGGTTTCGACTCCTTACCTTCCGCCCTCATCAATTCATTACGTACCAGTTACCTGATACCATATGCATTGGTTTTGACTGTGTCGGAGGCGATAGTTATATGGGAGGACCTTGGTGTCGAAAGAGACAAAACAGTGAAAAACTTGTAGCAAATAGTTCTTTTCACCTAACCTTCCTTACGTATCTAATTGTGATTGGTTGCTACTAACTTTTCCAGATTTTATAATTTAAATCTTTTACAAAAAGCCCCTTCTCTTCTTTTAATTATATAAAACGTTTAAGTCCCATACATTAATTAATTTTATATAACCATTAAAACACTTAGGAAAAATCTAGAAAAATTCCTGAAAATCACATTATATATGTTTTACAACATATAAAAATTTCAGACCCAAATAATTAATTATTTACTCGTAATTAATTTATAACTCAAAATACCATTTTCTTTACTAGAAAATTTATATTAATTATACGAAAATTCAGAAAAATCTGAAAATTGAAACCCATCTCCAAATAATATTTACGTTCTTTATAAAAATTCGCAAGGCAATTGGATGTTATTTTATAAGGTTTTCATCTTAAAACATATAATAAATTCAATATGAACAACCATAATTCATCAACAAGTATATATATTCATCCCATCATTCAAAAACATGGCAACCCAATGCAAAATATTCGGAATTCATATTAAAACCAAAAACATAATCAAAAGTGAGATGTAAACATTATTCACCTTAGCTTTAGAGATTATGGAGATTGAGATGTGAATAAATTTGGTTTGAATTTGCTTCTTTCTAGCTTTTCTTCTTCTCTTCTTCTCTTCCTTGTTAATGGTGGTCGGCCTTGTTTTAAAATTCTTGAAAATGAAATGAACATGTAAAATTTTACACGGCTAAGGTTTGGAGGATATAGGAATGGCCTCTTTCCTATTCTACCATTCCTCTATTTCAATTTAAACCCTTCTTTAGTTCATTGTTAAATGACACGACTACCTTTAATTAAAATCAAATCTCAATCTCTTAATCAACACATTATTTTATTTAATTCAACTAATTAAATATCCTAAATAATGTTACCAAAAATCTAGGGTATTACACAAATAGTAACCAACACTATGTGTGCTTTGAAAATTTTCTACCTATATTCACGTGGTTTCTTACAATTAACACAAGTGATTTCAAACAACCGAATAGTGTTTCTTGGAAGTCTTTGTCTATGCATATGGTTTCTAACACTCAGATCTGAGTTAATCAAGCAAGATATTGCTATTTTACTTCATAAATCGAAGAATAACTAGAATTAATGTCTAAGAAAAGGTTAAAGTAAGCTTATCTTGCTCTTTAGCTTGACCGTTGACTTCCAGTTTGGCATTCCCGCTGTTGTATGAGTAGAAGCCTAATTGATTGTCGGTGTCTCCTTTGCTTGAAGGGTTTTTGAGCTGCTTTTCGATTGATAAGGTTTGTTGCTTGATTTCTGCCGTTACTTGTCTTCGAAAGAGTAAAGTTATTTGATGAAATTAGCAATTTCGAGGCGTTGTAGCAGAATGATTATGATTGCGATGGGTTGCTAATAGGGTGTTTTTGATATTTTGTTTGGCTGTGTTTCATTCTGATTATGGCTTTATTGTTCCTTGTATAATTTTTGTTTTAGAGGTGTGTTTTATCCTTTAGTTGGTTTTCTTCTATACGAGTGAGTTTTGAGAGGGTTTATTTTTTCACTTGTTTTGAAGTTGTATCGACTAAAGATTTATCACCTCTTTTTATGAGAATAATAAAGTACCAAGTTTCTAAAAAAGGAAATATAGTTTTATACAATGAATATAGTGCTTCTATTTTTCTTATTTGTTGGTCCATATAACAGAAGTGATATTCTTCTATTATATAACTAAATGACCCTTTTGCTCATGTTCTTATGTAAAATTACATCCGAGTTTTCCTTTCATCACACCCCTAAATCCATCTGAGTCAATATTATTATTGTGCCTTAGATCAAATTTTTTTTATAAATAAATTTTATAATTGGGATGGTGCCGTTATTATTACTTCTAAGGATAACTATATGTATGCTAATGGTATGAAGTATGCAGTAGATAACCGTTGATATGTCCAAAATATTGTAGGCATGGTCATTATATTTTAAGCATTGGTTCATAACAATTAAATGATCGAGAGGAGGTCGAAGAAAGAAGAAAGCCAGGTATGAAAGGAACAAAAAGTAAAAAAATTCATGTTAGTATACAAATAACCAATTTTTTTTCATTTTAGCGTACACAATTACAAAATTTATGCATAAAATTAGTACATTGAGTTGTTGTTGTTACTTTTTGCAAGGCAAACCGGTTTTTGGTGGCCCTTCCATTTTTAAAAATATGTTATAAGAGGTGTGAGGCTTGGTGCCCCAACAACTAATAAAACTCCCACTTCACCTTTGCAACCCATACTTAGGAATAAAAATGCACAAAAGATAAACATTTGACATGCAAGGACCCGAAATTTTGAAAACTTCGTATTTAAATATCCGAACTATTTAAATATTTGAATCTGAGAGTTAATGTTATTAAAATGATTTAATAATCTTATTTACCCCATTTTAAATCATAACTAATGATGGTAAACTTATTTTGAAAAAATGTTTACAAAAATAAATACTTCGATAAAATATCGATAATGTGACCGAAAATCGTTTTATCGATAAACGACTTTTTACTTGTCGGAAGTGGTTCAAACTTTTTTACACACACTTATTTCCTTAGGAAATTAATAAAATAAAATATATTTTTTACTACTTGTGGAAATAAACTTTTTGGACGATGTCATAGGTGATGTCATCAAAAATATTATGAAAATAAGCTTTTAAGGAAAGACTTAACTTGTGAGTGTTATGTAAATGAGAAGTGATGGGAGGTAAGCTGTACATGACATGAGAGGGGGTGAGAACAAGTTTATGCAACACCATTATAAAAGGAGGGGCACAGCCTTGATAATAAATCACAAATTTACAAAGCTTGGAATGAAGTAAGGGAATAAAAATGGTGGAAGTGCTTAAGCACTAATCCACTAATTCTTCTCTAACCTTTTGAAGTCTAAACCAAATTAACTCCAATCTCTTCTAAACTTTGGATATGTGCCTAAAACATCATGGGAAGCATGAATATCAAGTCAAAATGGAAGAAAGGTGAGAGGAAGAGGGGGTTCAAGAGGGGCCATGAGCAATGGAAGAGGAGGGGATGTGTTGCCTTGGTTTGAAAGTGATAAATATTGGATCTTTAGGAGTTTGGTGATGTTTGGAAGTGTTCTTGAGTTGGATTGAGCTTGAGCACGTTTTGGCTTGGATCTAAGTGAGTTATCTCACCATCTTGTTTGTATATATTGTGTGTGTATATATATATATATTGTATATGAATTATAAAGTTAAAGTGACATTAATGAATTAAAGTTATAAACTTTTGACCCCTCTTGCTTTTGTAAGCAAATAAAAAATATATGTTGTATAACATCACTTCTATTACTCTCTTAAATGTGTGATATGGCCTTGACTTGATATTTAAAAGGTTGTTTGACTTGTGTGTTGAATTGAGGCATGTTTAAAAGCATAACACCCCTAATTTTGTGTAACATTATTTAGGATATTTAATTAGATAAATAAAATAAAATAATGTATTGAAATAAGGAGAATGAGAATTGATAAGTAAATAGATCGTGCCTTAATTAATGAACTAATAAGAATGTTTAAAACTTAAATAAGAAGGAGGAATAATGTGAGGGGAAAAATAGGAAAAAGCCTTATTTCTTAAACCTTTCTCTCCTATTATGCTCCTTTACATTTCATTCATATAAACTAAAGCAAAGACAAGGCAGACTATTGCTAGGAGAAACCAAGAGAAGAAAGCTAAGGAAATCTAAGGAAAAAGCTAAAGAGGAATTTAATAAACTCAAATCTCACATCTCTTTATCTAATCAAGACGAATAATGATTACCCATCTCAAGTATGCTTATTTATTTTCGTTTTATGATTAAACATGAATCTTATGATTGTTATTATGCCATGTTGTGAATGAATGATGATTATATACTTATTGATAATTTATAGGATTTATTATGGAATTATTTAATAGGTTTTAAGAGCGAAAACCTTGTTTATGACATTCAGTTGACTTGAAATTTGGATAAGATGTTAGAAACATTATTTTATAAATGAGTTTTTAATTTCATAATTTTTCAAGAAAGTATGAATATTTTAAGAATTTCCTAAGTGCGGAAAATGATTTATTTTGGGTTTTAATTATTAAAAATGATTAGATAATGATTTTGGTCTTGGAATTTTTATATGTTAAGGAATATGTTATTCTAATTTATTGTGATTTTGGGTATTTTTTCCAAGTGTTTATGATTTATTATGAATTTATTAGGCTAGAAAAACTTAATAATTATATTAAAATATGAATATAAAATTAATGGTTTGTAAATTATTCTGGGAATGATAATTCTGATCTATAACAGTTTTCTAAAAAGGATTTGATAAAGAAGTTTATTATCCAATGGCAATTTAACAAAGGATTGGAGTTGGCAAAAAGAAATTGCTTTATAAAGAAATAAAACAGTTTTATGTTAATTACAAGATTGCCACGGCGTTATTCATCAATGCCAACGTCCATCTATGCCGCAGCTATTAATGCTGCATATTATATATCGGCTATGGTAATGCCTTTAGTATTGCTTTAAAGATAAAGGTATTATGGCAACAATGCCGCATATTTTATATCGGCTATACCAATGCAGTAAGTTTTAATTATTGTTTTAAACAATGCCATTTGTTTTCAATATCAACTCCTTATACTATGATGCTGCACTTATCTATACCGACGTTTATATTTATAGCAACAATGATGCCACGTATCTTCATTCCTATATAAAGAGGTAGTAATGCCACATTTTGACACTGATATTAAAGGGCATGATGCCGCATATATATAATTTCGACATTATTGATATAGGTAACAATGTCGCATATAAACCTTACTTTCTACATCAATATAAAGGGCAATGATGCTGCCTATTTTCTATATTGACATAAATGATATTAATGAATCTATGATATTGATGCCGATGGGCATCAATGTCGGCATTCCTATATTTCTAAGTTTTAAAGCTTTATACCATGCAAACCAAAGACTATGCTGCTTATATTCGGCAACCTTTATATTTATGTTATTCAACATAAATGATTTTGGCCTTATGCCTTATTAAATTAGACGCTTTAACATAATAGCAACATAGAGGGGTGCGATAACCCATGTCGGCGTTATTAACGCCGCACTTTATCAATTTAAATGGTTTTATTATATTGCTTTATAGCCTAAGGTTTTAGAGGTGCGACAACCTCAAATTGATTTCGAAGCTGATGAAAGCTATTTTATGAAAGCCTATATCTTGGCATAATATTTTGGATAAAGTAAAGGGCTATAATTTCCTTGTTTTAAATATGATTTCAGGGATTAAATCATTAGTAAAGGATTATGTTTTCAAGGAAATAAAGAGGGTATTTAGTCTAGAATTTTACTAGAGAAATTATTGTTCTTATCACCATTAGATAAACCGTGAAAGGATGAATTGACTTAAGGATTAGAGAATAGAAAAACAAATAATGGGACTGGTGTAGGATAGCACCCTATACTTCAACTGTTAGCCGCTAGGTGATATTACTCCACAATTCCAGTGCGTAAGGCATTGTTAAGGGTACAACTAAAAGTAGGTTTACGCACAGAAAGGAATATAACTTAGGTAAATTATTGGTTGGCCTACAAAACCATTAGGTTCATAGTGAACCTTGCAAAACATTGAGATTGAAAGATAGTCAGGTTAACACTAATATGATTATGTTTGGACGGACAATCTATTTTTTTCTTACGGTGAGATATAGAATCTTGGTATATCTGGTTGGCCTAAGTCAGCTGTACAGGGTTGTAGTAACCCTAGGAAAACTATGAAGTAGAAAGAAACAGTCAGTTAACCGAGACAGATTAGTTAGGATTACCCATGTAGCATGCATGCATTTAATTATCTTGTGTTTATGTAACCATTGTGATTGCAGGAGCATGATTGTGTTAGACATATTATCAGAGGATACAAGTGAGGGGAAAATCCATTCCACTCATCGGCGTGGTCTACTAGATATCCATTATCGAGATGGTTGCTATTATTCACATAAGACTTTTTGACTGACTTGAAGTTTTTATTTTTCCTCTTAACTCTCAGGTACTCATTTGCGTGGTCTACTAGATATCCATTATCGAGATGGTCTACTAGATATCCATTATCGAGATGGTCTACTAGATATCCATTATCGAGATGGTTGCTATTATTCGCATAAGACTTTTTGACTGACTTGAAGTTTTTATTTTTCCTCTTAACTCTCAGGTACTCATTTGAATAGTTCGAGAGTAAGATTTCTAAGTTTTAGGTTTGACGAAATAAGCTTATGAAGATATGCAGGAGGCAGAGCTAGCATATAGGAGTCTATTTATATCTGTTGTGTTATCATTTTGTTTAAATGTAAGTAATGGTAGAAGTTGTATCTGTCTAGTAGTAAACTCTGATCAACCAATGGGGCATCTTCATATGTCGCTCTTTGAGTATTTTGTAATAATTATATTTTATCCGAATTCAAGCAACATTTTGGGATTATGTAAGTAATATGGAAATTAATTAATGAAATCTGTGTTTTGGAAAATTTTCATATTCCTATGCTTTGATGTTAATTATACTATTAACTGATCTCATTTTGTCATCGAAGGATAATATTATTGATGATTGTAGTATCAGTGGCGCTTATTTTCGAGCCTCAAAATAGGGGACGTTACAACTTGATATCCGAGCAAAGGTTTATGTAAAACTAAAAGAATTTTGAACTTTAAAATATTTTTGAAAACATAATCCAAATGAACCAAAGAATAAGATTGGGGTATGGGATAACGCTATAGTAATGTACTTGTATTTGCTATATAAATATATATATATATATATATATATATATCCTATCTCTATTCTTCCCTCTCTCTTTGATTGTTCATCCATATCTTACTAAAGTTTGAATGTAGAAGATCGAGTCTCGGTGGAGGAAGCACCACACCTAATGGAAATGTCAGGCCCAATACTAGGAGGATCCGGGTTGTGCTAAATTACCGCTCATAGATATAGGAGATATGTATCAATTCTTTGTCTACATGATGCAAGATGGAGTTATAGCTGGATTAGTTGGTAGTAATGCTGGAGGAGAAAATCCTAAAGTTCTGGTTGTCAACAACTAAGCTGTGCTAAGTCGGGATTATGCAAGACTTGGAGGAGAGCCATTTATTGGAACTGAGGATGCCCTTGATGTAGAGAATTGGCTGCTTTATTGTGAAAGGATTTTTGCTAATTTAAGTCTAAATGATGAGCCGAAGAGGAGATTAGCTTCCAGGCAATTGTAAGAAGCTACATTGTACTGGTGGAACCGTGTAGTTGTGGGGGTATAAAAGGATAATTTGACTTGGGCAGAGTTCAGAAGGATGTTCGAAGAGAGATTCATGTCTTGATAGCTATGTCGACTTTGCTTAGAAAGTTCACTAAGTTGGAACAAGGTGATATGTCAGTGCTTGAGTATGGGACTAGGCTTGAGGAGCTGTCCAGATATGGAAATGCAACTATGGATATCGTGGTTAAGAGAAATGAGAAGTTCATCAGAGGATCAAAACTAGAGCTTGCTAGAGCAACACCGGCGCATCTTAGAGACCCTTGTGATGTAGTATTGGAGATGGCATTGAGGAACGAAGAGATGCTTGCGCCATTTAGTAACAAGCCAGTGAAGGCTCAGGGTGGTCAAAGTCAGAAAAGAAAGTTCTCTCAGAAAAAGGAAGCTTAGAAGGGTGGAACTGCCAAGAAAGGAAAAGCTAATGTTTTTTCCTACAAGTGTGACAAGAAAGGGCACTTTGCCAACGAGTGTCATTATAGTGATGGAAAGAAGGTCATTGGGTGGAAGAACATCAAGTACTTCAACTGGGACCAGAGAGGGCATTACAAGAATCAGTGCAAAGAACCAGCTAAGGTTGAGAAAGGAATTTTTTTTTGCATTGGAACCATCTACCTTGAGGCCAATAGTGGAGGAGAAAGGAAAGGCTGTCATGGGAGGTACGCTTCTGGTTCATGGCATACCTGTTAGAGAATTGTTTGATACCGGTGCATCACATTCTTTTATCTCTCATTGTTTTGTAGATAAGCTTAGATTAAAGCCATCATACCTTGTTACTTCCTTAAGGGTTGCGAATCTGATAGGAAGGTTTGCGACTCTTGGGATGAGATGTGACCATTTAGAGTTTGTGTTAGGTCATATGTTTGCTTGCAATTTGCATGTGTTTGATTTTATGGGCTTTGGAATTATATTGGGTATGGATTGGTTAAGCAAATATGATGCTAGGATATTTTTCCAAGATAGGAAAATATCACTACGACACCCAAATAGTAGTGATTAAATTATATACTCAGTACAAAACTCGAATTTTGATGTTTTTGCTTTATTGGGCGCAATAGAGGAGGAAGACGAGTTGAATCGAGTATTTATCGTCAGAGAATTTGCAGATGTTTTTGAGCCTGTTACAGGACTACCACCGAAATGAGCTATTGAGTTTTGAATAGATCTTGTACTTGAAGCTGAACCCGTAAGTAGACAGCCTAGCAGAATGACACCTACTAAGATGAAGGAGTTAAAGGTGTAGCTGGTGGAATTAGAAGGAAAGAATTTAATTAGACCGAGCAGTTCGCCTTAGGGAGTGGCCACTGTGTTCGTGAAGAAACTGGATGGTCATTGAGAATGTGCATCGATTATCGTTAACCGAATTAGAAGACGATAAAGAATAGATATCTCTTGCCAAGGATTGATGATTTATTTGATCAGTTGAGTGGAGCCAAAGTATTTTCCCAATTGGATTTGACAATAGGTTCCATCAATTGAGGGTGGCGGAGGATAGTATTCCTTTAATGACATTTCCAACAAGATATGGTTCCTACGAGTGGTTAGTAATGCCATTGGATTGGCTAATGTGCCTGCTTTGATTGTAGATTTGATGAACCAGATCTTCCGAGAGCCTTTGAATTATAAATACGAGTGGTTAGTATTTATATATGACATTCTGATATATTCTAGGAATAAGCAAGATCATGAGACTCACCTTAGAATAATGCTTGAGACATTGAGGGAACATCAAATAAAAGCAAAGTTTTTGAAATGTCATTTTTGGAAGAAAAAATGAAGTTCCTTGGTCATGAAGTTTCAGAAAAAGGATTGTCAGTGGATCCAGCTAAGATTGAGGTGTTAATAATTTGAAGAGACCCGTGACGGTGACTGAGATAAAGAGTTTTCTTGGATTAGCTGGCTATTACCGAAGATTCATCAAGGATTTCTCTTGTATAGCAGCACCGACGACTAAACTAACAAGAAAGAACGTGAAGTATGTTTAGATCGATAAATGTAAGGAGGCATTCCTAAAGCTAAAATATTAATTGACCAATGTGCCTGTTTAGTTATATCGGATGGTAATCCAGATTTGGTGGTGTATAATGATGCACGTGGAACAAGATTAGGAGTTGTGTTGATGCAAAGAGGTAAAGTGATTGCATACGCTTATCGACAACTTAGACCACATGAAGTTAGATATTCAACACACGATTTGGAGTTGGCAGCTGTAACCTTTGCTTTCAAAGTGTGGTAACACTATCTTTTGGAAGAAAGATTTGAGTTGTATTATATCATAAGTCCTGTCGGAATTTATTCTCTCAGAAAGAGTTAAATATGAGACAACAAAGGCAGTTAGAGTTCATAGCAGCTTGTGGTTTGGTATTGAGTATACGCCAGGGAAAGGAAACAAGGTAACTGATGCACTTAACCGAAAACATCAGAATGTGGTGTTAGATATGTTGGTAGAATGGAAAGATTTAGAGGCGTTAACTATTTGTAGTGTGCAGTTAAGATCGACGACTACTTTTAGTTAGAATGCTGCAATGTTATCTTGTTTAGAAGTTTGACCAGTATTGATCGAGAGGATTACTTCTAAGCAGAGAGATGATCTGTGGTTAGCTAAACGAATTAGAAGATTGGAAGGTGGAACCGAGATTGATGATTTGAAGGATTTTAGTGTTGATCGAAATGGATGGTTGAGAAAGAAGGGATGGTTGCGTGTTCCAGATGTAGGAGACTTAAGGAAGGAATTTCTTGGGAATGTCATCGATCAAAGTTTACCATTCATCCTGGAGGAACTAAGATGTATCAGGACATGAAGAGAAGCTTCTTCTGGGAAGGTATTATAAAGGATGTAGGCTTATGGGTAAAGTAATGTTTAAATTGCCAACAAGTGAAAGCCGAGTATCAAAAGCCAAGTGGATTGATTCAGCCTTTAGATATACCCGTGTGGAAATGAGATTCTATATCTATGGATTTCGTTGATGGGTTGCCAAGGTCGAATAGGAAAAATGAGAGTATTTCGATCATAGTGGATAGACTGACTAAAAGTGCACATTTCATTTCTGTTAAGTCGACAAGGATGTCACCTGTTTTGGCCAAGTTATTTACGAAGAATATTGTCAAACTGCATGGGATTTCTAGTAGTATAATCAGTAATAGAGATTCTTTATTCACTAGAGAATTCTAGAAGAGTCTATAAGAGGTTTTAGGCACCAAGCTCAAGATGAGTACCGCTTACCATCCACAGACAGATGGGCAAACAGAAAGAGTTAACAAAATCTTGGAAGATTTTTTAAGAGCTTATTTGTTAGATTTTGGAGGATCGTGGGAAGTCCATCTACACTTAGTTGAATTTTCCTATAACAATAGTTATCAGACTAATATAGGGATGACAACTGTTGAAGCTTTGTATGGAAGGCCATGCAAACCACCCGTATGTTAGTTAGATACTGAAGATAGATTAGTTCTTGGTCCGGATATAATAAGAGAAGCCACGAAAAAGATTCAGTTAATTTAGGCTAGGCTGGAAGAAGCTCAGTCGAGGTAGAAAAGTTATGCAGATAAGAGGCGTAAGGACTCAGAGTTCTTAGTTGAAGATCATGCTTTTGTAAAAGTATCACCAATTAAGGGTGTAACTGTAACAACCCCCTACTTGGAGGCCTAAAGCTAACAGCTGCGGATGCTGCAGTCATCCGTAGATATTAATCCTCGGCGACCAAATACGATGGTGCTAGATACATTGATACATAGATCACAAGAACATGGAAAAAATTTAACAAATCAAAAACATATTTCTACATTCCATTCAAAACATTTCATGTTCATTACATAATCCCACAACCGTTAACGACATTCAGAATAATATAATTATTACACTTACGCCAAGAGCAACGTATGAAGATGCCCCTTGGTAGATCAGAGTATATAATAAGGCTAATAAGTCTGCCTTTACATCCAAAATACGCAGCGGAAAAAGATAACTCTGAATAACTAACTGCCTCTTGCCCGCCTTCGGAAGCTTTATTCGTCTAATAAGAGAACCTGGAAAACTCAAATCTCAAACTACTCAAAAATCAATTGAATGCCCGAGAGTTTAAGGGGAAAATAAAAACTTTGAGTCAGACATAAAGCCTACCGAGACTATGTTGTACTCGTATGTTGTACTTCTGTTGTATCCGTGATTATGTATTTATGTATTACTGTTCTGCGATCTATGTATTGTTATATGTTTTGTTCTGATAGATCCATTAGCCACTGTAGTTTTGTTTTAAACTTATATCGAATATGTTCGATCCACTAAAAAAATGGAGCATTTAATCGACGTGTCCGATATTCATTTAAAGCAAAGCTTACGGATGTTTGCTCCTAACCAGCCCTATTCTCTGCATCAGCAGAAAATATTACCTAGTAATACTCTTTGTTAATGTGGATCTCGGGGTGGGGCATCACAGTTGGTATGAATAATAATCTAACATCTCAATCAATTTAGATATCTAGTGAGACCACGTCGCTTAGCAAAACGGGTTTTCCCCTCACTAGTATCCTAAAACCTTTTCAAAATCATATACTGTGTCCCTGCATCCACAATGGTTAAAAACATAGTAATTCAAAATATTATGATGATATGCATACATAAAACATCTTGGATTTCCCATCCCCAGTTTAATTGACTCCCTGTCATATTCATAGTTTCTAGGGTCACTATTAACCTATTAGTTTTCATGGGCTTACTAATAACTTTTTCCCAACTTATGGACTCCCCATCCTATTTCATAGTTTTCATGGATCACTAAGAACCTATAGGCCCCTACCAATTAACTTAATTAATTCATGGGTTCCCCTGAACCTATTGGTCATTCCAATAACTCCTCTCTTATCCTAGTTTTCATGGGTTGACTAGGAACCTATTGACTGATGTCAACACTTAATCCAGATATATTTATCACGGTTTCACTACAAACCAATTGGCCCTTGCCAACACCGTCCTTTATACATAGTTTTCATGGGATCGCTATGAACCTATTGGTTACCCCAATAACTTCCCAATCATAGTTTTTATGGGTTTACTATGAACCTGTCCCCGGGCAACTTTTAGATTTTGGCTCCTTAAATTCCAGTCTCCCTGACTTCCTGGATGCAATTCTACTTATTCGAGAGTTTAATCAATTTATATTCACTACTGGGTTAACCTAGCTGGCTCTTCTACCCCTTTATCCCTAATATACAGTTATGGATCCTTTATCACGTGAATATAATTATACTTGAAGAAGCAACTATAATAACAAAACAATACCACTCCTGTGGGTTTAGTGTCCTTGAAATACTTTTCATATCAAACATGGTTAATCCCTTTAACCTATACTTTTATCAAGGAAATACTTTTCAAATTTACATACTTAAATCATTTCAAAACTCCTTTATTTAGCCATGGGTTTTTCCTTTAAAAATGAGTGTGGGTTGTAAAACCTTTCGACACCTTCAAAACATTGCTTTCGACCTCATAGGATGACCTCCTTCGAAAGCATTAAAATCTATCTTCAAAACATTAGGCTCCTGCCTTTCGAATACTTTAAAACTTCTCTTTCGAAACCTTTCGATTGTATCAAAGCATTAACCTTTAACTTTAGAAGCATTGCTTCAAAACCAAGTGTAGTACCCCTTTCGAAACCATTGGAAGTATACCTTCCGAAACCATTGAAAGTCCCCCTTTCGAAATCATTGGGTTTATACTTAAATCATCATTTTGGGTCAAAGTGAACATAAGCGAAAGCATCTCTTTCGAAACCATTCTTTATTTTATAAAAGTATTGGGGGAAACTTGATGGTGTCGAAACCATCCTTTCAAAAGCATAAAACATCTGGGTAAAACAATTGAAGGTTTGGCTTCAAAACCCCTTCCGAAACCATTTCCTTCGAAACCCATAACCCCTTTCGAAAGCAGTAGGAAGTGGCTTATATTTATAAAAACAACCAGTACCTTTCAACAACATTGATGTCTTCAACACCATCGAAAGGCATCTAATCACAGAAGGGTTTCGACTTGGTCGAAACTACCCGTTCCGAAAGCTTCAATTGAAAACTAAGTAACTCCTTCGGAAGCTACTACTTTAAAAAGGCACTAGCTCTCTTTCGAAAGCTTCTTTTAAAATACCCTTTCACAACCATTGGTTTCGACTACTTCGAAACCACTTTGTAAACATGCAAGCGCCTTTTCTTTTAAAAACAAAACAAAGGCATCAACACCTTCGGAAGCTATGTTTCGACACCCTACCTTTCGCCTTTCTCCAATCCACTGTGTACCAACTAAGTGATACCATGTGCATTGGTTTCGTGGTAGAAGGTTTCGACTAGGTTGAAGGTGGAAACTCTGGGTTGAAAGCTCCTTTCTAAGGAGGCGGAACCCACTTTTTTGAGCAAAAGGCTGTTTTTACTAAATAAAGCAAACTTTTTGTAACTAACTTGCCCACATGTAAACACTTGATTGGTTACATTAAACTTTCAAATTATTTTGCTGATATTTACTGCATTTTCGTAGATCTAAAAACTGTTTAACTTTTAATAATTAAGCCCTTCCCATTAACAAATCAATTAAATCATTTAGGTCCTCCTTTCAAAATAATTTAATTTCCTTACTAAATCACTTGGTAAAAATCACAAAAATTCCAAAAATTCACTTTAATCATGTTATCTAAAATATCAAAATTTCAGACCCTAATTCTTAATATAATTTCCGAAATAAATTTGTAAACTCAATTAACCATATTTTCATTCGAAAATTCATAATTAATTCTCAACGGCTTGGAAAATTATGAAAATTGAAACCCAACTCCAAAATCATGTTTCTCATAACATATAATTCTTCCAAGGCATTTAAAAATAATTTAATTTCAGTTTTTCCCTAAAATCGTGCTTATCCCTTTTTAAATAATCTTGTTTAAACCATAAAAATTATAAATCAAGCATATCATCATCCAATATATCATAAAAATAAATTTACCCTTAAATCCGAAAATCATTGATCATAAAATAGAGATGCTGTGATTATTATTCACCTTAGATTGAATAAGGAAATTGGAGATTGATTGAGATTGATTTCTTCTAGCTTGAATCCTAAGCTTAACTTTGATTTCTCTTTTCTTTATCTCCTTATGGCCAGCTTGGGTTTATCTTTCTATCATTTAAAAATTTTCTTATGATAAAATGAATGTGTATGGCCTAGAGATAATAGTATAAGGATGGGAAAATGGGGGCGACAATGACCCTAATGCCCTTATGATAAATTAGTTAACACTTAACCTTTTATAGCCTATTCATTTCATATAAGCATGGGCACTAATTTCATTTACCAATCTCAATCCCCTTATCACTTTACATTATTCTATTTAATTTATTCTAATTAATTTATTCTAATTAAATCTCCTGAATAATGTTATTAAAATTAGGGGTGTTACAGTAATTCAGTTTGGGAAGTTAAGAAAATTAGCACCTAGATTTATTAGACCATTACCTATTATAGAAAGGATCGAAAAACTCGCTTATTGGGTAGAGTTATCAAGCAGTTTGGTAGGAGTCCACAATGTTTTTCATGTTTCTTACCTTAGTAAGTGTGTTCATAATCCAGAGACTACTATCACTCCAACTGCATTAGAAGACTTAGTAGTGGAATATGACATGACTATTATTGGACAACCAGTCCGTATTATGGCTAAGGATGAGAAGAAGTTAAGAAACAAGACAACCATATTAGTAAAGGTCCAGTGGAGTGACAACGAGAAAGACTGTACTTGGAAAACAAAGGATGGGATTAGAGGTACTTATCCTGATTTGTTTTGATGGTATGTTTTATGTCTATGATTATGGTTGATGTTATGCACCATATCATAATTTCGAGGATGAAATTCTTTAAGGAGGGGAGCCTGTATTAGCCCTAATTTTGAGTAACATTATGTAGGATATTTAATTTGATAAATTAAATAAAATAATATATTGAGATAAGGAGAATGAGATTTGATAAGTAAATAGGTCGTGTCTTAATTAGTGAACTAATAAAAATGTTTAAAACTTACATAAAAAGGAGGAATAAAGTGAGGGGCAAAATAGGAAAAAGCCTGATTTCCTAACATAAACCCTTCTCTCCCATTATCCACATTCATATTTCATTCGTACAAACTAAAGCAAAGACAAGGCCGACCATTGATAGGAGAAACCAAGAGAAGAAAGATAAGGAAATCTAAGGAAAAAGCTAAGGAGGAATTTAACCAACTCAAATCTCACATCTCTTTATCTAATCAAGGTGACTAATGATTACCCTTCTCAAGTATGCTTGTTTATTTTCAGTTTTATGATTAAACCCAAATCTTATAATTGTTATCATGCCATGTTGTGAATGAATGATGATTATATGCTTATTGATAATTTATTAGATTTATTATGGAATTATTCAATAGGTTTTAAGAGTGAAAACCCTGATTATAACATCCAATTGAATTGAAATTTAGATTTGTTAGAATCATTATTTTAGATATGGGATTTTAATTTCATAATTTTCAAGCAAGTATGAATATTTTATGAATTTCCTAAGTAAGGAAAATTATTTATTTCAGGTTTTAATTATTAAAATAATTAAATAATGTTTTTGGTTTCGAAATTTTATATGTTAAAGAATATGTTAATTCTGATTTATTGTGATTTTTGGGGATTTTTTCCAAGTGTTTATGATTTATTATGAATTTATTAGGCTAGAAAAGCTTAATGATCGTATTAAAATATTAATATAAAACTAATGGATTGTAAATTATTTTGGGAATAATAATTCTGATCTATAGTAGTTTTCTGAAAAGGATTTAATCAAGAAGTTTATTATCCAACAACAATTTAATAAAGGATTGGAGTTGGTGAAAAGAAATTGCTTTTCAAAGAAATAAAACATTTTTTATCTTAATTACGAGATTGCCACATCACTATTAATCAATGCCGACATCCATCTATGCCGCATCTATCAATACCGCATATTTTATATCAGTTATAATGCCGTTAGAATTGCTTTAACGTTAAAGGTATTATGGCAACAATGCCGCATATTTACATCAACTATAGTAATGCCGTAAGTTTTCAATATGGTTTTAAACAATGCCGCTTGTTTTCAATATCAACACTTTATATTATGATGCCGCACTTATCTATACCAGCATTAATATTTATAGTGGTAATGATACCGCATATCTTCATTCCTATATAAAGAGGCAGTAATGCCGCATTTTGATATTGATATTAATGGGCATAAGGCCGCATATATATAATTTCGACATTATTACTTTAGGTAGCAATGTTGCATATAAACCTTACTTTCTACATCGGTATAAATGGCAATGGTGCCGCTTATTTCCTATATCGACAAAAATGATATTAATGAATCTATGATATTGATGCCGAAGGACATCAATGTCGGCATTCCAATATTTCTATGTTTTAAAGCTTTATGTAACACCTTGTGTTTTTATGGTAATCAATTAAAAAGGTAATTAATTAATTAATAAATAGTGAATAATGAAAAATGATATTTTTAGCAATATTGGAATTTGGCTACAAAACTTATCATTGGATTCGTTGGGATTTTCAGGTCATTTTTCATATATAAACATTTCTAATCGGAGTTCAAACGAAAAAGTTATGAGCATTTGAGTTTTCCTAGTTGGAAATAATTATATATGTAACTAAGAAAAGAATTTGAAATTAATTAATGATTGATTAACATCATTCAAGTTAATGGTAACTTAATGCTAAATAATTAATTAAGGCAGAAGTTAACGATGGCTAACGTTATTTGAAGAATGGATGGAAGTAAATCAATCAAAATAAGAGAAAGCACAAGAATGCACCGATTTAGCCAAGCTAGGTCGACCCAAACCACACCTAGGTCTACCTAGGGCGGTCGACCTAGGGTCATAGGCAGTCGACCCACACTAGGTTGATGGCGGCTGTAAAATATTGCTGCATGACCCAGATTTGATGGAGCTTGATTCGACGGTAAGCGCTGATTTGATGGAGCGGTAGATACTAGTACGGATAGATAGTATCTAGGTCCACCAGTGGACGATGGGATACACACACATGATGTAGATAGGTACGATTTGTATGCAGCGATGCAGTCGTAACCACCAAGGATAAAGTTTGACATAACATGTGTTTGTACCAAAATTGGGCACAACACTCTTCGGATGTGTTTGAAGAGATAAAATGAAGAATATAAATGGAAAATGAGGAAAATCTAACAAACACACCAATCGATAAACAGGGAAATCACACAGAAACACACAAATTTAGAGTGGTTCGGCGGATGGCCTACATCCACTATGAAATGGCTGACTTTTATTGATTTTTGGTTGCTGGTTACAAAGAGTTACAACAGTAAAATTCGAGTACAATAGTAATTTCGGCAGAGTCTGGACGTAGAAGAGCCAAAAGTCCCTTTTCAGTAGGTCCTGGGCTGCTATTTATAGGCATAGGCAGCAAATATCTTGCCTAAATCTCGGAAGACCCCTTCTCTCACGTGGGTGGGCCCACATGATCGATCCCCGGTCATTTGGACTCGATCCGTGATCGATACGAATGAAATTTGTATCGATCAAGATTTAGCCCAATTGAGTCGAGATCGATCATGAACATTCCTGAGGTAGCACGCAGGCTCCTGTGAAAATTTGGTAGCATTTGGACTTGTAGATCTCGAGTTATGATTGATGCAAGTTTGAATTTGTTGAAGGCTGCCGAGTTCGCATCGCTTCTAGGCACGTGATGACTGATGACGGCGTGCTAGCTTTTAGGATCGATTCACTTTTTATGCCCAGTGACCGAGTCATCCATCTTTTACGTGTTCTCTTCGTATCGTTTCACTGCAGTTCCCTTCGTATCGATCACTAAAGCCACTTCGTATCGATGGCCTATTGACCGCTTCGTATAGATAGCCTCCACTCCAATTCGTATCGATATAAACTTAAACTCTTCATATCGATTGAAAATCGATTTCGTATCGTGCCTTTTAAGTGTTGTTTCGTATCGTTTGTTGGTGATCGATACGAACTGTGTACAAGATGATCGATACGAACTGTGTATAAGATGATCGATACGAACTGTGCATAGGTGGAAGTGGTACGAAATCTCCTCAGGTGATGGATATGAAACAAAGCGGACGTGATGGATACGAAGTGGAATAGGTTTGATGGATACAAAATGGATTGATGCGAAATGATGGATACAAACAGAACATGCTTCTCACAGAATTTGATCGATCCATAACTTGAGCATACAAACTCTGATCGATTTGAAATTTGGAACGTTGGCTTTCATAGCTTTGATTGTCGTGCCATGTTAATTGTACCTCGATCCAGACTCGGGAAAAATTTACCAGCATCCATAGCGAACCTATGCACAATCGATCTCTAGGACGGACCGTCTTCAGTGTCTGGTCAATTCTTTGGTATCACGGCCTTGCCAAAGGGCGGGATAACATTTTCCCCCCAAAGTACATCCTGTGTGAACATGACGTGCTTTGAAAAGCTACCACCTTCATTCTAAAAAGTTCTATCCAATCTGTTGAGTAGTTGTTGTCTTTTCGTCGAAAGATGTAACCTTTGATTGATCTTCAGTAATATAAATAACGAATTGTTGGCTGCGAATTGTTGTGCTGTGAACTGTTGTAACTGAGCGTTGAATGATAGAAAACTATTGTTCATTGGCTTAATTGCCACCAAGTGAGCATTCAACTCCTGTGAATTTTGAAAATTGAATGTTAGTCCGACATACATGCATGTATGTTAACCTGACTCTCGTTAACGTTGGCATGTTCACGAGTCGTTGTCAAGTTTTTTTTGAATTGAGTTTCATATTGATCCTCTCCTGGATCGATGTGAAATTCGAATTGTTACAACGTTTGATGGTTGTTTTAAGGCATCCTTTCATATCGATCCTCTCTTGGATCAATTTTAGAAGTTGGAATGCATTTTTCGTATCGATGGCTATCGATATGAAATAGTTAGTTCTTTGAAATGCTTCGTATCGATGGTGGGAGGTCGATACGAGATCTTGTAGTCTTCAATGGGATGGATACGAAATTGGCCTTTCGTATCGATGGAATCATTGATGGATCTGAACAAGTTCAAGCAGCCCTCTGTGTATGCTTCGTATCGATGGGTCATCGATGGATACAAATGACCATGCTCTGGATCGATTCGAATTGATGGTCACGAATTGTTGTAGTCTTGACCGATGCGGATAGATGGGTACGAAGGACTTTCCTTCTATCGATGTAGGCAGCCGGTTATCTCGGTATAATAACTAGGATACGAAACGACTTTTTTCCTTTGGTTTCATACCCATATAAATACGCTAAAGACTTAGAAAATTTTCCACTTGCTTTCACTCCCACACACTGCCTTCGTATCGATCAGGAAAAAAGAGAAAAATAAATTGCCTTCATCTTCTAGCCATTTAATTTGTTAATCCCTCGAACCAACTGCTCTAATTAGGTAATTAACCCATAAATCCACATCAAAACGATGAGATTTGAGTTTGACTGCCAACCCATTCATATTTGTGGCCGATTCCAGTGGTGTCGAGGTCGGAGTTAGACCGGAACAAGGTCGAGGAAGATCGAAATAGCGCTTATGTTGTCTAGAGAAAAAGAAGGGTAGAGAAATACGATGGAATTACTCGTATCGATGATGGATGAAGGACGTACTCGCATCGATTATGGATAGAGGGTGAATTCGTATTAGTCAAGCATAATGGATCTTCGTATTGGTGAAGCAAGTAGTTCGTATCGACTGATGGTGGGGTTCATATCGATCCAGAGTGATCGATTTCCAACGACCGATGCGAAGACGCTACTTTTGATCGATACGAAACTGAGGGTCCTAGGTTGACATGAATTGACCTTCTTGCGATCGGTATGGGATGCTGTCTTCCACCATCGATACGAATTGCACCTCTGGTGATCGATCAAAGTTCAGACTTTAATGGATACGAAATCTTGCATAATCGAACATTTGACTCCGGCGAGCTTCAGCCTTGCATATCTGGACTTAACTGTTAAACTGCATATTTGACTGCCCTTCGAAGCTCGTCGATGGAACTGTAACTTGAAAAACTCAATGAACTTTTGCGTGGATCGTTCTCTGAAGCCTGAATGGCACGATTGTGATGGTCAGCGATTACGGTCGCTCCGGTCGAATCTCGAGATCTTATCGTTTGAACATTTTCTCAAATTCTGTAGAACTTTCTTAAATACTTTACAATATTGCATTACACAACACACTCATGCACTTCACACTGGGGCACACACGAGATTATTGTCATCCAATGATGGTTTTTACTGAGTTGATTAGCTATGGAACCCGGGAGTTCATAGCAGCAGGAGGCTCAAAGTTCACCTCCTTTGGTAATAGAGATGCCGGCCATCGCGGCCAAAGTTATAGGTCCAGCTCCGGACGAATTACCGGGAGTAATCTTTATTGGTAATCCTCAAGATACTGTACCATCTAATGTCTCCGAAGATATGTTAGGGAGAATTTTCTTAAGACACGGACTATCGTTAGATGACGTTCTACTACCAGGACCGAATGATAGGCCACATATTCCCCTAGAAGGGTTCACCGCCTTTAACAGACATTCGTGCACAGCTGGAACACTCCCTCCATTTAACCAATACATCCGGGAAGTGTTATTTTGGAATCACTCCATCACAGTTGCATCCAAACGGATATGCATTGTGGAACAGTTTATTCATTGTCTTTATGGAGCATCTCTTGCGCCCCCCGACTCCGGAGGAAGTCGGATTCTTGTTCAATGTCAAGAGTCAGGGAGATAACCCCTCATTCACATTCCTTGAGACGGTCAGGAATTGCCAAGTGGTGACTGGATCCTGGACCAGGCTCAACTACTTTAAGACGGAGTGGTTCTATGTTCGATGCCCGCCAGGGTTTGCTAGTCGGTGGTTAGTTAGACGTAAGTGTCGCAATTCCTCTAGTAGCTTACGAGATAGTTGTAATCGACATTGAATCTAATATTTCCTCTTCTCTACAGCCGCAATTCCATGACCCGAAGGTGCCCAATTTAAAGAAATAGTGCGTATCCTTCAAGAGGTGCCTGGTGAGATGAGAGAGATTGACTCGGTGCTGACAGATGAAAATTTGAGGGTTGTTGGGCTAATTGATCAAGACCAGAGCATAAGACTTGAGGGACCGCTTAGAACAGCCCCGGCGAGATGGGTGAAGCGTAGGGCGCCCGGGATTGCAATTGCTGAGGAGGGCGATGAAGAAGATACGCCCACCGAAGACGAACCCGTAGCCGGCCCCCTAGATAGTTCTCGGCGTTTAGAGGGAAGGAGGAAAGGCAAGGAAGTTGCTCAGAAAATTCATAAGTCTTCAAGATGGAAATCTGTGGTCATGTCCCTGCCGGCCACCGGTGTTATTATCTCGGGGACTCCTCCCCCACAAATGGAGAATCCATTCGAAGGACTCACTAATATTCCAATTCCGGACTATGTGTCGCTCCAACAAGACACCGGATTGGAAGGGCTCCACAGCGCTTTAGATTTAGGTGAGTCACTTCCTGTTAGTATGGTCGACACAACCGGTTGGTCGGGAGGTTTTGCATATGCATACATACACTTTCACGGCACTGCACGATTTCCAATCATAAGTTATTCATTTATGGAGATTACTAACTCTGCTTCGCTTTCTATTTTACAGATATGATGACTAGGCGGGAATCCATGCTCGGTATCCTTCGCTCGGCACGTCAGTCATCCAGTTCATATTACGAGTCCCGCAAAAGGGAGGCTGGCAGAGACCACGATCATGGTTATTCTAGCCAGGAGCATTGCGAAAGGGAGAGGGATAGAGAGAGAGAGGGAATATAGGCTTCGCTCCCGATCATGCTCTCCGCCAACTCGAGCCCCAATACAACCTTCTGGCCATGGCAAACAACCCTTGGATCCTTCACGCCAAAGACCGCTTGCTCAAGTACCAAGGTCTGATTCACAGCGTCGAAGAACTGAAACCGAAGCTCCCATTATCACTGAGAAAGCTGTCACCGAGCCCACTAGGGAGGGAGCGATCAGAATCGCCTAGCTGAAAAAAGATTTTCCAAACATCTTTTTTGATGGCTTCATCTTCCCTCCGCATTTAAAGAGAATTCCATTTGAGGCGGATCAAACTATGCACAATTACATCCATGACGTTTACAGCCAATATCGGGAGTGGATGAAGACCGCGGATAAAGCATCAGCGGTAGCCTTTGAGCGGGCAAAAATAATTGAAAAATTAGAAGCTGATCTCGCTCAAAAGGACCGTATAATATAAGTGCTTAACAATGAGGCCGAATCTTCCAGGATCAGAAATAGAGGCCAACAAGAAAGCCGACGAGGCAAATCAGTCTATGGAAAGGATGCGACAGATGCATTTTGCCTTGGTTGAGGAGATGGGCCATCGAAACACCACTGTTATGGCCGAAAGGGACGATGTGCTGAAGGAGCTTGAGGAGCTTAAGGCCAAATTTGCTGAAATCATCAAAGAAAAAGATGATGCAAACAAAGCTGCCCAGGAAGCGTGTGAACAGGCTGTGGTGCTTAGGGATGCGGCAGCGCTTAAAATTCAGGAAGCCGAGGCCAGGATTGAGAATGAAGTGAAAGCGGCGGAGGCCAGGTTAGAGATTGACATCGAAGATCTTCTTATCACATACAACGCTAAAGTGTTGAAGCACCAAAACCTAACCTGGCTTGATAACTATCCATCGCACTTGTATAATACTTGGGGCCGCTTGGTGGAAGACGAGAAAGCCGAGCATCAAGCCGACTCTGTTGATGAATTTGAACTAGAGAACCGGGTGTTGAGTAAAGATGAGAGAAAGGTTCTCCACGACATCACAATCACATTTGAAAAGGATAAACTTGCTACTCAGCATTCGGAAGCTGGAGAAGGTTCCGGTGTTGAGCACCATGATGCAGGTTCCGAAACTCTTGTGCCAACCCTGTCCGAGCCTACATCTGCGGTTGATACTCAGTCTGTCCCTGCATACAATGCTGATCAACCATAGTTATCTCCAGCTCGCGAGCATGTTGTTGAAGCCGCTCTACCACCCGCGAGCCAATCCGAGAAAGGTATTCTGAACATTTCTTGTGCTCATTCAAAGCTGGAAGCATTGTTCGAAGTAATCACTAACTCTTTTTCTTTGTCTCTATTCAGCGATAGGAGCTACACTTGTCGTGCCTCCTGCAACCCAAGAGCCGCATCACGAGCAGGAGGCCATCATAACAGAAGCGACCACTACAATGGCTACTGCACCAACCGACAGAACACAGGTGAGCATGCTTACTTTTGATGAGAAGATGATGGAGGAAATTCTCGGTCATCATAGTGACCCCTTTGCCGATCTGCCATTCATCATGGGTGGAGGTGCACCTGTGACCAGCTCCTCATGCCCAACTGCCAGCATCTCCGCAGATGCCCAAACACTTCATGAAGAAGAAATAATATCCGAGATCAATGCTGAGATGGAAGCGACCGCGCATGCTAGTGGCTTTGGAGGTGGAATGGCGGGACCCAGTCCAGCCCCTTTGCGAATGATTTCTCTTGGTGGCACGGTCATTGACAGTAATGTGCCCCCTTCGTATTCTAACATTGATCATGTCCCTCCGTCTCCGCCTTCAGGAAGCATTCAAATCCATGTGAGTTTGGAGGAGGAATTTACCATAATGCCCCCGACTGGAGATCAACCGCCGAAAGGCAAGGGCTCAAAAAGGCATCCAAGTGGTAGCTCCAAGGGGTCAACACCGAGGGGGGAGAAGAATAAAGTGAAAGAATAGGCATGTCTTTTCATCTCATTTTTGGTAGACAGATAGGAATTCCTTTTTGCTTTTTGTAGGCCGTGTATAGATGCGGGTTCGGCCCCTGCTAGTAGGATTTTTTGGGAATAATTTTGTACTTATCCTTCTCATCCAAAGAATAGTTGAAATAGAATTCCATTTTGTCTTTTGCACAGTTTGCGTTTATTTCGCTTAAGTATTTCAGTGTTCGAACTTCCATTCAATGTACTTGTGAAGTCTTAGCCTTCGAATCGGACCTGAGTTTAGTTGTTAAGTTCTGAAGCTACGGCTTCGGGTCACGATCGAATCGTTAAGTCAAGTTCCAACATTGCACTGCCTCAATCAGCGGCTGATACTTAAGTTTTGCACCCAGTTTCGGGGACAAATTGGAAAGATCAGTAGGCCATCATTTTTCGCCTTTAATATATCATGCTCAACTCTGTTGAATCAAGTCTGAAACATGACGATTTCAGGTGGTCGAATCACTCTTGCTCATCAGTTGATGACTGCTTTCATACTCCGGGGGTCGCACTTGTACACTGGCCATCGGTCATGTCCGATTAAGGTTTTGAGATATGTCTGCGCTCCGGGGACTTAAGTTATTTTATGGGTGGTCAGCCACACCCGTTTGATATTTTGAACTACGTCCGCACTCTGGGAACTTAGATTGATTCGCGGGCGGTTTGTCACACCCACTTTGCGTTTATACTTCGGTCTGCACTCCGGGGGCTTGGAGTTGTCCCACGGGTGGTCGATCCACACCCGATTTGTGTTTAAACTCCAATACGCACTCTGGGGATTTTGAGTTAGTCGATGTTTATACTCCAGTCCACGTTCTAGAGACTTAGAGTTAGTTGATGTTTATACTCTAGTCCACGCTCTGGGGACTTAGAGTTAGTTAACAGACGGTCAATCATATCTGTTATGAGTTTTAGATTTTTGTTCGCACTCCGGGAACGACAAATGTAACAGGATCGTGGATGGTCGGATCACATCCACTCTGAGTTAACAAGCGAGGTCGTTAGATGAACGGGTCCATCCTCCTCGAACTTGGTTTAAAGACGAGCGAAGTCGTTAGGTGGACGGATCCACCCTCTTCGAGCTCGCATTTGCATGTTTATACTTTAGTTCACACTCTGGGAATCTGGAGTTAGTTAGAGGATTGTTGTGTATCAATCCTTCTTTGGCTTCAGTGTGATGACTTGCCCCCAAGCTCAGGTTTCACTTAGAGAGTGACTGGTCATATCACAGTCACTCCTTAATTGAATAAGTCTCACCGTAGGATGGAACTTAGCTCTCCGTGCATTATGATGGTCGTATGATGCATTTAGGAATCACTGCTCTGGCTCGAAGAGATTGCATTTTATTGTTGAAATAAGAAAATACGGCAAAGTCAGTTGCCTTATTACAAATTCAGATTTCGAAATGCATAAACAAATTGCAAATGAAAAGTAGACTAAATAAATAAATAGAGCCTGCTATGTGTAGTAGCAACGAAGACTCTCGCTGTTCCAAGCTCTCGGCAAAGTAAGACCATCAATGGTCGATAGTTTAAATGTGCGGTTTCCGAGCTTTCGTTCGATGATATACAGCACTTCCCACGTTGGCTTCATATGGGAAGGAACCAGGTAAATTCTCTTAAGGACGAGATCACCGAGTTCAAAGGTTCGGGGTCGGACCTTGGTATTGTACAATCGGGCGACTCGACTTCGGTATGCGGCTGCCCTCAAATCAGCCTCTTTACATTTTTCATCCAATAAGTCAAGGGATTTGGCAAGTAATATAGCATTCATCTTCGGATCATAATATGTCACACGATGAGAAGGTACTTCCATCTCAACTGGAATAACGTCTTCTGAACCGTAGGAAAGAGAGAATGGAATGTGGCCGGTCGCAGATTTGTGGGTTGTCCGATAAGCCCATAAAGCCATAGGAAGTTCATCGACCCATTTGCCTCCGGACTTTTCCAGTCGTTTCTTCAAAATGGACTTTATAACTTTATTAACAGCTTCAACCTATCCATTCTCTTGAGGGTGCACAAATGTAGAGAACTTCTTCTGGATGTGGAATCGTTGACAGAAATTCTTAAATTCAGCGCTGTCGAATTGTGCTCCGTTGTCAGTGATGATGGTATGTGGGAGGCCAAATTGACAGATAATGTTGCGTACAACAAAGTTGATCACTTTCTTCATTGTGATAGTAGCAAGGGGCTCAGCTTCTGCCCATTTGGTGAAGTAATCAACCGCAACGATGGCATACTTCGCACCACCTTTAGCTAGAGGTAGAGAACCGATAATGTCGATGCCCCATACTGCGAACGACCATGGACTAACCATCTGAGTTATTTCGATGGGTGGGGCTCTTGGAATCCGGGCGTGTTTTTGACATCTGTCACAATTTCTGGCGTAATCCGATGCATTGCGATTTACAGTCGGCCAATAATACCCATATCGGAGCACTTTCTTGGCAAGAGCTTGCCCCCCGGTGTGATCGCCACATTCTCCTTCATGTACATCATGCAATACTCGTTTGATTTCATCGTGGGCGATACACCGAAGTAAAGGAATAGAGTACCCTCTTCTATACATGAGTCCATTCTGAATAGTGAACCGTGAAGCCTTTTGAAGAACTTGTCTTTTCTCACTCCTGTGCTAAGGCAGGGTCCCATGCTCGAGATAGTTTCTGAACGGAGTCATCCATGACTCCTTATCGGGGATGACTTCAAATACCCAGTCTGTTTCCATCTGATCAATGCTAGGAGAAGATAGTGTCTCTACGGGAACGATTCCCATTTGCTGTGCCTCACCTGTACTGGCTAACTTTGCTAAGGAATCGGCCTTCTGTTTGCGTTCTCGGGTTATGCAATAAATGGCATAATAATCGAACTGATCCAATATTTCCTGAACGCGAGCAAGATAAGTAGCTAGTCTTCGGTCTTTTGCCTGATACTCCCCCCGAACTTGACACACGACCAATTGTGAATCACAGTAAATCTCCAAAGCAATAATTCTTAAATCTCTGGCAAGTCTAAATCCGGCGAGCAGGAATTTATATTCGTCCTCGTTGCTAGTCGCACGGAAATCGAATTTTAAGGCGTAGCATATGGATCAGCCTTCAAGAGTCTCAAGTACAACTTCGGCGCTTGAATAGCGGTCATTTGAGGCACCATCAGTATGTAGCTTCCATACATATTTTGGAGATTCACTGGTTTCGGGAAAGTCCTCCGAGATAGTGAATTCAGCTATGAAATCTGCTAGGACTTGTCCTTGAATGGCTCGCCTTGGTGTGTAAGTGATGTCGAACTGACTCAGCTCGATATTCCACTTGAGTAGCCTACCAGACATCTCAGGTCGTGTAAGGACCTGTCGTAACGGCCGGTCGGTGTAGACGGTGATAGGATGATCCTGGAAATATGGGCGGAGCTTCCTTGAGGAAATGACAAGACAATAAGCCAACTTTTCCAGCTTCGGATAATTTCTCTCTGCTCCGGTCAGTCGTTTGCTAATGTAATATACTGGCCGTTGTGTCCGGTCTTCTTCTCAAATTAGGGCAGCACTAATTGCATTTTTTGACATCGCCAAGTAGATGTACAATCTCTCGTGATCAATAGGCTTTGACAAAATGGGTGGTGTGGACAAGTGTTGAACCAGTGCTCGGAATGCGCCCTTGCATTCTGTAGTCCATTCAAAATTTCGTTTCCCTTTCCTGATCAGGTTGAAGAAGGGAATGCATTTGTCGGTGGATTTTGAAATGAACCTGCTCAGTGCTGCTACTTTCCTATTGAGGCTCTGAACCTGCCTTATAGTCCTTGGAGTCATAAGATTTCTGATTGCCCAGATCTTCTCGGGATTGGTTTCAATTCCTCGGGCATTGATGATAAATCCAAGCAATTTTCCAGATGCGACCCCAAAGTGACATTTCAACGGGTTGAGTTTCATTCTGTACTCTCGGAGGATGTTGAACATCGATTCTAGGTCCTTTATATGGTCTGTGGAGAATCGCGACTTCACAAGCATGTCGTCCATATATACTTCCATGGTTTATCCAATCTGGTTAGCAAACATTCGATTAACTAGCCGTTGGTAGGTTGCTCCAACATTCTTGAGTCCAAAAGGCATGACTTTGTAGCAGTAAAGTCCCAGATTGGTGACGAAGCTGGTATGCTCCTGATTGGGCAAGTGCATGGGTATCTGACTGTAGCCAGAATACGCATCCATGAAGGATAAGAGTTCATGTCCAGCTGTTGAGTCTACGAGCTGATCGATTCGGGGAAGTGGAAAACTGTCTTTTGGGGCCAGCTTTAATCAAGTCTGAGTAGTCGATGTACGTTCTCCATTTCCCGTTAGGCTTTCTGATAAGTACAGGATTGAACACCCATTCCGGATATAATGTATTTTGGATAAACCCGTTCGACTTGAGTTTATCTACCTCTTCCTTAAGGGCGGCAGATCTCTCTGGATCCATACCACGCCTTTTTTGCTTGACCAGGACATGCCGCGAGTTAATGTTCAATGTGTGGCTCACGATGTCCGGGGAGTTTCCACACATATCTGAATGTGTCCAGGCAAAAACGTCGAGGTTTGCCTGGAGAAATTCAACCAATTCCTCCTGCATCCGTTGGCTTAACTGAGATCCAATTTTTATCATTTTAGAATCGTCATTATCATCGATCGAAACATCGATCGTCAGCTCGGCCAGGGAAGCTTGACTGTCTTTACTTTCATCCTCACTTTCGGTATCTCTCGGGTCAAGATCCCTTGGGAATTGGTTGGGGTGCCCGGGCCTTGGCCCAGGCGTCAATTTTCAATTCTCAGCAAAGCGAACGCAGAGAGATTCCTCTACGCTCTTTCCTTTTTCTTTTCGCTGTGCCTCCGTAGCTCAGCAACATAACAGGCTTGTCCAGCAGCCTGGTCTCACTGAACGACTCCAACTCCGTTGTCAGTAGGGAATTTTAAAGTCAGACACCAAGGGACAATCGCAGCCCTGAACTCGGCTAGGGCCGGTCGGCCCAAAAAGGCATTGTATGGCGAGTCTATGCCCAATACAACAAACTGTAATATCCGGACCCTCCGGGATTCTCCAATTCCCAATTCCACTAGTAGCTCTACCATCCCAGTGGGTATAGTCACACTTCCATTGAAACCATGAATGCGAGATTGACAAGGCTTTAAATCTTTTGCTTCCATCTCCATCTGATCATAAGCTCGCTTAAATAATATGTTCATTGAGCTTCCATTGTCCACTAATATCCTCTTCATCCAAGCAGGACCTATCTGAGCTGAAATGATAAGCAGATCAATGGTTGGGGCTTCGACTCTGTCGGCATCCCTGCTTCGGAATACGATGTCGTCTGTCACCGTTCTCAGTTGCTTGGCCGTAGCCCCGTCTTCCAAATTACTACAACATTCAAAGCTCGCATGCCTAATAGAATTGGCATACGACTCCATTTCCTTCCAGCTTCGATCTGCTGGATGAGGACCACCACTGACAGTATTAACTACCAACCTCCCGCCGGTACGAGCGGGTTCCTCCGGTCTCGCCAGATTTGGTATTTGGTTCTGATTCGATGGGCCCGCTCCTCTAGACTGTGGCGCCCGCACAAACTTCTCCAACTTTCTCTCTTGTATTAATTTATCAATAATATCCTGTAAATGACGGCACTCGTTCGTGTTATGGCCATAGCTATCGTGAAATCTACAATACTTTCCCGTTTGAATCTGTTTTTTTGATGATTGCTTCGGAGCAGGTTTCTTATACTGAATAGTATTGCAGGTCTACAAGTACACATTTTCCAACGACGTATTCGGAGGAGTATAATTGTCAAACATAGGAGCCCCACGTCGTGGCCCACGATTCTAATCCTGTTTCCTATTTCGATTCCCATTGTCTTTCTGTTGATTTTGCTTATTTTGTATGTTCAATCGCACCTTTCCGGAACTCTCCCCGGTTTGTTTAACAACGACATTGCTTTGGATTCCTTCCACATTGGGTCCTGCATCATCCTTTTTTTGAAACTGTTTCGCATCCTCCCTTCTCAAAAACTGGGCTTCCTTGGAATAGAAACGGTCCAATGATGTAGGAGTTTTTTGGTTGCGTATTCAGAATCGGGATCGATCCCCTTAGTTAGTGCCCTCGGAATTGAGTTATCATTGGGATTACTAATCTCAGGGCATGCAGTGTGAAACCTTTTCAGATAACGTCTGAGTGTCTCTCTGGGAGCTTGAGTGACACTAGACAAGGTATTGATATCTTTCGGCCTTGTGACATGCATGCGGAACCATTCAACAAACTTCGTTGCCAACTAGTCAAAACATGAGATAGATCGGGGTGGTAAACGGGTAAACCACATAGTTGCTATGCCCCTTATGGAGATCGGAAAAATTCGGCACTAGACCGCATCATCGGCTCGTGCAGCATTTATTAACCATTCGTACTTTAAGATATGCTAGTTAGGATCCGAGCTCCTTTCATAAACTAGTAGAGTCGGCATCCTGAATCCCTGAGGCAGGTTAGCGTAGAGGATGTCATCGGTGAAGGGGTATGACTCCAGGTGATTCCCCAGTAGTCATTAGTAAGGCTCTGACTTTCGTGGATCATCTGACGGATCATTGTCGGGATATCCGGCATTTGGATGTTCTGGGCATGCTGAGCCAAGGTGTGGTCGGGTTCCACAATGCAAGGATGGGCCGGTCATGGTCGACGGTCCACGTCTCGCCCCCTTGGTTCTAGGTCTTATGGGACATAAGGTTCAGGAGTATATTCACGTTGATGGTGGGTCAGATCCGTTCGGTTCCGAGCATTAACTTCCAACTCGGTAGCAGTGGTGGTAGCGCGGTTGTCAGTGGTATGATAAGGAATATTACCTCCTCGGGAGGAGGGTCCGGTTTGATGGCTGGTTGACGGGCCAACTCTAGGTTGCCCAAGATTCAAGGTGCGCTGATGTCCAGTAGCCTGTGTATAGCTTCCATCCAACCGTGAGCGCGTGGATCTGTGATTAAAGTTTGAAGAGGCTGAACTTTCAGTGGATGAATATGAGGCCTGATCCCTTCTGGATCTCCTTCGTCTTTGACGATTCAGTTGATTGGTCAATTCTGCGTTGGCACGGAGTTGCTGAGTAAGCTGCTGGTGGCTTTGAGTCAGCTCTTGCATTAACAGTTGGAACTCTTCCCTGGTGATAGGGTCTTGCGGATCTGAGGGTCCGGCTGCATTCTGGTCGGTAGGAGGAAGTTGCGCGGGGTTGTGTCTGTCCCATCCTTCTAGATCTGCGGCTGTTGAAGTAGTCCTAGTATTTACCATGGTGGATAGCGAAGCTCTTTCCTAGATTTGGTACAAATCTGAATAGGATGGAAGAACTTCTGAACTTGAAATCTGTTTCTTCTCCTTAGATTCTTGCAATCCGATATCGGTAGTAGATCCAATGAGCAGGAGAAAACTGGGTTCTCTCGGTGAAAGCACCAAAGTGTTTGTACCAAAATTGGGTACAACACTCTTCGGATGTGTTCGAAGAGATAAAATGAAGAATATAAATGGAAAATGAGGAAATCCTAACAAACACACCAATAGATAAACATGGAAATCACACAGAAAGACACAGATTTAGAGTGGTTCGGTGGATGGCCTATGTCCACCATGAAATGGCTGACTTTTATTGATTTTTGCTTGCTGGTTACAAAGAGTTACAATAGTACAATTCAACTACAATAGTAATTTCGGCAGAGTCTGGACGTAGAAGAGCCAAAAGTCCCTTTTCAATAGGTCCAGGGCTGCTATTTATAGGCGTAGGTAGCAAATATCTCGCCCAGATCTCGTAAGACCCCTTCTCTCACGTGGGTGGGCCCACATGATCGATCCCCGGTTGTTTGGACTCGATCCGTGATCGATATGAATGAAATTTGTATCGATCAAGATTTAGCCCCATTGAGTCGAGAACGATCATGAACATTCCTGAGGTTGCACACAAGCTCCTGTGAAAATTTGGTAGCATTTGGACTTGTAAATCTCGAGTTATGATCGATGCAAGTTTGAATTTGTTGAAGGCTGCCGAGTTTGCATCGCTTCTGTTCGCATCGCTTCTGTTTGCATCGCTTCTGGGCACGTGATGACCGATGACATGGCGCTATCTTTTAGGATCGATCCACTTTTTATGCCGAGTGACCTAGTCATCCATCTTTTACGTGTTCTCTTCGTATCGCTTCACTGCAGTTCCCTTCGTATCGATCCCCGAAGCCACTTCGTATCGATGGCATATTGACTGCTTCGTATCGATAGCCTCCACTCCAATTCGTATTGATATAAACTTAAACTCTTCGTATCGATTGAAGATCGATTTCGTATCCTTTGTTGGTGATCGATATGAACTGTGTACAAGATGATCGATACAAACTGTGTACAAGATGATCGATACGAACTGTGTACAAGATGATCGATACGAACTGTGCATAGGTGGAAGTGGTATGAAATCTCCCCAGGTGCTGGATACGAAACAGAGCGGATGTGATGGATACGAAGTGGAATATGTATGATGGATACGAAATGGATTGATGTGAAATGATGGATAAAACAGAACGTGCTTCTCACAGAATTTGATCGATCCATAACTTGAGCATATGAACTCCGATCGACTTGAAATTTGGAACATTGGCTTTCATAGCTTTGATTGTCGTGCCATGTTAATTTTCCCTCGATCCGGACTCGGGCAAAATTTACCAGCATCCATAGCAAACCTGTGCACAATCGATCTCCAGGATGGACCGTCTTCAGTTTTCGGTCAATTCCTTGGTATCACGGCCTTGCCAAAAGGCGGGATAACAACATGAAATGGTGAACAATCAATATAAGCTTGTTTTATGTATAAGATATATAATTTACCAGTCACCAGAACATTGTTCTGACCCCTTCCTCATTACAACATACTGGACTTAGAAGGGCAGTTATTGGTATTGATTGAGAGCAGTTGTTTGGCCGAGGCTCTTAACATTCAAGATGTCGATTTTTGGTCAGTAATTATATTGACCTATTATATTTACTTGTTTCCGCTGTGAGTTATTACCATTAGTGCTCTGATATGATTTCTCTTTGCAGGATACCAAGCCAACGATCCATATTTTGATGGACTTGGGCTTTCGGGTTAGCGAAAAATCTTGACCCACCGGATTGCAGGTGGTTACACTCTATACTATGCAAACCAAAGACTGTGTCGGCAACCTTTATATTTATGTTATGCAACATAAATGATTTTGTCTTTATGGCCATATGCTTTATTAAATCATATGCTTTAACATAGTAGCGACATAGAGGGGTGCGATAACCCATGCCGACGATATTAATGCCGCACTTTATCAATTAAATGGTTTTGTTATATATGGCTTTATAGCTTAAGGTTTTAGAGGTGCGACGACCTCAAATTGGTTTCGAAGCTAAAGAAAGCTGTTTTATGAAAGCATATATCTTGGCATAATATTTTGGAGAAAGTAAAGAGCTACAATTTCCTTGTTTTATGTATGATTTCAAGGGTTAAATCATTAGTAAAGAACTATGTTATCAAGGAAATAAAGATGGTATTTAGCCTAGAATTTTATTAGATAAATTATTATTCTTATCACCATTAGATAAATTGTGATAGAATGAATTTTTTCAAGGATTAGAGAATAGAAAACCAGATAATGAGGCTGGTGTAGGGTAGCACCCCATACTTCAACTGTTAGCCTCTAGTTAATATTAGTCCACAATTCTAATGTGTAGGGCTTTGTTAAGTGTAAAACTAAAAGAAGGTTTACAAAGGGAAAGGAATATAACTTAGGTAGGTTATTGTTTGGCCAGCAAAACTATTAGGTTCATAGTGAGCCTAGCAAAACTATGAGACTGATTGACGGTCAGGTTAACACTAAGATGATTGTGTTTGAATGAACAGTCCACATTCTTTCTATTGGTGAGATAGAGTTTCTTGGTATATCTGGTAGGCTCTACAGACGGTCAGTCAATTGAGATAGATTAGTTAGAATTACCCATGCAGCGTGCATGCATTTAATTATCTTGTGTTTATGTAACCATTGTGAATGCAGGAGCATGATTGTGACAAACATATTATTAGAGGATACTAGTGAGGGGAAAACTCGTTCTGCTCAGCAGCGTGGTCTCACTGGATATCTATTACCGAGATGGCATGTCATTATTCACACCAGACTTTTTATCTGACCCGAAGATTTTGTTTTTCCCTTTTAACTCTAGGTACTATAACGTTTCTCCTTTTCGACCCCTAAATGTCGACACCAATACATCCATGATATTCACGTGCTGAGCACCCAAGTGCCGGAAAGGCAGAACGTTATGGTAAAATAAAAGAAGAAAAGAAAAGGAACAAGAAAGAAGATAATACAATATCAGAATCTCACCATGAAACGATGACATATAATATCCAAATGATACTTTTACAAAGGAAAACTGTATAGATACTATAATCAGAGTAAACTAGCCTATTATCAGCTTGGACAGTTATAACAACTTGTTCTCAGAATTGTTGATATAAAAATAAACAAAGTAATGCAGCAGAAATAAAATCTATAGTAGGTAGTCATCCAGCTCCTCTCCTAGAGCTCTAATGAATCATCAGCAATATTTGGAAATGTACATGGGCTGACCGGAGCATTATAAGAAGAATGAAACCCATATCAGTCTGGTAAACCAGCGTGAGAAAACTTTAGTAATTTGAATTACTATATTTGTAAAACCCTTTTAAAGAATAAAGGTATCTCCTAAGGCCACGCCGCAAATAAACATGAACGGGATTTTACCTTACGATAACCGGACCATTTTATAAGAAAATTTAGTGATATTATAATAATATCTAGGGTGTTCAATATAAATATAAGTCATAGCTAAAATGGTTACATTGGTTACATTTGACGGCATACTTAGGTATACAAACAAAACCTCTAAGGTACGTTTGTATAAACAGATTTTCCATAGAGACCTCCTCAATGAGACCGATCTCCTATGACAAGGATCAGAAAATACCTTCCGAGTGTCGTTATTTGTAGATAAAATATACCATAAGGTAAACACAACTGGGCCATCATCCGAACGCTCGCGTGAACAATATGTACCAAGTATCAACAGCTCCCCGCTAGCAACATCTATAAGCATACTCTAGATATGGAGTTGTCGTACCCCCATGGGTCAGCTAAACCCCAGGATCATGCATCCTACTCTGTCTTTATTCATTTTTTGATGTCCAGGCTATGTTCGAAATCTTCACATGAGTTCTCAACAAAACTCGACTACATAATGAATCCCATATGGATTCCATCATCTCAACAGATTCCAGAACCACACATGGTTTCCTTCATTCACTTCCAAAATAGAGAACCCGTATCTCAGCCTTGAAGTGGTTTTCGATAAGTAGAAAACTTACTGATCTTGGTCTCTCCAAGACCAAGTCGATGAATTTAGTCTTATTCAACAATAATGAGAATGATCGCATAAGGGAACTAAGTCCTGAATACTTTCTCATAAGCAAGTAACATACCTGCACTATCATTTCATGCAAGGCATGGTCAAGTCACATAAATGAATTTTAATCCCTTTTTGATTAATTTATCTTTTATTAATTAAAACCCTTCTTATTAGAAAAACATCTTTTTATCTAATAATACTTCTTTTATAAATCAACACTTCATTAATTAATACTCCTTTATTAATTAAAACTTCTTTATATACTTGTATAAATATATTGGATTTCTCTTTATAAAAGATATACATTTGTCTTTATAAATTTAACCATTCATTTATTCTTTTAATACTTAAAAAGTATTTATATACTTAATCCAATGGTATAAGTGTATTCACAAATCGTTTAACAAGTTTTACTTACTTGAAATATAATCAAAGAGATTAAAATAATTACTACCAAAACATTGTTATAATAAACCCCTTTTCTTTTATAAATTAAGCATATAACATTTTCTACATATTTATAAAAGATTTTAATACTTGTTATTATCTTTAAAATTCCATTGTTAAAGATTTATAATACTTCTTCCAAAATATAATTCAAGGGTTTAAAATCAAATGTTGCTAAAACATTGTTTACTAAAAACCCAAAACCATTCCATTTAATCATTTTCTTTAAAAATCTCCTTTTAAATGTTTAATTAACATTAAGGGTTAAAGACAATTGTTGCTAAAAACAATTGTCACAACAAACCCGAACATTTCATACTTTGAAAACATTCCTCTTTAAAACTCCCTTCCTAAAGATTTATTTATATTTAAGGGTTAAAGACAAGTGTTGCTCAAAACATTTGTCACAACAAACCCAAAACCATTTACTTGTATTTTTTTCTAGTAAATATCTAGTAGTAGATATCTAATTATATTCCCAAGTATAATTAATAATAAGTGTTAAAAACAAGTGTTGCTAAAAACACTGTTTACAACAACCCAAAACTGTTTACTTATCCATTAATAACTTTAACATTTATTTAAAGACCAAAGTATATCCACACTTATTAATTAAAGCAATAAACTTCTATTTGATTCCATAAAACAATTTATTTTAACTTAAGTGTTAAAATCCAAACTCCCTTTATTATATTTATAAAATACTTCATTTAATATTTAAAACTTATATATATATATATATATAAATATCTTTAAAATACTTATTATTATGTTTAAATACTTTTAAAACTACTTAAAATATATGATAATTATTTATATAGAATATTATGTAAAAATAAGGAATTTTGAAATAAATAGAAAAACAAGTTTTAATTTTTAAAAGCTACTTAGTTTAGAAATTCATAGTTAATTGTTAAACTATATTTAAACTTGAAACCAGTTTTAAACCTCTCTATTATAAGTTAGAAAACAATCCTAAAAAAATTAGAGAAAAATATTAAATTTAAATATCATTTTTAAACAATTTATAGTTCAAGATAGAAAAGGTAGCATTTATAGAAGTGCTATCTAAAGTTTTGTTACCATTGTCAACATTGTTTTGCTACAACTTTGAGCCCAGATTTCAACGCCTTAACAATTGATTTTAAATCCATTATTTTTACATTAGTTAGTCTACTTTGGGAACTTGGAAACCATGAAGAAAAATCCCAAAAAATAGCTTCCAATTATTTTAGAGAATTTCCCGAAAATATGGTATTTTACCGAACTACACTTATAGCGACTATTTTGTTATTACCTTTTGCATTTCGTTCAACTAACTATCAAATGAATTAGGCTTCAAATATTTCCCAATAAGAATAATATATTACTTACTACTTAAATATAAAAAGAAACCTCCAAATAAGTTTGTAGAAAAATATCGTTATTTCGCTAAATAAAAAGAATCGTTATAGCGACCTTTTTACTTCAATATTTTGTTACTTTGATTTACTTCTTCTATAGCTTTCCATAACATATTCTTCTCTTTTCTAAACACTTACAGAAGTGTAAATAATAACCAAACAAGTTATTATTAAGATATGTCATTAAATCTCCATTTTCATAAGTTATAGTTCAAGGGATTCAAAGTGTGCTTATAGCGACTATCGCTATACAAACAATTCCGTATTCAATTCAATATTAAGTGTCATTCTATTTTACACACATATATGGTCCCAAATTCAAACCATAGCACTGCTAAACATGTATTAACATATGTACTAATAATCATGTTCATTTTAGATGTTTAAATGTGCTTAATTTAAACAATATGATCCCATGCTCTTTAAGGCAACTGCTTTAACAAATCATATGCTTTTGGAAGCATATAATAAAAGGTTATAACTTTAAGTACTTAGTGTCTATTGTTATATATAATAGCAAGCATATTAACATGTCATTAACATGCAATTATCAAGTGATAAAACAAGCAATATTATCAAGTTAATAACTTGATTCGAAGAGAGACTAACTCACTTTTCTTTTACCCAAACACTTCCTACCAACATTCACTTAATTCAACACTTCTACTATCATCTCTAACTTATCCAAACATCACATCTATGGCCTCCTCCTCCTACCTTATGCCCACGGCCACCTTCTTCCTCCCTCCTCGTCATGCTCACGGCCATGGGCCTTACTCCCTCACTGCTCCATCATTCTTATACTTTTTAGAGGATGAACCATGTTCTAATAATGATATAATAACTATGGCAAAGTTTGGTGGTGATTGGATATGATTTGCATAGTTTTCTAGAAAGTTAGAGAGGAGATAAGAAAATGAAGACATTAGTTTAGATATGAATTTGTGTAGAAATGAAGTGCATATGAATGTGTATTTATAAGCTTAGGATTTTGAGGTAAAAGTGTGCAAAACCTCTTCCTTAGCCATGAAGCAAAAGGACTCCAAGCACGCAAAGCCATACCCTTACACACACCTTACCTCTTACACACCATACCCTTAAATCAAGCCTTAATTTAGCGGTCCTTTAGTCCTTAATGTTTCCACTTACTTTTACTAATTCAAACTTAGTTTAGTTAACCTTTAGCTTAGGAAAAATATGTGTTTAATTCTTATCATATATTTACACATGATAACTATTTGTTAACCCGCCTTTTGGCAAGGCCGTGAGCAGGTGGATTTAACTAAATCGACTACTCGTCTATTGAGGTTGGAATACGAAAGGTTTGAGCTGGTTAGATGGTTCAATGTGGGTCGTCCGTCCTAGATGATGTGGTTCGGCCTTGGAGGCATGGATCGGTCGAGGAGTGGAGAGGAGGCATGGTTCGGTCGGCATCGGTCGTTCGGTCTGGAAGTCATGGGTCGGTCGGCATTGGTGGCTCGGCGCAGGTAGGTCGACATTGGTGGCTCAGCCTAGTTAAATGGTGGTTCGACCTGGATTGTCGCTCGGCAACTTCGAGTCCTGAGGCATGTGACTTCAGGTCATCACTCGGGTAGCTCGGTGGAGTATCAGATGGGTCGGCATGGTTGCTCGGGGTGTCTCTCGGTGTCCTCTAGCTCCTTGCTTCGAGTCTTTGTGGTTCGGCTCCTAGGATGTGGGTTGGTATGATGGAAGGTGGATCAACGATTGAAGGTGGTTCAGCATGCTATGGATCAGTCTTGAGGGTATGGGTCGGTCTGGATGATGTGGTTTGGTGTGGTGTTCTGGGTCGGTCGTGGAAAAGTGGATCGACATCAAGGTGGTTCGGTCAATGTGGGTCGGCGTAGGTCGTGCGGCATGTGTAGTTCGGCATAGCAGGAGGTCGGTGTTTTAAGGAAGGAGGTTCGGCACTTGGTTGCTCCGAGTCCTAGCCTTGTTTGCTCCGAGTCGTGGGAAGGCCTGCTTCGAGTCATGCTCGGGGGAGATCGGTTCGGCATGTTATGAACTCAGGGTCGGTCGTGGTGTTCGAGGTTTGGTTCGGCTATGGCCCTGATGGGCCTGAATTACTGAGGAAGCCCAATAACTCAGGTTTTGCCTATAAATACAGCATGTAGGGCTTCAGAAAAAGGGATATTCCTTCTGTTTCCCTTCGTCTTTTATACTAAGGCTGCTCTGCCATTGTTGTTCTAAAAACTCTTGATTGTAACTGTAATTGATTCTAACATCAATAAAAAGGAAATTTCCGGAGTGGACGTAGGCCGGAGTCAACCGAACAACTATAAATCCTCTGTTCTTACTGCTTTCTTTTTAATTTTAACTGTTCTTTATATTTATAGTCTCTACATACATTCTGTCTATGATCTGTAACTGCAATTTGGTGCTTTCAATGACGTTTGGGTGTTAGTGACCAATTTTGGCGCTAACATTTTGGTGCTTTCACTGAGAACGCAAGCACTCAGGGATTTTGGAGTTAGGAACTTGGATTCTAGGAAGCAATGGCTAGGCCCCTAACAAGGAAGCAAGTGACAGAAAGAAGCAATCATGAGGGAAGTCAAGAGGCCTCCTCTGGAGCCGGAGCAGGTCGAGCATCCATCTACATCACCAGAGACGAAATGGAAGCAATGCTAAAAAGACAAGAGGAGATGATGCAGATTCTTCTCAGACAATTTGAACAAGCAGGAACTGCAGGAACTCAAATCCGTGGAGCTAGATTAGAAGCACTCAACCAGCAAGCAGATGGAGCGGTTCAGTAGGGAGTAGCCCCTGATCAGCGAACAACTATTAACCCGGATGGACCAAGACTTGGGGGCATACCAACAGGTAATGCTAGACCAATCCATGGAGGGATACCTGACAATGCTGTGCAACCCGGCATCAACAGGAATATAGGAGTATGTGATGAGGAGTATGTGCTAGGATTCCCTCGTGAAAACGGGGGACAGATCGGAGGCAGCGAACAGGGATTACAGCTTGGCGACAATGATAGATTAACGGAGATGGTCAGTCGAGCTGTGAGAGGAGGATTGGTTAATAAAGACTTGGAGGATCTGAATAGGAGTCCCTTTACTCCTACTATCAGACAAGCTAGGAACCCATCGGGTTTTAAGCTACCAACATTGGAGATGTATGATGTTAGAATGGATCCCGTCATTTACCTGACAAGGTACATGAGGCATATGGAGGTACTGGGGGCATCAGATGAGGTCATGGCACGATGCTTCCCTTTGTATTTGACGGATATCGTAGCTATGTGGTTCAGACAGCTAGAGAGTGGCTCTATCGACACATGGACGGAGCTGATTGAAAGGTTTATGAGACAGTTTCGGGTCCACATAGTCAGACCCAAGAACGTGATGACTTTAACATCGATGAAACAATAGAAGGGAGAATCGCTGAGGGATTTCTTAACCAGATTCAATGCGATGGTGGCTTCGGTTGATCGACCCGATCCATCGATGGTTTTGATGGCGGCAGTTTCAGGAATTGCGGATAATTCGGATTTTAAGATATCGTTGGAACGGGACCCCCCAATCGATCTTGGGGAGTTCTATCATGAAGCAGAAAGATTACCAAGGCAGTAAGACGCACAAGCCGATATAGAAGGGAGAGAGGCTGAAGCTTATGCTGTTAGAGGTGGAGGTCCACCCTGGGAGGAACCAAACAAGGACGATAAGGGCAAAAGGAAAATGAGTGACGACGGTAACCCCTCAAAAAGGAAACGGAGAGAATCGAAATTTTCTTCTTTTACGGATTTGACAGAAACTCTGGAAAGGATTTACTTGGATACTCGGGGGCACCTCCAGTATCGAAGATCGGCTAGGAGGGAACCATCGGAATACGAGCGGGCATCAGGAAAGCATTGCCTATTCCATGAGCTAGATGGGCACAACACAAACGATTGTAGGAATTTGAAAGATATCATTGAGGAGCATGTAAGGAATGGTCACCTGCAACAGTACATAAGGAATCGAGCTGTAGAAGTGGAACGGGAACGACCACCATACCTCGAACGAAGGTGGCGCTGGATCTAATCACCGCCGGCTTGTTATCAACTGAATAGATTTATGGTTCTGAATAAAGTAATAGAACTAGAAGTAATACGGCTAGGTCACTCACACACGTACGGGATCGAGGACGGTCCCTAGGCGTGCTCTAAGATGACGAAAAACCGTACTTCTTGGATATATGAAATCCTGTTTTCTTTCTATTTTTCTGCAAATTCTGGTTTCCTCCTTGGTACTTTGGACATTTAATTCCCTTTGTTGTACGAACTTTCGCCTTGATAACTGAATTCTGTAATGATTGAGATTGGACTAATTCAATGAATAATACAGGCCAAACGATTACCGTCCCGGCTAGAGGGACGGGGCAGTAATCGCGAATTACGAGTCCCTTTGCCAGAGAGCAATGGAATGGACTCGAATAGAGTATAAAAGTCCTCGATCGGAGAGTCGAGGACGGAGAATATAAGAGTCCTCGACCGGAGAGTCGAGGCCGGAGAATATAAAAGTCCTCGACCGGAGAGTCGAGGCCGGAGAACATAAAAGTCCTCGACCGGAGAGTCGAGGCCGGAGAACATAAAAGTCCTCGACCGGAGAGTCGAGGCCGGAGAACATAAAAGTCCTCGACCGAAGAGTCAAGGCCGGAGAATATAAAAGTCCTCGACCGGAGAGTCGAGGCCAGAGAACATAAAAGTCCTCGATCGGAGAGTCGAGGCCGGAGAATATAAAAGTCCTCGACCGGAAAGTCGAGGCCGGATAAGAGAGTCGAGGCCGAAGAATATAAAAGTCCTCGATCGGAGAGTCGAGGCCGGAGAACATAAAAGTCCTCGACCGGAGAGTCGAGGCCGGAGAACATAAAAGTCCTCGACCGAAGAGTCGAGGCCGGAGAATATAAAAGTCCTCGACCGGAGAGTCGAGGCCGAAAAATATAAAAGTCCTCGACCGGAGAGTCGAGGCCGGAGAACATAAAGGTCCTCGACCGGAGAGTCGAGGCCGGAGAACATAAAAGTCCTCGACCGGAGAGTCGAGGTCGGAGAACATAAAAGTCCTCGACCGGAGAGTCGAGGCTAGAGAGTATAAAAGTCCTCGACCGGAGAGTCGAGGCCGGAGAAACATACACACCGGTTAAGCCCTTGACCAGAGAGTCGAGACTAGGATTGGACATGGACCCGGAGAGGTCCCGGATTTGGATAGCGCCCCGGAGCGGTCTTGGATTCGGATATCGGCCCAGAAAGGTCGAGGAGTTGGTTATTGGACTTTGAATCGGACATTGAATCAGAGCAGTCGCGGACTTGGATATGGCTATGGATGGAATATGGACTTAGGATGTTGGATTTGGAGCTATTCAAAACACACCTTCCAATGCAAGGCTTGTTTTGGAGGGCAAGTGTTAACCCGCCTTTTGGCAAGGCCGTGAGCAGTTGGATTTAACTAAATCGACTACTCGTTTGTTGAGGTTGGAATACGAAAGGTTTGAGCCGGTTGGATGGTTCAATATGGGTCGTCCGGCCTAGATGATGTGGTATGGCCTTGGAGGTATGGATCGGTCAAGGAGTGGAGAGGAGGCATGGTTCGGTCGACATCGGTCATTCGGTCTGGAAGTCATGGTTCGGTCGGCATTGGTGGCTCGGTGCAGGTGGGTTGGCATTGGTGGCTCGGCCAAGTTAAATGGTGGTTCGGCCTGGATTGTCGCTCGGCAACTTCAAGTCCTGAGGCATGTGACTTCAGGTCATCACTCGGGTAGCTCGGTGGAGTATCAGGTGGATCGGCATGGTTGCTCGGGGTGTCGCTCGGTGTCCTCTAGCTCCTTGCTTCGAGTCTTTGTGGTTTGGCTACTAGGACGTGGGTTAGTATGATGGAAGGTGGATCAACGATTTGAGGTGGTTCAGCATGCTATGGATCGGTCTTGAGGGTATGGGTCGGTCTGGATGATGTGGTTCGGTGTGGTGTTCTGGGTCGGTCGTGGAAAAGTGGATCGTCATCAAGGTGGTTCGGTCAATGTGGGTCGGCGTAGGTCGTTCGGCATGTGTAGTTCGACATAGCAGGTGGTTGGTGTTTTAAGGAAGGAGGTTCAGCACTTGGTTGCTCCGAGTCCTAGCCTTGTTTGCTCCGAGTCGTGGGAAGGCCTGCTTCGAGTCATGCTCGGGGGAGATTGGTTCGGCATGTTTTGAACTCAGGGTCGGTCGTGGTGTTCGAGGTTTGGTTCAGCCATGGCCTTGATGGGCCTGAATTACCGAGGAAGCCCAACAACTCAGGTTTTGCCTATAAATACAGCATGTAGGGCTTCAGAAAAAGGGATCTTCATTCTGTTTCCCTTCGTCTTCTATACTAAGGCTGCTCTACCATTGTTGTTCTAAAAACTCTTGATTGTAACTGTAATTGATTCTAACATCAATAAAAAGGAAATTTCTGGAGTGGACGTAGGCCGGAGTCAGTCGAACCACTACAAATCCTCTGTTCTTATTGCTTTCTTTTTAATTTTAATTGTTCTTCATATTTATAGTCTCTACATACATTATGTCTGTGATCTGTAACTGCAATTTGGTGCTTTCAACGACGTTTGGGTGTTAGTGACCAATTTTGGGGCTAACACTATTCAATTTGCAATACATTTACACAACTTGTATTGAATAAAAAGTTGTTTTTTAACAAAACGTTTTTCGGTCACATTTTCAGTATTTATCCAAAGTGTAGATTTCCTAAACACATTTCAAAAATAAGTTTTCTAACATTAGTTATTAATTAAAAAATTTTTAACCAGGTTATAAAATCATGTTTAATCATATTAAATCTTGGACACAAATATTTAAATAATCCAGATATTTAAATACAAATTGTTTGAAATTCCGGGTCATTACATTCTCCCCCCCCCCCCTTAGAATATTTTGTCCTCGAAATTTAGACACAAGCAATCAAAGAAACAACCATACATTAATACTGACCAGTATTATAATCAATAGCAACATAGCTTATTGTTTTCCTAGGTCAAAACTTTCTTATTGCACAAGGATGATAAATAAACTACCAAGCGTACCTTTTGCTCAACTGCCTCAGGTTATTACCTAGTAAGTTTTTCATACTTCTTCAAACAATTCGAAGAGTCTTTTCCCCAAAATTTCCACAAGACAAAAACATAGTATGTAATTATACTTAAGCTCGTATGATGTATATATATCATCTTTACGCAATATTTATCTGACCACTTGCTCGATCACATAAATTTCACTTTCGAACTAGTATATCGCACTTGACTTCTTTAGTGCGAACTCCGATCTGGTTCTTTGATTTGACACCTCCGTTCTCCTTTCATAGCAATAAACTACGATAGAAAACTTAGGGATCATATCAAAAATCTGTATCAAGTGTTCACCATCAAGAATTTAGTGAAATATCCTTGTTCGGATCGGTGTATACCACCTTGAAATCATGTACTCGAATCTTAGATCAAGAACTGTCATGTGAATAAAATAATCTACTTGCAACTCATGCACTTAACTCAATTGGTTACTTAACCATATCAATTTCTTTCTAATTCTTATTTATTTACACAAAATCATTTCTTATGTAGTATTAAAATCATTTATGCAATGTTTCTTAAACCATTACTTATATTTATAAACATTTCATAAAGCCTTATCTTTATAAAATATTACTTAATTACAAAATCATTTCAAAAAGCCACAACTTTATTTATAAAACATTTCCTTAAACATAATTTCATTTTAAAATATTTCAAGACTTAGGTCCATTACTAGTATAATACTCTACTACCTCTAAGAGTATATATAAAACATTCTTTTACAATTTTTTACTTTCTAAAATTTCGACGAAGACCAAAAATAAATTTGGGCCTTATAATTTAGTCAACCATCTAAACTTCTTTATCCATCGGGTTAGGCAAGTAGCTAGGTAGAGTAGGACTCTGGTAGCCAAACTTAAGACTATAGTCTACTTTCCTTAGAAGACCCTAAAGTACAGACGTTTATTAGTTGGCCCAATAACATCGAGTACCCTATTTAACAATAATGCTAAACAACCTTTTAAACTTGTTTTAATTTAATATCTTTTCAAATTAAGAGTTATAAAAGTTTAACTTTTTTATTTTCACAAAAATACTTAGCTTCAATCATATTAATTCGGAAGTTTCCAACTATCCAGAATTGTCGAAAATTTTATTTTATTCCAATAATTGAAAACTAACAACATACCATAAGAAGATGCATAACCACACTACCTTAATGCAAAGGATACATGCAACCATATATATCATTATTGAAAACTTAAGAATTTAAACTTTGGGTTTTATTTCAAGTCATTTGGAATAACAATATATACATACATCTTTTAAATATCAAAGCTTACTTTTCGGGATTAAACCAACACCATTTTCGAAACCAACTTCCAAAATATTTTCTTTAAAATCCATGGAAAATATTAATATAGACCGAGTAAAAAATGGTACAAGGAACTGGGTACCAAATAGTACTGTATATCCCTTTACTAAGAAGGGTAATACTTAAGAGAAGTGCTTTCCAATCGAACACATCTTCTGCCCAATTTTTATCCACTTTTGAGCCACTCAAACTAGCTAACATAAAAATACTTTAATAACATTAGTCCTTTAAAATAGTTTTAAATCATACTATTATTGTTTTCTCAAAACCCCTTAGAAACCATTTCAAAAAACATGTGGATTTAAGTTCACAAATGTAACGACCCGGAATTTTGGTCGTTTAGTTTTGAACATTTAATTTATTTTTAAATGTTTAATTTGAATTATTAATTGATTTCGAATATGGAAGAATCAGTGAAATAGTTTAAAATTTTAAATATAGCGATTAACGGATTCGGTAAATGGTAGTTTAATATTTGAAATTGGGTAAAAATGGGAATCTGGAGTTAGATGTGAATAGAAATGATTTCTAAGTTGATTTAAAACTCTATTTGAATTAGAGTGATGGTAGTAGACTTTTGAATGGGATTAAAAGTCGATAAATTTAAAATTGGAATTTTATATATTAATTTAATAGTGAAATTCAATATATGGAAATAGTGTGAATAATTGAATTTTGATTTAATATGATTCAAAATGATTTCTAATATTAATATTAATTTTATTTGAATTATAATTGAGTTGGTAAGTTTTTAAAATGGATATTTCAAGCAATTTTGTCAATTTTAAAAATCGCTCGATTTAGTCGACGCGTTAAAATAGCCTTCCGGAGCACATTCTCAGAATTCAACGAAACTAGTTCCATTAGATCCATAATAGTTTATTATTACCAGATTTCAAATTTCGTAGCGTTTGGAGTTACCGTTTGGTTGTACGGAATAGAAACGCGTTGAAATTAAATATCGAAAATTTAAAATTTTAATTCGATTCGAAAAGCTATCTTCCACATACGATCGAATTAGGCCTTGAAACATGTTCCATTGTGTTTGGAATAGGGGTAAAACATTATGAACGCTAGGTGGTACGTCTTGATTGGAATTTATTCGGAAAAGCATGTAAATTTTGGAAATAATATTAAAATAATTCTTATACACGTGTGTATATATATATATACGTGAGAACAGTAGACCCTAGTTTCTTAACGTAGCCTCCGTTCTTTATTTTAATAGCCGAAATGCTCTCGTCTTCTTCTTCCAAATTCTCCTTATCCATTCACTTATATCAAAATATTTCAACTGCAACATCGAAGACCTCGACAAGATCTTCGATGTGAACCATGGTGATCGATTTTTGTGGCCGTGTTGGGTCAAAATGGGCTTGAGAAGGCCACACTTTCGCACACGATTTTGAAGGGATAGGTGTAGCCGAGCTTGACCGGGTTCATGGTGGGGATGGAGTTCGTGATGGGCTTCAGTATGATGGTAGCCGATCGACTTCTGGTAGCTTGGGAGGGGAGCGGCAATCGAAGAACGGGGGGCGGCTATGGGTTCGTGTGGCTTCGTGAACGAAGGAGGGAAGAAGAACACAGGCACAACCATGATCCATTATCTCAAAATCAATGGCCCTGATCTAGGTTAAAATAAAATTTAAAATTTGTAAAATAGTTTATATTTAAATTTATGTAATCATTAAAATAGCATAACTAATTCATGCGAGGTCGGAATCAGACGAAACAAGCAGTGATGGAATCGTGGTGATGAGAACTATGCTCTAGAATAGATCTAGAGATGTTTGGAGCTAGCTAAAATTTTAGGTTAAATCGAATGTGTTCGATTTAATTTAAAATTTGAACGTTTGGCGAATTTAAAACTCAAGGTGAGTTAATCTCACTCAATTTTGGACCGTTGGTATTAATTTTAAGTAGTTCAAATTAAATAATGATTGATTGGTTAAATTGATACATTTTAATCAGTTGGATGTGATATTATATATGGTAGTATATATATATATATTGTAGTGATTGATATTCCCGCATGTATATAGCGGATGAGACCCTAGGTGCCCCGCATAATAGGGGATGACCCTATATACCGCGATATTCTGCCTCGAAGCGGAATTGGTATTTTTATGTTATTTAACATCTGTGGATTCAGGGAAACAGGTTGGAGGGATCCAACTGGATTCCTCAAAAATGTTGAAATTAAATTCATATACAGTGATATATGTTTTGTTGGAATAATCGGTGATAGATTATTGTGTGATTTGAATTGATTAGATGCTATGGCAGGTTTTGACCTAGATTTTGGTATTTTTAAATACCAGTAATATATGTTTTGAATTGGAAAAGAATTTTAAAGGGATTTTTGAAGTAAAATATTTATCTAGAAATTTGGGTTAATTGATCTGATAAAATAATGGATTTTGAAATTGTACTTGACTATTTTGGGATATTGTAAACAGTGATTTTGGAATAAGGTATATAAAAGGATTTTTAATAATAAATGCTTAAGTGGTACTTGTTAAAATAAAAAGGTTTAAAAATCGAGATTTTTAATATTTTTGAAGGATAGAAGTGAAATTGGGAATAAGTATAAAATTGGTTATACTGGACTCAAGTAAGATTTCCAAATTTACGAAGTGAAATTAGAATCGGGAAATTTGGCTTGTTTTAAAAAGAGGATTTTTAATTATTAACTAAGTAACTTTAAAATTGTTAAAAATATTCTGGAAACTAGTTATTTAATTATTTTAAATTGTTTAAAACATATTTAGTTATTAATTAGTTACCTTATAATGATTGTTAAAGATTTATTACTATTATTTAAGAATTAGTCAACATTGCTGTTTTAAAAGGGTAAATTATTAAATATTAATACGGCTTTGTATAATAACCTTTATTGAAGTATATTTGCCTAGATCAAACTTGGAAATTTATTTTAGAAACTTATAAACATTATTTTGAGATAATTATTAAATAAAGTTTTCGGGAAGAAATGGTATACTCGAATAGCATAATCGGAGGCAGTGAGTGCCTGCAGTTAAGTCTTGGATTTCTCTGAGATAGAGACGTAACCATTGAGCTGTGAATCCATGGTTTGATATCGAAGAGGTACTTTCCACATTATTTTCAAAAAGGATTTCAAATATTTTTTGAAGGATAGTTGTGAATTTATTGAATTCAATAAGATAAGTACACATATTTTGGATAAAGAGATTTAATTTATTAAAGTTAAATTAAAAAGAGATCTGGGGTTTCTAAGTGGAAAATGGAATATTTGGTTGAATGATTGCTTATTTGATAGTTAAATAACCGACTATCAAATCTTGACCCAAAATATAACTTTGGGAATATCTATGAGGAATATGGGAATTATATGGTGCAGTTGCCGTCCGAGGTGCTATACTGTACGTATAAACTCATTTCGTTCTTCTAGGACATTTATAAGGAAATCCGTCCACTAACGATTAGGAGGTGATCTCCGATCTTATTTCATCTATTTATTTCCTAAAGAACCGGGGTTGAGTTTACCGGAAAATATCGAACTTTGTTTCGAAGAGACCGGGATTGGATAAGTTATCCGAAAACCACTTCGATCCAACGAGTACGTTTTCAAAAGGAAAACAAGAGCATAGAGTCGAAGATGGAGCAGTGAAGTGCAAGGGCTAATCTCTACTAATCTTGAGGATTATTCCAAAATAGATGTAGTAGGAATAGTGCCTTCGGTTCCATTCGGACCCAGAACGGACTTGTATGGATGAATGCTATCAGTACATTGTCATTGGAGGACAATGAGCATTCTAAGTGAAAAATTCATTAAAAATGTAATCATAGCCTCTAGCCTCATCAACCGGGAATGACAGAAAATCAAGGGAGATGCAGCAAGGCTAAGTGGGTCGCACCCAATTAGGGTATGTTTATCACCTTTTTAGATAACCTCAGATATTATTTATTACTACGGTATATGGAAGGAGCTCGAGAGAAGGTGGGAACACCGGGGGTGATAGCTTATTCGGTCTATCCAGGTTAGGGATAGTCCGGTCTTGTGTTGTAGGGTATCCCGGCGTGGTCCTTGGTACGCTGTTTCTAGACGTGTATTGTGAAAGGTGGTACCCCAGTGCTTAGTCATTCGTATGGAATCCATTCTCCAATACATGCCTTTACGGTTTTGATTGTAGAGCCTAGTATGCTGGAATTTAATTAATGTAACAATTTCAGGTATTTGAATAAGTATTTATACTTAGATACTATTATAATATCCGAGTTTTTGATATGAAATGTTTTGGTTATCGTAAGGTAAAAACCCGTCGTGTTTATTTGTGGCGTGGTCTTACGAGATACCTTTGATTTTCAAAGGATTTTGAAAACTTTAATAATTCAAATTGAGTGTGTTTTCTCATGCTGGTTTTCCAGACTGACTCGGGTGTTACTTTATTATAATGCTCGGGTCAGACCGAGTATTACAGGTTATGGCTAGGATGCTATGGAGCTCAGGAGACGAGTCGGAGACCGAGATGTATTCTCGTACTTGTTTATCCCACTACAGTGTTTTGTTGAAATTACCAACAATTATGAGGGCAGGTTGTTATAACTGTCCAGGCTGGTAATTATTGATTTGTGTACTCTGATGTGAGATATGTATATTACAGTTTTGATTTGTGTAAAGAACTATTCATATTATATGTTATTCAGTCCGCTTTGAGATTCTGTTTTGTTTAGTTTTCTTCTTTCTTCTACCTACCTCCTTTCCCCTCTACAATCTGTCTTTCCGACACTCGATCGTTCGGCATGTTATACAATTGGCGTATTTATGTCGATTTTTCGAGGGTCGAAAGGGTGGGTCGACACAGTTGGTATCAGAGCTTAGGTTGGCGATATACCTAGGCTTTGGTGGGTTACTCTTTAGAGATAGAGTCAGTAGTACTCTAGAATGAGTTGAGCGTATTAATAGATATGAGTGCGTAATTGTTAGTGAATATAAAATGTTTTTATATTGTGTTGACTTATCGGTTGAGTGTTTATGAATTCTGGTCGGTACAGGAAGTACAACCGTATCGATAGGGGTTTCTAAACTTTTAAACAAGATAAATGGACACTGTATTGTTTTGAAGTGGGTGAATGGAATAATTTTACCCAAACTATATTTTGTTATAAATGAAATAATTTTCTGAAATTATTATAGTGTATATGTTTGGAATGTTGGGTTGTTAATATTATAATCAGAATATATTATAAAATTTGGAATGGTTATATATATAACCAAACAGAAATTGTATAAGAATGATTTATACAAAGGAGTATAACTAAAATTTGATTTAAACCAAAATTTAAACCTTAGAAATTTTGGGAAATGTTTTAAATTGGGTTTGAACTAGGTGTTTGGGATTTTTAAATCTTAGAGATTTTGGAAATGTTTCCTAAAATGGTTGAAAGGAAGGATGGTGATATTATTTTGGAGATATTTTTGGAATAGAAAATTGTTTTAAAATTAATTTTGGAAGTAATGATGCACTGAACTCACTTCAGTCGCTGGAAAATAATCCTGGTGATGACGGCCGCGTCATCAATGTTCATTTTCGAGTTTCTAAGTGATGGATTGCTACCATAGTGATTGGCTATAAATATTTGCTTTGGACTTGTTTTGTAAACAAGTTTTGTTTTAGAAATTCCAAACGAGAATTGTTTTGGGTAAAACCAAGTTGTTTTGAAAAATCCTAAAGCATGATTTGATATACTAAAGTGGATATACGTATATTTATGATTTCAAAATGTTTTGAAATAAAACCGGGTGATTAAATTATGGAATTTCCATCTAAATGACTTGTAAAGTCAGAGAAATCAGTTAATTCAACTTATTAAATTGAAGTTGGTATAGATAAGAAAAGGAAAGTGTGAATTTTAATCCTGGAATTAAAATTTAACTTGAGAAAATTAAAGTGAATAAGATAGGTTGGAATTTAACTTAAGATAAGTTAAATAAAATTGTATGGGATTGATTTGAATTTAATATCAATTTTGAAATGTAGAATAATTATATAATTATAAGTTAAAATTATTGAATGGAATAAATACACTTAAGTTATAAATTGATAGATATATAATCCAAAGTTATGATAATAAAATGTAAATGGACTCAAGTAAGTAAAATGGGATTTTAAGTAAATAAGTTTTGAACTTATGAATTGAGAAATGAAATTGTGAAACCTAAATGAAAATAGTTATATTATAGTAAAGAAATGGAAATTCAAAATTTTGAATTTTTAAATGGAGGGTGAATTGAAATTTAGTAAATTGAATATAAATATGAATGGTGAAGTGATTATATAACTATATGTTATAAATATTGAATGTGATTAAACTTAAGTGGAAATTCAAGGAATTGTAAATAAAATAAGTTGGTGTAACTTATTAAACTGAGAAAGTGGGGAAAAAAATATAACCAAGTTAAAATGATTAATCAATTGATAACAAGAAATGAATTCAATTTAAGAGTAAATGAATTGAATATGTTTTTGAAATATGATTTTTGAGTATGGATTGGGCATGAACTTAAGTTATAAAGCTAAATATGAACTTAAGCAGCGATATGGAATGTCTATAATAAACCTTAGAAATAATTTTGTGAAAAGGGTTTATAAATAAATCCGCATGGGATGAAATACCATTCACTATAAAATGAAGTGAATAACACTATGTGAATTTAATGAAAGTGAATGGAAAAGATGTAATACAAGTTGGAAGTAAAGTAAATAGAAATGCAAGTGCAGGAACCATGTTATGATATAATAAATTGTTCGAGAATCGATTTATATGGAATGATTGCCCCAGTGAGATAGTATAAATTGGATATACTAAGTAAATGAAAGCAAATAAGTTGAATGAAAATCAATTTAAAGATGAAATGGAACTTGGCTGTCATGGAAACTTAACTTAAGTGATTATTTATGAAATGATTCATAAATAAATTAACATGGATTGGAATTTTGTTTAATACAACATAAAGCAAACAAGGTTTGTGAATAACTTGAATAAGAATCGAATGGAAAATAGAAACATTGATTTAGAATCAATTAAAAGGATAAATTGAAGTTAATAAAATGCATTTGCATATAATGGAAGTGAATAATGAATGGGATGCAAATAAATTGATTGTGAATCAATTTGAAATTGAATAAAAGAGAAATTATGCAAGTAAAGCACATACTCAATTTTGAATGGATATGAGTTTGTTTGTTGTAAATATGAATTGAATGCAATAATTTGGTTGTAAATCATTTTGAAATGAATGAAATGATATATACGATATATGGACCCATGGAAAGAAAATTAAATTAGTGTTGGAACCTTATAATTGTTTGTAATATATATGATTGGCATGTTTGGGTTATGAAGTTTATATCTTTAGCTAGTTAAAGTAATGAGTGTTATAAGAATTTCATGTTTATGAAAACTTATGTGCTTATTTTGAGTAAGTACAGGTACAGGGAGCTGTTGGATTGTTTTTGAGTTGCGTAAATGCATATAAATAAGCCGCTCGCTTAATAACGATAACATGAGGTACGCCTATGCAATAAAATAAAGAAATGATAGTATATTGATATATATTTTGTTTGACTGACCGTGTGGGTCGATGTATATATTTTTATCTCTCTTGTCATATTGTAAAAGGCTCTCCATACAAAGGAGACTCTGTTAAAAAATTTCGAAAATTTAGGGTGTTAGAATTTTTTTGAAAAGTTTTGGAAAATTTTGTTAACTAGAAAAGTTGATTTTTGAATTGTATTAGAAATCAATGGTTTTGAGTTAGAAATGAAAGCTAATTGTTTTGGATAAAACTAAAAGGGCTTAGAGAAGTGAATGTAGGATTTTAACTAAGTGGGTTTTAAAGGTAAATAGGTTTAGGAGCATTTTTCCTACCTTAGCAATTTCGGGGACAAAATTCTTATAAGAGGGGAGGAATGTAACGACCCAAAATTTTGGTCATTTAGTTTTGAACATTTAATTTATTTTTAAATGTTGAATTTGAATTATTAATTGTTTTGAATATGGAAGAATCAGTGAAATAGTTTAAAATTTTAAATATAGTCATTTGGAATAACAATATATACATACATCTTTTAAATATCAAAGCTTACTTTTCAGAATTAAACCAACACCATTTTCGAAACAAACTTCCAAAATATTTTCTTTAAAATCCATGGAAAATATTAATATAGACTGAGTAAAAAAATGGTACAAGGAACTGGGCACCAAATAGTACTGTATATCCCTTTACTAAGAAGGGTAATACTTAAGAGAAGTGCTTTCCAATCGAACACATCTTCTGCCCAATTTTTAGCCACTTTTGAGCCACTAAAACTATCTAACATAAAAATACTTTAATAACATTAGTCCTTTAAAATAGTTTTAAATCATACTATTATTGTTTTCTCAAAACCCCTTAGAAACCATTTCAAAAAACACGGGGATTTAAGTTCACAAATGTAACGACCCGGAATTTTGGTCGTTTAGTTTTGAACATTTAATTTATTTTTAAATGTTTAATTTGAATTATTAATTGATTTCGAATATGGAAGAATCAGTGAAATAGTTTAAAATTTTAAATATAGCGATTAACGGATTCGGTAAATGGTAGTTTAATATTTGAAATTGGGTAAAAATGGGAATCTGGAGTTAGATGTGAATAGAAATGATTTCTAAGTTGATTTAAAACTCTATTTGAATTAGAGTGATGGTAGTAGACTTTTGAATGGGATTAAAAGTCGATAAATTTAAAATTGGAATTTTATATATTAATTTAATAGTGAAATTCAATATATGGAAATAGTATGAATAATTGAATTTTGATTTAATATGATTCGAAATGATTTCTAATATGAATATAAATTCTATTTGAATTATAATCGAGTTGGTAAGTTTTTAAAATGGAGATTTCAAGCAATTTTGTCAATTTTAAAAATCGCTCGATTTAATCGATGCGTTAAAATAGCCTTCCGTAGCACAGTCTCGAAATTCGATGAAACTAGTTCCATTGGATCCATAATAGTTTATTATTATCGAATTTCAAATTTCGCAGCGTTTGTAGTTACCATTTGGTTGTACGGAGTAGAAACACGTTGAAATTAAATATCGAAAATTTAAAATTTTAGTTCGATTCGAAAAGCTATCTTCCACATACGATCGAATTAGGCCTTGAAACATGTTTCATTGTGTTCGGAGTAGGAGTAAAACATTATAAATGCCAGGCAACACGTCTTGATTGGATTTTGTTCGGAAAAGCATGTAAATTTTGGAAATAATATTAAAATAATTCTTATACACGTATATATATACGTGAGAACAGTAAACCCTAGTTTCTTAACATAGCCGCCGTTCTTTATTTTAATGGCCGAAATGCTCTCATCTTCTTCTTCCAAATTCTCCTTATCCATTCACTTATATCAAAAAAAAATCAACTGCAACATCGAAGAGCTCGACAAGATCTTCGATGTGAACGGTGGTGATCGATTTTTCTGGCCGCATTGGGTCAGAATGGGCTTGAGAAGGTGATGCAGCGCAGCCCATATTTGTCGAAGGCATAAGTCGTGATCGACTTAACATAATGGGAGATTTAAGTCGTGACCGACTTAACATAATGGGAGATTTAAGTCATGACCGACTTAACATGATGGGAGATGTAAGTCGTGACCGACTTAACATGATGGGAGATTTAAGTCGTGACCGACATAATAGGAGTAAAGGCATAAGTCATGACCGACTTAACAGAGTGGAAGACCTAACTCGTGAAGAGGTGCAGGTTATCGAATATCTTAAGTCGCCAGGACGACCTACCGAGTTATGCAGTAAGAAGGCAGAGCAAACAGATGAAATGTTAGGTCATGAACGACTTAACGAGTCAAGTGGTAAGTCGGTATCGAGTTACGACTTAGTTAAGTCATACCATCTTAAGTCGCAGAAGCCAGAAGCCATGGATTCTCCTGCCGCTTTAATCTGAGTCGTTGATTCTGCAAGCATCGCATCTGTTAAGTCGCTGACTAGTTATGTCGTTCTGTACGTAAGTCTTGAGTCGTATGATTTTTGAGTCGTATGATTTTTGAGTCGTGCATTTATAAGTCGTAAGTCGTTGATACGGTGTTGTAATGTAACTGCTTATGTTAGGTCATTAATTTTGAGTCGTAAGTCGGCAGGGGCTTGTATTGTGTGTAACTGTTTAGTCCTAAGTCGCTTGCGTTAATGAGTCATAAGTCGGAGGGTTGATGAGTCGTAAGTCGGAACCGACTTAAGAGTTGTGCAGAATTATAATGTTAGAATGTGCACCTATAAATAGGCCGTGTGAGTCATTTGTAATATTTTAAGTTGATTTGAAATAAAATTCTCTTTGTTAGCTTTGTGCTCTCAATTTAAATTGGTAGTTGAGTGTAATCTCCTATCTCCTCTTTCGGTTAATCGAGTGCGCTCGATTCAACGATTGCAGAAGCCGATTCGTGGAATCAAGTGCGCTTGATCAACGCTCGAAGAATTGAAGATCTCTTCTCACGGTATCGTGCGCGATCAACGTGTCAGGGATAGCTAGAATTCGGTATCTTCGAATCAACGAATTTGGGCATTTCAGTATACATCAACTCATCGATTGCTACTTTCATCGATCTACATTGTTTTTGAATAATCCGCTGCGTCAGTTTTGGTATCAGAGCTTGTTCTAGCCAATCATAGCTAGATCGAGACTTGGAGCCTAATCATTTTGGAGTTTTGAAGAAATCAAGTTGAGCCGAGCATCTCCAATCAAGTCGGCCGAGTTAGTAGAGCTTGTTCGAAGTTGTTTCTATCGAATTTGTGTTGGAGGCCGAGAATTTTGTTCATCGTGTTCATCGCGATTTGCAACAAAAGTGGAAGTTTCGATCCATTTCATTTAGGATCAAAGTTCGAATTGTGTTTGAATTTGAAGTGATTGTGAAGATTTCAAGTATGCCGCCGAGATGAGCTAATCGTCACCAAAACGTTGAAGCTTTGTATCGAAGAGAAGAAGCTGATGAGATGGAGCAAAGAATCAATGAAAACTTTAGTGAAAAGCTTAACGAAGGAATTGGTCGATTAGAGAAGATGATGTTAGAGATGAATCAAAATCGGAGAAGGGTTTCACCTGAATCAAACCATGGGGGAAGTAGAGTCTCACCACAATCTAATCGAGAAAGAAGTGTTGATAATGATCAAAGGCGTGGGAGGAACGTGGATGATCTTGAACGGAGGAATGTATATAGAAGGGATGATGGTGGTAGACGAGATGGTAGTAGAGATGTGGGTGGACGAGATAGACAACGATATACATCTAATCTTGAAGAGGAGTATGATGGGGGTAGTGTTCGAGGACAAGGACGAGGACAAGGAAGAAATCACTCTGAGTATGATCACAAGTGGGAGTCAGGGATGAAGACTGAAATTCCTGAATTCAAAGGTGGTATGCAAGCGGAGGAGTTTTTGGATTGGGTGGCTAATGTTGAAGAGATTTTTGACTTCAAAGAAGTTCCAGAACATCGTAGAGTGAAGTTGGTTGCTACAAGGTTGAGGGGTAGAGCTTTGGCGTGGTGGAAGCAAACCAAACTTACACGTGAACGGATGGGGAAGTCAAAGGTTGAATCATGGGAGAAGATGAAGAAATTGATGAAAGCAACGTTCTTACCTTACAATTATCAATCTTTGATGTATCAACGTTTGCAGAATTTGAGGCAGGGCACAAAGAATGTTAATGATTACGCAGATGAGTTTTATCAGCTTATTGCGAGGAATGATATTATGGAAACGGAAGAGCAGCTGACATCTAGATTCATTGGGGGATTGCGAATGCAGATTCAGGATATGGTTAACATGTTTGATCCTAGATCTATAGCGGAAGCACATCAGAAAGCATTGGCTTGGGAGAAACAGGGACGACGAGGAAGTGGTGTGTTTACAAATTCCAATAATCAAGTGAAGGGTGTTAGTGGAAGTTCTAATGTTTCAAAAGTTGTTGCTAAACCAGTTGTGAATGAGGTTGGAAAGGCGAAAGTCAATAATGGTTTCAAGTGTTATAATTGCCAAGAAATGGGCCACAAAAGTAGCGAATGTCCAAAGCCGAAGAAGAGAGCTATGATAGCGGAGGTTGAGGATGAGGATGAAGAAGCTGAATATTCCAATTCACCACCTGATGAGGAGGAAGAAGAAGTGACAGGAGACGAAGGTTATAATCTAATGATGAAGAGGTCCTGTTTAACACCAAAGCAAGAGGAGGATTGTAGCTGGTTAAGGAGCAATATTTTTCAGTCAACATGTACCATTCTGGGAAAGGTTTGCAAATTTGTTATTGATGCTGGAAGTTGTGATAATATAATTTCTTCAGAAGCTGTGAGGAAGTTGGCGTTGAAGACTGAGAAACATCCGAAACCATACAAACTAGCTTGGTTGAGGAAGGGCGGGGAGGTGAAGGTTGGACGAAGGGCTTGTGTGAAGTTTTCAATTGGAAAGAAATACAAGGATGAAATCTGGTGCGATGTGGTAGATATGGATGTCTGTCATTTGTTGCTGGGGAGACCGTGGCAGTATGATAGGGCGGTGCAACATGATGGGCGTACCAACAGTTACAGTTTCATGTTTGAAGGCACAAAGATTACTCTAGTTCCAAAGAAGCGACAACAGGAGGAAAACAAGTTGGAGGAGATTGAAGAGCTCAAAACTTTGTTATCTTTGAAGGAGTTTGTGAAGGAAGTAGAGGAGGAACCTGAAGTGTTTTTGTTGATTGGGCGAGAGAGCAGTGAGGAGGTTGAAGTTCCGAAAGAAGCGAAGCCAGTTTTGAAAGAATTTGACGATGTATTTCCAGAGGAGTTACCAATGGAGTTGCCACCGTTGAGGGATATACAACATCAGATAGATCTTGTTCCAGGTGCTGTGTTGCCACACAGACCACATTATCGAATGAGTCCAAAGGAACATGAAGAATTGAGGAGGCAAGTGGAAGAATTGCTTGAACAGGGGCGTGTGCAGGAGAGTTTAAGTCCTTGTGCTGTACCAGCTTTATTGGTACCCAAAAAGGATGGAACATAGAGGATGTGCACAGATAGTAGAGCATTGAATAAGATCACAGTCAGATACAGATTTCTGATGCCGAGGCTTGATGATCTATTGGATCAAATCAGTGGGTCCGTAATCTTTTCTAAGATTGACTTGAAGAGCGGTTATCATCAGATTCGCATTAGACCAGGGGATGAATGGAAGACAACATTCAAGACGAGGGAAGGATTGTATGAATGGCTGGTAATGTCGTTTGGTCTATCGAATGCACCGAGTACATTCATGAGGGTGATGAATCAAATTTTCAGACCATACATTGGGAAATTTGTGGTGGTTTACTTTGATGATATTCTGATCTACAGTGCTAGTACAGAAGAGCATGTTCAGCATTTGAAGAAAGTGTTAATTATTCTTCGTGAGGAACAATTCTATGCTGCTACAAAGAAGTGTGTTTTTATGGCGAGAAGTGTTTTATTTCTGGGGTATGTTGTGTCGGAAGAAGGAATACAGGTTGACCAAAGTAAAGTCGAAGCTATCAGAGATTGGCCACAACCCAAGACGATAACGGAAGTTCGTAGTTTTCACGGGTTGGCTTCATTTTATCGAAGGTTTATTCCACACTTTAGTAGTGTGATGGCGCCTATGACTGATTGTATGAAGGGTAAACAGTTTGCATGGACGGAGGAAGCCGGGGTTGCTTTTGATCGAATCAAAGAACTCTTGACGTCTGCACTAATTCTAATATTACCAGATTTTCAGCTAGTGTTTGAACTACATACTGATGCATCCAAGGTTGGGATTGGAGGAGTGTTGAGTCAGAGGGGACGTCCGATTGCATACTTTAGCGAGAAGTTATCAGGAGCAAAGATGAGATACAATACATATGATGTGGAATTTTATGCTGTTGTGTAATCTATTAAACACTGGAGACACTATCTATTTCAGAAAGAGTTTGTTCTTTACACTGATCATGAGGCATTAAAGCATTTACAAGGGCAAGACAAGATTTCAACAAGACATGCATCATGGATTGCATATCTGCAACAGTTTACATTTGTTGTGAAACACAAATTGGGAGTGACGAATCGTGTTGCGGATGCTTTGAGTAGAAGGAATCATTTTTTAACAACAATGAAGATTGAAGTAACGGGATTCGATGTGTTACCAAAGTTATTTGACGAAGATCCTTATTTTGCAAAGTTTGTTGATAAAGTCAAAAATGGGGAGACGGATGAGTTCGCGATGACAGACGGTTTTCTGTTCAAAGGAAATCGATTGTGCATACCTGATTGTAGTTTGAGAATGAAGATTGTAAAAGAGCTACATGAAGAAGGACATGTTGGGAGAGACCGTACATTACAGTTGATTTCACAATCTTACTTTTGGCCATCAATGAGGAAAGAGGTGGAAAGGTTTGTTGAGCGATGTCATATCTGTCAGGTTTCGAAAGGAACTGCAACTAATGCTGGGTTATATATGCCGTTACCTGTACCAACTAAACCATGGGTTGATGTGAGTATGGACTTTGTGTTGGGGTTGCCAAGAACACAGCGTGGTAATGATTCCATTTATGTGGTGGTTGATCGATTTTCGAAAATGGTACATTTTATTGCTTGTAAGAAGACGGCGGATGCTGTTCATGTTGCTCAGTTGTTTTTCAAAGAGATATATCGACTTCACGGATTGCCAGAATCGATTGTATCAGATAGGGATACTCGTTTTCTAAGTCATTTTTGGCTAAGTTTGTGGAAGATGGTGGGAACGAAGTTGAACTTTAGCAGCGCTTATCATCCGCAAACGGATGGACAGACCGAGGTTGTGAACGGATCATTGGGAAATTTGTTGAGATGTCTTGTGCAAGACAATCTGAAGAGTTGGGATGTGAAGTTATGCCAGGCAGAGTTTGCTCATAATCATGCAGTGAACCGTAGTACGGGTTTCAGTCCATTTCAGATAGTATACTCAAGCTTACCGAGGGGACCGTTGGATTTAACGGTAATACCACAGCCAAAAGGGACGGTTAAACGAGCTGTTGATTTTGTTGAAGGGTTGACTGAATGTCATAGAATCGTTCAAGAACGATTGGAGAAGGCGAATGAGAAGTATAAACGCTCTGCAGATCTGAAGCGAAGAAATGTTGAATTTAATGAAGGGGATATGGTTTATGCTGTGTTAACAAAGGATCGTTTTCCAGTGGGTACTTATAACAAGCTGAAAGCCAGAAAAATTGGTCCTGTAGAAATCGTAAAACGGATTAACAAAAATGCTTACAAGTTGAAGCTACCAGAGGATGTGTACACGTCTGACGTATTCAATGTTAAGCATCTAGTACCTTATCATGGGGATGAGTGTGTCATGGAGAAAGAAGGTGCAAATTCGAGGACGAATTTCTCCCAACCAGGGAAGGATGATGCAGCACAGCCCATATTTGTCGAAGGCATAAGTCGTGATTGACTTAACATAATGAGAGATTTAAGTCGTGACTGACTTAACATAATGGTAGATTTAAGTCGTGACCGACTTAACATGATGGGAGATGTAAGTCGTGACCGACTTAACATGATGGGAGATTTAAGTCGTGACCGACTTAACAGGAGTAAAGGCATAAGTCGTGACCGACTTAACAGAGTGGAAGACCTAACTCGTGAAGAGGTGCAGGTTATCGATTAAGTCGCCAGGACGACCTACCGAGTTATGCAGTAAGAAGGCAGAGCAAACGGATGAAATGTTAGGTCATGAACGACTTAACGAGTCAAGTGGTAAGTCGGTATCGAGTTACGACTTAGTTAAGTCGTACCATCTTAAGTCGCAGAAGCCAGAAGCCATGGATTCTCCTGCCGCTTTAATCTGAGTCGTTGATTCTGCAAGCATCGCATCTGTTAAGTCGCTGACTAGTTATGTCGTTCTGTACGTAAATCTTGAGTCGTATGATTTTTGAGTCGTGCATTTATAAGTCGTAAGTCGTTGATATGGTGTTGTAATGTAACTGCTTATGTTAGGTCATTACTTTTGAGTCGAAAGTCGGCAGGGGCTTGTATTGTGTTGTAACTGTTTAGTCCTAAGTCGCTTGCGTTAATGAGTCATAAGTCGGAGGGTTGATGAGTCGTAAGTCGGAACCGACTTAAGAGTTGTGCAGAATTATAATGTTAGAATGTGCGCCTATAAATAGGCCGTGTGAGTCATTTGTAATATTTTAAGTTGATTTGAAATAAAATTCTCTTTGTTAGCTTTGTGCTCTCAATTTAAATTGGTAGTTGAGTGTAATCTCCTATCTCCTCTTTCGGTTAATCGAGTGCGCTCGATTCAACGATTGCAGAAGCCGATTCACGGAATCAAGTGCGCTTGATCAACGCTCGAAGAATTGAAGATCTCTTCTCACGGTATCGTGCGCGATCAACGTGTCAGGGATAGCTAGAATTCGGTATCTTCGGATCAACGAATTTGGGCATTTCAATATACATCAACTCATCGATTGCTACTTTCATCGATCTACATTGTTTTTGATTAATCCGCTGCGTCAGAAGGCCACACGTTCGCATGCGATTTTGAAGGGATGGGTGTAGTCAAGCTTGATCGGGTTCATGGTGGGGATGAAGTTCATGATGGGCTTTAGTATAGTGGTAGCGGATCGACTTCTGGTGGCTTGGGAGGGGAGCGAAGATCGAAGAAAAGGGGGCGGCTATGGGTTCGTGTGGCTTCGTGAACAAGAAGGGAAGAAGAATGCAGACACGGCCACGATCCATAATCTCAAAATCAACGGCCCTGATCTAGGGTAAAAATAAAATTTAAAATTTGTAAAATTATTGATATTTAAATATATGTAATCTTTAAAATAGCATAACTAATTCATGCGAGGTCGGAATTGGACGAAACAATTGTGAAATTACCAGCAATTGTGAGGGCAGGTTGTTATAACTGTCCAGGCTGGTAATTATTGATTTGTGTACTCTGATGTGAGATATGTATATTACAGTTTTTATTTGTGTAAATAACTATTCATATTATATGTTATTCGGTCCGCTGTGAGATTCTGTTTTGTTTAGTTTTCTTCTTTCTTCCACCTACTTCCTTTCCCCTCAACAATCTATCTTTCCAGCACTCAATCGTTCGACATGTTATACAATGGGCATATTTATGTCGATTTTTCGAGGGTCGAAAGGGCGGGTCGTCACAACAAATTCTCAATTTAAATCTTTATACTTCATATTTCTACTAACCATATTTATATAAGTCAAATTTATATAAACCATATTTATATGAGTCATATCTATATAAACCATATTTATATAAGTCATATTTATATAAATTTACTTTCTTATATTAAATCATTTCATAAGCGTTTAATTTTTTAATATCTTACCTTCTTTTGGATTATGCTAAGAGCCTTTTATTAAAGTTAACCTTTTTAACCCAACATTATCATCGAACGTCTTATAGTCAGATTGTGAAACATAATTCACAAGGAGTTTGTTTCAATGTTTCCATAAATTACTTTCTACCTAACCCATGTTGTGAAAAAGGTAAATTCAATAAACATTAGCCAATGCCCATAAACTGGCCAAGCACGACTAATCAAGTAATAAATGATATAATTTAATATTATCATTTCCGAACAAACAAATACTTTATAAATAACTATGTTAATTATTTGAAAATTATTCTTTTATATAAAATATAATCCTACGTAAAATTATTTTATACATCAATTTTGAAAATATTATTGTGTCGGTTTGTTTTGTTTAAGTGTTTAGGAATCCCTATCGATAACGCTGATCAGACGCATCGACCAGAATCCATACGCATACAGCAGACCAATCAACACAATACAAAATATTGTTATAGCACCAACAAATACGCTCTCATATGTATAATACACTCAAACTCATAATAAGGAATTCCATTACCCTATCTCTTAATGAGTTATACCCAACCAAAGCCAAGGTTCTCGCTTAACCTTCAGCTCTGATACAAAAATGTAACGTTTCTCCTTTTCAATCCCTAAATGTCGACACTAATACATTCATTGTATTCATGTGTCGAGCACCCAAGTGCCGGAAATCCATAAAGCAAAAAGACTCAAAGCATGCAAAGCCATACCCTTACACACACCTTACCTCTTACACATCATACCCTTAAATAAAGCCTTAATTTAGGGGTCCTTTAGTCCTTAATTTTTCTACTTACTTTTACCAATTCAAACTTAGTTTACTTAACCTATAGCTTAGGAAAAAGATGTGTTTAAATCTTATCATATGTTTAGACATGATAACTATTCAAGTTGCAATATATTTACACAACTTGTATTGAATAAAAAGTTGATTTTTAACAAAACGTTTTCCGGTCACATTTTCAGTATTTATCCAAAGTGTATATTTTTGTAAACACATTTCAAAAATAAGTTTTCTAACATTTGTTATTAATTAAAAAATGTTTAACTAGGTTATAAAATGATATTTAATCATATTAAATCTTGGAGAGGTTATAAAATGATATTTAATCATATTAAATCTTGGACACAAATATTTAAATACAAAGTGTTTGAAATTCCGAGTCGTTACATGTACTCATTTGAGTAGTTCGAGAGTAAGGTTTCCAGGTTTTAGGTTTGACGAAATAAACTTCTAAAGTTGTGCAGGAGGTAGAGATAGCTATATAGGAGTCTACTTTTGTCCACTGTGTTATCATTTTGTTTGAATGCATGTAATGGGAGAAGTTGTATCTGTCTAGTAATAAACTCTGATCAACCAAGTGGGCATCTTCATATATAGCTCTTAGAGTATTTTGTAATAATTATATTTTATCTGAACCCGGGTAAAGTTTTGGGATTATGTAATGAATTTGGAAATTAATTAACGAAATCTGTGTTTTGGAAAATTTTCATATTCTTGTGCTTTAATGTTAATGATACTATTAACTGATCTCATTTCTTCATGGGAGAATAATACTATTGATAAATGTAGCATCAGTAACGCTTATTTTTGGGCCTTAGAATAGGGGAGTTACAGGAAGTGTTTTAAGTGAGAATAGTCGTTATAAGTGCACTCTGATACCCCTTAACTTTAACTTGTGTAAATTAGATATTTATGATCTTAACTTGGGATAATTTGATTTGGTTGTTCTCTATACATATTTTGGTGTATTGGACAGTAAAGAAATGGTTTTGAAAAGTTATAGAAATTGTTAACCAAAGTTGTGAAAGTTAGAATAAACATGTGGTTATAAATACACTTTGTAAATATAACATGTTTTCGGGAATTGAAAGATATTCTTAGGGGTTTCATTCCATGGCTTATAAGCACTCTAAGGGGAGTAATTATCATAAAAATTTCAAGTCTTAAATCATTTGTTAAAGTGGTTAAAACTAGCGGTAACGATCGTGCTTTTGAATGTTGTTTTTAACAGGTACTTTCAACAGGATTTATAAATGCTGCAGTAAGTCGCTTATGGTTTTAAGTGTTTAAAAATGATTTATAAATTCCGTATTTTTCTCTAATCTTTGGAGAGATGTTTTCTAACTTATTTTGAAGTATTTTAAAGTTGTTTTGAGTTTAAACATATTTTTAATAACTATATATGTATTTTCAAAGTAAAGAGGTTTTATGAAATAAAACATGTTTTTCATTAAATTATAAATCAGTTATTTTCAGGTAATATTTTACATAGTTATTCAAAACCTATTTAAAAGTATTTTTAAAGTTTTGAAAAAGGTAATTGACCAGGATTAACACTAAAAGCCGACGAGATAGACTTATTTATTTGTGAGAGTTAAGATTGATGTTGAGTACGGATGGAGCAATAGAGCTCTAACCTACCGGTTTCCCACTTGAACGAGGAATAGTTAAGTTGGAATGTCAAAAACGTGTTAATCTTGTTGTTAACTTACTCGTTTAAAAGTTAATTAACTTTGCTTAACGCTAAAAGCCGATGAAGTAGGCTTATCTATTTATGAGAGTTAAGGTTGATGTCGAGTAGGGATATGAGCCACAAAGCTCTAACCTACCGATTTCCCTTTTGAATGAGGTATAGTTAAGTTGGGAATATTGGAAACATATTAATTGTATTATTTTCTAACTTGTTAATGGAAGTCATTAATACTATACTTAACACTAAAAGCCGACGAGTAAATTTATCTATTTGTGAGATCCAAGAATGAAGTATCTAGGCAAGGCTCCAACTTACCTGGATTCACTCTTGGGCGAGGAATAATATAAGTTGAAATGTCGAAAATGAGTTAAGTATACGAACATTGATTTTTATACGCAATTGTTTAAACTAGATAATCGATTAGTCGACTAGCGAACTTAACCAAATATTATCTTAGATCTTTAAAAGAATGTTTTTACAGATGATATAAGTATGAAATGTTTTTGGGTTTGTTGTGACATTATGTCAATAACATTCATCTTTAACCCTTTTTGATTATACTTATGAATGTAAATAGATGTTTAAAAAGAATGTTTTAAAGATAAGCATAAGTGAAATGGTTTAGGGTTTGTAATGACAATGTTTAAGTAGCATTAGTCTTAAAATTGTTTCGGGTTTGTAGTGACAATGTTTAAGTAACATTAGTCTTAAACCTTTTGAATGGATTTGTGAAAGTAGTTGGATCCTCAAAATGGATATTTTGAAGGAAATTATAAGTAAGGAATCTTTTGGAAAAAGATAGAAAAAACAAAGGTATAAAGTAAGAAATCTTGTTAATGATTTGTGAATACTTATACCATTTGAGATAAGTATATGAATACATTTTGAAGTATTGAAAGGGTACAAATGAGTAGTAGAAATTGATAAACAATGTTTTATTAGATAAAAGAAGCATTACTAATAAAAGAGGTTTTAATTAATAAAAGTATTACTTAAATAAAAAGGTGATGAAGTGGCATATGTGACTTAATCATGCTTTGTCTGACTTGATCGTGCTTTGTTTGTTTACTCGATTATGGAAAGCATTTAGTAATATACTTAGCACTAAAGCCTATGAAGTAGGCTTGTCTATCTGTGGGAATTAAGATTGATGTTCGTGTAGGGATATGAGCAACAGAGCTCTAACCTACTGGCTTCACTCTTGATCGAGGGATAGTGTAAGATGAAAATATCGAAAAATTGATAAGTATATGAGACTTAGTTTCAATATGTGATTGTTCTAATTAGTATTGAATGACCAAATTGTTGATTCGGTCTTGAAGAGACCGGGATTGATAATCTTTTTACTTATCGAAAACCACTTCAAGGTTGAGATACGTCTTCATCTATCTCTTGGAAGTGGATCTGTTCGAGATATTGGAATCCATGTGTGGTTTCGTAATCAGTTCGAGATGTGGGAATCTAATTACAGATTCGTGTTCTGTTCGAGTGATGAAGATTCGTGTGAAAGATGTCGAATGTGACCTTGACATCGGAAATGGCTAAATACAGAGTAGGCTGCACAATCTGGGGTTTAGCTAACCCACGACAGGATATTGTCAACTCCATATCTAGAGTATGCTTATCGATATTGCACATGGGAGTTAATGGTATTTAATTCCATGTTGTTCATTTTTATGTTTGGACGTGGGCCTTTGTGTTTTCCTTATGGTATATATTTTATCCAGAGATATACGATGCTTGGAAGGTAACTTCCGATCCTTGTGCATGGAATTCGAATCCAGCTTCTTCGGAAAGATCTTCATGGAAAATCCATTATGCTAACGTTCCTTATTGGTTTTGATTGTACCCTCTATTATGCTATTGAATGTAACCAATGTAACCATTCCAGCTGTGTAATAATATTTATATTCTACACCTTAGATATCATCTAATATATCACCTTATTTGCTTATTAGATGATGGTTCTTTTAAGGGGATAACTGTTATGGCATTCCATGCGGTCTCAAAAGTACTATTATATATTGATCACATATTTCGTGAATATTCGTACCAAACTTATTTCTAACATGTGGCTTTTGTTTTCCCTAAATTCCTCATGTGCTCATTCAAGCAGTCTGAGAAAGACAGGTTTCCGTTGATGTTCATTGGAGCCCGAGAAGACGAACTAGATGCTTCACCTAGCGTAGTATTATTATTTCCACTGCATTACTGTATTGTATATATCAACATTTTTGAGGATAGATAGTTATAACTATCTAGGCCAATGAGAGTACATAGGTATAGTAACTTCGAAATTTCTGTATCGGACTAACCCTTTGTACTGTTCTTTTGGTATTATATATTACCGTTCCGCTAGTGAGATTCTGATGTTGTGTTCTCTCTTTCTTGTTCTATTTCTTTTTCTTCTTATTTTATTTAACAATTCGTCTTTCCAGCACTTGGGTGTCTGGCATGTGAATATGGTGAATGTGTTAGTGTCAACATTCGGGGGTCACTACACCAAAAAAGACTTTTGGTGGCGTTGAAAAAACGCTACCATAACTTATGGTAGCGTTTTAGAGAACGCTGCTATACGACATGCAACTAAAAGTCTAAAACTTTTTGTTACGTTGTAGTAAACGCTACCAAAAGTCACTTTTAAATGCAACTATAGGTATTTTCTGTAGGATTTAAAAAACGCTACCAAAAGTCACTTTTAAATGCAGCTATAGGTTTTTTCTGTAGGGTTAAAAAAACGCTACCATAAGTCTTCATTTTTTGGTTGCATTTTTTGTTTATATGCTTTTTTTGATTTTCAGTAGCGTTTTTAAAATGCAACTGTATAATTTTTATATTAGTTTATACAAACAATCAATCATATGATCATCATATTCAAATAATTGCAAAAACATGCTAATCTCACAATCAAATATAATATCCATAATCAATTCGATAGTAGTTTTTCAACAAAATAAGTCACATACTACAAGCATTCACAGACAAGTTTCCACAAATGGTACTAACAAAATACAACAACATATATAACAATTAAATTCATGTTCGTTGCTTGATTACCAATAGTTCTTTGTTGTCGACAGTCTTCGCTTCGAAATAGCTAATTACCAGCAAACGAGTTTAACAATCAACAATATATATATATATATATGTATGTGTTTCATTTTCTGAATCTCCTTCTTCAACAAGATCACCTTCCACTTCAGCTGTAGCTTTTGCATATCTTTCTAAGAACTCTTCTTCGGTTTCTTCAAGGTCCTCATAGTCTGAATCCTAGTATTTATGATAATTAATCCTTTTTTATAGATGTAGAAAATTTTTAAAAATCATAACAAACGCATCATTGATTGAGAGTAAGGCATTCAAAACTGTTAAAGGGATTTTTATGTCAATGAAAATACAAAGACTTGCTTACCTCATCATAGTCAGACTCTTCATCATCTTCATCTTCTCCATCGTCACCATCTTCTTCATTATCATCTTCATTTAAAGCTTCATTTTTTTCTTCCTTCTGAACTTTTTTCAAATTAATAGTTTCCTTGAGTAGAGAGAGAGCATCGTCTATGCAAACAGTCTTTATCTACTTGGGATCTTAGCAGTCGCTCAACCAGCTTTGCTAATGCAATTGCTACATAACATTATAAGGTTATCAAAAAGAAAATCTTTACCATCTTTGTAAACCGGGCTACAACAGTTATACGGATGTAAACTGTTTGATAGGCAATAAATTATGTGCATCCATATTTTAGGCAGCATTGTTTTGATTAATTTAGATGTTTTGTCCAGCATCTTTTTTGTTGAGGAGCTTATTTCTTAATTTAGTCCTATAATTGTTATGCTTTATTTTATTTAAGGCATAAGAAAAACTTACCAGCTAATTTGATTTCAGACTTCAACAAGAGACAAGGTTTAGAATCGCAAACTGAAAATTCAGCCTAACCACAAGCCCAAGTCATGAAACCTTTATCTTCTTCCTTGTCCAAAACTTTCTCGATAACCTAAGGACAAGAAATATAACAAGATGAGATAGCCAACAGCAAAGGTTTATGTATCCCACTAGACTTGTTGTGCACCATTTGAATACCTTTCAAGCAAGAAAATGCAGCAATTGTAAATGACACAACAATTGACTGCTTAATAGCTAGCGTATCAACTAAAAATTTTGATACATGTAATAATTCATGCACACAAGAACATGCCCTCCTAGTAGCAGAAGGATAAGCATGAATACCTGAACTAACAAAAGCTGAAATGCCTTCAATGATGGAATTCTGAGATAGTGATTTTTCCATGAAGAAATTTGTGTAATCGTGATCTTTATGCAGATTGACAGCTTCATGGATAGAATCAAAAATCGCCAGATCCTCTGTCTCTTCCCAGTCATGCCAATCTGCAATCATGTGAGCCCAAACAACTAACAGTTCTCTCAATTTCAATTCTACAACATCATCTACAGATCTAACTGATCGCATGACAAATCCAAGCAACCGAGAAAGGTCATTTAAACATGAAGAAGCTGGGAGAAAACTGGAAGTATTTGCTTCCTGATTTCAACCGGTAAAAAAAAGAAATATATTATTCCTAAATAGTTAGAAAAATTAACATGCATGAGCATTGAGTACATTATACAATTTTCAGAACAAAAATGTACCATCAGTTCACATTGCATCAGCCAAGCATGTTGCAGTAAACTCGAAAATATTCTAGAAGAGGAAGCACAGCTCAAAAAATGGTCAAAGGCTTCCTGCAAGTCAATATCTTGAAGACAACCTTCCCATATTTGTACAATAGTAGCCAAAGCCGAAAGGCCATGTTCAACAACCTGGCATGTGAATAAATTACTCTTTGAAAAAGGCACACATTATCCAATTTTATTCCTAGTTTTGGAATATATATCAAATAATGACAATAAACAAAAGTTACGCCTTGTTTATCATCATTTTAACTTTACCCTTTTAAAGAATAATTACTAATTTGATTGTTTAACTATGAAAAGTTGAGACAATTTTACAATTATCGCACAATAATCTATCATAAAGTTGGAACAATTATGACCGACAGAATATAGATACATCTTGTTGTTGCTACGATGTCTAGTAAGCCTATAATAGTGTGATTCCTTGACATGAAAATATACGAGCCAATTTCACTTAATTAGGAACAAATCCCAAGTAGCAAAGGCTTATAGTTTTTATATATACGTTTTCTATTAGTGCTACCGGAAAGGATGAAAAGAGATAAGATGCTGGTGGTTAGCCTGCCCCGTTTGGATACTTAGCTACATTGATTGAATATGGCGCTACAAGTTCACTTTTACAAAAGAATCCATAGACGATTTAAAATTAAAAAACAGCAAATCAGTTTTCATTATTCATTATTCACTACTAGAGATGGATCACTAAGAGAGGATATCATAGAGGGAGAGAGAAACTTATGTATATAGTTTAACTAGAAATTTGAAGTCAAAAATGTCAAATATTTGATAGTCTTGCAGTATTGATCAGTTATCAAACTCGTGGCAAGCATTATTTTAAATTTCTGATACTGATCAGATTAAAAAATATGTGTGTGTCAGGTGATTAATTGAATTGTTTATGTTGCTCTCTGGACTATCACACTTAATCCAGATTTCAAAACCAATGTTCTTTCAATCTGCTCAGAATTATTTAGTTTGTCTAATGCCTTTATTTTTAGATGACTTTTTGAAATTACTTATATTCATGCGGGTATGTTCATTTTCATTTTTTCCTAACATGCGTGAGGTTGCTATTAAACAATGTTAAAAGGTTGAATAGTCTTCAGGTCTATTAGAAGTAGCAGTAAACTAGTTGAGTTCTCGTTGGCACTACCAGTGATAATTTTTATCTTATCAATAACATGTTGAATATATGGAATGTATATATATAGGTATGTGTATGGATATCACACAATTGTTTTGTATATTAATGTGGTTGGTACTGTCTACTTAACCCTAAGTTTGCTTAATTGTGCAGCCTGATGAGCCAGTAGTTGAAGAATACAATGAAGACGACGACGACGAGGATGACGACAAGGATGAGGAAGAAATACCGGTTGATGTTGCAAAACAATTAGGACATCGCTATCTTGTGCCTTTACTATGAGTATGGCCACATTATGAAAAATGAATTTGATAATTACTACAGTTATGGGTTTGATCTGAATGACCCAGACAGTGACCTTTTATAAGTTTTATTAGATAGAGAATCAGAAAATTACCAAGCATTGGAAAATCAGTAATGGACCAGGTACAACATCATTAACATCTATACAAATCAGCATTGTTGGGAGGAAAAATCAAAATTGAAACATGGATCCAATAACATCCAAAGTAATATTAGTGACAACATTAGTACTAATAGCTCTAACCGCTACAGGACATCTAATTTTCAATCCAAATAAATACGTACCTGGCAGTGCCTTCGAAGCAAATTTAGTGGTCAGGATGTCCTCAGGACGCTGACAGCGATCAACAATTTCATCAATTGTCAACGACTTTACCGGCTCTCTACAATTGCAAAATTGAAAACACAAAATATATCACAGTTTGAATTATAAATTCCTCCCGCAAAGTAGTGAAACTGATTTATTAATGGCAGATTCCAGACAAATAGATACTCTCTTGTAGAAGCAGTATTCATATTTTCTATTGTATTGAGAAGAATATGTAGTGAAACAATTTACATTTAAATTCAAGTTATCAAGTATTTATAGGTTATGATGTCTATGGTATAGCAGAATGTTATGATTCCCTTTTGCATCACACTTTTGCATCAGCTCCTGTTTACAGTTTGGGCCAGTAACCTCAGAATTGCTGTCTTCGGTTTTCTGATGTGCACCCTGTTCTTACAGACTGCCAAAACCAACCCTTATGACTACAGATGTATGCATTTTGTTTGTGCACTATTCTTGCTGCACCTTATCGCTAGACTGGCACACTCAAAAATTATTTATTTAAATATGTCTGAGTTAGTTTGTAATCCATTGTGTATTTAAATAAAGCATGACATATCTACTTTTGACTATATTATAGCTCTCGACCAATTGTGGTCAATTTTTACAGATCCAAGCAGAAAACTTTGTTATTTTCAAAACAATTTCACTTTGTATACCCTCAACAAAGAGAAATTTTCATAAAAATATTTTATCAAGGTATTAAATGGCTTTGATAAATAAACATTCAATTATTGGTGATATCTGCCTCCAAAGCACACAAAACTTTCATTGCCATTGTATGAATATTTGTCATATGTTAAGATAAAAAAAATAGTTCAACATGGAGAATGTGTAATTTCATTATCATTCATAATCTTCCATTATTACAGTGCTCTGTTTATAGTTTGTATATCTCCTATGTTCATGCTTGTCAAGTAATACATAAACCTTACTGTAGATAAGCTTCAGATAACCAATATCATGTGTACATGCACATATACAAATCTATCTATATTCTAACTTTATATATCACACAATGCTATTGTGTAACTATTCACAGAAGTGTAAATTATGGCAAGTGGGATCATATTTGGTCTGAAGACTACCATAGAGGCTGTGTTTCGAGATTATACAAATGAAGACTATGGATTGATTTCATAGTAAAATTTCATTTCCCCATTTGGTAAGTAAAATGATTACAACTAATAAAAATAAGCTTAACCCTCATTTTATTTTGTTTAATTAATATGAGATGTCTCATGTTTGGTGTCATTTTTACTTAAGCTTCCTAGATTACAAATTTGTAGATGATATAGCAGTATTAAAACATTTTGGGATTAAAGATGGATATCAGGTACACATATGGTAGTTTCAGTTGTTTCATAAATTTATTTTTAGTTTAACTGACATCTTCTCATTCTTTGTAGAATGTTTATGCAGCTTCTGTTCACTAGAAAACTTTAAGTAAGATTATATCTAGATAAGCAAATAAAGAAGGACCATAGAGAAAATTTTGTTCATAATGCATTGTAAAATCTTTTTAACTAATGTATTACTTTCATTTTTTATGCATTTATATTCTTAACAAAACTAAAAACCGCTGTTTATTTTAAGAAATCATAAGGGTCCGAAGAAGCTGAAGGATGCAACAAAAAAGAGGAAATTTATGTTAAAAGTGGACGAAGTAGAAGTCTAGATGATGTAACTTGCAGCAATCAAGATCAAAGAATTGTTGAAAATGCCACTATTAGGGGAAAAAAATTCAAATTAACTCTTAGGCTACAGAGTACGCTTTCATATTCAAAACTCGATGCACCTATCAAACCATATAAAATCATCCGGTCTAGAGCTAACATGGGTTTCTTTCACTATCATACTAAAAAGGAAAGTCAAGAAGAAAACCTTCAGGTATTTTAGCTTTCTTGTGACCATCAGCAAGTTTGCAAACATTGTCTTTCATGGCAACATAAGCTGCTGCTATCAATACTCCCACTTTCCTCATCCTTCCTCCTAATGTTTTTCTTACTCATCTCCCTATTAAATAAATAAATAATAAACAAACTATTAGTAAATAACTAAATAAATTGAAGCAATAGTGCACCTATTTAGTTTTGAGACTCAAATATATATCACCTTGGCTATAAAGCTTTCTGAACCAACAGCAACAGATCTAACTGGTGCACCCAAACCCTCCGACAAACATTTCTGCATCTTTATTATCAATAAGTCACTTGTATACCAGGAAAAATACAAAAAAGTAGCCATAAAAGATGTAATAAATATAGCATTACAGAAACAGAATCAGTTGCTTGTATAAGCTTTGAAATTGGAACTCCCAATCCCTGTCATATTATTTTCAACCTTCAATGGAAACTTTTGAACATATATCCACATATACAAACCATATCGAACAGTATAAAATCCATATATAAAATTAGGGTTTGTGCAAAATTAGGTTTGTGCAGAAATCCACTTTATCGAACCACATAAAATATATATATATATAATCACAAAATACATATATAAAGGTCCATACCGATTTAGGGTTCATGCAGAAATCTAAAATAGACGGTAGTAGATTGAAGGAGGGTCGATCTACAATGTGGAGAGGGGTGGATTGATGGAAAGGAGTAGCCCAACGATGATGATGAAGGAAATGTTGGGCTTGGTTTAATATTGATGGAGAGGAGCAGATAAAATTTTTGTAAAGTGAAGGTGAAAATGTAGAGGAGGAAACATGGAAATGTAAAAACGTAAAAGTTTATTGCTAATGGCGGGAAGGGCGGCAAATTTTGGCAGCGTTAGTCAAAATTAAATATACAAATAACAAAGTATAAAATAATAATAGTTGCACTTACCTTTGAAATGCTGCTAATAAGTGCAACTAAAGCTAGATTTTCTTGTAGTGGGTCGAAACGGCAGGATGTTACACTTGGTATTAGAGCTGAAGTTTAAGCGAGAACCTTGGCTTCTGTGGGGTATTACTCATTAGAGATAGGGTAAGCGACACACTAGAATGATTTGAGTGTATTATACACATGAGAGCGTATTTGTATTTGTTATAAACGTATACCTTAAAGGTAATTACAATTGCAAAAATTAAAGATCTTATAAAAGGTAATTTATATAAGGGTGAGTTGTTAAAGTATAGTTCAATTAATGTAGGGATTAATGAAGTTCATTCGTTACCCATCATTAATTTGTTTAGCCGTGCTCGGCCGGTTTATGAGCATTGACTATCATCTATTGATTGTTGATTTATGCTCAACTAGTTTATGAGCAGTTTTACCTTTTCACTACTGGGGTTGTATGGACAATATTTGTATATGCATTGAAAATGAACACCTTGTGAATTTAGTTTGACATTTTGACTATGAGGCGTTCGATGATAATGTTGGGTTAAAAGTTAGATTTAGTAAAAGATGTTTATTTAATCTGAGAAAGATAAGATATTTTGTAAAATAAACATTTCTGAAAGGATCTTGTATAAGAAAGTTGTTTTATATAAGTAAGGTTTATAAGACATGATTTATAAATGAAAAGGATTTAAACTGATAGTTGAGAACTTAAATCCCAGTATTTTTGAAAATATTTTTCAAGATTTAGAAAATAATAGTAGCATTATTTGAAAGCAAGTATTTAGGAAATTGGTTTATGGAATTGAGGTCATGGTACTTAGTAATATTTACAAAGTATTTGATACCATTTTGAAATGATTTTGGTTAAGTCCGAAAGGCATGATTTGGATATACTGAACTCACTTCTGTCGCTTGAAAATAATTTAGGTGATGAATTCAACATTACCAGCATTCATTTTTAGGTTTCTAAGTGGGGGATGCTACAAGGTTGTTTTAGTAAAACAGATTCAGATTTGAGTCCAAAAAGTATGATTTGTTATACAAAAGGTATATGTATATATTATTATTTCAGAAAGACTTGAAATAAAATTCGGTGTTTAGTTCTAAAGCTTTTCTTTGGAAAGAAATCTGATATGAATATTTTATAAAACTTTTATATGTATATTATGTAGGGTGCTCGAGTGGTAGTGGCATAGTCTGGAATAAATGTTGAGACCTTTTCATGTTTTCCCTTTTTGGATAAAGCGTGTTTACTAAATTATTAAAATTTGTTAAGTTATTTTGTGGATACATATAGCCTATGCATTAGGATTGTATGGTATGTGCATATTGTTATGATATATTGTTTGGTAGATTTCATTTGTTAAAATGAAATGAGATTTTCGATGATTTTGGACGGTTGGAAACTTCTGAATCTTTATAGAACTTGAAGCAAAATGTTTTTGGTGAAAATATAAAAGTTGAGTTTATATAACACTTGAATTGAGAAGGTAGTAAGTTAAAACAAGTTTTAAATTTGTTGAACATCCTTTTTAAGTAAAATAAAATTTGATGTTTTGTATACACTCTTAGGATGTCATGGAGTATTATACAAGTATGAACTTAGATTGTAAAAGTAGATAAACTTGAAGTTATGTTTTATTAGATGGTTCAAAAATGATTTTAGTATTAATAAGACATATTATTTGTGTAAAAGAATGTAGTAAAAGATATTGGTATAGTTAAGAAACCAATAGGATAAATACATGAGTCTTATGTAGATCGTCTTATTCATATGGCTATTCTTGATCCAATATTCAAGTACATGATTTCGAGGTGATTTACCCCGATCCGAACAAGAATTTTTCACTTGATTCTTGACGGCGAACACTTGATACAGATTCTTGATAAGATCCCAGAGTTTTCTATCATAGTATATGACTATGTAAGGAGAACGAAGGTTTCTAATCAAGGAACCTGATCGGAGTTCGCACTAGAGAGGTCAAATGATCTATACTAGTTGGGAAGTGAAATTTATGCGATCGAGCAAGTGATCAGATCAAATGTTGCGTATGGATGGTCCATGTGCATTGTACGAGCTTTAGTATATGCATACTATATTTGTTTGCTTATGGAGAGTTTAGGTGATGATCCTTCGATTTGTTATGATGTAGCATGAATTGTATACTAAGTAATTACTTGAGGCTGTTGAGAATAAAGTATGCTTAGTAGGTCGTTTATCATCCTTGTGCGATGAGAGGAATTTAGACTTGGGCAAATCGTGAGCTATGTTTGCTAAGTGATTTTGAATACTGTTATGTATTACTATATGATTGTTTCTTTGGTTTCTCGTGTTGGAATTTTGAGGATGAAATATTCTAAGTGGGGGAGAATGTAACGACTTGGAATTTCGGACACTTAATACTTAAATATATGAACCATTTAAATATTTGAATCTTGGATCTAATGTTATTAAAATGATTTAATAAGCTTGTTAATCCCCTTTTAATTCATAACTAATGATGGTAAACTTAATTTGGAAAAACGTTTACAAAAACAAATACTTTGAAAAATATCGATAATGTGATCGAAAATCATTTTATCGATAAACAGCTTTTTACTCGTCAAGTTGTTCAAAATTTTTTTGCATATACTTATTTGCTTAGGAAATTAATAAAATGAAATAAAAACTTTTTACCATTTATGGAAATAAATTTTTTGGAAGATGTCATGGATGATGTCATCAAAGATATTATAAAAATAAGCTTTTAAGGAAAGACTTAACTCTTAAGTGTTATGTAAAGGAGAAGTGATGGGAGGTAAGCCTTACATGACATGAGAGGAGCATGAGAAAAAGGTTACGCAACACCATTTAAAGCTTATAAAAGAAGGGGCACACCGTTGATAATAAATCACAAATTCACAAAGCTTGGAATGAAGTAAGGGAATATAAATGGTGGAAGTGCTTAATCACTAATCCACTAATTCTTCTCTAACTTTTTCAAGTCTAAACCAAATCATCTCCAATCTCTTCTAAACTTTGGCTATAGGCCTAGAACATCATGGGAAGCTTGAATATCAAGTCAAAGTGGAAGAAATGTGAAATGAAGAAGGGGTTCCAAGAGGGGGCGTGAACCATGGAAGTAGAGAGGAGGTGTTGCCTTAGTTGAAAAGTGCTAAAGGTTGGATCTTTAGGAGTTTGGTGATGGTTGGAGGTGTTCTTGAGTTGCGTTGTGCTTAAGCAAGTGTTTGGTTTGGATCTAAGTGAGTTATCTCACTATCTTGTTTGTATATATTGTGTATATATATGTTGTGTTTGAATTATAAAGTTAAAGTGATATTAACTAATTAATGTTTAAAACTTTGGACCCCTCTTACTTTTGAAAGAAAATGACAACTTCATATTGTATAACATCACTTTTATTACCCTTTTAAACATGTGGTATGGCCTTGACTTGATGTTAAATGGTTGTTTGACTTGTGTGTTGAATTGAAGTATGTTTGAAAGCGTTTGAAGCGAGAATAGTCGTTATAAATGCACTCTGATATCCCTTAAATTTAACTTCTGTAAATTGGATATTTATGATCTTAGCTTGGGACGATTTGATTTGGTTGCTCTCTACACATATTTTGGTGTATTGGACAATAAAGAAATGGTTTGGAAAGTTATAGAAATTGTGAACCAAAGTAGTGAAAGTTAGAACAAAAAGGTGGTTATAAAAACACTTTGTAAGTATAGCATATTTTTGGGAATTGGAAGATATTCTTAGGGGTATCTTTCCATGGTTTATAAGTATTCTAAGGTTAGTACTTACTAGAAAAATTCCAAGTCTTAAATCATCTATTATAGTGGTTAAAACTAGTCATAAAGATCATGCTTTTCAATGTTACTTTTAACCAGGATTTTCAACAGCATTTATAAATGCTGCAGTAAGTTACTTATGGTTTTAAGTATTTAAAAATGATTTGTAAATTTTGTATTTTTCTCTAATCTTTTAAGAGATATTTTCCAACCTATTTTGAAGTATTTTAAAGTTTTTTTGAAATTTAAACATATTATATTATATATGTATTTTCAAAGTAAAGAGGTATTATGAAATAAAACATGTTTTTCATCAAATTATAAATTAGTTATTTTCAAGTAATATTTTGTATAGTTATTTAAAGTCTATTTAAAAGTATTTTTAAAGTTTTGTAAAAGGTAATTGTTGATGCCAAAATGGGCATCAACACCCAATAGAATCTAGTAGAGATTAAATAAAGAATGAAATTAAAACAGAGCAAGTGTCCTAAATGAACACACAGATTTTTATAGTGGACCGACAATCTTAGCCTACATCCACTTCATATTTTAATTGAATTTGGACTTGATTATGACTACAAGAATGTTTGGATCATGTAGGATACATTAGTACAAAAATGAAGAATAAAAATGGAAGAGCCTTTTCAGCAGCAAGAAGGATCCCTTTTCTGACGCCATATCTGTTGTATTTACGGGGGAAGATGTGCATGGATCAGACTGAAATTTCGGCAGAAGGTTCGAAAGACCATGACAAGGCCACCCAAAAGTTTCTAGGCCCATCAGGGCCCACAATAGGGATCGGTAATGATCCCTATTATTGTGTCCAAATGGGTTGCGATCCCTATGAGGGGTGTCCCATGATGTTAGCTGCTTGCTCCCCAAATTTTGTGCAATTCCAATGTACAGTTTGTGAGATATCACATTTTCCGTGAAGTATTGTTGCTTGAGTTCTGATTTCTACCGATCCCTCCAAAGGGAGTTATGTCGATCCCTCCAACTTCCTCCAATCAGAATGAGATCCCTAAGGGGTGTTCCACATGTTGTTGTAAGCTTGTACTCCAAGTTTCATGTTGATAGCAGGTGTAGATTTTGAGTTATTGATAGATCATCGCTGCAAAATTGAGTTGTGGAATCAATACGATATGATCTATAGTGTTGATTATTGATCGTACCTGATCCATCTTTTGGGGAGTGGTGAGCTTTCATGCTTCTGCTTCATATTATCATCTATGCTTCATTTTTGGAACCCACATCATTGCTTTAGGCTATTGGCCTTGATGACAGTTGAGTCTAACTTGTCCAGTCAGTTCGGATATAGCCGGGTCAAAATGCCGGATAACATTTGCCCCTCAAAGTACGTCTTGTTGCATACATAACATGCTTTGAATTGAAGCAAGTTAGAGTCGTCGAAAAAAAATCCATCCAGTTTCCTGAATAGTTGCTATCCTTTTATTGAATTATCTTCCCAGAGTGTTGTATCCCTCTTTGATCGTCATGATGCTTGGTCGATTTCCAATGGTATAAATTAAGGATTGTATTCCATTAGTTTATGTCTGTGTTTGATTCTACAGGGCTAGTAAGCTTTGGCTATCTGATCCAGTCTTTTCTTTAATAACTCCAGGTGAAAATTCAATTTTTGTCGATTCAAGAAATCAATTTTTTTGAATATACACGTGCACGTTCAGGTACACATTCTTGTCATTGGCTCTCAGATGCGTTTGTACACCCGCGAGTCGTCACCAATTCCTTCTAGTTTAATTGCAATTGGATTGCAATTCCTTGTTTATATATTATTTTATAATGAAATAGGGGTTGTAATAAGTCATTCGATGAGAGGGGACTTTAAGTTCTACAGGGATGATGGCCTCGAAGCCGTAAGGAAGGGCGAATGAAGTATGGCCAGTCATGGACTTGTGGGTGGTTCTGTAAGTCCATAATGCTGTTGGGAGTTCATCCACCCACTTGCCTCTAGCCTTTTCCAAAAGTTTCTTTAGAACAAAGTTTATGATTTTGTTTACAGCTTCAACCTATCCATTTGCTTGAGGGCGAGCAACTGCTGAAAATCTCTTTTCAATATGATTTCAATGGTAGAAGTCTTTAAATTTAGTGCTGTCGAATTGGGTTCCATTATCAGTTATAATGGTTCGTGGAAGGCCAAAATGATAAACGATGTTCTAGACAATGAAGTCGATTATTTTCTTCATCATGATCATGGTTAAAAGTTCTACTTCAGCCCATTTGGTGAAGTAAACAATTGCTACGATGGCGTATTTCGTACCACCTTCAGAATTGGCAAGAAGCTAATGATGTCAATACCCCAAGTGGAAAACGGCTATGTACTGGCCATTTGAGTAATTTCTATCGGCAGGGCTCTCGGAATTTTTGCAAACATCTAGCACTCGTCGCATTTTCTAGTGTGATCAGCTGCATCTCGATTGACAGTTTGCCTGTAATACCCGTAGCGGAGTATTTTCTTTGTCAGGGTTTGCCCCTAGTGTGATCGCCGCATTCTTCTTCATCGACTTCTCTCAAGAATCATTTGATTTCATCATGGGCGATACATCGAAGCAGGGGAAAGAAGAAATCCATTATATACATGACTCCTTCTTGGATGATACAGCATGAAGCTTTAGGATCCGTCGTTTTTCATTTCTCCATCTATGAAGGATCCCCTATTGTAGATAGTCTTTGATAGGAGCCATCCATGACTCCTTTTCAAGCTCCGTCTCCAAGATCAAGTTAATCTCCATCTGTCAATGCTTAGAATGTTAAGTACTTCAATCGAGACAAAGTCCATTTGTTGCACATCCCCAGAACTGGCTAGCATGGCCAGTGACTCGGCTTTTTCATTTTGTTCTCCGAGGATGTGTGTAATGGTGTAATACTCGAAGTCGGCTAGTAGCTCTTAGAACCTGACGAGATAAGGAGCAAGACGCTGCCCCCAGTAAGATAATCTTCCCTGACTTGGCATACTACTAACCAGGAATCACAAAAGATATGTAAAGTTTCCACTCCTACTTCTTTAGCAAGTTTGAGCCTGGCGATCAAGGCTTCATACTTAGCTTTGTTATTTGTTATAGGGATGTCGAGTTTCAACACGTAGCAGATCGATCATTCCTCAGGAGTCATTAACACAAATCCGACGCCGGAATACCGATCATGGAAGCTCCATCCGTTCCATCGGTCGGTCGGTTCTCCACTGATTTTCGGATAGTCGTCTGATGTAGTGAATTCAGATATGAAGTCTGCTAATGTTTGTCCCTGGATAGCTCTTCGAGAGAGATAAGTGATATCGAATTGGCTTAGCTTAGAGCAACCTTCCTGACGTCTGAGGTTGCTGTAGGACCTGTCATAACAGCTGGTCGGCGTAGACATTGATGGGGTGAGCCTGGAAGTAATAGCAAAGCTTTCATGATGCAATAATCAGGTAGTACGTGAGCTTTTCCAACTTTGGGTAGTTTCCGTCAGAACCTGCCAATTGCTTGCTAACATAATATACAAGCCGCTGGATCTAATTCTCTTCACATAACAGTGTGGCACTTATGGCGTGTACCGACACCGCTAATAGATGTAAAATTCTTCACGATCCAGTGGCTTGGATAGGATGGGAGGTCTCTCTAAGTGATCTACCAGAACCTGAAACACATCTATGCAATCCTGCGTCCATTCAAAGTTCCACTTCCCTCTTCTGATTAAGTCGAAGAAACAAATACACTTGTCGGTTGCCCTGGACATGAAGAGGCTTAGGGCGACAACCTTCTCATTTAAGCTCTGTACTTGCTTAATCATCTTCGGTATGTAGATGTTTCGAATTGCTGAAATCTTCTAGGGATCAGCTTCGATTCTGTGAGAGTAGATGATGAAACCCCGAAATTTTCCTGACGGAACACCGAAAGAGCATTTCAAGGGATTTAGTTTCATTCCATATTTCTATAGAACACTGAACGTCTCTGCTAAGTCATTGATGTGGTCGTTTGATCATCGTGACTTCACGAGCATATCATCCACATATACTTCCATCGATCGCCCGATCTGGTTTTTGAACATCCTGTTAACCAGTTTCTGGTAAGTAGCTTCAGCATTATTTAGTTCAAATGGCAAAACAACATAACAATGTAGCCCTAGATCGGTAATGAAGCCGGTGTGCTTCTTGTCGGGGATGTGCATCGGGATCTGGTTGTATTCGGAGTACACATCCATAAATGAAAGAAGTTCATATCCAAAGGTTTAGTCTACCATCTGTTCGATCCTTAGAAGTGGAAAATTGTCTTTCTGGCACGCCTTGTTCAGGTCTGAGTTATCGACGCATGACCTCTACTTTCCATTAGCTTTTCTCACAAGAACTGCATTGGATACCTATTTCAGGACGAGGGCACCACGAGTAAACCTATTGTTTCTGAGTTTACCCATTTCCTCTTTAAGTACAGCAAATCCCTCTGGATTCAGCCGCGTTGCTTTTGTTTCACCGGGACATGTTTTGGGTCGATATTCAATGCATGGCTCGCGATAGTCAGTGAGATCACACGCATGTCAGAATGGGTCCAAGCGAACACATCAAGATTCATTCGGAGAAATCCAGCTAATTCCATCATCATTATTGCACTAAGGTGTGATCTGATATTCAGTACCTGTAACGACCCGTAAATGTTAGCCGTTTATTCATTTAATTAATTGAATTTTGTGAAATTTTAAACGATAAAATTTTGAAATAAAAATTTAATATTTGGAATGCGTCTAGTTAAACATAGCGACTGGTAAATTTTCGTCCGAAAATATGAAAGTTTATTTCGTGCGTAAATTCACTTCAATTTAACCAGTTAAAAGCAATGAAAATAAAATGTTTTCGGAACCTAAATATTTTTACATAGAAAAATTCTAAACCATCTTCTGAGCAAACGCTATTTTTCGTTTTTCCAAATTCGGATTTATTTGGCTCCGTCGATCTTATTTTTCTACGATTTTCATGCATTTTCCGCTAGTATAAAAAATTTTGAATTTTTATGATTCAATCGTACCACTGATATCCGTATGCCGTTGTGATCGTCTCGTTGTGCTGATCTCTACGGTATATTCGATTGACGAATTTGGAGTCCGACGTACGTTGCACGTTGCGAAACGCCTAGCGTATCGGTTCCGTAACCAAGTCTTTTGGTTCCATACCCTTTCATTTCCTATCGTGCAAACCCGTGCAAACCAATAGTTATCAACATTAATATCTTCAGCTTTTCACTATTCCCTAAATTCTTGTGTCTCACCTTTACATTTACCAATGCAAAATTTTACCTATTCGTGTTCTAGTTCCTTTCTTCTGTTCAAATGTTTAAGTAGAATATAATAATATCATATCCAAAGTGCTCTATTTGTTTTTATCTGCTCACCACGTTTCCTTCAAACTTCATGCTAAACAAACTATATTTCATCTTTCCTTATTGGCCGCGCTCGTCCCCTACACCTCGCCTTCGTCACCGCACCGAGGCCACCGTGAGGCTATCACCCTGACCCCACATCAAACCCGAAACTCCACCATTCCTCTCCTTTGAAGCCGCCTGCAACCCTTCCTCCCCTCCTTCAACTTATGGCCGGCCGAGTCCCTACCTGCCTCCGCAAGCATCCATAGCAGAGCACCTTGCTCCGCCCTCCCATTCTCTCTCCTTTTTCCCTCTCTCCTCCATGCGAACAGCCATGAACCACCTCTGCAAATCCGATCCACCTTTCCACCTCTTCCCATCTCTTTCCAGCGTATGTGCGTACGAAATAATATGGTATGTATATATTTCTTTGTTTTATAGTTTTACAACTATAAAGGAATTGCATTTTTGAGTTGGTACTGTTATTTGGAAAGGAAGAGTAATATAATATGTTTAAAGTACATAATATGTACATACGTGTTAAAGGCTTGTTTACTTTTCTTTTTTTTAGCAATGACAAACCATATTTCATACACTGTAATATATATATTAGTATGAAGCCTGTTGGATATGAAGTTTTGAGAGTGGCCTGAGTTATCTGTATATATTAAGTTACAGTATAGATTTTTTATCAGTTTTGTTTTATATAAGTTTTGTTTTGTAAAACATATAAAAAAAACGGTCACAATATAATATATATTGTAAATTTTTCCACATATTTTTTTTGGGATCTGATGTATAAAGTGTATTTATAGTTAGCAAATTTATAGATGTATATGTTGGTATTTTTCGTATGTGGCTGTCTACATACTTTAGTTATATGAAGGTTAGTTTATTTTGCAGTACAACACAGAGCCTATCCATTTCAAAAGATATATATATAATTATATTAGCCTATATATTTGAACTAAGTTGGGTATATATGAAAAGTTTAAAGGATACGTATATTTTTGTGTTTGCATGTTTATTATTATTATTATTATTATTTTTTTATTATTTTTTATTTTTATTTTTCTGAACAGCAATTAGACTTCATGTTCACGATATCATATCTCACTCATGTTTTATCGGAATGGGTTGATTCTATTTTTAAAAAAGAGTCGAAGTTACCTAGTTTATGCCTGTCAAATTTTAGCAAAATCCAACATCGTTTGATTAGTGGTCGAGGATCTGGAAGTTAGACCCAGGCAGTTGTTCTTTTGTACTTGAAATTATTTTACACTGCTGCAAACACGACCTGAGTTCATGTTTGATGCATCGTACCTTTTCTCGTCTCTTTTCTAAATCAAGTGATTATTTTGGTGTTTGAAATACAAGTTTTGATCTTTATTCATACCAAATTTCAGACCATTTCGATCTCGGTAGCACATAGAATTATATTGTTAAACTTTGACGCAGGACATGTTTTGTAATTGTTGCTATGTTGAATGTTTTGATTTGATTTCGGCAATTCCTATTTAACAGATTTGCTCGTCGATTCGTGCCAATCTAGTTTATTTCGGAAGTCGTGCTTGCAATGCGTAACTCAACTTCGTTGTCTATTCTCGCTCCCTAGCCTCGAAAGGTGAGCAATCACTCACGATTAACGTTCTTTTATTTATTAAATTTGATTTCAATTGAAACGATAATTGAAATATGCTGCTGCTAGTTATTTACATTGTTGATATATATGCTATTACCTGTTTCAGTTCACCTGTGACATCTGACACCATTATCTAATACAGATTCGATGATTATACAAGTTTGGTTGATAAATGATTGTTGTATGATGTTGAAATTGGACGTTAATTGAAAATGTTAAAGTGATAAATAATATGCAATTGAATTTGTTATAAGATAGTTAACAATTAAAATGGATTTATATGTGGAATTTGATTAGTTAAACATGACCTCTTTTAAATGTTAAATTAATTGACATGTAGAAATAGTATTAACTGCACCTTGAACCATTGAATGAATGATTGTATAAATTGATGTAGTATAAAGTGGATAATTGATATCAAGTGAAGAACCGTATTAATATTAGTGTAATAATCTTTAATCTACATGAAATGATAGTGTAGATTCTAGAAATAATTATATTAATTTGCACAAACAACAATGTAAATTAATACGATTATTTCGAGATTATTTGAATTAATTATTGGATTGCTGTTATTGATTGTTGATATTGCTTGTTTATTTACTTTGACACCATCCCAGTTATCACACTGCAAGTTCCATTTGCTATGCGTTGATTTTGAATTGAAATGGAATCGGGTTGAAATGATAAATACCCAAATGAACTTGACTTAGGATAGAGAATTAAATAAAACCCGATTGGTCAATAATTTGATTTAAAAATAAATGAAGATTTTTTTTGAATAAATAATATGGTTTTGAAACGAAGTTGGAATTTGAATTTTAATGAAAGGAAATGTTAATATTTAATAATCTGAATCAAAATATTAACATAGTAGATGATGAAGGAACATTGTTTTAAAAATTAATTATTTAATTATTAAATTTGGAATTATTAATAATTAAGTTTTGAAATTAGTTAATAATTAAGTTTTGAAATTATTTAATAATTAAATAAGATTGAATTATTTAATAATTAAATAAGATTGAACTCATTATATAATAAGTGAGATTGAACTTCTTGAATAAGTGAATTAAGTTTCTTTATTAATTGAGTTTTGAATTTGTAACTAATAAATAAATTAGTGAAATTGAATTTCTCTAACAAGAAATAAAATGTGATTTATTGAAATTAATGTAAGACTTGAAATGTAAAGAATTTGATTTGATGAATTTAATTTAATTCAATTTGAAGTTTTGATATAATGAAGTCGAACTTAAGTAATTGATTTAACGAATTGGAAGTTAAATAGAAATTGTTTGAATGAAATTTACTTAAGGAATATTGAATGAAATCGATTAATGAATAAATTGATTTGAATGTTAAATTAAATTAATTTAAATGTTTTCGAAATGAAACTGTTATACGAACTTGAATCAATATTTGAATTGTTTAAATAGAAATTGAAATTGAATTATAAGCTTTTGAAATTATGATTTGGAAGTTTTGAAACGTCAATTGTGGAAATTGATTTAGTAAGAGAAATGAAATGTTGGTTTACAAATCCAATTGAAATTGTAATTGTTTTGGTTTTGAAAAATATTAAATGACCAATCGGTGTAATAATTACGAAAGTTATTAAGGAGACCAGAATCGGTTAGGGACATACTCACTGTCTAAACCGAAAACCACTTTAATAACTACACGCGGAGTGTGATCCAGAATGAAGTGGTTGGAATGATGTACGTGATGACTGAAGAAAGAGAACGATAATGGATAGCCTTGACACTTGTGTCAAATTGGAAATGACTAAAACAGGAGCCGTGCCGGGCCAAATGGAGGTTAGCTACCTCGAACGAACACACTTCTTCGAAAACTACTCATTACTTGTTGTCGATTGGTGCACCCTTGATTTTGGGAGTGTTGTGTCGCGGTGTTGCGATCGCTGCGGCGATGCGTTCTCTCCAGTCCGGATCAGGCAAACGGTAGTTTCACTACCTTGGTATTTCCTCATGTGCCTTGTCATACTTGTATCCCTATATACGCGACCACTACGATTTGTTTTGTGTTATACCTATGGAGTACTCCCTGATAGCCCACTAGTTTACGGTGGAGTTTACAGTGCTGTATAGACTATAACGCTTATATAAAATGTGTTAAGAGGGATAATGGTAACGCCTTAACACTATTTTGATACCTTATATTACTGATAGACATTATCTACTTAGCGTACATTACTACCAAGTAGATAGTTTAACGGATCCTTAAAGGATGGTTATTCCAAACATCCTTTGAGTTACTTGTATTTCAATTGCTATTTCACTTGAGTTGGATTTATTGATATAAGAATATTAATCATGACTCGAGTGTTTTGTGTTTTCTTTACGCTCGGGTCAGACTGAGTGTACCAGTATTCGAGACTCACCTTTAGAGTTGGAGCCGCTTGGAGATCCAGCTATCTATCCAGCTTTCAGATATTCAAATGATTCCAGTGATGTATTTTGTTATTATATTTGACTATTGTATTCGAGACATCTGTTGTACCTTATTTTACTCTGATTTGTATATAGTAGCTTCATGAACTACTATCTTTTATTTCCGCTGCAATTATTACTCTATGTCTGTGATCTGTGATTATTTATTTACTGTATATGTTCAGTTTTGCCAAATTTAAATTAACAACGCGGTATTTTGAATTATTCAAGTCCGACATGTGCGAATGCGAATGGTACAAAATATCGGGTCGTTACAAGTGGTATCAGAGCATTGGTAGCTCTAGGCAAAACTTAGCATATAGGGTAAATGTATTTACAGAATCACTTTCATTCGAGTTGAATCTCTCCCTTTTGACTCGATTCCTTTGAATTTTGGAACATTCCCTGCGGTTCCGAAATTCATTCTTGTCCCTCACTATTCGTATTTTTCTGAATTCTAGAGCATCACATAACTCCACTTCGAATGATCTTTATAATGAGTTGGCGGTCCTGCCAATCTCAAATTGATTTGTAAAGGGGTAAAAACTCTTTTAAGATAGCATCGATTCACCGGAGATTTATATATCCTCGGTTTAGATGCTGACATCTTTGGTTATGCCAAATTCTATCTCTTGAGATCAATGTCGATTTGCCTCGGAATTCTACATTGATCTTATTCTTGAAGTCACGGTTGACCCGGTTAAGGTTGCCCGTGATTTATATAAATTTATCAATCTTCCTACTTTGTTATTAATCATCATATCTTTGTTTCGAACTTATCTTCAAATCAAATTTCTCTTTGATTTGAGTCCATCAAATTTGAAACCCTATCCTTATTTTGAAAATTCATTCCTGTATCGTCGAGCAAAGAAATGTATTTGTAAACTAATATATATATAAATGTTTTAATATATGCTGTGTTGTTTGAGTTGTTGATGTTGATTTGGGTTTCCGATCGATTCGTTTGATCAACGTTATCGATAGGATTTCCAAAACACTTGAGCAGAGCAAATTGACACAATATTGTTTTCAAATTTGGTAAAGAAATAATTTTGTATGATTATATTATAAATATATAAGTAAAATTTTCTGAAAAAAAAGAAGAGGTAAATTAATTCGTTGTTTGAAATGATAATATTTGATTTCCATCTATTGGTCGATAAATGAATTTATAAACTTGGTTTATAAACTGATTTAGAATTTGAAATTAAATTAAATTAAGAATTTGAGAATTTAATTTCCAATGATTTCGAACTATGGTTTTAAAGGTTTAAAATGCACATTATTTAAAGGTATTTTGACTATAATTTGTTTCCAAAGAATTTTAATGTATATCAATTAAAGTATTTTCAAATAGAAACCGTTTTCAAAGAATTTTAAAATGTTGAAATCAGTGTTCTTCTCTTTGTCGTTGGAAAATAATTTCGGTGATGGCGGTCGCATCATCGACATTCATTTTCGAGTTTCGAAGTGGAGAGACCATTCTATAGCTTTGCTACGGTTTTGTTTTGGAAAAATATTTTGATTTGAATTTCTTAAGTATGACTTGATTTATATGGGGTATATTATTTTAAAATTTAATTTGATTTAATATATATAGTATATACATAATTATCTCTAAAGGGTTTGAAATTAAACGGAAATTTAATTCTTAAAATTATGATAAAGGATGTTTTCAATTATAAATAAAGCTAAATTTTGGTTAAATATTTAAACTTGAAATAATTGAATTTGAAAATTTTATTTGTATAGTACTAAATTGCACTTCAATATAACTTACCTAAATTGTTCAGAAGTTAAAATGTAATTGGATAATGTACAATAAAAAAAATGTCTTTATAAATAAAATTTGAGTGTTATAATAAATGTTATACACTAAATTTTGATTATAAAGAGGTTAATAGAGTTAGATAGGATAATAAGTAAAACTCAGTTAATAATGAAATAAATTTGTTTGAAAGAATTAATAAATTTGTTTGAAAGAATTAATAAATTGAAATTTGATCAACTTATGAAAATACCTTGAATTTAAAAGCAATTAGTAAATATAAATTAATTTAAATCGGAACTTTTATGGTTTAAATTAATTTATATGGGTTAAATATATGTGATTAGATATATTAAGTAGAATAAATTTAACAATAATTTGGAATAAAGAAGAATTTAAATTGCTAAAAAAAATATGATAAAGACTATTCAAATTTATGGTTTTAGAAATTGTAAATTGAAGATAATTGGATAATAAGATAATGAATTTAGAAATAGTTGAGATTGATTTTAGTGAAATCAAATGGATTAAATCAATTATTGAATATCAATTAATTTGAATTTGAATTTATATGGTTTAAATTAATTGTTATTTTGTATTTCAAATCTGTTTTTCTTTCTGGTTGTTTCTATTCTCCTACCTCGTTCCATTTCGGGGACGAAAAGTTTTGAGTGGGGGAGAGTGTAACGACCCGTAAATGTTAGCCGTTTATTCATTTAATTAATTGAAATTTGTGAAATTTTAAACGATAAAATTTTGAAATAAAAATTTAATATTTGGAATGCGTCTAATTAAACATAGCGACTGGTAAATTTTCGTCCGAAAATATGAAAGTTTATTTCGTGCGTAAATTCACTTCAATTTAACCAGTTAAAAGCAATGAAAATAAAATGTTTTCGGAACCTAAATATTTTTACATAGAAAAATTCTAAACCATCTTCTGAGCAAACGCTATTTTTCGTTTTTCCAAATTCGGATTTCTTTGGCTCCGTCGATCTTATTTTTCTACGTTTTCATGCATTTTCCGCTAGTATAAAAAATTTCGAATTTTTATGATTCAATCGTACCATTGATATCCGTATGCCGTTGTGATCGTCTCGTCGTGCTGATCTCTACGGTATATTCGATTGACGAATTCGGAGTCCGACGTACATTGCACGTTGTGAAACGCCTAGCGTATCGGTTCCGTAACCAAGTCTTTTGGTTCCATACCCTTTCATTTCCTACCGTGCAAACCCGTGCAAACCAATAGCTATCAACATTAATATCTTCAGCTTTTCACTATTCCCTAAATTCTTGTGTCTCACCTTTACATTTACCAATGCAAAATTTAACCTATTCGTGTTCTAGTTCCTTTCTTCTGTTCAAATGTTTAAGCAGAATATAATAATATCATATCCAAAGTGCTCTATTTGTTTTTATCTGCTCACCACGTTTCCTTCGAACTTCATGCTAAACAAACTATATTTCATCTTCCCTTATTGGCCGCGCTCGTCCCCTACACCTCGCCTTCGTCACCGCAACGAGGCCACCGTGAGGCTATCACCCTGACCCCACATCAAACCCGAAACTCCACCATTCCTCTCCTTTGAAGCCGCCTGCAACCCTTCCTCCCCTCCTTCAACTTATGGCCGTCCGAGTCCCTACCTGCCTCCGCAAGCATCCATAGCAGAGCGCCTTGCTCCGCCCTCCCATTCTCTCTCCTTTTTCCCTCTCTCCTTCATGCGAACAGCCATGAACCACCTCTGCAAATCCGATCCACCTTTCCACCTCTTCCCATCTCTTTCCAGCGTATGTGCGTACGAAATAATATGGTATGTATATATTTCTTTGTTTTATAGTTTTACAATTATAAAGGAATTGCATTTTTGAGTTGGTACTGTTATTTGGAAATGAAGAGTAATATAATATGTTTAAAGTACATAATATGTACATACGTGTTAAAGGCTTGTTTACTTTTCTTTTCTTTTAGCAATGACAAACCATATTTCATACACTGTAATATATATATTAGTATGAAGCCTGTTGTATATGAAGTTTTGAGAGTGGCCTGAGTTATCTGTATATATTAAGTTACAGTATAGATTTTGTATCAGTTTTGTTTTGTATAAGTTTTGTTTTGTAAAACATATAAAAACGGTCACATATATATTGTAAATTCTGTCCACATATTTTTTTTGGGATCTGATGTATAAAGTGTATTTATAGTTAGAAAATTTATAGATGTATATGTTGGTATTTTTCATATGTGGCTGTCTACATACTTTAGTTATATGAAGGTCAGTTTATTTTGTAGTACAACACAGAGCCTATCCATTTCAAAACATATATGTAAAATTATATTAGCTTATATATTTGAACTAAGTTGGGTATATATGAAAAGTTTAAAGGATACGTATATTTTTGTGTTTGCATGTTTATTATTATTATTATTTTATTTATTTTTATTTTTTCTGAACAGCAGTTAGACTTCATGTTCACGATATCATATCTCACTCATGTTTTATCGGAATGAGTTGATTCTATTTTTAAAAAAGAGTCGAAGTTACCTAATTTATGCCTGTCAAATTTCAGCAAAATCTGACATCGTTTGATTAGTGGTCGAGGATCCGGAAGTTAGACCCAAGCAGCTGTTCTTTTGTACTTGAAATTATTTTACACTGCTGCAAACACGACCTGAGTTCATGTTTGACGCATCGTATCTTTTCTCGTCTCTTGTCCAAATCAAGTGATTCTTTTGCAGTTTGAAATACAAGTTTTGATCTTTATTCATACCAAATTTCAGACCATTTCGATCTCGGTAGCACATAGAATTATATTGTTAAACTTTGACGCAGGACATGTTTTGTAATTGTTGCTATGTTGAATGTTTTGATTTGATTTCGGCAATTCCTATTTAACAGCTTTGCTCGTCGATTCGTGCCAATCTAGTTTATTTCGGAAGTCGTGCTTGCAATGCGTAACTCAACTTCGTTGTCTATTCTCGCTCCCTAGCCTCGAAAGGTGAGTAATCACTCACGATTAACGTTCTTTTATTAATTAAATTTGATTTCAATTGAAACGACAATTGAAATATGCTGCTGCTAGTTATTTACATTGTTGATATATATGTTATTACCTGTATCAGTTCACCTGTGACATCTGACACCATTATCTGTTACTGATGCGATGATTATACAAGTTTGGTTGATAAATGGTTGTTGTATGATGTTGAAATTGGACGTTAATTGAAAATGTTAAAGTGATAAATAATATGCAATTGAATTTGTTATAAGATAGTTAACAATTAAAATGGATTTATATGTGGAATTTGATTAGTTAAATATGACCTCTTTTAAATGATAAATAAATTGACACGTAGAAATAGTATTAACTACACCTTGAACCATTGAATGTATGATTGTATAAATTGATGTACTATAAAGTGGATAATTGATATCAAGTGAAGAACCGTATTAATATTAGTGTAATAATCTTTAATCTACATGAAATGATAGTGTAGATTCTAGAAATAATTATATTAATTTGCACAAACAACAATGTAAATTAATACGATTATTTCGGGATTATTTGAATTAATTATTGGATTGCTGTTATTGATTGTTGATATTGCTTGTTTATTTACTTTGACACCATCCCAGTTATCACACTGTAAGTTCCATTTGCTATGCTTTGATTTTGAATTGAAATGGAATCGGGTTGAAATGATAAATACCCAAATGAACTTGACTTAGGATAGAGAATTAAATAAAACCCGATTGGTCAAAAATTTGATTTAAAAATAAATGAAGATTTTTTTTGAATAAATAATATGGTTCTGAAACGAAGTTGGAATTTGAATTTTAATGAAAGGAAATGTTAATATTTAATAATCTGAATCAAAATATTAACATATTAGATGATGAAGGAACGTTGTTTTAAAAATTAATTATTTAATTATTAAATTTGGAATTATTAATAATTAAGTTTTCAAATTAGTTAATAATTAAATAAGATTGAATTATTTAATAATTAAATAAGATTGAACTCATTATATAATAAGTGAGATTGAACTTCCTGAATAAGTGAATTAAATTTCTTTATTAATTGAGTTTTGAATTTGTAACTAAGTAAATAAATTAGTGAAATTGAATTTCTCTAACAAGAAATAAAATGTGATTTATTGAAATTAATGTAAGACTTGAAATGTAAAGAATTTGATTTGACGAATTTAATTTAATTCAATTTGAAGTTTTGATATAATGAAGTCGAACTTAAGTAATTGATTTAATGAATTGGAAGTTAAATAGAAATTGTTTGAATGAAATTTACTTAAGGAATATTGAATGAAATCGATTAATGAATAAATTGATTTGAATGTTAAATTAAATTAATTTAAATGTTTTCGAAATGAAACTTTTATACGAACTTGAATCAATATTTGAATTGTTTAAATAGAAATTGAAATTGAATTATAAGATTTTGAAATTATGATTTGGAAGTTTTGAAACGTCAATTGTGGAAATTGATTTAGTAAGAGAAATGAAATGTTGGTTTACAAATCCAATTGAAATTGTAATTGTTTTGGTTTTGAAAAATATTAAATGACCAATCGGTGTAATAATTACGAAAGTTATTAAGGAGACCGGAATCGGTTAGGGACATACTCATTGTCTAAACCGAAAACCACTTTAATAACTACACGCGGAGTGTGATCCAGAATGAAGTGGTTGGAATGATGTACGTGATGACTGAAGAAAGAGAACGATAATGGATAGCCTTGACACTTGTGTCAAATTGGAAATGACTAAAACAGGAGCCATGCCGAGCCAAATGGAGGTCAGCTACGTCGAGCGAACACACTTCTTCGAAAACTACTCATTACTTGTTGTCGATTGGTGCACCCTTGATTTTGGGAGTGTTGTGTCGCGGTGTTGCGATCGCTGCGGCGATGCGTTCTCACCAGTCCGGATCAGGCAAACGGTAGTTTCACTACCTTGGGTATTGCCTCATGTGCCTTGTCATAATTGTATCCCTATATACGCGACCACTACGATTTGTTTTGTGTTATACCTATGGAGTACTCCCTGATAGCCCACTAGTTTACGGTGGAGTTTACAGTGCTGTATAGACTATAACGCTTATATAAAATGTGTTAAGAGGGATAATGGTAACGCCTTAACACTATTTTGATACCTTATATTACTGATAGACATTATCTACTTAGCGTACATTACTACCAAGTAGATAGTTTAACGGATCCTTAAAGGATGGTTATTCCAAACATCCTTTGAGTTACTTGTATTTCAATTGCTATTTCACTTGAGTTGGATTTATTGATATAAGAATATTAATCCTGACTCGAGTGTTTTGTGTTTTCTCTACGCTCGGGTCAGATTGAGTGTACCAGTATTCGAGACTCACCTTTAGAGTTGGAGCTTCGCTTGGAGATCCAGCTATCTATCCAGCTTTCAGATATTCAAATGATTCCAGTGATGTATTTTGTTATTATATTTGACTATTGTATTCGAGACATCTGTTGTACCTTATTTAACTCTGATTTGTATATAGTAGCTTCATGAACTACTATCTTTTATTTTCGCTGCAATTATTACTCTGTGTCTGTGATCTGTGATTATTTATTTACTGTATATGTTCAGTTTTGCCAAATTTAAATTAACAACGCGGTATTTTGAATTATTCAAGTCCGACATGTGCGAATGCGAATGGTACAAAATATCGGGTCGTTACAAGTGGTATCAGAGCATTGGTAGCTCTAGGCAAAACTTAGCATATAGGGTAAATGTATTTACAGAATCACTTTTATTCGAGTTGAATCTCTCCCTTTTGACTAGATTCCTTTGAATTTTGGAACATTCCCTGCGGTTCCGAAATTCATTCTTGTCCCTCACTATTCGTATTTTTCTGAATTCTAGAGCATCACATAACTCCACTTCGAATGATCTTTATAATGAGTTGGTGGTCCTGCCAATCTCAAATTGATTTGTAAAGGGGTAAAAACTCTTTTGAGATAGCATCGATTCACCGGAGATTTATATATCCTCGGTTTAGATGCTGACATCTTTGGTTATGCCAAATTCTATCTCTTGAGATCAATGTCGATTTGCCTCGGAATTCTACATTGATCTTATTCTTGAAGTCACGGTTGACCCGGTTAAGGTTGCCCGTGATTTATATAAATTTATCAATCTTCCTACTTTGTTATTAATCATCATATCTTTGTTTCGAACTTATCTTCAAATCAAACTTCTCTTTGATTTGAGTCCATCAAATTTGAAACCCTATCCTTATTTTGAAAATTCATTCCTGTATCGTCGAGCAAAGAAATGTATTTGTAAACTAATATATATATAAATGTTTTAATATATGCTGTGTTGTTTGAGTTGTTGATGTTGATTTGGGTTTCCGATCGATTCGTTTGATCAACGTTATCGATAGGATTTCCAAAACACTTGAGCAGAGCAAACTGACACAATATTGTTTTCAAATTTGGTAAAGAAATAATTTTGTATGATTATATTATAAATATATAAGTAAAATTTTCTGAAAAAAAAGAAGAGGTAAATTAATTCGTTGTTTGAAATGATAATATTTGATTTCCATCTATTGGTCGATAAATGAATTTATAAACTTGGTTTATAAACTGATTTAGAATTTGAAATGAAATTAAATTAAGAATTTGAGAATTTAATTTCCAATGATTTCGAACTATGGTTTTAAAGGTTTAAAATGCACATTATTTAAAGGTATTTTGACTATAATTTGTTTTCAAAGAATTTTAATGTATATCATTTAAAGTATTTTCAAATAGAAACCGTTTTCAAAGAATTTTAAAATGTTGAAATCAGTGTTCTTCTCTTTGTCGTTGGAAAATAATTTCGGTGATGGCGGCCGCATCATCGACATTCATTTTCGAGTTTCGAAGTGGAGAGACCATTCTGTAGCTTTGCTACGGTTTTGTTTTGGAAAAATATTTTGATTTGAATTTCTTAAGTATGACTTGATTTATATGGGTATATTATTTTAAAATTTAATTTGATTTAATATATATAGTAGAACATAATTATCTCTAAAGGGTTTGAAATTAAACGGAAATTTAATTCTTAAAATTTTGATAAAGGATGTTTTCAATTATAAATAAAGCTAAATTTTGGTTAAATATTTAAACTTGAAATAATTGAATTTGAAAATTTTATTTGTATAGTACTAAATTGCACTTCAATATAACTTACCTAAATTGTTCAAAAGTTAAAATGTAATTGGATAATGTACAATAAAAAAAATGTCTTTATAAATAAAATTTGAGTGTTATAATAAATGTTATACACTAAATTTTGATTATAAAGAGGTTAATAGAGTTAGATAGGATAATAAGTAAAACTCAGTTAATAATGAAATAAATTTGTTTGAAAGAATTAATAAATTTGTTTGAAAGAATTAATAAATTGAAATTTGATCAACTTATGAAAATACCTTGAATTTAAAAGCAATTAGTAAATATAAATTAATTTAAATCGGAACTTTTATGGTTTAAATTAATTTATATGGGTTAAATATATGTGATTAGATATATTAAGTAGAATAAATTTAACAATAATTTGGAATAAAGAAGAATTTAAATTGCTAAAAAAATATGATAAAGACTATTCAAATTTATGGTTTTAGAAATTGTAAATTGAAGATAATTGGATAATAAGATAATGAATTTAGAAATAGTTGAGATTGATTTTAGTGAAATCAAATGGATTAAATCAATTATTGAATATCAATTAATTTGAATTTGAATTTATATGGTTTAAATTAATTGTTATTTTGTATTTCAAATCTGTTTTTCTTTCTGGTTGTTTCTATTCTCCTACCTCGTTCCATTTCGGGGACGAAAAGTTTTGAGTGGGGGAGAGTGTAACGACCCATAAATGTTAGCCGTTTATTCATTTAATTAATTGAATTTTGTGAAATTTTAAACGATAAAATTTTGAAATAAAAATTTAATATTTGGAACGCGTCTAGTTAAACATAGCGACTGGTAAATTTTCGTCCGAAAATATGAAAGTTTATTTCGTGCGTAAATTCACTTCAATTTAACCAGTTAAAAGCAATGAAAATAAAATGTTTTCGGAACCTAAATATTTTTACATAGAAAAATTCTAAACCATCTTCTGAGCAAACGCTATTTTTCGTTTTTCCAAATTCGGATTTCTTTGGCTCCGTCGATCTTATTTTTCTTCGATTTTCATGCATTTTCCGCTAGTATAAAAAATTTCGAATTTTTATGATTCAATCGTACCACTGATATCCGTATGCCGTTGTGATCGTCTCGTCGTGCTGATCTCTACGGTATATTCGATTGACGAATTCGGAGTCCGGCGTACGTTGCACGTTGTGAAACGCCTAGCGTATCGGTTCCGTAACCAAGTCTTTTGGTTCCATACCCTTTCATTTCCTACCGTGCAAACCCGTGCAAACCAATAGCTATCAACATTAATATCTTCATCTTTTCACTGTTCCCTAAATTCTTGTGTCTCACCTTTACATTTACCAATGCAAAATTTTACCTATTCGTGTTCTAGTTCCTTTCTTCTGTTCAAATGTTTAAGCAGAATATAATAATATCATATCCAAAGTGCTCTATTTGTTTTTATCTGCTCACCACGTTTCCTTCAAACTTCATGCTAAACAAACTATATTTCATCTTCCCTTATTGGCCGCGCTCGTCCCCTACACCTCGCCTTCGTCACCGCACCGAGGCCACCGTGAGGCTATCACCCTGACCCCACATCAAACCCGAAACTCCACCATTCCTCTCCTTTGAAGCCGCCTGCAACCCTTCCTCCCCTCCTTCAACTTATGGCCGGCCGAGTCCCTACCTGCCTCCGCAAGCATCCATAGGAGAGCGCCTTGCTCCGCCCTCCCATTCTCTCTCCTTTTTCCCTCTCTCCTTTATGCGAACAGCCATGAACCACCTCTGCAAATCCGATCCACCTTTCCACCTCTTCCCATCTCTTTCCAGCGTATGTGCGTACGAAATAATATGGTATGTATATATTTCTTTGTTTTATAGTTTTACAATTATAAAGGAATTGCATTTTTGAGTTGGTACTGTTATTTGGAAATGAAGAGTAATATAATATGTTTAAAGTACATAATATGTACATACGTGTTAAAGGCTTGTTTACTTTTCTTTTTTTTTTAGCAATGACAAACCATATTTCATACACTGTAATATATATATTAGTATGAAGCCTGTTGTATATGAAGTTTTGAGAGTGGCCTGAGTTATCTGTATATATTAAGTTACAGTATAGATTTTGTATCAGTTTTGTTTTGTATAAGTTTTGTTTTGTAAAACATATAAAAAAACGGTCACATATATATTGTAAATTCTATCCACATATTTTTTTTAGGATCTGATGTATAAAGTGTATTTATAGTTAGCAAATTTATAGATGTATATGTTGGTATTTTTCGTATGTGGCTGTCTACATACTTTAGTTATATGAAGGTCAGTTTATTTTGCAGTACAACACAGAGCCTATCCATTTCAAAACATATATATAAAATTATATTAGCTTATATATTTGAACTAAGTTGGGTATATATGAAAAGTTTAAAGGATACGTATATTTTTGTGTTTGCATGTTTATTATTATTATTTTTTTATTTTTATTTTTTTATTTTTTTTATTTTTTCTGAACAGCAGTTAGACTTCATGTTCACGATATCATATCTCACTCATGTTTTATCGGAATGGGTTGATTCTATTTTTAAAAAAGAGTCGAAGTTACCTAATTTATGCCTGTCAAATTTCAGCAAAATCCGACATCGTTTGATTAGTGGTCGAGGATCTGGAAGTTAGACCCAGGCAGCTGTTCTTTTGTACTTGAAATTATTTTACACTGCTACAAACACGACCTGAGTTCATGTTTGACGCATCGTATCTTTTCTCGTCTCTTGTCCAAATCAAGTGATTCTTTTGCAGTTTGAAATTCAAGTTTTGATCTTTATTCATACCAAATTTCAGACCATTTCGATCTCGGTAGCACATAGAATTATATTGTTAAACTTTGACGCAGGACATATTTTGTAATTGTTGTTATGTTGAATGTTTTGATTTGATTTCGGCAATTCCTATTTAACAGCTTTGCTCGTCGATTCGTGCGAATCTAGTTTATTTCGGAAGTCATGCTTGCAATGCGTAACTCAACTTCGTTGTCTATTCTCGCTCCCTAGCCTCGAAAGGTGAGCAATCACTCACGATTAACGTTCTTTTATTAATTAAATTTGATTTCAATTGAAACGACAATTGAAATATGCTGCTGCTAGTTATTTACATTGTTGATATATATGCTATTACCTGTATCAGTTCACCTGTGACATCTGACACCATTATCTGTTACTGATGCGATGATTATACAAGTTTGGTTGATAAATGATTGTTGTATGATGTTGAAATTGGACGTTAATTGAAAATGTTAAAGTGATAAATAATATTCAATTGAATTTGTTATAAGATAGTTAACAATTAAAATGGATTTATATGTGGAATTTGATTAGTTAAATATGACCTCTTTTAAATGTTAAATAAATTGACACGTAGAAATAGTATTAACTACACCTTGAACCATTGAATGTATGATTGTATAAATTGATGTAGTATAAAGTGGATAATTGATATCAAGTGAAGAACCGTATTAATATTAGTGTAATAATCTTTAATCTACATGAAATGATAGTGTAGATTCTAGAAATAATTATATTAATTTGCACAAACAACAATGTAAATTAATACGATTATTTCGGGATTATTTGAATTAATTATTGGATGGCTGTTATTGATTGTTGATATTGCTTGTTTATTTACTTTGACACCATCCCAGTTATCACACTACAAGTTCCATTTGCTATGCTTTGATTTTGAATTAAAATGGAATCGGGTTGAAATGATAAATACCCAAATGAACTTGACTTAGGATAGAGAATTAAATAAAACCCGATTGGTCAATAATTTGATTTAAAAATAAATGAAGATTTTTTTGAATAAATAATATGGTTTTGAAACGAAGTTGGAATTTGAATTTTAATGAAAGGAAATGTTAATATTTAATAATCTGAATCAAAATATTAACATAGTAGATGATGAAGGAACGTTGTTTTAAAAATTAATTATTTAATTATTAAATTTGGAATTATTAATAATTAAGTTTTCAAATTAGTTAATAATTAAATAAGATTGAATTATTTAATAATTAAATAAGATTGAACTCATTATATAATAAGTGAGATTGAACTTCCTGAATAAGTGAATTAAGTTTCTTTATTAATTGAGTTTTGAATTTGTAACTAATAAATAAATTAGTGAAATTGAATTTCTCTAACAAGAAATAAAATGTGATTTATTGAAATTAATGTAAGACTTGAAATGTAAAGAATTTGATTTGACGAATTTAAATTAATTCAATTTGAAGTTTTGATATAATGAAGTCGAACTTAAGTAATTGATTTAATGAACTGGAAGTTAAATAGAAATTGTTTGAATGAAATTTACTTAAGGAATATTGAATGAAATCGATTAATGAATAAATTGATTTGAATGTTAAATTAAATTAATTTAAATGTTTTCGAAATGAAACTTTTATACGAACTTGAATCAATATTTGAATTGTTTAAATAGAAATTGAAATTGAATTATAAGATTTTGAAATTATGATTTGGAAGTATTGAAACGTCAATTGTGGAAATTGATTTAGTAAGAGAAATGAAATGTTGGTTTACAAATCCAATTGAAATTGTAATTGTTTTGGTTTTGAAAAATATTAAATGACCAATCGGTGTAATAATTACGAAAGTTATTAAGGAGACCGGAATCGGTTAGGGACATACTCACTGTCTAAACCGAAAACCACTTTAATAACTACATGCGGAGTGTGATCCAGAATGAAGTGGTTGGAATGATGTACGTGATGACTGAAGAAAGAGAACGATAATGGATAGTCTTGACACTTGTGTCAAATTGGAAATGACTAAAACAGGAGCCATGCCGGGCCAAATGGAGGTCAGCTACGTCGAGCGAACACACTTCTACGAAAACTACTCATTACTTGTTGTCGATTGGTGCACCCTTGATTTTGGGAGTGTTGTTTCGCGGTGTTGCGATCGCTGCGGCGATGCGTTCTCACCAGTCCGGATCAGGCAAACGGTAGTTTCACTACCTTGGGTATTGCCTCATGTGCCTTGTCATAATTGTATCCCTATATACGCGACCACTACGATTTGTTTTGTGTTATACCTATGGAGTACTCCCTGATAGCCCACTAGTTTACGGTGGAGTTTACAGTGCTGTATAGACTATAACGCTTATATAAAATGTGTTAAGAGGGATAATGGTAACGCCTTAACACTATTTTGATACCTTATATTACTGATAGACATTATCTACTTAGCGTACATTACTACCAAGTAGATAGTTTAACGGATCCTTAAAGGATGGTTATTCCAAACATCCTTTGAGTTACTTGTATTTCAATTGCTATTTCACTTGAGTTGGATTTATTGATATAAGAATATTAATCCTGACTCGAGTGTTTTGTGTTTTCTTTACGCTCGGGTCAGACTGAGTGTACCAGTATTCGAGACTCACCTTTAGAGTTGGAGCTTCGCTTGGAGATCCAGCTTTCTATCCAGCTTTCAGATATTCAAATGATTCCAGTGATGTATTTTGTTATTATATTTGACTATTGTATTCGAGACATCTGTTGTACCTTATTTAATTCTGATATGTATATAGTAGCTTCATGAACTACTATCTTTAATTTCCGCTGCAATTATTACTCTGTGTCTGTGATCTGTGATTATTTATTTACTGTATATGTTCAGTTTTGCCAAATTTAAATTAACAACGCGGTATTTTGAATTATTCAAGTCCGACATGTGCGGATGCGAATGGTACAAAATATCGGGTCGTTACAAGTGGTATCAGAGCATTGGTAGCTCTAGGAAAAACTTAGCATATAGGGTAAATGTATTTACAGAATCACTTTCATTCGAGTTGAATCTCTCCCTTTTGACTCGATTCCTTTGAATTTTGGAACATTCCCCGCGGTTCCGAAATTCATTCTTGTCCCTCACTATTCGTATTTTTCTGAATTCTAGAGCATCACATAACTCCACTTCGAATGATCTTTATAATGAGTTGGCGGTCCTGCCAATCTCAAATTGATTTGTAAAGGGGTAAAAACTCTTTTAAGATAGCATCGATTCACCGGAGATTTATATATCCTTGGTTTAGATGCTGACATCTTTGGTTATGCCAAATTCTATCCCTTGAGATCAATGTCGATTTGCCTCGGAATTCTACATTGATCTTATTCTTGAAGTCACGGTTGACCCGGTTAAGGTTGCCCGTGATTTATATAAATTTATCAGTCTTCCTACTTTGTTATTAATCATCATATCTTTGTTTTGAACTTATCTTCAAATCAAATTTCTCTTTGATTTGAGTCCATCAAATTTGAAACCCTATCCTTATTTTGAAAATTCATTCCTGTATCGTCGAGCAAAGAAATGTATTTGTAAACTAATATATATATAAATGTTTTAATATATGCTGTGTTGTTTGAGTTGTTGATGTTGATTTGGGTTTCCGATCGATTCGTTTGATCAACGTTATCGATAGGATTTCCAAAACACTTGAGCAGAGCAAACTGACACAATATTGTTTTCAAATTTGGTAAAGAAATAATTTTGTATGATTATATTATAAATATTGAAGTAAAATTTTCTGAAAAAAAAAAGAAGAGGTAAATTAATTCGTTGTTTGAAATGATAATATTTGATTTCCATCTATTGGTCGATAAATGAATTTATAAACTTGGTTTATAAACTGATTTAGAATATGAAATGAAATTAAATTAAGAATTTGAGAATTTAATTTCCAATGATTTCGAACTATGGTTTTAAAGGTTTAAAATGCACATTATTTAAAGGTATTTTGACTATAATTTGTTTCCAAAGAATTTTAATGTATATCATTTAAAGTATTTTCAAATAGAAACCGTTTTCAAAGAATTTTAAAATGTTGAAATCAGTGTTCTTCTCTTTGTCGTTGGAAAATAATTTCGGTGATGGAGGTCGCATCATCGACATTCATTTTCGAGTTTCGAAGTGGAGAGACCATTCTGTAGATTTGCTACGGTTTTGTTTTGGAAAAATATTTTGATTTGAATTTCTTAAGTATGACTTGATTTATATGGGTATATTATTTTAAAATTTAATTTAATTTAATATATATAGTATATACATAATTATCTCTAAAGGGTTTGAACTTAAACGGAAATTTAATTCTTAAAATTTTGATAAAGGATGTTTTCAATTATAAATAAAGCTAAATTTTGGTTAAATATTTAAACTTGAAATAATTGAATTTGAAAATTTTATTTGTATAGTACTAAATTGCACTTCAATATAACTTACCTAAATTGTTCAGAAGTTAAAATGTAATTGGATAATGTACAATAAAAAAATGTCTTTATAAATAAAATTTGAGTGTTATAATAAATGTTATACACTAAATTTTGATTATAAAGAGGTTAATAGAGTTAGATAGGATAAAAAGTAAAACTCAGTTAATAATGAAATAAATTTGTTTGAAAGAATTAATAAATTTGTTTGAAAGAATTAATAAATTGAAATTTGATCAACTTATGAAAATACCTTGAATTTAAAAGCAATTAGTAAATATAAATTAATTTAAATCGGAACTTTTATGGTTTAAATTAATTTATATGGGTTAAATATATGTGATTAGATATATTAAGTAGAATAAATTTAACAATAATTTGGAATAAAGAAGAATTTAAATTGCTAAAAAAAATATGATAAAGACTATTCAAATTTATGGTTTTAGAAATTGTAAATTGAAGATAATTGGATAATAAGATAATGAATTTAGAAATAGTTGAGATTGATTTTAGTGAAATCAAATGGATTAAATCAATTATTGAATATCAATTAATTTGAATTTGAATTTATATGGTTTAAATTAATTGTTATTTTGTATTTCAAATCTGTTTTTCTTTCTGGTTGTTTCTATTCTCCTACCTCGTTCCATTTCGGGGACGAAAAGTTTTGAGTGGGGGAGAGTGTAACGACCCGTAAATGTTAGCCGTTTATTCATTTAATTAATTGAATTTTGTGAAATTTTAAACGATAAAATTTTGAAATAAAAATTTAATATTTGGAATGCGTCTAGTTAAACATAGCGACTGGTAAATTTTCGTCCGAAAATATGAAAGTTTATTTCGTGCATAAATTCACTTCAATTTAACCAGTTAAAAGCAATGAAAATAAAATGTTTTCGGAACCTAAATATTTTTACACAGAAAAATTCTAAACCATCTTCTGAGCAAACGCTATTTTTCGTTTTTCCAAATTCGGATTTCTTTGGCTCCGTCGATCTTATTTTTCTACGATTTTCATGCATTTTCCGCTAGTACAAAAAATTTCGAATTTTTATGATTCAATCGTACCACTGATATCCGTATGTCGTTGTGATCGTTTCGTCGTGCTGATCTCTACGGTATATTCGATTGACGAATTCGGAGTCCAGCGTACGTTGCACGTTGTGAAACGCCTAGCGTATCGGTTCCGTAACCAAGTCTTTTGGTTCCATACCCTTTCATTTCCTACCGTGCAAACCCGTGCAAACCAATAGCTATCAACATTAATATCTTCAGCTTTTCACTATTCCCTAAATTCTTGTGTCGCACCTTTACATTTACCAATGCAAAATTTTACCTATTCGTGTTCTAGTTCCTTTCTTCTGTTCAAATGTTTAAGCAGAATATAATAATATCATATCCAAAGTGCTCTATTTGTTTTTATCTGCTCACCACGTTTCCTTCAAACTTCATGCTAAACAAACTATATTTCATCTTCCCTTATAGGCCACGCTCGTCCCCTACACCTCGCCTTCGTCACTGCACCGAGGCCACCGTGAGGCTATCACCCTGACCCCACATCAAACCCGAAACTCCACAATTCCTCTCCTTTGAAGCCGCCTGCAACCCTTCCTCCCCTCCTTCAAATTATGGCCGGCCGAGTCCCTACCTGCCTCCGCAAGCATCCATAGCAGAGCGCCTTGCTCCACCCTCCCATTCTCTCTCCTTTTTCCCTCTTTCTTTCATGCGAACAGCCATGAACCACCTCTGCAAATCCGATCCACCTTTCCACCTCTTCCCATCTCTTTCCAGCGTATGTGCGTACGAAATAATATGGTATGTATATATTTCTTTGTTTTATAGTTTTACAATTATAAAGGAATTGCAATTTTGAGTTGGTACTGTTATTTGGAAATGAAGAGTAATATAATATGTTTAAAGTACATAATATGTACATACGTGTTAAAGGCTTGTTTACTTTTCTTTTTTTTTAGCAATGACAAACCATATTTCATACACTGTAATATATATATTAGTATTAAGCCTGTTGTATATGAAGTTTTGAGAGTGGCCTGAGTTATCTGTATATATTAAGTTACAGTGTAGATTTTGTATCAGTTTTGTTTTGTATAAGTTTTGTTTTGTAAAACATATAAAAAAAACGGTCACATATATATTGTAAATTCTGTCCACATATTTTTTTTGGGATCTGATGTATAAAGTGTATTTATAGTTAGCAAATTTATAGATATATATGTTGGTATTTTTCGTATGTGGCTGTCTACATACTTTAGTTATATGAAGGTCAGTTTATTTTGCAGTACAACACAGAGCCTATCCATTTCAAAACATATATATAAAATTATATTAGCTTATATATTTGAACTAAGTTGGGTATATATGAAAAGTTTAAAGGATACGTATATTTTTGTGTTTGCATGTTTATTATTATTATTTTTTTATTTATTTTTATTTATTTTTTTTTATTTTTTCTGAACAGCAGTTAGACTTCATGTTCACGATATCATATCTCACTCATGTTTTATCGGAATGGGTTGATTCTATTTTTAAAAAAGAGTCGAAGTTATCTAATTTATGCCTGTCAAATTTCAGCAAAATCCGACATCGTTTGATTAGTGGTCGAGGATCTGGAAGTTAGACCCAAGCAGTTGTTCTTTTGTACTTGAAATTATTTTACACTGCTGCAAACACGAGCTGAGTTCATGTTTGACGCATCGTATCTTTTCTCGTCTCTTGTCCAAATCAAGTGATTCTTTTGCAGTTTGAAATACAAGTTTTGATCTTTATTCATACCAAATTTCAGACCATTTCGATCTCGGTAGCACATAGAATTATATTGTTAAACTTTGACGCAGGACATGTTTTGTAATTGTTGCTATGTTGAATGTTTTGATTTGATTTCGGCAATTCCTATTTAACAGCTTTGCTCGTCGATTCGTGCCAATCTAGTTTATTTCGGAAGTCGTGCTTGCAATGCGTAACTCGACTTCGTTGTCTATTCTCGCTCCCTAGCCTCGAAAGGTGAGCAATCACTCACGATTAACGTTCTTTTATTAATTAAATTTGATTTCAATTGAAACGACAATTGAAATATGCTGCTGCTAGTTATTTACATTGTTGATATATATGCTATTACCTGTATCAGTTCACCTGTGACATCTGACACCATTATCTGTTACTGATGCGATGATTATACAAGTTTGGTTGATAAATGATTGTTGTATGATGTTGAAATTGGACGTTAATTGAAAATGTTAAAGTGATAAATAATATGCAATTGAATTTGTTATAAGATAGTTAACAATTAAAATGGATTTATATGTGGAATTTGATTAGTTAAATATGACCTCTTTTAAATGTTAAATAAATTGACACGTAGAAATAGTATTAACTACACCTTGAACCATTGAATGTATGATTGTATAAATTGATGTAGTATAAAGTGGATAATTGATATCAAGTGAAGAACCGTATTAATATTAGTGTAATAATCTTTAATCTACATGAAATGATAGTGTAGATTCTAGAAATAATTATATTAATTTGAGCAAACAACAATGTAAATTAATACGATTATTTCGGGATTATTTGAATTAATTATTGGATTGTTGTTATTGATTGTTGATATTGCTTGTTTATTTACTTTGACACCATCCCAGTTATCACACTGCAAGTTCCATTTGCTATGCTTTGATTTTGAATTGAAATGGAATCGGGTTGAAATGATAAATACCCAAATGAACTTGACTTAGGATAGAGAATTAAATAAAACCCGATTGGTCAATAATTTGATTTAAAAATAAATGAAGATTTTTTTTGAATAAATAATATGGTTTTGAAACGAAGTTGGAATTTGAATTTTAATGAAAGGAAATGTTAATATTTAATAATCTGAATCAAAATATTAACATAGTAGATGATGAAGGAACGTTGTTTTAAAAATTAATTATTTAATTATTAAATTTGGAATTATTAATAATTAAGTTTGCAAATTAGTTAATAATTAAGTTTTGAAATTATTTAATAATTAAATAAGATTGAATTATTTAATAATTAAATAAAATTGAACTCATTATATAATAAGTGAGATTGAACTTCCTAAATAAGTGAATTAAGTTTCTTTATTAATTGAGTTTTGAATTTGTAACTAAGTAAATAAATTAGTGAAATTGAATTTCTCTAACAAGAAATAAAATGTGATTTATTGAAATTAATGTAAGACTTGAAATGTAAAGAATTTGATTTGACGAATTTAATTTAATTCAATTTGAAGTTTTGATATAATGAAGTCGAACTTAAGTAATTGATTTAATGAATTGGAAGTTAAATAGAAATTGTTTGAATGAAATTTACTTAAGGAATATTGAATGAAATCGATTAATGAATAAATTGATTTGAATGTTAAATTAAATTAATTTAAATGTTTTCGAAATGAAACTTTTATACGAACTTGAATCAATATTTGAATTGTTTAAATAGAAATTGAAATTGAATTATAAGATTTTGAAATTATGATTTGGAAGTTTTGAAACGTCAATTGTGCAAATTGATTTAGTAAGAGAAATGAAATGTTGGTTTACAAATCCAATTGAAATTGTAATTGTTTTGGTTTTGAAAAATATTAAATGACCAATCGGTGTAATAATTACGAAAGTTATTAAGGAGACCGGAATCGGTTAGGGACATACTCACTGTCTAAACCGAAAACCACTTTAATAACTACACGCGGAGTGTGATCCAGAATGAAGTGGTTGGAATGATGTACGTGATGACTGAAGAAAGAGAACGATTATGGATAGCCTTGACACTTGTGTCAAATTGGAAATGACTAAAACATGAGCCATGCCGGGCCAAATGGAGGTCAGCTACCTCGAGCGAACACACTTCTTCGAAAACTACTCATTACTTGTTGTCGATTGGTGCACCCTTGATTTTGGGAGTGTTGTTTCACGGTGTTGCGATCGCTGCGGCGATGCGTTCTCACCAGTCCGAATCAGGCAAACGGTAGTTTCACTACCTTGGGTATTGCCTCATGTGCCTTGTCATACTTGTATCCCTATATACGCGACCACTACGATTTGTTTTGTGTTATACCTATGGAGTACTCCCTGATAGCCCACTAGTTTACGGTGGAGTTTACAGTGCTGTATAGACTATAACGCTTATATAAAATGTGTTAAGGGGGATAATGGTAATGCCTTAACACTATTTTGATACCTTATATTACTGATAGACATTATCTACTTAGCGTACATTACTACCTAGTAGATAGTTTAACGGATCCTTAAAGTATGGTTATTCCAAACATCCTTTGAGTTACTTGTATTTCAATTGCTATTTCACTTGAGTTGGATTTATTGATATAAGAATATTAATCCTGACTCGAGTGTTTTGTGTTTTCTTTACGCTCGGGTCAGACTGAGTGTACCAGTATTCGAGACTCACCTTTGGAGTTGGAGCTTCACTTGGAGATCCAGCTATTTATCCAGCTTTCAGATATTCAGTTGATTCCAGTGATGTATTTTGTTATTGTATTCGAGACATCTTTTGTACCTTATTTAACTCTGATATGTATATAGTAGCTTCATGAACTACTATCTTTTATTTCCGCTGCAATTATTACTCTATGTCTGTGATCTGTGATTATTTATTTACTGTATATGTTCAGTTTTGCCAAATTTAAATTAACAACGCGGTATTTTGAATTATTCAAGTCCGACATGTGTGGATGCGAATGGTACAAAATATCGGGTCGTTACAGTACCCATGATGGGTTGGCGTGGCTGACTGTAATGTCGATTGTCAGCTCAGCGGGTGTAGCCTTGGATTCCTTGAGTTCAAACGTAACCACTTCGTATAACAATCAATGTGAAATCTGGTTGGGACGGTCAATGATGACGATTACTCCGGTCGAATCCTAGAGTCTTGTCATGAGTTATTGAGTCTAATAGTGAAGGGCTCTAAATGCTTTGAGCGATTATCTGCAAATGGCTGAAGATCAGGCTTAGAACCACGTTGAATCAAATGTCGAGTAGGGTTCAGCCTCGAGTTGTGTGCAACTACAAAGCTGGCTCTTGCTTTGAGTTTGAATATGCTTGTATATTTAAGTAACACACTTTCCATTCAACGTACTCATGATCTGTTACTCGTCGTTTGGGTTAGAGTGATGATCAGTTGCCCATGAGCTTGGGCATTGATTCGATCATTCTATCTCTAGGCATCATTTCGGTTATAGGCTTGAGTCGTTGTAAACACTAGGTATGAATCATAGTATTGAGCTATCGCGGTCAGTCTTTGGATGATCACACTTCCACCCCCGATCTTAGGTCAATAAATGTATTGCATGGATGGTCGAGTCTTGTCCTAGTCGTGTTTATACTCCCACCTAAGCTCTAAAGACATAGAGTTAATCGATGAATGGTCGGTTCACATTCATCTTGCTTCTCGCTGAAGTGACCCACTTCTTTTGGATTGTTATTTTTCAGTGATTTACTGTTGAGATTTTTTTTTTTCAAACCAAGTGATCACTTCTTTAATTTCATTTTCCCCAAGATCCAAATTCTTACCAATATAAAAATATTAGTATATAAGTCAATTCAAGTCATTTATATATATGAAGATATATAAATGTTTCCTTGCTTATCAGAGTATTAAAAATTAACAAGGAAAATTCAATCACACAATATTTCTCATTTTTCAGAGAATTGGTGTCACATAGCCATTTCTATTTTTTTTTACATTCTTCTTTTTGATCTCAAGCTTGATTAATAATAAATTCGAATATTACCACTTATAATTTTCTTGCTTACTTCTCAAATTAATTGGTTTCTTGGTTTACAAGCCATACATTTAAATTCCGGGATTCTTTTGTGATTTGGTACTTATCATATGAATTATGAGGTGATAAACTAGGTTGAAGTCTAAGCAGAGAAAAACAACACATGTGATCAAGGTTTTGACACAACAAGCACAAACCAATCATGACAGACAAAATACATATTTCCTGGTGATCTGAGCAGATAGTCATCACATGAGTGATGGTGTTGTGATCTACTTTATAAGTCGCACAACTTCTTATATCTGGAGCTAGAAAAGTGTTGAATCTGGTGTCTTACCACTTAGTATCAGTTTTGAAGCTATAGTATCAGATTTTCCCAACCTAGTATTAGATCAGTAGTTATAGTATCAGAAATTTCCTACCTAGTATCAGTTTTATAGTATCAGATTTCTCCTACTTAGTATCAGTTTTATAGTATCAGATCTCTCCTACTTAGTATCAGTTTTATCAGTTCTATAGTATCAGATCTCTCCTAATTAGTATCAGTTTTATAGTATCAGATTTCTCCTACTTAGTATCAGTTTTATAGTATCAGATCTCTCCTACTTAGTATCAGTTTTATCAGTTCTATAGTATCAGATCTCTCCTAATTAGTATCAGTTTTAATTTCATAACTGAAGTACCTCAAGACTGTCTAGAAAAATATGTTCACATATCAGATTAAATGGTATCTTCTCCTTCAGCATTATCTACTAAAACTATTTCAGAACTTGTTACTTAAGTCCACAGCTCACAAACACATATAACATTTAAGTTTCTTTTTCTTCTTACATACTGTTTTCCAGATATCAAAGTAAAAGACACTCATTAAAATACTTAGAACATATTAGAGTTTTCCTAACTTAATTATTACAAAGACACTGCTACTTCTCTTAAACACTTTAAATTCCTCAAGATCTCCAAATATCCATGCAAGCAAGCAAGCAATTCATGCATCTTTCCCTGCAGCAAAACCTTGAACTGCCTCAATAAAATGAGACACCCCAAGTATTGCAAAGGCAACAAATAGGGTCAGAAATAAATTCTGGTGTGAGTGAAATCAAGTATGCAAAATATCTTGTAAATTCTTAAGGCTGTATAGAGAACTTTTCTATTAAATGCTATTCAAATCCCAATTAAAATCTGAGAATGTGTATATTTAAGTTTATCTATAAACATACACCCAAGCATTCATCCATTCACTTCATTCAGTTGTACAAGTACAAAACTCCTATGGATTAACTCCTTAAATTCCATAGCATCATTTCTCTTTCTCATCTTTTCATTTTGTTTGGTCTGAACTCTTGCCATTGAACACCATGTGTGCATTGCAAAGGGGCTCAGTTCTGTTAACCCTTTACACAGAGGCCTACAGGACTTGAACAAGTCATGCACATACCCATCAACCACCTGCTGATGAGTAGATCAAGGCACTACTCCTAAATTATTTTATAATTTAGAGACCATGCTTATTTATTTCTTTCTGGGGAATTTTTCTTTTGATTCCAGAGATACTCGTATTCTTTCCTTCCTTATATAGGTCAAGAATTATTAAAATCACCCAAAGATCATATCCAGACATACAAAGCATTCATGTAAAATTGCACACCTTATTTCAAGGTCATTTTTGCTTTAATCACCTTTTTCTAAAAACCTACTTATATTTTTATTTCTAGAAATTTTCCATTGCTTACACAAATATGAAGAAGTCATTTGCAAAACTATATTTATTCTTTTACTGTGAACATAGGGAATGGTTTTTGAGAAAAACCCATAAAAACTTATTGGTTTATGATCTGAACAAATCAGCACATATTTGTAATATTGCATTGTTCATATCATTTTTAATATAGACTAGACATAAGCATGAATCTCAATATTCACACTGCCTACTTCTTTTCTTTCATTGATACCCTATTCCACAGTAAAACATTTGATTCATTTTTCATATCAAAACTAGCATATATAAAATCTATTTCTGTGATTAGTATATTTGTTTGATTATCTATATTTTAAAAATTAACAAAAAAAATGAAACCATCACAACAAGTCAAAACAGATTAAAACCTCATCCAAAAACTCAACCAGAATACCATCCATGATCAACATATTTTCATCCAGAAAATAAAATCAAATAGGAAAAACATAATGTAATGTTTATATAAAATAACTTGGCTGCCCTTAACATGGGTCTTAATGCCTTACAGATCATAAGTGATTAATCACTCACCTTCCTCCTCTCTTCCCCGAGAATGCCTAAACTTGAAAACAGGGTGAGCTCTCCTTTCTATTTTTCTTTTGTGTGTTTCTGTTTTCCCTCAGAGAAAACCTCTGCTTCCCTCTTGATTTAAATCATTTTGCTAGGGTTTTACTAAAGGGAAAAACCCATTTTATCCTCACATTACTCAGAGAATTATGTGTGTGTTGTTATGGCTAAATGTGCCATTTTCTCTTGATTTCTATTTCTAGTAAAAGCAGTTGCTTCTCTGCTTTTCTGTGCACATGCTATTTGCATGATCCATCTACACATCATCTTTGTGTGACTCAGATACATTGTATATCTTGTTAGGCCTGAATGGTTCTCTTATATTATTTCAAACCATTTATTTCCTGATTTACTTTTAAGAAGGTATTTATGCACAATAGTACTAAACTGGTTTTCATGCAATTTAGTTATCAAAAGGACTTTATCATTTTATACTTCTTTGGCTACTCACATCTAATACATATATATTTATATATATGTGTATATATATATACAGGAGATATCTGTATATAAAATCTCACTTATATTTGATTATTTTCTTCCCATTTTATTGAAAAATCTCTATCCTCTTATTTATTCATTTCACTTACTCCTAATATTATTATTGTCAGACTATATTTTCTTTTCTTAAATATTCTCATTTTAAAATTATTTTTATCTCAATAATTTGGGTCTTCACATACTCTCCTCCTAAAAGGAATTGTGTCCCACAATTATCCTCTCATACATTTCCATCCAAATGTATACAAAGCATAATTTCAATTGAATGAAATTTCAGAAACTCATTCATTCCAAATCAATCAAACATAAATAAATAATTTTAAGGTCTCATCATAATTTTTAAACATACCTTTAAGTAGAAAACAGATTAGGATATTTATCCTTTATCCTCTCTTCAGCCTCCCAAGTGCAATCATTCCCATCCAAACTCCATTGGATTTTAACTAGTTTAATTATTTTATTTCTCAGCTTCTTTTCTTCTCTAGCCACAATGCCCACTGGTTCCTTTTTATAAACCAGATTTTCTTGAATTTCAACATGTGTAGGAGATTCAAGAATGGACTCTTTATCATGCACCCATTTTCTCAATTGGGATACATGAAATACATCATGTATTTTGCTCAATTCCTCTGGTAACTTCAACCTATAAGCTAAAGTCCCTATTCTTTGAACAATTTCATATGGTCCTACATACCTTGGTGACAGTTTCCCTGCTTTTCCAAATCTCAATATTTTCCTCATTGGTGAAACTTTGAGAAACACATAGTCTCCCACCTCAAATTCTACTGGCCTTCTCTTTTTATCTGCATAAGCTTTCTGTCTCTCTTGAGCTACTCTCATTCTTTGCCTCACTAATTCAATTCTTGCAGAAGTTTCCTTCACATTGTCTGGACCAAGCAACACCCTTTCACCAGCCTCCATCCAACATGCAGGAGATAAACAAGGCTTTCCATACAAAGCCTCAAATGGAGCCATTCCTATAGTGGACTGGTAGCTATTATTATAAGCAAACTCAGCTAAATAAATATGATCCTCCCAGTTGCCTCCAAAATCAAGTATGCATGCTCTCAGCAAATCCTCTAAAATTTTATTAACAATCTCAGTTTGCCCATCTGTTTGTGGGTGGTAGGATGTGCTTAGGCTTAATTCTGTCCCCATAGCTTCTTGAAAGCTACTCCAAAACCTTGAAGTAAACAAAGTATCTCTATCACTAATGATAGTCTTGGGGATGCCATGCAATCTCACTATTTCCTTCACAAATAATTGAGCTAGCTTGTGAGCATTTCTGTTTGAACTTATTGGGATAAAGTGTGCTGTTTTTGTGAGTCTATCAACCACTACCCAAATACTATCATTTCCCTTCCTTGTTCTTGGCAAACCATCCACAAAATCCATTGATATACTCTCCCATTTCCAAGTAGGCACTTCCAAAGGTTGCAATAGGCCTGAGGGTCTTTGATAGTCTGCCTTTACTTGTTGGCATGTCAAGCAATTTGCCACATATTTTGCTACTGCTCCTTTCATTCCTGGCCACCAATAATTTCTCTTGAGATCATGGTACATTTTTGTACCACCTGGATGGATAGTATACTTTGTTTTGTGATGCTCATCCATAACTTCTTGCTTTAGTTCCTCTACATTTGGTATGCAGAGTTTCCCCTTTTTCCTTAAGTATCCTTTACCATCTACCTCATAGTTTTCCACTGTCATGCCTTGGGATATCATGTTCTTTTTCTCCTTCAAATTTATATCTTGATTTTGCATTTGTCCTATTTTATCAACCAGTGTTGATTTTAAGGATAAGAGGCTTAATCTACCATATTCAATCATCTTACTGTGTGTCTTATCTGATACACTAGCTTCTTCTTTCACTTCCACCTCACTAAGAATTATCAAATCCTTGAATTCTGCCATCATTAAGCTTGCCAATTTAGCTTGATGTCTACTTAATGCATCTGCTACTTTATTAGCTTTTCCAGGGGTATACAATATATCAAGATCATAGGCAGCTAGAAATTCTACCCACCTATGTTGCCTCATGTTCAAGTCTTTTTGGGAAAACAAATATTTAAGTGACTTGTGATCAGTAAACAATTCAAACTTAGCACCCAATAAATAATGTCTCCATAGTTTCAATGCATACACCACAGCAGCTAGTTCTAAGTCATGTGTAGCATACCTAGTTTCATTTGGCTTGAGTTGCCTTGATGCATAAGCTATGACTCTACCATGTTGCATAAGCACTGCCCCCAATCCAGATCCACTAGCATCTGTGTAAACTACTAATTCTTCATTACCCTCTGGCACTTGTAAAACTGGAGCTTCTACCAGTGCCTTCTTTAGTGATATAAAAGCTTGTTCACACTTCTCTGTCCACACATATGGTTGCTCCTTTTTAGTTAACTTGGTCAATGGGATAGCTATCCTTGCAAAATCTTTTATAAATCTCCTATAATAGCCTGCCATTCCCAAAAATGACCTCACCTCAGTTACTGATTTGGGTCTACTCCAAGATTGCACTGCTATCACCTTATTTGGGTCTACACTAACCCCTTGTTGTGATACAATGTGCCCCAAAAATTTTACTTCCTTCTGCCAAAATGTACATTTAGAGAATTTGGCCTTTAAATCATGTGCCCTTAGTCTAGACAAAACCAGATGCAAGTGCTTTGCATGATCTTCTTCTGATTTTGAATATACTAATATGTCATCAATAAAGACAACCACAAATTTGTCTAGAAAATCTCTAAATGTTCTATTCATTAAATCTACAAAATATGATGGTGCATTTGTCAATCCAAAAGGCATCACCAAAAATTCATATAATCCATACCTTGTGTTGAAGGCAGTATACTTAATACTCTCTTCCTCCACCTTCATCTGATGAAACCCAGAGGCTAAATCTAGCCTTGAAAAGACCCTTGCTCCATTTAATTGATCGAATAGATCATCAATTCTAGGAAGTGGATATTTGTTTTTAATGGTGACTTTGTTTAATTCCCTATAATCAATGCACATTCTCAAAGTACCATCTTGCTTCTTCACAAATACAATTGGAGAACCCCAGTTTGAACTACTAGGCCTTATGAAGCCTTTCTGCTCCAGTTCTTCCAACTGATGTTTCAATTCCACAAGTTCTTTAGGACCCATTCTAGTTGGCTTCTTGATGATTGGGCTGGCTCCTGGGATTAGCCTTATTTGAAATTCTACTTGCCTATTTTCTGGAACACCTATGACTTCACCAAAGACATCTGGGTATTCATTTATAATTTTTATGTCCTCCAGTGTTAATTCTTTCTCAGTCATGCTACATATGTGGTTACAATAATTGTTTTTAGCAATTTCACTCATAACTATAATATTTTTACCATTTTCTGTTTTCAGAGAAATAGTAAGATTTTCCAAGTTTAAAATTGCTTTGTATTTTCTTAGCCAATCTACTCCTAGAATAATTCCTATTCCAGGATATTTTAGCACAAACAAATCAGAACTAAACATATCTCCACCTATGTTTAACTCTACTCCCAAACATTTAATCCCTAGCATGCAAGAATTACCTAGTGGGCTCTGAATAAACAAGGGATTATCAACTAAATAGCATGTGAGAGTTAATTTATTCACTATGTCTTGGGATATTAGTGAATGTGTTGCTCCAGTGTCATATATAACTGAGATGGGGTGATCTTTAATTAGAAGTATACCTTCCAATTGTCCAGAACTTCCCACTGCAGTTGCTTTTGCTTTGCCCTCAAGTGCTCCTACCTTTGCTCCCTTTTTGAACTCTGGGCAGTTTCTTTTAATATGGCCTTCCTTCCCACAGTTATAGCAGCTAAACAATGCCTTCTTGGCTGCTTGACACCTATTACTCATGTGTCCTTCTTTGCCACAATTATAACAAGTAACCTTCTTCTTAGCTTCCCCAGTGGCTGCTCCCTCCATTTTCTTATCCATACTCTTTTTGTCATAGGGATGTGCTCTATTTTTCCCCTTCTTTTGATTGGTAGCCCTCATGCTCCTAAATTTTTCCCTTGCATTGTCATGTTGTTCAAAAGAAAGAGCAAGGTCTATGACTTGATCAAATGTTTTATCCTTGTATGGTAACATTGCTCTACTCAGACCTGCATTTAATCCTTGGATAAATCTTGAATTCTTTGATTCTTCATCTCCTATGAGCATAGTTCCATACTTGGACAAACTCTCAAATTTTTGAGTGTATTCAGTCACACTCATTGGTCCTTGCCTCAGCCTTATGAATTCTTCAAGCAATGTTGCCTTAGCTGTTGCTGGAACAAACCTTGCTTCAAGCATTTCCTTGAATTGATCCCATGTTATCTCATTTTCTGGCCTTCCCGTGATGATCACCTCCCACCAATCTAAGGCTGCTCCTTTGAGTCTCCTTGAAGCTATCTGCCTCTTTCTTTGGTCATTAATTTGCATATCTGCAAATATCCTTTCCAAAGTTCTCAACCATGTCTGCACTCCCATAACTCCCTCAGTGCCTTCAAAATCCTTGCCTCCCAAATTTGAAAATGTCTTCAATAACTTAGCTAATTCCTCATGAGGATTCTCTTCCCTCTGCACTGCTCCTTCTCTAAATGCCCTCACCAAATCTTGCAAGTTAACCATTGGTGTTGCATTGGAGGGTCCTGCTCCATGACTTGGTGGTCTTCCTACCATGATTCACTATTCAATTGCATAGCTAGTCAGTCATATTTCTAATTTAGTTATTTTCTGAAATTTATTTCTACTGTGGATATTTATTTCTATCATTACTATTTTTTTTTGAATTTTTATCCATACAAGAAAATTGGATAATAAATTTATGCTATGTTTTAATAACATAGCTCTGATACCAACTGAAGTGACCCACTTCTTTTGGATTGTTATTTTTCAGTGATTTACTGTTGAGATTTTTTTTTTTCAAACCAAGTGATCACTTCTTTAATTTCATTTTCCCCAAGATCCAAATTCTTACCAATATAAAAATATTAGTATATAAGTCAATTCAAGTCATTTATATATATGAAGATATATAAATGTTTCCTTGCTTATCAGAGTATTAAAAATTAACAAGGAAAATTCAATCACACAATATTTCTCATTTTTCAGAGAATTGGTGTCACATAGCCATTTCTATTTTTTTTTACATTCTTCTTTTTGATCTCAAGCTTGATTAATAATAAATTCGAATATTACCACTTATAATTTTCTTGCTTACTTCTCAAATTAATTGGTTTCTTGGTTTACAAGCCATACATTTAAATTCCGGGATTCTTTTGTGATTTGGTACTTATCATATGAATTATGAGGTGATAAACTAGGTTGAAGTCTAAGCAGAGAAAAACAACACATGTGATCAAGGTTTTGACACAACAAGCACAAACCAATCATGACAGACAAAATACATATTTCCTGGTGATCTGAGCAGATAGTCATCACATGAGTGATGGTGTTGTGATCTACTTTATAAGTCGCACAACTTCTTATATCTGGAGCTAGAAAAGTGTTGAATCTGGTGTCTTACCACTTAGTATCAGTTTTGAAGCTATAGTATCAGATTTTCCCAACCTAGTATTAGATCAGTAGTTATAGTATCAGAAATTTCCTACCTAGTATCAGTTTTATAGTATCAGATTTCTCCTACTTAGTATCAGTTTTATAGTATCAGATCTCTCCTACTTAGTATCAGTTTTATCAGTTCTATAGTATCAGATCTCTCCTAATTAGTATCAGTTTTATAGTATCAGATTTCTCCTACTTAGTATCAGTTTTATAGTATCAGATCTCTCCTACTTAGTATCAGTTTTATCAGTTCTATAGTATCAGATCTCTCCTAATTAGTATCAGTTTTAATTTCATAACTGAAGTACCTCAAGACTGTCTAGAAAAATATGTTCACATATCAGATTAAATGGTATCTTCTCCTTCAGCATTATCTACTAAAACTATTTCAGAACTTGTTACTTAAGTCCACAGCTCACAAACACATATAACATTTAAGTTTCTTTTTCTTCTTACATACTGTTTTCCAGATATCAAAGTAAAAGACACTCATTAAAATACTTAGAACATATTAGAGTTTTCCTAACTTAATTATTACAAAGACACTGCTACTTCTCTTAAACACTTTAAATTCCTCAAGATCTCCAAATATCCATGCAAGCAAGCAAGCAATTCATGCATCTTTCCCTGCAGCAAAACCTTGAACTGCCTCAATACAATGAGACACCCCAAGTATTGCAAAGGCAACAAATAGGGTCAGAAATAAATTCTGGTGTGAGTGAAATCAAGTATGCAAAATATCTTGTAAATTCTTAAGGCTGTATAGAGAACTTTTCTATTAAATGCTATTCAAATCCCAATTAAAATCTGAGAATGTGTATATTTAAGTTTATCTATAAACATACACCCAAGCATTCATCCATTCACTTCATTCAGTTGTACAAGTACAAAACTCCTATGGATTAACTCCTTAAATTCCATAGCATCATTTCTCTTTCTCATCTTTTCATTTTGTTTGGTCTGAACTCTTGCCATTGAACACCATGTGTGCATTGCAAAGGGGCTCAGTTCTGTTAACCCTTTACACAGAGGCCTACAGGACTTGAACAAGTCATGCACATACCCATCAACCACCTGCTGATGAGTAGATCAAGGCACTACTCCTAAATTATTTTATAATTTAGAGACCATGCTTATTTATTTCTTTCTGGGGAATTTTTCTTTTGATTCCAGAGATACTCGTATTCTTTCCTTCCTTATATAGGTCAAGAATTATTAAAATCACCCAAAGATCATATCCAGACATACAAAGCATTCATGTAAAATTGCACACCTTATTTCAAGGTCATTTTTGCTTTAATCACCTTTTTCTAAAAACCTACTTATATTTTTATTTCTAGAAATTTTCCATTGCTTACACAAATATGAAGAAGTCATTTGCAAAACTATATTTATTCTTTTACTGTGAACATAGGGAATGGTTTTTGAGAAAAACCCATAAAAACTTATTGGTTTATGATCTGAACAAATCAGCACATATTTGTAATATTGCATTGTTCATATCATTTTTAATATAGACTAGACATAAGCATGAATCTCAATATTCACACTGCCTACTTCTTTTCTTTCATTGATACCCTATTCCACAGTAAAACATTTGATTCATTTTTCATATCAAAACTAGCATATATAAAATCTATTTCTGTGATTAGTATATTTGTTTGATTATCTATATTTTAAAAATTAACAAAAAAAATGAAACCATCACAACAAGTCAAAACAGATTAAAACCTCATCCAAAAACTCAACCAGAATACCATCCATGATCAACATATTTTCATCCAGAAAATAAAATCAAATAGGAAAAACATAATGTAATGTTTATATAAAATAACTTGGCTGCCCTTAACATGGGTCTTAATGCCTTACAGATCATAAGTGATTAATCACTCACCTTCCTCCTCTCTTCCCCGAGAATGCCTAAACTTGAAAACAGGGTGAGCTCTCCTTTCTATTTTTCTTTTGTGTGTTTCTGTTTTCCCTCAGAGAAAACCTCTGCTTCCCTCTTGATTTAAATCATTTTGCTAGGGTTTTACTAAAGGGAAAAACCCATTTTATCCTCACATTACTCAGAGAATTATGTGTGTGTTGTTATGGCTAAATGTGCCATTTTCTCTTGATTTCTATTTCTAGTAAAAGCAGTTGCTTCTCTGCTTTTCTGTGCACATGCTATTTGCATGATCCATCTACACATCATCTTTGTGTGACTCAGATACATTGTATATCTTGTTAGGCCTGAATGGTTCTCTTATATTATTTCAAACCATTTATTTCCTGATTTACTTTTAAGAAGGTATTTATGCACAATAGTACTAAACTGGTTTTCATGCAATTTAGTTATCAAAAGGACTTTATCATTTTATACTTCTTTGGCTACTCACATCTAATACATATATATTTATATATATGTGTATATATATATACAGGAGATATCTGTATATAAAATCTCACTTATATTTGATTATTTTCTTCCCATTTTATTGAAAAATCTCTATCCTCTTATTTATTCATTTCACTTACTCCTAATATTATTATTGTCAGACTATATTTTCTTTTCTTAAATATTCTCATTTTAAAATTATTTTTATCTCAATAATTTGGGTCTTCACACTCGCTCGTGCCCCCAAGTCTGTGGCATTCGTTGATAAGTAGGAAGGCAAGTCAAGTCCAATCAATGATTGATGCTCTCCTTGCCAGACCAAGGGCAAGGATCAGTGTGCGGACGGTGGAGCCATGGCCGTTTCATATTGCTCTTCTAGTCGGATCATGGTAAGAGTCAACAAATGAATGGTCGCGTCGCATTCATTCAAAGCTGGACGGTCAGCCACGTCCATTTTGATTCATTCTCCCACCATATCTAGGGATAGAGTTGTCTTAGGTGCGGTAGGTCATGCTCATCCGGTTTCATACTCCTCCTGATGGATCGAAGGAGGGTACTGGAGAATTAATGATCAAGTCGCACTCATTCGTGGTTTATTCTCATATCCATGCTCTGGTGGCCGGAGTTATTCGATGGACGTTTGGGTCACATCCATTTGTGGTTGGCGCGGATCGATATTGACCCTCGATCTGATGGTATGATATAGTCGGTCACCCGAAACTTCGGATGTCGTTCCGATTGGTTTTGTATTGAGGCCTCCTTGTAGTCGTTGCCATAAGATGTAAATATCACCCAGCCGGAGCTATAGTAAGATGTCGTACTCAGCTTGTAATAGTTTGTACTCTCGTTCCCATTCTTGGGTTAGCAGAATTAGTTCATGGATGGTCGAATTCCATCAGTAGTGAGTTTATACTCCTCCTGTCGAGTTCAGGTCGGAATTCATGGAATATTGAGTGATCAAACTGCACTCATCTATTTGTTTACACTCATATCAAGCACTCTAGGGATAAGAGTTTGTTGGAGAGTGGTCGAACCACACCCAATTTGTGTTTATACTCCAATCCGCACATGGGAACCAGAGTTATTTGCTGTGGAATTTGGGCTTGCCGATGTCTCAGCAAGGCTTGGATAGTTCGCCATACCTCAGGCACAAACAAGATCATGGACGGACATATCACATCCTCTTTGGATTGGATAGTAGAACCACATCCAATTTAGGCTTGGGCTTTCAAAGTGCCCCTAGTATCCAGGGAGAGAGTCGATGCGTGGATGGTTGTACCACATCCACGTCCATTTAGATCATGTTTCTACTGAGCCTTGGGAGTAAGATGAGCGTTTTGAAGAACTTCGAACTCGAGCAGGGGAGGAGAAGGTCAGATTGCATCCACTTTGAGTTGTGTGTTTGCCCCCAAGTCAAGGGCAAGAGTTGAGGAGCAGACGGTCAAACCATGTCCACTTTTTCTCGTATTTATACTCCAGACCGCGCTAAGGGACCAGAGTTGATCCATAGACGATCGAACTGCGTCCATCTTTTTATGTTTATACTCTGGTCCATGCTCCGAGGACCGGAGTTTTATAAAGGGTGGTCAGTAACACCCATTTGATGTTTATACTCCAGTCTGCGCTAGAACCAAAGTTGGTCTGTGGGTGGTTAGTCACACCCATCTGGTGTTTATACTCTACTCAGCGCTCTAGGGACTAGAGTTGGTCGATGGACGGTCATATTGCATCCATTTTTTTGGTGTTTATACTCTAGTCCGCACTCTAGGGACCAGGGTTAGTCAATGGGTGGTCAGTCACACCCATTTTTTATTTATACTCAAGTTGTCAAGTCGAGGCACTATACCAGAAAAGTCATTTCTTAGCTTTGAAAAACACTACCAAAACTTTTAGTAGTGTTTCGATAAACGCTGCGACACGACATGCAACTAAAAGCCTGAAAGTTTTAGTTGCGTTGTAGTAAATGCTACCAAAAAAACATATAGTAGTGTTTCTAAAACTCTACAAAAAGTTTTTTCTACAGCGTTTTCAAAATGCAACCAATATTACATTTTTAGTAGCGTTTTTACTTGCATCCTTCTTTTTTGTTATGTAGCGTTTTTTATGCTACTAAAATATTTACGCAGCATTTTATCTATCCTACTATATATTTTTTGTTAATGGCTTGTATCATTTCCGACAATCACTTATATATAGTAACCATATTAAAACAACCAATAATCACATAATTATCATTTTCAAACCAACATCGATAATCATCATATTCAAATAATTGAAAAAACACATTAATTGCATAATCAAGTATAATATCCATAATCATTTCAATAATAGTATTTCGACAAAATAAGCGAATTCGCATACCACAACCGTTTACAAACAAGTCTACACAACTAGTACAAACAAAATATTATAATATATAACAGTTAAAGTCTTGTTCATCACTTAATTACTGACAATTATTTGATGCGTCTGTTCTTCACTTCGGAAATGCTAATTACCTGTAGACAAGTATAACAGTCAACAGTAAGATACCTTTATAAAAATAACATTTTATTCGAGAAATGCATAGCAATAACAGATTTTATAGCGTGCAAGTATAAAACAATGGCCGATTGCTGATGGATAGCTGGAATGTACAACGGTACTTCTTTAGAAAATGAAGCATATGCAAGAAGTCAAGGAGTTAGAATAGATGCATCAATTAGGAATTAAAATATGCGTAGCATTAGAATAGCGGCCGGACAACCGAAGTGTAATGAATAGGGAAATTATGAACTATTTTTGCGAGTAGGTAGTATTTACTGTTCAAGTATTATTTCCAATATATCCATTATGGAATATAAATAACATGTTGGTTATTTAATGTTGTAATAATTTTATAAAACAGAACAAAACCAAGGGTCTTAAACTATATCAATATTGTTATGATGCTAGTCTGTAGCTGTAACATATGTCCGCCCAAATTCAGCAATGGGAAATAATTACATGTAAAGTAACCAATATATATATATATATATATGAACTTACCTATGCTGGTAACTCTATTGCTGTAGGCTTGGATCGTTGGAGAATGGTTCGCTGTTGAACTTGTATGAGCCACGTATGCCAAGAAAACTTCTATAGTCAGTGTATACACCACCACCAAGTGAATTGTTCAATTGTATGTTTACCTGTCCAGACATAAAAAAGTATATCAGTGTGTATGTTGACTCCACCAGGTGACTTAGTGAAGTTGACTACCTTGTTAATGCATAGCTGCTCGCCATTGTAGTGAAACCAAAGTACTTTTCTATTAATATTAGTACAACCAGATCAAATGTTCTGAAACCAAAGCAAGCATTGACTAATGTTAATGCTTATGTGCATGCAAAATAAAGGAACTGCCTCTTTATTTGGAGGAATGCATCCATTGAACTTTGCAGTTCTATCAACATCAGGATGGCTCATATCAATCACTTCATTGTTGCAAATATTGTCATTTAGAATCGTTTCTTAATTGTAGCAATATTTTGAATGAATGCACGTGGAAGTTCCAAGAAACAATAGCCATGAGCAAATATTCACCATAAAATTCTTATGCAATATTATTTATGTATGATGACAAAGGGTAAAATTATGTACGACAATATTGTACAGTATAGGAGATCAGAAAAATTAACTCAAAAAACAAAGCCAATACAACTAATCTTATAGAAATAGTATTCATTCGACATAAATAAACTTAGGTAATCATTCCAAAACGGAAAAATATCAAATTCACATTCTCTAGGTTAGCGAAAAAAAAATTAAAGGAGTAAGAAAATCAATACAGCCCTAGAATTTTTACCTTAATAATAATGACTGTTTTAATGTGGAAGGGAACTTGTTAATACAATAAAAAAAACACAAACTGCATTTTGAACATCGAAAATGGAGGTTTTAGTCATTGGCACAATGCATCCTAACAATAAATGTTAAAAATAACTAGATCAGAAGTTGCATATTATAGAAAATTTTGATTTTTTCGGAAAAACATACCAAATCTAACATGAACAGTTGCAGATCTTAAGTTAGTTCCAATAAATAATTGCACTGTAGGTCAACATCGGTCAATTCATCGGAGTTAGGCCAGTTCTTCTTAGTGAAATCAATGGGCATTAGATTATATTCGATTAGGATTTAGTAGCAAAAGGAGAGGAAAATTGTTAGAATAGTTTAAATCCTTCACTATCCTGGATTTTCTTTGAGAAAAAGGGGATAAATCAATAGCGCGGTAACAACCCATGACAGTAAAATAGACAAAAAATTTACAACTATATGAATTGCCATCAAACCAAAACAAAAAAATGAATTCATAACTTTACTCAAAGTTAATTTCAGAGCCTCCAACAGTTTCAGTTATATTTGAATCGTGAACTGTTTGACTTCTTTTTTAATTATTTTTCAACTTCATTACTCAATACATGGGGAAAACACATCAGTACTTATAGCCCATTCACTTCCACTGTCATTTATCAACTTTTACATACTTAGACATATTACAGGGCATGTTAAAAATGGTAATATCAAAAGCGGTCATTATAATCCATAGCATAAATCTACCTAAAACATAATACCATACCACCAAACACAAAGCTTCGGCCATGTAAATTATAACATTAACATATATATGACTACACTATTCAGTATTTGAACCCAATATTTCTCCATCTCCTTGCCAGCATTAACATTTTGGTAGTCCGCTTCCTTACATAAATTATACAAATAGGTAGGCGAACTTATTTTAAATTTTAATGTAGCATTTCCTCTCTACAAAGTGTTTAAAATTTAAAGTGATACAAAATAGTCATCTTCTACGCTTAATCTGGTAAATTTTATTAGCTCTATTTAGAAAGAAAAAAAACACACACACACATACATTTCACATATGCATGAGAATATAGAATTTACATCTATATGGTAGATTTATTAATGGACACCGTCAACCCAAAAAGTAGCTTCCTATTGAAATTTGATAAACATATATACACTAACTAACATAAGGGTTTAGAGTGTCTAAAGTTCTTATTTTATGCAATTGCAAGAAAAGTCTATTTAGAAATGAATATGTAAATCGAATCTCTATTTTTTAAGATAGAAAGCACAAGCTTGTTTAACACTTTCCTAATAGAAAACAGAAATGAACATGTGGTTTTCAAATAGTTTTCCAAACCGAGTTTCGTTATTTGTAAGTATGCATAATTGTTATGTAAGTTATTTTTATCAAATAATTTAAATATGTATGGTAGATTTATTAATGGACATAGTCAACCTGAAAAGTAGCTCTTATGAATAGCAAAGATAATCATCAATTTCTATATTAGTTTCACAATTCTCTAAATCGGTAAAATTTAAAATCTAAAATTTTGTTGACTGAATGATGTTAGGTAACTAAATGCAGCTTAGTACATGTAATATGAAGTTGTGAACACATATTCATAATTAGTACATATACTAAAATAATGACATGTATGCATCCAAAAAAATGAGATCGAAATTTCCATTGCAAATTCCACCTTATAATCATGAATAATAAGAGTCAGTGATAACGAAAAGCGCAATTTCAACAATTATTATCCACTCTTATATTACTTTCTTTTATCATTGTGAATCCCTTTATATATATATATATATATGTATGTATGTGTGTGTGTATATGTATATGTATATGTATATGTATATGTATATGTATATGTATATGTATATATTCTTTAGCATATGAGGTTTCTTCATCATTTTCATGTGTTGTCACTCTAAGTGAAATCATGAGATTAGGTAGCTTTTCGTCATTAAAAATATATGGTTCAAAAATTATGATTATCTATGACATGCTTAGAGAATAATTATTACTTGAAGATCCTACAATAATAATAGAGGTTTGTGTATTATAGGAAATAAGCATGGCGTAAATTTTTACTGATGTAATCAGTTTGTTTTTCCTTATATCTGAAATTTTAGTATGTATTAATTAATTTTTATATCAAATGTTCGATTTAGTAGCATTAGAACATGAACATTCATTCCATCCAAACTTATTCTACGCGCATCAAATTGTAAAACAAATCAAAACTATCAAAATACTCAAACACAAAAGGCATAATTTTTACTTGTTAGCGAGTGAACTCCATGCAAAAAACTTTTCAAGACCTTTCACAATTTTTACACCATATATTTGCTATGAATCATAAAAATATACTACTTAACAATACTAAATTCTTACCTCGAATAAATAATCTAAGAAGAAGTGTGATAATAAACCAATTGTCTTAACGTACTGTCACCAACATGAGGCATTGTTTCCTATGTAGAAATACATTAAGCAATATAGTCGTTTTATTCATTCATTAAATTTGAATCATTAATCCATTAAAATCAAAAGTACCATGAAAATAATTATTTCAATTCTAAAATTGTAAAATCCATTGGATGGTCCCAATGTTAACGTTGTAATTACATATAATTTTCTTTCTTGCTAGAACTATACATAGTAAATTATGTATTATAGCTCAGTTTTTGTAATCTCCAATAAAGCATTCTTTGAAAATTGACTGTTTCTTTGATTACTTCATAGAAAGCATATTTTCCTGCCCTAAATTGTCATAAGTAATAGTTGTAAAAGCATATGAAGATTGTTCCCTTGTTAGAATTTATACGCATAAAATTAATAGATTTTGGATTCAATTACCTCAAGAGCGGTCATAAAGTCAACGTTGGAAGGCTGGAGCTCCGTAACTTCATCGTCGCTGGAGACATTTAGATCTAGGCAATTCTTGAGGACGTCGCGATGTTGTTTTTGCGGAGATAAGATCGTAAATGTTGCTGAGGGCAATGTTAGGTTAGATTCGCAAATGAAAACAATTTTAATATTGGAGATAAAATTTGCATCAAAGAAAAGGAAGGCATGGAACTGTGCCTAGTTTTCTAGTATTCATTAACTGATAGATCGCGGCCAAGTAGATTGATAAAAATCGATTTAGGGTTTCCATGCATCATTAGATAGATGATGATATAGATGCTTCTGAATAACAAGTTTGAAGGTAAGGTAGATAGGCGATGTGGTTTTTGCGTTATTGTTTGAAGGCTGAGTAAGAAGATGGAGATTTAAGGTTTTTGGATGATAACGCCGTGAAGTGGAAATAAGAGGGACATGAAAATGAGAGATGAGGTACTGAAATTTTTTTCATGAAAGGTTTCGACGGGCTAACTAAAATCTAACACCAGGGTTTCGCTGTATTGGGAAAAAATTCCAAAACATTATGGTGGCACTTGGTTTACAAACGCTACTAATAGGCGGTACTAAAATTAGGTTTTCTTATAGTGAGGTAAGAGTTGTCGAGTCGAACCACGTTCATCCATGGAATGGAATTCTACCCCTAGCATCAAGGGAAAAATTTGACAAATGGACAGTCGATTCACATCCACTTGGTGATTGTAGCTCCTCCAATCAAGTCGGGGAAGGGAGTAAGTGATGGATGGCTAGATCACATCCATGCCTGTGTTGGACAGTCGGGTCTCGTCCAATTTGCTTAGTACTCCTCCCAGCAAGTCGAGGGAGGGAGTTTTCGGGTGGACGATCAAGTCATATCCACCTCAAGCTGTAGTTGTGTCCATGTTTTGAGGGTGGTGGTTGATGAGTAGGCAGTCAGTCACGCCTACTTTAAGTTGAGCTTCCAGACTGTTTCCTGTTTCCAGGGCAGGAGTTAATATGTGGATGGTCAAATCGCATCCACTTTAGTTGGACCTCGGTCGTGCTGAGCTTCGGGAGAGGCGTAAGTATTTTGGCGAAGTTCAAGTATGAGCTGGGAGTGGATGGTCGGGTTGCATCCACTCCAAGTGTTTCTACAGTCTTCAAGTCAAGCGTGAAGGTTGATGAGTGGACGGTCAGTCGTGTCCACTTTGTATTAGATTCTGACCTTTTAAGGCTCTGAGTAAGGTATAGATGTTCTGTCAGAATTGAAGCACATATTAGAAAGTGGATGGTCGAATCACACCCACTTTCCATTTCGAACCCTTTCCCCAAAGTCAGGGGCATATGGTAGTTGATGAACGGTTGAATCATGCTCATCTTGATGATCCTCCAAAGGTCCGATCATGGTCCGTGGAGGTTGGTTGGCACCCAAATCTAATTACTTAGTCACATGCATCGTTTGGAAGTAGTTTAGTTCATGTTGGTCATAGTTCACAACATAATTGAAAATGAAATAAATCTTATTAATAAGTGAAGCAGAGTCAGATGCTTGCTATTCCACTTTGCCCCAGCCCTCCTTAGTTGGAAGTCAATCGTATGTGGTCTAATTGATAATCAAAGGTAATTATTGGTAAGGGTCAGATGTTCCATGCCCGCCATTCTGCGGGGCTTGCACATTTTGTTGAAGCTTACCTTTCCGGATCTGCTTTCCGATCATATCTCGGAGGTGTCTGTAATCGTTGGTTTTATGAACGTGTGTACCTTGAAATATACAACATTTCTTGGATTTTTTCTGGGTTTCGGTAGACTCTCTTGAAGCTGGTTTCTAGTACTGCTTTGAGTCATAAGCCTCCAAGTAGATGTTTTTGATTGAATCGTTCAAAGGAGTATATGAGTCAGATTTTGAGATTCTGGGTCGTCCTCTAGAATCTGAGTCCTCATTTAAGGCCTCAATGTTGCCCTTGCTTTGACTTCCTTCAGCCAACGGGCATGCATCGTTCTTTCCCCTAGTCTACTCTACCTCCTCCTTGCTTAGGTACTGCTTCACTTTATAACATAAATGATCCAAGGTCATATGAGGCTCTCCAGGTAACCAATCGCCAAAGTGTTGTTCGAGGTCGATTCCCCTTATCAACGCCATCAGTATGGTATTCTTGCTTGGATTGCTCACTTTAGTGATAGTGGTGTTAAATCTCTGCCAAAAGTTTTGAGCCGCTCGCCTGACGCTTGGGATAAGTTGGGGATAACAACATCGCATCCTTAGGGCGAGTCGCATGCATTCTGAATTGCTCGGTGAACTCCTTAGCCAGCTGATTAAATGAAGAGATGGACCTGTGCAGTGATCGTGTAAATCCCTTGATCGATCGCTACTCCCTCGAGGAATATAGGAAAGAATCAATATTTAATTGCTTTCGTCGCTCTGGTGGAATTCATGTACCCTTCATATTTCATGAGATGCTCTTGGGGTTTGTGTTTCCAGAATACGCCGGCATAGTTGGCATATTGAATATCTTGGGATATTCTACCTATTAAATGGCTTCAGTGAATGGGCTTTGACTGGGGGAAATGCTCCAGTCATCTTTAGTCTGTTCCATTTTCAAGTTACAACTATTTGTAATGCTTATGAACGTTGTATGCATGATTGTCCAACGTGTGATGGATTGGTGATAATTTACTTGGAGTCCGACCCGAGAAAATTTGCTATTTGCTTGGAGTCAACCCCTTGTTTGCTTGAAATCGCTGAATTTGAAGTGCTGGGTTGGTGACGAACGGTGCTTGGAGTCATACTGGTGTTTGCTTCGAGAAAATCTTGGTTTTACCCGAGCTTGACCTTGGGCCATAACTTCCTGGGTTTACTTCAAGTCGAATGGGTGACTACTTCGGGTTCGACTTTGATGATGGATAGCTATACTTTGAGATGGCATAATAAATGATGTAGGTCGATCGTCACACAAGCCATCGTATCATAGCTAGAAAGTCAGGCATTTAGAAGCTGGTCAGTTGGGAGCAGTCGTAATCTACCCTAGAAGCCTGATCCAGTAACCGGTCCCAATTCGTGTCATATCATCTTGGTTCTCCAGCCTTTGGGTGTACCGTTTGAGTAGCAGTCCCTTGTCCATTCCTCGGCTACAATAGCTGCCGCTTGATCCCCTATGCCCCGGTAGTCACAAGATGTAAGGGAAGTGGATAGAACGCACTATCTTTAAGTTGAGTTCCGAATCCAGCAGAAAAGAGGGTTCGGTTACGTTCCTTTTTTGAATGCTAAAGGGATCGGCTAGGGGGATCGGTTATATGAGGGATCAGTCATATGGAGGAACGGATCATATGGAGGAATTGGTAGTGAATGTAGGGATCGGTGAAAGGGGTCGATCATGAAGACGGTTTTTGGCATGCGATCGGTTGCAATGCTAAGGAGGGATCGGTGGTATAGGGGTCGGTATATAGACCTTGTAGGGGGGATCGAAATATACACCTTGTAGAGGGATCGGTATATACTCCTTGCAGAGGGATCGATATATACACCTTGTAGAGGGATCAGTATATATACTTTTTGGAGGAATCGGTATATATGTTGGAGGGATCGGTATACATATATGTTGGAGGGATTGGTATAGCTATTTCGGAGGGATTGACATTGATGCCTTAGGGGGGATTGGTATTGAGCATGTATATGTATTTAGGGGTCGGTCATGAAGGGACCGATGCTAGACCCCAAGAAGGAGGGATCGGTCATGATGCCCTTGATGGAGGGATCGGCTATTCTGGCCTTGAGAGAAGGATCGGCTATTATGGCCTTGAGATAGGGATCGGCCATTTTGGCCTTGAGAGAGGGATCGGCCTTTAGCTAACTTGAGTACAAATTTCAGCATCTGATCCCAAGAACTTGTGTACATGAGTGAATCCGATCCCTTCCAAATGGACATGAACACATAAACAACTCCAAACAAGAACATTAGCATCATCATTTCTTTCAGCTCTACAGGAAGTTGATTTAATTCTTCTAACCATGGCCATCAGCTTCCTTTAGATTTCCTTCAAATCTGAGTAGAATAGGAAGTTTACCAGTAGAACGCTAGATCTATCTCGCGAATATGGGAATCCACAAGTAGATGATGAGATCCAATCAAGCTGAGAATGCGATTCTCAGTGAAAGCACCAAAAAGTTGACGCCAACCTTGGCCTATGCCCACTTCATATTTTTATTGACCTTGCACTTGATTATGATTACAAGAATGTTTGGATCTGTTAGGATCCATTTGTACAAGAATGAAGAATAAACATGGAAGAGCCTATTCAGCAGAAAGAAGGATCCTTTTTTTGATGCCATGCCTGCTATATTTATAGGCGAAGACATGCACGGATCAGACTGAATTTTCGGCAGAAGGTTCGGGAGACCAGGATGAGACCATCCAAAAATTTCCAGGCCCATCGGGGCCCACAATAGGGATTGGTAGTGATCTTTATTGGTGTGTCCAAATAAGTTGCGATCCCTTTGAAGGGTGTCCCATGATGTTAGCTACTTTCTCCTTAAATTTCGTGCAATTTCAACATACGGTTTGTGAGATATCGCATTTTCTATGAAGTAGTGCTGTTTGAATTCTGATTTCTGCCGATCCCTCCTAAGGGAGTTATGCCGATCCCTCCAACTTCCTCCAATTGGAATGAGATCCCTAGGGGGTGTTCCACATGTTGTAGTAAGCTTGTACTCCAAGTTTTATGCTGATAACATGTGTATATTTTGAGTTATTGACCGATCATTGCTGCAAAACTAAGTTGTGGAATCGATACGATACGATCCATAGTGTTGAATATGGATCGTACCTGATCCATCTTTAGGGACTAGTGAGCTTTCATGCTTCTGCTTCATATTATCATCTATGCTTGACTTTTGGAACCCACAATCATTGCTCTGGGCTACTGGCCTTGATAACAGTCGAGTCTAACTTGTCCAGTCAGTTCGGATATAGCCAGGTCAAAATGCCGGATAACAGTAATTGACTAGGCTTAACACTAAAAGCCAATGAGGTAGACTTATCTATTTGTGAGAGTATAGATTGACATCGAAGAGGGATGGAGTAATAGAGCTCTAACATACCAGTTTCCATCTTGAACGAGAAATAGTTAAGTTGGAATGTTGAAACCATGTTAATCCTGTCTTTTACTTACTCATTTAAAAGGTAATTAACTTTGCTTAATGCTAAAAGCCGATGAAATAGTTTTATCTATTTTTGAGAGTTAAGATTGATGCCGATCAGGGATATGAACAATAGAGCTCTAACCTACCAGTTTTCCTCTTAAATGAGGAATAGTTAAGTCAGGAATGTCAGAAACATTTTAATCTTATTGTTTTCTAACTCGTTTGTGGAAGTCATTAATACTGCACTTAACACTAAAAGCCGACAAGTAGATTTATCTATCTGTAAGATTAAAGAATAAAGTATCTAGACAAGGCTTTGATGTAACCAATTCTCTAACTTACCTGGCTTAACTCTTGAATGAGGAATAATATAAGTTGAAATGTCGAAAATGTGTTAAGTGTACGAACATTGATTTGTATAAGCAATTGTTTTAACTAGATAATCAATTAGTCGACTATCGAACTTAACAAAATATTATCTTGGATCTTTATAAGAATGCTTTTAAAGATGATATAAGTATGAAATTGTTTTGGGTTTGTTGTGACAATGTGTTAATAACATTCTTCTTTAACCCTTTTCAATTATACTTATGAATGTCAATAGATCTTTAAAAAGAATGTTTTAAAGATAAGCATAAGTGAAATGGTTTTGGGTTTGTGGTGACAATGTTTACGTAACATTACTCTTAAACCTTTTGAATGGATTTGTGAAAGTATTTAGATCCTTAAAATGGATATTTTGAAGGAAATTATAAGTAAGGAATCTTTTGGAAAAAGATAGAAAAAGCAAAGGTTTAAAGTAAGAAATCTTGTTGTTGATTTGTGAATATACTTATACTATTTGAGATAAGTATACAAATACCTTTTGAAGTATTAAAAGAGTATAAATGAATAGTAGAATATCATAAATGATGTTTTATTAGTTAAAAGAAGTTTTACTAATAAAAGAGGTTTTAATTAATAAAAGTATTGACTAAATAAAAAGGAGATTAGAAGTCGCTCATGTGACTTAATCGTGCTTTGTATGACTTGATCGTGCTTCGTATGTTTACTCGTTTATGGAAAGCATTTAGTTTTATACTTAGCACTAAAATCCAATGGAGTAGGCTTGACTATCTATGGGAATTAAGACCGATGTTCGTGTAGGGATATGAGTAATAAAGTTCTAACCTACCGACTTCAGTCTTGATCGAGGGATAGTGTGAGATGAAAATATCAAAAATATGATAAGTTTATGAGGCTTGGTTTCCATATGCAATTGTTCTCATTAGTATTGAATGACCAAATTGTCGATTCGGTCTTGAAGAGACCGGGATCGGTAAGTGTTTCTGTTAACCCGCTTTTGAGCCAAAGAAGATTTCAACTGGACTTAGAAAATTCAAACAAGGACGTAACTACTTGGAAACTTGGAGGTACATTAAAAGGACTGGAGAATTAAGCTTAAGAAATTTGGTTTGAAAATTGGATAAGTCCTTAACTCAACCCCGAGCAAAGGCCTTAGGTCAAACCCAAGTTAAGGCCTTGGGTCAACCCTAAGTTAAGGATTTGATGAATTAAGGATTTGAGTTGGCATCGAGTTAAGGATTTGAGTTGGTACCGAGTTATCACTAAAGCATCTTCAACTGGACGTAGAAGATTGAAACGGAATCAGAATGACTTGAAATTTGGCAAGAGCGCTTAGAAAAGGGAAAAGAAGGACTTGGGAAAATTCACCATGATTGGGCCAAACACCTAAACTGGCCCTGATTTATGGACCTTAACTCAGCATCGAGTTTGGGATTTAACTTAGGTCGGCTTGGGTCTTCTGGCATGAGTTCGTGCTGTCTCCTGGACTTCATTGCTATTGAGCCTCTAACTATGCTGCCCTATTCCTCTATGAATAACAACCTACCTACTACTAGAAAATGGGCTTCTTTCTGCTGGATCTCCTTCAACACTCTTAGACTTGGATCTTCCATTACACTTTCTTCACTTCTATTCTCCTTAAATAACATTCTTAACTCCATTGTAAATCTGGCATCCACTAGATTATTTCCAGATCAGATCTAACAAGTTGTAATCCAGAGAAAGATCAACTAAAAAAATATTACAATGGGCGTAGGTCGGAGATTACGTCGAACCACTATAAAAACTTATGTATGTTCTTGCTTATTTTCTACATTTTCTTTTGCTTTCTTCTGAACTAGTGCTTTCATTTGATATTTGGGTTCCAATTTTTAGGTTAACATTCTGGTGCTTTCACTGAGAACTAAGAGTCATATTTGAAGATTTCAAGCTTGAATCTAAGATTTGGAGATGATGAAGAGGCCTAATACTAGATCTTGGGTTGGAGAAAGTAAGCTAAAGCCTGGGGGCAGCCAGGAGGTGCCCTAAGATTCTCACTAATCCATCTATGTGACCATGGAAGAGATGGAGAGACTGATGAAGGAGGTGCAAGAAGGGATGATAACTAGACAACATGAGATGCTGGAAGGATTTTTCCAAAGGATTGGACAATAAGGAATAGCTAGAGCTGCAGGAATTCAGAGCCAAGGATAAAGAGCTAATGTAGTAGCATTTGGAGTTGGAGCTGATCAAACAGGAACAGTGCCCCTACAAACAGAACAGCTTGGTACCAACCTAAATTAAATCGGTACCAAAAGGATTATCCTGAGGAGCAACGTTAGTGCGACCGTTGGAATACAGGGAATGGACAATGATGGAGCTAGAAACACAAATCAAAATGTAAATGCAAAACAACCAGAGGGATATGTGCCAAAACTCCCCCATAGGAATGGAGGATGGAATGAAACTAGAGTTGTAGATTAGAATACTAATGTGCAACCAGAGGAATATGTGTCAGAGCATATGCTAGAATTCCCCTATAGGAACAGGGGGCAAAGTATTGCTTTTGGACGAAGAACTTCGTTGGACGGTGAAAACTAACTTGATGAGTTGGTTAAGAGAATGATCAGAGGTGGATCCCTAGATCAAAGCTTGGAGGACGTAAACAGGAATCCATTCACTTCCAATATCCGAAATGCGAGAAATCTTTCCGATTTCAAGCTTCCGACGTTGGAAATATACGATGGAAAGTCGGATCCTACAATTCATCTAATGAGATACATCTGACATATGGAGTTGTTGGGTGCTTTTGAGGAGGTAATAGGGCGATGCTTCCTATTGTACTTGACGAACTTGGCGGCGATGTGTTTTAGACAGCTGGAGAATGGGTCCTTTAGCACGTGGACCGATTTAGTAAGTTCATGAGGTAGTTCAGAGTTCATGTCTCATAATCAAAGAACGTGATGACACTATCAAGGGTCAAACAAAGGCCCAAAGAGACCATAAGAAGCTATCTAACAAGATTCGACATGGCAGCTACGGCCGTTGATAGGTCGGATCCATCTATAATCCTAATGGCGGCAATATCTGGAGTCGCAAGCAAGACCGACTTCAAAGTTGCACTGGAGAGGGATCCACCAATGGATCTAGAGGAGTTCTACCATGAAGATGAAAGACATTTACGTCAAGAAGACGTCGAAGCTGAGGATGAGGATGCTGAAGTTAATGTCATGGATGATAGAGGACTCTCCATAGCAGGAAATGAAAAAGACAGAGGAAAATTGATGACGACTTTGGGGAACCAAAACGACAAAGGAGGGAGCCAAAATTCACATCCTATACTGACTTAACTGAAACCCTGAAGAGGATATATCTGGATACGAGGGGGCAGATCCTCTATCGAAAGCCAGTTAGGAGAACCTACTAATCGTGAGAAACAGTTTGGAAATTTTTGCATCTTCCATGAGCTGAATGGACATGAAACAAACGAGTGCTAACACCTTTGTGATCTAATAGAAGAACGAGTTCGGAGCAACCAACTGCAATATTATGTGAGGAACTGAACTGCAATGGTGTGGCCAGAGCAATCACCACCTACAGCCAATACGTCAAGGAATAATCAAGAATCTGGTCCGAGGCTCAAAATCCCATAATCGGGATGAACATAAGTCGAACTTAATTCCCATGCTTTACTTTTTCCTTTCTTTTCTTGTATTCTTCTTTCTACAGTATTGAATAAAGACAATAACCTCAAGCCTCTTACACATGTACGAGATCCAAAATGATCCCTAGGAACGCTCTGAGTCGGATGTCTGAGATAACTATTTGGGGCGATAATAATCTCAGACCGTTTACACATGTGCAAGACCTAGATTGGTCTCTAGGCATGCTCTGAGTCGGATGTCCGACATGAACGCTTAGGATTTTTGCTTGTTTGCTTTGCTTTGATTTGAATATTTGACTTTTGAAAATCTACATTGAATGTGATGACTGATATTGATCGCTTTTAAGTACCATCCAAAGAGATAGGCCAGAGTGTAGGGTGCAAGTCCCCTCGCTGGAGATCGAGCGGATGGGCTTGTACGATATTGATCGTTTTTAAGTCCGGTCCAGAGTGACGGGGCCGTAGTGCAGGGTGCAAGTCCCCTCGCATAAGTGTGAGCGGACGAACTTTTACGGATTGGATCGCTTTAAGCTACTGTCTGGAGGGACAGGGTCGAAGTGCAAGAAGTAAGTCACCTTGTCGAAGAGTGAGTGGATGGGCTTGCTTGTCATTGAGTCCCCTTGTCGGAGAGTAAGTGGATTGCGTTCAACAAGGACTCGGAGAGGTCAAGGGAAGGTCCCTTTACCGAAAAGTGAGTGGATAGGCCTACTCGGTCGTTGGGTCACCTTGTAGGAGTGTGAGCAGATCAGACTCAGCAGGTGACCACCAAAGAGATTGAACACTATAGTGGATGAAGAACGGTTCGAAGAGATCAAGTCCTAGATTGGAAGATGAATGGTCCGGTGAGACCATGCCCCAGAGTGGATGCAAATCGGATAAAAGGATTTGGATGCCTTTCACTCAAAGAAAGGAAGATAAGCTCTGGGAAAACACATGATACTTGGATTTGAGAGATGGTACTTCCAAATGATAGATTAGGATTCAGATAGCTAGAAAGCTTGATTTGCATAGCCGAAGAGCTTGATTCAGATTCGACCAACCAAAGAGTTAGACTAGAATAGCCGGAGAGCTCAACTATTGGAATTTGATTATGAATTGTTGGAAGATGTTCTTGAACAAAGCACAACTTACATTTGAAAAGCGTACTTTGGGGGGGAGGGCAAACGTTAACCCACTTTTGAGCCAAAGAAGATTTCAAATGGACTTAGAAGCTTCAAACAAGGACGAAATGACTTTGAAACTTGGAGGCATACTTAAAAGGACTATAGAATTGAGCTCAAGAAATTTGGTTGGAAAATTGGCTAAGTCCTTAACTCAACCCCAAGTTAAGGCCTTAGGTCAACCCCGAGTTAAGGATTTGACGAGTTAAGGATTTGAGTTGGTACCGAGTTAAGGATTTGAGTTAGTACCGAGTTATCACTAAAGCATCTTCAACTGGACATAGAAGATTGAAATGAAATCAGAATGACTTGAAATTTGGCAAGAGCACTTAGAAAAGGGAAAAGAAGGACTTGGGAAAATTTCACCATGATTGGGCCAAGCACTAAACTCGGCCTCGAGTTAAGGACTTTAACTCATCACCGAGTTTAGAGTTTGACTCAGGTAGGCTTGGTTCTTCTGGCACAATTTCGCGCTATCTCCTGGGCTTCATTGCTATTAGGCCTCTGACTCTATGCTGCCCAATTCCTCTATAAATACCAATCTACTTGCTACCAGAAAAGTGGCTTCTTTCTTCTGGATCTTCTTCAACACTCTTAGACTTGGAGCTTCCATTATACTTTCTTCACTTTTATTCTTCTCAAATAACATTCTTAACTCCATTGTATGAGATCCACTAAATCGTGTCCAGATTAGATCTAACAAGTTATAATCTAGAGAGAGATCAACTAACAAAAAAGATTGAAGTGGACGTAGGTCGGAGATTACGTCGAACTACTATAAAAACTTCTATGTGTTCTTGTCTAATTTCTACGTTATCTTTTACTTTCATTTGAACTAGTGCTTTCATCTGATATCTAGGTATTGATCCACTTTTTGGTTTAACAGTTTTACTTATCAAAAATCACTTCAAGGCCGAGATACATGTTCTATCTCTTGGAAGTGAATCTGCTCTAGATGTTGGAATCCATGTGTAGTTTTGAGGTTTGTTCGAGATATGGGAACTCAATTAGAGATTCATGTTCTGTTCGAGTGATGAAGACTCATGTGAAAGGTGCCGAACATGACCTCGACATTAGAAATGGCTAAAGATAGAGTAGGTTGCATAATCTGGGGTTTAGCTAACTCGCGACGGGATATTGTCAACTCCGTATCTAGAGTATGCTTATCGATGTTGTGCAAGGGAGTTGATGGTATTTGGTTCCATTAGTTCATGTTTATCTTCAGGCGTGGGCCTTTGATTTTCCTTATGGTAATTTTATTTAGAGTATACGATGCTTGAAAGGTAACTTCTGATCCTTGTGCATGGAGTTTGGATCCGACTTCTCCGGAAAGATCTACATGGAAAACCCATGTGAACGTTCTTTATTGGTTTTGAGTGTTCCCTCTAGTATGCTATTGAATGTAACCAATGCAACCATTCCATCTATGTTATAATATTTATATTCTACACCTTAGACATTATCTAATATATCACCTTATGTACTTATTAGATGATGGTTCTTTTGAGGGGATAACCGTTATGGCATTCCATGTGGTCTCAAAGTACTGTTATATGTTTATAACATATTTCTTGAGTTTCTTATACCAGACTTATGTCTAACACGTGGCTTTTGTTTTTCCTAAATTCCTCGTGTGCTCTTTTGAGTAGTCTGAAAAAGGTAGGATTTTGTTGATATTCATTGGAGCCCGAAAAGACGAGCTGGATGTTTCACCTACCATAGTATTCTTATTTCTACTACATTACTATATTGCAGATATCAGCAGATAGACAGTTATAACTGTCTAGGCCGACGAGAGTACTTAGGTTTAACTCTAAAATTTCTGTATTGGAATAACTCTTTGTATTGTTCTTTTGATATTATATATTACCGTTCCGCTGGTGAAATTCTGATGTTGTGTTCTCTCTTTCTTGTTCTGTTTCTTTTTCCTTTTATTTTACCCTAACAATTCATCTATCCGACACTTGGGTGCTCAGCATGTGAATACCATAGATGTATTAGTGTCGACATTCGAGAGTACTCAACTCCATCATCTTTAGTCATTAAGTTCTAAAAAAATTATTTTGATAGGGGAAGCTTACAGAGTAGGAATGTCCAACTCTAACACAGAACCATAAGTTTCCTCTATGACATTGACTTGAGAGGAGGAGATATCTGAAGAGATTACATTAGAAGAACCATATGCAACATTGGCTTTTAGTGTAACAACCGTGCTTTTCTACGTCATATAAATAAATAAATTTAATTATAATAATAAAATTGTTTATATTCGATATTTGATAATTATTATTTTTGAAAGTGAGTAATTATTTAATTGAAAGCTATTAATAAAAGATTTTTTGAAATAAATTAATAAATTCTTTTCGAATAATATATTGAAGTTGAATAAATTGTTTTAATTGAATATAAAATACTTTTGTAAGTACAAATTAATCTAAATCAAAACTAAAATATATTTGCAACTAAATTAAAATAAAGTATGAAAAGAAAAATTAATTGAACTAAAGTAGATTAGAAATCTGAGCCCAATGCCTGTTTTATTTCCTACCCACTTTTGGAAATTTCTCTTGTTTCGCGAATAAGCCCAATTTTCCTTAAAAATTAAATTCAACCATGCCAAATTCCTCTATCATCATAATCAAAACTTTAAATTGAAAGAAAAAAACCATGTTCGAGTCTGGCATCGGAGACGTTATAGACGTGAGTAAAGGGGAGGCACGACGACGAACCATGGGTGACTGAGGCAAGGACTGTATGACCTGGAAGGGCGTTCGCGACTTATGAATTGGGAATTGATGATGTTTGACTATGGTAGTGGAAGGAGTTCAGGCAGGCGATGGGGAGTTGCAATGTGCAATTGGTGAGGTAGGAGATGTGCGTTCATTGACATCGATTTGTAGTTGTGACTATGAGATGGGAGCTGTAGATGGAGGTTGATGGCATAGTTGAGGCGAGCGTGAGCGACCTGATTTCAGTGGTTTGAGATGGCGATTTGTGCAACTGAAGGCATGAGTTGATGATGAAGATGGAGCTCCAAACGCAAGGGTAGAAGTGTGGTGAAACTCTACCTAAGAGGGCGTGGAAGCTCTTGGATTAGAGAGGTTGAAATCGGAACTGCTATGTAGGTAGAGGCTGTGCAGTTAATGCCCCGCTATTACCCCGCTATAACCCCGCTATATCTCATAGCGGATTTCTACCGCTACGATTTTTCCATATAGCCCCAAAATATAGCCTTTCCGCTTTAAGCCCCGCTATTTCCGCTATATCCCGTTATTCCCGCTATATTCCGCTATTTCCGCTATATCTTCTTTAATAAAATGAAATGAAAAATTGCATTTATACATTATAAAAATTATGAAACTAGTTTATTTGATTTAATTTTTAATATATTTTTAGAAATGAAAATACTCTGATATTCTACTAAATTCAATTATGTTATATAATATTTTTATGTTTATTTAAAGTATATTTGCACATGTTTTTATTTAAAATTATTTATGTATTAATTATAATTCAATTGAATGATATTTTTTCATTTAATTACCATTTATATATTTGAAAAAACATTAAGTACGAGTTTTATATGCTATTTTAGAGCCATCCGCTATATCCCGCTATATCCTCGCTGTATCCCCGCTATGACTTTTTGCACCTCCACCGCTTTGAATCCGCCGAGCGCTTTAACTGCACAGGGTAGAGGTTAGCTGCGATGTAGCAACTAATGGTGGAGGCGATGCAGATGTTGGCAAAGTAGATTTTGGGTGAAATAAATCATTGGCGCTAAGTTCGGTTCTACACTTATCATTTGGATGAGTTTTCTAACTCGTAATCTATATCTAAAAAAATTATTATCCACTATATATATGCATAAAATCCCGAGATTGGTTGAATTACTTTGTTGAGATGTTTGTTTGGGTTTGATTGATTGTGGATAAAAATTGAATTGTTTGGATGAATTGTTTATTTGTGCTATTGAATCGATTGTGTGATAATTGGAGTTTTGTGTTTGTTGGATGCCCGAAATGCAAAGTAAATGCTATCCATTTTCATTTCAATTTAGTAATTTATATATATTGTGTGTTTAGTGTACCGATGGCCGAAACTCGATGGAATTTGAATTGGCCACACTATAAATTTATATTGACGATTTATTATCGATTTTGGAGAATTTTGCTCAATGGCTTTTATTTTTGATAATTTATTAATTTTTCGATTTTAATTTTTTTTTTAATTTTTAGAAAATTAATTATAAGATTTTAAATTTGATTGAAATATATTTATAAATAAATATTTGTGGTTGGGAAATAAAATAAATTATTGGAAATTGTTTTAGAAATTAAAGTTGTTTTGTAAATGAAAAATATTTTATTTCTAACTTCTATAGTATAAAATTAAGATGTTGAATTATATTCTATGGTTTGAAATAAATATAATTTATTTTGTAACTTATTAATTTATTTTGAAATAGTGTTTTATCATAGAAGATTATAAAATTAATTTAAGGCAATATCGAGATTTTGAATATATAAAGAAGGTTTTGAATTATAAATTATGGTTTAAAATTAAAGAACTATTTTGGAGATTTATAAATTTATTTCAATGTATTAGTTAGTTATAGAAATTTATGAAATAGCTTCTATAATTATTTTCGATGTGTAAAGTGATTTGGAAGTTAAATTACATACTTACATAATTATATATATGGATTGTAAAGGAATTTCTATATTTAAATCTTATATTGTGATTACATAAATTAATTAAGAGTGTTATCTAATAATTAATAGTAATAGTTGTATATTCTAAATATTTGGTTTTATATTATTATATTACCTCTTTGTAATTCATGTTCCTTCTACATTGATTTATTTGTTATGAATGATTCACTGTTGATATTGATTTAAGTTATATATATAAGATGATACGATGATGACATCCTACTATTTGATTTGTGAGATTTCATTTCTGTGTAATGAGAAATTTGAATAAATGGATTAGTTATACCATCCGGTATGTGACTTTTGGTAACACTTTTCTGGTTTTTCATTGAACTTGTTATATAGAGATATCTTGTGTGGATCGAGTGTAGTTTATAAGCATTGAATAATTATTCAACTAAAATGTTGTGGTATGGGACGCCATTATGTTATTCGTTTGATTATTCGTTGTAAGTAAATGTCACTCAAACGGGGATTACTCATGTGTATGTGATGATACTCGCTATGGAGAATATATTGTAGCCATGTGTTGGCTTATGAGTAGAGTCGTGTGTAGGCGAGGAATTAGAGCTCTAGTATATCATAGTCATGTGTTGACTTATACGGAGCCATGTGTCGACTTACTTCTAAAGCTATGTGTAGATATAGGATATGAGCACTATATGTCGTCCACTTGTGTCCATCTTCCCTTATGTTCTGGGAGTGAACTAGATTAGCTAGTATCCACCAGATGGCCTGATCGTGGGGTCATGCCCTAGATCCACGACACTGGTGTTGGTTATTATATTCGATGCGTATCTTAAGATTGGTGGTTGGTAGCCTCATTTTTCGCATAAGCTAACAGTCTGTTACCAAAGGGGAAAGTGCAGGTTCGTGACTGAAGCTATATGTTGACGAGCCATTGGGGGATGGGGTCATGATGTCCGTCGAGGTAACTAAAGACTATAAGAATAGATCTGGCTATAAGCGAGAGACTAGTAAACCCTAGGTTCTTGGAGTCTGATGTGTGCTATCGGTCTCCCTTTCTGGTTCGGAGTTATGTGTGTGTTGTGGATTGGCATATATTATTCACTATCGAATAAGTTGGTTATACTAGAGACTGTGTATTTAAAGTGTAGTCAGTCCTTGTTATATCCATGCTCTTGATATTTTGATATTTCAGAGATAGCCTTTATTTATTTATTGTGATAGATTATCTTTCTGGGTTGTATAATATTGGATATCATTTGGATGATTTGATGGGCTATCATACATTATCTAGTGATTATATTATTTTATGATATTATATTAAGGCACTACTGTGTGCCAGCCCTATTCACTTGATGATTCCATTTTCTATGATGATGATTTATGGTATGGATGATTCACCCATTGGATATAGTAATCCTAATTTCTTTGGAATTGTTTATATGTGTAATGACATCTTTAAACATGGTTTTGGTGATATTTATATTATGAGATATTTTGATGATCTTTTAAGTTGTTGTAATTGTAAACATGAATCGTCACCCTCTTTATATTTATATATATACACGTTATAGTGTGATCATTAACATGAGTTTTTATACTATGTTATCACGTTATTATCCTAGTGTATATTGTTTTGCCTATATTTACAAACCCTATGATTTAGACATAGTCTGGCCCATGTATTATTTATATAATATTCAGGTCTATCCGAGACATTTTAGGTTCAAGAGATGACATGACCAGTTTTGTGGATGTTGGGCATGGATGGAGGCTAGGGTATCATTATATACCTCCCTTGTATACCCTTGAGATGCATTTTTGATTCATGTATTGGATGTTTTGATGTCAGTATATATTTGCTGTATAAATGGAATATATGTATATCATTTTTATAATATATTATCCCTGCATTTGACTTTGTGTTCTATTAGATTTTTATTATATATTATGTATTGTTTAGTCCTAGAGGCACACGTGTTTATCGCTTTGTCTCGATACTTTGTACATATAGGTGAGTTATTTATTCGATGTTTAAATACATACTAGTATCAGCCTAATGGAATATTCACATGTGTGCCCCATATCGCCTTATTCTCCATATTACTTGACAGTATTACTTAGTAATACTCTTGAGTAGTATGAGTATGGAGGTGGAGGTGCTACATTCAGGCTCAAGAGGGCTTCAGGCTCAAGAGGAGCTAGAGGGACTATAAGTAAAATGGCTAAGGAACTTTCCACTGTTAGATCAGGTGCACTAGATACAAGGTAAAAATGGTGAATTTTAAATTTTTACCTTTGAGTAAATTTTGTAAGATCTTATTTTGTGTTTGTATAAATACTATTTTATTTATACTAAATCATAATATGTATTTTGATTAATAAAAGTATGTTGCTAGTATTTTAATTTATTTAATTTAAGTTAAAGATTTATTTGATGTAATAGTTTAAAATAATATTTATTAATAATTTAATTAATATTAGTTTATTAAATTATTTTCATTTAATATTTAATATATTGTGATATTCATATTCATAATACAAACATCACAACAATATAAACATATATATAAACTATCCTAGAATTTCATGGGAAAGTTGACCACTGCGTCCCATGGTCAATAAAATGTCATGTGGTGATATGAAGCCAATATAATATCTCAAAGGTAATTAAATATTATTTATATCTATATAATGTAAAATCATATATTTATATATATATATATGTATGTATGTATGTATATAATGTAGTGGCCTGGAAATTCGAACACTTTGTCTTCAAACCTTTTGAAATATAATTAAGTGTTAAAAATATGATTTTGTAACCTCGTTAGACATCATTTAATTAATTAATAATGATAAAAAAAACTATTTTTTTGAATTTTGTTCACATAAATACATTTTTCAAAGAAAAATCGATAATGTGACCGAAAATCGGTTTATCGGTAAGTAGCTTTTCGATCGATATAAGTTGTTCAAACTCTTTGGCACTAGTCTAATAATCAAATGAATACATTAGCAACTAATTAACACGCCTCTTCTTCATAAATCATGGAACATTCTAGAACAATCTAATGGATAAGAGATATTATAATGATAAGGGTATAATGTTAAATAGCAGAAAGGAGAAGTGACACAAAGTTATCAAGTGAGAAGGAGGCTCCTTTGTAACCTTCCATGAGAGGTAGAAGGTGGTAATGACCCCTTGTACAAGCCTATATAAGCAAAGGCATACCCTTAGGAAATAATCATAAAATTCATAAAGCTTTAAGTTAGAAAATCCATGGCTTCTCTTCTTCTTCATCTCTAAATTCCTAAAGCAAAATATTTGAAAATCAACTCCAAATCACTTCAAACTTTTCCATAAGGCTTAGTACAATATTAGAACACCTTCCACCTAGCCAAAGGTTGAAGAAGCAAAGCCAAACTCCCACACCAAGGAGAGCCCGTGAGCTATAGTGAAGGGGAAGGAGCAAAAGCAAGAGAAAGAGGAAGGAAGGAAGGAGGTGTTGGTAGCTTGGGTTCTTGGATCTTGGTTGTTTATATGGTTAAAAGTGAGTTAATGCCTCATTTTGAATGAAAATATAATGCATATATGTTGTGTTTAAATTGTTTGAGTTGTTGTTAACTTATATTAAAACATTGGTTTAAATTCTTACTTTAAAAGTAAGTGACATATGTGATCCATGTATATAGACTTGAACAAACTTGGAATGGACTTTAATGGACTTGTATGACTTATGACAAGACCTTGAACAAAGCACATAGGTTATCGATGGACTTTGGTTTAGATTGGACTCGGATTTGGAAGTGCACTTATGGCGATAGTCACTATAGATGTAGTTGTGAATTACCTTGTTTTTGGCAATGTTTATGGAACTTTGTAGAGAGATCCCTAAGGGTTTCTTGCCATATTTATAATATCTTTTATATATATATATTTTTGTTGCTATCAAAAGCTTGAATAGTAAAAAGTTAAGTAACATCTTGAAAAATGGACAAAACATCACTAGTGCAAAACTGCCCCGTTTAGGCTTGATTTTGGACTTTAAAAGGTTTGAAAAGATACTTAAATTTAAGTATTTTGTTCCATTCTTTTTCCAAGTGTTTACTAACTACTATTATGGTACTTCAAATGTGGTTTGAGATATTTATGTATTTTTAAGAATTAGTTGTGAATTTTTAAATAAGAGATGTTTTGTTGAAACCATGTCGTTTCCAAGTTTTTAAGGAATTTTGTAAACTTGTTTTGCAAAATGAGCCAAGACCATGAGTTGCTGGCGACCCGTGGATCTCCCCTAGGTCGCCTGTGACCTACCTGCAAGCTGATGAAGATGGGCCTGACCCAGAAGCTCCCCGATCTCTATAAATAGCGTCCTACCTGCAACATAAAGAGGATCTTCTTCTCCGGGCTGGTTGCTGAAGCTCTGCTGGAATTACTCTTCACCCTCTACCTCCACACAACTATCTCCAAAGGAATACACTGTGATTCTCCAGTGGTTCCAAATATGGAGATTCAATCTAGCTAGAAAACAATTAAAGCCTTGTAAAGAAACAACTCTTATAACAACAATCAGTCTATAGTAAAGTTATAAAGTGGACGTAGGCTTCATTAATAGCCAAACCACTATAAAAATTCTTTGTCTTCTTTCTTTTACCGCTCTTTCTGTATATCTATGATCTATGATATTGCTCTGTCAGGATAGGGCTGGTGCTTTCAAATCTAAACCAGGGTGTTGGTCCATTTTTTGGGTCAACAGCACATGAGGCAATGCCTAAGGTAGGATTCTACCAGTTTACCCTTTCTGGCTGGTCGTAACACATCGTTGCAACGACTGCTAACCGAGTCCACCACCCCAAAATAAAAAAACAATGTGCACTGATCAAGTCAAAAATCAATATAATACGAAGGGGTGAGGGCCCCTAAAGGTAGCAAACCCCTTAACCAGACATAGGCTCTTGTTTTAGTCATTTCAAATTGACACAAGTGTCGGGGTCATCCCTCATCGTTCTCTTACTTCATTCCAGTAAACGCCGCCAATTCAACCTCTACATTCTGGATAACATAAACCGCATACACAATTATTAAAATGGTTTCGGTAGAATAAAAGAGAGTATGCCATTTATCCGACCCCGGTCTCTTTAATAACCAAACGTCATTTTACACACCGATGGGTTCTTTTAAATTTCCAGAACAAGTCATACTTCATATCAAAATATCAGATTCACTTCAAAATCATTTTGAATTCAAATAGGTTATACCTTCATATCAAAACAATCGTATTTATATCAATGATTTAAATCTAAATAGTTCCTCTTTAAAACAGTTTGAATATTGAAAATGGTTTGAATAATTAAAATAGTTTTAATATTGAAAAATAGTTTGGAATAATTAAAATAGTTTGAACATTGAAAATAGTTTTGATAAATGAAATAGTTTGTATATTGAAATAATTTTATAATTAAAATTGTCTATATATTAAAATAATTTATATTGAAATTGTTTCTTTCTTTCACAACAATTTGAAGTCAGGTTCAAATTACAAATCACAATGAATTCAAATTTTCAACTTCCAATTCAAGTTAACTCCATATTCAAATTCGATTTAAATCAGCCTCAATTCAAAAGATTTCTAACTTTACTTCAAATCCAATTTAAACGGTTCTATTCAAAGGGCTGAATGTTTCAATTCAAATTCTAAATTTTAAACAATTTAGTTTAAATCCATTCCACATCCAAAATTTAAAATACCAATTTGAACCACTCTAATTAAAGTAAATTCAAAGTTTAAATTAAAAATTAAACCTTCCAAATAATTCACTTTCGATAAATACAAATTATTTCTCAAATTTCAACTTTAAGGTTTCAAATTAAATCATTAGACAATTTTATTTAACAGTTTTAATTTCAACATTTCAAGTCTTGAATTAGAAAATATTTAATTTGTATAAATCAAATTTTTATTTTCTTTAAAAGAACATCATTTAAACCAATTCAAATTTAAGATTTGTAGCCATTTAATTTAACCAAATCTGGTGTCCTATATAATTTTCTACCCTATGGCCAAGTGGTTATTTATTTCAATTTTAATTACATGGATGGATATATATCATTTCAACCCATATCTAAATGGCATAGGTATATATCATTTCAACCTATTTCTTAGTTCATTTCGAATATTACAAGTGACAATTTATAAGATGTCAAATAATAAATAGGGTAATAACAGTGATATGTCTAAATAAATAAACAACCAGACATCCAACATAGCAGTCAATAGGCATCTAATTGCAACCAACATCCAAATCAGCCAATATATCAGAAAAGTTACTAATTATCAATTGTCGGTGTTTAACTAGCAATTAAATTCAATATTAATTTAAATGTCGATTTGGTTCAATATAAAATTCACATTATTTGAATGTCAATTTAAACTACCAAACAGCAACCAATAAAATTTTATCACTTTATAATTTCAATTTAACTAACATCGGAAAATTTAGTATTGCGTCACTCACCTTGATTTATAGCTCATTAAATTCCAACAAAAGCCCAAAATATCAAAAGTCTCCAAATTCAACTGAAACAGTTTCATGTTGTCCGGAGTTTCAATGTGAATCCAAAGGAAGAAACTATGCGTCAATCGGAGTTCGTATGCAACAGTTATCGATGTTAGAAGTTTTTAATTTAAAATTAAATTATGTAAACTAAGGGCAAAATTGTAATTAACATCACCTTCTCAAAGCCTACGTTCATCGAAACCAACCTTGTGCATAGCCCACAACCACCGCCTTCTACCACCAATTATTGCACCTACACACCCCTGCACCCAGATCAGACCAAACCATCGTGAAGCCCGCCTTCGACCGACCCATGGCCTGCCGCGCCATCACCTCCAGCGCCTCGAAACGCTACGACCGCCGCAACCTTTCGTAGCCGATTCTAACAAACTTGAGCATGTCCAAGTCAATCCAAGCCAATAGATCAACTCCACTAAGCCTCCCCTATACGCTGCAACTTCCCGATCATCGAATGGTCGACGTTTTGCCGTTGAATCCAACCCCTATGATGAACAGTCGAGACTTCTTCGCCAATTTCTGGTCAAACCAAAACTCGATTGCAAAAACAAATTACACATGCTGATTCCATTCACCGAGAGCATCGTGATGGTATATAATATGATAGGGTTTGAGCAGTTTTAATTTTGAATTAGATTTGAAATTGGGAATTTAGGGTTTTAGGATATTCACCATTGAACAGGAACAACTTAGATTAGAAAGTACGTATAGAAAAAGTAGAATAGAAGGCTGCTAGGGTTTCATAACGGCATATATATAGTCAAACATGGAATAGGAATAGATGGAACAAATATCGATTGGGCCAAAGCGATAACAAAGGCCCGAAAACCCGTTTCGTTCCCGAAACGAAAATGGGTCATTCTATATATTGATATATAGGTTTTCAATATTTCTAAACTCAATGAAACTAATTTCAAACTCTAATTCTATTGTACATAGAAGTTAGCTTTAAAATCAAATTATATTTATTTTTTATGAGTTAATTAAACGAATTATTATCTAACTGATTTAATCACTTTCAAATTCTAAATTAAAAGTTTCCTATCATCATTCTTGATTAAACATGAATTTAATAATCCTTTGAAATATAATTTTTTCATGTTAAATCCAAGATTTAAATATTAAATTAATTTCAACATTTAATTACAACAGTAATAAAATCCTAGTTCATTATATTTTAAATTTCAAACAAATTCCATTATTTTGATTTACATGTTCTTTATATTAACTCAGCAATTCCCTTATGAATTAATTAAACATAATTTTCCATTTTATTACACTCATTACTCTACAATTAACGTCTTTTCTTATATTAATTGCGATATTTCCATTACATTAAATTCCATTGATTATAAAATTTAATATTCAAAATGATTAATTAATGAGATGAGGAATAAAACAATTGTTACAACTTATTAATTCATATCTATTAATTTATTGTTTCAAACAAAGATTACAAATTACTTACCAAATAACTGATTTCTTATTCTATATTAAAACCAATTTCAATTAAATAACATATGATTTCACCATTTAATACATCATTGATTTTATTCCTTATAAAACATTACAATTATATCCCAATTAAACTTTACATTTATATTCCAATTAGAGATAAACATTCATTCTATTCTTTACCACATTTACATTTGTTATTTCAAATCTTATTGTTAATATGCAACCCAACGCTATTTCACATTCAATTGATTTGGGTTATTATCTTTTAACTTATTGAAATTTGTTATTGAAGGATTTTATCTTAGATTATAACATACATCTAATAACCCTTCCATTAATAAATCGTAAAATCTTAATTTGTAACTAGTTTTATTTGACAATTATATTAAATTTAATATTTCTAAATGGTTGAAAATACGGGTCATTACAATCTCCCCCACTCAAAACTTTTCGTCCCCGAAAAGGAACAAGAAAGAATCAAGAAAATTTAATATATTTTATTCAAAATAGTCAATTTATAAATAATTAAGCATACATATTTAAGTTTAGTATAAATTTGAAAATAACTCAGCTTCCACGAAAAATTTCTATGTTCTAAATTTAAGAAAAAATTCAGCAGCATCTCCCTTGCGTGGCTAGGTCCGGAAAAATAACAATATCAATAATTATATTGTAACATCTTATTTCGATTAAAAAGCATCCCAAACCATGGGAAAACAATAAAATACCACTACAAAAACCGTAATCCGACAACGTACCTATTTGTTGGGCAAACAAAGCTCTATTTATGAAACCAAAAGCAACAGCTATTGCTTCCATAAACCTGTATCTTACTTGCATAATCCAAAAGAGTTAAAATTATGTAAAAGACCAATATACTAGTTGTTCTAAACAATAGCACAAGCTACACAACATATATAATAATCATATGCAAACAAAAGCAGTACGACCATTATATACAACAAAAGAATCCATCACACAACCATAGCAACCAAAACTAATGGTTTGTCCAAGTTTAAAAACTTTTCATCATACAAGGGTGATAAATAAACTACCAAGTGTACCTTACGCTCAACAGCCATAGGTAATTACTCAATAGATTATTCATACGACCTCAAACAATTTGAAGTATCATTTCCCAAATTTCCCCATCAGCCAAACAACATAGAATTTATATATTAATTAAGTTTGTACGATGTACATATATCATCTGTACACAATATCAATTCTGATCGCTTGTTTGAATACACAAATTTCACTTTCGAACTAGTATTGTTAACTCGACTACTCTAATGCAGACTTTGATCCAATTTCTTGATTAGAAATCTCTGTTCTCCTCGCATAGCCATAACTATGATAGAAACTTCAAATTCATATCAAAAATTCATATCAAATGTTCGCCGTCAAGAATCAAGCGAAAAATCCTAACTTGGACTGGTGTGAATTACCATAGATCATGTATTCGAATCTGGACCAGAATGCGAATAAGATGATCTACGCACAACTTACATATTTTATTCTATTGGTTTCTTTAACACGTCTACTTTTCATTTATTTTCAATTCTCATTCATTCATACAAGAACATCTTCTATCAATTTACATTCATTTACTTAAATAAATTATTTCTCATTCAATATTTGAAATCATCAATGAATACAATTCTTAAATTATTGCATATGTTTCTTTGCAGTTTAATTCATATTTATTATTTACTTAACTTGATTAATAGTCATCAATGAATCATTTCTTTATTTTCTTAAGTTTATTATCATTTACTTAAATAGTATTCACTTTCTACTATTCAACTATTTTATTAAGCATTTCAAAACATTAACTTAAGTTTATAACATTTCTTGTACATCTTAATTCTTTATTTATATATGGACATAATTTTATTTTGAAAATTTTTTATTACTTAAGTTTTTACTTGTATAATATTCCATTAAATCCTAGAAGCATATACAGGTAATCTTATTCATTTTACTTTAAAAAAATGTTCAATAGTTTAAATCTTCTTAATTTTCATTATCTTTAAATTTAAGAGTTACAAAACTTCCTCTTTTGTATCATCATTAAACACTTAGCCTTTAATTTCATATTTCAATTTGAAAGTTTCCGACCATTTAAAATCGTCGAAAATTCCATTTCATTTCAATAATTGAAAATCACTAATTAATAGAAAACTCAAGAACTAAATACCGGATTTCATTTCAAATCATCTTGAAATAATATATACTTGTATCTTTTGTACATCATATCATACTTAGGAAATTTAAATCTAAATTGTTTTCACCAAACAACTGTGTAGCAAAGCTACTATAGTAATCTTCCCACTTTGAAACTCGAAAATGAACGTCGATAATGCCGCGGTCATCACCGAAAATATTTTCCAGCGATAGAAGAGGGGAGTACAAAACTTATTTTCTTTAAAATTCTTTTAAAAACATTTCTTTCAAATCCCATTGAAAATATTCTATCCAAAAATACTTCCAAATAATACTAATATTATTTTTCCAAAAATTTTTGAAAACCAATTTCAAAACACCAGAATTTAAGTTCTCAAATTTTCAATTTAAATTCATTTTATTTGTAAATCATAATTTATAAACCATATTTATAAAATTAAATTTTCTTATAACATACAATAGTCAATAGTCTTAAGAACCTTGATTGACCAAACAATAAATGACAGTAATCGAATATTATCATTTTCTAACAAACAACACACCAAAATGTAACAGTATCAATTTATGAAATTTATTCTTTTAAACACAAAATATAATACTAGGTAAAATTATTTCATTTACCAATTTCAAAAACAATATTGTGTCGGTCTACCACGTTCATGTGTTTAGAAATCCCTATCAATGCCATAGCGTCCTATGTATCGACCGGAATTCATAAATACTCAACAGAACAAATTAACACAATACAAAAACATTTTTATGGCACTAACAAATACGCTCTCTCGTATATATAAACACACACATACACACACACACACTCAAACTCATTCTAGGGTATTACTAACCCTTTGTCTAATGAGTTTATCCCCAACAGGTTAAGGTATCTCTGAACCAAAGCCCTGATACCAACTGTGATGACCCACCTTTTTGAACGATTCAAGTCGATAATAAACCACACACGTCTAACTCAAACCATTCAAAAAGGCAGATTATCAATGGGGTTTAGTAATAAAATAAGAGAAAAGAAGGAAAGCAATACACAGAATCTCGCAGCGAAATGACAAAATATAACAATCAAATAAACAGCTCATGAAGCAGTTTTACAATATACGTTTGATTTCAATTTTTACAATATAATTAGAGTACAATCAACAAACATACCAAAATAAGGCAGCGGAAGAATAATAGTAAATACGGTCTAGCAAACTCCATCTTCAAGGAATAATGTCTTCAGCACTGAAATACTCAAATTGACCCGAGCGTAATGAAAAGACGAAACACTCGAGTCAGAACTAAAAGTTCTTACATAAGTTAAATCAATAGTAAGTAGATATGAGTGTAATAGCTTCAGAGATGTTCACGGGATTTTCCATCTCCTATCAAGTGTACAACGTGAGTGCAATAACTTAAGAGATGTTACGGGATTTTCCATCTCCTAAGGATCCATCAAACTATCTATATATAGTAAGTTACGGTATATATGTAGTGTCTATCAGTAAAGTAAAGTATTAAAATAGCGTTAGGGCTTTACATTGATCCCCCTTAACACATTTTTAAGCATTGTCCTACATTTTTCCTTAGTAGCATCACCAGTAATGTCGGTAACCAAAGAGGCGCTATGATAGGACAACACTAAAACAAAGTCGTAGTGGTCACGTATAAGAATAAAAGTATGACAAGGCACGTGGGGGCAATGCCCAAGGTAGGATTCTATCGGTTTACCCTTTCTGCCTGGTCGCAACACATCGTTGCAACGACTGCCGACCGAGTCCACCACCCTAAAATTAAATCAATGTGCACCGATCAAGTCAAAAATAAATATAATACAAAGGGGTGATGGCCCCTAAAGGTTGTTAACCCCTTGGCCAGACATAAGGTCATGTTTTAGTCATTTCAAATTGACACAAGTGTCGGGGTCATCCATCATCGTTCTCTTACTTCATTCCAGTCAACGCCGCCAATTTTCAACCTCTACATTCTGGATAACATCCACCGCGTATACGGTTATTAAAGTAGTTCTGGTATAATAACAAAGAGTATGCCATTCATCCGACCCCGGTCTCTTTAATAACCAAACGTCATTTTACACACCAGTTGGTTCTTCTAAATTTATAGAACAAGTCATACTTCATATCAAAATATCATATTTGCTTCAAAATCATTTTGAATTCAAACAGGTTATACCTTCATATCAAAACATTTGTATTTAAATCAATGATTTAAATCTAAATAGTTCCTCTTTAAAACAGTTTGAATATTGAAAATGGTATGAATAATTAAAATAGTTTTAATATTGAAAAATAGTTTGGAATAATTAAAATAGTTTGAATATTGAAAATATTTTTGACAATTGAAATAGTTTATATATTGAAATAATTTTGTTATTAAAATAGTCTATATATTAAAATAATTTGTATTGAAACTGTTTCTTTCTTTCACAACAATTTGAACTCATGTTCAAATTACAAATCACAATGAATTCAATTTTTCAACTTCCAATTCAAGTCAACTTCATATTCAAATTCGATTTAAATCAGCCTCAATTCAAAAGATTTCAAACTATGCTTCAAATCCAATTTAAACGGTTCTATTCAAAGGGATGAATGTTTCAATTCAAATTCTAAATTTTAAACAATTTAGTTTAAATCCATTTCACATCCAAAATTTTAAATACCAATTTGAACCACTCTAATTAAAGTAAATTCAAAGTTTAAATTAAAAATTAAACCTTTCAAATAATTCACTTTTGATAAATTCAAATCATTTCTCAAATTTCAACTTTATGATTTCGAATTAAATCATTAAACAATTTCATTTAAACAGTTTTAATTTCAACATTTAAGGTCTTGAATTAGAAAATAATTTAATTTGTATAAATCAAAATTTTATTTTCCTTAAAACAACATCATTTAAACCAATTCAAATTTAAGATTTGTAGCCATTTAATTTAACCAAATCCGATGTCTGTATATTATTTTCTATCCCATGGCCAAGTGATCAATTATTTCAATTTTAATTACATGGATGGATATATATCATTTCAACCCATATCTAAATGGCATAGGTATATATCATTTTAACCTATCCTCGGTTCATTTCGAATATTACAAGTGACAATTTATAAGATGTCAAATAATAAATAGGGTAATAACAGTGATATGTCCAAATAAATAAACAACCATACATCCAACATAGCAATCAATAGGCATCCAATTGCAACCAACATCCAAATCAACCAATATATCACAATAGTTACTAATTATCAATTGTCGGTGTTTAACTAGCAATTAAATTCAATATTAATTTAAATGTCAATTTGATTCAATATAAAATTCACATTAATTTAAATGCCAATTTAAACTACCAAACAGCAACTAATAAAATTTTATCACTTCATAATTTCTATTTAACTAACATCAGAAAATTTAGTATTGCATGAGTGGGTTTAATCATTCACCTTGATTTATAGCTCATTAAAATCCAACAAAAGCCCAAAATCTCAAGAGTCTCCAAATTCAACCGAAACAGTTTCATGTTGTTCGGAATTTCGATACGAGTCCAACAGAAGAAACCACGTGTCAATCAGAGTTCGTATGCAAAAGCTATCGATGTTAGAAATTTTAAATTTTAAAATTAAATTACATAAACCAGGGGCAAAATTGTAATTAACGTCACCTTCTCAAACCCTACGTTCATCGAACCCAACCTCGTGCACAGTCCACGGCCGCTGCCTTCAACCACCAACCGCCATGCCTACATGCCCTTACACCCATATCAGACCCCACCATCGTGAAGCCCACCTCTGGCCGACCCATGGCCTACCGCGCCATCACCTCCAGCGCCTCGAAACACCACGACCGCCACCACCTTTCACCGTCGATTCTGGCAATCTTAATCACATCCAAGTCAATCCAAGCCGATAGATCAACTCCACTAAGCCTCCTCTACATGCTGCAACTTCCCGATCGTCGAATGGTCGACGTTTCACCGTTGAATCTGAACTCTAGGATGAACGGCCGAGACTTTTTCACCAATTTCTGGACAAACCAAAAATCGATTGTAAATAAAACTGAAAACGCTGATTCCTTTCGCTGAGAGCTTCACGATGATATATAACATGATAGGGTTTGAGCAGTTTTAATTTTGAATTAGATTTGAAATTGGGAATTTAGGGTTTTAGGATATTCACCATTGAACATGAACAAGTTAGATTAGAAAATACGTATAGAAAAAATAGACTAGAAGGCTACTAGGGTTTCATAATAGCATATATATAGACCTGTGCAGTTAAAGTGCTCGGCAGATTCAAAGCGGTGGAGGTGCAAAAAGTCATAGCGGGGATACAGCGAGGATATAGCGGGATATAGTGGATGGCTTTAAAATAGCATATAAAACTCGTACTTAATGTTTTTACGAATATATAAATGGTAATTAAATGAAAAATTATCATTCAATTGAATTATAACTAATACATAAATATTTTTAAATAAAAACATGTGCGAATATACTTTAAATAAACGTAAAACTGTTATATAACATAATTGAATTTAGTAGAATATTAGAGTATTTTCATTTCTGAAAATATATTAAAAATTAAATCAAATAAATTAGTTTCATAATTTTTACAATGTATAAATTGAATTTTTCAATTCATTTTATTAAAGAAGATATAGCGGGAATAGCGGAATATAGCGGAAATAACGGGATATAGCGGAAATAGCGGGGATTAAAGCGGAAAAGCTATATTGTGGGGCTATATGGAAAAATCGTAGCGGCAGAAACCCGCTATGAGATATAGCGGGGTTATAGCGAGGTAATAGCGGGGCATTAACTGCACAGATATAGACAAAGATGGGACAGGAATGGATGGAACAGATATCGATTGGGCCAAAGCGATAACAAAGGCCTGAAAACCCGTTTCGTTTCCGAAATGAAAATAGGTCGTTCTATATGTTGATATATAGGTTTTTAATATTTCTAAACTCAATGAAACTAATTTCAAACCCTAATTTTATTATATATAGAAGTTAGGATTAAAATCAATTTTTTTTATTTTTCCGTGTTAATTAAACGAATTATTATTTTACTGATTTTAATCACTTTTAAATTCTAAATTAAAAGTTTCCTATCATCATTCTTGATTAAACAGAAATTTAATAATCTTTTGAAATACAATTTTTCATGTTAAATCCAAGATTTAAATATTAAATTAATTTCAACATTTAATTACAACAGTAATAATATCCTAGTTCATTATATTTTAAATTTCAAACAAATTCCTTTATTTCGATTTACATGTTCTTTATATTAACACAACAATTCCCTTATGAATTTATTAAACATTAGTTTCCATTTTATTACAATCAATACTCTACAGTTAATGTAACAACCCGCATATTTATCGATTTTATATTTAAATATTTTATTTAAATATTTCATCGTTCGTCGAATTTTTGTCCAGAAAGCTACTTTTTGCAAACAGTCGAATTAGGACTCGAGGCCACTTCCATTGAGTTCAAAATGCCGTTTGCGACCTTTTTGAGTATAAGCTTTGATATGTTTGGAGTTAGTAGAATTTTTCTACTTTTTCACTTTGGACTTTGGGTTTGGTTCAGCCCACTTGCCCAATTCTGGTTTCATTAACTCAAGCTCCACTCCCTCTCCTCTTCATTACTTCACTTTCATTTCCTAACACTTAAGCTTCATCAAAAATGGAGAGTGGAATGGGAAATTAAAACTCCAAGCCCTAGCTCATTTGCAAATCCTTCTTCTAGCTCCAAACTCAAAGAGAAGCTATTGGTAAGCAACTAAGCATCCTCTTCATCTTCTCCAACTAATTCTCCTTTCAATTTCAGAAATTCCCTAAACCTAATTTAGGAAATGTTTCTCTTTTAAGCTTAGATTCAAGCTTGTTGAGTTGGAATTGAAGAGTGATTGTCCTTGCCATTGCTCTATAGCTTCTTCTTCATTGATTTTGTGAAAAGGTGAGATTTTTATCTCACATCTTAATCTATATTTATCTTCGATTGTTAGGTATGAATTCCTAACACTTATTCTTGTGCAAATGCTTTTGGTTTGGATTGATTTGGTGAATATTCCATTTTTTAGTGTTTTGAGTTCAATTCTTTGAAAATCCTAACTTTGATGTTTTGATCATGTTTTTGGTGATGAATCGAAGAGCTTATATGGTCGGGTAGTCGATGGGCGTAAACCCTTAGTGTCGTTGCTCGACCGATTGCAATTCGGAAGAAATTGGCATTCATTAGATAGGCGTGGGAGTGCTGGTAACAGGCTCCGGTCGGCCGAACTCAGGGTCCGATCGACCGACCTGCTACCCAAGCATTTCCCTGCCTCTGGTTTGGTAGAACTGGTAACAGGCTCCGGTCGACCGAACTCAGGGTCCGGTCGACCGACCTGCTACCCGAGCATTTCTGCCTCTGGTCCGGTCAACCGAACTCAGTGAGCCGGTTGACCGACCTGCTCCATTTTGCCAATTATGCCTATATTGCCTATTTGTTTGAATTTCCAACTTTAATCGATTCGTGTTGTTTCCCTTTTGTTGTTATCATTTATTATCGACTTTGATGACTTCTTTTCTTTGGGATTTTCGGAAATATCCATTTTGATGGATTTGATATCGATTTCTTTGGAATTAATCCACGTCTTCGAATGTGAATTTTGGTGATTGATTGTTTCTACAATCATTTTTGTGATTTTTCACTTCTAAATACAAAGGTTTCTATACTAGTAGTAAATATCCAAACTCTTTTACAAAGATGATTTCAACTCTATTTTTAATACAAAGCTCTTTTATAAAACCGTTTTCTAATCTATTAGTATATACAAACCTTTACCTCATTCGTATGAGAAAATATAATTAAACGGCCTAGCAAAACAAGTGGTATGAAACGCTTGCGTTTACTTCGTCGGTTAATTTATGGACTTGTTCGATTGAAACTCTTGTGACAATTTTCTAGTGGAGATCTACAATCTGTTCGTAAATATTTGAGTTAAGCAAGTGGTTATGGGACATGAAGCTAATCTCTATATTTACTAGCTTAGCGTAATCGACACTTCTTGATGATCGATGATGATCATTTTATGGTTTAGACTAGCAATGTGCGATGTCTCTTTGTCCATGTGAAGGACTGTACTTCATTTTATTGAGCTTCGTCTCATTTCTTTGTGGGCTAGCAACCCATGTACTTTTAATGTGTTTCGATTCATCTGATGTACCGTTTGTACTACATCGATGACTCGACTTTCCGGTTCATTGGACATACCGTTTGCACTGCGTCAATGTTCCGAATTGTAATGTGTTTCGATTCATCTGATGTACCGTTTGTACTACATCGATGTCTCGACTTTCCGGTTCATTGGACGTATCGTTTGCACTGCATCAATGTTCCAAATTGTATTGAGTTTCGATTCATCTGATGTACCGTTTGTACTACATCGATGTCTCGGCTTTCCGGTTCATTGGACGTACCGTGTAACGACCCTGAAATTTAAATTTATTTAAATTAATAATTTATTGAATTTTTGAATTAAATTGAGTAATTAAATATTTTATATATGTGAATATATATGTATATGGAATAAAAATGAGTAAATAAAAATTTAAACGACATGAAAAATAGAAATGCGTTTCTATTACAAAGCACTTGCAAAGTGAATAATAAGTAAGTAAACAAAATAAAATATATTCAGTTAATTATAAAGACAAGTATGCAAGCAAGAGTATAAAACTGTATAAAAAGAGAAAAAATATATATATGTAAGCTTGCATAAAAAGACAGTTATATATATATATTCAAAACAAAGAAATAGAAATGTATACAAGACTTGAAGATGAACAAGTAAACAAATACATATGAATGCTTGCAAGTGAAAAGTGTATATATATATATACAGATAATAAATATAAGTTAGAAAAGATAACATTCCCTGTACCAGCAAAGATATGTATCATAAGTATGAAGGCATAAAGGACTTTAGCATTTAATGCTGGTATAGGCAAGGTCAACTCGAAAATATATCAACCACCAAAAACATATTGTCTCGGCCAACAAAGATTAAAATATCCCTGCCAAACTATTGTACAAAGCAATATTTTTTACCTGTAAACTTCTTTTTATATGTATCACCTTCTACCTAGATTCGTCCATTCAAACTAAGAAAAAAAAACTGAAGTGAACTACAACTTCACTTTAAATAAACAAGCTTCATCTCAGTTTCTTCCATCAAACTAAGTTAAAATCTGAATTAAATAAGATTCAAACCAAAACAAATTAAATCAAGGCAAACAAGGGAAATCAAGAAAAAAGAAGCTTCAGCCTGGAAAAGCTTCAATTTGCAAATTTTAAAACCCAGTTCAACAATTTTTCAAGCTTCTCTGTTCTTTCTTTTTAAGGTGAGTAACTTAACCCGGTATCTCCTTCTTTAGATCTGTGAGTAAACAAGAAATTTAAAAGCTTTAAGTTTGATAAAATAACAGTTCAGGAGATTGCTATGATATGGTTGTATATGCTTTGATTTTTGAATATTGATGGGATTGCTCTGTACTACTTTGGAAGGTGTTACAGGTTGTATATTTGTTCAAAATCTCATATGATTCTCATTTAATCATTGCTAAGTTAAGATTTTAACCCAAAACAAAATATTTAAACTTATATTAAGATTGTTAAAAGCTGATTTAAACCCTGAGGTGTAAAATATACACAGTAACTTTGTTTTACAGGCAAGTAGGTAGATATGTGATAAAATCGATTGTTGTAAAATATAAATTCAAGATTATATATTGAATTCATACTCCAAGTCATGATTTTTAAAATTAAAATCACATTTTTTAGTTAAGTATTGAATGAGCATTTTTGGTTAGAACGAAAAATGCTTTTGGGTCGATTACTGGTGATCGAATGAACGTTGAGTGTTGAAATTTTGATCGAAGCTGGCTTGCCCATCAATGAAGTTGAGAAAATTATAATATAATTTTTCTATTGTATGAGATGTAAGAATGAAGCGGCTCTAGGGTTTAATGATTGGGTTTGTTGTGATCTGGAACGAGGTGATTTTTGTCACCTCTGTTAAACCGAGTTGAACGAAACTTTGGGAGGTGGAAGAACGGTCGTAGACGAACGTGTGGCTGGAATTTCGAGTTTCCTGGTGATCGTGGTTGTGAGAACGGCGGCGTTCTAGGTTTGGGTGAGGTAGGTGTCGCTGTTTCCAGGTTTGGGTTTTTACTCAAATTCGATTCGAGGAGACGATGGGGATCTTGATGTCGGAACAGGGTTGGGGTTCAGTCGCCGATGAGGGAAGATGATCGATGTTGGCCGGAGGGGCGACGAGCTCGCGTGCACGTGCACGCGTATACTTGTGTGTCTGGGTGAAGTTGTGGGGAAGAAGATGGGTCTCGAGTTCATTCTCGGGTTTGTGTTCGGGAAGTTTTGAATTTTGCTCGCGAATTTTGAACGAAGGCTCGAGTTTAATTAAAATTCGCTCGGGTCAGAGAGTTGTTCCAGGCTTTGAACCTGAACTGTTCTGTTTTGAAAATTTAAGACTAAATTCAAATTTTAAATCAAAGTTTAAATATAACTTCGAGTCAGTTTGGACACTTAGTTGTAAATAAATAAAGTTTTAAGTTAAATTTATTTCTAACTTAAAGTGGTTAAGTGTTTAAAAGTGTTTTTAAAGGAATTTGAAATTTAAGTTGGAAATGAATGTTTTCCAAATATCGATATGAATGATTTTATCTTAAAGTTAAATTAGAATTTAATAAATTATAATTCATTCAATTATTAAGGGAATTAAATGGATAATTAATTCATGTGATAAATTAATGAAATAGATAATTGCTTAAATTAATTAAGGTTTTTAAACTTAAAGTTAAGATTAATTATTCTTAGAACAATTAATTTGTAAATTAAAGATTATTAATAAAAAAATTAATTAATGATTAAAGCTGATAGACCAAGTGATTAAGCAACAATTACTTGAAGAATAATGTAATACATTAATTAGGATGATTAATTTGAGAAAAATTAATTAATTAAAAGATAATTAAATAATTAAAGGTTAATTATTTAATAATTAAAGATTGATTAATTAATAATCAAAGGTTAGTAAATTTATTATTAATGATTTAATAATAAATGATTAAAGAATAATTAATCAAAATGATTTGTAATTTATTAATGTTAATTAACCAGGATTAGTAATTCATAAGAAATTAATCTGATTTGAATTAATCAGATAATTTATTGATCTTACTTATGGATGCAGATTATATTGGATGATTTGAATTGTTTGATATCCCTGATTGTGATACTTTGTGATATATCCTGATTATGTTATGATCTGTAATTTACTTATCTGTGATGTATATATTGTTATATGAATATGCAAACCCCTTGACCCGTAAAACGACACTTGAATTTCGATGCGACAGGGAGTCGGATTCCAGTTGGTTATCCGAAACCCACATCGAATTATAATTGTGAATCTTTGTGACCGATAAGTTTATTATACCTGTGATTTGTGAATGAAGATAAGCGTTATCGATTATACCGCTTATCGATATATCTGTGATGATTGATGTTGCACTATTGTGTGTAAAACCCTTGACCACACTTTTACACACACAAATATGGATTTCACGTGGAAATCGGTTAAGTCACAGATGATTTAAATTTGATGTTTTTAAAATTGAAATTTTTATTTCAATTGATTTTGAAATTGGAAATTTGAGTTTAAAGTGAAAAGCTTTTGAAATAGAATTTCAAATATAAAAGTTATTTTGAATAACTTAATCGAGTTTTGAAAATTTAAATAATTTGATTTAAATTTGAATTCAAGTTTGAAAATGAATCCTATGATTTGGAACTAGGGATTAAAGATGATATAAATGTGTTTATATAAAGTTAAACCATTTAAAAGTATAAGTTGGGAATTTAAATTTAACCCAAGGATTTCAACTCGTATGAATGAATCAGATTTCCAAATTGAAAACTGTTGTTTTAAAAGAATAAAAGCTTTCAGCTAAGAAGTGAAATTCCAGTTTAATTAAAGGAATTTCAAGATTGGATTGGAAAAATGATTTTTCAAGTTATGAATGAATTGTTTTGAAAGCTATGAATTAAATCTGTTTATTTTTAACAGATTTAAAATGATGATTTATTTAACCCAATCGAAATGAAATTGTTTTGAAAGCTATTAGTTAAATCTTTGATTTAAAGATTTAACGAGTTAAATTGAAATGGAAAATCGATTTGGAAAATCTGTGAAGGAATCTTTGTGAAATTAAGTGAACTTTGTGAATTGAATCTTTTTGTTTAAAAAGATTAAAATGGTAATTTGTTAAACCATTTGAAAAGAAAGTTTGGGTTTAAATTGTGACTTAATTGAAATCCCAATATCCATATGTTTTCGAATATTACGCTCACTATTCGGGTTAGCCGGGAAAGGACCTTTGGGTCGTATAACTCATTCCGAATAGTGATACGTCGTATATGGATAGCATTTGAAGACCGGTGTTGAAGACCGGATATTTTTCGAAAATTAAAGGACAACCTGTCGAATGTCTCTGCACTGAGTCGCGCCGGTATAGAGATTTATATCACTCTTTTTGTGACAGGAAGTCCGGACGTGATTGAAAGTTATCCGGAATTGCAAGGGCTTCGTGAGAAGTGCCTTCGGTTCTGTTCGATCCCGGAACAGACTTGTATGGTTACATGTCTGACATTACACTTTGAGATATAAAGCCGATTTCTTTCAAATACATATCTGTTTGGTGGCGGAGAATTTATTCTCTTAGCTTAACACCCTTCTCTGAGACGTACGAGCTCAGAGGTTGTGTAGTTGAAATTTATCAGCGATATATCCCAATTTGGTAATGTGGCATGCTGAGTGTTGCTGTGTGATGATCAGTGTTTGATCATTTGTGATATGATCATTTGTTTGATCATTTATCTTTGTGATCATAGGTTGATCATCTGTTGACCCAAAGCGTGGCTTTTTTTGAAAAAGCGTAGCTTTGTGGACGAGACTTCGTCGAGCCTCACAACCCGGTAATGGTCGAAACAGGAATCGTGCGGCAAGGTTTTCAGGGGTAGCTCCCCTAGGGTATGACCATTCCTTCTGGAAAAGGGTAGTATCATGGTATGGAGCCCATATACTTACTCATGTGGACACACTTTATTTATGACGTGTGATGTTGGATTCGAGGCGCCTCGGTTAAAGGTCCCAAAGGACCGGGGGTGGCATATCTGAGGTTTCTTTTATCCCTTGGGAAAAGGGGTTGCCGGCCTTGTTTGGCAGAGAACGGTGTGGTTCTCGGAGCGTCCCGCCAGAGGCGTTTCTTTCGTGGAATAGGAAGTTCCTTAGCCTGACCATTTGTTGGAAATCCATCTTCCAAATACGAACTTTGTACGGTTTTAGTTGTATTACCTGCCATGGAATGTGGTGGTAACCTGCTATTGAACATGGTAGCTATAGTAGGCATAAGTGCGAAATGTCTATGCTGGCTAAGATTTATATTCTACTTTCGAAATTGTTTTCTGCACTACGCACTAGTAATAATATCAAATGATTTGATTTTTGCGTAGTAAACATCTTTGACTATCATAAGAAGAAATCTCCTCCAATTCTGCGTTTGCATTGTGTGTGTGGCGGGAGGTCTTATGGTAGTTTCATTTTCCAAAAGCATTTCGAATTGATTTTAAATTCTCTTGCTATTTGTTTTAAAGATAAACTGTTTTGTTGCTCACACCAGTCCCATGACTGATCCGGAGTTTATTGTTCCTTTCCTAAACTCTGGGTGCTCATAATTTCCTACACGAGCAGTCTAGAGTTGGGGTTTTCAGATATTCAGGTTTAGTAGATTTTCTGGAGTTGGTTCAGTCTTTGGATCAGACTGCACTTGCTTATCTTTGTGCCTCGTTATTGGGAGTTCGAGCTATTTCTGGATCGTGCTTTGGAGATGAAGATTTTCCGCTGCTGATGTTATCTATTTTTCTTTCCGCTGCTATTTGTTGTATCATATCTCTGATGTATATAGATATTCATTGTATCATCATTGTATCTGGATATTGTATCAGATGTTGTATATCTATATTCTTTTTATTCCGCTGTGATATTTACTTAACTGTGTTATAAGCTCCGGCGACTCGGATTTGAACGCTCGAATCTACGACATTCGAGTACGATGTAAAGTATGGATGTCGATTTTCGAGCGCGAAAATCCGGTTCGTTACATACCGTTTGCACTGCGTCAATGTTCCGAATTGTATTGTGTTTCGATTCATCTGATGTACCGTTTGTACTACATCGATGTCTCGGCTTTCCGGTTCATTGGACGTACCGTTTGCACTGCGTCAATGTTCCGAATTGTTTGTGATACACGTGTTTGTGAGTTTTCATGCTCCCGCTTAGGATTGGCCATCCTCTTTCTTGTGATTTCTGGATTTCTAATTATTGATTTCTGGAATTTATGTTTCACCACCTTTTTCAGTTGGCATTGATATGTATGTCATTTATTGTGGCTTGGTGAATTAAATTAGGAATATGACATTCTTTTTAATCTTTGAGAAGATTCTTGTGATATTGATTAATCTCTGGATTGATTTTCGATTAGATACTTATCACGGTATGACTTTATGGTTATCATACATTTTTGTCATATCTCTTATTCTATATCACTCTATCTGATATTTATAGCTAGACTGATCCGTTTATTATTTTCTTCTTAAATAATACTCGGGTCAGACTGAGATTTTACAGGTGCTTCCTCATGACTTCCTATCTGGAACCATCATCTGACTTTTGGCTAACTACTCTAGTTTAGTAGTTTTTGTTGTATACATTTGAGATTTAGACTCCTTGATGTATACATATTCTTTTGCCTTGCACTTGTATCTATTCTTTTGTGTTGTTGTGGATCTTATTTGACCACTACTCTGATGTACACTTTCATGTGTTATATTCATATCTATTTCCGCCTTTGTGATATGAATTGTCTGTGACTGATTTGTGTTATGTTTATTTCTATATTTGTTTCCGAAGTCCATATAGCCACTGTGTAGTAGCTTTGAGTTTGTATCGGTATGTCGGATTTCCTACATTTTTATCTGGCATATCGGTACTTGCACAAAGCAATTATACAGATGGTCGCTCCTCAACAGCCTTATTCTCCGTGCTAGTTGACGGCATTACCCCGTAGTGTCCTTGGCTAGCGTGGGTATAGAGGTGGGGCGTCACAGCTTGGTATCAGAGCCAAACTTCGGAACGATGTAGAATAATCTAACAAGGACCATTGTCCTAAGTCTTTCTTAGGAGTCGTGCCTTAGGATTTTATTCGAGTCAATTGGACCCGTTCTATCGTATTTTCTTTTTATGATTCCTTGTTTTATCAATCATGATTGTTTGATATTCATTCTGAGAATAACTTTTTCTTCTTCTTTCTATCTTAAAGAAGAGAAATGGTTAGATCTGGCCGTACCAACGTCAGTCAATCCAGTGCTACTCCTCAGGAGGGAGTATTTATGTCTGCCCAGTAGCTTCTAGATCTTGTTAAGAATGCTCAAGCTATCGGACCCATTCCAGAGCCTACTCATCCTAGATCCAGTTTTGCACGCTTGTGTAGAGATTATACTGATTTGGGTGGAAGGCCATTCCGAGGATCCGAGAGTGTTATTGAAATCCAAGCTTGGCTTAGATCATGCGACCGCATCTTTTCTCGCATGAATCTTGTTGATCTCCACCGAGTCCAGGTGGCTTCTAGCATGCTCCAAGAAAGAGCATTGGATTGGTATGAGCTTCTTATTTCTGAAATCGTTGAAGCGGATCTCACTTGGGAGCAATTCCGAGAAAGATTCGAATTGAAATTTGTGCCGGAGGCTGAAAAAGTAACCTTGGCCCGGCATTTTATCGACTTTGTTCAAGGTGAATCTTCTGTGATGGACTACGTCGCATCTTTCAAATCTCTTTCTAAATACGGGGTTGAATACATTAATACCCCATTGAAGAAAAATCAGAGATTTGTTTATGGCTTGAACAAGAATCTCAAGAAGCCATTACTTCTAAAATTGGAAGTTTCTTTCGATCAGCTTATTAATATCGCTCTTCGTCTTGAAGAGGCCGATAAAGAGTGTGATGTTGAAGTTGTGGGTGCTAAACAAAACTTCAACAACAACATGAAAAGGCCTATCGAATTTAAAGACCCCAATCCTAATCCCAACAAAAAGGGGAAGCAAGAAACTTTGATAACAAAGTCTCCTACCTCTAATCGTGGACGATGCTATAATTGTGGTTCTACGGACCACTATGCAAATGAGTGTCCGAAACCATTTTTTTGTCGTTATTGCAAAGGTTCGGGACATCTTTTGTAACGATCCATAAATTTCAACTGTTTTAATAACGCAATTAGTTGAAATTTTGTGAAATTTTAAACGATAAAATTTTGAAATAAAAATTTAATATTTGGAATACGTCTAGTTAAACATAGCAACTGATAAATTTTCGTCCGAAAATGTGAAAGTTTATTTCGCGCGTAAATTCACTTCAATTTAATCAGTTAAAAAGCGATGAAAATAAAATATTTCCGAAACCTAAATATTTTTATATAGAAAAATTCTAAACCATCTTCTGAGCAAGATGTCAGTTTGTCGTTTTTCCAAATTCGGACATCTTTGGCTCCGTCGATCTTATTTTTCAGTGTTTTTCTTGCATTTTTCCGTTGGTAGAAAATTCAAATTTTTATAATCAAATCCTAACACTGATATTTGTATACCGTTTGGATCGTCTTGTCGTGTTGATCACTATAGTATATTTATTTCTGTATTTGAGATCTGTTACGCGACAAAAATGATAAAAACGAGCGTCGTATCGGTACATCAAACTTCAGCCGTGTCATCTAAACAACAATTAATTGCTTTAAACTATTTAGCTGACTCTAGTTTGAGAGTGACCATTGTCTTTGCATTAACTTTCACACATTTATTTTCCTTTCAAATTCTCCTTCGTTCAGCTACCGTTTCATAACTTGGTTGAAGCCAGCCTGTCTATTTGTTTCCCGAAGCAACGTTCAACATTTTCTCTGATTTTAGATTTAAAGAAATAAATGTGTAGTCTATCTTCCCACTTGCATTTTCTACCTGTTCAAATTTTGCCCCCTTCCCTTAGCATGTGACCTACCCATCTACCTGTACCCTTCCCTTTCATTTTACAACGTCATTTCCCCTTCCTTCCTTTTCTCTTACTTCACCGTGCTACCGTATACCACCACGCAAGCTCAGTCACCTCACCACTTTGATTCGCCTCCATCAACCGAGACTTCTCCTCCAACGAACCCCGCAAAATTTCGCCTGCCATAGCTATGTCGTCCCATCAGCTACTCTCGGCCAAAGCTATCCATTACGACCACCACTTCGGCCTTTCCCCTGTCCACCTACGTTTTCCGCCTCCTCTTCACCTGCAACCCGAAGGCTGACCTCATCTTCCCCAGCCTCCTCACATCTCTTTCATTCTGCTGCGACCCGGCCGTGGCCCACGTCTCCTCTTCCGCCTGGCCACCTCCTGAACCCTGTTCCTTTCCTTCCTCCTACCACCGCCATACGCCACTAGCGACCTCCTCCCATCACCAAGCCTTCATCTTCCATGGCCACCCACCTTGAACCGCCACCTGCTCTTCCCTCCGACCCCGACCCTCTGCCTTACGCCTCGCCTTCCCTTCACCTCGTGACCGGCCGAGACCACCCATAGCAGCCGTGAGCCTTCCACGTTCTTCCCTACCTCTTCCTCCATTCGCCTAGCTCCAGATCTGAACCACCACCACCAGGCTAGCTTCTCCAGCCGAGATCACCCGCCGCCTCATGCTTCCCTACCTCCGCCTTCATCCCCTCCTTGCTTTCTCTACTGTTCGGCAGAGAAAAGAAAAGGAGGTAAAATAAATGAAAATGTATATAAACATTCATATATACGGCTACTATTTCAACACGTCAAGTCTGCATATTTTAAGTTGTTTTATATTTTGGATTGTCTGCATATTTGTTTTATTGATGATATGCACATATTCTATGTTTAAAGTTAATGTGTGTTATAAAGAAAAAGTTAGTACTCTTTGTATATGATGTTTTATAATTAATCTGGGTGGGTATAAATGAGAATACTATATTATATTAATTTGTACGTATGTCACCATAAATATATATATTTTAGTAAGTATAAACGAAAGCTGCTATTCTTTTACTGTTCATTTCTTTCATTTTACTTTTGTTTTGGAAAGCACGCATTATAAAAATTGAGCATCCATAGATATATACACACACAATTATAAGTAATAGTTTATATAAGTTTTATGTATAAGTTGTTATAGTTTATATACAGATTTTGATTTAAAATGTACACTAGTAGTCAGGTGTTTACAGTCTAGTGTATATTCTATTTTATGTTTTACGTACGTGTATATATATAGTGTATAAGGGATTTGTTGAAATAGAATTCTATCTAGCAAATATATATAGTATGTTTATGTATGATATTATACAAATCATATTTGTTGTATATGCAGGATATTTGAAATTTTTATGTAGAGTTTTAGATATAAACTATTAGTTATATATAGTTATGTTATGGTTATACTACGGTTTACGTGGTTGTTTATAAGTATATACTCATTTTTACTATACAGATACTCTGTTTTATATGTATTATTTTTATTTAAAATAATATGTGTTTACACAAATATTGATTTCATGGAAATAATAATAATAATATGTTTAGCGTTGCTGTTCTATCAAATCTATTCTGATTTGTTATCAATTCTGTTATCAGCTCTGATCGTTGAATTCGTGTTGATTTGTTTTGCGTGGATTCGTAACTCAATCTCTATGTCTGTATCAGTGTACGTATCCGTGTCATCTTCTCGTGCATCTCTAGCCTCGAAAGGTGAGCACTCACTCACGATTAACGTTCTTTTATTTATTAAATTTGATTTCAATTGAAACGACAATTGAAATTTACTGTTGTTAGTTAATTACACTGTTATATATGCTATTACCTGTAACAGTTCACCTGTGACATCTGACACCATTATCTGTTAATTATTTATGCGATGATAATACAGTTTGGCTGATAATTGATTGATTGTTGATGTTTATTTTGGACGTTAAACTGTTAGTGTTAAATGATCAATAGTATGCCAAATTGAAATGGATATAGGATAGTTAACGATTTTAAAACTGATTTATATGTTAAATTTGATTAGTTGAATATGACCCCTTTTAATTGTTAAATTAATTGACATATAGAATAGCGATAATTACACTTTGAACCATCGACGTATATTGGATTAATTGTTGTAGTGTAAAAATTGAAATTGAATGACAAGTGGAAAACCGTAATGTAATAATCTTTAATCTACATGAAATGATAATGTAGATTCTAGAAATAATTATATTAATTCGTACAAATAACAATGCGAATTAATACGGTTATTTCGGGATTATTTGAATTAATTATTGGATTGTTATGGATTGTTGTTATTGCTTGTTTATTTACTTTGACACCATCCCAGTTATCACACTGCAAGTTCCCTTTGCTATGTTTTGATTTTTGAATTGAATTGGAATCGGGTTGAAATGATAAATACCCAAAAAAAATTAACTTTGACTTAGGGTAGAGAATTAAATAAAACCCGGTTGGTCAATAATTTGATTTAAAAATAAAACGAAGATTTTATTTGAATAAAGAATATGGTTTTGAAATGAAGTTGAAATTTGAATTTTTGATGAAAGGAAAATGTTAATATTTAATAATCTGAAACAAAAGATTAACAATGTAATTAATGAAAGAATGTTGTTTAATTTGAGAAATGAATGAATTAAGTTTGAAATGATTAAATAATTAAGTTTGAAATTATAATTTAGTATGAAATTATTAAACTTTGAAATTATTTAATAATTAAGTTTTGAATTATTTAATAATTAAATAAGATTGAATTATTTAATGATTAAATTGAATTGAATTCTTTAATAAGTAAAAATTGGACTTTTGAATAAGTGAATTTACTTCGTAAATAATTGAAATTGATTTTTCTTATTAATTAAGTTTTGGAAAATTATTTAAGTAAGTAAATAAGTGAAATTGAATTTCTTTAAAAAGAAATAAAATGCGATTTATTGAAATTAATGAAAGACTTGAAATTTAAAGAAATTGAGTTGATGAATTTAATTTAATTTAATTCAAATTTGTAAGTTTTGATATAATGAAGTTAAATTTAAATAATAGATTTAATGAATTGGAAATTTAATAGAAATTGTTTTGAATGGCAAATTAACTTAATAAATATTGAATGAAATCGATAAATGAATTTGAAATTGATTTGAATGTTAAAGTATATTAATTCAAATGATTTGGAAGGAAACTTATTTGCGAACTTGAATCAATATTTGAATTGTTTTAAATAGAGATTGAAATTGAATTATAAGATTTTGAAATGGTAAATTTAGAAGTTTTGAAACGTAAATTTTGGAAATGGGTTTAGAAAGACAAATGAAATGTTGATTTACAAATTCTATTTGAAATTGAATTTGGTTTGGTTTTGAAATATATTAAACGACCGATCGGTGTAATAATTACGAAAGTTATTAAAGAGATCGGAATCGGTTATGGACATACTCTCTGTCTAAACCGAAACCACTTTAATAACTACACGCGGAGTGTGATCCAGAATGAAGTGGTTGGAATGATGTACGTGTTGACTGAAGAAAGAGAACGATAATGGATAGCCTTGACACTTGTGTCAAATTGGAAATGACTAAAACAGGAGTCGTGCCGGGCCAATGGAGGTCAGCTACCTCAAGTGAACACACTTCTTCGAAACTATTCATTTCTTGTTGTCGATTGGTGCACCCTTGATTTTGGGAGTGTTGTTTCACGGTGTTGCGGTCGCTGCGGCGATGCGTTCTCACCAGTCCGGATCAGGCAAACGGTAGTGTCACTACCTTGGGTATTGCCTCATGTGCCTTGTCATACTTGTATTCCCATATTCGCGACCACTACGAAATTGTTTTGTGTTATACCTATGGAGTACTCCCTGATAGCCCACTAGTTTACGGTGGAGTTTACAGTGATGTATAGACTATGACGCTTATAAAAATGTGTTAAGGGGGATAATGGTAACGCCTTAACACTATTTTGATACCTTATATTACTGATAGACATTATCTACTTAGCGTACATTTCTACCTAGTAGATAGTTTAACGGATCCTTAAAGGATGGTTATTCCAAACATCCCTTGAGTTACTTGTATTTCAATTGCTATTTCACTTGAGTTGGATTTATTAATATAAGAATGTTAATCCTGACTCGAGTGTCTTGTGTTTTGCTTTACGCTCGGGTCAGACTGAGTGTACCAGTATTCGAGACTCACCTTTGAAGTTGGAGCTTTACTTGAAGATCCAGCCATCTATTCTGCTTTTAGTATTTGATGATTCCAGTGATGTATTCTGATTTGTATCTGATGTATCGTGTTACTCTTCCGTTGTATCTGGTTTAACTCTGATGTATCGTATTACTCTTCTGTTGTAAACTCTAATGTATTTTATATATTCATATAGTAGCTTCATGAACTACTATCTCTTTTATTTCCGCTGCAATTATTACTCTATGTCTATGATCTGTGATTATTTTATTTACTGTATATGTTCAGTTTTGCCAATTTAAATTAACAACGCGGTATTTTGAGCAATTCAACTCCGGTATGAGTGTCTATCTATACACTTATAATGGATGCGAATGGTCCAAAATATTGGGTCGTTACATCTTTTATCTTCATGCCCCAAACTTCCAAACAAGAGAGAGGAAAAGCTAAATGTTGTTCAAGCCCCTAGTGACTCTTCTCTTGGCCAAGGTATCCATTCTATCCTTGATGACATTTATTTTGTGATCATTTTATTTGAGTTCTTTTTGATATGGGTTTCGTCTCATTATTTTATAACAAAAGAACTTGTTGATTCCTTTTCTTTAGACATTTTTTTTGGGCTTGTTGACTTCTTTGAGGATTGCGAATCCGGTTGGTGGATCCGCAACACTCAATTTGCTTTTTATTGATGTCGAAATTATTTTATGTGATTTTCCTTTCCGAGCCGATTTTTACTTATGCTTCGGAATTGACTTTTGTAAGGATTGGCTTAATTATTATGAAGTCATATCCTTTGTCCCGTGTGGACTATTCATCTTCGACATTTTCAAACTGTTAAGCAGATTTCTGTTTTTCCTTTGTGATTTTGATTCCAATTTGATGGCATCATTTTATTCTTTAAAGCTCACCTGATGAGGAAAGTGTTATTTCTCTCATTCATGTAGTTTGAGAATTTTCCGGTATTTTTGAGTTTGCTTTAGGATTATCACCTAAGCAATCTTTAGAGTGGTGGTAAGGTCTTTTTTGCTCAACCTTGCCACCGATTTTCATTTGCAACGAGTTGCGGGAGTTAGCATTCCATTTACCGCATTCCGCACTCGTTATGAAACTTATGAATGACTTATTATGTCATTCAGTTTGTCCAGCTTATTTCATCCATTTTATGAATCAAGTATTCTACGATCTCGATGACTCCATTCTTGTATATATTGATTTTGGATGAAAACAGCAATTTAAAATTTTGCAAATCTTTTTCATAAGATTTATTTATAAGTACAATTTGATTTTGCTCTTAAACGAGCAAAGAATATTCTTAAAGGTTTTTAAGAAACATGTTTATCATATAGAAGATGATTTTGTGATTGTATTTCCCATTGAGTGCTTTAAGAATTCTGGTCGATGCGCTTGATCAATGTTATCGATAGGAATTTCCTAAACGCTATGATGAGACAATCAGACACAGTAAATTGATTTGTAAAATGTAAATTTTTCTGAAAAGATTATTACATAAAGATAATTGTAATTTTTGAAAATTCTAGCTTTTGGGGAAAGAAGATTATTTGAAAGAATTATTTTCCGATACTCTTATTCTTGTGATTCCTAAAGGGAACCAAGACTTTATCTTTTGTACCAATGCTAATCGTATTGGATTGGATGCCATTCTCTTGCAAAAGAAAACGTGCTATCACTTGTGCTTCTAAATCATTAAAGCCCATCGGGACTAGGTATGCCACTCATGATCTAGTGCTCGCGGTTATTGTTTTCGCTTTTAGAGTTTGGCATCATTATTTTGGGGAAGAAATTTGTTCTCCACTCCGATCATAAATATTTGAAATGTTTATTTCCTCAAAAGGAACATAATTTGCATCAACAGTGTTGGCTCGAGTTCCTTGCATCTTATGATCTTGATATTCTTTATACTCCGAGAAAGGGTGATCGTGTTGCCGGTGCCCTTAGCCGAAAGCAACAAGTAGTTGTTTCTATGATGATATCCGGACGGAATGATCTTGAGACTTTATCCACTTGTGAGATTCGAAATCGTGAATCCAATTTATGTTCATCTCTTGTTTTATGTAGCCTGGAGGCTCATCCTTCTTTTGGAATATACATTTTAGCTAAACTCTATGTCAAGCTAAATTTCATGGAGTTCTTACTTTTATTGTTAGCAATCGTGATCCATTATTTTACTAGTGGATTTTGGTAAGGTCTTCAAAAGCTTTAGAAACAAAGCTTAAAATTTTAGCATCGCTTATCATCTTTGTCCGATGGACAAACCGAGCGTGTGAATCAACTCTTGAAGATCTCTTTCGTTTATGTGTTCTCTATTTTTGTGGAAGTTAGGAAGATCATATTTCTCTTGTTGAGTTTTCTTCCTATAATAGCTTCCAATCTTGTATTGGTATGGTACCTTTCGAGCCACTCTACGGAAGGCCATGCCGATTCTCTTTGTGTTGGCTTGAAGCCGGTGAGAAGATGGTTTTAGGTCCAGATCTTATGGTGTTCGGTTCATTGGACGTACTGTTTTTGTACTACGTCGGTGTTCCGAATTATTTGAGTTTCCGTTCATTGGACGTACCGTTATTGTACTACGTTGATGTTCGGAGTTATTCGTGTTTCCAGTTTCTCAGGCGTATTCTTATTGTACTACGTCGTTGCCCCGGCTCAATTTTCTATTATTCATGATGTTTTCCATGTCTTTCAACTACGGAAATGCCTTTGGGATTTCGATTTTTATTCTTGAGCTTGGTGTTATAGTAGGGATTGAAGTTTCACCAGATTTGACTTTTGAGCAACATTCTATTCGCATCATTTCTTCGGGGGTTGAGTGCCTTCGAAATAAAGATATTCTTTTTGTGAAAGTTCGATGGTTCTCAAATCCTAAGGATTTCTCTTAGGAATCCAGAGAATTCAACGAGCGAACACGTTCGGGCTAACTCTTTCGTGCTCTTTATGGTGAACTTCTTATTTCAAATTTTCTTTTGTGTTGATATGCTTCTATGGTTGTTACTTTTATTTTCCTCTTAATTATTGCGAGGACGCAATTTCTTTAAGGAGGGGAGTCTGTAACAACCCGCATATTTATCGATTTTATATTTAAATATTTTATTTAAATATTTCATCGTTCGTCGGATTTTTGTCCAGAAAGCTACTTTTTGCAAACAGTCGAATTAGGACTCGAGGCCACTTCCATTGAGTTCAAAATGCCGTTTGCGACCTTTTTGAGTATAAGCTTCGATATGTTTGGAGTTAGTAGAATTTTGCTACTTTTTCACTTTGGACTTTGGGTTTGGTTCAGCCCACTTGCCCAATTCTGGTTTCATTAACTCAAGCTCCACTCCCTCTCCTCTTCATTACTTCACTTTCATTTCCTAACACTTAAGCTTCATCAAAAATGGAGAGTGGAATGGGAAATTAAAACTCCAAGCCCTAGCTCATTTGCAAATCCTTCTTTTAGCTCCAAACTCAAAGAGAAGCTATTGGTAAGCATCCTCTTCACCTTCTCCAACTAATTCTCCTTTCAATTCCAGAAATTACCTAAACCTAATTTAGGAAATACTTCTCTTTTAAGCTTAGATTCAAGCTTGTTGAGTTGGAATTGAAGAGTGATTGTCCTTGCCATTGCTCTATAGCTTCTTCTTCATTGATTTTGTGAAAAGGTGATATTTTTATCTCACATCTTAATCTTTATTTATCTTCGATTGTTAGGTATGAATTCCTAACACTTATTCTTGTGCAAATGCTTTTGGTTTGGATTGATTTGGTGAATATTCCAATTTTTAGTGTTTTGAGTTCAATTCTTTGAAAATCCTAACTTTGATGTTTTGATCATATTTTTGGTGATGAATCGAAGAGCTTATATGGCCGGGTAGTCGATGGGCGTAAACCCTTAGTGTCGTTGCTCAACCGATTGCAATTCGGAAGGAATTGGCATTCATTAGATAGGCGTGGGAGTGCTGGTAACAGGCTTCGGTCGGCCGAACTCAGGGTCCGGTCGACCGACCTGCTACCCGAGCATTTCCCTGCCTCTGGTTTGGTAGAACTGGTAACAGGCTCCGGTCGACCGAACTCAGGGTCCGGTCGACCGACCTGCTACCCGAGCATTTCTGCCTCTGGTCCGGTCAACCGAACTCAGTGAGCCGATTGACCGACCTGCTCCCTTTTGCCAATTATGCCTATATTGCCTATTTGTTTGAATTTCCAACTTTAATAAATTCGTGTTGTTTCCCTTTTGTTGTTATCATTTATTATCGACTTTGATGACTTCTTTTCTTTGGGATTTTCGGAAATATCCATTTTGATGGATTTGATATCGATTCCTTTGGAATTAATCCACGTCTTCGAATGTGAATTTTGGTGATTGATTGTTTCTACAATCATTTTTGTGATTTGTCACTTCTAAGTACAAAGGTTTCTATACTAGTAGTAAATATCCAAACTCTTTTACAAAGATGATTTCAACTCTATTTTTAATACAAAGCTCCTTTATAAAACCGTTTTCTAATCTATTAGTATATACAAACCTTTACCTCATTCGTATGAGAAAATATAATTAAACGGCCTAGCAAAACAAGTGTTATGAAACGCTTACGTTTACTTCGTCGGTTAATTTATGGACTTGTTCGATTGAAAATCTTGTGACAATTTTCTAGTGGAGATCTACAATATGTTCGTAAATATTTGAGTTAAGCAAGTGGTTATGGGACATGAAGCTAAACTCTTATATTTACTAGCTTAGCGTAATCGACACTTCTTGATGATCGATGATGATCATTTTATGGTTTAGACTAGCAATGTGCGATGTCTCTTTGTCCATGTGAAGGACTGTACTTCATTTTATTGAGCTTCGTCTCATTTCTTTGTGGGCTAGCAACCCATGTACTTTTAATGTGTTTTGATTCATCTGATGTACCGTTTGTACTACATCGATGTCTCGACTTTCCGGTTCATTGGACGTACCGTTTGCACTGCATCAATATTCCAAATTGTATTGAGTTTCGATTCATCTGATGTACCGTTTGTACTACATCGATGTCTCGGCTTTCCGGTTCATTGGACGTACCGTTTGCACTGCGTCAATGTTCCGAATTGTATTGTGTTTCGATTCATCTGATGTACCGTTTGTACTACATCGATGTCTCGGCTTTCCGGTTCATTGGACGTACCGTTTGCACTGCGTCAATGTTCCGAATTGTTTGTGATACACGTGTTTGTGAGTTTTCATGCTCCCGCTTAGGATTGGCCATCCTCTTTCTTGTGATTTCTGGATTTCTAATTATTGATTTCTGGAATTTATGTTTCACCGCCTTTTTCAGTTGGCATTGATATGTATGTCATTTATTGTGGCTTGGTGAATTAAATTAGGAATATGACATTCTTTTTAATCTTTGAGAAGATTCTTGTGATATTGATTAATCTCTGGATTGATTTTCGATTAGATACTTATCACAGTATGACTTTATGGTTATCATACATTTTTGTCATATCTCTTATTCTATATCACTCTATCTGATATTTATAGCTAGACTGATCCGTTTATTATTTTCTTCTTAAATAATACTCGGGTCAGACTGAGATTTTACAGGTGCTTCCTCATGACTTCCTATCTGGAACCATCATCTGACTTTTGGCTAACTACTCTAGTTTAGTAGTTTTTGTTGTATACATTTGAGATTTAGACTCCTTGATGTATACATATTCTTTTGCCTTGCACTTGTATCTATTATTTTGTGTTGTTGTGGATCTTATTTGACCACTACTCTGATGTACACTTTCATGTGTTATATTCATATCTATTTCCGTCTTTGTGATATGAATTGTCTGTGACTGATTTGTGTTATTTTTATTTCTATATTTGTTTCCGAAGTCCATATAGCCACTGTGTAGTAGCTTTGAGTTTGTATCGGTATGTCGGATTTCCTACATTTTTATCTGGCATATCGGTACTCGCACAAAGCAATTATACAGATGGTCGCTCCTCAACAGCCTTATTCTCCATGCTAGTTGACGGTATTACCCCGTAGTGTCCTTGGCTAGCGTGGGTATAGAGGTGGGGCGTCACAGTTAACGTCTTTTCTTATATTAACTGCAATATTTCCATTACATTAAATTCTATTGATTACAAAATTTAATATTCAAAACGGATTAATTAATGAGATGAGAAATAAAACAATTGTTACAACTTAGTAATTCATATCTATTAATTTATTGTTTACAAATAAGGATTATAAATCACTTACCAAATAACCGATTTCTTATTCTATATTAAAACCAATTTCAATTAAATAACATATGTTTCACCATTTAATACATCATTGATTTTATTCCTTATAAAACATTGCAATTATATCCAAATTAAACTTTACATTTATATTCCAATTAGAGATAAACATTCATTTTATTTTTTACCACATTCACATTTGTTATTTCAAATCTTATTGTTAATATGCAACCCAATATTGTTTCACATTCAATTGATTTGGGTTATTATCTTTTAACTTATTGAACTTTGTTATTGAAGGACTTTATCTTAGATTATAACATACATCTAATAACCCTTCCATTAATAAATCGTAAAATCTTTATTTGTAACCATTTTTATTCAACAATTATATTAAATTTAATATTTCTAAATGGTTGAAAATTCGGGTCGTTACACGTGTTCTGTTCGGGTGATGAAGACTCGAGCGAGAGATGCCGAACGTAGCCTCGACATCGGAAATGACTGAAACTAAAGATAAGATGCTTAGCCAATGGGAACATAGCATTTTATCAATCCCATGGGTGCAAGCGACTACATCTAGTATCACTTACTGACATGCATGCAGGAGCGATGCATTCGAAACCACGATTGTCTAGGCATGGGCCAATTATGTATTTCCTATAGTACATTCCCTAGAGATGTACATTGCTCGGAAGGATATCTATGATCCTTCTGTAGGAGTTTGGATTCAGCTAGATCCGAGGAGATCTCCATAGGAAATCCACTATATGAATGTGTCTTAGTGGTATTGATTTTATAGCTGCTATTGTTGTAGCGTTCACATAGCAACTATTTGATATGATTTATGTGCTACACTCTAGGCATTATCTATTATATCATTATATGTTAAACTTAACGAATAGTCGGTTTCATTTGAGGGGAAACCATTACGGTAATCCGTACAGTCTCAAAAAAAGTTTCTATATGTCACTTTTATATCTTGAGTTCCGCACGTTGGTTTGCCAGACTGATCCAGGTGTTATTTTCTTATAATGCTCGGATCAGCCTCGTGTATGTTTCTAGATTTGGCTACGACCCTTAGAACTTATGGAGAAAAGCTGGATGATTACCTTCCCTAGTATTCTTATTTTCTGCTACATTTCTGTATTGTATATATCAGCATTGTGAAGATAGGTAGTTATAACTGTCCAGGCTGATGATAGTACTTAGGTTTTAGTATCTCTGGTATTTCTGTATTCAGAGTAACCCTTTGTATTGTTCCTTTGATATTATATATTACGGTTCCATTGTGAGATTCTGATATTGTGTTCTCTCTTTCTTGTTCTTTTTCTTTTTTTATTTTCACCCTAATAATTCGTCCTTTCAGCACTTGGATGCTCAGCACACGAATATCGTAGATGTATTAGTGTCGACATTTAAGGGTCGAAAAGGCGGGTCGTTACATATAATTTTTTTAGCCAATAAAAACTGTAAACAATATTTATTCTTAAATATTCACACACATACATGCATATGTATGTATACGTGTGTGTGTGTATGTATATGTATATATATAATTGTAACGTAATGTGTGTGTGTGTATAATTATAAAAAATAATTTATTTTGCTGTGAAATATTTATATTAAATTATATATACATATATTAAATTATTTTTCAATTTTAATATTACACTACTTTAAAATTCAAATTTTAAACATTGGACTTTAGAAATTTGGTACTTATAAAATAAATTCATTTTTTGCATCGGTTCTCAACAACATTAAAAGAATTTAATAAATTTAACTAGGCCAAAAAATATCTAAAGTTCAAAAAATTCAAAATCCTTTTCTATTTAATTTGACTTAGTAATAAATAAAAATACAAATACAAATATAAATATAGTTATATTTCCTAAAATTCAAAGATTAAAAAAAATTATTAATATACATACAAATATTTATCTATATAAATACATGAATGTATTATGTGTGTGTATCTAAAAATATATATTTTAAAAACTTAGGCAACAATGATAAAAATTAAATTATTAAAATTATATATGGGGTGACTATTTGGAGATAAAATAGAACATAATTGGTGGCACAATAGGTTTGGACCGTTGGATGTTTTTGTCCTTATATGGAAAGTGGAAATCAAAGGCTATTCCAGTAGTTAAAATCCATTGTGTCACTAATTATGTCATCAACTTGTGTCCCAATAGAATTTCCCATTATATACATACATACACACACAGATATATATATATATATATATATCACACATTAAAACGACAAACAAAATTTACAAAATGGATTCGTCTAAAATATTTATATATACTATATATATATAAACTTTTCGGATTTGAAAAATTAGTAAAAGAAAATTTTAGGTTTGCCAAATATATATATATATATATATTTAAATATATAGCACTTACAAAAACAATATTACTAAATATTAATAAATATGTGAATATATATACATATATTCAATATGATCGAAAATGCATTAGGGTGAATAAGATGATAATATGTGAGCATATATATACATATCGATAGACAAACTAATTTAGAAGATATACCGTTTATTGATGTAGTCATGCCGAGAGTCAAAAACATTGTTTGCTTACTATTCCTCTTAAAGCGCATGATCTCCTCCTTTATTTCAGTTTGCAGTGCTAAAATGGAGATTCGCCAATAGGGGATAGGGGTGAGAGAGAGAGTAGAAAAGTGTATCTGAAAATGTGTAGAGGCGAGACTATTTATGGCTAAGGATTTGCACCCTTTTCTCCACATTTTTCTCTAGCCTTAGAAGACATGGTGGGAGACCAAGCATGTTCAATCTTCCTTTAACTCTCATTTGAATCGCCATTTAATTATCTAATTTCTAGCTCCTTAATCGATCGAACCGTTGTATAACTTTTATACACTATTTTGTCTGATTTTAAGCTTTAAATAGATAATTAAAAAGAACCACAAAATATTAATGCAAAATTTTTGTTAATTTATTATTAGTTTATAATATTTATAAATTAGTAGTACCATTGGTCAAATTCAAAAATAATTAACAACGCGGTAGTGTTGACATTCTGGTATGAACTCAGTCCTCGGCCAATATTTAAATAATTTAAATACTAAACCCTACACGAACTTTGCTAAGCACAATATAAGGCCAAGTTTAATATTTACGGATCATTAAGGTGAATTATTTTTGATGTAAAATAAGCTCACCTAGTAACGATAGTTTGTACATGTATTTTTTTATCATCGCTGTATCACTTGGATGTCTAGAGTTTGGTCTAGGGTCAAAACTCTATTATTATCCAAATTTAATTGCACATATTACTTTAAAGTCTTTGGTTCATTCAGATAATATCAATTGATTAACCGGTTTTGTGATGACCCACCTTTTTGAACGATTCAAATCGACAATAAACCACACATGTCTAACTCAAACCATTCAAAAGGGAAGATTGTCAATGGGGTTATATAAGAAAAATAAGAGAAAAGAAGGGAAGCAAACAAAGAATCTCGCAGAGGAATGACAAAATATAATAATCAAATAAACAGTTCATGAAGCTGATTTACTATATTCATTTGATTTCAATTTTACAACATAATCAAAGTACAATCAACAAACATACCAAACAAATGCAATAGAATAATAATAGAAATACGGTCTAGAAAACTCCATCTTCATCTTCAAGGAATAATATCTTCAATACTGAAATACGCAGACTGACCCGAGCATGATGAAAAGACAAAACACTCGAGTCAGAACTAAAAGTTCTTATGTAAGTTAAATCAGTAACACGTAAATATGAGTGTAATAGCTTCAGAGATGTTTACGAGATTTTACACTCCTATCAAGTTTACAATATGAGTGCAATAACTTAAGAGATGTTACAGAATTTTCCATCTCCTAAGGATGTGTCTATATGTAGTACGATACGCTATATATGTAGTGTCTATCAGTAATGTAAAGTATTAAAATAGCGTTAAAGCTTTACATTGATCCTCCTTAACACATTTTTAAGCATTGTCCTACAGTTTGTCTTAGTAGCATCACTAGTAATGTCGGTAGCCAAGGAGGCGCCATGATAAGACAATGCTAAAACAAAGTCGTAGTGGTTGCGTATAAGGATAAAAGTATGACAAGGCACGTGAGGCAATGCCCAAGGTAGGATACTACCAGTTCGAGTCGCCTGAATGGTGGTAACCCTAACGGCCCACCGCGAACATCCATTCCATAATCAAATTAAGGTGCATCGATCAAGTCAAAAATCACTATAGTAATACAAAGAATAGATGTCACTAGAGGTAGCTTGCCTCGATGGTCAAGACAAGTCGTCATGTTTTAGTCATTTCCAATTGACACAGATGTCGGGGTCTATCCATCATCGTTCTCTTTCTTCAAATCCAGCAAACGTTTGCCAATCCAACCACTTCATTATGGATCATCAACCGTGTACACAGTTGTTAAAGTGGTTCCGGTATTGACAGAGAGTATGCCAATATTCAGCCCCGGTCTCTTTAACAAGTAAACGTCATTTTTCACACCGGTTGGTTCTTTTACATTTCAAGAACGAATCATACTTCATTTCAAACTATCAGATTCACTTCAAAATCATTTCGAATTCAAAATAGGTTATACCATCAAAACATTCATACTTAAGTCAATGATTTAAATCTAAATAGTTCCCACTTTTAAAACAATTTAAATACTAAAAATAGTTTTGAATAATTAAATAGTTTGAATAATTAAAATAGTTTGAATAATTAAAATAGTTTGGATATTGAAAAATAGTTTTAATAATTGAAAATAGTTTTGAGGATTAAAATAGTCTATGTATTAAAATAATACGATTATTAAAATAGTTTGTATATCAAAATAGTTTATATTAACACTTTTTCTTTCTTTCACAACAATTTGAACTCATGTTCCAAATCACAACGAAATCAATTATTTTACTTCATATCCAAATTTCAATTTAAATTAACCTCAATTCAAAACAATTTCAAACTTACTTCAAATTCAATTTAAACGGTTCTATTCAAATGGCTGAAAGTTTCAATTCAAATTCTCATTTTTAAACAATTAAGTTTAAATCCATTTCACATCCAAAACTTTGATATACCAATTTAAACCACTTAAATTAAAGTAAATTCAAGTTTAAATTAAAATTTACCTGTAAAATTATTCACTTCCAATAAATTCAAATCATATCTAAAGTTCAACTTTAAGATTTCAAATATAATCTTTAAACAATTCCATTTAAAGAGTTTCAATTTCAACATTTCAAAGCTCGAATTAGAAAATAATTTAATTCATATAAATCCAAATTTTATTTTATTTAAAACAATATCATTTAAACAAATTCAAATTTAAGATTTGTAACCATTTAATTTAGCCAAATCCGGTGTCCGTATATAATTTTCTACCCTATGGTCAGGTGATCATTTATTTCAATTTTAATTACATTGATGGATATATATATATATATATATCATTTCAACCCATATTTAAATGCCATAGGTATATATCATTTCAACCTATTTCTTAGTTCATTTCAAATAATACAAATGAAAATATATATAATGTCAATAAGATATGTAACCAATTGGAATTGACTAAAATAGGACGATGATGGATAGACCCGGACACTTGTGTCAATTGGAATTGACTAAAAGAGAACGATGATGGATAGACCCCTATACTTGTGTCAATTGGAAATGACTAAAACAGGACGACTTGTCCTGACCATTGAGGCAAGCTACCTCTAGCGACATCTGTTCTTCATATTACTATATTGATTTTTGACTTGATCGGTGCACCTTGATTTGATTATGGATGGATGTTTGCGGTGGGCCGTTAGGGGTTACCACCAGTCAAGCAACTCGAATTGGTAGTATCCTACCTTGGGCATTGCCTCATGTGCCTTGTCATACTTTTATCCTTATACATGTCCACTACGATTTTGTTTTAGTATGGTACCTATAGGGGACTTATTGGCTACCGACGTTGCTGGTTGTGTTATAGGACCTGCATAGACTATGTAACGAACCGCCTTTCTTGCATTCGAAAGAAGAATCATTATGGGTTGAAGAAATAAGAAAGATAAGAGAAAGACTAATCAAACGTAGAATCTTGCGACGCATGGAACAACATATAATAGATAATGTAGTATATTACATAGTCAAGCCAAAATATTACATCAAAGTTCAATGATACAAAGACCAGGACAATAATAACTGCTTGTCCACAAAAGACATAGGTCATACATACATACATACATACATACACAGCGGAATACTTAATAAATTAATAACTATCCATGAAGCCACCTACTCCAGCTCCTCCATCATGCTTTCGAGAGAAACCTAGATCACTTGACTACTCATAAAAATTGAGTACCCAAGAGTTTAGGGAAAAGAAAATAAACGCCGAGTTAAACATGGGTCTGGTGTGAGTAAACTCAAATAATAGAATATTGATTTGAAAACTTTTTTGGAAACAAGAGTATCTCGTAAGACCACAACGCACATAAACACAGATGAGTTTTACCTTACGATAACTAAAACACCTTCTATATAAAATCTATGATACTATTATAATGTCTAAGGGTTTATAGTAAATAGAGAACATAGCTGAAATGCTTGCATCTCACATTCCAATATATTAGGTTTAAAATCAAAATCGTAAAGCTCGTATTGGAGAATAGATTCCAACTAATGACTGGGCTACTGGGGTACCGCCCGTCATAGTACACCTCTAGAAAATGTACCAATGTCGTACCTAACGACCCCTGCTAACACAGGACTGGCCTACCTCTTATTGGATAGTATCGAATATGATCATCCTCTTGGTTGGGATCAGCAACCATTTTGGGACTTAATTATGAGAATAGGGACTCGTTTTAGATGGGATAATCAATACCCTAATAGGTGCGACCCACATGGCCCTGCTGCATATCCCATGTTTTAGTCATTCCCGGTTGATGAGGCTTGAGGCCACATTTTACCTTTCAATAGCACTTCCCTCTTGGAATGCTAACATTGCCTTCCAATATTGACACAATGTCAGCATTCGTCCATACAAGTTGTTTAGGAGATGAACGAACCGAAGGTACTATTTCCATTACACCCGTTTTGGAATCACCCTTAGGGTTAGAAGCAAATAGCCATTGCACTTCAAGTCTTGAATCTTGATCATGACTTCAATACTTCCAATTCGAACGTTTACGTTGGTTTGAAGTGGTTTTCGGATAACAGCTTGTCATTCGATCCCGGTCACTTCAAACCAACATTCGATAATTTAAAAGGGTCAAGCTATTAATAGTGAACAACTTCACTATCAGGTGAGAGATTAACATGTGGAAATACATTCCACACTTAAGTTATCATGACCGTCCTACCGAAATTAACCTCCTTATGTTTATCACAATTCTGATATTCAACATTCGTGCTAAACACAAGTCGCTTACTTTCCATAAACGAGTCAACGTTTTCAATCACTACTTTAATTCATTTGACTATTTAATGGTCCCGACAAGAGACCATTTGGTTTGGAATCAATTCACCTTGAGAAGAATATTTGTTTAAAACACATTCGGTTTAATTTAAAATCACCTTTGGAAAAGATTTAATTAATTAAATAAATAAATCAGTTTAAACCCTAGTTAAATCTTAATTAATCCAAATTAAATAAAGATTAAATCATAATTAAACTCTAATTAGACTTAATGAACTTAGTTAGGCCATAATTAACATCCTAATGCATCTTGATTAAGGTTAAATCAAATCATTATTAGTTAAACCCTAACTAATTAAAATTTTAATTAAATAATCACTTAATTAAATAATAATTAATTAACTAAAATAACTATTAACCGTTAATTACTTCTTAACCATGTTAAATACCAATTAAAACTTAATTAATCAAACAATAATCATTAACTTAACATAAGTGTTGATTAATTACTAATTACCTTCTTAATTACTAATTAAGGCTAATTACCTTTTTATTTAACTAATTAATTAAATAGTTAAATTACAAAACTTAATTACTTTTAATTACTAATTAAGTTTGGTTTGGAAACTTATACAAAACAATTTCAAGTTAAAACTGCATGAAACTAAAATCGATAAATTTCATCAAACTACATCCATAGCAATTATCTCTATGGGCACAGTTCGCTCTAACATATTCCTAGCGAACCACTTCACAACCCTTGACTTTTTTTTCATGGTTTGAAACATTCTTTAGAAAATTTTAAAAGAAAAAACTTCTGTAACTAAAGCTACAAACTTTAATCCGTTTCGAAACTTTAAACCTCGTAAACAACTTTGATTCCAACTGGATCTCAAATATGTCGCAATTACACAAAGTAGCTAACTTTTTTTTACCAAACTCATGCTATAGCTCATTTTTTACAATCAACACATTACTAACACAAACCATCTTCATCATAGGTTGCAAGTATGCATCCATATATACATGCTTACTAACTTTATAATACAACATCGATTTCCATAACCAAATCCAGCTATAACAAACCATCCAAATCATAATCAAACCACATAGTTACCATTCAACTTCTACACTATATTATCATTATAATAATGACTTAATAATAAATTAAAAATCTTTTTCCAAATAAGGTAGTTTACTCACCGAAATTCCACGAATTCAACCCTAACTTTCACTAGACCTTGCTAATGACCCTAGAGCTCGAAAAGGAAGTTACTTTCTTGGAGTTTTGGCTACTAATAGGCTCGGCCTGATGGTCAATTGCCTTGGCCTTGGCTGTAGGGTGGGAATGTGGGTAGTTGCTTGAGGGACGAGGGTGTGTAAGGTGGTAGAGAAAGGTTTTAGCTAAGGAGAATGTGTTTTGAAGTGGAAAAACTTGATTGTTTTCCTAACTTTTGCAAACTATGGAAGCCATGGATATTTTGGAGAGGAAGTTTTAGAAAGTGAAGAGGAGAAAGTAAATGAGAATGTGTGGGTGTGGAAGTATATTTATAGGCAAAAAATATTTGGAGTAAATTACCCTTTTATGATTTAACATAATATGTCATGATATTTGAAAAGTCACTTCACCTTCCTACCCCTCTCTCTTGTAACATCCCCCTCCTTGTCTAGTCAAATCCTTAAGCTCGTGATAAGTAATGATGTCTAATTATGAAAATATTAAGATATGACAACACTTAATAATATATATTTGTATATAATGTTTATTGTTTTTAAAGTTATGAATTGTCACATCACCTGTTAATTATAATTAACATAAGATAATCTATTCCTAAGTATATTATTATTTAGTTAATTATCTACTATATATGTGTGCATATGGTGCACAAAGACAAACAACATTCCTGACAACTTTCCAGTGTCGAAAGGTCGAAATTTCGGAAAACGTTCTTCGATCACATTTTCTATTTTTATACGAACTATTTAATTTGGTAAACAAATTTTGAAAATGATTTTTCCCTCATTATTAATTAATAAATATGAGTTTATTTATTAATAAAAACCTATTTATTAACTATATAAAATATATATATAATTGCCCAGTTAAAGCGACCAAACCCTGGGTCGTTACATTCTACCCCCCTTAAAAGAATTTCGTCCTCGAAATTACTAACAAGAGTTAACACAAAATGAATCATATATTCATAACATAAAATTCGTATAAAAGATATACAAGCGTCCAAAACAACAATACATCCATGACACGTACACAACAACTATCCTAACATCCATCCAGGATAAGCTTCCTATACGTGATCCATAGTTTCCCAAGTGTAATCTCTGGGATCATCGCTCCACTGAATCTTAATCAGTCGCATCACTTTGTTGCACAATTTCTTCTCATCTTGATCCACAATACTGACCGGATGCCTCCTGAACAGATGCTTCCACCACTGAAGATGGATCATGCACGCTTTTCCTCAAATGGGACACATGGAACACATTGTGAACTCCTGACAACTTTTCGGGCAACTCAACTCTGTAAGTGAGTGGTCCAATCCTTTTCAGAATCTTGAATGGTCTAATGTATCTCGGTGTCAGCTTTCTAGTTTTTCCAAATCGAACAACTCCTTTGATGGGAGTTATCTTCACATACACAGCATCTCCGACTTCGAATTCCAAATCCTTCCTTCTCTTGTCAGCATAACACTTTTGGTGATCCTAAGCTTCCTTCATCCTTCTTCTAACCATTTCAACTTTCTCCGTCGCCTCTCAAATCATATCTGGACCAAGCACTAAACAATCTCCAGATTCTACCCAACACACAGGCGGTTTGCACGGTCTCCCATATAGAGCTTCATAAGGAGTCATTCCAATGCTAGCTTGATAGCTATTGTCATAAGAGAACTCAACCAAGTGAATATGATCCTCCCATGATCCTCTGAAATCAAGAATACAGGCTCTCAGCATATCTTCCAAAATGCGATTAACTCTTTCAGTTTGGCCATCGGTTTGAGGATGGTAGGTCGTACTTAGACTTAACTTCGTTCCCAAAGCTGTTTTCAGAGCTCCTCAGAATTGGCTCGTGAAGATAGGATCTCGATCACTTACTATGCTTGTTGGAACTCCATGTATACGAACTACTTCCCTCATATAAATTTCTGTCCATGAAGTTGCTATTCTAGTTGGCTTGACCGAGATAAAATGTGCACTCTTTGTTAACCGGTCCACAATGACCCACACTCCTTCGTTTCCTTTCCTGGTTCTGGGTAAACCATCTATGAAATCCATTGATATCATCTCCCATTTCCACTTAGGGATCTCCAAAGGTTGAAGTAATCCGGCAGTTTTCTGATGATCTCCCTTAATTTGTTGGCAACTCGCGCATTTGCTCACAAAGGTGGAGATATCCTTCTTCATTCCTGGCCACTAAAAGACTCTGCTCATGTCCTTATACATCTTATGGACTCCAGGGTGAATACTTAATCTAGATTTGTGACATTCCGACAACACTTCCTGTCTCAGTCCATCTATATCCGGAACGCACAATCTTCCCTTGATTCTTAAAGCACCTTGGTGATCCATCTCAAAATCTATACATCGACCTTCCTTGACTCCTCGAATTAACTTCCCTATAACAATATCCTTCATTTGGTTCTCCATTATCCTTAGCTGAAGAATCGGGGTAACTTCCAAAAGAGACAAAACTGCATTCCTGCTTAAGGCGTCCGCCACTACATGAGCTTTTCCCGGCGTATAAAGAATGTCCAAGTCGTATGTCGCCAAGAACTCTAACCATCTTTGCTGTCTGAGATTCAGGTCTTTTTGGGTGAAAAGATACTTTAGGGACTTATGATCAGTATAGAGCTTGAATTTTTCACCTAATTGAAGAGAAGAAAGTCCTACTTACTAGAATATCTAAAGAAAGAAGAAAGAAGAAAACCATGAAGAAGGAAAGAATTTACCTAACAAATAATGCCTCCACATTTTCAATGCGAAGACCACAGCCAACAATTCCAAGTCATGTGTAGCATAATTCTTTTCATGAGGCTTTAACTGTCTACTAGCATACGCAATCACCCTTTCATTCTACATCAGAACAGCACCCAATCCCACTCCACATGCATCGGTATAAAACGTAAATCCACCACTTCAATCTAGGATAGCCGAGACTGGGGCACTGGTTAGCTTCTTCTTCAATTCCACAAATGCCTCCTCACACTTTGGAGTCCATATAAAATTTTCACCCTTCTTTGTTAGCTTAGTCAAATGTGAGGAAATCTTAGAATAATCCTGAATGAATCTTCTATAGTATCCGACCAATCCTAAGAAACTACGAACTTCGGTAGGAGTCCGAGGTCGCTTCCATTCCTATATAGCTTCCACCTTTATCGGGTCCACTGAGATACCATCTCCCGCTACAATATGCCCTAAAAATCTTACCTCTGATTGCCGAAAATGGCATTTAGAAAACTTTGCTTTTAAAACATGCCTCCTCATGGTTTCTAAAACTACTTCCAAGTGATATCTATGTTCCTCTTCCAATTTTGAGTAAATTAAAATATCATCAATAAAAACAAGCACCAACTTATTTAGAACCTATCGGAAAACATGATTCATAAGATCCATGAAATATGCAGGTGCATTGGTGTAATGCCCCACCACGAGACCCATATTAACGAAGAGAATTACTGGGTAATTCTGTCTACTAATGCGGAGAATAGGGTTGGTTAGGAGCGACCATCTATAATCTTGTCTTAAACATCTACTGAATAAGTCGATAAATGCTCTATATATATATATATATATATTCTATCTCTTGAGGATCGACATTTCCAATAAATGCTTAATACAAAACTATAGGTGGCTAATGGATCTATCAAAAAAATACAATAATAGAATGCATATCACATCATAGAACAGTAAACATCATATATAAAAATACATATACACTAATTCATCCCAGTACAATACAAAATGATACACAACAGTGGTTCAGAGACCACACTAGATACATCTAATCGAAATACATATTAGAGTCAGGAGGAAGGAAATATAAACTACACAAAAGTGCTAGGCTGATATCCAAGAAGATGCATCAAAGCTAAGTCCCATAACTGAAAGCTAACCTGAAACAACTTGGTCTGACCCGAGTATAAAATTCACGGGTCAGTCTAGCTTAAACAATCGGTTAATAAGAATAGACGATAATATGAAGCATATGATACAAGGAAATAATCTTCTCGAATGAGAAGAGATAATAGCAAAGCATGTCCATATCTTAAGTGAATAAATATCACTTAAGCATAAAAAACCTCCAAAGAAGTAACTCAAAATAAATCATCAAGTATAATAGTCGCCTCATATCATCGACGATAGCCAAAATTAGCTATAAGGGTTTCTCTAACCTTATCTCTTAAATAGAAGAAAACTCAAATGATAAATCACAAAATAGAGAAACCTCAACCACAAAATAAGTCAAAATGGCAAACTCAGATATCTCTAAAAGGAGAATATAATCTCAATCTCAGAAATAGGACCTAACAGCCCAAATAAAAAGCCCAATGGCTATAAATAAAATTTGGACCCAACAGCCCAATAATAGCCCGATTGCTGTAAAAAGAGAAAGGACCCAACAGCCAATTTGTAGCTACAAAAACCCAGATTGGACCCAACGGCCCAATAAAAAGCCCAGTAGCTATAAAATATGAAAGGACCCAACAGCCCAATCTATGGCCCAACAGCCTGCCGAGTACCGTGTACTAGAGACCCCCGGCCTCTGTTAGGACCCAACAGCCCCTAAATAGCTCCTCAGCTATATATAAGTATGTGTACATGTAGAACCCAACAGCTCAAATACTGGCATTCACTCGTGAATGCGTCACAAACTCTCAGCTAGGAACCCGAAAAGCGGTAACGCGCGTCCCATACCACACGTTCTCACTAAACGGTTTACTAACCATTAGTCAATGCAATATTGGAAAACTCAAAACTTGTCTCATCTCATCGAAAAGTATAAATAAAACTCGTGATGGTTCCTCATGAACCATAAATCTCAAAATAGGAAATCACAAACTTAAAACTTGCCTCATACCATCGGCTAGTATAAAAACATCATGATGGCTCTCATCGACCATAACTCCTAGAATAGGAGATCTAAAACCATAAAACTCGCCAAATATTGGCCATCCTAGATAATTCCTATAAATAGGAATTATAAAACTCATAATACGCCATAAAATAGCAAAACAACTTAGAATCGATAACCTCTAATAGCTTCGATCGTACAAGTCCGAAATAGACCGAAATAGTGAACGCACGTGTCCCACACCATGTGTTTTACTAGATTGTTTAATTATTTCTCATACATTCGAAACGTGCAAAAATGTGCATTTAATATTTAAAATAATTTACTTTAGAAAATAAGCTTTTAAAACCAATTTACGAAATCAGTTTTGAAAACCGTATTTAGAAATTCCTTTATTATAGAGAATAAATAGATTTTTATATTTGGAAATGCTTGTAAAATACTATATAATAATTATTTGAATTGCCTCTTTTATTTAAAAATTATTTCAAAATCGTTTGGAGAAAACCGTGCTCGGAATCAGTGAAAAACAAAGAAAACATTCAAAATCGATATTCAAATTCAATTCGAAATTCAACTCAAATTCAATTCAAGTTCAAATCAAATTTGAATTTTGAATTCTCCAAAACTTGACTAGCCTATTGATAGGCATCATAGCCATCCATATCAGTCAGAAATTTCACAAAAACGAGCCAAGGAGCAAGCAAAAATGAATTAAAACAAGAAGCAAGGCAAAACAAAGGGCTCAACATGTCGACCTTATAGTCGACAGCATGGTCGACCGTTCATACCTCTAGGTCGACCGTACGGTCGACCTAGATGGTGTCAAGGTCGACAGGCCTGTCGACCTTGGCCATGGGAATTTTCCAGGTGAAAATTCTACTGCGAGTTGATTTTTGGCTGCAAGTTTCAGGCATCAAACATCAACACTTTACAATGAAATTTTATAGGCATGCACAACTACATATGAACTAGCAATTGAAAGAAATCCGACAACATTTCGTTGTCGGAATTGAAAGATATCAATACTCAAAGATGCAACCCAGAACAGATTCGAACAGAGAAATAAAAACTACATAAAATTAACTACAAACAAAGACTTTTGTACAGATTCAAGCTATTTGCACTTTGAATTAGCTAGAATTTGTGAGTTAGTCAACTCACCTTGCTATATCAAAACAACAACCCGGATTATTTGCTGAAAGGAAGAAGCTTGGGTTGAATTTGAGCTTCTACAACCTGTAAAACTATGAAACAGGTGCATGCAAGAAAGAAGAAAGCAGTTAACAAATAATCATTCACAAATTTGGATTTTTGATAAAATATTATGTTTTAGATTTTGATTACCTATAGATTTAGCTTCAAATTGATTTTTAAAACACTATATTTGAGTTTAATTTGTTGATTTTTGGCTAGGGTTTGTAAGAGGAAATGAGTTTCTTAAGTTTTGAAGCTTCAAGAAATTTGAAGGAGAATGAAGGTACGTACTTCATTTCTTTCACTTTTCTGGTTTACTAACAGGTTGGGCAAGATACTAATGGGCTAAGACCCGTTAATCATAAGAAAATAAAAAGGCTAAGGTTATTTATTCAACACATAAATTAAAAGGCTTTGTTATTTTATATAATGTAAATATGAAGCCTTTTAATTTATGTGTTTTATTCAACACATAAATTAAAAGGCTTCATATTTACATTATATAAAATAACAAAGCCATTTTCTTCCAATTTTCACATAAATAAAAATTTGTAAACTTACAAACATAAGCAATAAAATATTTTCCATCATATAAAAAGATTTATTTTTGTTTTTAAAGTATTTTTATTATGAAAACCCTTAATTTCCAAAAATACACTAATTTCACCAATAAATGCAAAAGTTCACATTTTTAACTTCTAAAATTCAACAAAAATTGTTTTCTTGCTTGAAAAAATATAATAAACCACTTTAAGCTCAAATTCATAATCAAAACATTTTTAAACCCAATTTCATCTTTTTATTAAATATAACACACTTTTAAAAATTAATTACTTCTTGCCTTGCCAAAATTAATTACTTCTTTTAAAAAGTATTAAAATAAGAAAATGGCAATAATTAATAAAATTGTTGCACTATCACTAAATAAAAATCATATTCCACTTATTATTAACTCAAACCGTTATAATAAAGTTCCCAAAACTTTATTTTCTCATTTATTCCAAAAATTTATTGTTTATTCCAAATAAACAATATAAATTTCCAATTTACTATTAATTCTCAATATTAAATTATAACTACAGTTATAATTTAATATTTACAGGTAATCACTAAAACAAGGGTTGTTGCAATTGGTCAGCCCAAAAGCCATAACCAACCATTTAAATAAAAAGTCCAGGCCCATAAATGCAGTTAAGGGTATACTATCCTCAGCAACCCATAATTGGTGAAATCCGGTAGCTAGATCCATTTGGGAAAATACTGTAGCTCCATGAAGTTGGTCGAATAAGTCATCGATACAAGGCATGGGATATTTATTTCTAATAGTCAACTTATTCAACTCTCTATAGTCTACACACAATCCTAAAGATCCATCCGACATAGCCGCGAAGACTACTGCTGATCCCCAGCTCGACTGACTAGGTCTAATCAATATCCTCTCCAACAAGTCCTGGGTTTGCTTTACTAACTCCTCTCTTTCCCGCGGAGCCATTCTTCTCTTAGGTTGGACTATGAATTTAATATTGTAAATTAAAATATGATTGGAAATTTTATATTGTTTATTTGGAATAAAAAATGAATTTTGTAAATAAAATGGGAAAAATAAAGTTTGGAACATTGTTTTTTTTAATTGGGATTAAATATGGGATTAAATATTGATTGGATAAGTATTTGGTTTAAATAAATTGAAATATTGAGTATTTATTAGTTTGGAGCTAATAAATTAATTAGGTGATGTATTTCAACGTTAAATTATTGAAATAAGTCTAAAGTAATGAAAATGAAGTTTTAAAAACTTTATTTTGAGAATTTGAGTAGAAAGTGGGGCGTTACAGCTATTCAAAAACAAAATTGTACCCAGGCCTAAAAATTGGTATGCACATACTAGAAAACTTCATCTTTCAAACAAAAAAAGAATCAATGAATTTCAACTGGAAATGAAAAAGTTACGCTGTCTCAAACATGGACTTGCACCAGGAACTAGGTCAATGTGAAATTCTATCTCCATATGTGGGGGTAAGTTCCTGACTTCTTCAAACACATCAGGAAAGTTCTTAACAACCTCTATGGATCCTAACCCTTCTTGAGACGCTTCCAAAGTATACAGGAAACTACACATATGAATACCAGGGTCCACACAAGGTACTTTAGCAATATTTCCCAATTTGGTTACTAATGTTACCGTTCTTTCTCTATAGTCTAAGATAGCCCCATACATCGATAACCAATCCATACCAAGAATAAGGTCAAATCCTTTAAAATCTAGGAAATATGGATCACAAGTAAAATGATGGGAAAGACAGGAAATTGGCACGTCTTCACACACTAGGTTCAAATGGGTTACACCTCCTATAGGATTAGATACGCAAACAGGGTTCTCTACAATATTTGGGATAAAATGAAATTTCTTTACGGTTTATAAAGAGATAAAACTATGGGAGGCACCAGTATCAAACAAAACTCGAACAAAAATAGCATTAATTAATAGGGTACCTTCAAGAATGCTCTTTCCCTTCACATCTTCTGAGGTTGATTGCTCGTCCTTAACCGCATACCCTTTAGCCTGCTGCACCTTCTTCATGAGTGGGTAGTCCTTTATCATATGTCCAGGCTAGTGACAGTTGAAGCATAATGTCTTCTGGACCATTGGAGAGATAGGTCCTGCTAGTTGCTTGGAAGTCTCAGAGTCTTTACAAAATTTGGCAATATTACCCTTCTGCTTATAGATATAACAAGTGGTATCCTTAAACTTGTTCCCCTTATTCCCTCCTGTATTTCCTTTTCCTTCACCCTGCTTACTCCAATTCAGGTTGAACTTTCTTTTGTTTGAATTGTTGGAGCCGACATTATCATTTGTTGCTGCTGGGATATGCTTCTTCTTGTCCAAGATTTCATACCTTAATGCCAAGTCTACCAAGTCCACAAATGAACCCTTAACATGGGTAGTCATCCTCTCATGGAAATTCTGCCTTATTCCCAAAACGAACATCTCATTTTTCTTTAGCAGGGCGTTTAACAATATCGGTCCAAAACAAGATAGCTCGTTGAACTTTGTCTCATATTCTGCCATAGATGAATCTCCCTGCTGTAAGTCCAATAAATTTTTGTACATCCGAGTCTTACCAGCTGCAGGTAGGAACTGATCTTCAAATGCTTCCTGAAAACGAGCCCAAGTAAAGTCCTCTTTGGGAACATTGGCTGTGAGTGAGTCCCACCAAGCTGTGGCTCCTTCTTGCAATTTCCATGATGCTAAAAATCTCTTCTGCTCATCTGATAGATCCAGACCTTTGAAAATCTTTTCACAAGTGCGCAACCAAGCTTGAACTTCTACGATAGACTCGGTTCCCTTAAATGGTTTCCCTCCCAGATTTGTGTAATCCTTACATAAAGTTGCAAAATTCACCCTTGGTTGCCCTGGTGTTGGCTCTTCTATAGTTCTAACCCTTCCAATCTGAGTCCAACCATTGGTGGTCGTAGTGCTACTAGTTCCTCTACCTCGTCTACCTCTAGCGCTCATTTCTTACTACTTGGGCATTGCAAGATACTTCTTAGAATACCTTAAATGAGATAAATTCCAAAAAAGAGAGCACTAATCAAACTATCAAAGATGATCTACCTATCAGGGATATAAATTTATATATACGAGTAAAATTACAAATACGCTCTCTCGGAGTTGACCTAAAACCAAAGATAACTAGGGGTTCGCTTAAGCTAATGCTCTGATACCAAATGTAACGAACCACCTTTCTTACATTTGAAAGACAAATCATTATGGGTTGAATAAATAAGAAAGATAAGAGAAAGACTAATCAAACACAGAATCTTACCATGCATGGAACAACATATAATATATAATATAGTATATTACATAGTCAAGCCAAAATATTGCATCAGATGTAACGACCCAGATTTTTCTGTCGTTTAATTTTGGATATTCAAATGGTTTAAATATTGGATTTGGAATTATAATTGAGTTAGTAAGTTTTTAAAACTGAAATTTTGAGCGATTTCGAAATTTTTGAAATCGTCAATTTAATCGACACGTTAAATTAGCGATCCGGGGCATAGTCTCGGAATTCGACGAAACCAGTTCCACTAGTTCCATAATAGTGTATTATTATCAGATTTCAAATTTCGTATTGTTTGGAGTTATCATTTGGCCATACGGTATAAAAACACGTTGAATTTAATATCGAAAATTCAATATAATAATTGAATCTAAAAAGCTATCTTCTTCACACGATCGAATTAGGACTCGAAATCTTTTCCATTATGTTTGGAATAGGGGTATAACATTATGAACGCCTAGCGGCACGCCTCGATAGGGGTTCGAGATTTTGAGTTGTGTAAATCGAAACGTTTTAAAATTTATATATATATATATATATAATTGACTTGACCTTTTTAATTCACATCAGCTGTTATTCTTCCTTTTCAAATCACTGTACACCAATCCTAACATGCTACCTTTCCTTTCCATCTTTTCCCTCCTTCTCTTTTTAAAATGCCAACCGAACAACAGAAAAAAAAGCCTCACTCTCTTCTCCTTTAAATTAGTGCGACCAGAAAGGAAATATAAAAATCTCGAGCCTGTCTTCATATTGCTCTTGCTCCAAAAATTCTAAATCAATTCGTTCAAAAACAAAGGAAAACGAAAAAAATCGAAATCAAATAAATAAGAAAAAATGGAGGCCGACATTCAATTCGTACTCGCTCAGGACTCTGAAGCTCGTGACCGTGGAAGGATTAATCGTGTGCGTCGCGTGTAGTGCACAAAGTGGTTTCAAGCGAGGGATGCAAGGCGAAGTAGGAGGCGCGAAGACTCAACGTGGTGGACGGCGATGCTCGCGCGCGCCGCAGTTCAGGACAGGGATGGGTCAAGTGATTTTCGCAATTGAAGAGGATTGGCATCGTCGCGATTTCATCTGGAATCGAGCGGTTGGGCCGAAGTCGAGAGGGATGGAACGGTGACGTTTCGGTGTTGGCAAGCGATGCTCCGGTCGGCCATGGGTGACTTGCGACGGTGTGAAGGTCGGAGGGAGGTTGGGTTCGACGTGGTTAATCTGGAGATGCGATGCCTGGAAGTGTTCGCGATCGAGGAAGGTATTTTTGCAGAGGTAAAAAAAATTATTTAGTTTTAATAAGAATTAATTTAAGTGTAATTAGTTAATTTCAAAAAAAACACTAACGTATATACGTTGTAAATTATTCGTATGAGGTCGTGGCATTTAATTCGTAGGATACGGAAGGAAATTGGAGTGGGTCTGCAAATTAAAATAAAAGTGAGAAATTCTCACTCTTTTGGATTGCCAAATTTAAATTTAAATGTTTACATTTAAATTATTTGAGGCTTGATTGGATTGATAAATTATAGTTATCTATTGGATGATCATATATATAGTAGTATATATATATTAATAGTTGGAGTGATATTCCCGCATATTATAGCGGATGAGACTCTATGCGCCCCGCATAATAGCGGATGACCCTATATATCGCGATATCCCTCTCGAAGTGGGATTGGTATTTTTATGTTGTATTAACATCTGTGGATGCAGAGAAAAAGGTTGGACGGATCCAACTGGATTCTTTAAAAATTTATATTGATTGTTTTTCATATATAGTAATATAAGACGTGTTAGAATAATCTGTTATAGATTATTGTTGCAACGTGAATTATTGAATGCTATGGTAGAACTAACCTGAATTTTGGTATTTTGAATACAATAAATACTATTTTAAATTTGAATGAATTAAAAATGAATTTTGAATGTAAAAATATTTATATCGAAACTTGGATTATTTTTAAGAAATTGATTTGGATAAAAACAAAAATTGATTTTGGTTTGTAACTAACCATTCGTAAAAATATTTTAAATGGAGATTTTAAAATAATTTATATAAAGAATTTTTAAATGATGGATATTTAAAACGATATTTTTGGAAAATATGGAAGAAGTTGAAATCGATATTGAAAATAAAAATATAGAATTTATAAGAGAATGGGCTTATAAAATGAAATTTTATAGATGGGATTATTTTATAAAAAGTGAAACTCAAGGAATTATAAAATTTATAAACACTGTTTATAAATAAAAGAAATCGATATCAGATGATAAATTGAGAATATAAATTTATAGGGAGAATTTATATTTGAATATAGAAATAGAGTGAGAGAAAAATAGTGTATACTATTTTTGAAGTGAAAATGATTAAGGAGACCGAAATGGAAGTGATGTGATGGAAATCGAGAGGGATTTATAAATTGAAATTTGGTTATTGAGATTTAAAAATATATTTTTATTAATAAGTTAAGTTTTTATTCTAAAAAGGAAAATTTTATTTATTAAACTATGTAATTTATAGTTAGTTAGTATTAAAATACTTCAGAAGTGAATTTTTCAAATACTTAATATTTATTTTAATGAATCCTAAATTTTTAAACCTGCTTTGAAAAGTGATGTTATAAAAAGTGTTTCAATATTTTAGATAACTATTTGAACATGTCTTAAAAAATAAATTATTACTATTCTTTTAAAAACTTATTATATATATATATAGAGTTTGTAATGTTTTAAAATTTATATATGAATCTTTTCGAAAATTTGAAAATGAGATTATTCGGTATATGGGATTTATAAGAGAATTCTCAAAACAAAATTTAGGAAAAGTAAGAAAATTACCGAAGTAGTCAAATAAAAGTGAACTTCGAAGAATGAAATAGAATTCATAAAAGAAATGAGATAAGGAACTTACGGATGAATTGTAAGGGATTTGAGCAAATAGGAAATAAATGAAATATTTTCTAAGTATTGGAAAAATAAATGATTTTGGGAAGTTATACTTAAGGATATTTTCCAAGTGTTGGATGGGATAGATTTGAAATATTTTAACTACGGGGTTACCATTATAGAAATAATTTCAAAGTATTAAATTATAAATGGAATTGGAAGAAAGTATTTCCAAGTATTGAGGTGGTTTGAAATTATCCTGTTATGGATATAATTATTTTAAATTGTTGTTTTCAAATATTGAAGTATTGAAAGAGACGAACCTATATCTTTGTAATGATATTTTGAAATGAGTATTTTAGAGGAAATTACATATGATAGCCTAGTGATTGCTTATAGATGTTCTATTGATAGTTAAATAACTGACTCAATATTGGCCAATTTCGTTAATCGTTTCGAAGAGACCGAGATCGGATTTAATTATACGAAAAACCACTTCGATCCCGTTTGAACGTTACGAATGGATACCGTGAAGACAAAGAAGACGGAAATTCGGTTTGTCCAGACCCAGGACAACTTGTATGGATGAATTCTATTAGAACATCGTCATTGGAGGACGATGAGCATTCTAAGTGAAATTATTCCTGAAAGGTAATCGTAGCCTCTAGCCTCATCAACCGGAATGGCTGAAAATCAGGGGATATGCAGCAAGGCTAAGTAGGTCATACCCAATTAGGTTATGTTATCACCTTTCTAGATACCCTCGGATATATTATATTATGGATACGGTTGCATGTGAAAGAGCTCTCGATAAGGGTGGGAACACCCAGGGTGATAACATATTCGGTTCTATCCAAGTTAGGGATAGGGCCGGTCTTGTGTTGTAGGGGATCCCGGCGAGGTCCTCGGTACATTTTTCTAGACATGTACCGTGATAGGTGGTAGCCCAATGCCTAGTCATTGTATGGAATCCATTCTCCAATAAGCGCGTACGGTTTTGATTGTGCCCAACAATGCTGAAACGTGAGATGTAAGCATTTCAGCTATTTTCTATTTACTTGATTTAGACACTATTATAATATCAGATGAGTATAAACATGTTTTGGTTATCGTAAGGTAAAAACCTATCGTGTTTATGTGTGACGTGGTCTTACGAGATACCTTTGTTATTCAAAGGATTTTGAAAATAATAGAAATAATTCAAATTGAGTGTGTTTTCTCACGCTGGTTTTCCAGACTGACTCGGGTGTTATTTTATTATAATGCTTGGGTCAGATCGAGTATTATAGATTCAGGATAGGATGCTATGGAGCTTAGGGAATGAGCTAGATGACAGAGTCATATTCCTGTATTTGATTTATATTTCCACCGTGTATGTTATGTAGGTGAGGACAAGTTATTAAACCGTCCAGATTGATTGTTGTCTATTGAACTCTGATAATGGTATGTATATTAACAATACAGTTCTTATATTTAAAATCTGTTATTATATATTATATTTTGTTCCGCTGCGATTGTGAGATTCTGTGGTTGTTTCTGTTACTTCTTCTACCTTTTCTTCTTCACCCCTAATGAACTGGTAATTTCCGGCACTTGATTGCTCGGCAGTCTATATAGTGGACATATTAATGGCGATTTTCGAGGATCGAAAAACCCGGTTCGTTACAATTGGTATCAGAGCTGAAGGTTAAATGAGAATCTTGGCTCTAGTGAGGAATTACTCATTAGAGATAGGGTCAGTAGTACCCTAGAATGAGTTTGAGTGTATTAATAGATATGAGCGCGTATTTGTTAGTAAATATAAAATGTTTTATATTGTTTTGGTTGATTTATTGAGTGGCTTATGAATTCTGGTCGGCACAGTCCGTACCACTAGATCGATAGGGGTTTCTAAACACTTGAATAGAGTAATTTGACACGGTATTGGTTTGAAATGGGGTAAATGAAAAAATGTTACCCAAATTATATTATGATATAAAAGAAAAAAAAATTGAAATTATTATATATAGTTGGAGTGTTTGGATGATAATATTATAATCAAATAAGATTATAAAATTGGAAATGGTTTATATAACCAAATGGAAATTTGTATAAGTATAAATTATACAAATGGATTATAATTAAAATTGGATTCAAACCAGAATCTGGAAATTTAAATCCTGGGAAGTTTGGAAAAATATTTTTCAAAGTGGTGTGGAAAAATAATAATAAGAGTATTATTTTTGGGAATATTTTTGAAAGAAAATTGTTTCAAAATGGATTTTGGAAGAGATATAGCACTGAACTCACTTCAGTCGCTGGAAAATGATTCCGGTGATGACTGCAGCATCACCAGTATTCATTTTCAAGTTTCTAAGTGATGGATTGCTACCGTAGTAATTTGATATGGGGATTTTTGTGAAAAACAAATGTTGTTTTAGAGATTTCGAGGGAATTGTTTTGGAAAAAAATCAAGTTGATTTTTGGAAGTTGAAGGAAAATATTTGTTAAAACAGAGTTATATATTTATATATATGTGTATATATATATTATTTCAAATGATTTGAAATAAGAACCGGGTGTTTAAATTCTGAAATTTCTAATTAAAAGAGAAGTGAAATAAGAAGAGAATAAGTTTTGAAATAAAACTTGAGAAAAGTGAACTTCAAGATGAAATTAAAATTTAACTTATGTAAATTAAATAATTTGAATTCGTAAAAGAAAATTTGGAGGAATTGGAATTTAACTTAAGTAAAGTTAAAGAAAATAAATTAAATGAAGTGGTTATAATAAATAAGATGAAATAAATAGAATGTAATGAATTAACTAAGTATAAAGTGCATATGAATGTGTATGTAAATGGAATAAATAAATATAAGTAAGGAAGTGTGGAAAAATTTGAAATTTGGAATTGGAATTAAATTCTTACTTGATTAAATAGAATGAATTAAAAATAGAATTGTTTGGAATGAAATTAATTTAAGTATTAATAAATTCGAATATGGTTCAGAAATATTGGTTAAAGGGAATTGAAAACGAAATTTAAATTAAATTGGATTGAATTCGAATTAGAAATGAAATCGAATGGAATTATATATTGAATGGTAAAGCAATTTTATAACCATAAGATATGAATTCTGAATGAAAAAAAATTAAGTGAAAATTTGGATTGTAAATAAATAAATTTGAATAGCTTATAAAAATTGGAATTAATGGAATAAGTATATATTTAAGCTGCTAAGTGATGTAAATCTTGAGTTACAAAAAAAATGTGGATATACTCGAGTATAAAATTGATGGAATGTGAGAAAATAAGTTGTGTAACTTATAAAAATTGGAAAGTGGAATAGAAAACTAAAAAATAAAAATGGTTTGATATTTTAGTGAAGGAAATAAAATCCAAACCTGGATTATAAAATAAATTTGAACTCAAGTGGATTGAATAGAATGACTTTTGAAATAAAAATCAGGTATTGAACTATAAATTGGAAGTGAACCAATTAGATAAATTAATTGGATATGGGAATGGAATTTAACTTGATTAAATAGAATGGATTGTGTGCTGAAACTGAAGTTGAATATATAACTTGAGTAAATAAATAAAATTCGACTTATATATAAGCTGATTAAATATATGTTGAATGTGATCAAATAAAATTGGATTGAAATAAAAATGGCTTGAGTTATAAAAAAATTCAATGTGAGTGTAAATAAACTGAATATGGCCTTCAATATTATTCGACAATGAATTTGAGTATGAAATTGAAATTTGATGTGGATATGAATGGAATGCAAATGAATGGATTGAATTTGAAATGGAATAGAATTAAATATAAATTGATTTGGAATCAATTTAAAATAGCTGTAAACTGAAATGGGTATTTTATAAAATGGATATCGCCGAATTTGCATGGAAATTTGTCATTTGGCATAAACGAAAGCAAATAAAATTCTATGAATTAATAGAAGGTGAATAAATTGATTTTTAATCAATTTGAAATAGATATGGAATTGTTTGGTATAAATATGAATTGAATGCAATAATTTGAGTTGAAAATTCGAATTGAATGAAATTGCATATAAATTTAATTTGGAGTGAATGACTAAATATTGGAACCTTGAAATTGCATGTATCTTCTAAAACACATGATATACCATGTTTGGATATGAAATCTGTGTGTTCCCACTAATTAAGTGAATGTAAAGTTGTTAAGTTTCATGTTTGGGTTACTTACGTGGTTAAATTGAGTAAGTACAGGTACCCGGTAGCTATTGAGCTAGAGTTGGGTCGCGTAATTGCATATTAAATAAGCTGCTCGCTTAAAAACGCTAGATAAATGTACGTTTTCGGATTAAATAAGCAAAAATATAAAATATTGATATATATTTTGTTTTCCAACCGTGTGGGTCGATGTATACATTTTTATCTCTCTTGTCATATTGCAAAAGGTCCTTCGTACAAAGGAGATTCTGCCAAAAAAAATTGGAAATTTAGGGTGTAAGAAATTTTTTGGAAATTTTAGAAAAAATTTGTTGACTAAGCTGATTTTTGAATTACAACTGAAATAAAAAGTTTTTGAATTAGAAATGGAAACTGATGTTTGGTAAAGACTAAATGGTTTAGAAAAGTGGGTGTTGAGTTTAACTAAGTGGGTTTTGAATAAGTATTGGGTTTGGAGCATTTTTTCTGCCTTAGCAATTTCGAGGACGAAATTCTTTTAAGGGGGAGGAATGTCACGACCTGGATTTTTCTATCATTTAATTTTGGATAAATGGTTTAAATATTGGATTTGGAATTATAATTGAGTTATAAAGTTTTTAAAACTGAAATTTAAAGCGATTTCGAAATTTTTGAAATCGTCAATTAATTTTTGAAATCATCAATTTAATCAACGCGTTAAAATAGCGATCTGGGGCACAGTCTTGGAATTTGACGAAACCAGTTCCATTGGGACTGTAATAGTGTGTTATTGTCGGATTTCAAATTTCATAGCATTTGGAGTTATCATTTGGCCGTACGGTATAAAAATGCGTTGAATTTAATATCAAAAATTCAATATAATAATTGAGCTAAAATGCTATCTTCTCCATACGATCGAATTAGGACTCGAAACCTTTTCCATTGCATTCGGAATAGGGGTTGGGTTCGTTATGGTTAATCTGGAGATGCGATGCTTGGAAGTGTTCGTGTAATGACCCGTCTTTCACTCCACAGAAAGACGTATCATTATTAAGAAAGAAAGGGATAGAAAAGAGAAAAGATAGAAAAGAAAGAACTAAACAATACCAGAATCTCACAGCGGAACGAATAAAATATATTAATCACATAGTTATTACATAATATACAGCATCTATGAGAGTTACACAGCTTATACATCACAATACATTAGATAGTTATAAAAGTTTGTCTATTATACAACTCAAAAACATCACAGAGATACAGACACAACGGAAACATTATATCTACACGCTGAAGCCTCCTGCTCCAAATCTCCTCCAGAATTCGTCAAAGCTAACATGAATCCCTTGGCTACTCGTAAAACTTTGACTACCCAAGAGTTTAATAAAAATAAATAAACTCCGGGTCAGACATGGGTCTGGTGTGAGTAAACAGGTTAAAGTTGCTTAACTTTGAAAATCATTTGAAAAGAAAGGTATCTCGTAACACATAAACACGGAAAAGTTTTTACCTTATGATAACCAAAACATTTGATAGGAAATCCAGTGATATTATAGTAGGGTCTAGGGTTTTCAAGTAAAATACAGAAATAGCTGGAATGCTTACATCTCACGTTCCAACATAGTTGGGCACAATCAAAACGTACGGCGCTTATTGGAGATTGGATTCCATACAATGGCGGGGCTACTGGGGTACCGCCCGTCACAGTACGGCGCCTAGATCACCGTACCGAGGATCCCTCCCGATCCCCTGCAACACAAGGCCGGAACCATCCCCTACTGGGTAGTCCCGAACAAGACAACCCTGTGGTTGGGATCAGCAACCGCCCACTAAGCCGAATAAAAAGGGACCTCCAGACAGGGGAAAATCTCATCCTACTTGAGCGCGACCCACTTAGCCTTGCTGCACCTCCCCTGTTTTAGCCATTCCCGGTTGATGAGGCTTGAGGCTATGATTACCTTTTTAGAACACATCTCTTAGAATGCTCATCGTCCTCTGATGACGATGTTCTGAAAGCATTCAATCCATACAAGTTCGTTCCGGGTTCGAACGAAACCAAAGGCACTATCTCCGTTACACTCGTTTTAGAATCACCCTCAGAGTTAACGACAATAGCCCTTTCACTCTGAATCTTCATCTCGACTTCACTTGAGATTCACGACCTATCGTTTAATTTGGATCGATGTGGTTTTAGGATATCCAAATTTGGAAATCCGAGCCCGATCTCATCGAAATCTAAAACATCGTCTTAAAGTCCAAGTTGTTTAAGGGTTAAACAATTAAATATATTATCTATATTCACACAGATAGATAATTAACATTTAGATAGATAATCCAAAGCATCTCATATCACACATCAGAGATATCACATAATCCAAGGCATTCAATATCATTCCATCATCCATAAGCAAGATTAATCAACCACACCATCCCTAATTAATTTAATTAACCACTAATGAATTAAATTAATTACTTTAATTACTCTTAAATCCTGCTTACTTAACATTAATTAATTACAAACCAATTAATTAATCATCCTTTAATTATCCATCTTAATTAATCATCCTTGATTAGTTATTCTTTAATTACATTAAGTAATTAGCCTTTAATTAATTACATAAATTAATTACCCTTTAACCATTCACAATAATCAACCTTTAATTACTCCCATTAATTAATTATACCATAATTAATTACATTAATTAATGGTCCTTAATTAATTAAATTACTTACATTTATTAACTACTTTCATTAATTAATTATTCTTTTAATTAATTACATTCAGTAATTAATCTTTAATTAATCACATTCATTAATCAACCTTAATTAATCACCTTAAGTAATTAACTATCCTTTAATTACTTCCATTAATTAATTACTCTTTTAATTATATTAATTAATCCTTAATCATTTATTAATTAAATTAATTAATTACTCTTTAATTACTTCATTAATTAAATTAATCATCAAAGACCTTAATTAACTTTAGGATTAACCATTTATCTTTATTAATAACCTAATTATCATTAACATATTTAAATATTTATCTTATAATCATTTAATTTAAGTTTTAAATAAAATAACATTTAACTTAACAAATTAAAGTTAACAAATTATATAGCTTCCAAATCAAATGTTAAAGAAACATTTATTATATATAAAAGAAATTTATATAAGAAAAGTTTTAAACATAATTTGTTTAAATTTCAAAACCTTGCTTTTAAAAACCTTTTTTAAAAAAACTTGTTTAACTCCTACTTCGGGTTTAACCCGAAAATCACTCGAGTCCTGCCCCGAGTAAACCCCACTACCCTTTTTTTTTAAACTTAGATTTGGTTTAAGTTTAAAACCTGAAACATGATTTACACTCACGTTAGCCACGAAGACAAACTCGAGCAAATACCCATTTCCTCCGAGTGTTCCTTCGAGTCAACTCCATTCCCAAACTCACAGACACCATTAACCCATCGTGCACGTGCACCGTTGATCGTCGGAGCTTCGGTCACCAAACTACAGCCGATAAGTCATCGCAGACTTCCTTCCTTGATTCCGATCATCCCAGACATCATCACAAGCCCACAATCAAATCGAGCTTCCTGATCAAAACTGGAACCCAACCCATCACATAAAACTCCTCGCCTCGACGACGCCGACCACCAGCACCCATGCAACTTCATCCACACCCTCACCGGCCTTCCACGCTTCCATTTCCCCAAGTTCGATGAACCCCGATGCCCCAGAGACATCGCGGTAATCAAATTTCCAGCCTCGACCAAACTTAGGGCTTAAACCCTTTTCCGACCTATCGCCGCCGCCATGGTAGCTTAAAAATCTACCTGACATTTTTCCCGAGACCGCCTACTCCCTCGCCGTCTCCAGTAGCAATCCCGACCTTCCCGGGTTCACCCATCACCAGAAATAGCCCAAAATCCATAATCTGGTCAACTACGATTATCTCACTCGATCTCAAACTAAAAATCATGATTTCAGATAAGGATCCAGGTTATATAAATGAATCAAGGAATTGTGATGTTTGAAAATTACATGTTTTAAGTTTTTCCACTGTTCTTTCTAAATTTCCAAATAATTTTCATCTTATTTTACTTAAATATATTTTAACACTTAGATCTTGTTAAACTAAATACTTTTTGTTTAAACATTAACAGAAATAAGAGATTCGGAGAAAAGATATTGCATTTATACTTGTTTTCAATCCCTGTGAACCAGAGCAGAACACACAGACATACATACTTATTATATACATATATACAGGAATTCATATTCATACATACATGCAAGCATAATTCATATCATACATTTAAAGATCATCACATGCATCAAATATTTTCTCATGCAAGCAACTTAAACAGATTTAAGTTTTTAGCAGAAAGTTTACTCACAGGATATAAACAGAGAAGCATGGGATGTTTAGATTTTGAAACTGGAAATTTGTCTTGCTTCTTTGATTTGAATCTTCTTTGTTGAGTTGACCCTTGAATTAAATTTGCTTTGAATCAGGTTGAGACAGTTTGAAAGGTTGTTGTTTGATTTTTCTTTGATTTTTTTTCTGGTTTTAGTTTACAGGTTTTGGTTTCTTTGTTTTGAAAATGAAGATAAAGGAAAAATGAAAGAGAAGAGTAGGGAGATAATTATATAGCCTTATTATCTTAAAAAAAATGAAAAGAAAATAAAAATCAAGACACTTGTTAAATAAGCTTACATTTATCATTTGCATGTTATAATTAACTTACATTTGTTAAATTGTAAGAACTTATGTTTTTATATATCTTTATATCATATTTTCTATTTAATTTAATATTTATATAAGTATATGTTTTTATATTTAAACTTACCTTTTATTTATATTTATATATCTTTAAAGAAAAAGATTTAAAAATCCAATTATACACTTATAAATAATAATATACTAATTTTAAAATGTAGAGTATTAAATCCAATTTATTATTAAGATATTTACTTTTGAATTTCAAACCAAAATCCTCTTTAAAATCTACTTTTATATATACATAAACAAATGCATATTTTATTTGTTTGAAAAAGAATAAATTTTCCAAATTAAATAATTAGATTATCAAATCCATATTGCCAAAATTCTAGGTTATCACATTCCTTCCCCCTTAAAAGAATTTCGTCCCCGAAATTTTAAAAGCAAAGATAATTTAATAATCCAGCAAAAGTTTTATTTCCAAACCGCAAAACATACATATAAGCCAGATACTAACAACCATAGCAACCAATTTATTTTAATAACCAATCTAACTAACTAACTAACTATCCTGACACAATTCAGGATAGGATTTCCTAATACTGTCTAGAGTTTCCCAGGTATAAATCACTGGGATCCTATTCAACAAGATGGTCCTCTCAAAATCCATCGAAATCCCGAACACAACTCTACTCCACCATCATTAGTAGGCATCAAACTTACTTCTCCTATCTGGAATAACAAAAACAGTTACACTCGACAACCTTGCTTTCAGATCCTGAAAAACTCCTTCACACTTAGGGGTCCATATAAACTTCCTGTAGAAACTCCCTAATCCAAGAAAACTGCAAACTTCCAGTTGCTTTTACTCTAGAACAGCTGCTACCTTGCTTCCGCTGCGCAACTCTGATCGGGAGTAGATGAGAATGCTGATGATGAACACAAGCACCAACTTGATCAACACATCCCAGAAACACGGTTCATCAGATCCATAAAAGAGAAAACACAGAAGTTCCACGAAATCCTGAGCTGTTGCTTCACCAAATTTCTAGGAGCCATCCTTCTACTTAGCTGAACCACCGGTCTCGCTCCTGGAACCAAGTCGATATGAAAACTAAATCTCCCGATGCTAAGGCCAACCTCTGACAACTTCGATTGCTTCAACCTCCTCAAGAAACTCAGGCCTCAAACCAAGCACAAACATCTCGCTCTTCTAAGTCTCATATTTCGATACAAACATACTTCGGGAACATCTATGGATACTACGTCTAACCACGCAGCTGCTCCTTCCTGAAGTTGCCAAGATGCCATCACTCGCTTCTGCTCATCCGACAGATCCAAACTTTAGAAAATCCGCTCATACGAGCGCAACCAAACTTACACCATGCTGCAAAGCTCACTCGAGGCGATATTAGGTCTACAGCCTCGATAGATACACCTCCAACCTCAACAATAGGGCCTCTTCCAATAGTGGTAGTCATACTACTCACACCACTGCCCTACGATTGCCCCGCAATAATACCTACAGCTTCCCCCAATTCAACCAGATCGCCGATTGATTGATCGTTTTACTTCTAGAACTTAAGCTACCAGTCCTAGCTCATGTGGGTAACCCGAACAGGTAACCCAACAAATCAGGTAGTTATAGATATATATATATATACAAGTACGCTATCTCAAGATAGAAATCACTCCAAAGCCTAGGTATTCCCTCAACCTAGCGCTCTGATACCACTGTAATGACCCGTCTTTCACTCCACAGAAAGACGTATCATTATTAAGAAAGAAAGGGATAGAAAAGAGAAAAGGTAGAAAAGAAAGAACTAAACAATACCAGAATCTCACAGCGGAACGAATAAAATATATTAATCACATAGTTATTACATAATATACAGCATCTATCAGAGTTACACAACTTATACATCATAATACATTAGACAGTTATAAAAGTCTGTCTATTATACAACTCAAATACATCACAGACATACAGACACAGCGGAAACATTATATTTACACGCTGAAGCCTCCTGCTCCAAATCTCCTCCAGAATTCGTCAAAGCTAACCTGAATCCCTTGGCTACTCGTAAAAATTTGAGTACTCAAGAGTTTAATAAAATAGAAAATAAACTCCGGGTCAGACATGGGTCTGGTGTGAGTAAACAGGTTAAAGTTGCTTAACTTTGAAAATCATTTGAAAAGAAAGGTATCTCGTAAGACTTCCCACACATAAACATGGAAAAGTTTTTACCTTACGATAACCAAAACATTTGATAGGAAATCAAGTGATATTATAATAGGGTCTAGGGTTTTCAAGTAAAATACAGACATAGCTGGAATGCTTACATCTCACGTTCCAACATAGTTTGGCACAATCAAAACGTACGGCGCTTATTGGAGATTGGATTCCATACAATGGCAGGGCTATTGGGGTACCGCCCGTCACAGTACGGGGCCTAGATTACCGTACCAAGGATCCCTCCCGATCCCCTGCAACACAAGGCCGGAACCATCCCTTACTGGATAGTCCCGAACAAGACAACCCCGCGGTTGGGATCAGCAACCACCCACTAAGCCGAATAAAAAGGGACCTCTAGACAGGGGAAAATCTAGTCCTACTTGAGCGCGACCCACTTAGCCTTGCTGCACCTCCCCTGTTTTAGCCATTCCCGGTTGATGAGGCTTGAGGCTACGATTACCTTTTTAGAACACATCTCTTAGAATGCTCATCGTCCTCCAATGACGATGTTCTGAAAGCATTCAATCCATACAAGTTCATTCCGGGTTCGAACGAAACCAAAGGCACTATCTCCGTTACACTCGTTTTGGAATCACCCTCAGAGTTAACGACAATAGCCCTTGCACTCTGAATCTTCATCTCGACTTCACTTGAGATTCATGACCTATCGTTTAATTTGGATCGATGTGGTTTTCGGATATCCAAATTTGGAAATCTGATCCCGGTCTCATCGAAATCCAAAACGCCGTCTTAAAAGCCAAGTTGTTTAAGGGTTAAACAATTAAATATATTATCTATATTCACACAGATAGATAATTCACATTTAGATAGATAATCCAAAGCTTCTCATATCACACATAAGAGATATCACATAATCCAAGGCATTCAATATCATTCCATCATCCGTAAGCAAGATTAATCAACCACACCATCCCTAATTAATTTAATTAACCAGAAATGAATTAAATTAATTACTTTAATTACTCTTAAATCCAGCTTACTTAACATTAATTAATTACAAACCAATTAATTAATCATCCTTTAATTATCCATCTTAATTAATAATCCTTGATTAATTATTCTTTAATTACATTAAGTAATTAGCCTTTAGTTAATTACATAAATTAATTACCCTTTAACCATTTACAATAATTAACCTTTAATTACTCCCATTAATTAATTATACCATAATTAATTACATTAATTAATGGTAATTAATTAATTACATTAATTAATTAAATTAATTACATTTATTAATTACTTTCATTAATTAATTATTCTTTTAATTAATTACATTCAGTAATTAATCTTTAATTAATCACATTCATTAATCAACCTTAATTAATCACCTTCAGTAATTAACTATCCTTTAATTACTTTCATTAATTAATTACTCTTTTAATTATATTAATTAATCCTTAATCATTTATTAATTAAATTAATTAATTACTCTTTAATTACTTCATTAATTAAATTAATCATCAAAGACCTTAATTAACTTTAAGATTAACCATTTATCTTTATTAATTACCTAATTATCATTAACATATTTAAATATTAATCTTATAATCATTTAATTTAAGTTTTAAATAAAATAACATTTAACTTAACAAATTAAAGTTAACAAAATATATAACTTCCTAATCAAAGGTTAAAGAAACATGTATTATATATAAAAGAAATTTATATAAGAAAAGTTTTAAACATAATTTATTTAAATTTCAAAACCTTGCTTTTAAAAACCTTATTTAAAAAAACTTATTTAAATCCTGCTTCGGGTTCAACCCGAAAATCACTCGAGTCCTGCCCCGAGTAAAACCCACTTCCCCTTTTTTTTTAAACTTAGATTTGGTTTAAGTTTAAAACCTGAAACATGATTTACACTCACGTTATCCACGAAGTCAAACCCGAGCAAATACCCATTTCCCCCGAGTGTTCCTTCGAGTCAACTCCATTCCCAAACTCACAGACACCACTGACCCATCGTGCACGTGCACCGTTGATCGTCGGAGCTTCGGTCACCAAAATACAGTCGATAAGTCATCGCTGACTTCCTTCCTTGATTCCGATCATCCTAGACATCATCACAAGCCCACAATCAAATCGAGCTTCCTGATCAAAACTAGAACCCAACCCATCACATAAAACTCCTCACCTCGACGACGCCGACCACCAGCACCCATGCAACTTCATCCACACCCTCACTGGCCTTCCACGCTTCCATTTCCCCAAGTCCGATGAACCCCGATGCCCCAGAGACATCGCGGTAATCAAATTTCTAGCCTCGACCAAACTTAGGGCTTAAACCCTTCTCCGACCTATCGCCACCGCCACGGTAGCTTAAAAATCTACCCGACATTTTTCCCGAGACCGCCTACTCCCTCGCCGTTTCCAGTAGCAATCCCGACCTTCCCGAGTTCACCCATCACCAGAAATAGCCCAAAATCCATAATCTGATCAACTACGATTATCTCACTCGATCTCGAACTAAAATTCATGTTTTAACTTTTAAAAATCATGATTTCAGATGAGGATCCAGGTTATATAAATGAATCAAGGAATTGTGATGTTTGAAAATTACATGTTTTAAGTTTTTCCACTGTTCTTTCTAAATTTCCAGATAATTTTCAACTTATTTTACTTAAATATATTTTTAACACTTAGATCTTGTTAAACTAAATACTTTTTGTTTAAACATTAACAGAAATAAAAGATTCAGAGAAAAGATATTGCATTTATACTTGTTTTCAATCCCTGTGAACCAGAGCAAAACACACAGACATACATACTTATTATATACATATATACAGGAATTCATATTCATACATACATGCAAGCATAATTCATATCATACATTTAAAGATCATCACATGCATCAAATATTTTCTCATGCAAGCAACTTAAACAGATTTAAGTTATTAGCAGAAAGTTTACTCACAGGATATAAACAGAGAAGCATGGGATGTTTAGATTTTGAAACTGGAAATTTGTCTTGCTTCTTTGATTTGAATCTTCTTTGTTGAGTTGATCCTTGAATTAAATTTGCTTTGAATCAGGTTGAGATAGTTTGAAAGGTTGTTGTTTGATTTTTCTTTGATTTTTTTTTTGTTTTAGTTTACAGGTTTTGGTTTCTTTGTTTTGAAAATGAAGATAAAGGAAAAATGAAAGAGAAGAGTAGGGAGATAATTATATAGCCTTATTATCTTAAAAAAATGGAAAGAAAATAAAAATCATGACACTTGTTAAATAAGCTTACATTTGTCATTTGCATGTTATAATTAACTTACATTTGTTAAATTGTAAGAACTTATGTTTTTATATATCTTTATATCATATTTTATATTTAATTTAATATTTATATAAGTATATGTTTTTATATTTAAATTTACCTTTTATTTATATTTATATATCTTTAAAGAAAAAGATTTAAAAATCTAATTATACACTTATAAATAATAATATACTAATTTTAAAATGTAGAGTATTAAATCCAATTTATTATTAAGATATTTACTTTTGAATTTCAAACCAAAATCCTCTTTAAAATCTACTTTATATATACATAAACAAATGCATATTTTATTTGTTTGAAAAAGAATAAATTTGCCAAATTAAATAATTAGATAATCAAATCCATATTGCCAAAATTTTGGGTCATCACAGTTCGCGATCGAGGAAGGTATTTTTGCAGAGGTAAAAAAAATAAAAATTTATTTAGTTTTAATAAGAATTAATTTTAGTGTAATTAGTTAATTTCAGAGAAATCACTAACGTATATATGTTGTAAATTATTCGTACAAGGTCGTGGCATTTAATTCGTAGGATACGGAAGGAAATTGGAGTGGGTCTGCAAATTAAAATCAAGGTGATAAATTCTCACTCTTTTGGATTGCCAAATTTAAATTTAAATGTTTAAATTTAAATTATTTGAGGCTTGATTGGATTGATAAATTATAGTTATATGTTGGATGATCATATATATATAGCAGTGTGTGTGTATATATATATATATTAGTAGTTGGAGTGATATTCCCGCATATTATAGCGGATGAGACCCTATGCTCCCCGCATAATAGCGAATGACCTTATATACCGCGATATCCCCCTCGAAGTGGGATTGGTATTTTTATGTTGTATTAACATCTGTGGATGCAAAGAAAAAGGTTGGAGGGATCCAACTGGATTCTTTAAAAATTTATATTGATTGTTTTTCATATATAGTAATATATGACGTGTTAGAATAATCTGTTATAGATTATTGTTGCAACGTGAATTATTGAATGCTATGGTAGAACTAACCATAATTTTGGTATTTTGAATACCATAAATACTATTTTAAATTTAAATGAATTGAAAAGGAATTTTGAATGTAAAAATATTTATATCGAAACTTGTATTATTTTTAAGAAATTGATTTGGATAAAAACAAAATTTGATTTTGGTTTGTAACTAACTATTCGTAAAAATATTTTAAATGGAGGTTTTAAAATAATTTATATAAAGAATTTTTAAATGATGGATATTTAAAACGATATTTTCGGGAAAAATGGAAAGAAGTTGAAATCGATATTAAAAATAAAAATATAGAATTTATAAGAGAATGGGCTTATAAAATTAAAGTTTATAGATGAGATTATTTATAAAAAGTGAAACTCAAGGAATTATAAAATTTATAAACAATGTTTATAAATAAAAGAAATCGATATCAGATGATAAATTGAGAATATAAATTTACAGGGAGAATTTATATTTGAATATAGAAATAGGGTGAGAGAAAAATAGTGGATACTAATTTTGAAGTGAAAATGGTTAAGGAGACCGAAATGGAAGTGATGTGATGGAAATCGAGAGGGATTTATAAATTGAAATTTGGTTATTGAGATTTAAAAATATATTTTTATTAATAAGTTAATTTTTTATTTTAAAAAGGAAAATTTTATTTATTAAACTATGTAATTTATAGTTAGTTAGTATTGAAATACTTCAGAAGTGAATTTTTAAATACTTAATATTTATTTTAATGAATCCTAAATTTTTAAACCTGCTTTGAAAAGTATTGTTATAAAAAGTGTTTCAATATTTTAGATAACTATTTGAACACATCTTAAAAATAAAATATTATTATTCTTTAAAAAAACTTATTATATATATATATAGAGTTTGTAATGTTTTAAAATTTATTTATAAATCTTCTCGAAAATCTGAAAATGAGATTATTTAGTGTGTGGGATTTATAAGAGAATTCCCAAAACAGAATTTGGGAAAAGTAAGAAAATTTCCGAAGTAGTTAAATAAAAGTGAACTTCGAAGAATGAAATAGAATTCATAAAAGAAATGAGATAAGGAACTTACGGATGAATAGTAAGTGTAACAACCCTAGATTTTTGCATATATTTTAAACTTGACTTTATTTTATTTTGAAATTATTTTTAAACTTGTTTTATTTCAAACATTTCATTTTTAAATATAAATTTTGATTATCATATGAAATATAATTCCAAACTTGTATAAATTGAATATTTTCCTGAAAATTGGATTTGTGGTCAAACTGGTCAAACTTTGACTTTTAAATTTTAAATTTAAATATTTAATTTCTTGAATTTTTTTCTTTTATTATGAAAATAAATTTAATTTCATGAATACTGCTTTTCGTTTCGTTGAAAACGGACTTATATTGTGGAAGTTAGGTATTTTTCAATATTGTGTATAAACTATTTATTTAGCAATATTATTTATTTTACATCATATAAATTTTATTTTTATTTTCATATTTTGTTTTAATATGTGTTAATATGTTATTTTATGTCTTTAATATTTTTAAAATGAAGAAAATAATTTTCCAAAGTCAATGGTGATTTAATTGTAATTTCTGGACACTATTTGCATTTTTAAGCTATTTTCTTAATTTAAATTCTATTTAATTAAAATATAATTATTTATTTTATATATTTATTTTCTTTTCAGAGTTGTTATCTTTATTTATCAGTTTTATATGTATTTATAAATTACAAAATAAATAATGGAAATTTGAAAAGTTTTGTGACTCTTGCTTTTGGTTTTCCCACCTCTTCGTTTTCCAACCTCTTGCATTCAATTTTTTTGGCCGACCTTAACTTTTCTTTAGCTGATTACTTTCTCATTTCTCACGCACAAAATAAACTTCTCATCCCTCAAAAAATTTCGGCCATTGCTTGTAAGTGTTGAGGTAAAATTCTTCTTCTTTTTCTTGTTTTTTTTCTGTCTTCTACTTTGATTTGTACCTTGTTTCTCAACTTTGTAGATCGACCCCACCTACTCCAGCAGCTAGGCCGACCCCACCACCACCTACCCCGACCACCACTGCCTCCAGACCACCACCCCATCAGGCCGAGCACCCCATGGCAAGAGATCCACCACCAAATGTCCCGAACCATCACCTTATGCTCAAATATAGCCTAGTTTTGTTCCAACACCTCCACCTTTCTTTTGCCACCACTTCCACCACCACCACCAGCTTAGATCTGACCACCACCCTCTTCCACATCATCCACCACCATATGGACATTCGGTCATGCCCACATAGCCTCTAGCCGAACCATATATAGCATAGAAATGTTGATATTTGCCTTGATATTTCCTTATAGTGATACTATGTTGCACCTAGATCTTCACCACCTTGTTAACCCTTGTAGGCCGACCATTAGTGAACCCAAACCAGACCTTAATCCATGCCTTGGCCGTGCTATTTCAGTTCATAACTGAAGTATGTGAAGTTGAGAACAAGTGTAAAGCATTTGTCTTTGTTTTGGGCTTTGATTTCTAACATTGTCTAGTGTGGAATTGTTTTGAAACTTATATATTGTTTTGTTTTATTGTTTTGTTCAAATGTATCCAAGGAGATTCATCTTTGGCTCTCTCACTCAAATCATATTTGTGTTGTCATGCCTTCGAAGATTCTTTGTTGTGTGCTTTGGTTGTAATCTCCAGCAAATACAAGTGAGTAAATCTCACCAGACTAATATGTACTTATATAGTTGATAAACTGACATCACTTGAATCTGTAAATGCATATCATCCTGTTATAACTGCTATATTATAATCATATGAAGTTCACACCTGTATTTACACCTGTTATACCATATGATACTGTTATCTCATGCTATTCTGTTATTTATATCAGTTATCACACTACAAGTTCCCTGTAGATTAGAATCACTATGGGTTGAAATGATACATACCCGAACGGACTTTAGAATAGGGAAATATCGTTATGGGCTGAAATGATAGGCCTGAACGGTTTTTATTTACTTTATTTACTTGGGATTGCGGGTTTGAAATGATAAAACCCGGATTTTCTTTTAAACTACGGATTGAAATGATATATTATCCGTATCACTTGACCTAGGCTAGAAAATTATATACAGACCCGTGGTTTATATATTTTTCTGAAATTTTTAAAATATTTTAAAAATCTAAATATTATGATATTTTGATTTAAGTTTTATTAAAATGATTTCTATAAAATATTAGTGATTTTCTACAAATTAAATAAGTGAATTAAGTAAATGGTGAAGTAGAATTTGAAATAAAAGTAAATTTTGGAATTTATGATTTTGTTTATAAATGGAATTTATGTAAAGTAAGAAAATATGACAAATTTGATTTAAAGATGAATTTAATGATTTTTATTAAGTAATAATAATTTTTAAAAGTGTTAATGATTTTGTATAAATTAAAATATGGAATAAAGGAATGTTTAAGTTGAATTTTTTTTGAAATATAACTTAAATTTGGAAATTTTGAATTTTGTTAAAAGTGAAATTTTAATTAAGTAAAATAAATGGAAATAAGTTATATTTTGGAAATTTAAACTTAGTTGTTAAGTTAAGAATTTAATTAAAGAAATGAAAATTTAATTGTTATTTAATTTGATTTTTGTATGGAAATTTGACTTTATAAAATCATAGAAATAAAGGTATTTAAATGATTGTTTTTAAATGTGAAAATATATGATTTTATAAGTTAAAATGATTTATATTAAAAGTTAATTATGTGTGAAATTGTAAATAAAACTCTGAATTTGATTTGACAGCATTTTTAAAATGTAATGTAAAGATATTACAGCATTGGAAAATGCTGTAGTTGTTTTAAATGAACCAAATAGCAAATTTATACTAAGGGTTATTATAGCACTTTGTTAGTGCTAGAGTTGTTAAATTTAACTAAAATTTTAATTGAAACTAAATTAAGATATTACAGCATTTAAATGCCATCTTTTGTTAATGAACTGTTTTTTAAACATAACATTTCGTAGCATTTTCTAAGTGCTGCGAAAGTTGAATTTTTTTTGTTTAATAAATTCAAATGAATAAATGATCTTTGAAAAAGATTAAATTTTGGAAATTAAATATTTAATTATTAAATATAATGAATTGACTTTAAATGATTTAAATGGAATAGTTGATTTGGGAAATACAACTATTTTGAAATGTGATTAAATGGTATTTAAATTAAATAAATGATGTTTTGAAATGATATTTTGATATTTTGAGATGAATTTGAAATAATATTAAATCTTGGAATGAATAACTGAAGTTTATATTAGTATGAAAAATATTTGGTTTACTTGTAATTTGAATCTATTTAAAAGATATTGGACTTATGAAATATAGGATAATAAAGCTTTGGAATTTATTTTATAATTTGAATAGTTATTTTATGGATTAAATCTATATTTGGAATTTATAAGATTTGAAATGGTCTATGGAAATTTAATTGAAATAAATGATTGAATTGAATTGAAACTTTGGAAATTTTAATACTTGATTTGAAAGTATAATAATTGCACTTTTAAATGGTTTAAATGAATTATTTTGATTGAAATATAAACTATTTTAAAAGGTGACTTGAAATGATAATGAATGAATGACATCTTTGAATTTAAAAGGTATTTAAAGTTGAATATTTGGATTTGAAATCAAATGATGATTTGAAATGAAGTTTTGAAAGATATGACATTTTGATATATTAAATGATTTGAAATGAAGTTTTGAATAGATATAATATTTTGATATATTAAATGATTTGAAATGAAGTTTTGAAAGATATGATATTTTGATATATTTGATATTTTGATATATTAAATGATTTGAAATGAATTTTTGGAAAGATATGATATTTTGATATATTGAAATGATTTGAAATGAAGTTTTGAAATTATATGATATTTTAAATATATTGAAATGGTTTGGAATTGATTTAATCTTTATTTTGATAAAGATTTGGATTTGAAATGATATTCTATTTTGAAGTATAAACTGTTTTTAAATTATAACCACGGGTTATAATAACGATTGGTTGTTAAAGAGACCGGGATAGGATATGGACATACTCTGTGTCGATACCGAAAACCACTTTGACAACTGTGTACGCGGTGGAGTTTCCAGAATGAAGCATGATGGTGGTGACGATCCTAAGGTATATACGTGGACCCAACTCCCGTGAGTTGGCATAAGGTGGCTAAAACAGGAGCGATCGACGGGCCAAGGAGGTAGCACCTCTGATCAGACACACTTCTTCGATACCATTCTATTACTTGTGATTGATTTGGTGCGCACCCTTGATTTGGGAGTGTTGTTCGAGGTGGGCGGTAGTGGCTGCTATGCGTCACCACCAGTCCGGATGCGTAATTGGTATATCTACCCTGACATTGCCTTGTGTGCCGTGTCACCTACCATATCGAGCTTTACTACGATTTGTGATTTCTCCCGTAGCCTGTGGAGTATCGAGGGTAGCCCCCATTTTGGGAGTATGCTAATACTGGATAGACTACTGGGACTATTACATGTTAAGGTGGAAAATGTAAAGCCTTACCGCTATTTAAAAGTATGTTTATTTTATGATTAGACATTATTATAATAGCGAATATTACTACATAGTAGATAGTTTAACGGATCCTTAAAGAATGGGTGATCCCAAGCATTCTTTAAGTTACTTGTACCTTTATTACAGTTCACTTGAGTTGGTTTACATTGTATAAGTATGTATGTCCTGACTCGAGTGTTTTGTGTTTTGTTTTACGCTCGGGTCAGCCTGAGTTATTCACAGATTTGGATTTCCACTCTCTTGGAGATTTGAATCGCTGGAGATTATCTGCTTGTCTTGTCCTATCTATTTCAGTTCCGTTGTTCTACTCAGCTTGTACTTGGTTATTTTATTGAGACTTCTTTTGTACTCTATTTCTTCTGTTATATCTTATGTAACTCTGATATATTTATATAGTAGCTTCATGAACTACTATTTCTTTTACTTCCGCTGGATTATTTTACTCTATGTCTGTGATCTGTGATTATATTTATTTACTGTATATTCTGAGATTTTCCAAATTTTATTTAAATGCGGTATTTTGAGCAATTCAAGTCCGATATGTGCGGATGCGAATGGTTGAAAATATCGGGTCGTTACAGTTGGTATCAGAGCTTTGGCTTTGAGGCAAAATTTAGAATGTATGGTAAATTTAGTTACAGAATCACTTTCATTCGAGCTTGAATCTCTTCATTTTTATTTGATTTCCTTTGAATTTTGGAACGTTCCCTGCAGTTCCAAAATCCATTCTTGTCCCTCACTATTCATCTTCTTGTGATTCTGGAGTATCCCATAACTCCGCTTTGAATGAGCTTTATAGTCAATTGGCGGTCTCGCCAATACTCTAATGACTTGTAAAAAGGGAAACTCCTTTACAATTAGCATCGATTCACCAGAGATTTATATCTATCCTTGGTTTAGATGCTAATATATTTTGTTATTCCAAACTCTATCTCTTGAGATCGGATGTAGATTTACCCCATAAATAAAATACACATTTGATCTTATTCATTAAGTCACGGTTGACCCGGTTAAGGTTGCCCGCGATTTATCTAAGCTTATCCATCTTCATATTTTGTAAATTAATCATCTTGTCTTTGTTTCCAAAATATCTCCAAACATTTTGAATTGTACTTGTAAATCTATGTTTTGTTTTATATATTGTGTTGTTTGAGTTGTCGATGTTGATTTGGGCTTCCGATCGATTCGTCTAATCAACGCTATCGATGGGATTTCTAAAACACTTTGACAGAACAAACTGAACTATATTATTTTAAAATTTTGGTTAATGAAATAAATTTTGATATAAGTAAATATTACGGAACTTAATAAATTGATTTAAATTGATTATTTGAAATTGATAATACTTGATTTATCATTCTATAAATGAATTTATAAATAGTTGTTTATAAATTTGATTTGGGAACTGAAATGAATTTAAATCAAGAATTTGAGAATTTAATTTTCGATGATTTCAAACCTTGTGTTTAAAGTTATAAAAGGATATATTATTTAAAGTATTTGTGAATAGAAATTTGTTTCCAAAGAATTTTAAAGTTTTAAAATTTTAAGTGCTCTTCTCTTTGTCGCTGGAAAATAATTTCGGTGATGACTGCGGCATCATCGACATTCATTTTCGAGTTTCGAAGTAAAGAGACCATTCTGTAGTCTTGCTACAGCTTTGTTTCGGGAAATTTAATTGATTTGAATTTCTAAAATATGATTTGATTTATAATATATATAGATATATGACTTAAATTTGATTTGACAAATTATGTACATACATTTATTTATCTCTAAATGGTTTGAAAGGAATCGGAAATTTTATTCTTAAATTCTATCTTAAATAATAACTTCAAGTATAAAAAGAAAATCAAAATTTTGAATAAATATTCAAGCTTGAAATGATTGAATTAGAATGTTTATATTGTATATTAATTTTAGAAAGTTTTATTTGTATAATTCTCAATTGCATTCCAATATAACTTACCTTAATTTTTAGAAGTTAACAATGTAATTGGATAATATACAATATAAAAAGATTTTATAAATAAAATTTGAGTGGTTATAATAAATGTTATACACTTAAATTTTAGTTATAAAAAGATTAACAGAGGTAAATAGAGTAAAAGAGTAATGGAATAATTTACATAATAAAATGATGTTAAAGGAGCTAAGAATAAATTAAAGCAGTTATAATAAGTGTAAGTATATTTAACATAGGTGATAAAATATATTGAGAGGGATAAATTTAATTTTAATTAGGAATAAAGAGGAATTAAATTTATTAAGTACATTATGAGTATAAATAATGATTTTGCAAATCCATGATTTTTGAAATTGTTAGTTTAAGAAAATTGGATGATAAGGTAATGAAATTAGAGATAATTAAGATTTATTTAACTTGTGTAAAATTAATTATCAATTTAAGTTGAAATTTCCATGGTTTCAAACTTATTATCTTATTTTTTTTTCAAACTGTCTGTTAGTTGTCCTTATTTTTCCTTATCTTGCTACAGACTGGTATAGGCATCTTTCTATACTCTTTCTGATTAGAAATCTTTCTATAATCTTTATAATCTTTGGTACCCATTTGAATCTGAGCACTGCCTTCCACCCACAGATCGTCGGTCAAGCGGAAAGAGTTAATCAGATTCTAGAGGATCTTTTCGTGCTTGTGTTCCTGATTCTGGAGAATCTTAGGAAGATCATCTCCACCTTGTTAAACTTACCTATAACAATAGTTATCAGGTATAATTTCAATCTTTTGTTATCTTGTCTTAATCTTATTTCACTCTATCTTTTTCTTGTGTTTTCCCGTACCTCATTCCTTTTCGGGGACGAAATGTTTTGAGTGGGGGAGAGTGTAACAACCCTAGATTTTCGCATATATTTTAAATTTGACATTATTTTATTTTGAAATTATTTTAAACTTGTTTTATTTCAAACATTTCATTTTTAAATATAAATTTTGATTATCATATGAAATATAATTCCAAACTTGTATAAATTGAATATTTTCCTGAAAAGTGGATTTGTGGTCAAACTGGTCAAACTTTGACTTTTAAATTTTAAATTTAAATATTTAATTTCTTAATTTTTTTTCTTTTATTATGAAAATAAATTTAATTTCATGAATACTGCTTTTCGTTTCGTTGAAAACGGACTTATATTGTGGAAGTTATGTATTTTTCAATATTGTGTATAAACTGTTTATTTAGCAATATTATTTATTTTACATCATATAAATTTTATTTTTATTTCCATATTTTGTTTTAATATGTGTTAATATGTTATTTTATGTCTTTAATATTTTTAAAATGAAGAAAATAATTTTCCAAAGTCAATGGTGATTTAATTGTAATTTCTGGACACTATTTGCATTTTTAAGCTATTTTCTTAATTTAAATTCTATTTAATTAAAATATAATTATTTATTTTATATATTTATTTTCTTTTCTGAGTTGTTATCTTTATTTATCAGTTTTTATATGTATTTATAAATTACAAAATAAATAATGAAAATTTGAAGAGTTTTGTGACTCTTTAGTTGCTTAAGGCTTTTGGTTTTCCCACCTCTTCGTTTTCCAACCTCTTGCATTCAATTTTTTTGGCCGACCTTAACTTTTCTTCAGCTGATTACTTTCTCGTTTCTCACGCACAAAATAAACTTCTCATCCCTCAAAAAATTTTGGCCATTGCTTGTGAGTGTTGAGGTAAAATTCTTCTTCTTTTTCTTGTTTTTTTCTATCTTCTACTTTGATTTGCACCTTGTTTCTCAACTTTGTAGATCGACCCCACCTACTCCAGCAGCTAGGCCGACCCCACCACCACCTACCCCGACCACCACTTCCTCCAGACCACCACCCCATCAGGCCAAGCACCCAATGGCAAGAGATCCACCACCAAATGTCCCAAACCATCACCTTATGCTCAAATATAGCCTAGTTTTGTTCCAACACCTCCACCTTTCTTTTGCCACCACTTCCACCACCACCACCAGCTCAGATCTGACCACCACCCTCTGCCACATCATCCACCACCATCTGGACATCAGGTCATGCCCACATAGCCTCTAGCCGAACCATATATAGCATAGAAATGTTGATATTTGCCTTGATATTTCCTTATAGTGATACTATGTTGCACCTAGATCTTCACCACCTTGTTAACCCTTGTAGGCCGACCATTAGTGAACCCAAACCAGACCTTAATCCATGCCTTGGCCATGCTATTTCAGTTCATAACTTAAGTATGTGAAGTTGAGAACAAGTGCAAAGCATTTGTCTTTGTTTTGGGCTTTGATTTCTATTATTGTCTAGTGTGGAATTGTTTTGAAACTTATATATTGTTTTGTTTTATTGTTTTGTTCAAATGTATCCAAGGAGATTCATCTTTGGCTCTCTCACTCAAATCTTATTCGTGTTGTCGTGCCTTCGAAGATTCTATGTTGTGTGCTTTGGTTGTAATCTCCAGCAAATACAAGTGAGTAAATCTCACCAGACTAATATGTACTTATATAGTTGATAAACTGACATCACTTGAATCTGTAAATGCATATAATCCTGTTATAACTGCTATATTATAATCATATGAAGTTCACACCTGTATTTACACCTGTTATACCATATGTTACTGTTATCTCATGCTATTCTGTTATTTATATCAGTTATCACACTGCAAGTTTCCTGTAGATTAGAATCACTATGGGTTGAAATGATACATACCCGAACGGACTTTAGAATAGGGAAAAATCGTTATGGGCTGAAATGATAGGCCTGAACGGTTTTTATTTACTTTATTTACTTGGGATTGCGGGTTTGAAATGATAAAACCCGGATTTTCTTTTAAACTACGGATTGAAATGATATATTATCCGTATCACTTGACCTAGGCTAGAAAATTATATACAGACCCGTGGTTTATATATTTTTCTGAAATTTTTAAAATATTTTAAAAATGTAAATATTATGATATTTGATTTAAATTTTATTAAAATGATTTCTATAAAATATTAGTGATTTTCTACAAATTAAATAAGTGAATTAAGTAAATGGTGAAGTAGAATTTGAAATATAAGTAAATTTTAGAATTTATGATTTTGTTTATAAATGGAATTTATGTAAAGTAAGAAAATATGACAAATTTGATTTAAAGATGAATTTAATGATTTTTATTAAGTAATAATAATTTTTAAAAGTGTTAATGATTTTGTATAAATTAAAATATGGAATAAAGGAATGTTTAAGTTGAATTTTTTTTGAAATATAACTTAAATTGGGAAATTTTGAATTTTGTTAAAAGTGAAATTTTAATTAAGTAAAATAAATGGAAATAAGTTATATTTTGGAAATTTAAACTTAGTTGTTAAGTTAAGGATTTAATTAAAGAAATGAAAATTTAATTGTTATTTAATTTGATTTTTGTATGGAAATTTGACTTTATAAAATCATAGATATAAAGGTATTTAAATGATTGTTTTTAAATGTGAAAATATATGATTTTATAAGTTAAAATGATTTATATTAAAAGTTAATTATGTGTGAAATTGTAAATAAAACTCTGAATTTGATTTGACAGCATTTTTAAAATGTAATGTAAAGATATTACAGCATTGGAAAATGCTGTAGTTGTTTTAAATGAACCAAATAGCAAATTTGAACTAAGGGTAATTATAGCACTTTGTTAGTGCTATAGTTGTTAAATTTAACTAAAATTTTAATTGAAACTAAATTAAGATATTACAGCATTTAAATGCCGTCTTTTGTTAATGAACTGTTTTTAAACATAACATTTCGTGGCATTTTCTAAGTGCTGCGAAAGTTGAATTTTTTTTGTTTAATAAATTCAAATGAATAAATGATTTTTGAAAAAGATTAAATTTTGGAAATTAAATATTTAATTATTAAATATAATGAATTGACTTTAAATGATTTAAATGGAATAGTTGATTTGGGAAATACAACTATTTTGAAATGTGATTAAATGGTATTTAAATTAAATAAATGATGTTTTGAAATGATATTTTGATATTTTGAGATGAATTTGAAATGATATTAAATCTTGGAATGAATAATTGAAGTTTATATTAGTATGAAAAATATTTGGTTTACTTGTAATTTGAATCTATTTAAAAGATATTGGACTTATGAAATATAGGATAATAAAGCTTTGGAATTTATTTTATAATTTGAATAGTTATTTTTTGGATTAAATTTATATTTGGAATTTATAAGATTTGAAATGGTCTATGGAAATTTAATTGAAATAAATGATTGAATTGAATTGAAACTTTGGAAATTTTAATACTTGATTTGAAAGTATAATAATTACACTTTTAAATGGTTTAAATGAATTATTTTGATTGAAATATAAACTATTTTAAAAGGTGACTTGAAATGATAATGAATGAATGATATCTTTGAATTTAAAAGGTATTTAAAGTTGAATATTTGGATTTGAAATCAAATGATGATTTGAAATGAAGTTTTGAAAGATATGATATTTTGATATATTAAATGATTTGAAATGAAGTTTTGAAAAGATATAATATTTTGATATATTAAATGATTTGAAATGAAGTTTTGAAAGATATGATATTTTGATATATTAAATGATTTGAAATGAATTTTTGGAAAGATATGATATTTTGATATATTTAAATGATTTGAAATGAAGTTTTGAAATGATATGATATTTTAAATATATTGAAATGGTTTGGAATTGATTTAATCTTTATTTTGATAAAGATTTGGATTTGAAATGATATTCTATTTTGAAGTATAAACTGTTTTTAAATTATAACCACGGGTTATAATAACGATTGGTTGTTAAAGAGACCGGGATCGGATATGGACATACTCTTTGTCGATACCGAAAACCACTTTGACAACTGTGTACGCGGTGGAGTTTCCAGAATGAAGTAGGATGGTGCGACGATCCTAAGGTATATACGTGGACCCAACTCCCGTGAGTTGGCATAAGGTGTCTAAAACAAGAGCGATCGACGGGCCAAGGAGGTAGCACCTCTGATCCGACACACTTCTTCGATACCATTCTATTACTTGTGATTGATTTGGTGCGCACCCTTGATTTGGGAGTGTTGTTCGAGGTGGGCGGTAGTGGCTGCTATGCGTCACCACCAGTCCGGATGCGTAATTGGTATATCTACCCTGGCATTGCCTTGTGTGCCGTGTCACCTACCATATCGAGCTTTACTACGATTTGTGATTTCTCCCGTAGCCTGTGGAGTATCGAGGGTAGCCCCCACTTTGGGAGTATGCTAATACTGGATAGACTACTAAGACTATTACGTGTTAAGGTGGAAAATGTAAAGCCTTAATGCTATTTAAAAGTATGTTTATTTTATGATTAGACATTATTATAATAGCGAATATTACTACATAGTAGATAGTTTAACGGATCCTTAAAGAATGGGCGATCCCAAGCATTCTTTAAGTTACTTGTACCTCTATTACAGTTCACTTGAGTTGGTTTACATTGTATGAGTATGTATGTCCTGACTCGAGTGTTTTGTGTTTTGCTTTACGCTCGGGTCAGCCTGAGTTATTCACAGATTTGGATTTCCACTCTCTTGGAGATTTGAATCGCTGGAGATTATATGCTTGTCTTGTCCTATCTATTTTGGTTCCGTTGTTCTACTCAGCTTGTACTTGGTTATTTTATTGAGACTTCTTTTGTACTATATTTCTTCTGTTATATCTTATGTAACTCTGATATATTTATATAGTAGCTTCATGAACTACTATTTCTTTTACTTCCGCTGCATTATTTTACTCTGTGTCTATGATCTGTGATTATATTTATTTACTGTATATTCTGAGATTTGCCAAATTTTATTTACAACGCGGTATTTTGAGCAATTCAAGTCTGACATGTGCGGATGCGAATGGTTGAAAATATCGGGTCGTTATAGTAAGGGATTTGAGCAAATACAAAATAAATGAAATATTTTCTAAGTATTGGAAAAATAAATGATTTTGGGAAGTTATACTTAAGGATATTTTCTAAGTGTTGGATGGGATGGATTTGAAATATTTTAACTACGGGGTTATCATTATAGAAATAATTTCAAAGTATTGAATTATAAATGGAATTGGAAGAAAGTATTTCTAAGTATTGAGGTAAGAGTGGGAACACCTAGGGTGATAACATATTCGGTTCTATCCAGGTTATGGATAGGGCCGGTCTTGTGTTGTAGGGGATCCCGGCGAGGTCCTCGGTACATTTTTCTTGACATGTACCATGATAGGTGGTACCCCTGTGCCTAGTCATTGTATGGAATCCATTCTCCAATAAGTGTCGTACGTTTTGATTGTGCCCAACTATGCTGAGATGTGAGATGCAAGCATTTCAGCTATTTTCTATTTACTTGATTTAGACACTATTCTAATATCAGATGATTTTGATAAAAATGTTTTGGTTATCATAAGGTAAAAACCTGTCGTGTTTATGTGTGACGTGGTCTTACGAGATACCTTTGTTATTCAAAGGATTTTGAAAATAATAGAAATAATTCAAATTGAGTGTGTTTTCTCACGCTGGTTTTCCAAACTAACTCGGATGTTATTTTATTATAATGCTCGGGTCAGACCGAGTATTACAGATTTAGGATAGGATGCTATGGAGCTCGGGAAACAAGCTGGATAACAGAGACATATTCCCGTATTTGATTTATATTTCCGCCGTGTATGTTATGTAGGTGTGGACAAGTTATTAAACTGTCCAGATTGATTGTTGTCTATTGTACTCTGATAATGGCATGTATATTAACATTATAGTTCTTGTATTTAAAATCTATTATTATATATTATATTTTGTTCCGCTGCGATTGTGAGATTATGTGGTTGCTTTTGTTTCTTCTTCTACCTTTTCTTCTTCACCCCTAATGAACTGGTAATTTTCGGCACTCGATTGCTCGGCATTCTATACAGTGGACGTATTAATGTTGATTTTCGAGGGTCGAAAAACCCGGTTCGTTACATAAGAGTTCAGTGATAAAAGTTCTAGACTAGGACAATTACAACTGCTTGTCCACAAAAGACATAGGTCATACATAGATTGTAACAACCCGCATATTTATCGATTTATATTTAAATATTTTATTTAAATATTTTATCGTTAGTCGGATGTTAGTCCGAAAAGCTACTTTTTGCATACGGTCAAATTAGGACTCGAGACCACCTCCATTGAGTTCAAAATGACGTTTGCGATCTTTTTGAGTGTAAACTTCGATATGTTTGGAGATAGTGAAATTTTCGCCACTTTTTGCTTTGAGCTTTTGGTTTGGGCTGAACCACTTCTAAGTCAGTCCCAACCCCCTCTCCTCTTCATTAATTCCTTCTTCATTTTCCTAACACTTAAAGCTTCTTCAAAAATGGTGGAGGGAATGGGAAATTAAAACTCCAAAGCTTTAATCTTCATTGCTAATCCAACATCTACTCCGAATTCAAGTGAAGACATTGATTCAAGCTTGTTGTTGTCCTTGTTTTGCTTCAAGCTTCATCTTCATTGATTTTTGGTGCAAAAGGTGAGATTTTTATCTCACATTCTTGCCTATAACTGTCATTGGATTGTTGAGAATGATTCCCTATCACTTGTGCATGTGCATTTGCATTTGGTTTGGATTGAATTGGTGAAAAACCCAATTTTTCAACGTGTTTGGCAAATTCTGGACCTTAGGTCGCACTGCCTCGAAGAAGAAAGCCTGCATATTTTTGTTCTGGGCTTAGGTCGTTCGCATGTGGTAGGTCGTTCGACGGATAGCTCGTTCCACCACTAGGTCGTTCGGCATTTGGTCGTAACTCCTAGGTCGTTCGGCAATAACTGGGTCGCTAGGTCGCACCACAATGGGTCGTTCGACCCTGCTAAGTCGCTCGGTCTTACCAACTCCTTAAGTCGCTTAGGCGTGGAAAAGTCTCTGCCTGCTTATAGCTCGCTCGAGTTAGGTCGTTAACTCTATTAAGTCGCGCACACTTTAGGTCGCGTACCACCTTAGGTCGCGTACCACCTTAGGTCGCGTACCACTTAGGTCGCGTACCACTTAGGTCGCACCATTAGGTCGTTAGGTCGCATGACCTCAATTCTGTTAGGTCGCCTGACCTTAATTTCTTTAGGTCGTTAGACCTTACTCCCTTAGGTTGCTCCCAGTTAGGTCGTTCGCCATCGTTAGGTCGCCCTACCTGGTTAAGACCTTTGGTCGCTCGCTCAAGTCACTTGGCCCCACTTCCATTAGGTCGCATGACCTCATTTCCACTAGGTCGCTCGATCTGTTATACCCTTGGTCGCATTGACCTGTAGGTCGTTCCATTGCATCTTTAGCTCGACCGTGTTAGGTCGTGCCACCTTCCTGTGATGATTTTTGTTATGTCGCAGGGGAACTTCCACTTTGATGCATTTTTGAGCTGATTTCCTTGGATTCATTCACGTCTTCGAACGTGAATTTTTGTGACTTGTTGATTCTACAATCAATTTCTGTGATTTGTCACTTTAAAAACATGAAGGTTTCAATACTAGTAGTAAATATCAAAACTCTTTCATCAAAACGATTTCAACTCTATTTTATTACAAAGCTCTTTTTCCTAAACCGTTTTCCAATCTATTAGTATATACAAGCCTTTACTTCACTCGGATGAGAAATCTAATTAAACGGCTTAGCAAAACAGGTGGTATGAAACGCTTGCATTTACTTCGCCGGTTAATTCTTTGACTTGTTCGACTGAACCTTTTTGTGACAATTTTCTAGTGAAGATCTACAGTTTGTTCGTAAATATTTAAGTTAAGCAAGTGGTTATGGGACATGAAGCTAAACTCATATATTTACTAGCTTAGTGTGATTGACACTTCTTGATGATCATGATGATCATTTTTGTGATTTAGACTAGCAATTGTGCGATGTCTCTTTGTCTACGAGGGAGACTAAACCCCGTTTGTGTGATGTTTCTACATCACATATGTGGGGTAGCGCCCCATGGTCTTCGGGCCGTTCGTGTGTCAAAATTTAATGGATAGCTTCCATGAGATAGCTTCTCGTTCGTGTGATACATATGTTGGTGAGCTTTCATGCTCCCGTTCTTGTGATAGGCCTCCCCCCCCCCCCCTCTTTTTGTGATTTCTGGATTTCGTGTGTTGATTTCTGGAATTTTTGTTTCAACAATTTTCATGATTTTCATTGATATGTTATCAATTTTTGTGCATTGGTGAATTCGTGTGTCATTGACTTGTTATGAATACAAGTTTAGGGTATGATACCCTATTTTATCTTTGAGAAGATTCTTGTGATATTGATTAATCCCTTGTTGATTATCACTTACATACTTATAGTAGTATACCATTATGGTTATTATATGTTTATGCCATATCTTTTATTCTATATCATGTCATCTGATATTTATAGCTAGACTGATCCTTTTATTATTTTCTTATGAAATAATACTCGGGTCAGACCGAGATGTTACAGGTGCTTCCGCTTGACTTTTCTTTCGGGATCTATTACTCTGACTTTTGGCTAACTACTTAGATTAGTAGTTTTTGTTGTACACATTTGAGATATCGACTCATTGATGTATTCTTTTGTATAGCACATGTTGCTATTCTTTTTGTATTATCGTGGATCTTTCTGACCACTACTCTGATGTACACTTTCATGTGTTATATATATATTCATATCTTTTTCCGCCTTTGTGATATGGATGTCTGTGACTGATTTATGTTATGATTATTTTATGTTTGTTTCCGAAGATTATATATAGCCACTGTGTGATAGCTTTGAGTTTGTATCGGTATGTCGGATTTCTTCTATACTATCTGACATATTGGTGCTCGCACAAAGAAGTTACATGGATGGTCGCTCCTCAACAGCCTTATTCTCCACGCTAATTGACAGCACTACACCGTAGTGTTCTTGGTTAGCGTGGGTATAGAGGTGGGGCGTCACATAGATACACAGCAGAATACTTAATAATATTAATTACTATCCATGAAGCCACTTTCTCCAGCTCCTCCATCGTGCTTTCGAGAGAAAACTGGATCACTTGACTACTAATAAAAATTAAGTACCTAAGAGTTAGGGAAAAGAAAATAAACTCCGGGTTAGACATAGGTCTGGTGTGAGTAAACTCAAACAACAGAATATTGATTTGAAAACATTTTTGGAAACAAGAGTATCTCGTAAGACCACGTCGCACATAAACACGGATGGGTTTTACTTTACGATAACTAAAACACCTTCTATATAAAATCGATGATATTATTATAATGTCTAAGGATTTATAGTAAATAAAGAACATAGCTGAAATGTTTGCATCTCAAATTCCAACATATTAGGTTTACAATCAAAACCGTAAAGCTTGTATTGGAGAATGAATTCCAACTAATGACTAGGCTACTGGGGTACTGCCCGTCACAGTACACCTCTAGAAAATGTACCAAGGTCGTACCTGACGACCCCTGCTAACACAGGACTGGCCTACCCCTTACTGGATAGTACCGAATATGATCATCCTCTTAGTTGGGATCAGCAACCATTCTGGGACTTAATTATGAGAATAGAGAGTTGTTCTAGATGGGATGATCAATACCCTAATGGGTGCGACCCACATGGCCCTGCTGCATATCCTATGTTTTAGTCATTCTCGGTTGATGAGGCTTGAGGCCAAGTTTTCCCTTTCAATAGCACTTCCCTCTTGGAATGCTAACATTGCCTTCCAATATTGACACAATGTCAACATTCATCCATACATGTCGTTCAGGAGATGAACGAACCAAAGGTACTATTTCCATTACACCCGTTTTGGAATCACCCTCAAGGTTAGAAGCAAATAGCCCTTGCACTTCAAGTCTTGAATCTTGATCATGACTTCAGTACTTTCAGTTCGAACATTTAGGTTAGTTTGAAGTGGTTTTCGAATAACAGCTTGTCATCCAATCCCGATCTCTTCAAACCAACATTCGATAATTTAATAGGGTCAATTTATTGATAGTGAACAACTTCACTATCAGGTGGGAGATTAACATATCGAAATACATTCCATACTTAAGTTATCATGACCGTCTTACCGAAATTAACCTCCTTATGTTAATCACAATTCTGATATCCAACATTCATGCTAAACACAAGTCACTTACTTTTCATAAACGAGTCAACGTTTTCAATCACTACTTTAATTCATTCGGCTATTTAAGGGTCCAGTGTAACGCCCCACTCCGAGACCCTCATTAGCAAAGAGTATTACAAGGTAACACCATCTGCTAATGCGGAGAATAGAGCTGGTTAGGAGCAACCATCTATAGTCTTGTCTTAATTATCTATTGAATATGCCGACAATGCCACTTCTTACTTAAATGGATCGACATCTCCAATAAATACTTAATACAAAGCCATAGGTGGCTGAAGGATCTATCAGAATAAAATATAACAACTCGAATGTGATACACATCACAGAACAGTAGATCATAACATATATTTACACATATACAGATACATTACAGAGTTTACAAAATGATACATGTTAAGTGGTAATGCGAACCACAATATATAGATGAGTCAATAGAATACATATCAGAGTTACAGACAAAAAGGACTACACAAAAAGTTATAACAAAAAGGAGCTAGCGGAATAGTCCATGCGGAAGTAAAATAGGCTAAGTCCAATGCACCTAACCTGAAACATCTCGGTCTGACCCGAGTATAAAATACACGGTTCAGTCTGGCTAACAATTCAGTTAGATATACTAAATGATAATGAACATACAAAGTCATAAAGTACCACAAATATCTCCAAAAGAGATAATCAAATCATCTAACATAAGATGAATCAAAACAAACCTCATATCATAGGCAACTCAAATAAACAAAGGACATACATGCCCCCAAAACAAGCCAAAAGGAAAATAGCAATTACCAAAAAAGGTAACACAAGTTTCCACAAGGTAATCGCTATATATCGTGTGGTTCAAAGAACCTACCCTGAAAGGCGATACACTAGGGAAATATAATTGTCAAAGAAACAAAAGATGCTCGAGCTCAGTACTGTATAACAAGGATCCATACGCCCGAAGGCAACGCCCGAAGGCAACAAACCGTAGTGGCGGTACTGGACACCACTGTCCGGCGGAATGTGTCACAACTCTCAGAAAGGAACATGAAAAATGTTAACGTGAGTCCCATACCACACATTCGCACTAAACGATTTACTAACCGTTAGTCAATTTCACAATCAAAGCAATACAAAGTTCACCTCATCTCATCGGTAAACCAGACCCAGAGGTCAAAACGGTCAAACGAATAGATTAGGAATTAACTAAAAAGATAAACACACATGTTCATAGCACGCGTTTTATTTAATCATTTAATTCTCCTCCCTCTTCGCTCGAAGTGCAAAATTGTGTGTGTGTTTTAAATAGAAATTATAAATTGGAGAAACGAGCTTTTAATACAATTTGAAAAGATCATTTTATATAAAACCCGTGTATGAAATCAAAAAGGAATTATCAAAGTCAAAAATGCAATAACAACTGATTGGAATCGACACGAATCGATTGAAATTGGAAACCAAGCAAAATAGGCAAAAATAGGCAAAAACAAGCAGGTCAGTCGACTGACTGTAGAGGCCAGTCAACTGATCCAGAAACTCGAAAATTCCATTTCCTGCAGTCAGTCGACTGACTGTAGAGGCCAGTCGACTGACTGCAGGAAATAGAGACTCCCTATTTCTACAGACAGCCCTAGGGACACTTATTTGCTACAGCCAGTCGACTGACTACAGAGGGCCAGTCGACTGACTAGCACTGGGGCTGTTTTTCAGCCTATCCAAATGAAGAGCAACTCTTCCAATTTTCGATTGGACGAGCAATGGCGCTAGAGGTTTATGCCAATCGACAACCCAGCCCTATTAGCTCTTCAATACACCTCTAAAAACATGATCAAACATCAAAGCTATGATTTTTAGAGTTTTTAACTTCAAAACACCAAAAATTGAAATGTTCACCAAATCGATTCGAACCAAAAGCAAATGATCATGAATAAGTGTTAGGAATTCATACCTAACATCAATGATATCAAGAGAAGTAGATGTGAGTTCAAAACTCACCTTTTTAACTCAAAAACAAAGATGAGAAGCACAAACACAAGGAAAAGATCAACCACTCTTCACTACAACTCCACAAGCTTCAATCTAAGATCAAAACAAGTATTTCCTAAATTAGGGTTTAGGAATTTTCTGAAATTGGAGAGGAAAAGAGATGGAGAAGATGAAGATGGAGCTTACCTTAGCTTTCTTTGAATTTGGAGCAAGAATTTGTAGTTTGCAATTGAATCTAGGTTTTGAATTTTAATTTCCCATTCCTCTCCCCATTTTCAGTTGTGCAAGAGAAAAAGAAATGAAATGAGAATGAATGGAGAGGAGCGGGGCTGAGTTAGGATATATGATGAGTTGGGTCAAACCCAAACCCAAAAAGCCCAACGGAAAATAGCAAAATTCAACTCACTCCAAACATATCGAAGCTTATACTCAAAAAAGTCGCAAACGCCATTTTGGACTCAATGGAAGTGGTCCCGAGTCCTAATTCGACCGTTTGAAAAAAGTAGCCTTTCGGACTTAACGACGTTATATTTAAAAAATATTTAAATATAAAATCGTAAAATATGCGGGTTGTTACAGATCTCCCCTCCTTAACAAAATTGCGTCCACGCAATTCCTAGAAAAGAATTCGCAACAACTACATACTTACAACACCCAAAAAGAAAAGAAAATAAGCTTGAGATAAAAAGATATTCTCACCATTGCTAAGCAAAATAGAAAACCCGGATAGGACCGCTCGATAAACTCTCTGGTTTCCCAAGTACACTCATTGGGATTAGCGGACCATTGAACTTTAATAAGCGGCACGTCCTTGTTTCGAAGGTGTCTCACCTCCGAGGCAAGTACGCGAATAGGCTGTTGTACAATAGATAAGTCTGGTGAGATCTCAAGCCCTTGCAAATCAGGAGAGTCGATAACAGAATCCGATTCTCGAAGACACTTCCGAAGCTGAGAGACGTGAAACACGTTGTGAACTCCGGATAAATGAGCTAGAAGTGAAACTCTATAAGCCACAGGGCCAATACGTTCAATAATAGGAAATGGTCCTACAGAGCGAGGAGCCAATTTTCCTGTCATACTGAAGCGCATAACCCCTTTCAAAGGAGAAACACAAATAAAGACAAGATCATCAACCGAGAACTCGAGAGGCTTCCTACGGTTATCCATGTAGGATTTATGGCGGCAAAGTGCCTCTTTCATTCTCTGACGAATAAGAACAATCTTCTCAAAAGAATCATGAATAAAATCTGGGCCAAGAATAAGCTTCTCCCCAGATTCCAACTAACAAGAAGGCGATCGACATGGCCTTCCGTATAAAGCTTCGAAAGGAGCCATACCGATACTGGACTGAAAACTATTGTTGTAGGAGAACTCTACAAGGGGTAGATGATCCTCCCAACTTCCTCTGAAATCAAGAATACAAATACGGAGGAGATCTTCCAAGATACGATTCACCCATTCAATCTGTCCATCAGACTGTGGATGATAAGCTGTGCTGAAATTAAGCTTTGTTCCCAAAGCTTGCTGAAGACTCTTCCAGAAATGACTGGTGAATAAAGGATCACGGTTACTCATAATCGAACTAGGAACACCGTGAAGTCTCACGATTTCCTTGATAAATAACTTAGCCAAAAGAGAAGCAGTCCTATTAGATTTAATAGGGACAAAATGAGCTGACTTGGTGAGGCGATCAACAATAACCCAATTGCTAGAATGGCCCGATCTCGTACGAGGTAGGCCATCAATGAAATCCATCGAAATCTAATCCCATTTCCACAATGGAATCTCTAGAGGCTGAAGGAGACCAGAAGGGCGCTGATGTTCGACTTTACTACGTTGAGAAGTCATGCAATTACTCACATAACTCGCCACATCGCGCTTCATGCCTTCCCAATAATAAAGGCGATGCATATCAGCATACATCTTACCACTACCAGGATGAATAGTATACTTAGAACGATGACAATCATCAAGAATGTCATGCCTAAGTGCAGAATCAGAAGGCACAACCAGATGGTTCTTCTTGCGAAGACACCCATGAAGATCAATGCTGAAATCCCGCAACGCCTCATCACGGGATTCAGTCTCACAAAGCTGAATAAGATGCACAAGATCAGGATCACGCCGCTGAGCTTCGGCAATACGATCCAATAGAGAGGGTCGAGCTTCCAAACTGAATAATATTATCGAAGAATCAGAAGATGGAGCTCGATCACAAATATCACAAAAAGATAGAGTCTCAAGAATATCCCATTCGGCAAGCATCATAGAAACAACAGTCGAATGTTTGCGACTAAGCGCATCAGCAACACGATTACCCTTACCAGGGGTATATAGGATATCAAAGTCATAGGAGGCAAGAAACTCGAGCCAACGTGGTTGCCTCATATTGAGTTCCTTCTGAGTGAACAAATACTTCAAGGATTTATGATCGGTATAGAGAATGAAGTGCTCGCCTAATAAATAGTGTCGCCAAATCTTCAAGGCGAAGATAATGGCGGCTAACTCAAGATCATGAGTGGCATAGCGAACTTCATTCGGACGCAGTTGCCTAGAAGCATAAGTAACTACCCGATCCTTCTGCATAAGCACGGCACCGAGGCCACTACCACAAGCATCGATGTAGACAACAAGATCATGATTCTCCTCGGGAACCACAAGAATAGGAGCATTAGTGAGAAGTTCCTTTAATGTCTGAAAGGAAGCTTCACACTTATCGGACCAAATGTAACGAATGCCTTTCCAAGTAAGGCTGGTGAGAGGAAGCACAACCCGGGAAAAATCCTTAATGAACCGACGGTAATAACCCGCCAATCCAAGGAAACTACGAATCTCATGAACATTCTCAGGCCTCTTCCAATTCTGGATAGCTTCGATTTTTGAAGGATCGACCAAAATGCCGTCGGAAGATACAACATGGCCTAAGAACTTAACCTTATTCTCCCAAAAATGGCACTTGGAGAATTTGGCTGTAAGCTGATGGTGACAAAGAGTACTCAAGACAATTCTCAAGTGATTAGCATGCTCGGCTTCAGACTTAGAATAAACAAGAATGTCGTCAATGAACACAAGGACGAACTTATCGAGATATTCTCGGAATACCCGATTCATAAGATCAACAAAGAAAGCCGGGGCATTCGTCAAACCGAACGGCATAACGAGCCACTCGAAAGAACCATATCGAGTGCGGAAAGCTGTAAGGGGAATGCTATCCTCCGCGACTCGAAGCTGATGAAAACCAGTGGCAAGGTCGAGCTGAGAGAAGACCTTAGCGCCACTCAATAGATCGAACATATCATCGATCCTCAGCAAAGGATATCTATTCCTGATGGTCAACTTGTTAAGCTTGCGATAGTCGATGCAGAGCCTAAGAGTTCCATCGGACTTCACGAAGGCGACTGCGGTACCCCACAGTGAAAAACTGGACTGAATCAACTGCTTGGACTCAAGCTCTAAAAGCTGCTTCTTGAGTTCCTCATTTTCTTTTGTAGACATCCACGTGAGAGGACGGCCAACTAGATGCGCGCCTGGAATGAGATCAATGCGGAACTCGATCGCCCGCTTGGGTGGCAAACCCGAAACCGGCTCAAAAACATCAGAGAAGTCACAAACAATAGGAATACGAGATATACCATCATCATCTCGTGAGTCAAGAGAATATAAAGCCATTTCGGAATTATCCACATTCTGAAGAACAAGTGATAGCTGAATAGACGAATCTGGATGTCGAAGATATAAAATTCTTTTAGAACAAATAATCCTGGCATTGTATCTCACTAGCCAGTCCATACTCAAAATCATATCAAATCCCAAATAAGAAATAACGTGCAGATTCGCACGAAAAGAAAAGCCACATAAAACAATCTCAACATCATCACAAAGCATGCTAAGGGTTGTGGATCCCCCAATAGGATTCGCAATCCTCAACGAAGTAACCATACAAGAAACATCCAAAGACAAATCATCGACGAGCTTTTTCTGTACGAAAGAATGTGAAGCACCCGTATCGAAAAGAACTCGAATACTACGGTCATGAAATAAAATAGAACCTTCCAAAATAGATGGAGATATACCTCTGGGCTGAGAAGAATCTCCAAAAGCCTTAGAAACATAAAGCTTGCCTGACTTGGCACTAGCAGGAGCAGTAGAGCAGGTGGAAACACGGTGACCTTCCTTCTTGCAATAATGGCAGAAGAGAGGTTTAGGACAAGCTCGAATCATATGATCAGGAGAACCACAATTGAAACACTTCCGAATGGAAGGTGTTCCAGCAGATTGAGAGTTAGAACCAGATTCAACGGGCTTCTTCTTCTTGGAAGGAAGAAATCCCTGCTTATGAAATGGAAACTTCTTCTAATTGGGGTTCTTGCGAACCTCAACATCATCACCACTATCACACTCCTTCTCAATGGCTTCGAGATGAAGTGCCGAATCAACCAACTCCTCAAAAGAAAGCTTAAGCTGGAGCATTAAAGATTTCTTAAGATATTTCTTAAGACCAAAGACAAACTTCATATTCTTCTTATAAGAAGTGTTAATGAATTCAAGACCATACTTAGATAAGGCCTCGAAAGATGCAAGATATTCAAAAACGGAAGACTTCCCTTGCTTCAACTCAAGGAAGCGACGGGCTAATAAAAATTTCTCAGATTCAGGAACGAATTTGAGTTTGAATCGCTCCCGGAACTGAGTCCAAGAAAGAACAGACTCATCAAGTTCGGCTATAAGAAGCTCGTACCAATTAAGGACACGCTCTTGCAATAAGCTAGAAGTTACAAGAACTCGATCGTGGTCAGAAAGATCCATGCGAGAGAAGATACGCTCGCATGAGCGAATCCAAGCTTGGACCTCAAGAACGGACTCGGATCCTTTGAATGGCTTTCCTCCAAGATGAGAAAAATCACTGCACAGGCGTGCAAAGGCAGACTTACGTGGAGGAGATAATCGAATAGGAGCTGGAGGCTGAGTGCTCCTAAATGACTCCAAAAACTGCTCGGCAGACATGTAAACGTCGTCCGGATGCGAGCCACTGTATCGCCCAGTATCCGAGCGTCGTCCTCTGCCTCTTCCAGCCATTAGCTGAAAGTTAAGATAAGATAAAGATTACTCACAAGGTAGATATCATTAATTCAAATATGGAATACTATGGAATAAAATGCATTCCTAGACGTATCCCCAAAATTCTATCTACACCCAAAGGCACGATAATTTAAAGATTCGTAACATTCGTACTACCCTTTGATGTACCGTAATATGTGTCTTTGTTCCATGTTTATCATATTTTGTTCTGAACTCAGCTCTGATACCAAGCTGTAACGCCCCACTCCAAGACCCTCATTAGCAAAGAGTATTACAAGGTAACATTGTCTGCTAATGCGGAGAATAGAGCTGGTTAGGAGCGACCATCTATAGCCTTGTCTTAATTATCTATTGAATACGCCGCCAATGCCACTTCTTACTTAAATGGATCGACATCTCCAATAAATACTTAATACAAAGCCATAGGTGGCTGAAGGATCTATCAGAATAAAATATAACAACTCGAATGTAACACACATCACAGAACAATAGATCATCACATATATTTACACATATACAGATACATTACAGAGTTTACAAAATGATACATGTTAAGTGGTAAAGAAAACCACAATATACAGACGAGTCAATAGAATACATATCAGAGTTACAGACAAAAAGGACTACACAAAAAGCTATAACAAAATGGAGCTAGCGGAATAGTCCATGCGGAAGCAAAATAGGCTAAGTCCAATGCACCTAACCTGAAACATCTCGGTCTGACCCGAGTATAAAATACATGGGTCAGTCTGGCTAACAAATCAGTTAGATATACTAAATGATAATGAACATACAAAGTCACAAAGTACCACAAATATCTCCAAAAGAGATAATCAAATCATCTAACATAAGACGAATCAAAACAAACCTCATATCATAGGCAACTCAAATAAACAAAGGACATACATGCCCCAAAACAAGCCAAAAGGGAAATAACAATTACCAACAAAGGTAACACAAGTTTCCACAAGGTAATCGCTATATATCGTGTGGTTCAAAGAACCTACCCTGAAAGGCGATACACTAGGGAAATATAATTGTCAAAGAAAAAAAAGATTCTCGAGCTCAGTACTGTATAACAAGGATCCATACGCCCGAAGGCAGCCCGAAGGCAACGCCCGAAGGCAACGCCCGAAGGCAACGCCCGAAGGCAACGCCCGAAGGCAACGCCAAAAGGCAATGCCCGAAGGCAACACCCGAAGGCAACAAACCGCAATGGCGGTACTGGACACCACTGTCCGGCGGAATGTGTCACAACTCTCAGAAAAGAACCTGAAAAATGTTAACGTGAGTCTCATACCACACGTTCGCACTAAACGGTTTACTAACCGTTAGTCAATTTCACACTCAAAGCAGTACAAAGTTCACCTCATCTCATCGGTAAACCAGACCCAGAGGTCAAAACGGTCAAACGAATAGATTAGGAATTAACTGAAAAGATAAACGCACGTGTTCATAGCACGCGTTTTATTTAATCATTTAATTCTCCTCCCTCTTCGCTCGAAGTGCAAAATTGTGTGTGTGTTTTAAATAGAAATTATAAATTGGAGAAACGAGCTTTTAATACAATTTGAAAAGATCATTTTATATAAAACCCGTGTATGAAATCAAAAAGGAATTATCAAAGTCAAAAATGCAATAACAACTGATTGGAATCGACACGAATCGATTGAAATTGGAAACCAAGCAAAATAGGCAAAAACAAGCAGGTCAGTCGACTAACTACAGAGGCCAGTCGACTGATCCAAAAACTCGAAAATTCCATTTCCTGTAGTCAATCGACTGACTGCAGAGGCCAGTCGACTGACTGCAGGAAACAGTGACTCCCTGTTTCTGCAGACAGCCCCAGGAACACTTATTTGCTACAGCCAGTCGACTGACTGTGGAGGGCCAGTCGACTGACTAGCACTGGGGCTGTTTTTCAGCCTATCCAAATGAAGAGCAACTCTTCCAATTTTTGATCGGACGAGCAATGGCGCTAGGGGTTTATGCCAATCGACAACCCAGCCCTATTGGCTCTTTAATACACCTCCATAAACATGATCAAACATCAAAGCTATGATTTTTAGAGTTTTTGACTTCAAAACACCAAAAATTGAAATGTTCACCAAATCGATTCAAACCAAAAGCAAATGATCATGAATAAGTGTTAGGAATTCATACCTAACATCAATGATATCAAGAGAAGTAGATGTGAGTTCAAAACTCACCTTTTTAACTCAAAAACAAAGATGAGAAGTGTAACGACCCGTATTTTACGGATCGAAAAGTTCGTTAAAATCTGGAATTTTAGCATTTTCAAGTCAGTTCAGATTTTAGGCATAATTTGTCTAAGTCTTAGGTCGTGAACGACCTAAGAGCTAAATCGTGACCGACCTAAGAATGTTGGGGTTGGTGACCTAAAGGTTTGGAGTTAGGTCGCGTGAGTTGTTAGGTCGTTGGGTTTTGCCTAAGAGCTAGGTCGCGTGAGTTGTTTTGTAGTGTAAGTTGTTAGGTCGCTAAGGTAATTAAAGTGTTAGGTCGCGTGATTCTGAAGTCATAAGCCGTGTTTAGTTGTGAGCTGTTAAGTCGCGTGGGCCTATAGGTCGTATGGATGCGGTTCTTCTAAGTGCTAAGTCGTAGGTCACGCGCATTCTTAAGTCGTAGGCTGGTAGAGTTAAGTCGAAGCCTTTAAGTCGTTGAAGCGCCTGAGTTGTTAGGTCGCAGATGTTCTTGTTAGGTCGCTGGGTTTTGTTAAGTCGTAGGGGGCTTAGGTCGTAAGTCGGAAACGACTTAAGGAGATAACCAAATTTCGACTTAAGGAATTTCTGCTATAAATAGGATGGGTTTTTCTCACTTTTTGGGATCCGGATTTTGAAGCGACGAAGTGTTGCCATTTTGAGAGCTCGACTTCTACACTTCTTCACTTCTTTTCTCCACTCTAATCTAGTGCTTCCTTTCATCCAAATCAAAGATCAAGATTGAAGATTCAAGAGCTTAGATTGAAGATCTTCATCTTTTCAAGAGAGATTTCTTCGTTTGAAGCGGATTCGTGATAGATCAAGCTTGATCCTTCGCTGTCCAGACCTGAAGTGTGTTGATTTGAGGTTGTTTAGGTGATTTGGTGAGTGGTGATTATCTCTCACACGGATCCAAAGGAGTATATCGGATTGTTGGCTTGATTTGGTGTTAAAATAGTGATTTCCATGCATTTTCTTCATCCTAAGTGTAGATCCATATAGATCCATTGTTCATGATGATGTTACATCCATTTTATCATATGTTAACCTATCAAGTTCATTCATCAAGTTTGTAGAGATATAATTCATGTTTTCATGCTTATTGGACTTTCAACTCTTTAATTACGAAAATGCCATTATTGTTATAATTGTCTACTTAGATCATATTTGAATGCTTGATTGCTTGGATTGATGTTTGATTTGATTGATTGTTATGAACTAGATAATTGATGATTAGATTTAGATCGAAGATGATTCAAAAGCTAAGGGAAAACCTCTTGAATTGGGAAAGCTGCTCGTGGCATATGTAGCGGGATGATGAAGCTCTTATGCATAGATTTGATGATGTGACGTTGAGATGAGGCTTTGTGAGGATGTAATGAAGCAAGGCATCATGTGATGAAGACTTGGTCTAATCCAGACGGGATCATTCCAAGCACGTTGGTAACTCGGTGATATGATTCGAGTTAAGGGTAATGGATGCTTGAGAAGTGCTTGAGCTAGTATGGAAATAGTCGTCAAGGAGGATGACTAGGAGGCTTGGATAGCATCGTTGTTGAAGGTTCTAGCAGACTCAAAGCAAGGGTACGTTTGGGCAGTTGCGAAAATCCCAACGACAATGGATTGATGGTCGAGTACCCTGGGTAGTTGCGAAAATCCTTGGCACGGGCTGCGACGATGTGCGGAGTTTTGTCTAGAACCGGGGTTTCCATTAGCCCTTGACGGACGGCTGAAAGAATGTGCCGGTCATTCAATTAACGGTGATATCGAAGCAATGATAACAGTGATAGCCAGAGTCATGGATGTTTGGTTGTATCGTCATTCGGATTCAAGAGCGGTATTTTCTGGGTGCTTATCTGATTTAGGCCTTGGTACTTGGAAAACATCGCCCTTGACTCGAATGATTATTATTTTACTTTAAATTGTATGCTTTGCTGTGTTGCTTCTGCTTAGTGTGTGTCTGGGGGCTATCACTGTAGAAAGAGGTGGAGTGGGAGGGTTGTATTCCTATTCCTTTTTCCTTTGTACTCTTTTGGTATGTTGTTAGTTAATCTACTGCTCACTAAGACTGTTGTCTGACTCAAGGCTTTATGTTTTAATTCTTATTGCCTTGGGCTGTTCGTCCATTTTGGGACGGGCAGACTAGGTAGCAGGTGACAGGTGCTGTTCTCTTCTCACGATGCTGATATCGAAGACGAGCTAGAGGGTTGCATATTATCTTCTTATTATATGTACTGGATGTTCCGCTGTTTTGTATTCTCTGAGAGATATGTAGTGAGGCTTGATGTATTGACTACTTGGATGTTTGTATTCAACTATTATGGAGTTTTATACGATGGCATTTTGTTCTGTAAAGCTTCACTATATATATATATTCTATTGTATTTTGTCCATGCGCTGTGAGTAATACGATAGATTCAGTTGTTTAATTTACCTTGACAATCGTCCATGGTCGCCTGGCACACTTTGCAGCGCACTTTCTCTAGATTCGGTGCAGGGGTCATGGGCGGTCGTCTCATTTGGTATCAGAGCATTAGTTAATCGATTTTACCCAACGCTCGCCGTCATAACTACGTATGAGAGACGTAATTGTATTTTGATGGATGAATACTATATATAATATAGTAGCTTAGTAGGGTTTGAGTCCTTTATGCAGTTGTTTCTCTAGATGTTCTAATCATTCCTTTTTATAGATATTGAGAATGAGTCGAAGAGGGAGACCAGCTGCTAGGGAAGGCCGTGCTACTGAAGAGACTGCTGATTATGCAGCCATGTTCGAAGCTATGATGACTTCGATCATGAGAAGGATACCAGTTCCGGGGGCAGCTGTAGATGTTGGAGTTCAAGTCCAAACTCCAAAACCAGTGGATTTTGCTAAGTTGTGCAAGGATTATACTGCTCTTGGAGGGAGGGTTTTCTTGGGAATAGAATCAACCATTGAAGTCCAGAGATGGATCGATGCTTGTAGAAGGATCTTTGGTGATTTGGGAATTGATGATGCAACTAAGAGGAAGTTGGCATCAAGGCAGCTTCAAGGGAGAGCTTCTGATTGGTGGAACTCTATTACCATCGATACTCCGGAGGAAGAGATTACTTGGGAGCAATTCCAAGCTAGATTTGAAGCTAAGTTCATTTCTACAGCGCAGAAGTCTGTTCTGTTCAAGAGGTTTGTGGAGCTCAAGCAAGGAGGAAGATCTGTTCTTGAGTATGTTTCTGAGTTTGAAGCTTTGTCCAAGTATGCCCGGTCATATATTGAGTCTGCATATCAGAAGAATGAGAAGTTTGTGACAGGCTTGGACAGTTATCTGGGAAGACAGTTGGTGGATCATTTGGACGATTCATTTGAGAAGCTTGTGGAGAAAGCTCTCAGGCATGAGAGTCTGTTTCCTAAGGAAGGATCTGTTGTTGCTGTGACCAGGGAAGAGTCTAAACCCCAGCAGGGTGGAAACAAGAAGAGGAAGCAGCAGCAGCAGAAGGGTAAGGATGGCCAGAAGAAGCCGAAAGGCGAGGTGACTTGCTACAACTGTCAGCAGAAAGGCCATCTCTCCAGGGATTGCAAGAATCCGAAAGCGCCAGTGAAGTGCCACAACTGTGACAAGCCGGGGCATTTCAGGAAGAATTGTCCAGAACCGAGAAGGGACAAGCAGATTGTGTAGGCTTATGCTTTGGGAGCTGTTCCGTCGTCTTCAAAAGCTCCTACCGCAGAAGAGAAGGGAAAGAGTGTGGTGGTTCAAGGTACTCTTTTCCTATGTGGTGTTCCAGTTAGAGTTCTGTTTGATACTGGAGCGTCGCATTCGTTTGTTTTTAATGAACTCGTAGGCCGGTTAGGTTTGGAACCGGATATTGTTGATAGGCCATTGGTTGTGACTAATCCAGTTGGGGGTTCATCTTGTTTGTGTATGTTATGCCGTGGTCTGATTGTGTCGAGTCATGGTTGCTCTTTTGTTTGTGATTGCTTTGTTCTGAACTTTGCGGGGTTCGGAATTATTCTGGGTATGGACTGGCTTAGGAAGTATGCGGCAAAGGTTGATTGCGAGAGGTTGGAAGTGACAGTCGAGAATGTGGAGGGGCGAAAGGTTGTAATACAATGTAGGCATGAAGAAGGCGTCTTCATGAGCTTCATGTATTCGCTAGTTGTTCCATGGGATGGACTGTCATCAGTACCGATCGCTAATGGATTCGAGGATGTCTTTGACGAAGTCAAAGGGTTGCCGCCGCATAGAGAGATCGAGTTTCGTATAGATCTAGTTGAAGGAGCCAGACCTGTTGTGATGCCTCTTAGGCGGATGGCGCCTAGGGAACAGCAGGAGTTGAGGGTGCAAGTTGATGACCTTTTACAGAAAGGATTCATTCGGCGTAGTGTGTCCGAGTGGGGTGCACCAGTTGTGTTTGCAACCAAGGCAGATGGGTCGTTGAGATTGTGCGTCGATTATCGTGAGCTGAATAAGGTGACTAAGAAGAACAAGTATCCATTGCCGAGAATAGATGACTTGTTTGATCAGCTTCACGAAGCCAAGGTGTTTTCTCAGATGGATTTGGCAACGGGATTTCACCAGTTGAGAGTGGCTAAGGATAGTGTGCCGAAGACTGCTTTTCGGACACCATCGGGTTTCTATGAGTGGCTGGTAATGCCGTTTGGATTGACTAACGCGCCAGCATATTTTGTGGATCTTATGAATAGAGTGTTCAGAGATCAGTTGAATAAGTTCGTACTTGTGTTCGTGGATGATATTCTGATTTATTCCAGAACGAAAGAAGAGCACAAGACGCACTTGCGTATTGTTTTGGAAATCTTGCGGAAGCATAAGCTGAAGGCTAAGTTTTCGAAGTGTCACTTCTGGAAGAGTGAAGTGAGGTTCTTAGGCCATGTTATCTCTGGAAATGGAATAGCGGTTGATCCCGCTAAGGTGGCAGCAATCCAGGATTGGGTTAGACCTAAGAATGCATCTGATGTGAGAAGTTTTCTTGGATTAGCAGGATATTATCGATGGTTTATCAAAGACTTCTCCAAGGTAGCTGCACCGTTAACAGGATTGACGAAAAAGAACCAAGTGTTCAGTTGGGATGCTAAGTGTGAGCAAGCTTTCGGAATCCTGAAAGAGAGATTGACGAGTGCTCCTGTTTTGACTATTCCTAGTGGGAATGATGAGATGGTGGTTTACACCGATGCATGTGGTACTGGACTTGGAGCAGTGCTGATGCAGAGGGATAAAGTTGTTGCGTATGCAAGTCGACAACTGAAGCCGCATGAAAGGAATTACCCGACTCATGATTTGGAGTTAGCGGCGATTGTATTTGCTCTGAAGATGTGGAGACATTATCTGTTGGGAGTTCGATTCGAGTTGTTTACAGATCATAAGTCGTTGAAGTATCTTTTCTCCCAAAAGGATTTGAATCTTCGGCAGCAACGTTGGCTAGAGTTTTTGGCATCATATGATTTTGGTATAGCTTATACTCTGGGAAAAGGTAACGCAGTGGCAGATGCGTTGAGTAGAAGACATGCAGGATTAGGAGCCATGTTTTCAGAATGGAAGAGTCTCGAGTATTTAGCTGGATTTGACTTCAGGCCTAGATGTGAATTGGAACCTGAGATGTTGGCAAACTTATCGATAAGACCTTCTCTTGTGGAAAGGATTGGTGAGAGCCAAAAGCGAGACGATAAGCTTGTCAAGATTATCCGTGAATTGGGATCTTGATTGGATCAAGAAAAGGATAAAGGATTCGAGGTCGATCGAGAGGGTTGGCTTCGGAAGCAAGGACGACTAGTTGTTCCCGATATAGATGAATTGAGGAGTGAAGTTCTGAAGGAAAGCCATCACTCGAAGTTGACAATTCATCCAGGTGGAAATAAGATGTATCGGGATATGAAGAGAACCTACTACTGGGAAGGTATGAAGAAGGATGTTGGAAATTTTATTTCCAAGTGTATGAACTGCCAGTTGGTGAAAGCCGAACAGAAGAAGCCAAGTGGATTGCTTCAGCCATTAGAAGTTCCTACATGGAAGTGGGAGCAGATATCGATGGATTTTATTGATGGACTACCTAGAACAAGAACGGGAAATGAAGGGATTTGGGTCATTGTAGATCGTCTGACTAAGAGCGCAAGATTCATTCCTGTTCGATCGACTAGGACTGCATCAAAGTTGGCTGAGTTGTATGTTAAGTGGATAGTTCGATTCCATGGTATTCCGAAGAGTATAGTGAGCGATCGAGACCCATTGTTCACTAGTGGATTTTGGAAGAGCTTCCAAGAAGTTTTGGGAACCGAGTTGTGTTTGAGTACAGCTTATCACCCTCAAACAGATGGTCAGACCGAGAGAGTCAACCGAGTTTTGGAATATCTCCTTAGAGCATGTGTTTTGGACTTCGGAGGATCATGGGAAGATCACCTTCATTTGGTGGAGTTTGCATACAACAACAGTTACCAGTCTAGTATTGGTATGGCACCGTATGAGGCATTGTATGGAAGACCGTGTAACTCTCCGACATGTTGGTTGGAAACTGGAGAAAAGCTGATACTTGGGCCAGAGATGATTCGGCAGACTTCAGATTGTATAGAGATCATTCGGCAACGAATGAAGGCAGCCCAAGACCGTCAGAAGAGTTATGCTGATAAGCGTCGAAAGGATTTGGAATTCGACGTAGGAGATATGGTTTTTGTAAAGATTTCTCCACTGAAGAATGTTATCCGATTCGGGAGGAAAGGAAAATTGACTCCGAGATTTGTTGGACCATTCCCGATCATCGAGCGAATTGGAAAGCTCGCCTATAGACTAGAATTACCAGAGAAGATGTCGAGTGTGCACAATGTTTTTCATGTATCGTATCTACGGAAGTATGTGCACGACTCGAATACAGTGGTTTCTGTCGATAGCTATGAAGATTTCGAAGTTGATCCAGTCGATAGAAGACCTCGTAAGCCGCTTTGTGTTGTTGAAACCGACACGAAACAGCTTAGGAGGAAGATAGTTAAGTTGCTCAAGATACAATGGAGTGATGATGATAACGACTGTACGTGGGAGGTGGAAGAGAGGATGAAGGCAGCTCATTCTGAACTCTTCAAGGTATGGCCCTAAGGTGTCGTCTCATCTCGCGATATTGTAACTTGTTCTAAGTCTTAGAATTCTGTACGCTAAGCTAGAATTGGATGCATGGTTTGTTGATTGCTATGGATGGTAGGCGTACAGAATAGCCTTTGATTGCTTTGTTGCTTGGAATTTCGGGGACGAAATTCCTAAGGGGGAGAGAATGTAACGACCCGTATTTTACGGATCGAAAAGTTCGTTAAAATCTGGAATTTTAGCATTTTCAAGTCAGTTCAGATTTTAGGCATAATTTTTCTAAGTCTTAGGTCGTGAACGACCTAAGAGCTAAGTCGTGACCGACCTAAGAATGTTGGGGTTGGTGACCTAAAGGTTTGGAGTTAGGTCGCGTGAGTTGTTAGGTCGCTGGGTTTTGCCTAAGAGCTAGGTCGCATGAGTTGTTTTGTAGTGTAAGTTGTTAGGTCGCTAAGGTAATTAAAGTGTTAGGTCGCGTGATTCTTAAGTCGTAAGCCGTGTTTAGTTGTGAGCTGTTAAGTCGCGTGGGCCTATAGGTCGTATGGATGTGGTTCTGCTAAGTGCTAAGTCGTAGGTCACGCGCATTCTTAAGTCGTAGGCTGGTAGAGTTAAGTCGAAGCCTTTAAGTCGTTGAAGCGCCTGAGTTGTTAGGTCGCAGATGTTCTTGTTAGGTTGCTGGGTTTTGTTAAGTCGTAGGGGGGCTTAGGTCGTAAGTCGGAAACGGCTTAAGGAGATAACCAAATTTCGACTTAAGGAATTTCTGCTATAAATAGGATGGGTTTTTCTCACTTTTTGGGATCCGGATTTTGAAGCGACGAAGTGCTGCCATTTTGAGAACTCGACTTCTACACTTCTTCACTTCTTTTCTCCACTCTAATCCAGTGCTTCTTTTCATCCAAATCAAAGATCAAGATTGAAGATTCAAGAGCTTAGATTGAAGATCTTCATCTTTTCAAGAGAGATTTCTTCGTTTGAAGCGGATTCGTGATAGATCAAGCTTGATCCTTCGCTGTCCAGACCTGAAGCGTGTTGATTTGAGGTTGTTTAGGTGATTTGGTGAGTGGTGATTATCTCTCACACGGATCCAAAGGAGTATATCGGATTGTTGGCTCGATTTGGTGTTAAAATAGTGATTTCCATGCATTTTCTTCATCCTAAGTGTAGATCCATATAGATCCATTGTTCATGATGATGTTACATCCATTTTATCATATGTTAACCTATCAAGTTCATTCATCAAGTTTGTAGAGATATAATTCATGTTTTCATGCTTATTGGACTTTCAACTCTTTAATTACGAAAATGCCATTATTGTTATAATTGTCTACTTAGATCATATTTGAATGCTTGATTGCTTGGATTGATGTTTGATTTGATTGATTGTTATGAACTAGATAATTGATGATTAGATTTAGATCGAAGATGATTCAAAAGCTAAGGGAAAGGCTCTTGAATTGGGAAAGCTGCTCGTGGCATATGTAGCGGGATGATGAAGCTCTTATGCATAGATTTGATGATGTGACGTTGAGATGAGGCTTTGCGAGGATGTAATGAAGCGAGGCATCATGTGATGAAGACTTGGTCTAATCCAGACGGGATCATTCCAAGCACGTTGGTAACTCGGTGATATGATTCGAGTTAAGGGTAATGGATGCTTGAGAGGTGCTTGAGCTAGTATGGAAATAGTCGTCGAGGAGGATGACTAGGAGGCTTGGATAGCATCGTTGTTGAAGGTTCTAGCAGACTCAAAGCAAGGGTACTTTTGGGCAGTTGCGAAAATCCCAACGACAATGGATTGATGGTCGAGTACCCTGGGTAGTTGCGAAAATCCTTGGCACGGGCTGCGACGACGTGCGGAGTTTTGTCTAGAACCGGGGTTTCCATTAGCCCTTGACGGACGGCTGAAAGAATGTGCCGGTCATTCAATTAACGGTGATATCGAAGCAATGATAACAGTGATAGCCAGAGTCATGGATGTTTGGTTGTATCGTCATTCGGATTCAAGAGCGGTATTTTCTGGGTGCTTATCTGATTTAGGCCTTGGTACTTGGAAAACATCGCCCTTGACTCGAATGATTATTATTTTACTTTAAGTTCTATGCTTTGCTGTGTTGCTTCTGCTTAGTGTGTGTCTGGGGGCTATCACTGTAGAAAGAGGTGGAGTGGGAGGGTTGTATTCCTATTCCTTTTTCCTTTGTACTCTTTTGGTATGTTGTTAGTTAATCTACTGCTCACTAAGACTGTTGTCTGACTCAAGGCTTTATGTTTTAATTCTTATTGCCTTGGGCTGTTCGTCCATTTTGGGACGGGCAGACTAGGTAGCAGGTGACAGGTGCTGTTCTCTTCTCACGATGCTGATATCGAAGACGAGCTAGAGGGTTGCATATTATCTTCTTATTATATGTACTGGATGTTCCGCTGTTTTGTATTCTCTGAGAGATATGTAGTGAGGCTTGATGTATTGACTACTTGGATGTTTGTATTCAACTATTATGGAGTTTTATACGATGGCATTTTGTTCTGTAAAGCTTCACTATATATATATTCTATTGTATTTTGTCCATGCGCTGTGAGTAATACGATAGATTCAGTTGTTTAATTTACCTTGACAATCGTCCATGGTCGCCTGGCACACTTTGCAGCGCACTTTCTCTAGATTCGGTGCAGGGGTCATGGGCGGTCGTCTCAAGAAGCACAAACACAAGGAAAAGATCAACCACTCTTCACTACAACTCCACAAGCTTCAATCTAAGATCAAAACAAGTATTTCCTAAATTAGGGTTTAGGAATTTTCTGAAATTAGAGAGGAAAAGAGATGGAGAAGATGAAGATGGAGCTTACCTTAGCTTTCTTTGAATTTGGAGCAAGAATTTGTAGTTTGCAATTGAATCTAGGGTTTTGAATTTTAATTTCCCATTCCTCTCCCCATTTTCAGTTGTGCAAGAGAAAAAGAAATGAAATGAGAATGAATGGAGAGGAGAGGGGCTGAGTTAGGATATATGATGAGTTGGGTCAAACCCAAATCCAAAAAGCCCAACAGAAAATAGCAAAATTCAACTCACTCCAAACATATCGAAGGTTATACTCAAAAAAGTCGCAAACTCCATTTTGGACTCAATGGAAGTGGTCCCAAGTCCTAATTCGACCGTTTGCAAAAAGTAGCCTTTCTGACTTTAATCCGACTAACGACGTTATATTTAAAAAATATTTAAATATAAAATCGTAAAATATGCGGGTTGTTACATCCAGACAAGAGATCATTTGGTTTGGAATCAATTCACCTTGAGAAGAATATTGGTTTAAAACACATTCGGTTTAATCTAAAATCACTTTTGGAAAAGATTTAATTAATTAAATAAATAAATCAGTTTAAACCCTAATTAAATCTTAATTAATCCAAAATAAATAAAAATTAAATCATAATTAAACTCTAATTGGAATTAATGAACTTAGTTAGGCCATAATTAACTTCCTAATGCATCTTGATTAAGGTTAAATCAAATCATTATTAGTTAAACCTTATTAATTAAAATATTAATTAAATAATCACTTAATTAAATAATAATTGATTAATTAATTAATTTAATTAAATAATTATTAACCATTAATTACTTCTTAACCATGTTAAATACCAGTTAAAACTTAATTAATCAAATAATAGTCATTAACTTAACTTAAGTGTTGATTAATTACTAATTACCTTCTTATCTACTATTTAAGGCTAATCACCTTTTTATTTAACTAATTAATTAAATAATTTAACTACGTAACTTAATTACTTTTAATTACTAATAAAGTTTGGTTTGAAAACTTTTACAAAACAATTTCAAATTAAAACTACTTGAAACTAAAATCAATAAATTTCGTCGAACTACATCCATAGCAATTATCTCTATGGGCGCAGTTCGCGCTAACATATTCTGGGAAAACCACTTCACAACCCCTTACTTTTTATTTCATGGTTTGAAACATTCTTTAGAAAAAATTTAAAGAAAAAAAAACTTTTGAAACTAAAGCTACAAACTTTAATCCGTTTTGAAACTTTAAACTTCGAAAACAACTTCGATTCCAACCGGATCTCAAATCCGTTGCAATTACACAAACTAGCTAACTTTATTTTCTAAACTCATGCCATAGCTCATGTTTTACAATCAACACATTACTAACACAAACCATCTTCATCATAGGTTGCAAGTATACATCCATATATTAATGCTTACTAACTTTATAATACAACATCGATTTCCATAACCAAATCAAGCTATAACAAACCATCCAAATCATAATCAAACCACATGGTTACCATTCAACTTTTACACTATATTATCATTATAATAATGACATAATAATAAAGTAAAAACTTTTCCAAAATAAGGTAGTTTACTTACCGAAATTCCACGGATTCAACTCTAACTTTCACTAGACCTTGTTAATGACCCTAGAGCTCGAAAAGGAAGTTGCTTTCTTGGATTTTTGGCTACTAATAGGCTTGGCCTGATGGTCTATTAGCTTGGCCTGGGGTGTAGGGTGGGAATGTGGGTAGTTTCTTGATGGAGGAGGGTGTGTAAGGTGATAGAGAAGGGTTTTAGCTAAGGAAAAAGTGTTTTGAAGTGGAAAAACTTGATTTTTTCCTAACTTTTGCAAACTATAGAAGCCAGGGATATTTTGGAGAGGAAGTTATAGAAAGTGAAGAGGAGAAATAAAATGATAATGTGTGTGTGTGGATGTATATTTATAGGCAAAAATATTTGGAGAAAATTACTAAATTACCCTTTAATGATTTAACATAATATGTCATGATATTTGAAAAGTCACACACCTTCCTACCCCTCTCTCTTGTCACATCCCCCTCCTTCTCTAGTCAAATCCTTATGCTCATGATGACTAGTGATGTCGAATTAAATATTAAGATATGACAACACTTAATAATATATATTTATATATAATGTTTATTATTTTTAAAGTTATGAATTGTCACATCACCTATTAATTATAATTAACATAAGATAATATATTCCTAAGTGTATTATTATTTAGTTAATTATCTACTATATATGTGTACATATGGTGCACAAAGATGAACAACACTCACGACAACTTTCCGGTGTCGAAAGGTCGAAATTTCGGAAAACGTTCTTCGGTCGCATTTTCTATTTTTCTACGAACTATTTAATTTGGTAAAAAAAATTTGAAAATGATTTTTCCCTTATTATTAATTTAAAAAATGAGTTTATTTATTAATAAAAATTTATTTATTGACTTCATAATATATATATATATATATATATAATTGCCTGGTTAAAGCGACCAAACCCTGGGTCGTTACAGACTACCTACTTAAAATGTGTTAAGGGGGATCAATGTAAAGCCTTAACGCTATTTTAATACTTTACTTTACTGATAGGCACTACATATATAGCATATCTTACTACATATAGATAGTTTGACGGATCCTTAGGAGATGGAAAATCCCGTAACATCTCTTAAGTTATTGCACTCACGTTGTACACTTGATAGGAGATGGAAAATCCCGTAAACATCTCTAAAGCTATTACACTCATATTTTACTTGTTATTGATTTAACTTACATAAGAACTTTTAGTTTTGACTCGAGTGTTTTGTCTTTTCATTACGCTCGGGTCAGCCTGAGTATTTCAGTGTTTGAAGACATTATTCCTTGAACATGAAGATGGAGTTTACTAGACCGTATTTACTATTATTATTCCACTGCATTATTTTGGTATGTTGTTGATTATACTCTGATTATGTTGTAAAAATTTAAATCAAATGTATATTATAAAATAGCTTCATGAACTATTTATTTGATTATTATATTTTGTCATTCCGTTGCGAGATTATGTGTATTGCTTTCCTTCTTTTCTCTATTTTCTTATTAAACCCCATTGATAATCTGTCCTTTTAAATGGTTTGAGTTAGACATGTGTGGTTTATTGTCGACTTAAATCATCCAAAAAGGTGGGTCGTCACAGGTTTACTTTGGCAAAAGATTTTGACTTTAAGTTGACTACCAATTACAGTGATACTAACCTTCTGTGGGAACTGGGCCAACCCACAAAGGAGTTAAAGGGTAAATTTCAGAAAAAAAAAATTTTGGATCTGTTGGGCCTATGAAGTCTAAAGAGATTTTAGATCTAATCTAAAAGGTGTTTTAAATAAAATCCTTTGTTTTATTTGATTGGTTTGAAAAAGTTTGAATTTGATACTTACATAAACTAGAGTATATCAAACATACCCTCATATATATATTTATATGTGATTATTACTTGTTAAATTTAATTTAGGGAAGGAAACCTTTCATTTCCTTCTCTTAACTTATTCAATTAATGAGGGGATGTATGGTTTTAATTAGAGAGAGAAAACTTTTCATTTCTTTCCTTTAATTAAATTGGATAATTTATTAAATGACATTAATGATATTTCCATAAATTAGAGTATATCAAACATACTCTTATATATGTATCTATGTTTGACTGTTACCTGTTAAATTTAATTAAGAGAATGAAACCTTTCATTTCCTTCTCTTAACTTATTCGATTAATGAGGGGTGTATGGTTTTAATTAGAGAGAGAAAACTTTTCATTTCTTTCTGTTTAATTAAATTGAATAATTTATTAAATGACATTAGTGACCAAAATTATACTCAACAAATGTTGTAAGTATATCCAAATATACTCTAGTGTAAATTGTGTAAGTGCAACATATCATATCGTGTACATAGTTAATGTGTACAAGTTTGGGTGTTGGGATTTACACCGCAAAGGCACATTTACCATTTTTATATGCATTGGCTGTCCAAAACATTGTTTAAAATTATATGTATATCTATATCTATAAATGTGTTTAAATATATTTCATATATATATATATATATATTGTTAATGAATCCTTTAGAAAATCTAAATTAATTCAACGAAGACAACTATTATGAATTCAAGATTTATTGCCGAACATGTAATGATTTGATTTAGTAAAACAATCAAAAAATAGATCTTAATATGTAAATCCAAATATAACCCATATGTATATATTAATAATTTAAAGTAATATAAAATATAGATACTTTATAAATAATAATAATTTTCCAAAAGTATATTTTATTTAATAACAAATATTATGTTCATTTATACGTCGATACAATTTTCCTTTATTATTAGTATGTATAGTTATAAAATATGTAATTTTTTAATATTTTTGAAACCTTTTATTGTAAAATATTTTAAAATTATTTTAACATACACACACATGTATGTATGTATGTATGTCTATGTATGTATGTATATGTATATGTATATGTATATGTATATGTATATGTATATGTGTGTGTGTATGTAAATATATGTATGTATGTATCTTACAATAGAAAACCAACTTTGAATCAATAGAAACTATCATTGACAATTGAACAAATAAAAATACAAATAAACAAATTAATTACTAGATCTATATTTAGATAAAAATTCAATAGAAATTGTCAATGAAAATCATTTATAGAAATTATCAACATCAAATCAAAACCAACTTAAATGATAAATGTTGTAATACTTCGAGATCTACACTTATATATTTATAAGGGATAACAAGTGCATATATAAATCCATTAGAATGAATCAACCACTAGATCTAGAATATCATGGCATATATAGATTAAAACTAATTGAATTCACCTTGTTGATGTTCCCTTTTTATTTGCACCTTAAATGAAGGAAGCTTCTAGTCAGATTGAATCACGTCTAGAAATTGCCACGATTTGATACATCACTTTTGTATTTATTTGATTGGATTTTGTTTTGGCAATCTTTTGTTACTTGGAGACCATGAATGTTCGACCATGGATGTTAATAATTGAAGTTGGGCTAGGGTTTAAAAGGACAGTGATTAAGAGAGGCAAGTAAATGAAAGTTAAGGTATTTATAGAGGGAATGCAACAACGTGCACCCCAATGGGCCCGAATTTTTGCTAAATCGAAACCCAAGTCCATCAAAATACAGATCATTGGTTTGGTATCCTGCAAATAAAAAAATAAATGCATATCAGAGCACTATTGAAATAACTCATAGCCAAATAGTAAAGTATTATAAATCATATAGTTATGACCAAGATTGACACTTTCAATATCTAGTGTCCTTGTTAGTGCCGAGCATGCTTAAGGAAACCTGATCTTCTACTGTTCCCGCATTACACCGGTACCTGTACCTCTAAAGCTATCCTGTGGGTTGTAATGAGGAGGGGATCAGAACAATGTTCTGATGACTGGTGAATTATACATTTTACACATAACGCTAGTTTATGCCGATTGTCTTCCATTACATGTTATGTCTTTTAATTTTACTTAGTCAACGCGACTCCACATACGCGTATGATACGCCCCATCTACCCGAAGTAGACCATAACTACATACATATATACATATATAATACACACACAGATATGTTAAGAACTGGGCCAGCCCGCAGCGGAAGAAATGGGTAAATTTCAAAAAAATTAGTTATTTTTTATCTTTAATGGGCCTATGAAGTCTAAATCTACTTAGAACTTTTCTAAGTTTCTTTTAAATAAAATCAATATTTTATTTAATTTTATAAATAAAGTTTTACTTTAATTTAATGTGTATGTAAATTAGAGCATATCAAATATACTCTTATGTACATATCTGTGTTTAACAATAACTTATTAAATTTATTTAGAGACGAAAACTTTTCATTTCCTCTCTTAAATTATTCATTTACTAACTGGCATAAATTCATTTAGATAAGGAAACTTTTCATTTCCTTCCTCTTAAATTATTCAATTAATGAGGGATCGTAAACTTAGTTAGAGAATGAAACTTTTCATTTCCCTCTCTTAATTAAATTAAATAATTGATTAATGAAATAACATTAATGACTAATCTAAATATGATATGAATTGTAAATATATTCATAGTAAATACTGTGTAAGTGTAACGTATAGGGAGTGTGCATAGTCAGTGGTAATTGATATGTATACATAAAATAAAAAAGAACAATTTGAATAGTTATTACATAGGAATTGAAATGGAAATAAATAAGGGATGACAAGAGTGATTGATACAATTTTTCTTTTAGTAAACTTAATTAATGCGACATATTGATGACAATCAATAGGTACAATAATGTAAGAATATAGAAGGTAAACAATGAATTGTATGTATACATTATTATCTTAATTAAAAAAGTGAAATGATTTCATACTATGACAATATATGTAATGTAAAGAAAAATAAATTTTATATGAACACATACAAGTAGATCCAAATATGTATATATGGAATTCAATCAAATCTTCCTAATAATACAAATTAGATAGTTATTACAGTCAATTTCAAAACTTCGATTTGTTGTTAAAATTCCTTTTATTCATATGTATATATCTAATGCAATAAAAAGTGAAAGTAATACATGCATACATACATATATACATTAAAATTCAAAACTAAAATTACACTTTGTTATGAAAGATTAGAGTATAGATCTACAATTGAAACATTGTATTGACTCCATATAAATTTCATTTTTAACCTTAAATATAATTCTATTAATTAACATGAAAATGTAAATTTCCAAATTTAAGGAAATGGAATTTAAATTAAATGTTAAAACATAGAACTAAAATAAAAAATTGTATTTTAACATATATAGATTTAGCTTCAATTTAATAAAGTAAAGAAAAGCAGCTAATCAATTTGAACATGTAAACATTCAGATCTAAAGAATTACACTTTAATTAGAAATTTTTAAAACATAGATTAACACTTAAATATTGTTTTAAAACATAAACAAATTTAATTTTGATCTATCAAATGAAAACTCAATCATGTCATTTAACAAATAATTCAATCTTTCATAAACAATTTTTTTTTAATTAAGCAAGACAATAATACATCATACAAATTATGAAAGTAAAATTAAATTTCCATCAAACATGGCTTTGCCAAAAAAAATTCCATAAAACATTGCAAAATCACTATCTATATATAGAAAATGACATACCTTGCTATCCAATCCTTAAAACGCACGTTGTTGATGTTGCCTTTGATTTGCACCTTGAATGAAGAATGTTTCTATATCCGATTGAATCACCTTAGGATGTTTCCTAGAAATCATACCTTGAATGATGATGTCTCTTGGGATCTTCAAGATCCCCATCCTATCCTTGCAAGAGATAGATGAACTACTTTTGATTTATTTTATTTGATGTTTTTATATGGAGTTGAAAGATTTTTTGGGAATTTTTTTTGTTTTCTGCCATGAAAAGTTAGGAGGAGAGAAAGAAACATACTGAATGAGAAAGAATGAATTGTACGTACAGAATGAATTAGAGAATATGTTTTATTTGAAAGAATGAAACCTTTCTCATTCTTTAATTAAAATTTCCCTAATTAATTCCCTTGATTGTTTCTCTCTCTCCAATCCTTTCTTTACACGCGATATGTCATCAAATGACATAAAATTTCCACAAATCATGTCATCAAATGACATAAAATTTCCATAAATCATGTTATCAAATGGCATAAAATTTCCAAAAATCATTTCATGCAATTATCTTTAAATCACATTGATATCGTATATCAATGCGCGCAAATATAACTTTTATAAATGCATTAAAATAATTACAAAAACTTCTAAACATCAAATAAATAATAATTAATATTTCTCAAATATCAATTAATCTAATCAATTTACAACATTTAATAAATTAATTAAATCATGTGGATTTTTAGAGAATTCATCATTACGATTGTGCGACTCAAAGGTGTAAATTCAGTCAGCGATTAATATCGAACTATTCGAATATTAACGTTCACACATCACTTAGCAGGTGGTGTGACATTTTGACCGAATTTATCGCTTCCACATCTTTTGGTAAAATCCAATTTTACTTATTATAAGCGGTACCTAATAGTGACAATTATTTACATCAATTTTCTTCGTCAAAACTATATCATATTAGGACTTATGGAATTTGGTAATGGTCAAAATTCCAATATCGTCCACATTTAATTTTATAGTCCAAACACAAAGTCCTTGGTTCAATAATAACAATTATTATTAACCAAAATGCTTTGGCCAGAGACTTTGACTTTAAGTTGACTTGAGTTGACCATGATACTAACCCCATATAACAGTAAGTCCCGGATTTTTCGATGTTTAATTTGGAATATTTAAATGGTTTTAAATATTGAATTTGGAATTATAATTTAGTTAGTAAGATTTTAAAACTGGAATTTCAAGCGATTTCGTAAATTTTGAAAATCGTCGATTTAATCGACGTGTTAAAATAGCGATCTGGGGCACAGTCTCGGAATTCGATGAAACTAGCTCCATTGGATCTATAATATTGTAGTATTATCGAATTTCAAATTTCATAGCGTTGGATTTACTGTTTGGCCGTGCGATCTGAAAACGCCTAGAAATAATTCAATGAATTTAATTAAACTAATCGATTTAAAAAGCTATCTTCTCCATACTATCGAATTAGGACTCGAAACTTGTTCCATTGGGTTTGGAATAGCGGATTAATATTAGGAACGCCAGGCAGCATGCCTCAATAGGGATTCGGAATTTCAAGATAGGCTAAGCGGGATATTTTTGAAAATAAAAACTATAAATTTCAAATCAAGTCATAGCCACCCTATACTCTGCCTTCTAAAACACGCCACCTATCATGTTCAAAGCCACCATCTCCCTTTGTTAAAATCGCATCTTCCCTCTTTCAAAAATCGAAAGGGCAGTTCGATTATAAAGAGAGAAAAAAGGAACGAGAATGAAATCTCGTATATACTAATTTAAGGATTCGAGCCTCCCTCTCCTCACCTTTCAGTCGAAATCGATCCTCAAATTAAAAAAAATAACAAAATTCGTGAACGAGCTCGCAACCAGGGAGGGATAGCTCGCATGCGTTGATGGAGAGGGTGGCGAAAGGATTCGAGCAGTAGGGGTAGGGCTCGATCGATTAGAGGAGTTCGGCGATCGATGGTGATAGTGGAAAGAGGCGGCGAGGCGGCGAGCTCCAGTGGCTCGTGTGAGGCGCAGTCGAAGTTCGAAGATTGAAGGGCCGTAGGTGCATGGTTTTGGAGGAGGTGCTGCCGACCTGGATGTAATGTCTCCCGGGGTTCGACGATCATGTTGCGTGCCTGGAAATGAGCGAGAGCGGAGGCAAGGAGGGTGGTGCTCCGACGAACGTTGCGGCAGTTTAGGGTTTTGGGCAATTTTGCTAGGGAGGCGGTGGAGGCCTGGCAGTTGTTGGTTAGATGTTGTTTGCTTGGTTAGGGAAGTCGAGAGGAGGTGCGATTTGCTGAGAAAGGTATAAAGTAATTTATTTTAATTAAATTTACTAAAGATAATTAATTAGCTATGAAGGATTAGTGAAATTAATTTATAATTTAATTCATGAATCTCATAAATGTTATTATTAATTTGTACGATGTCCAAAATTTACGTAACGGGCCGCGTTGGATTCGCAGCAGCTGATACTACGAAATGAAGTAAATTTGGAAATTGGAACGTTTAACAGATTCGAAAAATCAAGATGAGAAATTCTTTCTCATTTGGATTGCTAGAATTAATTTTAAATAGTAAAAATTAATTATTGGATGCTGGTTGAAATTATAAATTTATTATCAGTTTGGATATTAAATATATATAGTAGTATATATATTAGTAGTTGGATTTATTTCCCGCCGATTGGAGCGGATGAGACCCTATGCTCCCTGCATAATAAGGGACGATCCTATATACCGCGATCTCCTCCTCGAAGTGGGATTGGTATTTTTATGTTGTATTAACATCTGTGGATGCAGGGAAATAGGTTGGAGGGATCCAACTGTATTCCTCAAATATATTGTTTATTTTTCAAATATAGTGATATATGATGTGTGTAGATAAATCTGTTATAGATTATTGTTGTAATTTGAATTATTGGATGCTATAGTATCACTGGCCTTAGATTTTGGTATTTTAAATACCATAAATATTATTTTTGGAAATTGAAAAGATTTAAAAGGAGATTTTGAATATAAAAATATTCATATAGAAATTTGGATTATTTTTAAGAAATTATTTGGATAAAACCAATAATTGATTTTGGTTTGTATTTAACTATTCATAAAAATATTTTAAATAGAGATTTTAAATAATTTATATAGAAGATTTTTAAACGATATTTCTAGAAAATATGAAAAGGAGTTTGAAATCGATATTTTTAAATAGATTTGTGAAATATATGGAATTTATCAAGAAATGGATTTATAAAATGAGATTTTATAAATGGGATTAGTTTTATGAACAAGTGAAACTCAAAGGAGTTATAAATTTATAAACGATGATTATAAATAAGGAAAATGAAAATTAATTGGTAAATTGGAATATAATTTCACAGGGTGAATTTATATCGAGATATGAAAAAAGATTTTGGGGAAAATAGCGAATTCTATTTTTGAAAAGTGAGGATGGTTAGAAAAATCGGAATGGGATCGATGTATGGTAAATCGAGAGGGATTTATAAATTGAATTGGTTATCGGGATTTTAAAAATATTTTTTTTAAGAGGTTAAGTTTTGATTTAAAAAGGGAAATTATATTTATTTAACTATGTTATTTTAAGCTAGTTATTATTGGAATACTTCGGAAGTGAAGTTTTCAAATATCTAATATTAATTGAAATTAAATTCTAATTTTTATAATCAGCTTTGAAAATTGATTTGTTGTCTAAAAATGGATTACTGATGTTTATATAAAGTGTTCTATATTTTTACATAATTACTTGAACATGTTTTAAAAATAAATTATTATTCTTTTAAATACTTATTTATTTACATATATATATAGAGAGTTTTGTAATGATTGAAATTTAATTATAAATCTTCTCGAGAATCTGGAAACGGAGTTTATTTAGTGGATGGAATTTATAGGAGAAATTCTCAAAAATGGAAATTTGGGAAAAAGTAAGAAAATTTTCGAAATAGTTAAATAAAAGTGAACTTCGAAAAATGAATTAGAATTCATAAAAGAAGTTAGAAATGGATATTTGGAGTTTTAGACAAGTGTTTGACTTGGAAAATATTAAAGGAAATTAATTAAGGAACCCAAAACTTATAGAATTTGTTCTAAACGAGTTAAAGAATTTACAAATAAATTTGTAAATGATTTTGAGAAAATAGGAAATAAATGGAATACTTCCTAAGTATTGAACATAGAAATGGAGTTGGAAAAATATTCTAAGTTTTGGAAAGGTTTGGGAATATTTCGTTGAAGATATAAGGATTTGAAATCGTTTCAAATGTTAGAAATTTTGGAACGGATTTGAATATATATCTTATAAAGATATTCTGAAATATATTTTTTGGAAAATTTATAATAAGGCCTGATGTCTGCTTATGGATGTTTTATTGATAGTTAAATGACCAACTATCAATTTTGGCCAAATTCGTTGATCGTTTCGAAGAGACCGGGATCGGATTTATTTATCCGGAATACACTTAGATTCGGTTTGAACATTACGAATGGATATCATGAAGATAAGTGAAGACGGTGATTCAGTTTGTCCAGACCCAGGACAACTTGTATGGACTAATGCTATCAGAACATCGTCATTGGAGGACGATGAGCATTCTAAGTGGAATTGTTCTTGAAAGGTAACGTTAACCTCATGCCTCATCAACCGGAAATGACTAAAACAGGGGAGATGCAGCATGGCTAAGTGGGTCGCATCCAATTAGGGTATGTTATCATTTTTCTAGATACCCTCGGGAATATATATATATAAATTATGGATATGGCTGTGCATGAAAAAGGGAGCTCTTGCTTTTTAAGGGTGGGAACACCCGGGGGTGATAACATATTCGGTACTATCCAGGTTAGGGGTAGGCCGGTCTTGTGTAGTAGAGCATCCCGGCGAGGTCCTCGGTACATTTTTCTAAAGGTATACTGTGATGGGCGGTACCCCAGTAGTCCAGTCATTGTATGGAATCCATTCTCCAATACGAGCCTTTACGGTTTTGTTTGTAGAGCCTAGTATGTTGGAATTTAATTAATGTAACAATTTCGGCTATTTGAATAAGTATTTGTACTTAGACACTATTATAATATCACTGGATTTTCTATAAAACGTTTTGGTTATCATAAGGGAAAAACCCGTCGTGTTTATGTGTGACGCGGTCTTAAGAGATACCTTTGTTTTTCAAAGGATTTTGATAGCTTTAATAATTCAAATTGAGTGTATTTTCTCACGCTGGTTTTCCAGACTGACTCGGATGTTATTATTATAATGCTCGGGTCAGACCGAGTATTACAGATTCAGGATAGGATACTATGGAGCTCAGGAGACGAGCTGGATGACAAAGACGTATTTCTGTTCTTGATTTGTATTTTCGTTGTGTGAGGACAAGTTATTAAATTGTCCAGATTGATTATTGTCTATTGTACTCTGATAATGGTATGTATATCAACAGTATGGTTCTTGTATTTAAAATCTCTTATTATATATTATATTTTGTTCCGCTGCGTTTGTGAGATTCTGTGTTGTTGTTCTATTTTCTTCTACCTCTTTCTTCTTCTTTACCCTAGTTATTCGCTCTTTCGTACAATTTGGGTTGAACAAGAGTAAATTATTATCAACTCAAAGGGTATGGAACGGTGGGTTGCTATAATAACAGAGGAGACGAATCCTCTCTTGAATAGTGCTTCACTTCCAATACTTCCACTCGACCCAACTATAGTCACTTGATGGAGCGCCATGCCATGATTTGACTATAATCCAAGCGGAGCTTTCATATTGAAGATCCATAGTATTCTCAAGTCGAGAGAACTTTGTAAATCAGTCAAATCGATATTTTCTGTTTGACTTTAGTTATATTAACCAAAGGAAAACTATCTAGTGAGTCGTTCCATAGTTATCCAATAACTATCAGTACGTAACCCCTAGGTGCCTCCAGCAGTCATGAGTAATACACTGCCCAACATTTTGAGAGCGTTACATACTCTAGTCTCAACGGATACATCGATATCCAGTCTTGATGCATCTTGACTAGGAACATTTAAAATGGTATATTTGTTTTATTGTGATAAATTACTCACGGTTACAACACTTTGTAACAACTATCACAAAATATGCCATTTATGGATGTTCTATTGAATATACTTTTAATTAAATTAATTAATTAATATAACCATATTATATCAAGTATATAATAGAAAGAAACACCTTTATTATGAACAAGATTGTTCAACGAGTTAGATATATGTAACAAATTACATAATTGCCCCTAGAGCATACCCCTAACTCTATAAATCTCCCACTTGCACTTGGGGTCAATTATGGAATCTTATTCCAACTTCTCCAATCAATTTTCTCAAAACCAATTAGATATGTCCCTTTGTGATCGGGTACGCTATTATGTTTTAATTATCTACTTTTTCAATCAACTCTCTTCGATGGTGATAACTGCTTTATTATATGGAACAATTCGAAGTATGTTTCTCGACTTCTAGTGAGCTATAAGTTCTGTTACAAACTATATCATGACATTGTTATCATATAATAGTGTTATGAGATTCTTAACATTTGGAATCATCTCGGTTATAAATTTGTGCATTTATATTTTTATATACATTTTCTTATTACGGCGCTTTTCAAGGCGATGTATTTAGCCTTTTTCATTGAACCAGCCAAGGCCTTTCATGTGGAACATTTTCAACTTAAAGATTTTTAACTTGAATTTATTATTGACATACTTTGCTCAATATCGCTTATGAAGTTTGAGTTCGAACACTCCTTCATAAGGAGTTTTTGTTTCTGTAAACAATTCTTTAGTATTTCATAAATACATGAGAAAACTTCAAACAACCATTTAGTGATATCAATTTGGATTTGATATTTGCTTCATGTATCAAATACATAAACAAATCATGATATCATAGACAACATAACATGTATGGTAATGCCTTGTGCCAATGCAAAGGAATCAATCTTACATGTTTCGTATTAAACATTTTAATAAGGCGTACTTGCATATCATTTGGGACATTCTTTTATACTTACTATAAAAGACATCATTTATTAATCCAATGTTAAGTATTAAAATAACTAAGGCTGAGTTTAACACAAGTACATCGTTAAAATCAACAACGTGTTGTTTACTTATAGTTTAGAAATATCAATGCACCTTTTAATGTTATTTCTTATAAACACATGCTTCCTCCGCACTTTGATTGAAAATCAAACTATTTGATATTTCTATCAAAATACTTATTCAATCTTGATGCTTATAAAATGATACTTTCGTATCGTTTCTTGGATCATATCCAAAGACTCACAAACTCAATATCACTCCTACTGACTTTGAGACATTTTTGGTTAATATGTGTAAACAGCTTACTCTAAATCGTTATTTAGAATTTTCTGTTTCAATAAATATGTACCAAAACACTAGGACTTATCAAGTGATAATTTTGTGAGTGAATCTGAATTGACTTGAACATGTTGAATATCGAATCTGTTATGCTAATTTCAACAATTGAAATTTGCGATATTATTCTTATCAGCATTGCTCATTTAATTCTAACTGCATTAGTCTTACTCATAAAAACACAGTCATGGTCGATGGATCATATCCCTTCAGTTACGACCACCAAAATCTATATTTTGATAGCGTACTTGGATTTCTTTCGGATTTGCGCATCATACCCTATAGAGTCAACACTCTCAATGGTTTAATTAAACAATCTAGGATTATATATTTTCGACATTAATAAGAAACTCATAGTTTCTCTTTAATGCGCGAGAATACTTCTTAGACACTCTAATGAACTGTGTTTGTTTAGGTTAGTTAATTTCATTTCATCTCATCTAATAAGTATTATCTATGGATCGTATCCAATTCCCATTTTACCACCAGTAATGTGACGAACCATTTCTTCGACTCTCAAAAATCGACACTAATACATTCTCGGTATTCGTATAACGCAAATCCAAGTGCCGAAGAAGCAGATCCTCAAGGGTAAGAAGGATAAATAAAGACAGAACAGAATCTCACATATGTTATTTCAACATAAAATCTTTACAGCAAAAATTAAAATACATTTATAAGAGTTAAACATGGACAGTTATAAATCCCATCCTTATAGATGCAGAATACTATAGTACATAACGTGGTAGAAATAGATAAGAATCTTCAGAAAATCTTCTAACTCCATGCTTCGAGCTCCATCCAGCTTCTTCTAAGCTTAACCAGACTACTAGGCGCCCAGTGAAAATTAGGGCACCCAGAGTTTAAGGATAAGGAAAATAAACTCCGGGTCAGTCATGGGACTGGTTTGAGAACTCAAAATACGCGTTTTGAAAACAACAAGGTATCTCATAAGACCACGTCGCACATAAACACGGAACAGGTTTTTACCTTATGCTAACCAAAACATTCTACATCAAAATACTTGATATTATTTGTAATGACATATCTTTGAAAACATTTGCAAGTAAACTTATCAATTTTAGCCGAAATTGTTACCATTATTAAATTCCAGCATACTAGGCTCTACAAACAAAATGGCAGACACTTATTGGAGAATGGATTCCATACAAATGACCAGGTGAAGGGACTACCTTCCTATAGTACATCTCTAGAGGAATGTACCGAGGACCAACAAATTGTCCTTTAACACAAGACCGGCCTACCTCTTACTAGATAGTACCGAATATGTCATCACCCCGGTCATTGGCGACCTATCCGTGGATCCTCATAGCATACGTCCATAACAATTTGGTCATGGCGGGAAGAAATATATCTAGAAGGAAATGATCATACCCTAATGGTTGCGAACCACATAGCATTGCTGCATCCAACCCTGTTTCGGTCATTTTCGGGTGTGAGGCCTGAGGTAACGATTACCTTTCACATAGCCCATCATCTTCCTTTGAATGCCACACTACCATTCTATCGATCACTTATGAACTTTCACAAACATAAAACCTCTGAGCTCATACATCTTAGAAAAGGGTGTTAATCTAAAAGAAGTTGCCTTCTCTGCCTCTAAACAGATGCACGTTTACAAAAGTCAATGACATAAATCTCAAGAATGTAATGTCTAACATCCATCCTTACAAGTTCGTTCTGGGATTGAACGAAACCGAAGGTACTCTCCTACCACATCCTGTCGAGAATTAACCCTAGGATTAGTAGCGAGAAGTCCTTGCAACCCAAAGAATTTCAGAAATAAAAGGACCACTGCTACTTAGTATTAGGGAGCTAAACAGAATTATCAACAAGCAGTCCTTTTGTCCCGAAAAACCCTGGTCTTCATTCTCTCTATCAGGTCTTCCTTTCCGAATGCATACATTGGTTCGAAGTGGTTTTCAGATAGGGATTTCCCCCAGATACGACTCCGGTTCCTTCGAATCCAATCATCGATAAAAAGAGGTTTTGTGAATAGGGAATCATTCTTTAATTGATTAAGCTCTTTTTATCGAAATCTCATTAGGATATATATTTTTTAAACCCCTCTTATCAAAACCTTTGATAACTTAAAAAACCCTTTTTAAACTTGGACTAATTCGAAATGATTTCTTTCACTTTTTAATTAGGAAAACATTTCCAAATCATTTCATTTAAATCTTAGCAAAGATTTCTTAATTCAAAACTCTTTATTTTGATCAAGTTAAAACCATGTTATCTAGGATGTTAATCCCAAAACTAGTAATTATTAAGTGAGCAGAATCTATAGAAATCATCTAATTTTACTCAATACCAATCCCCGTATTCAACAAATACTATGGGCGGAATAACGGGGAAATCACCTTTTAAATTCCATGAATAGTACGAGTTCCCTTTTCTAGCTTTAATACTGAGTACAAGAAGATCATCTTCATAAAATCAAGTTGTATTTAAATTTGAAATTTTAAATCTTTTTATACTTAACTCGTTTCCGACATTTCGACCTTATCTATCCCTCGCCCAGAGAAGAGGCCAGGTGAGCTAGGGCACTGGTTACTCCTGAACATCTCCTTAGTTTAAGCACCACACATCCAGATCTCACGAATAGAAAAATCCAGTCTACTCGTCGGCTTTTAGAGCCAAGATTAAACCACTTGTTTATAATAGCTTTTTTTCAATCATTTGTTTGAACTTTCTTCAATAGGCTAGAAAACCTTCAAATCATTATTAAAACTCTTAATTATCCATTTAAAAATATTTATAAAATATTTGGATAAGAACCGTTAAGTCTAAAACCATATTTTTAAAGTTATAGAAAAGTGCGGAAAGTGCTTTTTAAGCTATATTGATCAAAATGACTTTTTATTATCCGAAAAACTATTTTTATTACTCAAATCACTTTTAAAACATTTTAAAAGATTTATAAGATTTATTCCATATTTTTAAACAATTTAAAACATCATTTTCAAAGAAATCCAGTTTTGGATTTCGAACTGCAAATTAAGAATTTTTCAAAAACTTGTTTTACTCATATTTCAAAATCTACTTATCGGAATCTCGATTTTCTTTCTTCATTGGAAAACTATGGATATAATAGTTTGGAAAATTCTTATCTCGAAGAATTCCGAGCTATATTCCAACTTTTACACTAGTTTGATTTTTATAGCGCAAAATCGCGAGCTGCCTTTACGCAACGCGCTTATTTTTGACCAAATTTTCTATTTCTTTCCAAACTTCACCAAAACACTTGTAAATGTTTATAAAACATTTCAAATACATTATAAACCATATTTAAGAGGTTTAACACTTCCATATACACCATTTCATTAATTCAAGGAAAGTGATTTCCTTTTGTGCTTATCGACGTGTATATTCGTGACTTGCATATATAATCAACATTCATATGAAAACAACCAAACTTGATGATCAAAGCATATTAAACATCCATTTGCAACATCATATCATCATCCAACATATACTATAATAAATTAGGAGTTCTCGCCTTCATTTTCACTCGAAAGTTTTAAAACGGCTATAGCTCCGCTATCTCGAAATGAAACTTCATGAAATCAAGCTTGGATCCTTGAAATGGCTCAGCCAAGCCTTGTTTCTTACGGCCTAGGGTGTTAAGGAGGTGGAGCTCGCAGCCTAGGGTGGTGGATGGTGGTGTCTTGGGTTTAGGAGGTGGAGAGATGGAGATTTAAGCTTGTTTTGAGGCGTTTAACTATATATAACTATATATTGTAAATTTTATTTCTTTTTGAAATAAATTTGGAAATTATTTTATTCTAGAATAAAAGCCATTAAAGTGTAGGTAGAAGCTTGAAAATTATGAAGAAGAAGATGAATGAAAAAGAAGAGAAGATGGTAGGGTTTTTATAGGAAAGGAAGAGTGTAAAATTATCCATACATACATCATCACTTTATCACCATTTCAAAGCTTCTCCAACACACTACTCCCTTACATATGCACGGCTATAACCTCCCCCCCCCCATGTGCCCATCACTTTCATCATCTCATGTATGCATATGTTGACTTATTTAAGCTTAAGGAGTAAGAAATCTTTAAAATACATTATTTATTTTATATTAAATTCTTATATTTAATTATATTCATATATGTATGTTTATATGTATGTTATCATGTGTATGTAACATATAAATGTATGTATATGTAGGTGTATAACACTTCGAACGTCTTCGAACAACTTTTGTTCGCTAAATTGTTGAAATTCGGAGAACCAATTATTGGTCACATTTTCACTTATACTTTAACGTACATATATTTGTAAACAAAATTCAAAAATAAATTTACTATCATTTTAATTGAATTAATATAATCACATTTTATTTATAAAACCATATAAATTTATATTAACAATTATTTACAAAAATCGTTGTTGTACCGATAAAGCGATATCGATTTTTTCTTACATTTTCAAATTTAATATCTCTTTATAAAACTACTATAAATGATTTATTATCACTTTATAACTATTCGAAATGAATTATAACCTTTTTAAAATCATTATTTGAATAATTAAAATAATTATTAAATAATTAAATCTTAATTTAATTTAAATAGACCTATAATTAAATACGATGCCACTAATTGGAAAATATTCTCGTAAATATTTATTCAAAATAAGTTTACTATTACTTATCATTGCTTGAACTGATATTATCTGTATTATCATCTTTAATTTAAAAATAAGTTCAACTTATCAAAGTGATAAATTGGTGGGTCGTTACAGACTCCCCTTCTTAAAAGAATTTCATCCCCGAAATTACCCAAAACAAAAACCTAAAGTTTTTGCCCTCGAATATTTATTTTTAACTCATCTCCGTATGATGTATATAGATTATTTGTACACAATATCTGATTCGATCTTCTATTCGAATCCACAACTTTACTTCTAATCTAGTATTGATCCCCCGATCCTTTAGTGCGAACTCGGACCAGGCTTTTCGATCTGAACTTTAGTTCTCCTTTCATAGCTCTCAACTATTATAGAAAAATCAAGCATCCAATCACAAACCCTCATTAATGTTCGTCGTTAAGAATTGAGTGATAAATCCTTTTCCGGATAAGTGTTAAAAACATCAAAGCTCTTTACCCGAATCTTAGATTAAATCGTGCGATGAAATAATCCATATACTTCATATGTATTTATTAACCTTCCCCAAAATTCTTATGAAAATATTTCATAAAACTTTCATCTTTTATTCAAACTTTTATAAAGATACTTCTTTATACATAACCATTTTACATTTTTATTTCCAAAGTATTTCTACTTAAAAACACATTTCTTTTCAAAAGATAAATATCTTTTTATTATAATACATTTATGAACATATCTTAATGGTTTCTGAAAGTAATTCATTAAATTAATAAATTACCATAAACTCTCTTTAACTAGTATTAATGTGAAAACATTCTTCATTTAGTTAAAACATACTCTATCAACTAACACTCCTTTATCAATAAAACTTCCTTTATATATATATTCTCTTTACTTTTATAGTTTCAATATATAAGTACTCATATACTTATTTAAATGTTATATGTATGTTCATAATTTACTCAACGAGTTTTACTTACTTTAAAATACAATTGAAGGGATTTAAAACAACTACCACAAAAAATAAAAAATGAACTTCTCTTATAACTTGTTAATTATAATATTTTCCATCTTTTATAAATGACTCCAATATTTGTTATTATCTTTAAAATCCCATTAAAGATCTAAATATACTCATAAGTTTTGCTCCAAAGTGTCATCAAGGGTTTTTAAAAAAAACAAAGGTTGCTAAAACATTGCTTACTATGAACCCAAAACAATTCATTTATTAACCATTAAAAATCAAAGCATACCCATACTTATCAATTAAGATAATACACTTTGATAAAAATTGACAACCATTAATTTGTCAAATAAGTGATTCGCATTATCTTTTTTTTTAAAATCCCCTTTTAGAAATAATGCCATTATTATTCCTTTCCAAAAAATCATTTGAAATTCCTTTCGAAAATACCAAAATTTAAATTCTCAAAAATTCCTTTATAAAGCACGTTTTATAAATCCAGTTTATAAAATTACGTATATCTTAAATAAATTCCTTTAATAAACATTTATTTAATACCTCATAGTCAAATTGTGAAATTAAATTCACGAGGTGTTCGTGTTTGATAATTAAACAACTGATCAATTTACGATAATAACTGAGTATTATCCTTTCCTTAATCAAATGACTATATTACTTGAAAAATATTCTTCATATTCAAAATATAATCGCTGGTAAAATTATTTTATTTATCCATTTTCTAAGCCAAAATCATCTAACTTTAAATATTTACTTTTAAAGAGTGGTACTAATGCAAAGTTGAGACAATCATCCTTTTATAAACCTTCGTACTATTACATCATTAAACCTTCCAACACTAGGGTCCAAAAAAGAAGATTCCCCCTCATTCTTCAAGCTATTACAACTCAAATTACTACATCAAAACAAAAAGCCCTACTCATACATACTTACTCCCTGGATTCTATTCCTACTCTTCTGAGTCCGATGACAACGGTGGACTCTAACATCTCAAATCAATCATCACCTCCCCTTCTACCTCTTCTTCACTATCCAACTCATCATCAGCCTCGTTGCCGTCTCCTTCTTGTGCTTCTTCAATTCCCTGGGGTGGCCATGGCTGATTCCATGGGACATGTCCCAAGCCTACTGGTACTCCTAGTATGTTCCCTCCTTCTTCCAACTCCTCTAATCCTTGCACATTTTCTTTCCACGGATTTTCAAATACTCCTACCTCTTCTTCTTCTTCAGTAGTCTCCTCATTGTGGCTTCCCATTGCGCTCCAGTTGATGTATGAACTGGACGATGCCTCCTGCCATATAACATTTTCCCCGCTCATATCCCATATCACATTGCTGCATTCGCTTGATATGGTAGCGGTCGGGTCTTCCATGGGCTTAGATTCCTCCTCCATTGGTTCTTCCTCCTCTTCTACAGGTTCCGGTTCTTCTTCCATTGGCTCCTCTTCCACAGTCGATTCCAGAATGGAACTAGCGGGATCTGCTACCCAATTTTCCTCCGAGGCTTGCCCAAGTTCATCATTGCTTGAGATTATAATAATTTTGGGAGCTAGGGGTGGCATAAGCATTCCGGCAACTGGGTACCCATCTTTTTCCCTATGAGTATACGGGGCATAGTCTTCCTAATCGAAGTTCCATCATTGTTAGGCAGACGTTCTGGCTATTCTTCCTTATCGCTGGAGAGAACTATAAGGCTATTCTTTTAGCTCCAATTTGTTCTAGAGGATTCTCCCTTTGCATAACTTCCCACATATAGTTTCTACAAGACAAACAATTTTTCTTTTTAATCACAGGTAGTAGGTAATTACTAGCGTATTCTTAAGTAGAGAGGTTTGGTTAATACTCAAAAAGTGTCCCGAGGTTTATTTTCGAAAGATGGCTTTTAAAATTCTCTGTATAAGATGTTTTATTTATTTCGAAAATCCTTCTAAAATTTTACCAAAATATTCTTTCCATTTCGAATACATACATACATATATATATATATATATATTAGGTAAAATGATTTCATATAAAAACGAATTCATTTGTCTATTTTGTTAACAAATACGCGCTCATATATAATACTCTCAAACTCATTCTGGAGCGTTACTAACCCAATCTCTAATGAGTTACTCATCCTAGGGCATTACTATCCCTTATCTTTGATGAGTCTTTTACCATTATTAGGCTCAGGTGTTCGCTTAACCTAAGCTCTGATACCACGTTGTGACAACCCGTTTCTTCGACTCTCAAAAATCGACACTAATACATACTCGGTGTTCATGTACCGCAAATCCAAGTGTCGGAGAAGCGGATCCTCAAGGGTATGAAAGAGAAATAAAGACAGAACATAATCTCACATATGTTATTTCAACATAAAATCTTTACAGTGGAAATTAAAATACATTTATCAGAGTTAAACATGGACAGTCATGAATTTGGTGGAAATAGATAAGAATCTTCAAAAAATCTTCTAACTCCATGCTTCGAGCTTCATCCAGCTTCTTCTAAGCTAAACCTAACTACTAGGCTGCCCAGAGAAAATTAGGGCACCTAGAGTTTAAGGATAAGGAAAATAAACTTCGGGTCAGTCATGGGAGTGGTGTGAGAACTCAAATAAGCGTTTTGAAAACAACAAGATTTCTTATAAGACCACGCCGCACATAAACACGGAACGGGTTTTTACCTTTTGATAACCAAAACATTCTACGTCAAAATACTTGATATTATTTTTAATGACATATCTTTGAAAACATTTACAAGTAAACTTATCAATCTAAGCCGAAATTGTTACCATTATTAAATTCCAGCATACTAGGCTCTACAAACAAAATGGAAGGCACTTATTGAAAAATGGATTCCATGCAAATGAATATGTGAAGGGACTACCTTCCGGTAGTACATCCCTAAAGGAATGTACCGAGGCCCAACAGATGGTCCTCTACCAACACAAGACCGGCTTACCTCTTCCTAGATAGTACCGAATATGTCATCACCTCGGTCATTATCGACCTATCTGAGGATCCTCATAGCATACATCCACAATAATTTACATTCTGAACGTCATAGCGGGAAGAAATATATCTGTAAGGAATGATCATACCTTAATGGTTGCGAACCACATAGCCTTGTTGCATCTAACCCTGTTTCGGTCATTTCCGAATGAGAGGCCTAAGGTAACGATTACCTTTCACATAGCCCATCATCTTCCTTGGAATGCTACACTACCATTCTATCGATCACTTATTAACTTCCAAAAACATACAACCTCCGAGCTTATACGTCTCAGAGAAGGGTGGTAAGCTAAAAGAAGTTGCCTTCTCTGCCACCAAACAGATGTACGTTTATAAAAGTCAATGACGTAAATCTCAAGAATTTAATGTCTAACATCCATCCATACAAGTTCGTTCTAGGATTGAATGAAACCGAAGGCACTCTCCTACCACATCCTGTCGGGAATTAACCCTAGGATTAGTAGCGAAAAGTCCTTGCAACCCAAAGAATTTCAGAAATGAAAGGACCACTGCTACTTTGTATTTGGGAGCTAACCAGAATTATCAACAAGCGGTCCTTTTGTCCTGAAAAACCCCGGTCTTCATTCTTCATTCTCTCTATCAGGTCTTCCTTTTCAAATGCATACATTGGTTCGAAGTGGTTTGCGGATAGGGATTTCCCACAGATCCGACCCCGTTCCTTCGAATCCAATCATCGATAAAAAGAGGTTTTGTGAATAGGGGATCATTCTTTAATTGATTAAGTTCTTTTTATCAAAATCTCATTTAGAGATATATATTTCTTAAAACATTCTTTCCATTATATATGAAATATTAAACTCCTCTTATCAAAACCTTTGATTACTTAAAACCCCTTTTTAAACTTAGACTAATTCGAAATGATTTCTTTTACTTTTTAATTAGGAAAACATTTCCAAAATCATTTCATTTAAATTATAACAAAGATTTATTAATTCAAAACTCTTTATTTTGATCGAGTTAAAACCATGTTATCTAGGATGTTAATCCCAAAACCAGTAATTATTAAGTGAGTAGAATCTATAGAAATCATCGAATTTTACTCAATATCAATCTCTGTATTCAACAAATACTATGGGCGGAATAACGGTGAAATCACCTTTTTAATTCCACAAATAGTACGAGTTCCCTCTTCGGGCTTTAATACCGAGTACAAGAAGATCATCTCCATAAAATCAAGTTGTATTTAAATTTGGAAAATTTAAATCTTTTTATACTTAACTCGTTTCCGACATTTTGACCTTATCTATCCCTCGCCCACGGAAGAGGCCAGGTGAGCCAGGGCACTGGTTGCTCCTGAACAGCTCCTTAGTTTAAGCAACTCACATCCGGTTCTTATGAATAGAAAAATCCAGTCTACTCGTCGGCTTTTAGAGCCAAGATTAAACCTCTTGTTTATAATAGCTTTTTTCATTCATTTGTTTGAACGTTTTTCAATAGGTTAGAAAACCTTCAAATCATTATTAAAAATCTTAATTATCCATTTGAAAACATTTATAATAGATTTGGATAAGAATCGTTAAGTCTAAAACCATATTTTGAAAGTTATAGAAAAGTGCTACGGAAAGTGCTTTTTAAGCTATATTGATCAAAACGACTTTTTATTATCCGAAAATCTATTTTTATTACTCAAATCACTTTTAAAACATTTTAAAATATTTATTCCACATTTTTAAACAAATTAAAACATCATTTTCAAAGAAATCCAGTTTTGGATTCCGAACTGCAAATTCAAGATTTTTCGAAAACTTGTTTTACTCATATTTAAAAATCTACTTATCGGAATCTCGATTTTCTTTCTCCGTTGGAAAAATATGGATATAATAGGTTGGAAAATTCTTATCTCGAAGAATTCCGAGCTATATTCCAACTTTACACTAGTTTGACTTTTATAGCACGAAATCATGAACTGCCGTCACGCGACACGCTTATTTTTGACCAAATTTTCTATTTCTTTCCAAACTTCACAAAAACACTTGTAAATGTTTATAAAACATTTCAAATACATTATAAACCATTTTAAAGGGGTTTAACACTTCCATATACATCATTTCATTAATTCAAGGAAAGTGATTTCCTTTTGTGCTTATCGACGTGTATATTCGTGACTTGCATATATAATCAACATTCATATGAAAACAACCAAACTTGATGATCAAAGCATATTAAACATCCATTTGCAACATCATATCATCATCCAACATATACTATAATAAATTAGGAGTTCTCACCTTCATTTTCACTCGAACTCGTTTTAAAACGGCTATAGCTCCGCTATCTCGAAATGAAACTTCGCAAAATCAAGCTTGGATCCTTGATATGGCTTGGCCAAGCCTTGTTGCTCATGGCTTAGGGTGGTAAGGAGGTGGAGCTCATGGCCTAGGGTGGTGGATGGTGGTGTCTTGGGTTTAGGAGGTGCAGAGATGGAGATTTGAGCTTGTTTTAAGATGTTTAACTATATATAACTATAGATTATAAATTTTATTTATTTTTGAAATAAATTTTACATTATTATATTCTAGAATGGAAGCCGTTAAAGTGGAGAAAAATCTTGAAAATTATGAAGAAGAAGATGAATGAAAAAGAAGAGAAGATGGTAGGGTTTTTATAGTAAAGGAAGAGTGTAAAAGTATCCATACATACATCATCACTTTATCACCATTTCAAAGCTTCTCAAACACACTTCTCCCCTCCATATGCACGGCAAGAATCTCCCCCCCCCCCATGTGCCCATCACTTCCATCATCTCATGTATGCATATGTTGACTTATTTAAGCTTAAGGAGTAAGAAATCTTTAAAATACATTATTTATTTTATATTACATTCTTATATTTAATTATATTCATATATGTATGTTTATATATATGTTATCATGTGTATGTAACATATAAAATGTATGTATATGTAGGTGTATAACACTTCGAACGTCTTCGAACAACTTTTGTTCCCTAAATCGTTGAAATCCGAAGAACCAATTATCGGTCACATTTTCACTTATACTTTAACATACATATATTGTAAACAAAATTCAAAAATAAATTTATTATAATTTTAAATGAATTAATATGATCACATTTTATTTGTAAAACCATATAAATTTATATTAACGATTACTTAAAAAAATCGCTATTATATCGATAAAGCGATATCGAATTTTCCTTATATTTTCAAATTTAATATATCTCTTTACAAAACTTTTATAAATGATTTATTATCACTTTGTAATTATTCAAAACGAATTATAACCTTTTTAAAATCATTATTTGAATAATTAAAATAATTATTAAATCATTAAATCTTGATTTAATTTAAATAGATATATATTTATATACGATGCCAGTAATTGGAAAATATTCTCGTAGATATTTATTCCAAATAAGTTTACTATTACTTATCATTACTTGAAAGGATATTATCTATATTATCATCTTTAATTTAAAAATAAATTCAATTTATCAAAATGATAAATTGGATGGTCATTACAAGTAATTCCCTAAAGAAATTTCTTCACAATGAAGTTGGTATTTCTTGAAACAACAATTGTTTCTTAGTGCAACAGAATGTGAAACACCCGACAACCCTTAATATACCCAAAAGGACACATTAAAAGGCGTGGTGCATTGTAGGTATAACTAAAGCTAACAGACACTAAGATTCACAAGACAAAAATATATAAAAACAGCGGAAACTTAAAATAATAACTTAATTGAAACAAAACTTCATAATTGCTTCATAAATAAGTCAAATACCAAATACCACATACATGTCTAAAAATCCAATATGTCTCATGAAACAAAAACTCAAAGTCTCAAAAATCAAAGTACATAATATCCCTCATAATAAGCCAGTACATAGAAAGAACAAAAGCTAAAAGAAAAGAAATACATAGTAGCAAACTCCTCCAAGAAATCTCCAAGCAACTACAATCTACTGTCCTCTCCCTTGATTTCCTAAGGGGGAAAAAGGGGAAAATAGAGGAGTGGGTCAGACTAAAAGTTTGGTGAATGATAGTAATTACTAGAATCTTTAGGAAAAGTAAAAGTAATAGACTCTACAACAGTTCTAGTATATAAAGAGGAAACAAAGGAAATAGGAAAGAAATAAACTGGAAATAAATACGATTAACTATAAGATAGGTTAAATTTGATTGTTTGCACTTGTTCTTGATAGCTGCTTTGATTAGGCTGAATTCCAAATCCTATAATTAGGCTGAATTCCTAATTCTACCCTATGATCGGCCTGCTACTCCACAAACCTTACTGCAAACCAGAGACTAGGTAACTCCCTACACAGCAGCCAATGGTATCTACAAAAGATGCACAAAGCAACCACTGTGGATCCAGACGATACATAGCTCCCTACACAGAAGGCAATGGTGTCTACGAAAGACACACATACTAACCGCTTGGAACTCATAGCGATTACTGAGCACCAGAATGGAAGTCGCACACGTAACTGCCACCATGCCCATGCTACCTTTTGCTCCACCTACTGGGTTTTCTTATTACCTCAAACTCCAGCATAAGCGTGTCCCTCGTCTCACTTCAGGCTAATATGAGACCACCGTATGTCCATAGAAAATAGGGGAAATGCTGTAGGTACTGGCCCGTCATCCAAACAATATCTAGTTGCGCCCCTTATCCAAATTCCCCATGAATTGGACTTCTAATTGACCAATTACTACCAGCATAAGAATGCCCTCGTCTCACTTCAGGCTAATGTGAGACCTCTGTTTTGTTTAATAGGGAATGTTATTTGGTACAGATCCTACTTTCATCTTTGCTTATTAACTTAGATAAATTATTTAAATAAGCCTTCACACTTTTCTCTACTATCTGTGCTTATTAATTTATCCTAAGTCTTAAAATAAACCTTATTCTGTTCTTTTTCTTATTATAACCTACGTTATAATCATGATTATTACTTAACCCAAGGCCTAAGTGTGAAAATAAGCCTCTTTCATCTGTTACTATTTTTAGTCATAATTCTAAGTTATAACTAGGCCAACCTTTTTAATTCAGTCCAATTAACGTCATAATTAGGCATAATTTCAGTCCAATTAGGCATAATTTCATTCCAATTCCATTTATATTACAGTCTTTGTAATTTACATCTTATATTCCATTATTTCAGCTTTCTTACCATTTAATCTATATTCGCGTTAATCGTATTCTAATCCATACGCGAAGAAGAAGGAGGAATAAAAGAAAACTGAAAATAGAAGAAAATCCAAAGCATAGAAAGAAGATGTAAATAGCGTATAAATAACAGTAAATAAACTAAAATATTGTAAATAAACGTAAAAGCTATAATTAACAAAAATAAACTAAAATTACTGAAAAGAATGGCTGAAAGGAAATAGACTGAAAATAATTCTAAAAACTGTAAATAAACTACTAAAAAGGCTATTCTAAAAATCATAGTAAAACTACAACTATTGGAAACCCTATTATTTTAAATTACTTAAAGAAATCTAAAATAATTACAATCACTCACCTCTGGTCCTAAGCTCTTCCTTTGTTCTTCCTGGATCCACTTGGAGTTGTAAAATAATTTAATTTATAATGATTTTCTCCTTGGAAAAATTATTCCATTTAGGGTCCTTCCTAGAAAGGTGAACCCAATTGGAGAAAACCTAGAATGAGAAAAAGTGTTAGGTCTAGGGGTCTATTTATAGGGGTAGAAGTGGATCTCAAACCGTTGGATTCTGAAGATTGAATGGGATGCAACCACGTCATAGGCTGAATAGGAGCCATCGAATGCAAGAATGGAAGGATCAGATCGAGGTAAAGAATGTAAAACACGTCATTAAGTCGGCAAAATTCACTCTTGAACGTTTAAACGAACGTTCGTTCGTAATTAAAGGAGGCGGGTCGACCGCCTGGTGCCCAAGTGGACTGGCCGGTCGACCTGCCTTTTATATATATATATATATATATATATATATATATATATATATATATATATATATCTTCTATTTCTGCTTATTTTGTATCTTGGTCATATTAGCTCGGTTTCTAACGTTCTATATATAGAAATTGACCAGAAAATTACCACGGACACAATGGTGCAATTCCCGTGGCTCAATTCTGATAATTTCACAAAGTTATTTTATTATTTAATTAATTAAAGAATTAATTATTATGGGTTAAATTTTGGGTTTTTACATTCTCCCCTCCTTAAGGGATTTCGTCCCTGAAATCTCTAAGGATAAAAGAATGTACTAAATGTTTTCATCCAATTCTACAATCAACTACTCTATCATCAACCATTCATCCATTAACCTTAAGTTTTTCTAATGCAATTTATGATACTTATGCAATTAGTGTAGTGTAAATGTTCCTAACTAATGCAAAAGATTAGGCGGTCCACTGATTTAGTTGACCTCCTTTTATGCAATCATATCCTGCCATGTATCCAAATGAATGCAAAAATTTCCTAATGATAACTGATAATTCTATATGCGTGCTACAAACATCATCCAAATGCAACAATCATGTGATAAACATCCATTTATAGCAACCATGGAAATAAAATAAAAATGTGCACACATCCATATGCATATGCTCTAGTCTCCTAGTTAGGCCGATCCCTAAAGAATAATAGTGCCTAGTGTACCTATATGAGTTCATAGCATCCACTAGCAAACACTTGCAACAACTAGCATATATCATTCATAACATGTTCTATTAACATGTTTACATCAAATCCTACCATCCATTGGTTAAATCCTAAGTTCTACCCTCCCAAAAGAAAATAAAGGAAAGAACCTATTCAAAACTAAAGATGAAAAAAGGAATTCTAAAACTTACCATCAAAAAGATGAGGATAGGAAGTACGAATCTTCTCTTATGCTTCCCAAGTGGCGTCTGCAACATCATCTCCCCATTGCACCTTCACCAGTGGAACCTCCTTATTCCTTAGTCGCTTGATGTCTCTTCCAACAATCTTCGTAGGGATACGCCGAACAGAAGTTTCCCTTTCTACCTCCACCTTCTCTAACTAACTAGGCTCTATAACCTCCACCGAGTCATGTAAGCACTTTCGCAAGTGCGAAACTTGGAAAACGTCGTGCACTCCTGCGAGCCTATCAGGTAGCTTCACTCTATAAGCCATCTTCCCAACTCTCTCTACGATAGGGAATGGTCCAACAAATCTAGGGGCTAACTTTCCATTCGACCCAAACCTTACCACCTTCCTAAGCGGGGATACTTTGATAAAAACTAAATCTCCAACCTCAAACTCTAAGTCCCTCGTCCGCTTGTTCGCATATGACTTATGTCAGTCTTGAGCCGTCTTCATCCTCCGCCGAATCAAATCCACCCTCTCAGAGGTCTCCCTAACCATATCGGGTCCAAGTAATAACTTCTCCATAGACTCTACCCAACATGGTGGAGACTTGCAAGGTCTCCCATATAAAGCCTCAAATGGTGTCATTCCTATACTTGTTTGGTAACTATTATTGTACGCAAACTCAACCAACGGAAGATGCTCCTTCCAAGTTCCTCCAAAGTCCAAAATGCATATCCGTAGCAAATCCTCAAGCACCCTATTGATCCTCTCCGTTTGGCCATCTGTCTGGGGGTGATAGGCCGTACTCAATCTCAGTTGCATCCCTAGCGCCTCCTGTAAGATCCTCCAAAAATCACTAGTGAAAATGGGATCTCAATCACTCACCACGCTAGAAGGAACTCCGTGTAGTCGGACTATCTCTCGAATATACAAGGATTCCAAATATGAAGCCGTACGCTTACTCTTAACTGGGATGAAGTAGGCACTCTTGGTCAATCTATCAACAATTGCTCAAATGCTAGTATTCCCCTTCCTAGAACGGGTAAACCATCTATAAAATCCATAGAAATGCTGTCCCCCTTCCACTCCGGTATATTTAAAGGCTGAAGTAATCCACCGGGTTTCTACTGCTCTGCTTTTACCCTTTGGCATATAAGACACTTAACTACAAACTCCGCCACATCCTTATTCATACCACCCCAATAGAACATCCTCTTCATATCCCGATACATTTTGTCACCACCTGGATGAATAGTCATACAGGAATGGTGCGCCTCCTCCAAAACTGCTCTCAATAAGTCACTAGCGCGTGGAACACAAAGCCTCCCATCTCTCCTAAGCCACCCTCTGCTATCTATAGAATAACGTTGGAGATGCCTAGAGACCTCTCTTTGGTTAATCCTATCCATAATGTCCATGAGCTCTGAATCCTCCTGCTGCCTTGAGCCAATCCGATCCATAAGGGTAGGCCTCACCTCTAATGTCGCCAATAATCCAGGAGTAATGTCCATAGAGGGCTTAAAATCAAAAATAGAAATAAACTCCAAGCTCCTCCACTCTACGAACAAAGGACTAAGGGTTGCTTTCTTTCTACTCAATGCATCTGCAACCACATTACCCTTGCCATGGGTATAAGCTATCTCAAAATTATACGAGGCTAAAACCTCCATCCACCTCTATTGCCTCAAGTTCAAGTCCTTCTGCGAGAATGGGTACTTCAAAGACTTATGGTCGGTAAAAAGCTCAAACCACTCTCCAAGAAAATAGTGCCTCCAAGACTTAAGTGCAAAAACTATGGCAGCCAACTCTAAATCGTGGGTAGGGTAGTTCTTCTCATGCGTCCTCAACTGCTTACTACCATAACACACCACCCTCCCTTCTTGCATCGACACCGCTCCTAGACCCGTTCCGCATGCATTAGTGTATACAGTGAAAGGCTTAGCTCCATCGAGTAAAACAAACACTGGTGCATTAGTAAGGGCTCTCTTAAGCTTCATGAAGGAATCCTCATAATCCACAACCCATACAAAAGCTTTATTCTTCTTAGTAAGGCACGTGAGTGGTGCCGAAATCTCGACAAAGTCTCTAATGAACTTTCTACAATAGCCAGCCAATCTAGGAAGCTGCTAACCTCGGTAACGTTATTGGGGGCCTTCCAATCTTGCACTGCAATAACCTTGGCGAGGTCAATAGCCAAACCTTCTCGAGACTACGTGCCTCAAGAAACGAACTTCATCTCTCCAAAAATGACACCTCGAAAACTTAGCTCTCAAATGATGACTACGAAGTGTGCTAAGTACCTCTTCTAAATGAACAGCATGCTCCTCCATATTCTTGGAAAATACTAAGACATCATCCACAAATACCACCACAAACTTATTTAGGACATCCCTAAAGACGCGGCTCATCAAATCAACAAAATAGGCATGAGCATTGGTTAGCCCAAAAGGTATAACCAACCACTCGAAAAATCCGTCTGGTGTCCTAAACGTAGTCTTATCTATACTGTCCTCCGCCACCCTAAGCTGATGGAATCTCATGGCTAAATCAAGCTGAGAGAAAACTGAAGAGCCTACTAACTGGTTAAAAAGATCATCAATCCTAGGGATTGGATATCGGTTCTTCTTGGTGAGCTTATTTAATTCCCTATAGTCCATGCAAATTCGGAGAGAACCATCCGCCTTAGTGGCGAAGACGACTGGCACTCCCCACTCCGATATCCTTCTTCTTATGAATCCCTTCTCCAAAAGCTCATGGATCTGCTTGCTCAATTCTTTCCTCTCCTTATGTGCCATGGTCCTCATAGGTAATGCTACTGGCTTGGCATTCTTGGTCAAATAAATCCTGAAGTCAATCTCTCTCTTAGGGGGCAGTTCCTTAACCTCCTCAAAGATGTCTGCAAAATCTCTGACGATAGGAACCGAATGCAACTCTGATGGAGATGAATCGAGGGAATAGAGAAAACTCAACATGACTGACCCTTGTGGGTCGCAAGATACCTCCAGAGTCCTACCACTGTAAGTCTCAAGTCTAACGACTCTCCTCTCGCAGTCTAATATAGCTCCATATGTGGATAGCCAATCCAACCCTAAGATCATCCCATACCCCAAGAATCCCAAAACATAGGCGTCGCAGTCAAATTTTACGCCTAGGATAAAGATTTTCAAATCCCTACAAACCATAGATAAGTGTGTCGATCCTCATATGGGGTTTGAAACAATAATGGGGTCTACTATGATATGTCCAAGTGCAAACAATCTACTAGAGAGCTAGAGATAAAAGAGTGTGATGCTCCAGAATCAAATAAAGTCTGAATGGGAAAATCAGATATAGAAATCAAACCTTCAACTGTGACTTTCCTACCCCTATCCAGAATGCTACTGGAAGGTGCTACGTCTAACGCCTAAATCTGCGCAATTGGTGCACTCGCTCCCTGACCAGCTCCCTGGGGACAACTCCTACTCATATGACTGGGCTGCCTGCAAGTATAGCACTTACCCTTCATCTTCTCCTTCCTACAATCCTTGGCAATATGTCCAATATTCCCATAACTACGGAACTTTATTCCTTTCTTAATCTGCTTTTGAGGACCAACACCTTTCTTCTTCTTCTTATTGTTGTCCCACCACTTCTTCTTTGAAATTTCTGACTTAACCACCTCTTTAGACTCTCCTTCCTTGACTGCATCTAACATAAGTGCCATCTCGACCAAAGACTCATAAGTAGCCCCCATCGGCACGTGAGTCAACAATAATCCCTGAAGGGGTTGATTCAATCCATTCGCAAACTTCATAGCTTTCTTATGCTGCATGTTCATCAAATCCATACCAAACCGTGACAGCTCATTGAATTGATTGATGTATTCCTTAACAGACAGACTACCTTGCTTTAAATTGATAAACCTCTCCAACTGAACACTCTCTTCCACCTGAGACAGAAACTTCCTATCAAATCGCTCCTGGAATCCATCCCAAGTAATATTCCTTCCCTCCAACTCGATCACTTCCCACCAATAAGATGCCTCCTCTTTCAGCTGCCAAGAGGCTAGCTGAACTCGCTGCTGATCATCCAGTCCCAAAAGACCAAAAATCCTCTTTGTGTCCCTAAGCCATGCTCTTACCTCCACAAAAGTCTCCTTTCCAAAAAAAGTATTCCCGTCCAAACTCGCGAAATCTTTACAAAGCTTAGAAAAATTGATGGCGGCAGGCGGGTTGATGGGATTCCCACCCGCCGGTGCAAGATTGGGCATAGGCCCGTGCACCTCTGGAGTAGTGGCTTGTAAGTACCTACGAAACCAGGCTGGGACTGGAATGCCCTTGGGAAGGTTCGGGGCATCAGCCATTCTACGAAAAGAAAATGATAGTTTAGGAAAGAGTCAAAAGGAGATAGAACTGGACTTATGAGCGGATTTTTATAAAATCCCTTTTATACTTAAAATCATTTCTAAAAGTTCTTTTTTGAAAAATACTTTTAAAACAAGTTATTTTGAAAAATACTTTACTTTTAAAAATAAATTCTTTAGGAATCCTGTAACCTGGCTCTGATACCAAGTGAAACACCCCCACACCCCTTAATATACCCAAAAGGACACATTAAAAGGGATGGTGCATTGTAGGTATAACTAAAGCTAACAGAGACTAAGATTCACAAGACAAAATTAGATAAAAATAGCGGAAACTTAAAATAATAACTTAATTAAAACAAAACTTCATAATTGCTTCATAAATAAGTCAAATACCAAATACCACATACATGTCTAAAATTCCAATATGTCTCATGAAACAAAACTCATAGTCTCAAAAATTAGAGTACATAATATCCCTCATAATAAGCCAGTACATAGAAAGAACAAAAGCTGAAAGAAAAGAAATACATGGTAGCAAACTCCTTTAAGAAATCTCCAAGCAACTACAATCTACTATCCTCTCCCTTGATTTGCTAAGGGGGGAAAGGGGAAAATAGAGGAGTGGGTCGGACTAAAAGTCTGGTGAATGATAGTAATTACTAGAGTCTTTAAGCAAAGTAAAAGTAATAGACTCTACAATAGTTCTAGTATATAAAGAGGAAACAAAGGAAATAAGATAGAGATAAACTTGAAATAAATACGATTAACTATAAGATAGGTTAACTTTAATTGTTTGCACTTGTTCTTGATAGCTGCTTTGATTAGGCTGAATTCCTAATCCTATAATTAGGCTGAATTCCTAATTCTACCCTTTGATCGGCCTGCTACTCCATAGACCTTACTGCGGACCAAAGACTAGGTAACTCCCTACACAGCAGCCAATGGTATCTAAGAAAGATGCACAAAGCAATCACTGTGGATCCAGACGATACATAGCTCCATACACAGAAGGCAATGGTGTCTACGAAAGACACACATACTAAGCGCTTGGAACTCATAGCGATTACTGAGCACCAGAATGGAAGTCGCACGCATAACTGCCACCATGCCCATGCTACCTTTTGCTCCACCTATTGGGTCTTCTTATTACCTCAAACTCCAGCATAAGCATGCCCCTCGTCTCACTTCAGGCTAATGTGAGACCACCGTATGTCCATAGAAAATAGGGGAAATGTTGTTGGTACTGGCCCGTCATCCAAACAATATCTCGTTGCGCCCCTTATCCAAATCCACCATGCTTTGGACTTCTAATTGACCAATTACTACCATTTTTAGCATAAGTGTGCCCTCATCTCACTTCAGGCTAATGTGAGACCACTGTTTTGTCTAATAGGGAATGCTATTGGTATAGGTCCTACTTTCATCTTTGCTTATTAACTTAGATAAATTATTTAAATAAGCCTTTAAACTTTTATCTACTATCTGTGCTTATTAATTTATCCGAAGTCTTAAAATAAACCCTATTCTGTTATTTTTCTTATTATAACCTACGTTATAATCATGCTTATTACTTAACCCAAGGCCTAAGTGTGAAAATAAGCCTCTTTCATCTTTTACTCTTTTTAGTTATAATTCTAAGTTATACTAGGCCAATCTTTTTAATTCAGTCCAATTAATGTCATAATTAGGCATAATTTCAGTCCAATTAGGCATAATTTCATTCCAATTCCAATTATATTATAATCTTTGTAATCTACATATTATATTCCATTATTTCAGTTTTCTTACAATTTAATCCATATTCGCGTTAATCCTATTCTAATACATACGCGAAGAAGAAGGAGGAATAAAAGAAAACTGAAAATAGAAGAAAATCCAAAGAGTAGAAAGAAGATGTAAATAACGTATAAATAACAGTAAATAAACTAAAACACTGTAAATAAACGGAAAAGCTATAACTAACAGAAATAAACTAAAATTACTAAAAAGAATAGTTGAAAGGAAATAGACTGAAAATAATTCTAAAAACTGTAAATAAACTACTGAAAAGGCTATTCCAAAAATCGTAGTAAAACTACAACTATTGGAAACCCTATTATTTTAAATTACTTAAAGAAATATAAAACTATAGGAACTTAGAATTTTGGAGGAGAGGAGAAAATGGCAGAGCTCTAGTTTCGCTCCAAAAATATGAATTTAGAAGTAAGGGTTTAGGTCTATATTTATAGATGTTCAAATTAATGTTAGCAGTTAGATTAAACTGTAATAGATCTGAGCCGTTTGGCCATAAGTTTACTATCGATTTTAGCCCGGCAACGGTCGACCATCCCTAGCCTTGGGTCGACCGCTATCAGTCAACCTGGGTGCATCAAGGGTCGACCGACCTTGTTTAACTTGGCGATTAATTAGCGTGTTGTGATTTGTTTGATTTTGTTCCTTATTTGATCGGTCGATATATGTTCCTTCCCATTATCGTTCTCTTAACGTTTAAGCAACGTTAATTATCCATTAAGTATAACTGATGGTAATTAACGTTAATTAATTATTTTTATTTCCATATTTCCATATATAATTATTTCTGCTTCTAAAACTTCAAACATTAATAACCTTTTCGTTTGAACTTCGATCGGAAAACTTTATATATAAAAGTTGATCAGAAAATCACCATGAACACAACAATGCAAGTCTCGTAGATAAATTTTAAAGTTTGGCAAATTCTATTTTTTTTTGTTATCATTTATAAATTAATTTCTTTTTAATTAATTATTGTAAAATTATGGGGTGTTACATTCTCCCATCTTAAAAGAATTTCATCCCCTAAATTCCTCAAGGACTGGACAATGTAAAATAACATACAACCATTATAAGCTAACAAATCAATTAGTGTGCAACCAATTTTACAACCAATCACGTACAAGTGCACGGTGTATCACAACGTATATGATATGCATATTGAGAAATTATAAATTGGCGCCACCTGTATGAATGCATCTTTTAAAACAATTTTGAAAATATGATGCAAGCAACCTAAATATACTGGCAATTCTATATGTATGCAAATTTTGAAAACCAGAAACTCGTTTTTCCATGCAAATTTTCCCACACTTCTACGAATAGTAGTATAGTTCAAACAATTTTTCATCCAATTCCTACCATCTAAAATCCTAGCACACCGAAGCTAATATCTAAGTTTGGAAAACCAAATTTTCTAAACCTGTTTTCTTTATGCCGGGAAAAAGGTTTGAATGGAAAATTCCATATTTCCATCCTTTTTCTCTTGGGTACCCAAGTTCCAACTGTACTTTGGAACCTTCTCTTTTTCCCAGATATCTCCTTCCAACTTTTCCAAGTACAGTTCGCATCATTAATTTTCATTTTAAAGTTTTGAAACACGGTTATTTCAAAATCAACTTTTTGTTCACCTATCAACAAGGTATATAAGAAAATATTCCATGGCTAAAACAGCTTCCTCATCTCTAACCGTATTTTATTTTACTGCCACTTCTACTGCACGGTAAAAATCTATACTAGCTAACTTATAATTTATTCCCCTAAGTCAAGATGTGGTAGTGTGAAAATAAGAAAATTCCTTCTTTTTCTACACCAAAATATTTTTATATTTCTTTTTGAAATGAAAAAAAATTACACTTTAAAATTTCCATCATAAAACTTTCATAAACTTTTTGTAAACGTATTTTGAAAAGGTATAAACATATATATATTTTTCAAAATAAATTATGCCACACCTCATGAAATCGGGGTTTAGTCAACAGTCCAATGTCCACAATGGACTTCATCTATTTACGTGGCAAATTTTAAATTTCAAAACATTTCCTTTTATTTGTAATAGCCACCAGCACACAAGTTCATTTGTAAATTTTAGCTTTAAGGTGTAGGGACATTGACCCATGGCTTCGCAACAACTTTTCTTTGTCCTTTACTTGCCAAAATTTATTCCCAAAAATTTTATGCTTTTTGGGATTTAAATCTTATTTCTTTTGCTTTAGTAGCTATTTAAATAAATTTCCTTAATTTATTTTATACTACCAGCCTTTTACTATTTTCTTTTCTTTTGCATTAGTTAAGTGTCTTTCCTGAAATTTCCTTGTCCTAATGTTTTCCCAATAATATCGCGGTTCATATAGAAAACACATAAGAAGGAACATTTCTATAAATATTGTACATGTTTTTACATAATAGAAACACCTAATGCTTATAACCCAAACAAAAAGAAAATCAACTGCTGGAAGTAAATGCAACAACTACTACTACTAAAAATTACTGCTTATGGATTAGAAGATGGTCCTCCTCGAGAGCTAGAGCCACGACCGCACCCAAGTGATTGGATCATGGTGGCTATGCACCCTAACTCATGCCCCTGGCATTGCTGCTCCACCTACATCTCCTCCTGCCTCTCATGCATCTCTTGTTGCACTGCTACATCATTCGAATATCGACCGCGAGCTGGAGCTGGGACTTTCTGATCTCTTCATAGTCCAGATCCTACTGTTGATACCATGCGGCCTGCTGGTCATGCCAAGGATCCCACTAGATATTTGTCGGTTGTGCCTCCTTCTACTGTGCCCCAGAAACTACATAAGGCTTCTCTATCTTCATCCTCTTAAGAGAGGTATTATCCAACGATGGGTTACATCGCTCTACGTTGGCTCACCTTGGAGGATCACCCCATGCTGTCTGAAGACGGCGGTGGAAAGATAATAGTAGGGGATGGAGCTCCTACGAGTCCTTGTTCCTCCTATCCCTGCAAAATGAGCCATAATCACACTGGCCCAGTTCACCTAGATACCACATATAATAGCATAGGTGGCCTTTTGGATGAAGGGATAATCTGATCGTAGCTCCCCGTCTTAGGGAGGATGTTATGTTGAATGATGTGAACGATCATATAGGCTTTGACCCGCAAATTATCTAGATGCCAGATACTTATCCTCTGTAGAAAGATCTGATCCAGTATCCTCCAAATCATTTCCTACAGCTCTGATATGTAGAATTCCACCAAACTTCGTATCTGTTATCTGAATCTCTGTACCTTTCACTCCGGATGAAAAGGTGACCTCAAACTCTTCAAAATCAGATACCAAATTAGTGTCGAATAGATGCATGCACCTCGGATAGAACATTTCCTGAAACATGTTATGGTGTAGAATCTGCAACAATCCAGTAGCAGTGAACAGATCCTCCAATCTAAAAGCAGCGAGATCCTGGAAGTTTACTGGGCGCCCTTGTAGAAACTTGAAATCACCCGATTCCTCATAACTTCTAACAATGTTTTCGTGGTTCTAGCACCACGCTATCTCTTGCAGAGTCAACCCTGTATATCGGTGGCGAGGGTGCTGCAATGAAGTGCCATAGATTTTGGATTTGAGGTAGATCTAGGCTTGGGAATTTCCAATAGAGGGGGAAGACTGGGTGCTGCTTTGAGCTATCGGGGTCGACGTTCGTTGGTTGGTGGTTAGGCAGTGGTTGGAGGTGGTCGGCGACGACTTAGAGAGGGGCCAGGTTTTTAGAATTCACTCTAGAGGGACGAGTTGGGATGAGAAATGAATCGGCTCGACCATGTAAACAAATATATTGATTTTACACAGCAACGGTTAGCCCCTAGGTTTCGACGTTCGACCGGTACCGGACGACTGTGAGGAACCCCAGGTCGATCACTTGTTGTTAATTTGGGTCAAGTTGAACCTGGACTCATTTCGGCCCAAATCTAACATTTACTAAAATCTATTAACAGTGTTGCTTCGTTTTGTCTCCGTCTTTTCCACCTTGGCTCTGGTTACTCTAAGGAACTCTAGTCTACCTATTACGGTGCATTCGTCTACTTTTTTTTCCCAAAATCCTACCATCGGGTTTTAAGCTTCCTTTCCCATCGCTATTTACCCCATCATAAAACTAGTATCACTTCCTATTATCTGCCCCAAAATAATTTCTAAATTTAAAAAATTTCTTTCTTCATACAGAAACTAATGAGCTATATATGCTCTACAAATTCTTTTCAAACGAATAGCTTCTATAAAACCATTTATGGAAATTTATTGATTTAACTAAGTATATATATGTGTGTGTATTTAACAAAACTTTTATTATATAAATAATTTTTTTTCAAATGTATTATTTGCATATTTTTCTCAACTTTTAAAACTATTTTCTATTGGGTCAGATCTATTTGTCCCTTCTTTCGGACTTTTCTCTAACTTGCTGACTTATCTTCTTCCAAATACCAAAAATCCTGCTATTATCTTGGAGTGACTAGTTCACACCTTCCTTCGAGAACTCAATTGTTTTCGGTATCTACAACATATGGATTCTTACTTTCCCCTTATCTGGACCTTCGGTACATCATCAATCGACATTAAATAGGTATTTATAATCATTGAGCTATCTGGAGCCCAACTAGGGAGTCACGTACTATCCAGCTTCGGGGACCTTCATTTGCTGCACGCATGCTCTTCTTAAGTCAACGCCTTTCCATACGTCCTATTTCCCGTGGGGTAGTCGGGGTAGGTGTACATCTTCAAATCCTTCCATTATTCCGACTCATAATCACCTTATCCATATTTCAATATATGGTTACAACTACTCTATAATCGAAATTTATAGGATTTGGTGTAAAATATATTTGTATTTATAGGCAAAATACTAATACGTTCACTCAATATTTCCTAATTTTTCAAGATTGACTAACCTAAGCTCTGATACCAAACGTAATAACCCACACCCAAATGTGCATAAATTTTTGCTAAATCGAAAACCCAAGTCCACCAAGATACGGATCGTTGGTTTGGTATCCTGCAAATAAAAATATAAATGCATATCAGAGCACTTTCGAAATAACTCACAGCGGAAAAGTAAAGTATAATAAACCATATAGTTACTGACCAAGATTGACACTTCCAATATCCAGTGTCCTTGTTAGTGCCGAGCATGCTTAAGGAAAACTGACCTTCTACTATTCTCGACTTGCACCGGTACGTGTACCTCTAAAGCTATCCTATGGGTTGTAATGAGGAGGGGGTCAGAACAATGTTCTGGTGACCAGTGAATTGTATATTTTACACATAACACTACTTTATGCCGATTGTCTTCCATTACATGTTATATCTTTTAATTTACTTAGTTGTCTCGACTCCACGTACGCATACGATACTCCCCATCTACCAAAGTAGATCATAACTATATATATATAACTATATATATATATATAAGTTCCACAGTCCCCCTTTTGACCAAGATATTATCCCGGCTAGTATCTGAAATCTGGCACCACATCAGAATCCATCATCAATGCAATATCACGTCCGTATGGAACTACATATCATATTATTACTACTCGTACAACTACGCATTGGGAAGGAGAACCCAAAATGTCGACTCGTTGGTGTGTCTCATTTTTTTCTCTATGTCCACCTCTCAATGGTAGTTTATGCCTCGCCATGCATCTCATAGTGCCTAATCCAGCGTCACAATAGCTTAGTCGTATTCTATCTTGCCTTGGGGATTTATTACTTGTCTGCTTCCTGTTGATTATAGAGGACTTAGCACCTAAGGCTACCTCATTCGTTGTTGAAAGAACTCTTTTATGGGTTAACTAGCCTTGCCCTAACAAACAAACTAGCAAAAAATTATGGCGGTGCATTACCTAACGGGATCTGCCTTAGTAGGAGGTGTAGTCCTTTAGGTGTAACACTATCTTTTCCTTTGACCATGTAGGATCAATGACACACTCAACCTATGTACAGCTTCTACTTCTAATTTGGTACCAACACACTCTGACATAGCGTCGAGCTTCTCGCCATCTTATTTAGATTGCCTAACGCAATCAAGACAATACCCTCCTCTTAATTCATTAAATCAGACTCTACTGAGGGTATTCCTTCACCAATATGCAAGCATATATACTATACAAGTCCTAAAGTTGGATATGTCTCACATCCGCATAATGTGTACATAACTTCTGGTGGCCCCTTGTAGTTGACAGACTTCTATTGTGTAACACCACTGACCTCACATTCCAACCCATTCTAATGACTATGTCATTCTTATCCATTTAAGTAATTTACATACTTATATAGTTTACACCCGCCATAAATGCATACTTACAGCTACGTGTATGTGTGTGTGTGTGTTTATATATATCTTCATTTATTCTTATTTAATTACAGTGCCTCTATTGTTCACTATTGACAATAATTTTTAGTTTCTTATGTGTGTACATCTTATTTCATTTATGGTCATTTGCTGCTTTCTTTTAAATATCTTTCCTCACTTACTTTCCCTTACCTTCTTTATTTAACTTCCTATTTCTGTTCCTTTTTAACTTTTAATTCCCTACCTTGTTCTAGAGGACTATCTATACCCTTTTTATTTTAAATTATGAGTTGTCTATCTTTTTATTTCTTTTATTTTACTTCTGTTTTACTTATATTGCACATATTCTTTTCTTAGACTGTTTTTTGATCATATTATAATTATTTAATTTATCCTCAGGAAATTTCTATATTTTAATGTATTGGAATTACATTCTTCTTAAATGGAATGGTTAACACTGTAAATTTCTATATCTTATCCAAAAAGGGAATTCGTGTTATTTGGAATTATAAGGAATTATCTTTAATAGTTATTGAAATAGACAGTACAAAATACGATAAATGTCCATATTTTATACATCTCTTTCTTTTTAGGTGTATTTATTGTTATTTCAACTGCTACACTTTTATTTATAAATCAAAAACTTGATAAGGTATAGAAATTCACATCGCAACAGGCTATATATATAATCCAATAAATTAAAATACTACTTAAATCCCTATGTTTAACTATGATAACTCAATTTACTATTTTTGTTTGCACAAGCCATACTAAATTCAGAAAACTAGAATTATAAAATATTCTATAAATTTCAAAGACAAAATTCAAGGATTATTAATACCCAATATTTTCCAAATACATGCAATATACAATTTCAGGTTATTAGTAACAACATATGTAGGCAGAGTTTCCAATTTTATTTAAAGTATATAATTTTTAGCCTACAACTCCAGTTTACATCTTAGGCATACAGGAATAGATCTACAATGACATAAATCTTATATTATATAAAAATATATAATTTTCCACTCACCTTTTTAGCTTTCCAAATCTCTAGCTCTAATAAATGTTATTCCAGTTTGACTCCCTTTTCCCCTATTCGAATTTATACACCACAAGCATACATAGGTCTATTAGAAATATAGATTAGAAAAGAGATTTTGGTTTGTATTTTAGATCTGAATTTACAGTTTACCTTGGCTTTGGTGATTTCATTTGAACCTATTCTCTTCCTCGATCGTCTTCTATAATTCTCCAATTGTATATACGATAAACTAGAACTATTTCTAAGAACAAATAATTTTGGAGGAGAAGAGAAAATGTCAGAGCTTTGGCTCGCTCCAAAAATATGATTTTAGAATTAAGGGTCTAGGTTTATATTTATAGAGGTTCAAATTAATGCCAGCCGTAGATTAAACTATATTAAATCCGGGTCATTTGACCATAAGCTTACTGTCGATTTTAGCCTGGCAATGCTTGAATGCCCCTAACCTAGGATCGACTGCTAACGGTCGACCTAGGTGCATCAGGGGTCGATCGCTCCTTATTAAACTAGGCGATTAATTAGCGTGTTGTGATTTGTTTGATTTTGTTCCTTATTTGATCGATCGATATCAGTTCCTTCCTATTATCATTCTCTTAATGTTTAAGCAACGTTAATTATTAGTTAAGTATAATTGACGGTAATTAAGGTTAATTGATTATTTTTATTTCCTTACTTATATATTTTCGATTCTAACTTAAAACATTAATAACTTTTTCGTTTGAACTCCAATCGGAAAACTTTATATATGAAAGTTGATCAGAAAACCGCCATAAACACAATGATGCAAGTTTTGTAGATAAATTTTGATGTTCATAAAAATTCTATTTTTCAGCGTTATCATTTATTAATTAACTTCTTTTTAATTAATTATCATAAAATTACAGGTGTTATAGGGAACCTTCCTTAACCTCTTCCCTTCATTTTAAGGATCCAGCCATTGAATTTCAAGCCTCGTTTTTTTCCTTATTGTAACAGAATGGAATTTTCGACCCTCGAAAATCGACATTAATACGTCCACTGTATAAAATGTCGAGCAGTCGAATGCCGAAAATACCAGTTCATTAGGGGTGAAGAAGAAGGAGGTAGAAGAAAAATAGAAACAACAACACAAATCTCACAATCGCAGCGGAACAAAATATAATATATAATAACAGATTTAATACAAAAGAATCTGTAACTGCTTATACTTACAATCATCAGAGTGCACAATCAATACATAAGTCTGGACAGTTATAATAACATGTCCTCACGCAGCGGAATATAACCAAGTACGAGATATACATCAAAAATCCTTCATCTCGTCTCCTGAGCTCCATAGCATCCTAACCCGAATCTGTAATACTCGGTCTGACTAGAGCATTATAATAAAATAACACCCGAGTCAGTCTGGAAAACCATCGTGAGAAAACACACTTAATTTGAATTATTAGAGTTATCAAAATCCTTTGAAAAACAAAGGTATCTCGTAAGACCGCGTCACACATAAACACGACAGGTTTTTACCTTACGATAACCAAAACATTTTTATCAAATCCGTCTGATATTATAATAGTGTCTATAGAAAGTAAATAGAATATAGTTGAAATGCTTGCATCTCACGTTTCAGCATAGTTGGGCACAATCAAAACCGTACGGCGCTTATTGGAGAATGGATTCCATCGAATGACTGAGCTACTGGGGTACCGCCCGTCATAGTACACCTCTAGAACAATGTACCGAGGACCACTCCCGATCCCCTGCAACACAAGACCGGACTACCCCTAACCTGGATAGTCCAAATAAGATTACCCCGCAGTTGGGATCAGCAACGCCACATAGCCGAAATAAAAAAGGGACTCTAGATAGGGGTAACCTTACCCTACTTGAGTGCTACCCACTTAGCCTTGTTGCATCTCCCCTATTTTAGTCATTCCCCGGTTGATGAGGCTCGAGGCTAAGCGTTACCTTTTAAAGAACACATTCACTTAGACTGCTCATCGTCCTCCAATGACGATGTTTTGATAGCATTCATCCATACAAGTTGTCCTGGTCTGGACAAACTGAATCACCATCTTCATCATCTTCACGGTATTCATTCATTACGTTAAAACCGGATCGAAGTGGTTTTCAGATAATTAAATCCGATCCCGGTCTCTTCAAAACGATCAGCGCATTGGCCAATATTTGATAGTCGGTTATTTAACTATCAAATAACATCCATAAGCAACCATCAGGCCTTAAATAATTTTCCAAATTATTTACCTCCAAAATATCTTTATAAGATATATCAATTTCTCCCAACATTTGAAAACAAATTTTTTTTCAAATACTCAAATCTGTAATAGGACACTTTCCACATCTCAACACTTAGAAATATTCCCATATTTCTATTTTCTATACTTAGGAAAATATTACCAGCCTTATTTTCCAAAAAAAATCCTTTCAATATTAACGTTTCATAAAATTATTCCATAACTTTTTTTCCCAAAATCTCCGGAATCACAAATAGATTTCCTCTCCTCAAATCATATCCTTTTATAAGCCACTTTATCGAATTTCAAGAGAGTTTATAAAATAATTTTTTTTTTCAAAATTTCTTTAAAACTCTATATACATATGCATATAAGATAAGTATTTAAAAGATTAATAATTTATTTTTAAAATATGTTTAAGTAATTATTAAAATATCAAAAACACTTTCATAATGTTAATAACTCATTTTTTTGTTAAATAAATAATTTACAAAGCTGATTTTTAAAAGTTAGAATTCACTAAAATAAATGCTTCATATTTAAAAATCTACTTACCCAGTATTTAAATCTCAACTGGTTTAAAATACCATAGTTTTAGTAATAAAATTTTCCCTTTTAAAACAATCTCACCTCTTATAATTTAAAATATATTTTTAAAATCTCAATAACCAATTTCAATTTATACTCTTCTCTCGATTTCACAACATCTCGATTCATTGTCGATTCCCTAATCATTTCCATTTCACAAATAGAATTTTCCACTCTTTTCTCAACCCTGTTTCCATATTCTAATATAAATTCCACCTATGAATTTATATTCCCAATTATCATCTGATATTGAATTTCTTCATTATGAACATCGTTTATCAATTTTATAACCCCTCTTGGTCTTACCTGTTTATAAAAACAAATCTATTTATAAAAATTCCATTATATAAATTTTATTACTTATAAATCCCATTAATACTTCCAAACTACTTTTCAATATTGGTTTCAACTTCTTTTTTTATTTCCAGAATATCACTTATAAATCCTTTTATATAATTTCTTTAAAAATCTCCATTTCCTAATTCACAAATGTTAATTATAACCAAACTCAAAAATAATTTTATATTCTAATTCAATTCCTCTAAAAATAACTCCAATTCCAATATATATATTTTATTATCAAATCCCCTTTTATTTCCTTAATTTTAAAGATATGCTTATAGTTTTTAAAATTATCAAATTTCAGGCTAGTGCTACGATAGCATTCAAATATTCCAATCGGTAATCTATAACAGATTAATCTACACACATCATATATCACTATATATGAAAAAAAAAATTGTGGAATCCAGTTAGATCCCTCCAACCTGTTTCAATGCATCCATAGATGTTAATACAACAATAAAAATACCAATCCCACTTCAAGGGGGATATCGCGGTATATAGGGTCATCCGCTATTATGCGGGGCGCATAGTGAAAGGGACGCGGAAGATGATCTTAAGGCTATTTAACACTAGAGGGGGGGTGAATAGTGTTTTAAGAATTTCTTTAAAACTTCTTTGATTTAAATTGATTTAACTAACTTAATGCAAATACACAATCACAGATCAAATCACAGAATCACAAACAAATGCAAATATAAATAAAAAGCAAGTAAAGGAAAGAACACACCAGGAATTTTATACTGGTTCGGTGTTACCCTACATCCAGTCCCGCACAACTCGTACGGCTTTCTATTCAATAATAATCTAGATTACAATCCCTCGATTCCAAGGCAACGAGGTACACCCTCCAGATTCTCAGGTCTCTGGGTAGAACCACTTGATTCACAGGACACAAGTTCACCCGATCGATTTCCAAGGACACGATCACACCTTTATAACCCTAAACAAGTTTCTTTGAGTACAAATGTATCTATAACTCTGATAAGCACTGAGATTCTTTGAAGAGAGTGGCAGAGAATCAAACTAGAGATATTCTGGTTTGATTCACTTAAGATTTCGGCAGAATATGGATAGGATGATTAGAAAATAAGATAAGAGAGTAAAGAGGAGAGAAAATAAAGAAAGTAGTTTCTGGAAAACGTCCATAACAGTCTCTATTTATAGAGAATGAATGGATGTGTCCATTCAAAGAGGTTTAAGCGAATAGACACTTCTTTTGAAAACAACCTTTGCTATAACGGGAAGCATGTCGACATGACGAGTAACTATGATGTCGACATGGTCTAGTAAAAATGATGATTTGCTTTTCTTTGAAAATGATGATTTAAAACATATGCAACTTTATTCAAATGGACTCTATGTATTTGTAGAAGGTATTTAGAAGTAGAAATACTTATGAATATATATATGTATATATACTAAAATATATTTAAAATCAAAGTAAATAAACTAAAGTAAATATAATATTAAAATAGATTTTGAGGCTAAAATATCAAGGACAATTTTGAAATCAAAATATAACAAAATGATAAATATGATTTTGAGGCTAAAACATTTTTGGAAATGCGAACGAAGGTTTTTCTTTTGAAAAGGAATATTTGAAAATCATTTTATGAAACAAGAGATAATTTTGAAAATCATTTTGAATCAAAATTAGTGGATAACAAAATAGGGCTACTATCCGTTCCACTAGATATTTCGTGAGTTCCATCTCACTAGGGTTCCATCCCTTTAACAAGAACGAAGTGGATTCCATTCCACGAGTAAATTGGATAAAAAAGAATGATAGTGCTTTCAAGGAGTTTTAACAAATATCTAACCTAACTATATTATTTGTCTTGAACTCTTGAATATCTTGAATCTCATGAGTCTTCAATCTTGAACTCTTGATCTTTGTCTTCTTTACTGTACAGTCTTCTTTTGTTGATACCTGCATATAGATTTCCTGCACATATATATTTTATAACACTTCTATAGTTGTTTTCATCAAAACCACTATCCTATGGACTAACATTCTCCCCCTTTTTGATGATGACAACCTTTGTTTATAAAATATTTATATTCTCCTTATAACTCCCCCTAAATCTAATAACTCCCCCTTAATCTATGCCTAACTAACCTATTTTATACTTCTCCCCCTTTGTCATCAACAAAAAAAATGACATTAACTCCCCCTAAATCTATGATATTAATGATAGTGTTATCATTAATAATACTGAAACTAGATATAACAATGCTAAATATTGTATACTCAGAATGATATATATGAGTAATATAAGAATGAGAATAATACGTGTAACTACATATTATTTTATACATTTCAATATTACTATATACATGACTATTTAAACTTATAAACACATAACAAAAACAAGAAAATAAACAACTCAACGGTTGTTTTTGATGATGGGAGACTTGTGGACAGGACAATTTGGGTAATGAAAACAGAAATTTCCATGTTGTTCCACAATGTTCCCATAAGCATCAAAACAGACTTCCCCTACACATACTGCTTCATCATCAGTTTCTTCCTCCATTGGTTCTTCCTCTTCTTCTTCGTCTTCGTCTTCTTCTCCTTCTTCATTTGCTTCTATGTTAGAAGAATCTTCAATTACAATTGGATTGGCATGATTATCCATGAGGAATTTTTGAAGATTCCTTAGAATATTCCCTTGTTTCTCTTGCTCTCTTGCCATTCTCAATTGTTGAACTTGCATTTCAGTTAACATCTGCAGCGAATCATCAACTTTCTCCTCTATTTTGATGACACGAGCAAGTATGGAGTTTTGGAAAGGGCCTTGTGAAGGAAAAGGGAAAGGAACCGGTGAAATTTGATTAGGATTGGATGTGGAAGCCATGGATTTGATGTTTCCAGAAAGTAGTATGAAGAAATAATGATTGGAGGGAAGAGAAACTCGGAATGGGTGAATTAAATAACCACCCATTCAAAAATTAGAGGGAAAAACGAATTGTCATTTTTACCGTTTCATGTCGACATGACACATGAGTACTATGTCGACATGGTGTTGTAAAATGCTATGGTTAAGAAATCATTCATATATACCCTATGTATACTACTATACTATATACTATATTTCAGAAAGAGAACATATACCTAATTCTCTTCTTAACTTGGTGAAGACAGGTTCTCCTAAAGGTTTGGTTAAAATATCAGCTATTTGATTTTCAGAATTAACGAAATCAAGAGAAATTTTCTCTTTATTTACGTTATCTCTTAGAAAATGGTGTCGAATGTCAATATGTTTAGTTCGGGCATGGAGAGTTGGGTTTTTGGACAAACTAATGGCACTAGTGTTATCACAGAAAATTGGAGATTTTGTGATAGATATACCAAAATCATTCAAGGTTTGTTGCATATACAAAACTTGAGAACAAGCTAAAGCAGCAGAAACATACTCTGCTTCAGTTGTTGATAGGGAAACAATATTCTGCTTTTTACTGAACCAGGAAATTAAGGAATGACCTAGAAAGTGACAAGTTCCACTTGTACTCTTTCGGTCTGACTTACACCCAGCATAGTCAGCATCACAGTAGGAAACTAATTCAAATGAATCATTCTTAGGGTAGAACAATCCATAATCAAAGGTGTGTTTAACATATCGAATGATACGTTTCACAGCTTTTAGATGAGTTTCCTTGGGTTGAGATTGATATCTTGCACAGAGACAGACACTGTTCATGATATCTGGTCTACTAGCAGTTATATAGAGAAGTGATCCAATCATTCCTCTATACAAGGTTTGATCTACGTCTTTGGATAGATCATCCTTACTTAACGCTATATTGGTTGCCATGGGAGTTGGTTTTCCACTCACATTGGTCAAGCCAAACTTACTAACTAACTCTCTCGCATACTTCTCTTGACTGATAAAGATACCATTATCTAATTGTTTGATTTGTAATCCTAGGAAAAAGTTAAGTTCACCCATATGACTCATCTCAAACTCTTTTGTCATAATGTCAGAAAATTCTTTGTTCATGTCAGAATTGGTTGATCCAAAAATAATATCATCTACGTACACTTGTACAAGTTGAATATCATTTTTATTTCTTTTAATAAAAAGTGTGTTATCTACTTTACCTATTTCAAAATCAGATTGCAAAAGATAAGACCTAAGTCTATCATACCAAGCTCTAGGAGCTTGTTTTAGACCATACAGGGCTTTCTTTAATTTAAAAACATGATTTGGAAATTTTGTATCTTCAAAGAGTGGAGGTTGTTCAACATAAACTTCCTCTTTTACAAAACCATTTAGAAAGGCACTCTTGACATCCATTTGAAAAAGTTTGAAATTATTGAAATTAGCAAAAGCAAGCAGAATTCTAATAGCTTCTAATCTTGCTACGGGTGCAAAGGTTTCGTCATAATCTATACCTTCTTCTTGACAATAACCTTGTGCAACGAGTCGAGCCTTATTTCTAACGACCTCACCTAATTCATTTAATTTATTTTTATATACCCATTTAGTGCCTATAATGGATTTATCCTCAGGTCTAGGAACAAGTTCCCAAACATCATTTCTGATGAATTGATTCAATTCTTCTTGCATAGCAAGAATCCATGAATCATCAGTAGATGCTTCCTTTGGATTTTTAGGTTCTATTGAGGATATAAAAGCAACATGACTCATACTGTTTAATTGATTCCTAGTTTTAACAACAGATTGCATATCTCCTAGAATATTTTCTACAGGGTGATCTTTTAAAAGCCTAATCTTTTTATTTGGATGAAAAGTTTCATTTGTAGCATCTACAGATTCATGATTAGAAATAACTAAGTCATCCTCATCATTAGTCTGATCAACTTCTTTGAAATTTTCATCAAAGGAAACATGTAAAGTTTCTTCAATAGTGTTTGTTCTTAGATTAAAAACTCTATAAGCTTTACTCCTGTTAGAATATCCGATAAAGATTCCTTTGTCGGATTTAGGATCAAACTTATCTAAATTATCTTTTGTATTTAAGATAAAACATTTACTTCCAAAAATTCTGAAATAAGATACCTTAGGTTTCTTATTGAAAAGAAGTTCATAAGGTGTTTTATTGGTTAGAGGTCTAATTAGAATCCTATTCAAAATATAACAGGCTGTTGCAACTGCTTCAGCCCAAAAATGTTTTGGTAATTTACTATCAGAAAGTAGAGTTCTAGCACACTCTTGAATCGTCCTATTCTTACGCTTAACTACTCCGTTTTGTTGTGGAGTTCTTAGAAACGAAAAATTGTGAGTAATTCCCTTCTGATTACAGAATTCCTCAAACTTCTCATTTTCAAATTCACCACCGTGATCACTACGAATAGTGATGATCTTGGAAGACAGTTGGTTTTGAACTCTTTTTGAAAAACTTTTAAAATAATCAAAAGTATCACTTTTATGTTTCAGAAAGATTGTCCATGTATATCTGGAATAATCATCCACAATTACAAAGACATATTTACTATGGTTGATTGATTGAATCTGAGATGGACCAAATAAATCTAGGTGAAGTAACTCAAGAGGTTTTGAAGTAGAAATCATATCTTTAAGTTTAAAGGAACTTTTTCTAAGTTTTCCTAATTGACATGCATCACATATACTATCTACTTTAAATTGCATCTTAAGGAGGCCTCTTACTAGATCAAGTTTGGATAGTCTAGATAAGAGTTTAAAATTCAAATGTCCAAATCTCTTATGCCAAGTCCAAGGGTCACTTGTATTGGCCAAAAGACATAGATTATCATTTGAAATTTTCATACTGAGAATATAGATATTCTTTTTCCTAACTCCCTCAAAGATAATATTAGATTTATTATCTTCGATGTGACACTTGTCTTTTTCAAATTTAATCCTATATCCTTTATCACATAACTGACTAATACTAAGTAGATTATGTTGTAGATTTTTAACTAACAAAACATTTGAAATAATAGGAGTTTCAGAATTACCTACATTGCCGATGCCAACTACATAACCTTTTGAATTATCCCCAAAATTAACCAATCCTCCATCCTTGTAAATAATGTCATTGAGTATCTCTGGATTTCCTGTCATATGTCTTGAACATCCACTATCAAGTATCCACTTGTTTTTCCTTATTTGCACAACTTGTCCATTATGAATAGATTCATTTGTCGCCATGAAGCAAGATTCCTGCACAGTGAGCAACTTTTGTAGATTACCTGATTCTATATAACTATCATGCATCAATTTATGAGACCACAATGATTTGATCATTAAAGAATTATTTTTAGGAAACATTTCAAACTTAGCCATGAACTTTTCAAAAATCAGATTATGAATACTTTGAAAAACTTGCTCTGATACCAAATGAAAGGGACGCGGAAGATGATCTTAAGGCTATTTAACACTAGAGGGGGGGTGAATAGTGTTTTAAGAATTTCTTTAAAACTTCTTTGATTTAAATTGATTTAACTAACTTAATGAAAATACACAATCACAGATCAAATCACAGAATCACAAACAGATGCAAATATAAATAAAAAGCAAGTAAAGGAAAGAACACACCAGGAATTTTATACTGGTTCGGTGTTACCCTACATCCAGTCCCGCACAACTCGTACGGCTTTCTATTCAATAATAATCTAGATTACAATCCCTCGATTCCAAGGCAACGAGGTACACCCTCCAGATTCTCAGGTCTCTGGGTAGAACCACTTGATTCACAGGACACAAGTTCACCCGATCGATTTCCAAGGACACGATCACACCTTTATAACCCTAAACAAGTTTCTTTGAGTACAAATGTATCTATAACTCTGATAAGCACTGAGATTCTTTGAAGAGAGTGGCAGAGAATCAAACTAGAGATATTCTGGTTTGATTCACTTAAGATTTCGGCAGAATATGGATAGGATGATTAGAAAATAAGATAAGAGAGTAAAGAGGAGAGAAAATAAAGAAAGTAGTTTCTGGAAAACGTCCATAACAGTCTCTATTTATAGAGAATGAATGGATGTGTCCATTCAAAGAGGTTTAAGCGAATAGACACTTCTTTTGAAAACAACCTTTGCTATAACGGGAAGCATGTCGACATGACGAGTAACTATGATGTCGACATGGTCTAGTAAAAATGATGATTTGCTTTTCTTTGAAAATGATGATTTAAAACATATGCAACTTTATTCAAATGGACTCTATGTATTTGTAGAAGGTATTTAGAAGTAGAAATACTTATGAATATATATATGTATATATACTAAAATATATTTAAAATCAAAGTAAATAAACTAAAGTAAATATAATATTAAAATAGATTTTGAGGCTAAAATATCAAGGACAATTTTGAAATCAAAATATAACAAAATGATAAATATGATTTTGAGGCTAAAACATTTTTGGAAATGCGAACGAAGGTTTTTCTTTTGAAAAGGAATATTTGAAAATCATTTTATGAAACAAGAGATAATTTTGAAAATCATTTTGAATCAAAATTAGTGGATAACAAAATAGGGCTACTATCCGTTCCACTAGATATTTCATGAGTTCCATCTCACTAGGGTTCCATCCCTTTAACAAGAACGGAGTGGATTCCATTCCACGAGTAAATTGGATAAAAAAGAATGATAGTGCTTTCAAGGAGTTTTAACAAATATCTAACCTAACTATATTATTTGTCTTGAACTCTTGAATATCTTGAATCTCATGAGTCTTCAATCTTGAACTCTTGATCTTTGTCTTCTTTACTGTACAGTCTTCTTTTGTTGATACCTGCATATAGATTTCCTGCACATATATATTTTATAACACTTCTATAGTTGTTGTCATCAAAACCACTATCCTATGGACTAACACATAGGGTCTCATCCGCTATAATGTGCGGGAATGTCACTCCAAATACTAATATATATACCACTATATATATATATATATATTCAACATCAACATATAATAATTATATAAATTCATCCAAGCATCTAATAATTTATTTTATCTATTTTCAATTAAACTAATAATCCAAGTCAAGTGAGATTTACTCACCTTTATTTTTGTTTACAATCCACTTCAATCTCGATTTGATTCCACGATTTTTGACCTCGCATAAACAATTTACGAATTTCATAAATATTCGATTTAAAATATGATTTATATATCCTAATTACCAAAAAACATATTTTAAATTTAACCAGTAAGTTAAAATATGTGTATATATTTTCATATTCTTTTCTAATCTATATATACATATATATTAATTTTAATTGAAAAATAAAATTATATACTTCACTGCCATCTCACATACAGCAAGCTCAGGCAAGTCTCTGGCCTCACTTGTGACCATCGCCGATGCCCGAAGCATGAGCTCGAGCCCCTGACCACCCGCGCACGCGAATTCGATCGCACCTCACACTATTCGAACATCATCACTGCCGCGATTTGCCTCGATTGCATTCGAGCCTCCAGCAGCCAATCGAGTACTCCCCAAAACCTTCCTCTCAATTTCGCCACCCACTCCCTAGCACCGCACGTGACGCACGCGATTCAATGGCCACAAGCTTCAAAGCCCTAAGCGATTCGAGCTAATGTCGGCTGCCACTTTCTTCTTTGATTAGTGAATTGATTTTGAGAAGATGGGAAGGAGGAATATGAGATTTCAATTTCGGTTTGAGCTGGAAGGAAAATGAACGTGGTAAATATTTTTTTCTTTTTCTTCTTTTGTTTGAACGAAATTGATTTCGGCTGGTTGTTAAAAAGAAAGGAGGAAACGTAATTGAAGAGGGAAGCGTGTGCGGTTTAAAAAGAAAAGGAAGAGGGAACACGATGGGATGTTAACGTGCTTGAGTCAATTTGCTATAGTGATTTGAAGTGATGAAAAAGAAACAGCTGATGTGAAGGATTTATATCAATCAATATAATATATATTTAAATTTTAAATCATCTCGAATCCGCAACTTAAAATCTTGACCTCCCACTGAGGCGTGCCGCCAGGCGTTTATAATGTTATACCCCTATTCCAAACATAATGGAAAAGGTTTTGAGTCCTAATTCGATTGTATGGAGAAGATAGCTTTTTGGACCCAATTATTATATTGAATTCCGATATTAATTTTCAATGTGTTTATATCCCGTACGATCAAACGATAGCTCCAAACACTACAAAATTTGAAATCTGATAATAATACACTATTACGGATTCAATGGAACTGGTTTCGTCGAATTCCGAGACTGTGTCTCGGAAGGCTATTTTTAAATGTCATTTTAACGATATATTTTTAAAACTGAACAAATCACCTTTAAATTCAAATTTAAAACTTTTATTATCTTTATTATTATCAATATAAATTTTACAAGCCTTTAAATTATTTTTATCAAGCTTAAAACTCAAGATACAATAATTTAACCAATATTCAATTATAAAAAAATTCAAAAATTAAATTATCTAATAAATCGCTATATTTAAATTCTGAATTTATTTTATAAATAAAACCCCAATTTCCATATTCAAAATCAATCTATAATTCGAATTCAATTCTTAAACCATTTAAATATTCCAATTCAAACGACGAAAAATCCGGGTCGTTACACTTATTCCCACCTATGAGTGAGAATAAATGGGCCTCAAAATATTTCCAAACCCATTTACTTATTTCAATTTAATATAAATGTTTTATCAATATCATATACTGATATGTACATATACAACTTTTATATATGCACTTTATTAAATACTAATAGCAATCAAACAAATCAAAATTAAAAAAAAAATTAATATTTCATAAATACTAATTAATTTAATTAATTTACTGCGATTATAAATTAGTTAAATCATGTGGTTTTTTGGAGCATTCATCGTTACGGTTGTACGACTCAAAGGTGTAAATTCGATCAGTGATTAATAACGAACAATTCAAATATTAACGTTCACACATCACCTTAGCTAGTAGTGTGACATTTTAGTTGAATTTATCACTTACACATATTGTCGGTAAAATCCAAATTTACTATTATAAGCGGTACTCGTAGTAATGACTATTTACGCCAATTCACTACGTCAAAACTATATCACCTTAGACTTATGGAATTTGGTAATGGACAAAATTCCAATATCTTCCATATTCAACTTTATAGTCCAAAGACAAAGTCCTTGGTTCAATAATAACAATTATTAATTACCGAATTACTATGGCTAGAGATTTTGACTTTAAGTTGACTTCAGTTGACCGTGATACTATCCTCATATATCCGAGAAGATGAATTCTCTCTTGAATAGTGTTTCACTTTCATTACTTCCACTTGATCAAACTACAGTCGTTCGATGGATGCCGTGTCATTATTTAACTATAATCCTGTGCAGTTAAAGCGCTCGGCAGATTCAATGCGGTGGAGGTGCAAAAAGTCATAGCTGGGATACAAGGAAGATATAGCGGGATATAGCGGATGACTCTAAAATAGCATATAAAATTCGTACTTAATGTTTTTACAAATATATAAATGGTAATTAAATGAAAAAATAACATTCAATTGAATTATAATTAATACATAACTAATTATAAATAAAAACATGTGCGAATATACTGTAAATAAACATAAAACTGTTATATAACATAATTGAATTTAGTAGAATATGAGAGTATTTTCATTTCTGAAAATATATTAAAAATTCAATTAAATAAATTAATTTTATAATTTTTATAATGTATAAATGTCATTTTTCAATTCATTTCTTTTAAAGAAGATATAGCAGAAATAGCAAAATATAGCGGGAATAACGGGATATAGCGGAAATAGCGGGGCTTAAAGCGGAAAGGCTATATTTGGGGCTATATGGAAAAATCGTAGCGGTAGAAATCCGCTATGAGATATAGCAGGGTTATAGCGGGGCATTAACTGCACAGCTATAATCAAAGCAGAGCTTTCACGTTGAAAATCACCAGTTTTCTCAAGTCAAGAGAACTGTGTAAATTAGTCACTTCGATATCTTCTATTTGACCTTAGTTATATTAACTAACATAAAACTGTATCCAATAACTATTAGTACATAACCCTTTGGTGCCCCCAGCAGTCCCACTACCCAATGTTTGGAGAGCATTATGCACTCTGGACTCAATGTATGTATCGATATCCAATCCCGATACATGTTGACTAGGAATATTTAAAATGATACATTTATTTTATTGTGATTAATCACTCATGATTACGATACATTGCGACTACTATCACAAAACATACTATTTATGGATTTATATTAAATATACTTCTAATTAATTAATTAATATAACACATTATATCAAGTATATAATAAAAAGAAAACACCTTTTATTTCAAACGAGATTGGTTATCGAGTTAGATATATGTAAAAAAATTACATATTTTCCACTAGGGCATACCCCTGACTCTATCAATCTCCCACTTGCACTAAGGGACAATTATGGAATCTCTATCTCATTCCTTCGATCCATTAGATGAGAACTTATTGAGCTAGACCCTTCATGAATGGATCTACTGTGTTGTTTTAATTATCCACTTCGTCAATCAACTCTCTTCGATGTTAATAAACTACCTTTATCATGTGGAACTAGTCAGAGTATGTTTTTTAACTTCTAGTGAGCTCTTATCATTTCGTTGTTATCACATAACAATAATGTAGTATTGTTAATACTTGAAATCACCCTAGCTTAGTTATAAATTTGTGCATTTATATTTATACATTGTTTTTATTGTGACGCTATTCAAGGTAATGTACTTAGCCTTGTCATTAAATTATCCACAATTTTCATTTGGAACATTTCCACATATTATGCTCGATATCACTTATGAAGTTTGAATCCAAGCTTCCTTCATAAGGAGTTTGTTGTTTCTGTAAATAATTCTCTAATGTTTCATAAATACTTAAGGTACTCTAAACTACCATTTAGTGATCTTAATTTGGATTTGATATTTGCTTCATGCATCAAATACATAAGCAAACTATGAAAATGTAGACAATACACCATGTATGATAATTCGTATTGTTAATACATAAGGAATCCATCTTAATGTTCCATATTAAACATTTTAATAGGATGTCTTTTGCATATTGTTTGGGACATTCCAAACACCATTTATACTAATTATTAAAGATATAATTTACAAATCCAATAACGAGTATTAAACAACCAAAATATTACTAATTTTGACATAAGAGTGTCGTCAACAATCAGTTGTATGTTGTTTACCTTTTTAGAAAATTGTATTGATTATTATATAGCTTTAAATACACGTACACGTATACATATCTGCATACATATACATACACCTATATTTAATTAAAAATTTGATTATTTAATAATCAAACCTTACTTTTATTTATCAAATCTTCTCTATAAAAGTTAAATCTTCTTTTCTACTATTTGATAATATCATTCCATTATTTTGTCAAATACAAAACTAGCTTATAAATCATTTTTAAGCTCTTATAATACTAAATTACCTTATCAAGCATTAAGTATTCACCTTATAATTATTTTATAAAACCCTATAACCACTTTGTAAAATAATTCCTTCTTACTATTTTACAAAATCTCGTACTTTTATAAAATACTTCTTTTGTATTATTTTATGAGATCCCATATTTTCATAAAATGCTTCTTTTGTATTATTTTATGAAATCTCATATTTTCATAAAATACTTCTTTTGTATTATTTTATAAAATCTCATACTGTTATAAAATACTACTTCTTCATTATTTTATAAAATCTCATACTTTTATAAAATGTACCGTTTATACTATTTTATAAAATCTCATTCTAGTTTATAAAATATCTCTTTATTACTGTTTTATAAAATCTCATTCTATTTTATAAAATACACATTCAATCCTATTTAATAAAATCTCATACTCATTTATCTAATATATCTTTCACTTACAAAATTATTTCCTTACTTCAATGATATTTATAAGTACTAATTAAGCTTCGTTAAGCCTCTAATCGGTAAGTGTAGAGCACTTGCTTAATTAGCTTACTAACTTCAATTTATAAAATATTTCACTATTTTATAAAATCATTTTTTTTCTTCAATAACATTTATAAATACTAATTAAGCTTCAATGGGCCTCTAATCACTTTAATAAGAAGTGTAGAGCTCCTAACTCGGTTGATTAGCTTACTAACTTTTTCAAACGTTATTCAAACTGTTTAATTAATGTTTTATAATAACATGCATATTATTATATTACTTAATTTATCTCAAATCAAAACATAACATCATAAGATCACCTAGTTAACCCCAATACTAATTCTAGGTTGACTAACTTTTCCAAACATGATGATTAAAGGTTCAAACAAACAATTAGCTAATGGAATCGTGTATATAACATGAATACAGACCAAAACCATAACATAGAATTCTCCAAATCACATCACATAACTTCATAATTATTACTAAACAAATATATGAAGTTTAACAAGTATATTAAATAGGAGAATCATCTCACTCACCTCTTCTTCCCATACCATGCTCTAAAAACACCAAAACCCATGCTTTCTCTCCTCTTGAATTTTGAAATCTTGCTCCAAAATTTGATTCATGAAAATTCCTTAATGGGTTTTGTAAAGAATTAGAAGAGAGGATTTATGATGATTTTTATTTGAGTTCAAGAAATTTATTTGAGGGGTTTAGGGTTTGGGGATTAGGAGTGAATTAAGAAGAGATTAGAGAAAGATTAGGAGAGGCAGAAGAAGAGGAAACGTGAAATGAGAAATGGAAATGAAAACATGAAGTGTTTAGCCACTTATAGACTATTTCATGGACCCTAGCCCAATTCATTTTCATCCACTTAAAATCACTATTCACTCCAAAAATTCACCGACTCCAAACATAATCGAGTTTATACTCATTTTTCTCGCGTCGAAAAAGCAAACTCAACTATGGGTGTTTCAGTCCTAATTCACTCGCTTATAAAAGTCGAGTATAACGGGCATTCCGTCGATTAATGATTAAATATTTAAACAAGTTATTTAAATATTTAGTTGTTAAAATTGCGAGGTGTTACATTCTCCCCTCCTTAAAATACTCGAAATTCCTATGAGTATGAGAAAGTAACAGGACTAACCAAAAATTCCAAAGTCTAAACCTCGAAAAATCCCGACGGTGCTTCCCTTTCATGACAAACGTTACGGAAATTCCTGAATTCAAACACATCTCACATCTAGGGAACACCCGATAACCTACATTATCTCACATTTCCAAGTGATACATACCTATTTTTGAGAAAAGTTCTCACCAATTAAATGCAAATTTCAACAAATAAGCATTTAAATAGTTATATGTTAGCTCTCAAGTACCTAATTATATTGTACAAAGAGGATTGTGCACCTATTTTATAGCAATACACAATCAAAACATGTATAATTTTAATGTACCGATACTATCACAATCATACATGACTAAAAATTAAAGAGCTGCTCAAATAAGTCGATATTTAAATATACCGTTGACTCTGAGTCGCATAAAAAGGCAATAGACTCTAATAGATCTCATCTCGACCCCTACAATAGCTATGGATTACATGATCTATTTTACATAGCTATCGCTATCTCTCTCTTCGAAATAATTTAATAGAAAATTTAAATTAAGATACAAGCAACCAAACATAAAACAAGTAACAACAAGCAAAAAAATCAAACAATGGAAAACAATGATAAGAAATAATAACTACCATATAAAACATGCAGATAGGCAACAAAATTTAAAATGATCAATCAATTAAGCAAGCAAAAGTAAGCAATGATAAGAAATCAACAATAAAAAATAAACAACCAGCATACACTCAACAGACTAACAACCATTCATACAAAACAAGCAACAACAATAAATCAAAATCAATCAATAACAGCAGCAAGCAATAATAAACAAGTACTCACAACAGTGAAACATACCAAAGAGTCTATATCGACATGCACAATAACCAATCAATAGTTAAAACGTGCATGGTGAACCATTAAGTCCAATGAGTCTATTAGGTATTCAAGGTGAATAAAATGCTTAAGTGGTGTAACTCTCCTTTTGTGAATACAATGCACAGAAGACTATTACACTCCCGCTATGAAAAGAAAACTTCTTCGATATGTTAGATCATCGAGTCTCAAAACTCTCGTATAAATCCAGCAACCTAAGCTCAATTGTCCTTTCCTTTCGAATAGAATTCATTCTCCAAAGAAGAAAACTTCACTAATTAAATTACCATTTAAGGAATATCTACAATTGCTCGGGTTTTCTCTGGTCCAAATTCACCTCAACCGCACAATATTAATAAGGATAATATACTAAGTTCACTATGATGCTTGCCTAAGAAAGTATCGTCTCGTCACTTAGAAGATTATCCTAATCGCCACAAAACTAGTCAAGAAATCCTTTCCCCGACCAACTATTCCAAGCAACCTTAACTACATTACACTTATGATTTACAATGACTAAGAATCATCCAAAATGACACGATGTCCATTCCAACCCTTCGATTGCTCGCAGGATTCCTTTGTCAAACTAGGGTCGGCTTCCAGACTCTTCTCATACGAACTCCAATCTAGTTCTTTGGTCCAACTACTGAAATTCACTCGCACGACCCGAGTCCTGCTTCGGGAATATCCCAGTCAATTCAAGAATCCGACTCATGTGCTCGCCTTGAAGAATCAAGTGAAAACCCTTGCCTTACTGGTGCAAATCACCCAGAAACCTTGCACTCGAACTACAAATTGGAAACTAGGACATGAATTGACTGACCCTTAGAAAATACCTTTTCAGCACATAGGATTACTCCCATCGCCCAAGGTTTACAAACATAGGAAAAACAATTCAAACATGAAGGACTCCATGCAAAATGTTAATAAGTCACCGCTCGGTCTTTGCCCATTACTGGGCAACCACCGAAGTGTAACTTGGATATTCTACTTGGACGAAAATCCAAGTTACACTTCATCGACCGATCTACTCAACATGAAAGCTCGTGCATCGAGTTAGAATGATAGTGCTCTCAGTCATTACACTACCCTCAACACCCACCGCCACAGCACGCGTATCCCATCTGCTCATCCTGACAGCTTGACGAAGATACCTTAGCAACTAGCGATAGAAATAAATCATAGTTCAGAAGATAAGTGGTGTAAGCAATATTATATATAGTAATAAAACACAAGTATGCTCCCTCAACATATCTCCTTCGACCGTATTGTTTAACTCAAATTGGTCTGCTTGGTCATAAGTGTTGAACCTAGGCTCTGATACCAAATATAACAACCCGCTCTTCATAATATCCAAAAATCGGCGCCATACAACATCGTCTGACTTTCAAATACAACAAAAGACGGATTGTCGGGGTAAAGTTAAAACAAAATACCAAACCAACACACAATGACGCAGTCTTACATCGAAATAATAGCATAGAATATACAGAATATACATGAACAGAATTGGATGAACAATATATAAGAGACTATACTGGAGGAAGTAACCTATAAATAAATATCAATACAGGGAGTCAGAATAAAATATATGTTATAATAAATCTCCTATACAAATAACATTTGTCATATACTACTACTATATCAAGTTGATAAATATCCAAGTATCGTCTACTCCTCTAAAGCTCTAGCTGCACCACTCTAATAGCATATCCCCAAAAGCACCTGACTCTCAAACTACTTAATCAAGTACCCGAGAGTTGTCATGACATAAATAGACAAAGACAAAATGCAGGTCAGACTTAAATCCTAGTGTGAGGAACTATCTCAAAATATTTTATATGAAAACTATATACAAATAAGCAGGAATTACTAAGGCACAGGCAGTCCTCTCCACAATTGTGGTTCAAGAGTAATCCAAACTACCCATAAACAAGTAAAATAAACCTATCCAGAAGATAGGAAATCATACCATAACATGCTCTTCTTCTGTAATCAACGAGTCAGCACATCCAATATAATGTGACTGAAACGTAACAATCATACTATGATACAGGTAACCCAATATCCAAAAGTAGGGTAATCATAATATAAGTCTATCACGAAGTACAGAATGGTAGTAAATGCAACGATGACAACTAAACAGTCAACTAATAACACACATAACGTAACAATTGAAGGATAGCTATGAAATACAAAACAATCCCCATTATTACTGATAGTTGCAGTCAACTATGGACATCTATTGCGATCTATTGATTCCCTTCGAGAGTTCAAGATAAACAAAATCAGTACCTTAATGTAACATGGACCCTGAGCCACATCCTAAATGATGGGTCCCGTATAGATCTCACTATACCCATATAATGAGCTTTGGTGATATATGATCGACTCTAAATACTTAAAACATATTCCCATAATAGATAGAGTCAATACCTAAATGTACCATAGACCCCGAGGCACATCATGAATGATGGGTCTCGTGTAGATCTCACTGTACCCATCTAATGAGTTTTGGTGATATATGATCTACTCTAAATACTTGTGACCTTTGCGGATCACATCGTACCCCTATAATGAGATTTGGTTTTATTTGATCTCGTATTAGATGATTGGCTTCATCCCCTTCTAGGACATCAAGGATTTCATGAATAGCTTATGTATGCCTCTTATCAAGATGAGAACGGCGGTCATGTCTCGTGTAATATGCTATCAGGATCACAAGGGAAAACTGATGTCATATAAATATACACACACATCAAATATAACCTCGCCTAATCAAATACGCCTACCAAAAACGAATACCGATATCTCATCATCGTCTAACTACATGGATGGCCTCCATTATAAGATCTGTAATCAGTACGGCCACAAACAAGGCCAATACCATTCATCAAACATACTTACGCAAAGCCAAAGCCAAAGGATGCGAGTTGCTTCATTTAATCGTACACGCTCATCGAACGTGATCGTATAACCATCATTGTAACGATCCTGCGTTCGAACATTGTCGATCATTGTGACAGCATACAAATCACACTGCATAAGTGTCCGGATCTCGAACTTCGTTATGTCTTCCACTTTCCTAAGTAGCCAAATGCCTCATCGAAGTCAAGTCGAAGCCACACACAAGCTCGCACGCGAAAACGGGAAAAATCCACAAAAAGCTGCACCTGACCTGGGCTTTACTGCTCAGGTCAGTTCACCACCGGTCGACCAGTGGTAGCAGAGCCCAGGTTGCTACAAAGGTGCATCATCGATCACCAATTCGAGCTCCGTCTTCTTTGTTTCCTCGCCCGATGTGTCTCCTAGCTCTGGCCTGTAGCATGCCTTCGCCGCATCGGCCTTCTTCCACGATGCATTGGTTGATGTTTTGGAAGTGTTGAGAATTCAAAAACCAATTTCAATACGAAAAACCACTCTTTTACGCGTAGAGTTCTGCAGGGCGAATCTTTCGACCGGGCCTCCTCTAACACGCCAAATTGAACTCAACCGACCAACTTACTTCATGCGATGCCTATGCGTATGCCAATATACGTTTTTATGCACGTAAATACACACATGCATACACAAACACACTTACACAATACAAATCATTTTTCGGGTTTCACCGAAGCGATCACTCGACCCGGTATTCTCTCATGCAACTTAGCACATCCGATGGTCGCTATGGCTACACAAGATTGCCCGTGACGTTTTTATATGCACGTATGGACATTCCCATAAACACATATAACTAATCATGTAAAATAAAAATTATTATCGACAATCAAAACCATTCAACGATTCTAACTACAATACTTGAATTGTATTGATACTATATAGCTTTAAATACACGTCTACATTTACTTATCCACATACATAAAAATACACATATATTTAAATAAAAATTTGATTATTTAATAATCAAACCTTACTTGTATTTATCAAATCTTCTCTATAAAAGTTAAATCTTTTTTCTACTATTTTATAAAATCATTCCATTGTTTTGTCAAATACAAAACTAGCTTATAAATCATTTTTAAGCTCTTATAATACTTAATTCCCTCATTAAGAATTAAGTATTCATCTTATAATTATTTTATAAAACCTTATAACCACTTTATAAAATAATTATTTCTTACTATTTTATAAAATCTCATACTTTTATAAAATACTTCTTTTGTATTATTTTATGAAATCGCATATTTTCATAAAATACTTCTTTTGTATTATCTTATAAAATCTCGTACTGTTATAATGTACTACTTCTTCATTATTTTATAAAATCTCATTTCATTTTATAATATATATCTTTATTATTATTTTATAAAATCTCATTCTATTTTATAAAATACGCCTTCATTCTTATTTTATAAAATCTCATACTATTTTATAAAATATATCTTTCACTTATAAAATTATTTCCTTACTTCAATAATATTTATATGCACTAATTAAGCTTCGTTAAGCCTCTAATCGCTTTAATAATAGGTGCAGAGCTCTTAACTTGCTTAATTAGCATACTAACTTCATTTATAAAATATTCTATTATTTTATAAAATCATTTCTTTTCTTATATAACATTTATAAATACTAATTAAGTTTCAATTACTCTCTAATCAGTTTAATAATAAGTGTAGAGTTCCTAACTCACTTAATTAGCTTACGACCTTTTCCAAACAGCATTCAAACTGTTTAATTTTTTTTAATGGCATTCACGTCAGTATATTACTTAACTTATCCCAAATCAAACCATAACATCATATGTGATCATTTAATTAACCCCAAAACCAATTCTATGCTTACTAACTTTTCCAAACATAATGATTAAGGGTCCAAACAAACAATTAGCTAATGGAATCATGTTTATAACATGAATACAAACCAAAACCATAACATAGAATTCTCCAAATTGCATCACATAACTTCAAAATTATTACTAAAAAAATATATGAAGTTTAACAAGTAAATTAAAAAGGAGAATCATCTCACTCGCCTCTTCTTCCCGTACCATACTTCAAAACACCCAAAATCATGCTCTCTCTTCTTGAATTTTGAAACCTTGCTCCAAAGTCCGATTCATGCAAATTCCTTGATGGGTTTTGTAGAAAATGAGAAGAGGGGATTTATGGTGATGTTTATTTGATTTTAGAAAATTTACTTGAGGGGTTTAGGGTTTGGAAATTAGGAGTATATTAAGAGGAGATTAGAGAAAGATTGGGAGAGGGAGAAGAAGAGGAAACGTGAAATGAGAAATGGAAATGAAAACATGAAGTGCTTAGCCACTTATAGGCTATTTCATGGACCCTAGCTCAATTCATTTTCATCAACTCAAAATCACTATTCACTCTAAAAATTCACCGACTCCAAACATAGTCGAGTTTATACTCATTTTTCTTGCATCGAAAAAGCAAATTCAACTATGAATGTTTCGAGTCTCAGTTCGCCAGTCTATAAAAGTCGAGTATAACGAACGTTCCATCGATTAACGATTAAATATTTAAATAAGTTATTTAAATATCCAGTCGTTAAAATTGCAGGGTGTTACAAGCCTCGCTATCTAACCCACCTGAACGTGCACCTCACCCAAGTTAGCCACCACGCTCGCCTTCATGCCTAACTCGACGCCAACCTTCTCCATGCGTGCCCGAGTGTACAAGCATCGACCCAGTCACCATCGATCGCATCACCCACATCGTGACCTGCTCCTTCACCTTCGCCGTCATCACCAATTGCGGTTCCATCAGGTCGCGACGCGCGACTCCCGTCATGTATTTTTTTTATAATAAAATCATTATTCGATTTGGAGCTTAGGGTTTGGAATATTTAGGAGGGTTTAGGTTGGGATTGAGAGGGTACGACTTGAATTAGAAAAAGGAGAAGTTAGGGTGGTATTTTTGGGGGCTTGGACTTGTTTTTTTTTTCAGCTAGTTCTAATTAACACAATTCTTTTAATTTACTTGTCAAATTATTTTAATCTAACTCGAATTAATTTACACTTTATTTTACAAGATATATTTCGGTAATTGAACAATTTTATTCAATTTGATGCCCGCTTATTTGTGACAAATCTGTGTAATATCCACCGATATAACCAGGACGCCCTATAAATTGAGAAATCAACAATGCAGAATTTATATTGCGCCATATCAGCACCGTGTTGTTTATGTTTTTACGTTTGAACAGATCAGATAGAGGACAGATTGCTCGATAACCATAAAAATAAATTGAATAGATAGAAGCTTTTACTGGACATTTAGTCATGTAAACACACACATTTAAGTATACATACAGCTAGCAAATAAAGAGTGAAAAGGGTCTTGAACAAACATGGACCAAGCAATCACTATACCTGCTTCGCTTCACCTCGTGTATTGAAAGTTGATTTACTTGATTGTCGGCAGAAATTAATGAACCTCTTAATTACGCTCTAATATGAGTAAACTCCAAACATGAAATCTGATGTGAGTAAACGCAACCAATTACAAGCAAAATGACAGCAATCTCAACCACAGCATAGCAGTAGCAAGTCTGTTCCTAGAAGAGCTAAAAACCAATAAGAATACATTGAACATTAACAATGAAAAATCCAAACCAGAGTCAACCAGTAATCAAAATACTGCTCAAATATCAAGTCCTTTACATCCACCAGCAACAAGAGTACAAGGGATCAAAACAACAAAGTCGTAAAAGAAAAACAATAAAGTTCTTTATATTCGGTCTCCTAAATCTAATTTACAGTAGTAGAAGTAGATAACCACAGACCCTATACAGCATTTGGCAAAAGCAGTTTCTCTCATTTACAGCTTGCAAGTACAGAATTGATGACATGCATAACAAGGCGAATGCTAGCGGAGTCTGATGTCGTGGTTGTAGGAAGCGATCTTTGGTGAGCCAACAGATTATACACCTGCTCAAATATCGGGCGAACGTGCATTGCTATTAGCGGGTCGGTTGGATTTATGGCAATGGCTACATCTGTCATCCATCCTAATTTTCTTGCTGTTTCGTTTCCAAGATCGCATGATAACTGTTGTAGAAGAGCTAGTAGAACACCTTGGCTTAGAGGGAGTGGTACCATCGAGCACAACGCATGCAGATCAACCTGTTTCTTAATTTTGTTAGAACCTATTTCTATTAGTTTCTTAATAGCAGTTTTGCATTTTGGACTTGATTACAAACCTGAGAGCATAGCCACGAGACAATTGAGACATCACTTCTTTGGAGAGCCTTTGTGAATGCCTCCAGAAATTTGTGTTCTGATATCAAGGCTGATAATTCCTTTGTTGGATCCAAAGGTGCTTCAATTTGTTGAAGTGACAAAGGCTACGGGATATGCAAATATTGGAAATAAATTTTCTATGCACAAAGCTAAACAATAGGTATCGTAATCCTTTGTTTCCAAATGATAAAAATGATGTTTGACACAAATTCTTTCATTTAAAACTACATAAGAAAATTGCACATGCATCCTGTCAAACGGGTTGAGTTCGATCATAAAAGGGTTGGGTAAAGATTGACCATTGATGATTCATCTCATTTGACTTGTTTGGTTTATGAATCAATCTAACTAAACTCACTTGATACATGAATCAAGTATTTAACTCAATAAATGGTTCGAATTAGATTTGCCTAATAAAAAAACTTTAAAAAATTCAAACTTTTGCTTATCACTATTTGAATTTCCAAAATTTCAAATTCTAATTTTCATCATAATCCTAATTTTCGTATTTTATACTTTCAAATTCAAAACATAAATTTTCAAAACTCCAAATTTTCAAATGTAAATTCAAAATTTTATGTTCATATTCAATATGAAATTCAAATTTCCAAATATTCGTACTCAAAATTCAACATTTTGAACTTCAAATGTATAAAACTCAAATTTTCGATATTTAAAATTCAAACATTCAACTATTAGTCACCATGAAGAACTACATCATATATTTAGAATATGAAACATTCGAGTGTTTCATATTGTTTGCAATGTTGATACAAGTTTATTCATCAAAGTTTATCATTAATCTGAATCGGCATAAAAAATGTTATTGCAGTTTGAACGAAGAACAAAATGGCTTGGGTCTAAAAATTAAAGTACAAAAAATTTCAAAATTTTAAAATTTTAAATTTCATATTCTCAAATTTCATTTTTTTTAAAGATCAGTAAATGTGTTACCTAGTTATGACCCTTTCAATAATAGGGTAAAATGAGTTGTCCATTTATGACGCTTTTCATTAAATGGGTTGGATCATATTCAGATAGGTATATGCAAATCCCTAGTAAAGAGAAGGGTGAGGTGGGGAGAAAATGTCAAAGGGATAATGAAATTCATACCATATCCGGGAGCCCTCCCATAGAGCCATTGTTCTTGTGCATTCCTAAAGGATTCAATGCATTTGTATTTCCTGATACAATAGATAAGATCTTGCGCTGGCCATCTACCAATTCATTACTGAGATTTTTAGTGACTGAAGAAGCAGAGTTGATTGCATCCTGCAAATACAGAAAAGGATAAAGAAGTCAGAATAGTCCAGTTAACCCATGTCTATCACATGTAACATATGCACCGACTAATCACTTAACCAGCAAATCCAAGTAAAAAGACTGGTCAGGACTCAAAAGCATAAAACCAATAAAGGAATTCTGAATAAAAGGAATTCGAGTTGGAGTGATTCATGAAACTGATACCAAAATAGAAGTATGAGGATAAGTACTGCCTATAGCCCTTGACACTTGTCAGACATTCTCCAACAAACGAAAAATGAAAAACAAAACTGACATGTTAGGTACACAATGGTCTCCTAAATATAAAACTTTAAAGCACAAACATTTCAGATATGATGTTTATCCAAGTATTTGCAACTTCAACATGGTCACTAGAAGCAATATTAAAAAAGTATGAATGCTACAGTTATAAAGTATCCACCGTATGCAAAAGTGTAGGTTATGTGCATGATAATGATTTTCAAAACATGGAAAGACTGAATATTAAACATAGCAAAAGAAGTATGTGTGGCCTCCAATTTGTCAAAATCATACCTTCAAAGTAATCGCCAAAGCAGAATGTGTGGAGTCAAATTGCTGTTGAGCAGCAGCAGTGTGTTCACTCATTCCTTTCTGGAAGGTTGCGTCTACTTGATCGAACATTGCCTTGCATGACTGCTCAAATGCTGGAATCACAGACGACTCCAAGCTGGATTTCAAAGTTTCCTGCATGTATGTGTGCTTTGCCATATTAGCTAACTACCAAAAATTACTCCTAAAGCACAAAACATCAAGCTAGACTGCTATTTTGAAATACAACGAATTTTCAGAAATGCCAGAAATATAATGTTTTCCTCATTAAGTTATACCTGAAGAGCTTGTTTTCCCGTGGTTTGGAATTGTGCCTGAATCTGTCTTGCGACTGTGGCTTCAAGTTTTGAATTAACAGATTTTTCCAGCTGGTTAACTGCTTTGTCTCCAACACCTCTCTGAAAAATCAAAATTTGACCGATAAAGAATCCATGAGAAAAAAAAATGGGAAAAATAATTTTCAATCACAAGTTTAAGCTGGGAAAGGATAAGATAAGAATACCTGGAAAGAATCAGCTACAGTAGAAGCAATGCATTTTTCAATGACAGGAGTAACTGCTCGAGTTAGGATTGAACCTACTGTAGGGATCTCCTTCTTCACTGTTTTCTCAAGCATAGTAGGCAAATCCTTGTTCATATAATTTGTGACAAGGTTTGTTATTTGCTGCATACGCTCCTTCTCTGCTTTATCACGTTTTGCAAGTTCTTCCTGGAAGCGGGCCCATAATGTATCATTATTAGTCTTCACAGATTTTTCCATGCTCCGGCCCAGTGCAAGCTCAACCCTCTTTCCTTCTTTGTTGACCGGTCCCGAAACAACTGAATTCATCTGCTTCTGGATTTCTTTATGCATGCTCACAAGCTGGAGATATAAGTAATGTAAACTTAATATCACCAAGAGATGATCCCTTTTCTTAATATACTCTATGTACCCCTCAAGCCAAGTGGTTTTAGACCTTAGCGCAAGCATTTAAAGAACACAACTTCAAGAAAATAAGAACCATAGATGATAGCTTTTTTTATATACAAAATTCCAAAAGAATATCAATCGCATTTTAAAACATGGTTTACTTTAAACAAAACAAAGCCCCAATAGGTGGTTGTTCATTGAAGAACGGAGAGTGTATTAGCAACCAGAGGATGCTTCACATCGAAAAATATTCTTCATAGAATGAAAGCAGCAAAGCATAAATTCTGGCAAAGCGGGGCACAACCCACAATTCTGTCCAGCGCCATAATTTACTCTTAACTCCTCAAAATGCAGATTACAGTTATAACCATATGTTCTCACATTCTAAACAAGTACTATAGTACACCATAGTGGTTGAAGACAACACAAGTCGTACTATTGAAAAAAGAAAAGAAAAAGGAAAAACATATGACCCAAATTGTACTTTTTAATTCATTTCCTATTTTAAAATCTATCTATATGAATGATAAACTATATTGGAGGTGCTTTCCTGACTATTACGTATTTCCTAACTTTTATATTTTAAACACTGATTTGCTGCTTTATCGGGTATTACGCCAAAAAATAGTCTAAGGTATATAATTGTCAATCTTTCTTTATTACATTTGAACTCATGAAGTATACTGTTTATATAATAATTTTACAGAAAGTTGTTAAACTAAGAAGTCAAATATGACATTACACATGAGGATACAGAGATTTTTTTGTTTACTTTTTGAATAAGGCTAGGGTGGTCAATTTCCCACTCTGCCCTTGATATAAAATTTCAAATTACCGTGTGCATCAATGAAGGACACAAATTAATCACATGCATACACAATAATCGTTGTATCTAATAAGCTCATTAGAGTAAACTTGTATAGGTGAGCAAATTCTATTTATAACATGTGTCAGTGTCACCTACAGACCTTTTGACACTTGTTCAATGACAGATGGATCTTGCATTATTTTACGTTACATCATGTGTACTTCCAATAGCTTATATTTGTTACAGTTTAGAAGAACTGCCAAATCCTAGGGTGTAAGGCCGTGATCATCCACCTCATTATTCCCACATAAATGTTGCTCTTTACATTTATTTTGGGGAGCGAAGGCATGAAGAAAATATATTTGTACACAAAAAATCAGTGCAGGAAGATAATGTACCAGATACCTGATTTAAAGTATCCTGCATAGACTGGATCAAAGAGAAAGTTTGATCATTTGATGGAAAAGCTGTGCAACTCATTGGTTCGTTTAAAGAATCAGAGGAAGATGGTATAGAGGAATCCAACAGTTGACCTTGCTTTTGATTTTTTCCTGTTGCCCCAGATGCAGATTCTACGGCTGGGCCACCAGGTGCTAAGGCATTATCACTTAAATCTCTTGTGTTTTCTTGAACTCGATTGCCAACAAGATGAGGAGGGTTGTCCAGAGTGTCAAGAGTAGAGACCGTATTTCTTCTGGGAGCTTCAGTAACAGTTTCCGGTGCTGCAGAGCAGATCTCTTTTACCATTTCACCATCGAAATCCGGAGTCGGACTAGAGAGAGATTTGTCCGCATGTTCCATGCCAAAGTCTTTCTGAGAACCTAATTGATCCTTATTGTTATCCCCATATTGAACTTCCACTTTGTTGTTATTACTATCCTGAGTTTTAACTTCCTCATCATTTAAACATTGACTCACTATGCTGCTTTCTGAGGAAGATAATGCTCCTGATAGTATTTCTGATGGAGTTACAAGATGGGTTGCATTGCCTCCACCCAAATTATACATCACGTTAGAAATTGGTACGTAATCATTACCATGTGCACCAGCTTTATTTTCATCCTTTTCTGAACTATCAGACGCATCAGGCCCAGTTCTAATCATGTCATCAGCCTTCACTTCAACTTGTTGGCTAGTTACACGTTCACTAGCTGCAGGTATCTGTTCTGGCATAGAGACTGGAGGAGTGGAAGGTTTATCTGCATTTGATTTAGCATGTTCAAGGTTACTGGTGATTTCAGAAGATGGAGGTGCTACAGTATACATGGTCGCTGATGGTACAGCTTCAGAGCCATTGCCATATAGAGATGGTTTTGATGATGTCCGAGGTAGTTCTAATATATTAACACCTTCTGAACTTGGTGCGCTTCCCGGTAAACCGGCGTCCACCTGAGGTGGCAAACATTGATATAGGTCAAGGGCATACTGCTGAATAGCTTGTGTTTGGACACAGTATACTTGGACTACTTGTTCCCCATCAGGAAAGTTATCACTTGTACCAGTTAGACTTAATATTGGCATTGTAACAGTAAAATCGGCAACATAGTCCATGCGCGTAGAAGATGGGCATGAACCATAATCAACATGGACAGCATATATAGCGTTCTTTTTTGCATTTGCAAGTAATATGAGGCTCGCTCGAGGTAGTACCACAACCTGATTAAAGAATGCCTCTTCGTGTCTAGGCTCTGATGAACTTCTTAATTCCAAGGTTTGTGTGCACTTCCATATTTCTGTTTCACTGGGAAATAGCCAGCCTTCTTCACTGGCCGATGTCCACATTTTTACTTCCCTATTAAGTGGACCCTGTAAACAAAATCAGACATTATTGAAGAGTAATATGAACAAGTGAAAAAAGAAGATTCACAGCACTTGAGGCACATATAGCCCAATCAGATGCTATTTATCTAATTACTTGCAAGTGAATATGTATGGTATACTATAATATAAGAGGGTGAAAGGGATGTCTAGGAAATTTACTGCAGTGACAAGAACAATGTGGTCGGGGCGGTGTGGTGAAGTCAAAAATGCAACAGAGCTGACTGGTAGACCCTCATGTGGCCTTAATGTTACTAGTGGAACAGATCTACGGTCATCCCATATCTTCACCTGCATTTTGCAAAGAAGTTAAAGATATTAGTACAAAATCAAATTTATGCAGAACAAAAAATACAAGCGCGCGCACGCACATAAACATAAAACATGGATACTTGTATGATAGTACACTACTAATTGTCGAGTAAATTTTTTTTTGGAAAAAGAGATAGATCAAAAGGATGCAATGGAGGTGATAAGTATATGGTCCAGATATAAACGAGAGTCTCACAATGCAGTACAAAGAATGCAATTATTCAACAATAGCCTTGCATAAATTTACATTGTTGTCCTTATACTCCCGACTTTCTGGTTATAGACATAATGGCAAATACCTTCCACTACGTCTAAAGTAATCAAACAATTATGCATTTCCAAGAATAATTTGAACAGCACCTTAGTTATATATTATTTTTATTTTGATAATAAGAATTACTGAAGTAAGAACTTGAACAAAATTTGATCAAGAATATGATGAAGTTCATGTGATTATTGACGTTCATTAAAAATTTGTAAATATAAAATTAATTTTAATTTTTATAACATTGTGTGATCAATATTAAGTCAGTTGCACATGAAGATGGACAATGATGCAACACTACTTTTGTTGAAAAAGTTATTACATACAAATATTTCCCATTGATAAAAGTATCTTCTTGCAGATGCACGGAAGTTCGAGTCATTCATAACTTAGCAATACTTCGGTAAAAAATGCATAGATAATTACATTATATATATATATATATATATATATATATATTATTCAAATTCAGTGAATCATATGCAATATAAAAAACAAAAAACAGAAATAAATAGTTTGATGGCCATTTAAATTTGCATAGAAAAAATAAATCAAGTTAGGTATATGCACGGGCAAAAACAGACATTATATCCAGGAGTGACAAAGTTTGAGTGGGGGTGTCAAATTTAGTGCATCATTTTGACGAAAACATGTTTAACCATCTATTTGCATTCTAACACAATATATAAGTTAGCATCTACTAGGTCAGTGAGCTAATTTTATCTTTCTCCATTTGCAGAATAGATTGAGACAAATTTGCATACTTGTGCATTTCATGCTTATGGAGAATATGTTTAACTCTTGACATATCATGAAAGTACTCAAATCCCTGTGAGCGTGGTGAACTTCCAATTTGCAAATCGGGCTGAAAAAAATTGCATGCTTGCAATAACTTATTGGTATAACAATTCAAAATTACCATAATCTTGTATGAGCCATCATTTAAATTACTTAATATTAGACGATTTACTGTAGATATAGCTAGCAAAAAATCCCTATATTTTGAAGGTATACAACCGAGGTTTGTACATATATTGAAACAAAAATGAAAAAAACAAAACAAAACAAATGTTTTATGTAGTACTATCAATAATGTTTTTCAGGAAATTTTTCCAAGCATTCAAATCTGCATGAAAAAAAAAGGAAGATAAATAATTGTTTGCATTTTTAGAAGTATGCAGAAATTTGTTAGTTTCTTCCACATAAACCTTGACAGCAAAAATAACCAAAATTCAAACAAAATTATTTTAAGCTAATTTAAACTTACAAAATGAAAGAAAAAAACATAGTTTTCACTGATGTGTTAGATTTTTCAAGTTTATGATTAAAACCAAGTTTGAGGTTGCAATCTCGCTTCCGGTCATTTGAAATTTCTGGAGTTTCAGTGATTTTGGTTTTGTTTCGGATTCGATATGGAATTTGAATCTCAATAATTAAACTAAATTAGTCTTCATTAAACTTAACCAACAGATAAAAATTTAATTAAACTTGGCCTAATTTCAACCCACCCAATTAGATTTTATTTCAACCCCACTCAATTTCAGCCCACCCAACATCATTTTGTTTCAATCCTATCCAATATTAGCCCATACTAGCTTAAACCGTCACCTAATCATTAACCCGACCTGATGAAAGCAATACCCTAATTTCCAACAAGCTCATCCATTTCTCTTACCTTCTAATGAGCTGCATCACAGAAATAAAACATAGATTACTTTTGCTAACATTGACTAGGAATCCTGACATCATCGAGCCGCAGACAATGAGCCACAATCACCGATTAGGGTTTCTAACATCAATGAATACAAAAACTGAAGCAACAATCATACAGCCCAGCTATGTTTCAACCATGGTTTGAGGTTTCGGCCGGAACCACGAGATTCCGACCAACTCGTACCGGTTCCGGCCGGTGACGGGACGGGATTAGGGCAAAATCCCGTCCCGTCCAAACAGTTGAAGAAAAATCGAAAAAAAATTCATATGCGAATTGTTACATCAGAAGAAGAATAGAAAAATCAAAAATCACACTCGGAATCAAAATCGAAAAGGCAAAAAAAAAAAGAAGCAAACCTTTGCTGTTCACCCAAAATCGAGCAAGATTCGACGTCGCAGAAGTGCTTCGACATCGCAAGAAAGAAAATCGAGCATACGATCGCAATTGCAGGTGAATTTTGAATTTTTTTTGGCTCTTTGCCCTTCGCTCTTTGATGTTCGGCTCTCTTTTTTCTTTTTCGTTCTTCGTTTGTTTCTGAGTCGCGTATCTGGTAAACGAGGGTTTTGTAAAGGAGGGCAGAAGAAAAACTGGGCTGATTGAAATATGGACTTGGGCTTTAAAATGAATTAATTTTATTAATTAAGGTTGAATGTAATGAGATAAGTTGGGTTGGGCTATTTTATTCATTTAATTTAGTTTAAGTATTAGTGAAATTCTAATTCAAATTAAACAAATTTAATTTTTTTTTAATTTAGTATAAACATATTGGGTTAGGGTATTTTATATTATTATTTACATCGACCGTTATTAAATTTTCATTAACAAACCATTGTTAACCATAATCGGGACCGAAACCGAAATTAAAACCGAAATTTCTGAAATTTCCGAAATCGTCCGAAACTAAGAAAATTTCGAATGAACGAAACCGAGTTTTCGAACCTTGGTTTCAACTGTTTTTCTTAATTTCCTGTTTGGTTTTTTTATCAGATTAACTTTTTTCTTATCAATTGCTAGGACCAAATTTTAAAGTCCACCATCTTTTGTGTATTTTCTTACTTAAACCGGATTTTGAGTCATGTTTCGTCCTGACCTTGAATAGAACCAAACCAAGATGGTTGGAATCTCGAGCTTCTGGCCGAAACCTCAAAAATTGATCAAAACATGCATGCCACACATGCCTTTATGTTAGAATTATTCGTTCTTAAAAAATACACATACTTTGATTAAAATATGCATATTGTATGATTATAATACTCACGTACAGACCCAGTAGGATAATGGTGATATTCTTAGGAACATGTTATGTATACCATGCATGCCTTTATGTTAGTTGTTTGTTCTTAAAAATACACATACTCAATCATAACACCTCAATCATAATATTCCTGTCTAAACTATGAAAGAACTAAAGGATATAAAAAGACAAGACACAAACCGTGCCATCTTTTGAAGCCGATGCTATTCGAGTTGTCATCCACTGAGAAATAGACAAATCTGTTATGTCCCCTTCATGTTTACCAATTAATTGAATTCCATCAATAAGCTTGTCCATAGTACATTTCAATGGTTCGGTTTCAGAAAATTCTTTATTTCTTCCCACTTTTGTAGTATCAAATTTAAGCACACTTTCCCCAATAGCAACAATCAGAACTTCCTAAAATCAAGTTTCCAAGCAAAGAGCACATGAGGTTTTTACATAATATATTACCCATGAAAAAATGTGCTGTTACTGAAATCAAAAGCCATTACTTGTTTGTGGGAGTGCCAACAAATCCTAGGATGATATGATTCTCCTTCTGCTCCTAACTGTACAGAAATGACACTTCTTCCAGTTATTTGAGGCTTGTTTTCCTCATCGGGCCCCTCATCAATTTTCCAAACTACTACTTTTCCATCTACACTTGCACTGCATTATGTAAAACCGACAAGAAGATTAACAAAAGATATAATTCCTGAACATAAAGTGAAACGTTTACACACACCTACACACACAGACATATACATGCATGCATGTATGTATATGTATGTATGTAAGTTCAACAAAATTGTACCTTGCTAAAAGGTGAACATCATCAGCAAAGAAAGCCATGTCGGTAACTTTCTGATAAAGAACAAATACAAGATGAATCAATGATCATGTAACAAGGCACCATGTATATTTCTTCTCCTAGTTATAACTCAGAATAGTGATTATATATGATTTTTTTTAAAAAAATTCAAGTTCATCGTATCAACATAATATATTATATATGAAATATTCATTGAAAACCAGCACCACCCTACATAGGTTTTGCATATCAAGGAAATGTTATACTAGGTAGGTATAACATGATATGAAACATTTACTAAGCACTGGTTAGTAGATCACTCGCGGCCGTAAGAAGTTGCAAAAAAAATCACAACAAAGTTATACCAAAATAAGAAAAATAGCGAGAACACATAAAAGTCTGAAATAATTCATGGTATCAAGGTTTTCAAAATGGGATTTAAACTGTAAATCGTAAAATTCAAATTTTAAATCAAAACGGGATTTAAATCATAAATCGCCAATTCAAAAGATTCATATATTAAGATTGGTACACACTATGAAATTGATATTTGAACTTCTACCTATAAATCAAAAACTCAATTTTCTGTTTTGTTCCAATTTTATTTTGCTTGAAAACATTAAAATTGGGATGTGGATCCATATAAGTATATTAAACATATCAGTATAGACTGAATGAGTCTTCTAAATTGCAGTTTTAATTTTGTTTGAATCGAAATGTAAATCGAATCGTAAAAGGAGAGATCTGATCTAAATTCAGATTTAAATCAAAAAAATTCAAAAAAAATTGATAACAATGCATGGTATAGAATCATACTTACATGATATATGCCAATAAAGGAATTATTTATTAGAACACAACATGAGCTAGTTTAGATTTTACATATCAACAAAATATACATTAGAGGGTAACACTATTCATCTTGAAGAATGTTCGCTAACAGACTTTTGTAAAATACTATCATAGTATATATGATACGATGGTTATTAGGTGAGCTTGAAAGGTTGCCGAAGATGAACAGACTTGTTTTGAAAAGCATCTACACCTCAAAAGTAGACCGTTTCTTAATAGTTATACTGAGAAAATGGACTTGAAACGAAGGATATACTTGCACAATTTTGAAACTAATCGTGAGTGGTTTATAAACTAATTAAATAAAAAGCTGATGTATGGCAGATATGGGAAGGAGGGATTGATTTTTAAGGTGTATAGTGGTTGACAAAGACAGGAATTATGGAGCACTTATATTTTGACTCACTAAGGAGTGGGGATTTACAAAGATTGATGACATAAAAGGAGCACAATTTGACAGAATCTTAAATTATATCCTTGTTAAATGCACCTACATCTATTATTTTTCATGACACAATTGAGATACTTGTATACAGTATAAACGGATTATTATTTCACATATCCAAATGCACACACTCTTCCTAATCCCATATTTCTCAAATCAGCCTTAATGACATTGCAATAAATACAAGAACCTACCATCCTCTTCCTGTAATCATTGCTAACTAATAAAAAAATCATGATACAAATTTCTGAAGGTGGTAGCATCTCATTGTTTCATTTCGCCAATACATAATTATAACAATAATGATCCAATATTCAAGGCCTTGAAACAACTATTACCACGCAAGTCAACAACAACAAAAACTAATAAAAAAACATTAACCTGAGAATGCCCTCGCAGCAGGCTTCTCAATGCCGTATTAATATTCAAAATCCGAATCGCCCCCTGCTTCAACCCGTAAGAAATATATGTCCGATTCACTGCGATCTGCCTTCCAAGCACCAACCCGGGATCCGAAACATACTTAGTTATTGGCGTAACCTCAAGCTGTGGAGCATTCGTCTCTCCACCAACCCTCAAATCCACATCATACACTGCCCTCTCACCTCCCCCAAGCAGCCTACCTCTTGGCACCTTCGCCGTAGCCCCTCTAGACATGTTCGCCGGTGGAGCCGACGGAATTGTCAAAATCGGCGGAGGACCTTCAACCGCCACCGCCGGCATAGATGTGGAAGATTCAAGGTGAGGAGGCGGGTTGGTATTGAGAAGAGCCATCAGTCGGGCGCCATGGTTGGGATTAGGGTTAGTGTTTGGGTTGGGTATAGGAGATTGGGGATAGTGGAGGAAAGGATGGTGGAAGTTAAGCGGAGGCGTCGACGGCGGGTAAGAGAAGTTAGGATTAGGGTTTGGGATTGGAAGAGAAGGAGATGGGTACTGATTATTGATGTTGGGATTTGAATTAGGAGGGGGTTTGAATAGGTTGCGAAGCTCAAAGGGAGGCTGAGTTTGGTTCGGGTTACCGCCGGCGGGGGACGACATCGCAGTTCGCTATTTTGCGCCTGTAGCTGTGTACGAGGAGGAATATTTATTATTACTGTAAAATGCTATAGGAGAGTGGGAAGTGGAGAAGAGAGAGAAGACGGGAGGAAAAAATGATGAGTGAGAAGTGAGATTTGTAAATGTGAGTTCTTGATGGGATCTTTCAACTCACAACTGCTTGGCTTGTACGTGATTTCTTGGGTTAAGACTTTGAGACAGAAACCTGACCGTTCGATTTAATATCCGACCATTCGAATCAAAAGTTCATCTATTCATCGGTTGTAAAAAATAGCAACGTCACTCGAACAGCATCTGCAGCAGGAGGCTGAGTTCTACAGGAGGAAAAGATTAAAAAACGATGATTCCTCCCTCTCCTTTAGCAGTAGAGTTTATAAGTGATTGTTTCGTAGGTGCAATTGATCCGATGATGAAATTTGTTAAATCAAACTAAAACCAGTGAAAATGAAAATCAAAACAAACCGACCGAATTAAGTTTAGTTGATTCGGTTGGTTATCTGATTTAATCGAACTAAAATATTTTAAAATATTCATTATACATTAAAATAAAACATGAATATATGATTAAAGTATTTTTATTTAGTATTGTTTATGCTTTTTAATAGTAATTTGGACAGATATATGATAAATAAAATTTATTTAAACAGCTAAACTAATCTAAAAAATCATTAAAGCAATAGTAGTTTGGACAATATAATAAAAGTTCGGTTAATTCGGTTAAACGGGTAACCAAACTAAATTATTTTACGGATCGACTGTAAACCAATATAGTATCAAAACCAAACCAAATCGACCGAAATAAACTGGTTCCGTTGATTTATTTGGTTTTAACCAAAGTTTGCTCACCTCTAGTAGAGTGGGAGGAATTGCTCTTTTTCTAAAAAGAAAAAGGAAAAAAAACTATAAACGGGGTTCTAAAAATCGTTTATAGTTATAAACAGTTTTCAAAAATCGGCTTATAGTTCAATAGGGTTTTTGAAAACCGTTTAGGGTATAAACGGTTTTCAGAAGCTCATTTATACCATAAACGGTTTTCAGAAAACCGTTTATAAATTCACGTTCAAAAAAAATGGAGAGAATCTCCACGCTCAAATTCATGCTGTTGTAGCCTGGAAAAGAAATAAAAATAGGGATTTCTCTCATTTTTCCATCCTCCTGCTACTGCTGGAGATGCTCTAAATGTAAACATAAAATAAGAAATAAAACACATATCATCTTAGGTGGATATTGTTCGGCATAACTCAAAAATGAATAAAAATAAAATCGTCTTTTTTAATGTTAAAATCATATGTTTGTATAATTATAACATCCCATATTTTTGTTAACATTATTTAGGATATTTAATTAGTTAAATTAAATAAAATAATATGTTGATTAGGAGATTGAGATTCGATTTTATTAAGCGGTAGCCGTGCCACCTAACCAATGAATTAAAATAAGAGCTAAAATGAAATAGAGGAGGGGTAAAATAGGAAAGAGATCATTCTTATACACTTAACCTTTGGTCATGTATCTCCATACACATTCATTTCTCATTTATCAAAAAATTTCAAACTTAAGGCCGGCCGGCCATTAATAAGAGCAAGAGGAAAAAGATTAAGACAAGCTAAGGAAGAAGCTTAATCAAACCAAATTTATTCACATCTCAATCTCTTTAATCTCTGAAGCTAAGGTGAATAATGTTTACATCTCATATTTCTTTTTTTTCAGTTTTAAGATGAATCTGAATTTATTTGCAATGTTTTTCCATGTTTGAATGATAGAATGATTATATATATTTGTTGGTAATTTATGCATGTTCATATTGATTTTATGATACGTTTTAATGTGAAAACCCTATTTAAATGACATCCAAATGCCTTGAGATTTTTTATATAGACTAGAAATAATATTTTAGAAATGGATTTCAATTTTTAGAATTTTATGAAATTATGTGGATCTTATATGAATTTTCTAGTGAAGAAAAGGTTATTTTGGGTTAAAAATTATTTATGGTTAAATAATTAATGTTTTGGGTCTGAAATTTATATGTATTAGAAAACATACAAAAAGTGATTTTTTGAAATTTTTGTAGAATTTTCCTAAGTGTTTTAATGGGTATATAAAATTATTTAAGGTATGGGACTTAATTGTTTTATATATTTATAAAAGGAGAGGGGACATTTTGTAAGTAAATTCAAACTGTTATTGGAAAGTCAGCAGTACTTTTAGAAAAGAGAAACTTGCAACCAATCACAATTTGAAAAACACGGCAGGTTAGGTACAAAGAAATAGTTTAAAAAGAACTAATCTACAAGTTTTTCACTGTTTCGATGCTTTCGGCACAAGGTTCCACCTCCTTACCTCCGCCTTCAGCACTGTCGAAACCAATACACATGGTATCAGGGAGCGGGTATGTAGTGAATTGGATGTAGGTGGAAGGTATAGAGTCGAAACCAGTGGTTCCGAAGGGGTTGAGGCATTACTTTGCTTTTAAAAGAAAATGTGCCTGCTTGCTTTCGCCTAAGTAGCTTTCGACTTGGTTAGCATTCGACTAGGTCAAATGGATTTAAAGAAATGGTTTTGATTGGGTTGCACTTTTGTTTTAAATAACTGCTTTCGACTAAGTCGAACCTTTTGACTATCGCTTTCTACCTTTCGACTCGGATGGGTTTCGAAAGGGTTGTTTTGTTTAGTTTTGCTTTTTAAACTTGACCACTTCTCCAATGCTTTCAAAGGGATGGTTTCGACACCATCACTTGTTTACTTATGAATGATTGTAAAAGGAATGCTTTCGACTTTAATGGGTTTCTGATCTTTTTGCTCTACTTGAAGGCATAATCCAAATAGTTTCGACCGAAACGGTTTTCACAGGTTTCGAAGCAGTAAATTTTTGAATGGTTTCGAAAGGTTTCCATATGTTTTAAATTGAACCCAAAGGCTTTTGAATGGTTTAGTGTTTTAATGCATTCGAAAGGGTTTTAAATGAAGGTTTCGAAGGGGTGGTTCCCCAATGATTTCGAAAGGTTTTGAAGAAAGGTTTTCCAATGGTTTCGAAGGAGTCGAAAAGAAAGGTTTTTCTAGTTGTTTCGAAAGGATTAAAAGGAAAGGTTTTCCTAAGGTTTCAAAAGGCAATGTTTAAAGGTTTTAAAAGAACAATGTCTAAGGTTTTTAAAGCTTTCGAAAGGAAGGATTTCCAATGGTTTCGAAAGGGTCTTGAGAATGGTTTCGAAAGGGGTATTTTCAATAGATTTGAAAGGGGGATTTTCAAAGGTTTAAATGTTTTCATCAACTAAGATTTGAGTAAAATGTGTGTATATATATATAACATGACAAGGTGATTTTGAGTAAAGCATAGAATATATATATAGATTTTCCTTCTTTGAGTTTGATTTAAAGGTTTTAAATCATTTTGATAAGGTTTTCAAGGAAAATTATGGAAAGGGATCCCTAAGTAAAATGACTCAAATATTAGAATACCAGATGAGACTGGTATAGGGTCACGCCCTATAACATTAGCTATTACCCTAGCTAATTTTGTCCAAAATTCTAATGTGTAGGGCCTTGTCACAAGTAAGACTAAAATTATGATTACATACAGAAAGGAATTTATGTTTATATACATATAAGTTATTGGTGAGCCCGCAAAACCATTATGATCAGGTGACCTTGGGAGATGTTAAGTTAGGAACAAATCGTCCAGAAGGGAAGTATTTAACAGATAATCAAGGGCAGAGCGTCTAGAAGAAGAGTGTCTAACAGATGTTAGATAAATTTTGATATATTGTCTGGTAGGCCCGAGTCGCTAAAGGTTGATAGTTAGCCAAACAGAACTATAATGTTTGAACATATAGTTCATTTGTTATCTGATATGTATGTTTACATAATAATGCGTTATAGATTTTAACCAGTTTTTGGTTGCAGGAAAAGACTTGCAAAAGATATGTTTTGAAGGATGTTAGTGAGGGGAAACCCGTTCCGCTGAGTGGCGTGATCTCACTTAACATAAAATAACTGAGATGTATAGAATTATTCGCTCCAGGCTTTATGTCTGACTCGAAGTTTTTGTTTTCCCCTTAAACTCTCGAATGCTCAAAATTGATTTGAGTAGGCTGAGAGTTGAGGTTTACAGGTTTTAGTTTTGACGAATAAAGCTTCTAGAGACGAGCAGGTGGCTGTCGGATAGCTAATTAGGAGTTTCAGTTTATTTTCGCTGTGTATTAAGTCAAATATGACTATATTGACTCTGGTCAACTAAGGGGACATCCTCATATGTCGCTCTAGGCGTATTTTGTAATTGATATATTTAATCATTTCCTGGGAAACGTTAAGGGATTTTTTAACTTGGATATGAATTATTTTTTTGAAATGTAATCAGTAAAATGTTGTTTTTTTTAAATCTATGATTTGTTCATATTCAAGTGCTTCTGATATTATGGATACCATTAGCGTTACCATATCGTGTCACTAAAAGTTAATACTATATATGATTGTAGCATATGTAGCGCTTAGCTTTTGGCCTTCAGATACGGGATGTAACAGCTTGGTATCAGAGCATAGGTTTATGAAAAACTTTAAACTAAAAATGATTTTTGAAGACATAATCCTTAGGAATTAGAGTAAGATTGGGGTATGGGATAACGCTATAGTAACGTACTTGTATTTGCTATATATAAGTATACGCTTTATCTCTAGTCCCCTATCTTTGTTAGGTTATTTTCTGTATCTCATGAAGTTTGAATACAAATATGGATGGTAGAAGAGAAAGAGTTAACCCAGGAGGGGAGGGCACCGATGGGAATGCCAGACCTAATGCGAGGAGGACCCAAGGTCAGGCATAAGCAGAGAATGTAGGTGTTGGAGTTCCGCAGATGGACATGGGAGCTATGTTTCAGTTTTTTGTGAATATGATGCAAGTTGGAATTACAACCGGAGTGGTAAGAGGAAATTCTGCAGGAGCAGGAGCAGGAGTTCCGGAAGTTCCGGTAGTTAATAATTATTCTAAGTTGAGCGGAGATTATACTAAGCTTGGAGGGAAGCCATTTATTGGAACCGAGGATGCTATAGAGGTGGAGAATTAATTGTTGCACTGTGAGAGAATCTTTGCAGACTTGGGGCTCAATGATGAGCAGAAGAGGTGATGAGCAGAAGAGGAGGCTTGCTTCTAGACAACTTCAAGGGGCAGCCTTATTTTGGTGGAATAGTGTGACTGCTGGTGTAGATGAGAAGACAATGACATGGGCAAAGTTTAAAAGGAGGTTCTAAGAGAGGTTCATGTCGATGATGGCGCAGTCTGTTTTGATCCGGTAGTTTACTGAGCTAGAACAAGGAGAGATGACTGTTCTGGAGTATGCTAGTAGGTTTGAAAAGTTAGCCAGATATGGTTATGCTGTTGTGGACACAGTGATGAAAAGGAATGAGAAGTTTATCAGGGGATTAAAGCCTGAGTTGGCCAGGGCTACCTTACCGCACATTAGAGATCCCTCTTATGTGGTTGTGGAGATGGCATTGAGACATGAGGGGATGCTTATTTGTCAGGAGAAGAATAAGGTGAAAGAAGTCAAGGTTGAGCAAGGTCAGAAGAGGAAGTTCTTTCACAAGAAGGGTGCTCAGAAGGGTGAAGCAGCTAAGAAGGGGAAGTTTGAGGTGGTCTGTTTCAAGTGCAACAAGAAGGGTCATTTTGTTAATGAATGTTGTATTGGAAAGGTAAAGAAAGTGGCTGGGAAGAAGAATGTTAGATTCTTCAACTGCGATCAGATAGACCACTATAAGAATCAATGCAAGGAGTCTGCTAAGGATGGAAAGGGCAAGGTGTGTGCATTGGAGCCTGCTGCTTCGAAGCCAACAGCTCAGGAGAAAGGAAAGGCAATTTTGGGAGGTGCGCTTCAGATTCATGGTATGTCTGTTAGCGTTCTATTCGGTACTGGTGCATCGCATTCTTTTATATCCAGACGTTTGATAGATAAGCTTAACCTAGAATCCCACATATTTAGTTTCTTCCTTACGGGTTGTGAATCTAATAGGAGGATATGCAACTCTAGGGTTGAGATGTGACCAATTAGAGTTTGACTTGTTAGGTTATACTTTTGTATGCAGTTTGCATGTGTTTGATTTTATGGGGTTCGAGATTATTCTTGGGATGAATTGGTTAAGTGAGTACGATGCTAGGATATTTTGCCAAGGTAGGAAAATATCTCTTAGACACCCTGATTGTAGCGACAGGGTTGTTTATACCAAAGAAGGTTCTAGCGGTGAGGTGAAGGCTTTGTTGGGTGTTATGGAATTGGAAGATGAGTTGAGCCGAGTTTTCATGGTCAGAGAATTCGAGGATGTTTTTGAACCTGTAGTTGGATTGCCACCGAAACGAGCCATTGAGTTTCGGATAGATTTGGTTATGGGAGCAGAACCAGTGAGTAGGCCACCAAGTAGAATGACCCCTATAGAGATGAAGGAGTTGAAGGTGCAGTTAGTGGATCTAGAAGGCAAGAGTTTTATCAGACCAAGTAGTTCACCTTGGGGAGCAGCCATAGTGTTCGTTAAGAAGCCGGACGGATCATTAAGGCTATGTATCGATTATCACAAGTTGAATGAGAAGACGATAAAGAATCGATATCCATTGCCAAGGATTGATGATTTGCTTGACTAGTTGAGTGAAACCAAGATATTTTCTCAGTTAGATTTGGCAACGGGTTTCCATCAGCTCAGGGTAGCAGAGGATAGCATACCCTTGACGGTGTTTAGGACCAGATATGGATCGTACGAATAGCTAGTTATGCTGTTCGGACTGACTAATGCACCGACATTATTTATGGATTTGATGAACCGAGTTTTTCGAGAGCACTTGGTTAGGTTCGTATTGGTTTTCATAGATGATGTCTTGATATACTCGAAGGATGAAAGCGAGCATGAAGTTCATCTTAGAGTGGTGCTTGAGATGCTGAGGCAGCATCGGCTGAAGGCGAAGTTTTCGAAGTGTCATTTCTGGCAGAAGGAAGTGAAGTTTTGTGGTCATGTAGTCTCAGAGAAAGGGTTGTCAGTAGATATGACTAAGATTGAAGCGGTGAATAGTTGGAAGAGACCCGAGACAGTGACTGAGATAAAGAGTTTCCTTGGATTAGCTAGTTAGCATCGGAGGTTCATTAAGGATTTTTTGTGGATAGCTGCACCGATGACCAAGCTAACGAGAAAGGATGTGAAGTTTGTGTGGACCGATAAGTGTGAAGAAGCATTCCAGAGTTTGAAACACTTATTGACCCATGCACCGATGTTGGTTGTTCCAGAAGGGAATCAGGGTTTGGTGGTTTATACAAATGCATGTGGAACAGGGTTAGGAGCAGTGCTGATGTAAAGAGGTAAAGCAATTGCCTATGCCTCTAGACAGCTTAGACCGCATGAGGTCATATATCTGACGCATGATTTGGAATTGGCTGTAGTGATTTTTGCATTGAAGGTGTGGAGACATTACCTTTTGGGAGAGAGGTTTGAGTTATATACATATCATAAGTCGCTAAAATATTTGTTCTCTCAGAAGGAGCTGCACATGAGATAACAGAGGTGGTTAGATTTTATGGCCGCTTATGATTTTGGAATTGAGTACACACCGAGGAAAGGCAACAAGGTTGCAGATGCACTTAGCAGAAAACATTAGAATGCAGTGTTGGCGATGATTTCTGAGTGGAAAGATTTGGAAGCATTTGCGGATTGCAGAGTGCAGTGGAGATCTGAGGCTGGGTCTAGCGGAGAAACCGTAGTGTTATCTTGTTTGGAAGTTCGACCAATGATGATCGAAAGGATTGCTTATAAATAGGAGGAAGATATGGTATTAGCTGAACGAATCAGGAAGTTAAGAGATGGAACCGAGAGCGATGACTTGACAGATTTCAGCCTTGACTAGTGTTGGATATATTTCGACCGGTCTTTGCCGAACCAAATACCATCTCCCCCATCACCAAACCAAGGCCTTTCCATCCTACTACCGAACCAAGCACACCGGTCCACTCAACATGCTTCCCACCGAACCAAGTACACCGGTCCACTCACCTCTTCCCACCGAACCAAGTACACCGGTCCACTCAACATGCTTCCCACCGAACCAAGTACACCGGTCCACTCACCTCTTCCCACCGAACCAAGTACACCGGTCCACTCAACATGCTTCCCACCGAACCAAGCACACCGGTCCACTCAACATGCTTCCCACCGAACCAAGTACACCGGTCCACTCACCTCTTCCCACCGAACCAAGTACGTCGGTCCACCATACTTCTACCACCGAACCAAAGGAAGCCGGACCCGCTCCACCAGACCAGATTACATCAGCCCAGGCCCGCCAGCTGCTGTATACCTCCAAGACCCCTACCCCTAGCCTCACTCTATAAATAGAGGGGCAGGGGTACAACAATGGGGGACAAGTTTTGAGAGCTCAAGCACGGAGAGAACTTTCAAACGACTTTCTTTTACTTGTATCAAATCTTTGTACTTGTAATCAAAACAAGAGAAGAGAAATAACATATAAAGTGGACGTAGGCACATTCTGGCTGAACCACTATAAATCTGCGTGTCTTTTTACAGTTTAGCCCATGCTTTTCATATATTTGCATAAATCACCCAAATCACTAAGAACAACATAAGATCTACTAAATCATACAACTTTGAGGTGTTTGTCCATTTTTTGTGCAAACATTTTTTGGTGCTTTCACTGAGAGCTAGAAGCTCGAAGCTTCAGCTTCATCCACTTAACAGTTTTCCTAACAGCATCGTTCGCCACTTGGAAAACATGCCTCCCAAACAGAGAAAAGATGTTAACAAAGGAGAAAACATCGCATCCAGCAGTCTTCCAGATCCAGCTGTCACGAATCAAGTAAATCGTCCTCCTCCAGCAGCAGTAACAAATGAAGGACAGGCTAACCCAACCACTCCTGCCACAGAACAGCCTGCAGCAATTACTAGGGTAGATTTGGACAGAGTTGTGGTTGAAGTAACTAACCGCTTCACGTCCCAACAGGAAGCCTTGGTGGACCATCTCATGTCACGCTTAAGGGATGCTGAAGAGTCCAACCGCAACACTGAATCATGGAGCGAGTCCCAGTCTGGAGGATCTCAGAGACAACAAAGATCTTCCTTCTTCGAAGGAGCTAACGGCGGAAGTAGCCATGGTAGGAGCCGAGACCGAGCACAACCCGAAGTTAGGCCTGAGGAAACGTTTGGTACCGAACCCAACGGGGGAGGTACCAGACGAAGGTCAACTGTAGCTGAGCCTGTCATACTGCCTAACCACGGAAACGCCGGTAAACGGGGCCGAGCTAGAGTCCAGCCCGAAGTTGGACCCGAGGAAGTGCTTAGATCCGAGCCCAGCAGGGGAAGATCAAGGCAAGGGCCAACTGTAGCTGACCCTAGCATGCTTCCAGAAGATCAAAGGCAGCCGCTGGAAAACATGAGGAATGATAGACGATACCATCCCTACAGGTCATCTGGACGGAATCAATCCCACAGAACAGAACCAAATTCCTTTCTATCTGCTCCAAATTCTGATGAAAGGATGGCACGCTTATTCAGAGAGTGCGTCCAACGGGAGCAAAGAGATCGAGGGATAGGCGCTAGGGTAACCAGCCCTTTCGCCCGCAATATCGAAATTGCTATCACCCCCCGAGAATGGAAGATGCCAACAATGGAACCTTACAAGGGAACCTCCGACCCCATCGTACACTTACAAAGGTACACACAACATATGCTCATGAGTGGAGCGACAGAGGGAGTACTGTGCAAATGCTTTCCGCTCTTCTTAGCAGATCTCGCTACCTCCTGGTTCTGTCATCTACCTCAGGGATCCATCAGCTCGTGGGAAATGTTGAAAGAAAAGTTTATCAGTCAGTTCCGCATTCATGTGGAACAACCTAAGGATGCTTATTCCTTATCCAACATCAAACTGAAACCTGGAGAGAAATTGCAGCAATACCTAACCCGATTCAATGTCGCAGCAGCCGCAGTCCAAGATGCCGATGAGAAGCTTATCCTAATGGCCCTCTGTAGTGGTGTGCATCCGGACACTAAATTTGCTAGAAGGTTGACAAAAGAAAAACCAGCCACTTTACCCGATTTCTTCCATGAAGCCGGGAAATATATGAGGCTTGAGGATGCTGCTGTTGAAGGGCAGTCAGGACAGCAAAATAAGGCAACTCACAGCAACGCCCCTGCTGTGGCAAGGGACGTTCGAAGAAATGATTCCAGAGACAATGCCGGGGGCAAGAAGGGAGAAAAGCGCCTATATCGGCCTGGACCGAGATTCGACACTTACACTCCTTTGAACGAGACCGTCGAAAATATCTTCCTTGCTACCCAAGGCGAAGTTAGATACAAACGCCCACCATACAAGAAGGAATCAGATAACGCGCAGAAGTCTGGAAAATTCTGCCGCTTCCACGAATCTCATGGGCATGATACCAATGAATGCCATCATCTCCGGGACTTGATTGAGGAACACATCAGGAGGAAGAAGCTGGAACGCTATGTGAAAGGTCAGGACAGGACTCCAGCTCCTGCCAATGAGAACCCAAGGCTACCCTCACCAGAGATCGGCAGAGGAAACCGCAACATTAGCAGCTCTAGTCAAGAGAAGATAATGGTCTATACCATCTCGGGAGGACCGCACATCGCAGACAGAAGCTGGAAAGAAATGGAAAGATATGGTAAGTCGCTTAGAGACAATAAAGACTGTGTCAATTCGGTTATAAAAGAGCGCCACCCGAAGCGGAAAGAAAGTGATGACATCACATTCGGTAAGCGTGACCTAGAAGGAAGGCAGTACCCTCACATGGATCCCATGGTTATCTCTGCCCGACTCGGTCCCGCCGAAGTTTACCGAATCCTGGTAGACACTGGAAGCTCAGTAAATATCCTGTTCAAACATGCATTCGACAAAATGAAGCTATCAATGAAGGATGTATCTCCCTACGGTAAACCACTACACGGTTTCACTGGAGATGCAAAGATGCCCCTCGGGCAACTGGACCTCTTTGTTGAGATTGGAAGCCATCCCCGCTCCATTGTACGGAAGCAGACGTTCGTGCTAATAGAAAACCATTCGGCCTACAACGCCTTCTTAGGAAGACCAGCCTTGTCTGACTTCCAAATTGTCCTAGCCTCATGGTGCCTAAAAATGAAGTTTCCAACGGACAATGGAATAGGGGAAGTAGAAGGAGACCAGGACGTTGCTCGAGACTGCTATGTGACTGAACTCCGCAACAGCCACAGGAAGGATAAAGGGAAGGGTGTAGAGATTGCCCTCTGCACGAAAAGTCTAGAAGCATAGCAACTAAAGAAAGCTCCTCCTCTTCGATATACCAGCGACCCTTTCAATGAATTAGACCCTAGGGACAAAGAGGAGGAGGCCACCGCCGAGCCTGCAGAGGCTATGGAGTTTATATCTGTAGACAAGCACGACTCAAGTAGACTATTGCAAATTGGGTCCCAACTAAAAGCCGAATTGAAGGAACAACTCATCGATTTTCTCCGCCACAACTTGGATGTATTCGCATGGTCACACGCTGACATGACCGGAATCTCCCCCGACATAGCATGCCACATATTAAACATTGATCCTACCAAGGCGCCCGTAAAACAAAGAAAGAGAAGTATGGGGGCAGAACGATCAGCAGCCCTCGATGAAGAAGTAAAGAATCTACTCGCCAATGACTTCATACGAGAAGCTATCTACCCGGAATGGATCGCCAACCCGGTGCTGGTAAAGAAGGCTAATGGGAAGTGGCGAACCTGCATTGACTTTTCCAACCTAAACGACGCCTGCCCAAAGGATTGCTTCCCACTTCCCCGAATCGACCAACTTGTAGACAGCACAGCCGGGCACGAGCTCCTATCTTTTATGGACGCATACTCAGGATATAACCAAATTCCTATGCATGCTCCCGACCAAGACCACACTAGTTTCATCACCGACCGGGGTTTATACTGCTATAAGGTAATGCCTTTCGGACTTAAAAATGCAGGAGCCACCTACCAGTGCCTCGTCAACAAGATGTTTGCAGGGCTAATAGGACAAACTATGGAATTATATGTGGATAACATGCTGGTAAAGTCAAGGAAAGCCAAAATTCACGTAAGCCACCTAGGCGAGATGTTCCAGGTACTTCGACAGTATGGAATGAAGTTGAATCCACTAAAGTGCTCCTTCGGAGTGTCATCAGGAAAGTTCTTAGGATTCATCGTCCATGCCAGAGGGATTGAAGCAAACCCTGAACAAGTCCGAGCGCTAAGGGATATCAAGATACCTTCCACTCGGAAGGAAATGCAAAGTTTGAATGGAAAAGTGGCCGCCCTAAGCCGATTCATCCCCAAGGCAACAAACAAGTGCGTTCCCTTTTTCGAAGCTCTAAAGAAAGACAAAGGAAAGTTCGAATGGACTGACGAATGCTTAACCGCTTTCCTTGACTTAATCGAACACCTCCAGAAACCACTGGTACTCTCGACTCCAAGCAAAGGCGAAGAATTATACCTATACCTTGCTGTGTCATCTCACGCCCTAAGCGCTGCCTTGGTAAGGGAAGACAACCGCACGCAGCGGCCAGTTTACTTCGTCAGCAAGAGGTTTACTGGGGCAGAAGTCAGATATCCTAAACTTGAGAAGCTAGCATACTGTTTACTAATCACATCACGGAAACTGCGTCACTACTTCCAGTCCCATTCCATCAAAGTTCTGACCGACCAACCAATGAGGCAGGTACTCCTTCGTCCCGACACGTCTGGGCGACTACTTAAATGGTGCATTGAACTAAGTCAGTATGATATCACCCTCGCACCGCCATCAAGGGACAAGCCATGGCTGATTTCATTGCAGAATTCACTACCAACGAAGATAAGGAGCAATTGGAAATAGCAAAAGACATCAAGTGGAATCTCTTTGTGGATGGCGCATCGAACGAACAAGGCTCGGGGGCAGGTGTGGTAATAATCACTCCCAGGGGAAATAAGCTACACTATGCTATAAGGTTGGAGTTCGCTGCTGTAACGACCCGTAAATTTCAACTGTTTTAATAACGTTATTAGTTGAAATTTTGTGAAATTTTAAACGATAAAATTTTGAAATAAAAACTTTATATTTGGAATACGTCTAGTTAAAGATAGCAACTGGTAAATTTTCGTCCGAAAATACGAAAGTTTATTTCGCGCGTAAATTTACTTCAATTTAATCAGTTGAAAATCGATGAAAATAAAATGTTTCCGAAACCTAAATATTTTTACATAGAAAAATTCTAAACCATCTTCTGAGCAAAATGTCAGTTTGTCGTTTTTCCAAATTCGGACATCTTTGGCTCCGTCGATCTTATTTTTCAGCGTTTTTCTTGCATTTTCTGCTATTAGGAAATTCGAATTTTTATAATTCAATCATACTACTGATATTTGTATACTGTTTTGATCGTCTCGTCATACTGATCTCTACGGTATGTTCAATTCTGTGTTTTGAGGTCCGTTACGCAATGGAAACAATAAAAACGATCCGTTATAACGGTACCAAAGTAGTGGCTTTTCACTTCCCTTTGCTTTTCAAATCTAAACGTAAGCCCAAGCAATACGATATATTGCTTTAATTATTTCACGTGGTTCAAGCGAGTGACCGTTGCTCTTTTCCTTGATTTATAATTATATACGGTACCTTTTTCCATCTTGTGACAATTCCGAAAAGGCTTACGCTCTTCTCTTCTGCTGTTTCATTCTTTTCCATTTACATTTTGTTTTGTTCTCTCTTCCCCTTCTCTCTCGCATGCTTGGCCATAACCGCCAATACCTTTCAAAGACAAACACCGTGTTTTCCTCGTCCACCATCGCCTTGCTCCTCCCTGACTTCCGCCTATTCCTCCACCTTCCACCCACCACCCTCCAACAGTACGGAGCCTAGCTGCACTCTCTCCTTCCACCACCTTCCACTGTTCGGCTGTAAAGCCACCACACTCGAAACCAACCCACCAACGTCGGCCTTGAACCCAACTGCCGAGTCTTCCACCCTGTCCCCTCCCACTCCACCGCCTGCTGCTTCATGTCCGCCTTCCCATAAGCTCGCCTATGACATAGGTAATCTGCAGTCATATGTTTAACTTAAAGTTGATTGCTGTATAATTTATCATAAGTCTATATATATAACGGTATGTGTATAATGGTCGGCATGCATATTTGATAGTGTTGATATATTAAGGTGTAACATATTTTAGGTGTTTATATATATTGACAGTTTACATAAATTTTGTATATTACCTATAGTTTACATATATATCAGTTGAAATATATAGATGACCATATGTTGCTCTGTTTTAATACATGTTTTAAAATATGAAATCCGCATGTTATATATATAGGAGTATGTTGTTTACAAATCAAGTCATTTATATAGGGTATAAGGTCATACAGTTTATATATAATATAATGTTTTATCAAAGGGTACATATAGACTATATATGTTTGACAAAACTCGGGTTGAAGATATGAATGCGTGAGTCAGGTTGCATATTTATCGGTTTGAAAAAAAATGTTTTGCATTATATTATATATATAGATTTGTTATAAGTATTTATGTGTTATAAGTTAGAGATGTTATAGTCTGTCCGATTGTATGAAAGGTGAATTTCCTTTTGCCGTTTCTTTTAGAAATAGTATATAGAGATATTTTACTTTACTGATGTGTTTTAATAGTTTCTTTCAGTGGTTTGGCTGTTTACAATAAGTTTATATATATATAGTTTGTAACTGCATGTGAGTCGATAGAATTTGGAGATAAAGCAAGTTTTAGATCTACGTTTATTATATGTTATATATAGTTCTATGTTTCGGTTTATATATTACTCTATATATATATTTACTGTAAAATAATAATAATAATAATAATTTTCGCCCTTATGTATTGAAACCAGCCGAGCCTCCTTTTGCAGTTTTATATGCATACTATATTACATTATATTATATTATACTATACTATATTATATATTTAATCGATTGACTTTAATTTATGAGCTCGGTCTATATAAGGGTATACAGATTTTACAATTTGCATATATCTTAGTGTAAGAAGTTGTATTGATTTACATAAGTTCTGTAGGATATATATTTATATCTAGTTATATATATATATATATATATTGAATTTAAATTATATATGGAATTTAAATCGACTCTCAAAATATATATATAATACAGATTTTTGAAATAAATATAATATATATTTTATTTCAGTTATATCACGACGGTTCTGATTCATTTTATCACTTCCTATTTATCAGCTTGTATGTTGAACTCGAGTCCATCATGCTTTGCTTCGAATTCGTGCTTGGATTAGTAACCCATTCTCTGTGTTCGTACCCGTGCCATCTTCTGTTCTCTCGAGCCTCGAAAGGTGAGCAATCACTCACGATTAACGTTCTTTTATTTATTAAATTTGATATCAATTGAAACGACAGTTGAAATATGCTGCTGTTTGATATTTACACTGTTATTACCTGTATCAGTTCACCTCTGACATCTGACACCATTATCTGTTATATATGCAATGATAATCCAGTTTGGTTGTTAAATGATTGATTGTTGATGTTTATATTGGACGTTAAATTGTTAATGATGTAAGTGATAAATAATTTGAAATTGAAATTGACGTAGGATAGTTAGATTGGATATATGTGTTAAAATTTGATTAAATGACATTTGTATAATATGACCCCTTTTAATTGTTAAATTAATTGACATGTAGAATAGTGATAATTACACTTTGAAACATTGAACGTATTTGATTAATTGTTGTAGTGTAAAAATTGAAATTGAATGACAAGTGAAACCGTAATGTAATAATCTTTAATCTACATGAAATGATAGTGTAGATTCTAGAAATAATTATATTAATTCGTACAAATAACAATGCGAATTAATACGGTTATTTCGGGATTATTTGAATTGATTATTGGATTGTTATTGATTGTTGTTATTGCTTGTTTATTTACTTTGACACCATCCCAGTTATCACACTGCAAGTTCCCTTTTCTATGTTTTGATTTTGAATTGAATTGGAATCGGGTTGAAATGATAAATACCCAAATTGAACTTTGACCTAGGATAGGAAATTAAATAAAACCCGATTGGTCAATAATTTGATTTAAAAATAAAATAAAGATTTAATTTGAATAAATAATATTGTTTTGAAATGAAGTTGAAATCGGAATTTTTATGAAAAGGAAATGTTAATATTTAATAATCTGAAATAAAATATTAACAATGTAATTGATGAAAGAACGTTGTTTAATTTGAGAGATTATTGAATTAAGTTTGAAATTATTAAACTTTGAAATGATTTAATAATTAAGTTTGAAATTATAATTGAGTTTGAAATTATTAAACTTTGAAATTATTGAATAATTAAGTTTTGAATTATTTAATACTTAAATAAGATTAAATTATTTAATGATTAAATTGAATTGAAATTCTTTAATAAGAAAATTGAACTTTTGAATAAGTGAATTTTACTTCGTAAATAATTGAAATTGAGTTTTCTTTATTAAGTAAGTTTTGGAAAATTATTTAAGGAAGTAAATAAGTGAAATTGAATTTCTTTAACAAGAAATGGAAATGTGATATTTTAGGAATTAATGTAAAACTTGAAATGTAAAGAATTTGATTTGACGAATTTAATTTAATTCAATTTGTAAGTTTTGATTTAATGAAGTTGAACTTAAGAAATGATTTAATGAATTGGAAATTTAATAGAAATTGTTTTGAATGATGAAGTAACTTAACGATATTGAATGAAATCGATAAATGAATTTAAATTGATTTGAATGTTAAATTAAATTAATTTAAATGTTTTCGAAATGAAACTTATATTCAAACTTGAATCGATATTTGAATTGAAATTGAATTATCAGATTTTGAAACGGTAAATTGGAAGTTTTGAAATGTAAATTTCGGAAATTGGTTTTGAATGACAAATGAAATGTTGGTTTACGAATTCTATTTGAAATTGAATTTGATTTGGTTTTGAAATATATAAACGACCAATCGGTGTAATAATTACGAAAGTTATTAAAGAGACCGGGATCGGTAATGGATATACTCTCTATCTGAACCGAAACCACTTTAATAACTATGCGCGGAGTGATGATCCAGAATGAAGTGGTTGGAATGGTGATCGTGTTGACTGAAGAAAGAGAACGATAATGGATAGCCTTGACACTTGTGTCAAATTGGAAATGACTAAAACAGGAGCTGTGCCGGGCCAATGGAGGATTAACTACCTCAAGTGGACACACTTCTTCGAACTACTTATTACTTGTTGTCGATTGGTGCACCCTTGATTTTGGGAGTGTTGTCTCACGGTGTTGCGGGCGCTGCGGCGTTGCGTTCTCACCAGTCCGGATCAGGCGAACGGTAGTATCACTACCTTGGGTATTGCCTCATGTGCCTTGTCATACTTGTATTCCATTTATACGCGACCACTACGATTTTGATTTGTACCTTTAGTATATGGATTGCCCTCTGGTGACTTCCGGTTTTGGGGAAACTACGGTCTTGTATATGCTTTTGGGAATAAAAATGTGTTAAGGGTGGAATGGGCCATGACTTAACGCTATTTTGATATCTTCTTATATTACTGATAGACATTATCTACTTATCGTACATTACTACATAGTAGATAGTTTAACGGATCCTTAAAGGATGGTTATTCCAAACATCCTTTGAGTTACTTGTATTTCAATTGCTATTTCACTTGAGTTGGATTTATTAATATAAGAATGTTAATCCTGACTCGAGTGTCTTGTGTTTTGCTTTACGCTCGGGTCAGACTGAGTGGTTCAGCTTTCGAGACTCACCTTTGGAGTTGGAGCTTCGCTTGGAGATCCAGCTATCTATCCAGCTTTCTGATATTCGAGGATTCCAGTGATGTATTCTGCTTTGTATCTGATGTATCATATTACTCTTCCGTTGTATCTGGTTTAACTCTGATGTAACTTATATATTTATATAGTAGCTTCATGAACTACTATCTCTTTTATTTCCGTTGCACTTATTACTCTGTGTCTGTGATCTGTGATTATTTATTTACTGTGTATGTTCAGTTTCGCCAAATTTAAATTAACAACACGGTATTTTGAGCAATTCAACTCCGGCATGAGTGTCTACCTATACACTTATAATGGATGCGAATGGTCTAAAATTCTGGGTCGTTACAGTTGGTATCAGAGCTTTGGTAGCTCTAGGCAAAACTTAGCATATAGGGTAAATGTATTTACAGAATCACTCTCATTCGAGTTTCAATCTCTTCCTTTGACTCAATTCCTTTGAATTTTGGAACGTTCCCCTCGGTTTCGAAATTCATTCGTGTCCTTCACTATTCGTCTTCTTTCAATTCTGGAGCACCACATAACTCCACTTCGAATGACCCTTGTAGTGAATCGGCGGTCTCGCCAATCTTCGAATGATTCGTAAAGGAGTAAAACTCCTTTATAATAGACATCGATTTACCGGAGATTTCTGTATCCTCGGTTTACGATGCTATCTATCTCCTACTATACCTGAATTCTATTTCTTGAGATCGAAAGTCGATTTACCTCGGAATTCTACACCGATCTTATTTTTGAAGTCACGGTCGACCCGGTTAAGGTTGCCCGCGATTTATATAAATTTATCCATCGCCTTATTTTGTTATTTAATTATCTCGTCTTTGTTTCAAACCTATCTTCGAATCAAATTTCTCTTTGATTTAAGTCCATCAAATTTGAATCCCTATCCTTATTTTGAAAATCCATTCCTGTATCGTCGAGCAAAGAAATGTATTTCTAAATTTATATTAAAAATGTTGTTTTCAAATTTGATAAACAAAATAGTTTTGAATGATTATATTATAAATAAATATAAGTTTTCTGAAATTAAATTGTTAATGAATTTGTTGTCTGAAATAATAATATTTGATTTTCATTTATTGTTTTGTAAACCATTGACTATTGCATAATAAATAAATGAATTTATAAACTTGGCTATAAATTGATTTGGAATTTGAAATGAATTTAATTCAGAAATTTGAGAATTTAGTTTCCGGTGATTTCGAACTTTGGTTTTAAAATTTTAAAGTATATATTATTGAAAGTATTTTCGAATAGAAATCGTTTTCAAAGAATTTTAAAATGTTGAAATCAGTGTTCTTCTCTTTGTCGCTGGAAAATAATTTCGGTGATGGCGGCCGCATCATCGACATTCATTTTCAAGTTTCGAAGTGAAGATACTATTCTGTAGCTTTGCTACGGTTTTGTTTTGAAAAAAATAATATTTTGATTTGAATTTCTTCAGTATATTTTGATTTACATATATATAGGTATCTTATTTATTAAAATTTAATTTGATTTGATATAAATATATTATATATATCTCTAATTTGTTTAAAGTTAATCGGAAACCTAATTCTTAAATTTTGTAAAGGATGATTCTAATTATAAATAAAGCTAAATTTTGAATAAATATTTAAACTTGAATAATTGAATTGGGAAAAAAAATTATTTGTATATTGTTCAACTGCATTCTAATACAACTTACCTAAATAATTCAGAGTTGAATATGTAATTGGATAATATATAAGATAAATTGAATTTAAAAATAAAATTTGAGTGTTTATAATAAAAGTTATACACTAAATTTTGATTATAAAGATGTTAATAGAGTTAGATAGTGTTTGTACCAAAAATGGGCACAACACTCTTAGGAAGTTTTTGAAGAGATAAAAGTGAAGAATGAAAATTAAAACTGTGGATTATCTAACAAAAACTCCAAGTAACAGAAAATAAGTTGCAAAGACAAGCGATTTAGAGTGGTTCGGCGTTTTGCCTACGTCCACTATGAAGTTTGATGATTTTATTGCTCGATACTTGAAGATTACAGTAGTTTATAATGTAATACAACTGAATTTATATGCTAAGCCTCAATCTAAAGCAGCGGCGGTGTTCTGAAGTAAGTCTGGCAGAATCTGGGCGCTCTTCAGTACTTAGAATTATCCGACCCCTTTTCTGAATGACCAGGGGCTCTATTTATAGGTGTAGGAGGCTGATATTTCGCCTAAAATTCGGGGAGACCGCTTCTGGCACGTGAGGGGGCCCACATGGCCGAAATCCGGAGATCCGGGCCCACTTTGGGATCGATTCGACCCTTGGTTCGAATCGATCAAGAAATCATCTAATCGAGCTAAAATTTGGTGTGAACATTCTTCATCATGTGATTAAGCTTCTGTGAAAATTTCATGGCATTTGGACTTGTAGAACTCGAGTTATGATCGATTCAAGTTGGTCCATATCGATTCGAACTCAACTTCGAATCGATCAAGATTTGCTCCGATTGAGCTGAAATTTGGCGTGGACATTCCTTAGGCTTACAGTAAGCTACTGTCCAAATTTGGTGGCATTTGGACTTGTAGATCTCAAGATATGATCGATGCAAGTTGGTCCATATCGATTCGACCCTTGGTTCGAATCGATCAAGAATTGCTCCGATCGAGCTGAAATTTGGCATGAACATTCCTTAGGTTGCCAGTAAGCTACTGTCCAAATTTGGTGGCATTTGGACTTGTAGATCTCGAGATATGATCGATGCAAGTTGGTCCATATCGATTCGACCCTTGGTTCGAATCGATCAAGAATTGCTCCGATCGAGCTGAAATTTGGCATGGACATTCCTTAGGTTGCCAGTAAGCTACTATCCAAATTTGGTGGCATTTGGACTTGTAGATCTCGAGATATGATCGATGCAAGTTTGGATTTCTCAGCCGTGATCCATCAATATCTGGAGCATATGACTCCGATTGACTTGAAATTCCGAATGTTGGCTCTCATAGCTTTGCTTGTCATGTCATATCAATTGTAGCCCGATCCGGACTCGGAAAAAATTCGTCGATATCCATAGTGAGCCTGCGTATAACCGATCTCCAAGACGAACTGTCATTGGTTTCTAGTCAAGTTCTTGGTGTCACGGCCTTGCCAAAAGGCGGGATAACATTTGCCCCGCAAAGTATGTCTTGTGTGAACATGACGTGCTTTGAAATGCTGCATCCTTCATTCTGAAAAAGTTCTATCTGATTCGTTGAGTAGTTGCTATCTTTTCGTCAAAAGATGTAACTTTCAATTGATTTCCAGTAATATAAATGTTTATTGAACCACTGTCAGTGATTATGTAGTGCAATGTTGTAACTGAGTCTCGAGTGCTAGCGATTTGTTATTCGCTGTTGTAATTGTCATCGGGTGAGCATTCAATTCCTGTAAATTTTGAAAATTGAATGTTAGTCTGTCATAAATGTACGTATGTTAACCTAGCTCCTGTTAACGTTTGCACGTTCACGAGTCGTTGTCAAGTTCTTTAGTTTTTGTTTGGATTGAGTTTCGTATCGATCCTCTCCTGGATCGAAGTGAAATTCAAGTTGTAACAACCTTCGATGGTTGTTTTGAGTCCTTCCTTTGTATCGATCCTCTCCTGGATCGATCTGAGATGTTGGAATGTATGCTTCGTATCGATGGATACGTCATAATGGGTCTCGGATTGGCGGATACAGGAGTAATGCTTTGTGTCGACGGAGTAGAACAATCTAGACGTAATTATGCAGTGAGGCTTCACAGAGGATATGCCATTTCTTATTCCTTTATTCAATAAGAATCCCCAATCGTGGATAATCTTTGATAGGAGTCATCCATGACTCTTTTTCTAGATCCGTCTCCACGATCTAGTTGATCTTCATATGTCAATGCCTAGAATAATAAGTATTTCAACTGGGACAAAGTCTTTTTGCTGTGCATCCCCAGAACTGGCTAGCTTGGCCAGTGACTTAGCTTTTTCATCTTGTTCTCCGAGGATGTGTGTAATGGTGTAATAGTCGAAGTCGACTAGTAGCTTTTGGACCCGGTTGAGATAAGGAGCAAGACGTTGCCCCCTAGTCGGATAATCTTCCTTGACTTGGCATACTACTAACCGGTAATCACATAAGACATGTAAAGTTTCCATTCGTAGTTTTCTTACAAGTTTGAGCCCCAAGGTTTCATACTTGGCTTCGTTATTTGTTACAGGGAAGTTGAGTTTCAGGGCGTAGTAGATCGTTCGTTCCTCAGGAATCACTAACGCAACTTCGATGTTAGAAAGCCGATTATTGGAAGTTCCATCGGTGTACGTTCTCCATCGGTTGGACGGTTCTCCACAGTTCTTCTAATAGTCATCTGATGTGGCAGATTCAGATATGAAGTATGCTAATGTTTGACCATGGAGAGCTCTCCGAGGGAGATAAATATACATCTAAGGTTTCTATTGGACCTATCTTAACGGTTGATCGATATGGATGTTAATGGGGTGAGCTTGCCAGTAGCCAGCCTTCATCATATGCGGGTCTTTGGATTCGTTTATTTTCACATAGCATTGCGACGCTTATGGCGTGTGTTGACATGGCCTAATTGATGTATAAATCTCCACGATCCAAAAGCTTAGGTAAAATGGGAGGTCTCTTTAAGCGATCTATTAGAGCTGCTTGGTTGTCCTCGGTACATGGGTGTCTCTAATTGTCGGAATTTTTTAGAAATTAGTCTTGATTCCATGAGATGGTGATGAAAACAAAGAATCTTTCTGATGTAATGATGAAAGAGCATTTCAAAGGGTTGAGTTTGATCCTGCATTTTCTGGAGAGCACTAAATATCTCTGCCAAGTCATCGATGTGGTTGTTTGATAGTCATGATCTCACGAGCGTATTAACCACATCTACCTTTATCGATCGGTCGATCTAATTTTTGAATGATCTGTTAATCGTCCTTTTGTAAGTAGCACAAGTGTCCTTAAGTTTGAATCTATAGATTGCAGCATAGCACTATAGGCCCAGGTTAGTAGCGAAACAGTTGTATTCCTGGTTTGGGACATGCTTCATTATCTGATTGTATCCGGAGTTTGCATCCATGGATGTGAGTAATTCATGTCTGATGGTCGGGTCCATCAGTTTGTTGATCATTGGAAGTGGAAAGCTGTGCTTTGTCATACCCTATGCAAATCTGAGTAGTTGACGTATGTCCTCCACTCCCTGTTTGTTTTTCTTATAAGTAAAGGATTGGATACTCGTTTTGGTTGGAGGGCATAACGGATAAACCCACTGGTTTTGAGCAGATTCGCCTCCTCTTTAAGTGCAACAGATCTCTCCGGATCCATGTCGCATCGCTTTTGTTTATCGAGACATGCCTCGGGTCGACATTTAATGTAGAGTTCTTTATGGCTGGCGAGAGTCCATATATATATATATGAGATCGAGTCCAGGCGAACACATCAAGATTCACCTGAAGTAAAACAGTTGACTCTTTCTTCATCATTGCGCAGAGTTGTGATCTGATCTACAGTACTCGTGATGGGTTGTAGGCACCTCATGTGTTTATTTGCAATGGTAAATGATCAGGCTTACAAGGACGTCGAATCAAAGGATTAGTAGAACTTAGCCTTGTATTGCACGCTACTACATAGCTGGCTCCAGCTTTGAGATTGAATTGACTTATGTTTCTGAATGATGCACTTTTCATTCAATGTACCTGCGATCCATTGCTCATTGGAAAGGTCAGAATGATGATCAGTCGCCCATAAATCCTGGTATTGATCCGATGACTCTATCTCTAGGCATCCTTTCAGTTGCAACCTTATTTTCTTGTTCGTGCCCCTAAGTCTGGGGAATATCTCGATAAGTGGTAAGGTAGATAATGTCCGCTTCAATTTTGTATTCTATCCCATTGAACCATGGGATCGAGTTAATCAATGGAAGGCTGAGTCGTGCCTGTCCTGTATTATGTTCTAGTTCTTTTTTCTTAGCGAAATACATTGTTACTTTGCCAACATTCGGACATAAGCTAGATTCTGGACGGTCAATGACATTCACTACGCCGCTTATGTCGCCGTACTTTGGGCAAAAACTGAAGAGTGAATCGTCCAATCAGATCTAATGCAGGATTGATGCTTCCCTTGTTGAATCCAGGGTAAGAATCAGTGCGCAGATGTTTAGGTTGCACTTGTTTTGAATTGCTCTTTTAGTTGGATCATGGTAAGAGTCAATGAATGAATGGTCGCGTTGCATTCATTTGGAGTTGGGTGATCAACCATGTCCATTTCGATTTACGTTCTCCCGTCAGATCTAGGGATAAAGTCTGCTCAAATGCAGTCATGTCATGCTCATTTGGTCTCATGCTCTTCCTGACGGATCGAAGGAAGGCGACGGAGGACGAATGGTCAAGTCACACTCATTCATGGTTTATTCTTCTATCCGTGCTCTATTGGTCAAAGGTATTCGATGGACGTTCGGGTCCCGATATTGGCCGTCGATTCAACGGCACGATGTAGAATGCTCGGACCTCATTTCCTATCGATCCAATGGTATGATATGAAAGGTGCAGATCGATATTGCCCGTCGATCCGGCGGTACGATATAATTGGTTGCCCAGAACTTCGGGCATCATTCTGATTGGTTAGCATAAAGGTCTCCTTGTAGTCATTTCCTTAAGTTGTAAAGGACGCTAAGCTGGAGATGTAGCGAGTCACCTTTCTCTTCTTTCGGTGATTTGCACTTCTGCCCCCGTCTTGGGTTAGCAGAGTTAGTTCGTGGATGGTCTAATTGCACTTGTAGTGAGTTTACACTCCTCACGTCGAGTTCAGGTCAGAGTTGGTGAATGAATGGTCGAATCTCATTCGTTCGTTTATCTATTCTTGTAGCCACACTTTGGGGATCAGAGTCAGTTGAAGGGCCATTCATCGCACCTATTTGATGTTTATACCCCTGTCCACACTCTGGGGACTTGTATCTTTATGACAGCTGTTGATCACTCATTTTCATGTGTGGAGTCTGCGCCTATGCTCGGGGAATGAGTGATGTAACTTGGTTGAGATGCAGTCGAAGTCGTTAGGTGGACGGGTCCACCCTCCTCGAAGCTGCATTGAATGGAGATACGGTCGAAGTCGTTAGGTAGATGGTCTACCCTCCTCGAAGCCGTATTTGATGGGGATGAAGTAGAAGTCGTTAGGTGGACGGGTCCACTATCCCCGAAGCTGCATTGAATGGAGATACAGTCGAAGTCGTTAGGTAGATGGATCTACCCTCCTCGAGGCCATACTTGATGGAGATGCAGTCGAAGTCGTTAGGTGGACGGGTCCACCCTCCTCGAAGCTGCATTGAATGGAGATACGGTCGAAGTCGTTAGGTAGATGGATCTACCCTCCTCGAGGCCGTACTTGATGGAGATGCAGTCGAAGTCATTAGGTGGACGGGTCCACCCTCCTCGAAGCTGCATTGAATGGAGATACGGTCGAAGTCGTTAGGTAGATGGATCTACCCTCCTCGAGGCCGTACTTGATGGAGATGCAGTCGAAGTCGTTAGGTGGACGGGTCCACCCTCCTCGAAGCTGCATTGAATGGAGATACGGTCGAAGTCGTTAGGTAGATGGATCTACCCTCCTCGAGGCCGTACTTGATGGAGATGCAGTCGAAGTCGTTAGGTGGACGGGTCCACCCTCCTCGAAGCTGCATTGAATGGAGATACGGTCGAAGTCGTTAGGTAGATGGATCTACCCTCCTCGAGGCCGTACTTGATGGAGATGCAGTCGAAGTCATTAGGTGGACGGGTCCACCCTCCTCGAAGCTGCATTGAATGGAGATACGGTCGAAGTCATTAGGTAAATGGATCTACCCTCCTCGAGGCCGTACTTGATGGAGATGCAGTCGAAGTCGTTAGGTGGACGGGTCCACCCTCCTCGAAGCTGCATTGAATGGAGATACGGTCGAAGTCGTTAGGTAGATGGATCTACCCTCCTCGAGGCCGTACTTGATGGAGATGCAGTCGAAGTCGTTAGGTGGACGGGTCCACCCTCCTCGAAGCTGCATTGAATGGAGATACGGTCGAAGTCGTTAGGTAGACGGATCCACCCTCCTCGAAGCCGTAGTTGGTTGTAGTTTATACTCTGGCTCGAGCTCTCGGAGTTCGGAGTTAGTTTAATGTTTATACTCCAGTTCACGCTCTCGAAAGCTGGAGTTTGTTGATGTTTATACTCCGATTCGCGCTCTCGGAATCCGGAGTTAGTTAATGTTTATACTCCAGTTCGTGCTCTCAGAAGCTGGAGTTTGTTGATGTTTGTACCCAGCTCGCGCTCTCGGAGTACTCTGGGGTTTGGTTAATGTTTATACTCCAGTTCGCGCTCTCGGAAGCTGGAGTTTGTTGATGTTTATACTCCGGTTCGCGCTCTCGGAATCCGGAGTTAGTTAATGTTTATACTCCAGTTCGCGCTCTCAGAAGCTGGAGTTTGTTGATGTTTGTACCCAGCTCGCGCTCTCGGAGTACTCTGGGGTTTCACTTAGCGAGAGATCGGTAGGATCCCGATTACTTTTCACTTATCCGCCCACAACGAAGGATGAGATATAATTTATAGACAGTTGAATCACATCCATGTTCATTTGGATTTTGCTTCTGCTAAGCCTAAGGAGTAAGATTATTGTTTTGGAAAACTTTAAGCTCGAGCAGAGGAGAGGATGGTAGAACTACATCCACTTTGAGTTGTGCATATTCCCTTAAGTCAGGGGCAAGAATTGAAGAGCTGATGGACAAGTCATGTCCACTTTATACTGCGTTCTTCTGATTGATCTAAGGAAGAGAATTGAAATGATTGCTCATGATGGTTAGTGAGTAGGCAGTAAGTCGTTGATGACTTTAAATTGAGGGTTGGCCCCTGATGAAGTCAGTTTAAGGCATTATCATTTTGGCGAATCACAGACGCAAATTGAGAGTGAATGGTCAAATCACATCCACTTTAAATTTCTGTTCTCAAATAACCCCAAGTGTCTAATGTAGATTTGATGTATAGATGGTCGCGTCATGTCCATCCATAGTGTGGTTTCGCTCTTATTGGGCATCAGAAGAAGCATAAGTATTTTGGCAAGCTTGAGAGTACATTGTAGGGACATATAACTCCAAGTCTTTCTCAAATTTCCTAATTAAATTGCATAGGCGGATGAGTGGACGGTCGGTTGTATCCACTTTGTACCGGAGTTCTGACCTTGTCGGTCTTTTCCGCTTTGATGCTCTTGATGACTGGATCATAGTCCGTAGAGGTTGTTTGGCATTGAACCTTGAGTACTCGGTTACCTACATCATTTGCAAGTAGTTTAATTCAAGTAGGTCATATTTCGCAACGTAAATGAAATTGAATTAGAAATAATTTAAAAGAGATCAGATCAAATCTCATTGATAAGTGAGGCAGCGTCGTATGCTCGCTATTGCACATCACTCCAGCCCTTTTCAGTTAGAAGTCTAACGCAAATGGTTCAATTTGATCAATGTCCTTGATTGATAGGAGTCGGATGTTCCCGGTCCTTCGTTTTATAGGGCTTGCACATATTGTTGGAGCTATCCTTTTCGGAGCAGCCTTATGGCGTTGGCGTTCACGGTAGCCATCTAGAGAAGAGGAGTTTTCTGATCTAGAGTATGGAGTAGGTTCCCTCCTTATCGTGCTATGTTGATCCTTCGTCTGATTCATCAACTCAAAAATGGCCCAGACATGTTGGCATAGTAATTGGCGGCTATCCACTAGTTCTCTTATCAAAGTCTGGAAATAAACTCTTGTAATGAATCAATTTATGGGTATTGGCAGCAAGTGGATGCGGACTTTGATCAATTCACTGGCTGCCAGCTTCTTCATTCATTTCAACAATATAAGTAGTAGAACTGGTATGTCTAACCACGATTAACAATGTTCTTTGAGGACTAGGGGAAGATAACTACATTTGATGGCAGTCATCACTCTTGGTGTAAGCCATGCGCAATTCTCACTTCATGAGGTAGTGCGGGGGGTTATATATTTCCAACGTGCACTGACGTAGTCAGCATGTTGAACTTTCATTGGAAGTTCTTCATGTAGGATGGTTTCAACGAATAGGTCTCGACTGGGAAAGATTCTCCAATCGACATTATGATCAAGTCCATTTTATTGCCAAGGGGTCTTGTAACACTGGTGAATGATGTATGCACGATTGTCCAACGTTTGAGTGGTTGGTAACGCCGATTGGACGACGAGTTGGTTAAAATGGGCTAATAGATTGGTGTTTATCCCAAACTTTCATCCAGATAGAAGACCTATATAGGGTATTAAGGAAGTCCTCCTGAGGTTGTATGTAATGCTTTTAGTTATGTAGACGTGGAATGATTAAGATGCGGGCGTTTGAAGATGGTTCAGCGGTGACCAGCTATGTTTTGGGTTGGCAGAGTAGACAATGTCGGAGAGTTGTCATATTAACCATCGTACCATAGCTGTCAATTCAGGAGTTTAAAAGCTGGTTAGTTGGAGGGAGTTGCATTCCACCTTAAAAGCTTGATATATTAATCAACTCCAGTTCTTGGCATATTAGCTAGGTTCTCCAGCCTCTGGGAGTACGGTTGAGTAGTATTTCTTTACCCATTCCTTTATTGCAACTCAACATTTGTTGTTGTGATCTCCTATGTCTTGTTCAGTCATGGAACAATTAGAAGCACAGATGGAATGTTCCTTCACTAAATTGGTGGTTGAATTCAATATGCGGGTGCCCTGCGCTGCGGCTAGGGTTCGAGGGGTTTCCCCCGAAAAAATTTTTTAGCCTCTTTTTAGGAAATTTGGGTCGTACCCGATTTTTTTTTTTTTAGAAATTTCGTATCCATCAAGCAACCTGAAAAAGTCCTTCGTATCATTCTTGTTCGAATCCATCATATGCACTCGTCTTCGTATCGATATGAAGTGCGCATGGCAAGATCGATATGAAAGTGGTATCTGTCGATCGATACGAAGTAGATGCAGATGGATGGATACGAAGTACCTGTGAGTATCGATACGAATTGGAGGCAGATGGATGGATAAGAAGTACCTGTGAGTATCGATACGAATTGGAGGCAGATGGATGGATACGAAGTACCTGTGAGTATCGATACGAATTGGAGGCAGATGGATGGATACGAAGTACCTGTGAGTATCGATACGAATTGGAGGCAGATGGATGGATACGAAGTATTGCTTCCTGATGGATACGAAGTACAGCTTCTATCTCATGGATACGAAGTAGAGCATCCATCTCATGGATACGAAGTATAGCATCCATCTCATGGATACGAAGTACAACATCCATCTCATGGATACGAAGTACAGCATCCATCTCATGGATACGAAGTACAACATCCATCTCATGGATACGAAGTATGGCATCCATCTCATGGATACGAAGATTATGGATACGAAAAACAGCATATTTTCTGGATTCGAAAAGATGGATACGAAAATCACCATATTTTCATGGATTCGAAGACATGGATACGAAAATCACCATATTTTCATGGATTCGAAGACATGGATACGAAAATCACCATATTTTCATGGATTCGAAGACATGGATACGAAAATCACCATATTTTCATGGATTCGAAGACATGGATACGAAAATCACCATATTTTCATGGATTCGAAGACATGGATACGAAGTTCATGATGAATGTAGTTCCTCTTAGATCTGGAGCAATCTGAATAGAATAAAAGGAACCACTTATGAACAGATCTGGATCTTCTCCTTAGATTTTTGCAATCCAACGACGGTAGTAGATCCATAGAGCAGGAGAAAAAACTGCGTTTTTTCTCAGTGAAAGCACCAAAGTGTTTGTACCAAAAATGGGCACAACACTCTTAGGAAGTTTTTGAAGAGATAAAAGTGAAGAATGAAAATTAAAACTGTGGATTATCTAACAAAAACTCCAAGTAACAGAAAATAAGTTGCAAAGACAAGCGATTTAGAGTGGTTCGGCGTTTTGCCTACGTCCACTATGAAGTTTGATGATTTTATTGCTCGATACTTGAAGATTACAGTAGTTTATAATGTAATACAACTGAATTTATATGCTAAGCCTCAATCTAAAGCAGCGGCGGTGTTCTGGAGTAAGTCTGGCAGAATCTGGGCGCTCTTCAGTACTTAGAATTATCCGACCCCTTTTCTGAATGACCGGGGGCTCTATTTATAGGTGTAGGAGGCTGATATTTCGCCTAAAATTCGGGGAGACCGCTTCTGGCACGTGAGGGGGCCCACATGGCCGAAATCCGGAGATCCGGGCCCACTTTGGGATCGATTCGACCCTTGATTCGAATCGATCAAGAAATCATCTAATCGAGCTAAAATTTGGTGTGAACATTCTTCATCATGTGCTTAAGCTTCTGTGAAAATTTCATGGCATTTGGACTTGTAGAACTCGAGTTATGATCGATTCAAGTTGGTCAATATCGATTCGAACTCAACTTCGAATCGATCAAGATTTGCTCCGATTGAGCTGAAATTTGGCGTGGACATTCCTTAGGCTTACAGTAAGCTACTGTCCAAATTTGGTGGCATTTGGACTTGTAGATCTCAAGATATGATCGATGCAAGTTGGTCCATATCTATTCGACCCTTGGTTCGAATCGATCAAGAATTGCTCCGATCGAGCTGAAATTTGGCATGAACATTCCTTAGGTTGCCAGTAAGCTACTGTCCAAATTTGGTGGCATTTGGACTTGTAGATCTCGAGATATGATCGATGCAAGTTGGTCCATATCGATTCGACCCTTGGTTCGAATCGATCAAGAATTGCTCCGATCGAGCTGAAATTTGGCATGGACATTCCTTAGGTTGCCAGTAAGCTACTGTCAAAATTTGGTGGCATTTGGACTTGTAGATCTCGAGATATGATCGATGCAAGTTTGGATTTCTCAGCCGTGATCCATCAATATCTGGAGCATATGAACTCCGATTGACTTGAAATTCCGAATGTTGGCTCTCATAGCTTTGCTTGTCATGTCATATCAATTGTACCCCGATCCGGACTCGGAAATAATTCGTCGATATCCATAGTGAGCCTGCGTATAACCGATCTCCAAGACGAACTGTCATTGGTTTCTAGTCAAGTTCTTGGTGTCACGGCCTTGCCAAAAGGCGGGATAACAGATAGGATAATAAGTAAACTCAGTTAGTAATGAAATAAATTTGTTTTGAAAGAACTAATAAATTTGTTTTGAAAGAATTAATAAATTTGTTTTGAAAGAATTAATAAATAGAAATTTGATCAACTTATGAAAATACCTTGAATTTAAAAGCAATTAGTGAATATAAATTAATTTAAATCGAAACTTTTATGGATTAAATTAATTTATATGGGTTAAATATATGTGATTAGATATATTAAGTAGAATAAATTTAACAATAATTTGGAATAAAGAAGATAATTGGATAATAAGATAATGAATTTAGAAATAGTTGAGATTGATTTTAGTGAAATCAAATGGATTAAATCGATTATTGAATATCAATTAATTTAAATTTGAATTTATATGGTTTATATAAATTGTTATTTTGTATTTCAAATCTGTTTTCTTTCTGGCTGTTTCTAGTCTCCTACCTCGTTCCTTTTCGGGGACGAAAAGTTTTGAGTGGGGGAGAATGTAACGACCCGTAAATTTCAACTGTTTTAATAACGTTATTAGTTGAAATTTTGTGAAATTTTAAACGATAAAATTTTGAAATAAAAACTTTATATTTGGAATACGTCTAGTTAAACATAGCAACTGGTAAATTTTCGTCCGAAAATACGAAAGTTTATTTCGCGCGTAAATTTACTTCAATTTAATCAGTTGAAAATCGATGAAAATAAAATGTTTCCGAAACCTAAATATTTTTACATAGAAAAATTCTAAACCATCTTCTGAGCAAAATGTCAGTTTGTCGTTTTTCCAAATTCGGACATCTTTGGCTCCGTCGATCTTATTTTTCAGCGTTTTTCTTGCATTTTCCGCCATTAGGAAATTCGAATTTTTATAATTCAATCATACTACTGATATTTGTATACTGTTTTGATCGTCTCGTCGTACTGATCTCTACGGTATGTTCAATTCTGTGTTTTGAGGTCCGTTACGCAATGGAAACAATAAAAACGATCCGTTATAACGGTACCAAAGTAGTGGCTTTTCACTTCCCTTTGCTTTTCAAATCTAAACGTAAGCCCAAGCAATACGATATATTGCTTTAATTATTTCACGTGGTTCAAGCGAGTGACCGTTGCTCTTTTCCTTGATTTATAATTATATACGGTACCTTTTTCCATCTTGTGACAATTCCGAAAAGGCTTACGCTCTTCTCTTCTGTTGTTTCATTCTTTTCCATTTACATTTTGTTTTGTTCTCTCTTCCCCTTCTCTCTCGCATGCTTGGCCATAACCGCCAATACCCTTCAAAGACGAACACCGTGTTTTCCTCGTCCACCATCGCCTTGCTCCTCCCTGACTTCCGCATGTTCCTCCACCTTCCACCCACCACCCTCCAACAGTACCGAGCCTAGCTGCCCTCTCTCCTTCCACCACCTTCCACTGTTCGGCTGTAAAGCCACCACACTCGAAACCAACCCACCAACCTCGGCCTTGAACCCAACTGCCGAGTCTTCCACCCTGTCCCCTCCCACTCCACCGCCTGCTGCTTCATGTCCGCCTTCCCATAAGCTCGCCTATGACATAGGTAATCTGCAGTCATATGTTTAACTTAAAGTTGATTGCTGTATAATTTATCATAAGTCTATATATATAACGGTATGTGTATAATGGTCGGCATGCATATTTGATAGTGTTGATATATTAAGGTGTAACATATTTTAGGTGTTTATATATATTGACAGTTTACATAAATTTTGTATATTACCTATAGTTTACATATATATCAGTTGAAATATATAGATGACCATATGTTGCTCTGTTTTAATACATGTTTTAAAATATGAAATCCGCATGTTATATATATAGGAGTATGCTGTTTACAAATCAAGTCATTTATATAGGGTATAAGGTCATACAGTTTATATATATAATATAATGTTTTATCAAAGGGTACATATAGACTATATATGTTTGACAAAACTCGGGTTGAAGATATGAATGCGTGAGTCAGGTTGCATATTTATCGGTTTGAAAAAAAATGTTTTGCATTATATTATATATATAGATTTGTTATAAGTATTTATGTGTTATAAGTTAGAGATGTTATAGTCTGTCCGATTGTATGAAAGGTGAATTTCCTTTTGCCGTTTCTTTTAGAAATAGTATATAGAGATATTTTACTTTACTGATGTGTTTTAATAGTTTCTTTCAGTGGTTTGGCTGTTTACAATAAGTTTATATATATATAGTTTGTAACTGCATGTGAGTCGATAGAATTTGGAGATAAAGCAAGTTTTAGATCTACGTTTATTATATGTTATATATAGTTCTATGTTTCGGTTTATATATTACTCTATATATATATTTACTGTAAAATAATAATAATAATAATTTTCGCCCTTATGTATTGAAACCAGCCGAGCCTCCTTTTGCAGTTTTATATGCATACTATATTACATTATATTATATTATACTATACTATATTATATATTTAATCGATTGACTTTAATTTATGAGCTCGGTCTATATAAGGGTATACAGATTTTACAATTTGCATATATCTTAGTGTAAGAAGTTGTATTGATTTACATAAGTTCTGTAGGATATATATTTATATCTAGTTATATATATATATATTGAATTTAAATTATATATGGAATTTAAATCGACTCTCAAAATATATATATATAATACAGATTTTTGAAATAAATATAATATATATTTTATTTCAGTTATATCACGACGGTTCTGATTCATTTTATCACTTCCTATTTATCAGCTTGTATGTTGAACTCGAGTCCATCATGCTTTGCTTCGAATTCGTGCTTGGATTAGTAACCCATTCTCTGTGTTCGTACCCGTGCCATCTTCTGTTCTCTCGAGCCTCGAAAGGTGAGCAATCACTCACGATTAACGTTCTTTTATTTATTAAATTTGATATCAATTGAAACGACAGTTGAAATATGCTGCTGTTTGATATTTACACTGTTATTACCTGTATCAGTTCACCTCTGACATCTGACACCATTATCTGTTATATATGCAATGATAATCCAGTTTGGTTGTTAAATGATTGATTGTTGATGTTTATATTGGACGTTAAATTGTTAATGATGTAAGTGATAAATAATTTGAAATTGAAATTGACGTAGGATAGTTAGATTGGATATATGTGTTAAAATTTGATTAAATGACATTTGTATAATATGACCCCTTTTAATTGTTAAATTAATTGACATGTAGAATAGTGATAATTACACTTTGAAACATTGAACGTATTTGATTAATTGTTGTAGTGTAAAAATTGAAATTGAATGACAAGTGAAACCGTAATGTAATAATCTTTAATCTACATGAAATGATAGTGTAGATTCTAGAAATAATTATATTAATTCGTACAAATAACAATGCGAATTAATACGGTTATTTCGGGCTTATTTGAATTGATTATTGGATTGTTATTGATTGTTGTTATTGCTTGTTTATTTACTTTGACACCATCCCAGTTATCACACTGCAAGTTCCCTTTTCTATGTTTTGATTTTGAATTGAATTGGAATCGGGTTGAAATGATAAATACCCAAATTGAACTTTGACCTAGGATAGGAAATTAAATAAAACCCGATTGGTCAATAATTTGATTTAAAAATAAAATAAAGATTTTATTTGAATAAATAATATTGTTTTGAAATGAAGTTGAAATCGGAATTTTTATGAAAAGGAAATGTTAATATTTAATAATCTGAAATAAAATATTAACAATGTAATTGATGAAAGAACGTTGTTTAATTTGAGAGATTATTGAATTAAGTTTGAAATTATTAAACTTTGAAATGATTTAATAATTAAGTTTGAAATTATAATTGAGTTTGAAATTATTAAACTTTGAAATTATTGAATAATTAAGTTTTGAATTATTTAATACTTAAATAAGATTAAATTATTTAATGATTAAATTGAATTGAAATTCTTTAATAAGAAAATTGAACTTTTGAATAAGTGAATTTTACTTCGTAAATAATTGAAATTGAGTTTTCTTTATTAAGTAAGTTTTGGAAAATTATTTAAGGAAGTAAATAAGTGAAATTGAATTTCTTTAACAAGAAATGGAAATGTGATATTTTAGGAATTAATGTAAAACTTGAAATGTAAAGAATTTGATTTGACGAATTTAATTTAATTCAATTTGTAAGTTTTGATTTAATGAAGTTGAACTTAAGAAATGATTTAATGAATTGGAAATTTAATAGAAATTGTTTTGAATGATGAAGTAACTTAACGATATTGAATGAAATCGATAAATGAATTTAAATTGATTTGAATGTTAAATTAAATTAATTTAAATGTTTTCGAAATGAAACTTATATTCAAACTTGAATCGATATTTGAATTGAAATTGAATTATCAGATTTTGAAACGGTAAATTGGAAGTTTTGAAATGTAAATTTCGGAAATTGGTTTTGAAAGACAAATGAAATGTTGGTTTACGAATTCTATTTGAAATTGAATTTGATTTGGTTTTGAAATATATAAACGACCAATCGGTGTAATAATTACGAAAGTTATTAAAGAGACCGGGATCGGTAATGGATATACTCTCTATCTGAACCGAAACCACTTTAATAACTATGCGCGGAGTGATGATCCAGAATGAAGTGGTTGGAATGGTGATCGTGTTGACTGAAGAAAGAGAACGATAATGGATAGCCTTGACACTTGTGTCAAATTGGAAATGACTAAAACAGGAGCTGTGCCGGGCCAATGGAGGATTAGCTACCTCAAGTGGACACACTTCTTCAAACTACTTATTACTTGTTGTCGATTGGTGCACCCTTGATTTTGGGAGTGTTGTCTCACGGTGTTGCGGGCGCTGCGGCATTGCGTTCTCACCAGTCCGGATCAGGCGAATGGTAGTATCACTACCTTGGGTATTGCCTCATGTGCCTTGTCATACTTGTATTCCATTTATACGCGACCACTACGATTTTGATTTGTACCTTTAGTATATGGATTGCCCTCTGGTGACTTCCGGTTTTGGGGAAACTACGGTCTTGTATATGCTTTTGGGAATAAAAATGTGTTAAGGGTGGAATGGGCCATGACTTAACGCTATTTTGATATCTTCTTATATTACTGATAGACATTATCTACTTATCGTACATTACTACATAGTAGATAGTTTAACGGATCCTTAAAGGATGGTTATTCCAAACATCCTTTGAGTTACTTGTATTTCAATTGCTATTTCACTTGAGTTGGATTTATTAATATAAGAATGTTAATCCTGACTCAAGTGTCTTGTGTTTTGCTTTACGCTCGGGTCAGACTGAGTGGTTCAGCTTTCGAGACTCACCTTTGGAGTTGGAGCTTTGCTTGGAGATCCAGCTATCTATCCAGCTTTCTGATATTCGAGGATTCCAGTGATGTATTCTGCTTTGTATCTGATGTATCATATTACTCTTCTGTTGTATCTGGTTTAACTCTGATGTAACTTATATATTTATATAGTAGCTTCATGAACTACTATCTCTTTTATTTCCACTGCACTTATTACTCTGTGTCTGTGATCTGTGATTATTTATTTACTGTGTATGTTCAGTTTCGCCAAATTTAAATTAACAACGCGGTATTTTGAGCAATTCAACTCCGGCATGAGTGTCTACCTATACACTTATAATGGATGTGAATGGTCTAAAATTCTGGGTCGTTACAGCTGCCACTAACAACGATGCAAAATATGAAGCAGTAATAGCTGGATTAGAACTTGCCATAGAAATCGGAGCTAATTCTTTGTGTCTTCATAGCGATTCTCAACTTATTATTAACCAAATACTGGGAGAATTCCAAGCTCGATAAGAACGACTCATAGCATATTTAAAGAAGACCAAGTTACTTCTCAGCCGATTGGACCACTACTTAGTCAAACACATCCCTCGGGAAGATAACCAAGAGGCCGATGAATTGGCGAAGCAAGCAAGTATGAGAGACATCGCCATCTTCGGGGCAGTAACCATCTCGAAGCAATTGGCCCCAAGTTTTGAGCAAGTGAATCTGATAGCTGCAACCGAAGAAGCAACTTGGATGACTCCCATCCGAGACTACCTACAAAGCGGCACGCTACCCAACGGGCGTAACGAAGTCAAGAAAATCTTGAGGAAAGCATCCCGCTACACAATACAAGAAGACATCCTCTATCGGCGCGGATTCTCTAACCCGTTATTAAGGTGTGTCGCTGGGAGGGAAGCCAAGGAAGTCTTATCTAACATCCATCAGGGAAGCTGCGGAGATCACACCGGAGGGCAAACTTTGGCAAAGAAGATACTCCGATATGGATATTTTTGGCCTACCTTAAGCAAGGACGCCTTAGATTTCGTCAAGAAATGTGACAGATGCCAGAAGTTTGCTAAGATTCCGCGGCTACCAAGAACTGAGATTACTCAAATGACCAGCCCTTGGCCCTTCGCAATATGGGGAATTGACTTAATCGACAAGCTACCAATGGGCCGAGGCGGGGCCAAATATGCTATAGTGGCAGTCGACTATTTCACCAAATGGGTGGAAGCGGAACCTCTGAATAAAGTATCTTCAGCAAAAGTTATTAACTTCTTGATCAAAAATGTTCTGTGCAGGTACGGAGTCCCACTCAAAATCATATCAGACAATGGACTTCAGTTTGACAGCGAGGAATTCGCCAACTGGTGCCGAGAGCACGGAATTCATAAAAGCTTCTCATCCGTAGCATATCCCTAGGCAAACGGACAAGTCGAAGCCGTCAACAAAATTTTGAAAACTCTAATCAAAAAGAAACTCGAAAAGTAAAAGGGCGCTTGGGTGGATGAACTCCCTACGGCACTGTGGGCCTATCGCACATCTTTCAGAATATCAACAGGGCATACTCCTTTCTCTTTGGCATACGGATCGGAGGCTATGCTCCCAGTTGAAACCATTGTGCCTTCTCACTGTAGGATCCACTATAACCCAGAAGAGAACGAAGAACTCCTTCACATGTCTTTGGATCTAGTGGAGGAGAGAAGAAATGATGCAGTCCTTAAAGCAGCGGACCACAAGCAAAAAGTGGCAGCACAATACAACTCCAAAGTCAAGCATCATACCTTACAAGAAGGGGACCTTGTCCTCAAGCGAATCTTCCCCCGCCCCGGTGCACTAGATCCAATATGGGATGGACCATATGTAATTCATAAAGATCTCCACAATGGAGCTTATATTTTGTCAACAGTGGACGGAGAGGTGTTCCAGAGGGCATGGAACATCCAACACCTCCGTCGATACTTTTCTTAACTTGTACTGCCCATATGAAGTGAATTAACAAAGAGAATCAGTGGACGTAGGCCTTTTCGTGCCGAACCACTTTAAAAAACCTTGTCTCTTTTTTAACTTGTTCCTTTATATCTTGGCTGCTTGTTAACTTTATCCTTTTCTGTTGAACAAAATCCTATGCCAGGCACTTCATAGCGCAACTTCACCTGGACAAGACCTAATAGGTACTACGCGAATCTATGCCCTCGCCAATGAGACACTTTTGCTCCGGCATCCCTCTGCTACGGGTTAACTCATTGCTCGCGACGGCCCTTAAAGCCAACTGTAATGAGCCGATTATAAGCCACCGAGAAGGCCGACTATAGCCGAGGCAACTCATTACGGCGTTCGGCTCGCCGGCAACTGTGAACCGACTATAAGCCCCAACATAAGGTGTGGCCAGCCAGGGGCAGTTCACGGTTGACGATCGGCACCCACGCTAGCCGGCCACAGTAAATCGAATAATACCCACGATTACGGGCCATAATGGCCCGGGTAGTTACTGTGCGCGATCTCGGCTCCGATGTGTCTTAAGTGCGGCTGTGGTAAAAAAGAATTAACTCCCCGCGGAGGCGTAAGATGGGTGACAAATGTCTCCAAGACCCACAGCTAGGGAAAGTGACTACAAAACCCGTTTGCCACGAACTTAAGCACATCGAAGGCCTTCCGTGATTGGAAGTTTTTACTTTTTCACATATTTCAATTTTACTTAAGAAACTTTTCTCCTATCCTCTGTAACAATTCCTGAAGTACAGGACACAAGACAGGAGACACTCACTAATAGAAGCGGATACTCGCAGCAAGATACCGGACCGCATCCCTTACTCGGTCACACAGGATATTCAAAGCTGCCATCTACAAGCAAAATATAAAGGGCGGTATTTCCTTCTTTCATATATGCCTATAATTTGTTCACACCTCACGCTAACACTGCAAGTCATGAAATTATGTTTTAAACAAGAACCTGACATCAAACACGATTTAATTACAAGAATATGCATAGCTATATTTCTTATGCAACATGTCAAAATAGAAAAAACATTCAGAAGACGACAAAATCAGATTAAGTTAAAGAATTACACATCAAAAATAGAGCTATTTATTACAAGTGGCAAGAATTACAACCTAAAAGTTACTCTACTGTTTTAAGACTAACATATACAGCCATGTCAAGACCACAAAAAGAATTTTCCAGGTCTAATCAGGGAGCCGCCTGCGTTGGAGTCTTGTCCTTGTCCTGTTGCCCACCTGTCCGGTCAGAAAAAGAAATCATTAGTGATAAGCAACAGAGTTAAAAAAAGAAGAAACTAATGAAGAAGAGGTTACTAGAAATTTCCCCTTGATCGTCTTGGTCGTCATCCCCTACTTCCACACCTGCCTCCTCAGCCGCGAACAACCGCATCCCCTCTTTCACCGCTGTCTTCTCCTCCTTGGAAAACTGAGCGGTGACCACATCCATCCTAAAGGCCACTCCACCCTCCTTATCCGCTTCAGCCTTGGCCTCCTCTAGAGCCCTGAGGTAAATCCTAGCCATAACCCGGGGGTAGTCGTCCATCCAAGATAAGCTGCCCTGCTTCCAAATGCGAAAGTACATATCCTGCAGCATATCATCCATCATCCCCTCATTCTCCTCAAACTCTCTCATACGAGCCTCAGAAACCGATAGCCTTGCAATGGCAGCATCCCTCTCCAGTCGGTATCGCGAGCAGTCAGCCTGAAGGGTCCTCCTCATCACCTCCATCTCCTCCTTTAGCCTGACCTGAGCAAGCTCTGCGGCTTCAAGCTTCCCCGACAGCTCCTCTACCTGCTCAAGATCCGCCCTCCGAACCTCGTCCACTGTCGAGATGGCCATATTTATCTGCTCCTTGCAGGCAGCCTCCATCTTCCGCAATTCCGCCTTACTAGCCTCCTCCATAGTCTTCCTCAACCGCCCGGAGGCAGCCTCATGCTGAGAAATCTGAATGGCCTGATCAGCCAGCTGTTTGGCCTGATCTGAAACCATCAATCGTAGTCGGATGTTGGCACTCCCAATCTCCTCTCCAGCCTTAACCAGCCGGGCATGATGTCCCATCAGCTTCCTAGTCTCCTCCGCCACCCGATCAATATTAGCCTTGGCCTCGTCTCCCATGGTGACTATCCGAGTAGTAAGTAAATCGAGATCTAAGGACTTAGCCTCATCAAGAACCCGTACCATGGGATTGCGGGGAAGAAGGTGCTCACCGGTAACCTCGTCAAAGGTGATATCATGGGAACTTGGATCCAGATCAGGATGACCCGCAAATGGGTTACGAGCCAAGCCAGGACGATCAATCTGAGTAACAGTAGGATTTTCAGACGGGTGCGGAGAGAGTGCGAACTCAGTATCCTCCTCCATGATATCATGAAGAGGCTGAATTGGGGGCTGAGGACCAAATGAAGATTCGGATAAGGGATGACTCCTCTTTCTCTTTTGCATACCCTCTTCGATAACCCCGAGAAGAGGACGGTAGCCGACTACATCCCCGGAACGGTGGGGCGAAGGCTTCGGCTTGGCGAAAGCTTTGGAGAGCTTGTATTGTTCAAGCCTGTGCCGAAGATCTGAGGCCTTGGCCGTTTTACCTGCTCCTGATATGAAGAACAAGTGTCATAAGCTTACATTAGTCCCTAATTCGAGAAACACGGTAAATTAAAAGTTAAAAGAAGAAAGGAAACACATTTGTTATACAAACCCCGGGGAAAAGTAGGATACTGCAATAAGTCCTGAATTTCATTCCAGGACGGGAGCGAATCATAAAATATTCCTAAGTCCCTATCATAAATGGAGCCTGCAGAAGTCAAAAGTTCACCTTGAGTCGTCGGAGCCACCTTGGCTGGAATAGCCTGGGAAGACACGCTTGCACCAGTCTCGGCCTTGTCAGCTTTCCCGGATTTCTCTACCAAAGCGGGTTCTCCGTCCAACCCCTCGAAAGCCTAACGGAATGCATCATCCGTCCACTCCTGAATCTCGCCTGCCTACCCAGGAAGCAAGGCCCCGATGCCATCGCCACGATCATCACCTTACCGGTCATCTCCAGCCTCACCTCTCTCCTCCTCTACGTCTTCCTCCTTCTGGGTAAGTGGACAATTGCTGGGGGAAGGACCGTCCGACTTCTTAAGTTTCTTGCCTCCGACAGCTGGAGGTTTTGTGAAAGGTTTCCTCTTGCCACTCTCTACTGTGACACCTCCCTTAGCTTGAGCAGCCGCCCTCTCCTCCGCCGTTTCCCTCTGCTTGACTACTGACTGCTGTGGAAGGATCAAGTTATACTCCAAAAGGGTCGCATTTCTGATCAGGTAGGCAGCTGATCTATCTCTCCCGGGGATAGCTTCTATCTCAGCCGCCGTCTGAACCAGGCGATCAGTCTCCACAACCGCAAAGCCACCTGTCGCTAGCAAAAATGAAAATGTATGAGAAGAAGCATCGCAACCAGAATGGAAATTATAAATAAAGCATTGACTTACATCCAGAGGTGAAACGCCGAATCGAAACAGAGTCGTCCCTGACGAAGAACCACTCCTTCTTGAACATGTTGTACTTAGAATACAGATCCAAGACCGGCTTAAAGGTTACAGCTGACTCCAAGCTGATGTATGGGGACCCCTTCTTATAGCCTCTCAGATTATATAAGTACCGGATCTCCCGGTTGGAAGGAGCACGCCCATACTTCCTCTGGAAGATGACGAAGAGGCTCACCAATATAGTATAAGAGTTAGGTTGAAACTGGAATGGGGCCACCTTTAGATATGTAAGGAAGCTGGCTACCCAAGCATTAAGAGGCGGGATGACACCACACATGCAGTGGTATTTGCTGTAGGCAAAGTACCCTTCGGGAGGGTCGTATGGCATAACTTCTCTCCCTGGCAACAACATTCGCGCCCTATCAATTCCGAAAGAACGGGAGATGACATCAAGCTGCTCTTCCTTAAGGGAGCTGGGAAAGCAATTGGGCGGGGAGTTCAGAAGCTCCTGAGGGCCGTACCCGTCCACTAGTGATCTCGGGGTAGATCCGTGACGTTCCGGACCTGGCTAAACAGGGGGCACTGAGGAAGATTCTCCTTCGCCCTGGGACTTCTTTTTATCTGATCGAGTTTCTGCTTTTCGAGACATTTATCTGCAACATAAAAAGCGTACTGTTAGAACAGAGGATGTAAACAAGCAGATACAAAGGTTCATTCGGTAGGGCAGATGTAAAGGTTCATTCGGTAGGGCAGATGCAAAGGTTCATTCGGTAGGGCAGATGCGAAGGTTCATTCGGTAGGACAGATACAAAGGCTCATTCGGTAGGGTAGATACGAAGGCTCATTCGGTATTTGGGGATCTCAAGAGATCGTCTGGTAATTCAGAATAGGCCCATTCGGCATTCAAACATACCTGGTTCGGTACTCAGATTGATTTGGTAATCAGGATGGTTCGGTCCTCAGATTGATTCGGTAATCAGGTTGGTTCGGCTATCTCAAAACGATAAAGGATGACAGTAACCTAAAGCCTCTATTTATAAGCAAAACATGTCGACCGGACCAACCGGTTCGGCACACCCAAGACCGAACGAAGCTACCTCGGCTACAGGAGAACAAAGCGCGGCACATACAAGCACGTACCCCACTTTGGGGGGAAAGTGTTGGATATATTTCGACCGGTCTTTGCCGAACCAAATACCATCTCCCCCATCACCAAACCAAGGCCTTTCCATCCCACTACCGAACCAAGCACACCGGTCCACTCAACATGCTTCCCACCGAACCAAGTACACCAGTCCACTCACCTCTTCCCACCGAACCAAGTACACCGGTCCACTCAACATGCTTCCCACCGAATCAAGTACATCGGTCCACTCACCTCTTCCCACCGAACCAAGTACACCGGTCCACTCAACATGCTTCCCACCGAACCAAGCACACCAGTCCACTCAACATGCTTCCCACCGAACCAAGTACACCGGTCCACTCACCTCTTCCCACCGAACCAAGTACGCCGGTCCACCATACTTCTACCACCGAACCAAAGTAAGCCGGACCCGCTCCACCAGACCAGATTACATCAGCCCAGGCCCGCCAGCTGCTGTATACCTCCAAGACCCCTACCCCTAGCCTCACTCTATAAATAGAGGGGCAGGGGTACAACAATGAGGGACAAGTTTTGAGAGCTCAAGCACAAAGAGAACTTTCAAACGACTTTCTTTTACTTGTATCAAGCTTTGTACTTGTAATCAAAACAAGAGAAGAGAAATAACATATAAAGTGGACGTAGGCACATTCTGGCTGAACCACTATAAATCTGTGTGTCTTTTTACAGTTTAGCCCCTGCTTTTCATATATTTGCATAAATCACCCAAATCACTAAGAACAACATAAGATCTACTAAATCATACAACTTTGAGGTGTTTGTCCATTTTTTGTGCAAACAACTAGAATGGGTGGTTGAGAAAGAAAGGAAGATTATGTGGTCCAAGTGTAGGAAACATAAGGAAAGAAGTTTTGGAGGAATGCCATCGTTCGAAGTTCACTATTCATTCGGGAGGAACTAAGATGTATCAAGATATGAAGAGAAGTTTATTCTGGGAAGGTATGAAGCAGGATATTGGCTTATGGGTAAACCAATGCTTAATTTGCCAACAGGCAAAGGCTGAACACCTGAAGCCAAGTGGGTTGCTTCAACCATTAGATATTTCGGTATGGAAATGAGATTCTATTTCTATGGATTTTATTGACAGGTTGCCAAGGTCGAATAGAGGACAGACTGACCAAGAGTTCCCATTTCATTCCAGTTAAGTCAACCAGAATGGCATATATTTTAGCAAAGTTGTTTATGAAAGCTGTAATTAGACTGCACGGAGTTCCTAGTGGTATAGTAAGTGATAGAGATCCCTTATTCACTAGCGAGTTCTGGAAGAGTCTATAGGAAGTTTTGGGAACCTAGCTCAAGATGAGTAGCGCTTACCATCCGCAGACAGATGGGAAAACGGAAAGAGTTAACAAAATCTTGGAAGATTTGTTAAGAGTTCATGTATTGGATTTCAGGGGATCATGGGAAGACCATCTACATTTAGTCGAGTTTTCGTATAACAACGATTATCAGACTATTATTGGGATGGCACCTGTAACAACCCGACTTTTTCTCCACAGAAAAAGTCGCATCGTTATGAAGAAAGAAAGGGATAGAAGAAGAAAAGATAGAAAAGAAGAAAGAACAACACATCAGAATCTCACAGCGGAACGAATAAAATATAATATACCACATAAAATATTACATAGTATCATATTACATCAGAGTTACACAACTTATACATCACAGAATAGACAGTTATAAACTTCTGTCTATTATACAACACAAGTACATCAGTACAATACAGACTAATACAAACACAGCGGAAACTCTATATATCTACTCGCGGAAGCCTCCTACTTCACAGCTCCTCCAGAATTCGTCAAGACTATCCTGAATCCCTTGACTACTCAATACAATATTGAGTACCCAAGAGTTTAATAAAACAGAAAATAAACACTTGGGTCAGACATGGGTCTGGTGTGAGTAAACGGTTAGATTGCTTAACTTTGAAAACCTTTGGAAATAAAAGTATCACGTAAGACTTCCCACACATAAACATGGGTAAGTTTTTACCTTACGCTAACTAAAACATTTGATAGGAAATCTGATTGTATTATAATAGGGTCTAGGGTTTTCAAGTAAAATACAGAAATAGCTGAAATGCTTACATCTCACATTCCAACGTAGTTGGGCACAACTAATACGTACAGCACTTATTGGAGTTTGGATTCCATACAATGGCAGGGCTACTGGGGTACCGCCCGTCACAGTACGTGGCCTAGATCACCGTACCGAGGAGTACGCCCGCTCCCCTGCAACACAAAGCCGGAACCATCCCTTACTGGATAATTCCGAACAAGATAATCCCGTAGTTGGCGCGACCAACCACACACTAAGCCGAATAAAAGAAAAGGGACCTCTAGACAGGGATCTATCTTGCTCTCAGTGGGTGCTACCCACGAAGCCTTGCTGCACCTCCCCTGTTTTAGCCATTCCCGGTTGATGAGGCTTGAGGTTACGATTACCTTTAATCAGAACATATCACTTAGAATGCTCATCGTCCGCCTGACGATGTGCTGAAAGCATTCAATCCATACAAGTTCGTTCCGGGTTCGAACGAAACCGAAGGCATTATCTCGTTACACTCGTTTTGGAATCACCCTCAGAGTTAACGACAATAACCCTTGCACTCTGAATCTTCATCTTCACTTGATTCACGACCTATCATTAATTTGGATCGATGTGGTATTCGGGTCTCCAGACCTGGAATACAGGTATACGGAAACCCGATCCCGGTCTCATCGAAATCCAAAACGTATCTTTTAAGGCCAAGTTGTTTAAAGGTTTAAACAGTTAAACTTATTCAGGATGATATAAACAGATAGATAAATCATATTATCACAATTGATAATTCATATCAACATTCATCTCACAAAGCAGCATATATCATATATATATCAGAGATATTCAAATCATCCAATATCAACCAATCACCCAATATCAAACATGCAGTATTAATCAATTATCTAAACAGAATTGATTAACTCTAATCAATTTAATTAACCTTTAATTAAATTAATTACTATTCTTTAATTACTTGGATTATCATAATCCTCTTCACTATCATTAATTAATTACAACTTAATTAATTAAACATCTTAATGATCTTCCTTAATTAATCTTTCCTGATTAATTATACTTTAATTACATTCAAGTAATTATCCTTAACCATATACAGTAATTAACCTTTAATTACTAACATTAATTACAATAATTAATGAACCTTCATTAATTAATTAATTATAATTAATTATATTAATCCTCAATTAATTACAATTAATTAATCATACTTAAATTAATTACTTTCATTAATCAACCTTGATTAATTCATTAATTAAATAATCCTTATTAATTAATTAACCTTTTAATTAATTAAATAATAAATTTTAATCAACCACTTCATTGATTAGTCTTAATTAATCATAAACAGTAATTAACAATTTGTAATTACTTATCTTAATTAATTACTTTTAATAAATTATATTAACCTTTATTAATTAATCTAATTAATTAATCTTTAATTACTTCATTAAGTAATTATTAATCAATTTAATTTAACAAATAATCCCTAATTAATTACTTTATTAATTAATTACTTTTAAATTAATTACACTTAGTAACTAATCTTAAATTAAACACATTTAATTGATCACATTAATTAATTAACTAAATTAATTAAGTAATTAACTTTTAATTACTTACATAAGTAATTATCTTCTAATTACTTCCATTAATAATCTTGATTATTTTCTTAATTAATTACTTAACAAATAAGTAATTCCATTACTAAATAATCCTTAATTCATTAATTAATTAACTACTCCAAAATAAATAAATCTCAACAATTATATTAATCAATTCCTAAGATTAATAACATCAAGTGATTACCCTTTTATCACTTTAACTAATTACCCCATGAGTAATTTTCCTATTAATTACTTCCATAAGTAATTTCATTCAAAAATTAACCAATAATTACTTTATTAAGTAATTACACTTAATTAATCCATAATTAAGTGATTATTTAAAATTAAATAAATAATTAACTAATTATATTTCAAAATCCTTAATTAAATAAGAAAACCATTTATCTTAATAAATCTCTTTACTTATTAACAAATCATTTACATTAATTAACTATTCTTAAGTTAATAATAAAAATTAATTAACCTTATTTATTTTCACAAACAAATTATTTAAAATTAAACAAAATCTTAATAACTTACCTACTTTAATTATATTTAAAACTTGATTAATACTTTTTCTTTTGAACTCTAATTATCTTAAAAATTGATTAATTACTTTGTTATTGAACTTGAAAACATTTTGAACTCAAGCTTCAGTTAAAAGCCAGAACAACCCGAGTCATTTCCCTAACAAACCCGAGCTATCTTCGTGTCAGTCGCGACTTCAACAGCTTCGAGTCTTCCACGCGAAAATCACGAGACCTTCCCCGATCCATCTTCATCTTCCCCAAACTCTCGAACCAGTGCACAAACGTGTACGTGGTGCACGTACACCACCAACTCCTTCCTCCGGTGATCATCACGGCAACTCGCGACAATCACTAATACTCACGCGACTACAACTAGAAACCCAGATCGAAAAATACTTCATCGAATCGAAATTCGACAATCTCGATCAAAACTGGAACCAGATTCCGATCAGAAACCACCCAATGCCGATGAACTCCGCCTCGAGAAGCCCCTCCGACCACTCCATCGAACCGCCTCGTCACCAACGAACATTTTCCCCCCATCGCGATCGTGAACATCGAGCCACTGATGCCACCATTCATCTCGTCCTCAACGACGACTCAATTACAAAATAAACCCTAGTTTATCATCGTTTCGCCACCTCGATCATTAATAAATCCAATTAGTATTTTTCCGATGATCACAAGACCCCCGACCATCTCCAGCATTAATCTCGACCCATAGATCGTCCTCGTTCGTCAGATATTGACTGAAATAAGTTTTCAGTTCAACTCGAAAAATCTCGATCATCCCCATCTTAAAAATCATGATTTCTTTTTCTAAATTCGTCATTTACAACTACTAATCAGATTATAGAATCAAAACGTGAGTTTAAATCATTTGATTTCTGACCAATATTAGTTATCACTGTGATACCTCATTTTTAGAATTAATTGCTTAATATAATTACTTGAAATTATTTTTAAAAGTGAATTCTGGGTAATGCTAACACATTTCATTCAGAGATCATATACTATAAAAGATTGGAAGAAGAGAAATTAAATTTCGAATTTGTTTAAAGACTATATGTTTTTAACAGAGTTATATATATGTACCTGTATTTAAACATGCATGTCTATATCTCTTTTTATATATACATACAATACATTTTCATCTGTATAAACATAATTCCAAACCATCAGCAGCACAGGCATAAGAGTTAAGAATGATCGGGTTTTAAATAAATAATAAAGTTAGTTTACTAGTTTAAAACAGGGGACAGAGAACATTTTCTGTAGTCTATAAATGCAAATATCAAAGGAAGATCATCCTACACATATAGCAGTTTAATCCATATTCCAGATATAACATTTATGCAACCATATCACAACATATTCATCACATGTATCAATCATAAGAACAGGTTTAAAACTGGTTTTAAAAAGAATTTACTCACCTTAAAATAAGAAACAGAGGGCAGATTTTATTACTTCCAGGCTTTTGAAATTTGAATTCTGGAAACTGTTTTTGATTTTCTTTGTTGTTGAAATAGAACCATTTGCATGTTGAAATTTGATGATTTAAAAGATTGTAACTGCAGATCTTTATGAACTTCAGGTTTGAAGGTTGTAGATTGAACATCACTTTTGAAATGCAGGTTTGAAATTGCAGATTTGATTTAGTTGCTTCCATGATCTCAGGTTGAAACAGTTTGATTTACTTGCTGAGTTTGATTTTTTTTGTTATAGTTTTTGATTTTTCTTTTGAATTTAGAAAAGATGGAAAGAAAAGAAGATGGAGGAAGAAGATTTCGAACTGAGAAAATAAGTTTTGAACTGAAATCAAATGTTCAGTTTTCTCTATACATATGTTATTTAAGAAAATTTAGTTTTCTAAATTTTTAAATGAATTAAATGAAGGCCACTTGTTATATTACTAATTAGACAAATGTCCATGTTTGTTCTAAAAGTTTACAAGTGTTATTACCATGTGTTAAGATATTAACACATGTCCTTTAATACATTAAATAAATTTTTAATTAATTTAAATGTTAATATAAAGCTTTTCATACTTACTTTATTAATTACTAACATTTATCTTAGTATATGTATATATATAAACTATTTTTAGAGAAAATATTATAAAACCAAATACCCTTGAAAAAGTATTTATATTTTATTAATTAGGTAAATATGGATTTATATAAATTCATTTACTTATTTACTAACTATTTTAGTTTAAGAGATATTTTAAAAAGGAAAGTTTATTTAAAACCATATATACACACTTATAACCATTTTATACTTATTAAAAGAAAACCAGATAAAAATAAATCTTTTATTAAATCTTATTTAAACTATCATATTTTTAGAAATAATAATTATCTTATATTTTGAAAACAATTGAATTAAATCTAAACTAACCTTTGAAAAATATTAATTTTAAAACAAAGCTTTAAATCATAATTCATACATATATAAATTATCAATAGATTAGAATGAATTTCAAACAATATCAAATTATCATATATACATATTTATATATTACAATTTGAAAATTCATCTTTAATTTAAAACAAAAGATATTTCCATTCACAATATATATCAAATATTTATATTATAAATAGAATAAAATTTTATTAGTTTTAACAAACAAATCTTATCAATAATGCCAGATTATAATTTATTAACCTTTAAAATATTAAATTAACCAATTTAAATTAAAATTATAAAGAAAATTATCAATTCAATTAAATTATCAATACTGATTATTAAATTTAAATTGCCCAAAAACCTGGGATATCACAGCACCCGTTTGAAGCTTTGTATGGAAGGCCATGCAAATCTCCCGTTTGTTAGTTAGAGACCAGGGATAGGTTGGTTCTTGGTCCAGATTTTATCAAAGAAGCTGCAAAAAAGATTGAGGTCATTCGAGCTAGAATAAAGGAGGCTCAATCTAGGAAGAAGAGTTATGCAAATAAAAGACAGAAAGATTTAGAGTTCTCGGTTGGAGATCAGGTTTTTGTTAAGGTGTCACCGATGAAGGGTGTGATCGGATTTGGAAGACCAGGAAAGTTGCATCGAGATTCGTTGGACAATTTTGTATTGTTGAGAGGATCAGGAAACTCGCTTATAGAGTCGAGTTACCGAGCAGTTTGGTAGGAGCCTACGATGTTTTCCATGTTTCTCATCTCGGAAAGTGTGCTAGAGACCTGAGACTACTATTGCACTGACAGTGCTAGAGGACTTAGTGATAGAACCGGACTTGACTATACTGAGAAAGCCGATTTGTATTGTTGCGAGAGATGAGAAGATGCTTAGGAACAAAACAGTCGGATTAGTGAAAGTCCAGTGGAGTGACGATGAGAGAGACTGTACTTGGGAGACTGAAAGTAGGATTAGAGATACTTATCTTGAATTTTTTGATGGTATGTTTTACCTCTTTGATTGATGTGTTGTGTACCTTATCGTAATTTCAAGGACGAAATTCTTGAAGGAGGGGAGTTTGTAACACTCCATATTTTTGGTAACGTTATTTAGGATATTAAATTAGTTAAATGAAATAAAATAATGTGTTGATTAGGGGAATGGGATTTGATTTTATTAAGGGGTAACCATTCCACCTAACCAATGAATTAAAATAAGGGTTAAAAAGAAATAGAAGAGGGGTAAAATAGGAAAGAGGCCATTCTTATACCCTAAACCCTTGGCCGTGTATCTCCATACACGTTCATTTCTCATTTGTCAAAAATTTCAAACTTAAGGCCGGCCACCATTAACAAGAGCAAGAGGAAAAAGATTAAAACAAGCTAAGGAAGAAGCTTAATCAAATCAAATCCATTCACATCTCAATCTCTTTAATCTCTAAAGCTAAGGTGAATAATGTTTACATCTCATATTTCTTGTTGTTTTCGGTTTTAAGATGAATCCGAATTTACTTGCAATGTTTTGCCATGTTTTTGAATGATGGAATGATTATATATACTTATTGGTGATTTATGCATGTTCATATTGATTTTATGATATGTTTTAATGTGAAAATCCTATTAAATGACATCCAAATGCCTTGCAATTTTTTATATAGACCAGAAATAATATTTTAGAGATGGGTTTCAATTTTCAGAATTTTCTAAAATTATGTGGATCTTATATGAATTTTCTAGTGAAGAAAAGGTAATTTTGGGTTAAAAATTATTTACGGTAAAATAATTAATGGTTTGGGTCTGCAATTTATATATGTTAGAAAACATATAAAAAGTGATTTTATGGAATTTTTGTAGAATTTTCCTAAGTGATTTAATGGGTATATAAAATTAATTAAGGTATGTGACTTAAATGTTTTATATATTTATAAAAGATGAGGGGGTTTTTTATAAATAAATTCAAATTGTTAATTCTGGAAAGTCGGCAGTACTGTTAGAAAAGAGAAACTTGCAACCAATCACAATTTGATAAATAAGGCAGGTTGGGTATTGAGAAATAGTTTAAAAGGACTAATCTACATGATAAATATGGCAGGTTAGGCACTAGGTTCCGCCTCCTTATCTTCGCCTTTGACACTGTCGAAACCAATGTATATGGTATCAGGGAACTCGTACGTAGTGAATTGGATGTAGGCGGAAGGTATAGAATCGAAACTAGGGGTTAAGGCATTACTTTGCTTTTAAAAGAAAATGCGCCTGCTTGCTTTCGCCTAAGTAGCTTTTGACTTGGTTAGCTTTCGACTAGGTCAAATGGATTTATAGAAATGATTTCGATTGGGTTGCACTTTTGTTTTAAATGGCTACTTTCGACTAAGTCAAAACCTTTTGGCTACTGCTTTCTACCTTTCAACTCGGATGAGTTTTGATAGGGTTGTTTTGTTTGGTTTTTCTTTTTAAACTTCACCACTTCTCCAATGCTTTCGAATGGATGGTTTTGACACCATCACTTCTTTACTTAGGAATGATTGTGAAAGGAATGCTTTTGACTTTAATGGGTTTCTGATCTTTTTGCTTTACTTGAAGGAATAATCTAAATAGTTTCGACCGAAACGGTTTTCAAAGGTTACGAAGGAGTAAATTTTTGAATGGGTTCAAAAGGTTTTCATATGTTTTAAATTGAACCCAAAGGCTTTCAAATGGTTTAGTGTTTATATGCATTCGAAAGGGTTTTAAATGAAGGTTTCAAAGGGGTGGTTCCTCAATGATTTCAAAAGGTTTTCCAATGGTTTCGAAGGATTCGAAAAGGAAGGTTTTTTGATTGTTTCGAAAGGATTAAAAGGAAAGGTTTTCCTATGGTTTCAAAAAGCAATGTTTATAGGTTTTAAAGGAAAGATGTCTAAGGTTTTTAAAGCTTTCGAAAGGAAGGATTTCCGAAGGTTTCGAAAAGGTTTTGAGAATGGTTTCGAAAGGGGTACTTTCAATAGATTCGAAAGAGAGACTTTCAAAGGTTTAAATGTTTTCATCAACTAAGATTTGAGTAAACTGTATATATATATATATATATATATAACACGGCAAGGTGAATTTGAATATAGCATAGAATATATATAGATTTTCCTTGTTTGAGTTTGATTTAAAGGTTTTAAATCATTTTGAAAAGGTTTTTAAGGAAAGTTATGGGAAGGGATCCCTAAGTAAAATCACTCAGATATTAGAATACCGGATGAGACTGGTATAGGGTCGCGCCTTATACATTAGCTATTACCCCAGCTAATTTTGTCCAAAATTCCAGTGTGTAGGGATTTGTTACGGGTAAGACTAAAATTATGATTACACACAGAAAGGAATATATGTTTGTATACAGATGGGTTATTAATGAGCCCACAAAACTATTAGGATCAGGTGGCCCTGGGAGATGTTAAGTAGGGGACAAATCGTCTAGAAGGGAAGTATTTAGCAAATAGTCAAGGACAGACCGTCCAGAAGAAGAGTGTCTAATAGATGTTAGATAAATTTTGATATATTGTCTAGTAGGCCCGAGTTGGCCAAAGGTTAATAGTTAGCCAAACAAAACTATAATGTTTGAACAGATAGTTCATTTGTTACCTAATATGTATGTTTACATAATAATGCTTTACAGATTTTAACCAGTTTTGGTTATAGGAAAAGACTTGCAAAAGATATGTTTTAAAGGATGTTAGTGAGGGGAAACCCATTGCGCTAAGAGACGTGGTCTCAATTAACATTAAATAACCAAGATGTATAGAATTATACACACTAGGCTTTATGTTTGACTCGAAGTTTTTGTTTTCCCCTTAAACTCTCGGGTGCTCAAAATTGATTTGAGTAGACTGAGGGTTGAGGTTTACAGGTTTTAGTTTTGATGAATAAAGCTTCCAAAGACGAGCAGGTGACTGTCGGATAGCTAATTAGGAGTTTCGGTTTATTTCCGCTGTGTATTAAGTCAACTATGACTATATTGACTCGAGTCAACCAAGGGGCATCGTCATATTTCGCTCTTGGCGTATTTTGTAATTAATATATTTGATCATTTCTTGGGAAACGTTGAGGGATTTTGTTACTTGGATGTGAATTATTGTTTTGAAATGTAATCAGTAAAATGTTATTTTTTAATCTATGATTTGTTCATATTCAAGTGCTCCTGACATTATGGATACCATTAGCATTACCGTATCTTGTCACCAGAAGTTAATACTACAGATGACTACAACATCTGTAGCGTTTAGCTTTTGGCCTCCAGATACGGGATGTTACAATAATACTGATAATATTGTTTACTATGTTTCAAAGTTTGATCTTTTAGTGAATAAAATAGGGATAAACTATATGAAGATAAATGAATCTAATTATCACAATAGAAGATCTACGTTAGGTGCATTGAAGTTTTATTTGTGAAAGACTTTCTAAAATGATATATAAGCGCTTGTGTAGTACTTGGTTTTAAACTCCAAAACCAGTTCAATCTTACTTTATTACTCGGTTGAAATATAAGCTGAAAATGAAAAGCGGAAAGTAAGTTAAAAACAAATATTTCAATAGACTGTAAAATTCGAAAATAGTTTATATAAGATGTTTAAAAATTTCCTTTAAATTACCATGGGTACATAAAGATGTTTCAAAAAGTATAATATAGTAAAATAAAACAATTACAATGTTAATTATAAGTTTGTCACCGTACATTTAATAGCATGTTAAGTCATGGCTCGGGTAACATGTTAAACCATACATTCGATGGCATGTTAAGCCATAGCTCTGATAACATGTTGAACCATACATTCAAATTTCGATATCGTGTTAAGCCATAACTTTGATAACATGTTAAACCATACATTCGATATTATGTTAACTCATGGCTCTGATAACATATATTCTATGGCATGTTAAGTCATAACTCCAATAATATGTTAAACTATACATTCAATAGCATGTGTAGCCATAGTTTTGATAACATGTTAAACTAATACCTTCAATAACATTTCAAGTCATATATTTGATAATATGTTAAAGTCACACCCTCGATGTCTTGGATAACATGTTAAAGGCATATCTTCGATAACTGGTTGAAGTCGTAGCTTAAATAACATTTTAAAGTCATACCTTAATAACATGTTACATCATAGATTCGATAACTTATTAAATCACACTTTTGTTAGTTACATGCTATATCTTCGATAATGCGTTAAATCGCACTTTTGTTAGCTACAACATATATCTTCGATAACGTGACTTGACATACTTTATTAATAAAGTTATAGAGCCATTGTACATTTTCATTATCTAATGGGTCGGACTTTCGATAAAATCGAACATGGGCTTTGATAACTTTTAAAACGTGAGTTGGAAATTTTTTGGAGGGAAGATAGGTGGAAGTGTCAATGTCTAAGAAAACTCATGGTAAAGAGAAAATTAAGTTATGAATACTCGGGTTTATAAGTGATTAATTGTCTGCTTATGTATGACATATGCACAAACGGTTATGATTAAATATATTAACATATTGGATGTTATCTTAATTACTTTATATGTTCACATTTATCAGTTACGTTTATTACTTATATATTAATTATGTGCTCACTTACAGAAAATCACCAAATATTGATGACACAGAGATTGAGAAATGATAACCATGTGGGGTTATTTAATTAGTAGGTACAATCAGGCTAAACTCTTATGTAAGTAGAATTGCATTCAAGATATCGAAAAGATGTAAATATGTTGGGATGTTAAGACCGATCATGGTAAAATGACTTGTTTGATGTCTAAGAAAACTAGTTTAATTTTTATGGGATTGGTGTCGGGGAAGCTCCATGCACTATAATTGACTAACCCCTTGGTTATTAATGCCAACGATTCAAATGCCTAGAGCTTTGCTAACCCGAGGCTAAATTTTGTATACGCATCTGATAGATCGAGTGGAGACGCTCAGTATATTTTTCTTTTGTCATGGAAATATCTTGGTATCCTTTTGAGAACAAAGGCCGTGGTTTCACCTAATTTAGGTTTGAGCCAACTTGATAGGTTTTTAGTTGGCTTGTGAAACTAATAGGTTTATAGTGACCTTGTGAAAACAATACCGATGTATATCACACTTAATAGAATGTGTGAGTAAAGGCTAAGAACTCGAAACACATTGTTGTATGGAAAGTGTAAGAAAAAGGGTAGCAAATATAATGGGTAAACATATGGAATGCTTGATATTTGAACCCTATTGGATATAAGAACCTATTCATTTACCCATTCTTGCATGATTTTTATTATGTTATAACCTTTATGGTTGTAGATGGGTAAGAAGAGCATAGTGCATTAGGCTTATCTCATCCTATCCCATAGATGTTAATCTTAGCGTTTGGTTTTATGAGATACTAGTTAGGGGAAAACATGTTCTACTTACCATTGTGGTCTTACCTATGCAGTTAAAATGCTTAGCGGTTCTATAGCAGTGGAGGCATAAAAATTATGGTGGGGATATAGCAGAAAACATCGAAGTTGCAAAAGGCATCATTGGGTATAAAAATAAATATTTAAAGTTAATTTTTTCTCATTTTCACATCATTTATGTAATAAAAAGAAATATTGTTTAATCTTATATAACAAAAATGAAGAATATCATGATTTATGCAGGCTAAATCTGATGACTACAATAGATTTCTAATTTATATTGAGCACTTATGCCTTAAAATTAGTTTTTACCCTAACTTTGTTGATTTTTTGAAAAGGAGAACTAGTCAGATAAATCTTTGTATATTAATGTTGCTAAAGCATGTACTAAAAAGCCTTGATTTAGCAGAAAATGGCGGGTTTAAAAGCGGATCTATTGTTTAATAACGCTTGAAATAGTGTAGCGGTTGAGGAGCGCTATGTGCTATATCGTGGATTTAGTAGTACTTTAACTGCACAATGTCTTGCTAAGTATCAACATTGTTTTGGGATGATTAATATTATTCATACCAACATTTTTTCTAATCCAAAGTTTTTGGTTTCCCCCTAAACTTTTGGCTACTCATTTGAATACATCGAGAGTATGGATTTATAGGTTTTAGAAGAATAAGATATTACCAAAGACGTGTAGGAGGTAAACTAATAATATTATATAGTTTTATTTCATTCTACAACATGGCGCTTATGTTGTAATGACAGGGTTTATAAGTGCTTGTAGTTACAACTTTGATCACTCAAGGAGGCATCGTCATACGTCACGCTTAAAATCTTATTTATGTAACAATTATATTTTGTCCACACTTTGGATCGCTAAGTAATGTAATTGAAAGAATATAACAAATAAAGAAAATGTTTGTGAATTATTTTTATTTTTTATGCTCTTTAATGTTAATGATTCAATGACATATCTCATTTTCATCATGGGAAAACAATACAACAATTAGTGTTCATTCTCGAATGTAAAAATAGGGGATGCTACAACTTTGTATCGGAGTAAGGTTATAGAAAACTTGCTAAGATTTTTGAAAACCACAACAAAAATAAAATAGAAAGATTATATTTAGGGAATGTGGTAAGGAATAGTAACGTACTTGTTATTTGATACACACACATAGACACACACAACACACCTACAATTCTCCCCTTTATCTTTAGTCTTTTCTTCAAATTCTCATGAAGACTCGTATGCAGATTACGAGAAAAGAAGTCATGGATATTCGAAATGGAAAAACTAATTAGGGAGGAGGAAACACCATGACAAAGGAAAATGTTTAGCCAAACGCGAGAGAAAATACTAAATGAACCACCAATACCGATCCAAACATAGGTGTTGGAGCAATACTAGTTGGTATAGGAATGATGTATCAGTTTCTTGTAAATATGATGCAAGCTGGGATAGCGATTGGAATGATTGGAAGAAATGAGGGAGTTAATGTTGGTGGAAATGCAGGAGTTACCATACTTGAAGTGGCCGCTCGCTATAATTTTGCTACGCTAAGTAGAGACTATACGGATCTAGGAGGAAAGTCGTTTATGGGAACAGAGAATGTTATTGAAGTAGATGATTGGCTTATCCACTATAAAATGATTTTTACTAATCTTGACTTGAATGGCGAGCGAAAAATGAGGTTAGCTTCTAGGAAACTTCAAGGATCTACTCTCTGTTAATGGAATATGGTAACCATTGACATAATGGAGAATGAAATGACTTGGGCCGATTTTAGGGGAGGATCTGAGGATCAGTTCCTACCTAAAGCGGTGAAAGATGCTCTATTTAGGAAGGTTGGGGATTCTGGACAAGAAGACATGACAGTCTCGGAGTATGCGACAAAGTGTAATGAGCTCTCAAGACATGAGAAAGCTATAATTAATACTTTGGTTAAGAAGAATGAGAGTTTATTCAGGGTTTGAAGCTCAAGATTACTAGAGCAACCATGCCACACCTTAGAGATCCATTTGATGTCACTATGGACATGGCTCTGAAGAATGAGGATTGTTTTACGGCAATTAATAAAAATAATTCAGTTGTATAGGAAGATGAGCTTTATTGTTTTCAAAGCAAAAAATGGAAGTTCTTTAACCAAAAGGGAAAGAAAGGAAATCAGATGGACAAAGCTTCCAAGAAGGGAAATTTTGAAGTGACATGCTACAAGTGTGATAAGAAAGTACAATTTGCCAATTAGTGTCATGCGACTGTCAACAAGGAGGTCGACGATAAGAAAGGTGTGAGATGATGTAACTACATAAAGCTAGAACACTTCAAGAGGCAATGTCCGGACCGATAAACACTGAAAAAAGAAAGGTTTATGTTTCAAGATCAACCGAAGAAGAAAAAGGGAAAGCTATGCTGGGAGGTATTTTTTGACATACGGTATAATAGTTAAAGCACTATTTGATACTGGTGTAACACATTCTTTTATAACTAACATTTGGTAGATAGATTGAACCTTGAACCGAAAAACCTTATAAGCTCCCCAAGGGTAGCATATCCAATCGAAGGTCATTCAACTCTTGTGATGAGATATTGATAGAGTTAGGAGTATGCCCTAGGGGCAATTCTGGAATTCATTATAAATTGTTAACTCTGTAATAAAATCTCATTCGAAATAAAATATGTTTGTCTTTCTATTACATACTTGTCATGTTGTGATTTGTTATTTAATTATATAATTTAAGTATATTAAATAGAAAATCCTTAAATGTGATGTTAAGTGGTTGAAATACAATGTGTTGTAATCATGAAAAATTTATCACATTGAAATAACAAATTATTTTAAATGTTCTTAGTAAATATGTTTTGATAAGGGTTATCGATTCGTCCTCTGAGACTGGAGTATGTAACGCTCTCCAAATGTTAAGCAGTGTACCACTCATTACTGCTAGGGGCACCAAAGGGTTATGTAACATCCCATATATGGAGGTCTGAAGCTAAGCGCTACAGATGCTGCAGTCATCCATTGTATTAACTTCCAGTGACCAAATACGGAAATGTTAATGATATCCAAAATATCAAAAGCACATGAATATGAAACAAAATCACAGATTTCAAAAACGATATTTTTGCTTACACTTCCAAAACATGTTCCATATTCAAATTACATAATCCCATCGCTTTCCCAAGTTCAGATAAAATATAGTTATTACATAAATACGCCAAGAGCGACATATGATGATGCCCCCTTGGTTGACTAGAGTACTATATATACAACACAGCGTAATTAATCCAAAATAAAACAACAACTCCTAATTAGCTATCCGTCAGCCACCTGATCATCACTGGAAGCTTTATTCCCCAACCTACTAAAACCTATAAACCTCAACCCTCAGCCTACTCAAATCAATTTTTGAGCACCCGAGAGTTTAAGGGGAAAACATAAACTTCAAGTCAGACATAAAGCTTTGTGTGAATAATACTATACATCTCGGTTATCTGAGATTAAGTGAGACAATGCCACTTAACGGAATGGGTTTCCCCTCACTAGTATCCTTTTTTAAACATATCTTTTGCAAATTATAATCCTACAACCAAAACTGGTTAATCTGTAAAGCAATATCATGTATATGTATATATCAGTTATCAAATGGACTATCTGTCCATACATTGTAGTTTTGTTTGGCTAACCACTAACCCCTGGCTAACTCAGGCCTACCAAAAAACATAAAAATCTAACATCTGTTAGACACACCCCTTTTGGATGATCTGTCCTTACTTCTCCCGGTCTAACTGATCCTAATGGTTTTGCGGGCTCACTAATAACCTGTCTTTCCTTTTTAGATTCTTTTTTGTGTGTAACATAATTTTAGTCTTACCTCTATCAAAGTCCTACACACTGGAATTTTGGACCTATTTTAGCTAGGGACTACTAGCTAAAGTATAGGATGTGACCCCGTACCAATCTCATCTAGTATTCTAACATCTGAGTCATTTTACTTAGGGTTAACTACCTATAAAATTTTCCTTGGAAATCTTTTCTTTCAAATTGATTTAAACCTTTAAACCATTCTTTAAACAAGGAAATTATTTATATATACTCTTTGATTTACTCAAATCACCTTGCCATGTTATATATTCTTTACATAAAACCTTGTTGATGAAAACGTTTAAACTTTTGAAAGCACCCCTTTCAAAACCATTAGAAGTACCCATTTCGATACAGTAAAACCTTAGGCTGTAGGCCAAAACATACCTTTCGAAATCATACCTTTCGAAACCATTCATATTTATCTTTTCGAAAGCATTGAAAAACATCTCCTTCGAAAACTTTAAAACCTCAGACATCCTATCTTTAAAACACTTAAACATTTCCTTTCGAAACCATTGAAAAACCTTTCCTTTTAGACCTTTCGAAACCATTGAGGGACCACCCCATAGAAACCTTTCTTTAAAACCTTTCGAAAGCACTAAAGCGTTAAGCCTTTCGAAAGCATTTGGGCTCAGTTTATAACATGTGGAAACACCTTTTGAAACCATTAAAACTATCCCTTTCGAAACCATTTGGATTCTACCTTTTATAGAGCAAAAGGGCCATTAAAACATTTAAGTCGAAAGCATCCCTTTCGAAAGCATTCCTAAGTAAAGAAGTGATGGTGTTGAAATCATTCCTTTGAAAGCATTGGAGAAGCGGCTTGGTTTTAACAATAAGGTAACCCTTTCGAAACCAATTTGGGTCAAAAGGTATAAAGCGGTAGTAAGGGGTTTCGACCCCTTCGAAAGTATTCATTTAAAACAAAAGGTGCAACCCATTCAAAACCTTTCCTTTGAAACATTTAACTCAACCGAAAGCCAACCAAGTTGAAAGCACTTCCTTCGAAAGCAAAAGCAGGTGGATTTTCAATTTAAAACAAAGCATGCTTCGATCCCCTCAGAACCTTTGGTTTCGACCCAGGACCGTCCGCTTATATCCAATTCACTACGTATTAGGTACCTAATACCATGTGCCTTGGTTTCGATAGAGTCGGAGGCGGAGGTAAGGAGTCGGAAGCCTGGTGCCAAAAGCATTGAAACAAGAAAAAACATATTGATTTGGCTTTTTAAATTAATCCTTTGTACCTAACCTGCCTTGTTTGTCAAATTATGATTGGTTGCAAAATTTTCTTTTCTAAAAGTACTGCCAATTTTCAGAAATAACAATTTGAATTATTTACAAAATACCTCTTCTCCTTTTTATAAACATATAAAACATTTAAGTCCCATACCTTAAATAATTTTATATATCCATTAAATCACTTAGGAAAATTCTACAAAATTACTATAAATCATTTTTAATATGTTTTCCAACATATATTAATTTCAGACCCTAAGGCAATATAATTTGGCCGTAATTAATTTTTAACCCAAAATAGCATTTTCCTCACTAGAAAATTCATATAAAATCCACATTAATTCAGAAAATTATGAAAATTGAAACCCATTTCTAAATTATTGTTTCTAATCTAAATTTAAATTCGCAAGGCAATTGGATGTCATATAATAGGGTTTTAATATCAAAATTTATTACAAAATCTATGTGAATTAGCATAAATCATCAACAATATATAGATATACATTTTATCATCCAAAACATGGCAAAACATTTGCAAATAATTCAAATTTCATACTAAAAACCGAAAACCATTAGCAACTTGAGATGCAGTCATTATTCACCTTAGCTTTGTGATTAAAGATATTAGATTTGTTCTTGATTAAGTGATTTAATTCTCCCTCTTGAAATCCTAGCTTTTATCTTCCCTTGAGCTTGCTAATGGTGGCTGGCCTTAGCTTGTATTTTTGATTTGTGAAAAATGAAGTGAACATGAGCGTTGAGGTGTTAAAGGTTTAGGGTCTAAGGATGTGCCTTATTCCTATTTTGCCATTGTATATTTCCTAACCTTTTATTCTTTTTTTATTATTTAGTTCATTTGTTTAATATGGCACGACTACCCCTTATTTAATGACAAATCTCAATCCATTAATCGTCTTACATTATTTTATTTTATTTAACTAATTAAATATCCTAAATAATGTTACTAAATATGTGGGGTGTTATAGACTCCCCTCCTTAAAGAATTTCATCCTTGAAATTACGATAAGGTACACATCAAAATAATCAAAGGTAAAACATACCATCAAATAAATCAAGATAAGCATCTCTCATCCTGTTCTCAGTCTCCTAAGTATAGTCTATCTCGTCCTCACTTCACTAGACTTTAACTAATCTGACTGTCTTGTTTCTGAGCCTCTTCTCATCTCTTGCGACTATGCGAACTGGCTTTCTAACTATAGTCAAATTCGGCTCTACGACTAAGTCTTCTAACACAGTCGGTGATATAGTAATATCTAGATCTCGAATACACTTCCTTAGATGAGAGACATGGAAAACATCGTGGACTCCTGCCAAACTGCTCGGCAATTCTACTCTATACGCGAGTATCTCGATCCTCTCAATAATAGGAAATAGTCCAACGAACCTCGATGCCAACTTCCCTAATTCCCAAATCGAATCACACCCTTCATCGACGACACCTTAATGAAAACATGCTCTTCGACAGAAAACTCTAAGTCTTTCCGTCTTTTATTTGCAAAACTCTTCTGCCTAGATTGAGCTTCCTTCATTCTAGCTCGAATTAACTAAACCCTTTATGCAGCTTCTCTAACCAAATCCGGACCAAGAACCAACCTATCACCGGTTTCCAACCAACAAATTGGAGATTTGCATGGCCTTCCATACAAAGCTTCAAATGGTGCCATCCCTGTACTAACCTGATAACTATTGTTATACGAAAATTCGACCAGATGTAGGTGGTCTTCCCATGATCCTCCAAAATCTAGCACACAAGCTCGTAATAAATCCTCCAAGACTTTGTTAACTCTCTTTGTTTGCCCATCAGTCTATGGACGGTAAGCAGTACTCATCTTGAGCTTGGTACCTAAGGTATCCTGTAGACTCTTCCAGAACTCGCTAGTGAATAAAGAATCTCTATCACTCACTATACTACTTAGAATTCCGTGCAGTCTAACTACATTCTTCATAAACAACTTCGCTAACACTAGTGTCGTTCTGGTTGACTTAATTGGAATGAAATGGGCACTCTTGGTCAACCTGTCCACAATGACCCACATGCTTTCATTTCCTCTATTAGACTTTGGCAACCCGTCAATGAAATCCATAGAAATAGAATCCCACTTCCACATTGGAATGTCCAAAGGTTGAAGCAACCCACTTGGCTTCTGATGTTTGGATTTTACCTGTTGGCAGTTCAGACACTGCTTCACCCGTAAGCCTACATCCCTCTTCATACCTTCCCAGAAGAAACTTCTCTTCATGTCCTAATACATCTTAGTTCCTCCCAGATGAATAGTGAGCTTCGAACGATGACATTTCTCTAAAACTTCCTTCCTAATGTCTCCTACATTCGAAACACAGAATCTTCCTTTCTTTCTCAACCACCCATTCTGGTTAAAACTAAAATCCTTTAAGTCATCGCTCTTCGTTCCATCTCTCAGTTTTCTGATCTGTTCAGCCAACACTAGATCCACTAGCTCTTTAAAAGTAATCTTTTCAATCATAACTGGTCAAACTTCCAAACATGACAAAGTAGTTTCTGTACTTGAACTACTCTTAGTTCTCCACCGTACTCTGCAAGTTGCTAATGCTTCCAAATCTTTCCACTCAGCTATCATTGCTAACACCACATTCTGATGTTTTCTGCTAAGCATATCTGCAACCTTGTTGTCTTTCCCCGATGTGTACTCAATACCGAAATCATAAGCAGCTAAGAACTCTAACCACCTCTGATGTCTCATGTTCAGCTCCTTCTGAAAGAACAAATACTTCAACGACTTATGATCCGTATAAAAATCAAATCTTTCTCCCAAAAGATAATGTCTCCATGCCTTTAGCACAAAAATTACCGTAGCTAACTCCAAGTCATGAGTTAGGTATTTGACTTCATGCGGTCTAAGCTGTCGAGACGCATATGCAATTACTCTACCCCTCTGCATTAATACAGCTCCTAACCCAATCCCACATGCATCTGAGTACACCATCAAATTCTGATTCCCCTCTGGAACAACCATCACAGGTGCACTAGTCAATAATTATTTCAGCTTCTGGAATGCCTTCTCACACTTATCGGTCCAAATGAACTTCACATCCTTTCAAGTTAGCTTGGTCGTTGGTGCCGCTATCCGTGGAAAATCCTTAATAAGCCTCCGATAGTAACCAGCTAACCCCAGAAAACTTCTTATCTTAGTCACCATTTCTAGTCTCTTCCAACTATTCATGGCCTCGATCTTAGTTTAATCTATTGATAACCCATTCTCTGAAACTACATGGTCAAGAAACTTCATTTCCTTTTTCCAGAAATGACATTTTGAGAACTTCGCCTTCAGCTGATGCTGCCTCAGTATTTCAAGCACTACACTAAGATGAACTTCATGCTCTCTTTAGTCCTTAGAGTAAACCAAAATATCATCTATAAAAAACAATACGAACCTATCTGGGTGCTCTTGGAAAATCCGAGTCATCAAATCTACAAAGAAAGTTGGCGCATTAGTCAGTCTGAACGGCATCACTAACCATTCGTACGATCCATATCTGGTTCTACACGCCATCAAAGGAATACTATCTTCTGCCACTCTAAGCTGATGGAAACCTGTTGCTAAATCTAATTGCAAAATATCTTGGCTCCACTCAACTGATCGAATAAATCGTCAATCCTAGGCAAAGGATATCGATTCTTTATTGTTTTCTCATTCAACTTACGATAACTGATACATAACCTTAACGATCCGTCCGGCTTCTTAGCAAACACTACGACTGCTCCCCAAGATGAACTACTAGGTCTGATAAAATTCTTGCCTTCTAAATCCACCAACTGCACCTTGAGCTCCCTCATTTCGGTAGGTGTAATCCTTCTTGGCGGTCTACTTACTAGTTCTGCTCTAGGCACCAAATCTATCTGAAACTCATTGGTTCGTTTCGGTGGTAATCCTACTGCTGGTTCAAAAATATCCGTAAATTCTCTAACCACAAAAACTCGATTCAGCTCGTCTTCTATCTCCACAACACCCAACAAAGCATTCACCGCACAGCTAGGGTTTTCTACGATATATACAATCCGCTCCCTACAGTCTGGGTGTCTAAGCGATATTTTCCCATCACGGCAAAATACCCTAGCATCGTACTTACTTAACCAATGCATACCCAAAATAATTTTTAATCCTACGAAATCAAACACATGCAAACTGCAAACAAAAGTTTGACCTAACAAGTCAAACTTTAGGTGGTCACATCTCATCCCAAGTGTTGCATACCCTCCTATCGAATTTGCAACCCTTAAGGAAGTAACTAGGTATGAGGGTCCTAGGTTAAGCTTATCTACCAAACAACGAGTTATAAACAAATGTGATGCACCAGTATCAAACAGAACACTAACTTCCATACCAAGAATCACAACACTGCTTTCCTTTTTTCCCCTGTCGTGGGTCTTGAGGTAGCTGGCTCCAATGCATATTCTTAGCCCTTCCTATCCTTAGTGGGTTCCTTGCATTAGCTCTTGCGATGACCTGTCTGATCGTAGTTGAAGCATATGATATTCTTCTTCCCAGTCACCTTCTTTTCCTCTCCAGAATGACATTCATTCGCAAAATGCCCTTTCTTGTCACACTTAAAACAGATAACTTTTGACTTCCCTTCTTCACGGCTCCACCCTTCCGGGCTCCCTTCTTAGGAAAGAACTTCCTTTTTTGACTCTACTCTACCTGGACCTCCTTCGCCTTTCTTCTCCATAGAAGTAATCATTTCCTTGTGTCTTAGATCCATCTCTACTACTACATCGCAAGGATCCCTAATATGAGTTAATGTAGCCCTAGCCAATTCAGGTTTCAACCCCATAGTGAACTTCTCATTTCTCTTAATCACGGTATCCACAGAGGCATAACCATATCTTGCCAACTCCTTAAACCTTGTAGCATATTCTAACACAACCATCTCTCCATACTCTAACTCGGCAAACTTTCTGAGTAAGGCAGACTTTGCCATCACAAACATGAATCTCTCCTCGAACCTCATCTTAAACTCAGCCCATGTCATCGTTCCTTCATCTACTCCAACCGTCACACTATTCCACCAGTATAAAGCTACTCCTTGAAGCTGCCTCGAAGCGAGCCTTCTTTTCTGCTCATCACTAAGCCCTAAATCTATAAAAATCCTCTCATAATGCAGCAACCAGTTTCCCACTTCTATGACGTCTTCAGTCCCAATGAATGGTTTTTCTCCCAACCTAGCATAGTCCCTACTCAAAGTAGCATAATTGTTGACTACTGGAGCTTCCTGGATTCCTCCTCCAACTACTCCAGTAGCAACCCCCGCTTGCATCATATTCACGAAATACCGATACATGGCTCCCATGTCAACTTGCAGGACTTCAACATCAATATTTCTAGCTCGTGCCTGACCTTGGTTCCTTCTAGTATTAGGTCTGGCATTTCCATCTGCAGTGGTGCTTCCTCCTCCAACATTACCTCTTCGAGAATCCAAATCTGCATTCGAACCTTCATGAGATACAGAAAAATAACCTAATAGAGATAGGAGACTAGAGATAAAGCACATATTTATATATGGCAAATAAAAGTACGTTACTATAACTTTATCCCTTACCTCGATCTTATCGCTAATTCATTAGGATTATATTTTCAAAAATCATCTTTTTAGTTTAAAGCTTTTCATAAACCTATGCTCTGATACCAAGTCGTAACATCCACTATTTGGAGGCCCGAAGCAAAGTGCTGCAGATGCTGCAATCATCCATAGTATTAATTTCCGATAACGAAATACGATAATGTTAATCGTATCAAAAATATCAGAAGCACATGAATATGAAACAAAATCACCGATTTCAAAAACGATATTTTTGTCTACATTTCCAAAACAAGTTCCATATTCAAATTACATAATCCCATTGCTTTCCTAGGTTCAGATAAAAAATAGTTATTACATAAATACGCCAAGAGCGATATATAATGATGCCCCCTTGGTTGACCAAAGTACTATATATACAACATGGCGGAACTAATCCAAAATAAGCAACTCCTAATTAGCTATCCGTCAACCACCTGCTTGTCACCGGAAGCTTTATTCGTCAACCTACTAAAACCTGTAAACCTCAACCCTCAGTCTACTCAAATCAATTTTTGAGCACCCGAGAGTTTAAGGGGAAAACATAAACTTCAAGTCAGACATAAAGCCTGATGTGAATAATACTATACATCTCGGTTATCTGATATTAAGTGAGACCACGCCGCTTAGCGGAATGAGTTTCCCCTTACTAATATCCTTTTTAAAACATATCTTTTGCAAATTATAATCCTACAATCAAAAGTGGTTAAATATGAAAAGCAATATCATGTATATGTACATATTAGTTATCAAATGGACTCTCTGTCCATACACTGTAGTTTTGTTTGGCTAACTACTAACCCTTGGTTGACTCGGGCCTACAAGAAAAACATAAAAGGTCTAACATTTGTTAGATGCCCCTCTTCTAGATGGTCTGTCCTTACTTCTCTAGGTCTAACTGATCCTAATGGTTTTGCGGGCTCACCAATAACCTGTCTTTCCTTTTTAGATTCATTTCTATATGTAACATAATTTTAGTCATACCTCTGACAAAGTCCTATACACTAGAATTTTGGACCTATTTTAGCTAGAGGCTACTAGCTAAAGTATAGGGCGCGACCCCATACCAGTCCCATCTAGTATTCTAACATCCGAGTCATTTAACTTAGGGTTATCTACCTATAAAATTTTCCTTGAAAACCTTTTCTTTCAAATTGGTTTAAACCTTTAAATCATTCTTTAAACAAGGAAATTATTTATATATACTCTTTTCTTTACTCAAATCACCTTGTCATGTTATATATTCTTTACACAAAACCTTGTTGATGAAAACGTTTAAACTTTTGAAAGCACCCTTTTCGAAACCATTAGAAGTACCCCTTTCAATACAGTAAAACCTTAGGCCGTAGGCCAAAACATACCTTTTGAAATCATAACTTTTGAAACCATCCATATTTATCCTTTCGAAAGCATTGAAAAACATCTCCTTTGAAAACTTTAAAACCTTAGACTTCCTATCTTTAAAATACTTAAACATTTCCTTTCGAAACCATTGGGAAACCTTTCCTTTTAGACCTTCGAAACCATTGGGGGACTACCCCTTAGAAACTTTCTTTAAAACCTTTCGACAGCGTTAAAGCATTAAGCCTTTTGAAAGCATTTGGGCTCAATTTATAACATGTGGAAACACCTTTTGAAACCATTAAAATTATCTCTTTCAAAACCATTTGGGTTCTACCTTTTATAGAGCAAAAGGGTTATTAAAAAATTTAAGTCGAAAACCTCCCTTTTGAAAGCATTCCTAAGTAAAGAAGTGATTGGTGTCGAAACCATCCCTTCGAAAGCATTGGAGAAGCGGCTTGGTTTTAAAAACAAGGTAACCCTTTCGAAACCAATCTGGGTCGAAAGGTATAAAGTGGCAGTCAGGGGTTTTGACCCCTTCGAAAGCATTCGTTTAAAACAAAAGGCACAACCCATTTGAAACCTTTCCTTTGAAACATTTAACTCAGCCAAAAGGAAACCAAGTCAAAAGCACTTACTTCGAAAGCAAAAGCAGGTGCATTTTCAATTTAAAACATAGCATGCTTCGATCCCCTCGGGACCTTTTGTTTCGACCCAGTACCTTCCGCTTATATCCAATTCACTACGTACCAGGTATCTGATACCATGTGCATTGGTTTCGATGGAGTCGGAGGCGGAGGTAAGAAGTCCGAAGTCTAGTGCCGAAAGCATTGAAATAGGAAAAACCATGTTGATTTGACTTTTTAAATTAATCCTTTATACCTAACCTGCCTTGTTTGTCAAATTATGATTGGTTGCCAATTTTTCTTTTCTAAAAGTACTGCCAATTTTCAGAAATAACAATTTGAATTATTTACAGAATACCCCTTCCCCTTTTTATAAACATATAAAACATTTAAGTCCCATACCTTAAATAATTTCATATATCCATTAAAACACTTAGGAGAAATTCCTGTAAATAATTTTTAATATGTTTTCCAATATATATTAATTTTAGACCTTAAGCCAATATAATTTGGCCGAATTAATTTTTAACCCAAAATAACATTTTCTTCACTAGAAAATTCATATAAAATCCACATTAATTCAGAAAATTATGAAAATTGAAACCCATTTCTAAGTTATTGTTTCTAATCTAAATTTAGATTCACAATGCAATTGGATGTCATATAATAGGGTTTTCATATCAAAACATATCACAAAATCTATGTGAATTAGCATAAATCATCAACAACATATAGATATACATTTTATCATCTAAAACATGGAAAAACATTTGCAAATAATTCAGATTTTGTACTAAAAACCGAAAAAAAACTTGAGATGTAGTCATTATTCACCTTAGCTTTGTGATTAAAGATGTGAGATTCATTCTTGATTAAGTGATTTGATTATCCCTCTTGAAATCCTAGCTTTTATCTTCTCTTGAGCTTGCTAACGGTGGTCGACCTTAGCTTGTATTTTTGATTTGTGAAAAATGAAGTGAACGTGAGTGTTGAGGGGTTAAGGGTTTAGGGTATAAGGATGTGCCTTATTCCTATTTTTCCCTTGTATATTTCCTAACCCTTTATTCTCTTTTTATTCTTTAGTTCTCTTGTTTAACATGGCACGACTACCCCTTATTTAATCACAAATCTTAATCCATTAATCATCTTACATTATTTTATTTTATTTAACTAATTAAATATCTTAAATAATATTACTAAAAATATGAGATGTTACTGGTTACGTATTGATAATTATTGGATAAATATGGAATGAATCACTAAAGAATTTTCCGTTGGTTAATATAACCAAAGGTTAAGGAGATAATCTCAAAGTGACGATGTTACGCAGTTCTCTCAACTTGGTAATACAGTTGAATTTCAATGTAGATGCTCTACTTTGATTGTAGTTAAATAAGAGACGGCGTCCATCGAACTATTATAGCTGGGTCTTAGTTAAAGCATCGGAAGCGAAACACTATTCAATAAAAGAATTCATCTTCCCATTTATATTGGGTTAGTATCGTGGTCAACTCAAAGCCAAAATTTGTTGTTAATGGTAAATATATTTATGTATGGACTAACCAAGTTGAATATGGATAATATTGGAATTTTGACCAAATCAAATTTCATAAGTCATAATGTGGTATAGTGTTGGTGAAGATAATTGGTGTAAATAATCAATACTACCGGGTACCGCTTATAATAAGTAAAATATGATTTTACTTATAAGACATGTGTAAGCGATAAATTCATCCAAAATGTCATACACTAGCTAAGATGATGCGTGAACGTTAATATTTGAATTGTTCAATATTAACTGAATTTAGACCTTCGAGTCGCACAAACGAAATGTTGAATATTCTGAATAAACAACACGATTTAATTAATTTATAATCATTGTAAATTAATTAATATCCTTGATATATTGGTTATTACATTTTATTTGACATTTGAATGCCACCAACAATAATAAAATGTGTATATATAAAAAAGTAGTGCATATGCGTATCAATGTAAGATATCAATAGAACATTAAAATTGGATTTAAATGGAATAAATACTAATTAGGGTTTGGAATTATTTGAGGCTCATTCCCTTCATGTTATGGATGACCAAAGAAAGAAGGAGAGGAGGAGATTTTATTTAAAATGAAGTGGCTATGACATAATTAAATAAAGGTGAATCACCCTTATCTTTAACAAGTTTCTATTTAAAAAGAAGGAGAGGAGGAATTTTGATTTACTGCCTTCTTTATGAGATTCATTCATGTGGTCATTTTCTCTTCCTCCATTTTCAAGTCATTACCGAAAATTCTAATGGCCTCTACGGCATAAAAAATTACAAAATCAAAATCAAATAACATCAAAACAAAAGGTGGTTCTTATCTCTCGAATCCTGTAAGATCCGGAGATTGATTCAACTAAATCTAGTAGCATCAATTCATTATTCAAGGTGTGAGGTTTTGGCAACATCCTAAGTTATTTTTGATTTAATCCATCTATGTGTTTCTCTTGTTCATACATTGAATTCTATATTATTCATCTTGTCTTTTTATTGTTCATCCTGAAACATCTAACTTCAAATCCTCTTTTGCCCTTTTAAATTAAAAATATGTTTATTATATTATTTTTTGATTCAGATCCACCTTCGTTTTTATCTCCATTCATTGGATGTCCATTATGATTCATATAATTTAGATCATATATCTCCTATGATAAATTTTAGTTGTTCTCTATATTATTCAAATGTGAATATTCTTATTACAAATTCATATGTTCCTAAGTTGTCCAATTCCTTATTATTTTTATTTTGCTGTTTTGAAAAATATAATAATTTTTGGTTGGAAACTATCTTTATAATTTTATACCATATATGTTAACCATTTATATTTTCCTTGAAAACCAATTTCGTTTTGTTACATTGTTGATGTTTTGAATACATTTGTTTTGAGTTTTGTTTTTCAAAAATAACTTTTGAATTCATGTGTGGACTTTTATGTGAAATTCAACAATATTATTTCCTTTCTAGATTTAAATTTTGCATAAAATTCTATATATTTTGTTTTCCTTCTAAATTAAATGTTTATTTCAAAATTGTTTCCTTTATGTTCTAACAAATATATACTTGTGCAGTTAAAATCCCGCTAAAGCCCCACAAAATCCCCACTATAGCAAATAGTGCTCTTCAATTGCTACGCTTTTGCAATATAACGGTATTAAATAGTAGTTCCACTTTAAGCCCCGCTATTTTTTGCCACACCCGCTAAATTAAGATTTTTAGCGCCCGCTTTAGCAATATTAATATAAAAAAGTTGACTTGACTAGTTCTTTTTTGAACAAATCAACAAAGTTAGAGTAAAGACCTAATTTTAAGGCAAAAGGGCTCAATATAAGTAGGAAATCTATCGTAGTCGTCAAATCTGGACTGTATAAATCATGATGTTATTCGGTTTTGTTATATAAGACTAAATAATATTTCATTTTCCTACACAAATGATGTGAGAATGAGAATAATTTAACTTTAAATATTTGGTTTTATATCTAATTAAGCCTTTTGCACCTCCGCTATTTTCCGCTATATCCCTCTATAATTTTTGCACCTCCACCGCTGTGGAACCGCTAAGTGCTTTAACTGCATATATATACACATATATTACAAATTATATTTACATAAATAAGTTGATTTAAGATCTAAGACATCACATGTTATTTTATATATGTATACACATATATATAGAAACATATATGTGCTACCCCAATTCAAATTCATGAGATGGAGTTTATGCAATAATGTAGTTCTTGATTTCAAATCCTTTCCTAATTGAAAGTAAATTCATTGTAATTTTAATTTCATATTAGTTAAATCCAACGAATGTAGTTTCAATACACACACACACTAGTGTGAAGCTCAAGCCGATAGCACGGGTGTAATGCATGGATGCATAATGTGTTTTGGAGTTTTATCTCCAAGCAAAAAATGTAAAGATATATAATTTAGTGTTTGAATGATTGTTATAAACAGTAGCAATTGCTAAGTTACTATTTACGAAATTTTAAAATCTTATACTATATGTGTGTGTGCGCGCACACACACACACAAAGCTATATATGTTGGTCACTATGCACAGGATCGAAGATGGCCAATCAGTAGTAAACAATGTAAATGCAGCGAAAGTAATATAATAGATTAGACAATCTATTTTATACTAGTTTGGAGCACATCTCCTACGTCCAGTTCAAGACTCCTTTTGGAATTAATTAAGCAACCCTCTCTTCACCCCAAGGAACAGGTTTACAGACTTGGCCTAAACAACCGAATAGGACTTCAACACCACCTGAAAATACTATGACAAGATTTCAACATTTGTTGTAAAAGTTGTTGAAGTCTTTTCATAGTATCTTCAGGCGGTGTTGAAGTTTATTCGGTTATTTAGGCGGAGTATGTAAACCTGTTCCTTCGGGTGACGTGAGGGTTGCTTAGTTAATTCCAAAAGGACTCTAGGACTGAACGTAGGAGAGGTGCTCTGAGCCAGTATAAAATCGACTGTGCATTCTACTATATTATTTCCACTGCATTTACATTGGTTACTACTGATTGGTCATCTTCGATCCTATGCATAGTGACTAACAAGGATATCAGTGCCTGGTGTTTTACTGATCGTAACAACATCTAGAACAATGTCCAAAAAGAGAAGATCTAGTCAGATCTCAAAGATAGTCAAGAAAAAGAAAATTTCTATAAGCAAACAACAGTCCAGAGAATCAAGGTACATGTGTTGTGTGGCTAATCACAGATCAAAATCGGTACATTTAGATTCTTTATACAGTAATCTTTTACAAATGCATGAAACTTATTAAAAGATTTTAAAGCATCGTAAAAGGTCAATTCTGATGCTTTAACTAAATTAGATGATTGTGAGAGTAAAATTAGTATTTTAAAGGAAGAAAATAATTTTTTTAGCAAAACAAACTAAAATTTTGAAAATACATTGGAAGAACTTGTGTAACAACCCAGGATTTTATAACAATTAATTTTCGTCAAATGACGATTAAAATTAGTTGTTAATTGCTATTGGGATTTTAGTCGAGTTGAAATTCTTTGTAAAAGTGTTAAGGGTATGCGGGCTTAAAATAAATCTTGGCCCACATTTCCCTTTATACTTGGTGCCGTGGTTATCTAAGGCAAAACTGTTTCCCTTTAATTTATTTCATTCGATAAAACCCTAAACAAACGAAAGAAAACAAATGGCGGCCTCGTCCCCTTTGCAAAATTTAGGGTTGCTCGTTCGTCGCTCGTCCCCCCGTGCTCAGATGTTAGGGCTTCTGAAATTGAGGCTGCCGACTTCAATGTCTCGATCGATTGAAAAGGTGAGTGATCCACTCACATCTAATTTATATCTCGAGCTAATTTAGGGTTCGAATTCTGTGATTTTCGTTCATATTCAATTGTTTGAGTTGTCGATTCATTGTTGCTCGCAGTTCAATTTATGTTGTCTTGTTTTGATTTAAACTTGGTCGTTTGATTTTGGTTGAGTGATCGAGATGATTTTGACTGTGATTTCCCCTGACTTGTTCCTGATCATAGGTGCTATGCTCTGGTTGTTTTTGTCATTGGACTTGAACTTTGATATGAAACTGTTACCTGCAAGAATTGTTCGACATTGACTTTATTGAACTTTAACTTTGCATTTGCTTTGAGAATTGACTTCGGGTTACATTCCAGTTTTCACTCTTGTTCATGCTCTGGTCATATTGTATTCAGTTGATCTGGTGTTTATTAGGTAGTTGTAGTGTCATCTCTGTTGTATAACATCACGTGTGTTTGCATTCAGTTGATGTTGCACTTGTACCATTCAAGTTGTGGTACTGGTTATCACTACATACATCATATATATGTACACACATTCCTCTACGTACGCTGTGTACTTCATTGTTCACTATTCTATGTTCCACTTCACATATATGTTCACATATGTATTCTGGTTGCACATGTTTACTTGATGTGTGTAGGTTGACTTTGCATATATCTTGTTGAACTAGTAGCATACTCAGTTGCTTGTTTTAGTTTGTTGATGATGCTATGACTGTTGAGGCAGTGCCATTGTTATTCAAGTTTTCATTTGATAGTTGTTGTTCTTGTAGACAAGTCTGCATTGCTGTCACATGAGTTAAACTTGTTCATTACAGTTTGGTTTGACCATGCTTCATTGATTTGTTTTGAGTCTGTGCATTTAACTCTCATTTGCTTCGAGGCAGTTTCAGTTGCACTGTGTCGGGTTCGGTCATGTTCATTTGGGTTTCACTGTGACCTGGTTTGCTATCTCACTTCCATACTGCTATGTTGTATTGTGTGTCAATTGTGTCTTTGAGCCTGGGCAATTTGGTTGTGTTGCATTGAAGTACTTGTCTGGTTCACATAAATGTATACAAGTGTGCTGTGAGGTTGCTCCCGACCATTTTATTGCATTCGTACTTGATTTTGGTTGCCTTTAAATTCTGGTAGCACTTGAGTTGATGTTTAGACTTCATGTAGTCTTTGGTTCAGGTTGCATAGCATATCAAACTAGCCTGGTTGCCCCTGTGCACATTTGTGTGTGTACTTGGTTCTGGGCTTGTTGCCTTGATCATTTTGACTTCATGTGTATAGTTGCCTTTCACTTGAATCAGTTGTATTTGCTGCCTTCATTTATCCCTGTAGCCTTTGTGCCTTGTGTTCCAATGTTGCATTTCTATCTGTTGGTTCATGTATTTGTACGTGTCATTGCCCTTGTGCTCTGATGCTTACTGTCAAGTTGAATTTGAGAACTTTTGTGTTGTTTTGAGTTTGCTGCTGCATTATATCTGGACTTCCTCTGGTTCATTTCACATTTGTACCACTGCCTTTGTGCACTGGGTCATTCGAGCCTTTGTGCTCTGCATTCGAGTTGAGTCAGTGACTTGACCTTTTGCATTTTAATTGTGAGTTGGTGCCATTTGCTTTTGATTCATTGAGGCAGTTTGTATATGGTTTGACTTGAGTTTGTGCATTTATTTGACTTGACCTTTGCAGTTTTGACTTACTGTAGTGGCGAGGCAGTGCACGCGTGCGTGTACTGCAGCCACACAGAAATTTGGTTTGAATTGATCATTTTGAGATTTGTCTGATTATCTATTTGATAATTAGATTATGAGTTTCTAATTATTTATTAATAATTAGATTTTGTTGTTAGTTGCTGTTTAGGCAATTCTGCGGTTTTCATGTTATCTTCATTGATAATCTTTTTATTTATCCTTGTTGATGATTTGAATTTGCTGATTTGTTGTTTAACACTGTTTAGTGTTATATCTACCGTTATCCGATTTCCTTGTTAAAGGATTGGATAGACGAGATTTCTATGACTGTCGTCTATTTGATTATTTAATTATTATTGCTTTCGTGCATTAATAACTGAGTTTGAATTAGACTGACCCGTGTATTATTTTCTTTTGAATTTAATACTCGGGTCAGACCGAGTTATTACAGGTTGTAGATATCTTGCTTTGGGTTGCTGCTTGAGCTATGAAGTCTCTTCATATCTTTTGGAGTAGTCGTCGTCATTTTGTAGTAGTCAGTGTATCTGATCTAGGTTGATATGTATTCATGTATATTATTCGATAATGTACTTGTATATATAACTTCCAGAGTCGACAGTTGTAGTTGTATCATATGTATTGTGTCAAATGTATTGTAACTAATATCAGTTATATATATATATATATATGAGACTTTTATTATCTGTGTTATTATTATATATATTGTCCTAAACTATTATTAACCATCGTAGTTCGTTTTATACTGGAATTGGGTATGTCGATGGGAGTAAATAAATAAGAGATGAAAAATAAAAATATATACCACTCCAATCGAGGTAACCAATACTAGTGTAAGGCCCAACTACGGATGGCCGCTCCTATCCAGCCTAATTCTTCATAATAACAGACAGTATTTCTTTTAATACTCTTTGTTATTGTGAGCATAGAGGTGCGGCGTCACAACTTGTTTTTTCAAAAAGAATTTTTATTAAATGATAATGAGTGTTTAAATGATAAAAATATTGATCTTTTAAAGGAAATCGAAGTTTTGCAATATAAAAATATAATTTTGGAAAGCCTTTAAAGCTTCTCTAAACTTTTACCTCTTGAAAAAGAGATAGTGCTTTAAATGGTAAGAACTTAGAATTAATTAAAGAGCGATCTTTTAAAAGATAATAATATTATTTTGCAAAAAGAAATTAGTGATTTTAATGCTTTTTTGATAAAATAAATGAGAAAATCACAAATTTTAATAGAAAAATGGTTTGTCTTCCTTAATTACGAATACCAAAGCTTATAATGATAGAACCGGTTTAGGCTATAAACAAGACAAGTGTAGAAATAGTACTAGATGTACTTTTATGTATACACATTTTAATGCTGATGCTAAATACTGAGATAGTCCTTAAATCCCTTTTTGCCATGAAAGTACTCCACCTAGAAATAAAAATCATTCTGTAAGTACAAAATAGATGGCATGTGATTTTAAAATATGGGTTCCCGCTAATTCAAGCAAATATGATAAACAACTATACATTAGTGACTATTTCGACTAAGCTATAAATAATGAAAATTATATTTTCAAGTGATCAATCACATTTACCTGGATATGGTTCCCTAAAATGTGGACCCTAGGTTTTTTAAACATGAGAATCATTGTGCCTGTAATAGATTATTATATTAGATACTCATTACTTTGATATATGGTCAATATCTCATGTTAAGTTATTTTCATTAACTTATCTATGGTACTTCATATCTCTCATTCATATCAATTCATATCATATATATAGTTGTCATCATCAAAAAGGGAGAGAACGTTAGAACTCTATTTAAATGAATGTTTTAATGATGACACCTATACATGATGTGCACATAAATGTGCATATTTTTACTTTCATATTTTATTTAATTTTATTAAATAAATGATCATATTGGGTATTTTAACGTGTTTAAACCAAAATTCAAATTATTTTCAAATCATCGTATATTCATCTTCATATAGGGGCAAAATGGTCATTTTTGTGCATATATTAATTTGAGAAAATTTACTTGGAAATTTCTATGTTATTTTGTAGGAATTTGGAGTCAAATTACAAATGGTTTCATGGAAAATATGCATGCACAAGAGAATACAAAGCAAATGAAGATGGAAATAATTCATGTCATTAATCATGAAGGACCCCACCTACCCACCTACCTTGATTTACAAATTAGAAGCTAATGCACATGCTAATGACCATTAAAGTTACACGCACACTTATTGGAGGATTATCTCATGCTAATGATAACTTGGTGACCACACTTTCTCAAGGGTAGTTTGAGTAGTTTCCAAAAAATGGATTAGGGTTTTAAAACATGTATAAATACCCCATACGTTTATGTAATCCCCTATCTTCTCTTAGCCTCCTTAGTGTTAGGATCAAAAATAAATTAGAAGCTCTCTTTTCTTTTCTTTTTCATGGCTACTTAGCCATTTTCTTTTATATAATTCTTCTTTTATGCAATTTTATTTACATGCTTCTTCCTTTCATGTTAGTAGTGTAGATCTTTACTTTATGCAAGTAGCTTAGTTTTTATTTACTTTGCTCTCTTGTTCATTAGCTTGCATTTTCCTTTTCTTTTTGTTTCATATTGATTTCTACATTTGTTGATATGATAACAAATATGAGAGGCTAAACCCCTTCAATTTAGGGGTAATAAAGTTCTCTAATTATGTAGATTCAACATAATTTGATATTTTTGATCTCTTTTATGCTTAATGAAATTGGTGGATGTGGTTAGATGTTGTTGCTTAGCTTTGAATTTGACAGTCTATGTTGTTCATAACAAATAGGCTATGCTTAAACAAACAAAACACAAATTGCCTCTTCATCTAAATATGATTATGGAAAAGAAGTGAATGTTGAAATCAAAATTTGATGGTATATATTTCTAATCAATAGTTAATAGACCATGCTTAAAATAGATTTTATTTTCAACTTTATTGTCATTTTTCATGAGAGTTAGCAAGTGGTTTAAGGGGTGTGTTATAGTTTGATGGTTTATATTGTGTGACACCCTGCAGCACTAGGCACCCCGAAAATCGGACATGACTAGAAGCACGGATGGTCGGGTGAAATAAAAATCCATAACATAGCACAGAGACTAAGGAAACAACATAAAATGATTAAAATATTACAGCGGAAGAAAACTTTCACTAATTATAAATTAATAGCAAAACAGCTTCATTAAAAACAACATTATCTCAAATTGATTTCTGAAACCAAAAGTACAGAGTATCTCCACCAAAACATAAAACATAACAAAGTTCACAATATAGGTCCTCATATATAGAGTAAAGTACGAAAAAGAGAAACGAAGTACATGAAACAAAAGAAACAAAAGCTGAAGATAAGAACTGCTCCAATGACCCTCCAAGCTGCAAAGAACTGCAACCTAGACCTGCCCTCCTATATTTGGGGAAATAGAAAAAATAGAAATGGGTCAGACATAAAGTCTGGTGAATGAGAAATAAAATGAAGCAGAAAGAATAAAACAGTTTAATTCCAAGTCTTCCCCGGATATCGTAGAGGATGAATAATATAATGAAGCAAATCCTTTTTAGATACAGTTCCTAAGAAGCCAAAGTCCGTGGTCACTCTAGGGAAGTCAACCATGCAGTAATACTAAATGTCAATCGACATGTCAGACATGTTGTCCTTACCTATCCACGTGCTACAACACAAAAGTTAAGCTCTTCACCCGTGCACTGTGACTAAATGCCTCTTACGTCTGACCAGCATCGATTCAAACAACCCCACAGGACCCCGAAGTTGCGCTCAGGCTCCGCCAAACTGGACACCTATCCTCCTGTCTCCTAGGTCACCAACATGGACTTGCCCCTATCCAAAGTGTCGGTCCTCTGAAAGAGCACCTGCAGCTGGGTCGGCTATGCAAAATCCTCCAACGATCTGCCTAAAGAAGCCTACGTCGGAGCATACTTGTCCTGTTCCGTCCGTGTCGATCTGCCTGAAGAAGCCTACGATTGCAGATGCTATCTATCCTATGTACTAGCAACCTATGAAAGGTAACAAACATCCTTGCGAACCTACTTGCCCGCTCCTAGTACGTACAATCAAAACTATATTTTGGTCTTAACTGCATGAAACACCTATCCAGACCTTTATAAGGTCTACCCAAGGTTTTAAATATCGGATTTCGGTCACGTTTCGTCTCGGAATTTTTACACAAGTTATCTCGTATCGGGGGAGATCTCGGACGAGATGAGTACATATCGGGTGTACATCTCGGATTAACATCTCGGGTCTTATAATGCATATCGGTAATATCTCGGATGTACTTATGTGTCTAAAATTGAAGTGTTAAAAATTTATTTAACGGTAATAACTTTCTTAGTAAAAATAAAATGGTAACATACTTGATTTACATGGAAAAAGGAATATTTTTAGAAGTGTAGTAGCTTGATTAGCTTAATTGATTTGGTAATGATTGAATAATACCCTTTTATTTGAACATAATAAAGAAGTGAAACCTTTCGCTATGACTCATTAAGTTAAAAAGTAAAGAATACGTTCAAGAAGTTGGCAAATTATAATTGGATTGAGTAGTTTCTTTTGAATCAATTTGAAAATAAAAATATTATGCAAAATAAGAAAAATGTATAATTTCGGGTGAGATCTCGGATTGAGATTTTGATCCATATTTCGGGTGAGATTTGAATATCTCGGACGAGATGAGTGTCGAGGGAGATATGGAGGAGATTTGATGTCTCGTCTCGTTTAAGTGTGAAAAGGAGATCTCGGAGGAGATCTCGGGCGATATATAGGAGATCTAAAATCATGGGTCTACCTACCAAATCGCTTCCAGATTAATTAATTTTACCGTTACAGTTTACATACTGTTTATTTCCATTAATCTGCTCTAGGCCATTTTTACATTCGATTTGGTTATTTCATAATTTCCCTTTTTTCTTACATAAATGGTATTTCAATTTCACGTCCGTTCAGTTCGTATGGTTTGTCTGTAATTTTTTATGCCATTTTGTTACATATTTACACTAGCCTTTAGGGTCCATTTAATTTACATTTTTTTTCCACCCTAATTTACGTTCTCCTTTTAGAGATTTAATCTGTACAAATTTTTTATCCAATAGCCACAAACCATTTATTTACACAAAATTCCACTTTTACATTTTTAGGCCACATATGAAACAAACAATTATGCCAATTAGACTTCCCAATTTTGTTCCAAAACCATATTCAAAATTCTGTAATTATATCAATCAAAACCATAGTTTTATTGAAGTAACATATTCTGAATTTATTCAACTAACCCATTCTACCATTAGAAATTGAATAACAATTCTAATTCAATTTAATTAAACCAGTCTTATTTACGCCATTAAACGTGAATAATAATTTGTTTGTTCCAAATTTGAACCCAAACATGATTAGAACTGAGAAGTGGAAGAAGAAGAAGATACAATAATTTACATAAATTTCAATCTTATTTATGCCATAAAACATGAATAGACAATTTATATGTCCTATATTTTAAACCAAACATGAATTAGATTTGAGAAGTGGAAGGAGAAGAAGTTACAATAGTTTACATCTATTCTCAATTAATAACAGAAATTAATTCATATTAACGTGCCAGAAAAGAACCGAAATTGAACTACTTTATTTTTCTATTTCATATTAATTCCCACCCACCTGGCACTTGAGCTTGCATAAATTTGAAAAAAGCTTTGCTTTAATCTTTCTCCCTTTGATTCTTCTAAATTCCCTAAATTGCTTGAATATATATATATAGATAATTTAATTTGGTAGAGATTTGTTTATTTAGTAGAGAAAAGGAGGAAGAATAATACACACTAATTTTACTATAGAATTATGGCGACGGCTGAATAAGAGATTAAGTTTAGGTTAGATGGTTTATTTATATATTGTTTGAGTGAATATAATCCATTAGATTATTTTAGATTAAATCTGGTTCTTTCATACACTTAATGGTTATCCATTCTAGCCCATACACATCACTCAACCAATAAAATTTAGCTATCTCATCCTATTACATCAGTGGAGCGAATGGGAAGCCGACACATGTCAGAAACAATGCTGAAATACGTAGGAAAATCGCTTAAAACGAACCAGCTAAAAAAAACATCGCTCCATATTTTGGGCAACAACGGGACTTGATCCCTGGTCACCAAGGAAGTTAACATGTGCCTCTACCACTATACCAAATGCACTTTTAATTTCTTTTTAATTACATGTCCCTAAAATATCGGGGTGTTACATTCTCCCCCTTAAAGGATTTCATCCCCGAAATCTCCAAAGACGGAAGAACGTCATTAACAACCAGCATCCATGAACTACATCCATCTACTCAACCATCATCCATTTCTACCATTGTCCTTATTTTTAACTAATGCAATTTAAGATTTATGCAAAGTGAAATGCATATGAACTTACCTAATGCGAAAAGATAGTTGGTCTACTGATTCAATTGACCTCCTATAATGCAAGTATGCTTATGCCATGCAACCAAATGTATGCAATTACCGTAGTATAATTGATAATTCTATATGTATGTTTCAATCATTCACCCAAATGCACCATCCATTTGCAACATCCATTTACACACACACACACATATACACACACACACACACACACATATATATATATATATAACCATGTGAAAATGCAATAGATAACAGGCACGCTTATGCAGGTGTGTGTACCTAGTTGGCCGATTATCTTAATAAATATCTATCTAGTGCATGCAATGCATCCATTTGCAAACATTAGCATCCACTTGCAATCATTTTCATCCATCAAACATAACATGCCCTAATGACATGTTTACAACCAAGCTACCATCCATAGGTTTCACCTAAAGATTATCGAAAAGACCCTAACTAAGGAAAGATCAAAGATAGGATATTTGAAGTGTACCTTCAAATAGAAAAGGATAAGAAGTTCGAATTCTCTCCTTAGATTCCCGTGTGCACTCCTTGGGGTCATTTCCCCACTGAACCTTCACTAGACGAACTTCTTTATTCAATAATCTCTTGACGTCGTGTTCCAATATACGGGTCGGTGTACGACGCACAAGTGATTCACGCTCAACCTCCACTTCCCTTAGCTGATCGGGTTATACTACTACTGTAGAATCATGTAGACACTTCCTCAGATGCGAAACATGAAAGCCATTGTGAACTCCTGCCAACTTATCTGGAAGGTCAACTCTGTATGCCACTTTTCCAATCCATGCGGTAATAGGGAAGGGTCCTACAAATCTTGGTGCCAACTTACCCACTGAGCCAAATCTCATAACGTTTCTCAAAGGAGAAACCTTGACAAAAACCATATCTCCAACCTTAAACTCCAAATCTGAACATCTTCTGTCGGCATATGACTTTTGTCTATCTTGTGTAGTCTTCAACCTCTTGCAAATCAAATCCACCTTCTCGGAAGTTTCCCTCACCAAGTCTGGTCCAAGTAAGATCCTATCGGTGGTATCCCACCAACAGGCTGGTGATCTACATGGTCTGCCATAGAGGGCCTCTAACGGTGCCATCCCAATGCTTGCTTGATAACTATTATTATACGCAAACTCCACTAAAGGTAGGTGGTCTTCCCAAGAGCCTCCGAAGTCAATGATGCACAATCTGAGCAAATCTTCCAAAACCCTATTTACCCTCTCAGTCTGTTCATCTGTCTGAGGGTGATGCTTTGATCAGATTCAATTCCATTCCCAAGGCTTGTTGAAGACTCCTCCAAAACTCGCTGGTGAATAATGGATCTCTGTCGCTCACAATGCTGGCGGGAACTCCATGAAGGCTAACTATCTCCCTTACATAAAGAGTCGCCAAAGAAGCTGCCGTCCTATTACTCTTAATGGGTATAAAATGAGCGCTCTTCATCAGTCTATCCATAATGACCCAAATGCTCGTGTTCCCTCTCCGTGACCTTGGTAATCCTTCCACGAAGTCCATAGAGGCGCTCTCCCATTTCCATAATGGAATATCCAATGGTTGCAACCGTCCTCCGGGCTTCTTCTGTTCCGCCTTTACCATTTGAGAAATGATGCACTTCGATACATACTACGCCACCCTCTTCTTCATTTGGGCTAATAGAATACCCTCTTCATATCCCGCTACATCTTATCACCACCGGGGTGCACTGTCATCCTAGAATGATGTAACTCGGCCAACACCGCATCTACTAAATCCTCACTACGGGGAACACAAAGTCTACCATCCCTTCGAAGCCATCCCCTAGTGTCCATGGTATAGCGCCTAAGATGTGGTGATGACTCTCCTCTACTAAGCTTATCTAAAATGTCCTTTAACTCTTCGTCCTCACCTTGCCTTGCTCCAATCTGCTCCATCAAAGTAGGTTGGACGTCGAGGGATGCTAACAATCCCGGAGCTAAATCCTATGGAGATCTAAAATCAAAGGTAGCAATGTACTCCAAATGCTCCCATTCCGAAAACAAAGGACTTAAAACCACTTTGCGTCTACTCAACGCATCTGCCACTACATTACCCTTGCTAGGGGTATAGGAAATCTCAAAGTCATAAGAGGCTAAAAACTCCATCCATCTTTACTGTCTCAAATTCAAGTCTTTCTGAGAGAATAGATACTTCAAAGACTTATGATACGTGAAAAGCTCAAATCTTTCTCCTAAGAGATAGTGCCTCTAAGACTTGAGAGCAAAAACTATAGCTACCAACTCAAGATCATGCGTCGGGTAGCTCTTCTCATGCGTTTTCAACTGTCTACTCGCATATCACACTACCCTACCCTCTTGCATCAGTACCGCCCCTAGCCCCATACCACAAGCATTCGTATAAACTGAGAAAGGCTTGGTTCCATCCGGTAATACCAATACGGGCGCGGTAGTCAAAGCTTCCTTCAATTGATCAAAGGCATCCTTACACTTGGCATCCCAAACAAAAGCCGAGTTCTTCTTGGTAAGGCGGGTAAATGGAGCTGATATCCTAGCGAAGTCCTTAATGAACTTCCTATAGTAGCCCGCAAGACCAAGGAAACTCCTTATGTCCGTGGCATTCTTAAGGGTCTGCCAATCTAGTACTGCTGCCACTTTCGCTAGACCTACTGCAAGTCCATCCTCCGAAATGATGTGTCCCAAAAAGCGAACCTCATCCCTCCAAAAGTGGCACTTGGAGAACTTCACCTTCAACTTATGTGCTCGTAGGGTCCTAAGCATTTCTTCCAAGTGAACAATATGCTCCTCCTTGCTTCGTGAATAAACCAAAATGTCGTCGATGAATACCATCACAAACTTGTTCAACAATTCACGAAATACTCGACTCATCAGGTCCACAAAATATGTCGGAGCATTGGTTAGCCCAAATGGCATGACTAACCACTCAAATAACCCATCCGGAGTCCTAAACGCAGTCTTCTCGATGCTATCCTCTGCCACACGCAACTGATGAAATCCCGTGGCCAAATCGAGCTGCGAAGATACCTTGGCTCCTACTAGCTGGTCGAAGAGATCGTCTATATGGGGAAGAGGATAACAATTCTTCTTCGTCATCTTATTAAGCTCCCTATAATCCATGCAAAGCCTGAGAGAGCCATCCGCCTTAATGGCAAAGACGACGGGTGTACCCCACTTAGAAATGCTCTTACGAATGAAGCCCTTCTCCAAAAGCTCTCCAATCTGCTTGCTCAACTCACGATGTTCCTTAGGAGCCATATGCCTTACCAATAAAGCAACCGGTTTGGCATTATCAACAAGATAAATATTGAAATCGATCTCTCTTCGAGGTAGAAGGCCAACAACCTCCTCGAACACATCTGGAAAGTCTCTAACAACGGGTACCGAACTCAAAGTATCGGGCAATAAGTCAAGAGAATAAAGGTAGCTCAACATGACTGATCCTCTAGGATCACAAGATACCTCGAAGGTACATCCACTACAAGTGTCTAACCTCGCTACCCTCTTATCGCAATCAAGAACAACACTATACATGGATAGCCAATCCATACCAAGAACCAACCCGAACCCGGAAAAGCCCAATACAAAGGCACTACAGTCAAACTCAACCCTAAAATAAACAATTTCATATCCCGACATAACATGGAAAAATAGGACAATCCTCCTACGGGATTTGATACTACTACCGGGTCGGTCACTAAGCAAGCATCAAGACCAAGACCCTCTACCAAAGTACTAGATATAAAAGAATGCAAAGCTCCAGAATCAAATAGGGTACGAAGATAGATAACACACCTTCGATGATCACCTTCTTTCTCTTGTCCATAACCGGATGAGTACTAGAAGAAGGAGCTACCTCTAAAGCATAAGCCTGAGGAGGCTGTGAAGGTGTTTGTGAACCGTCCTTGGGCTTCGATGGACAATCCTTTTTTATATGCCCCACTTGATCGCAAAGATAACATCTCAGTCTCGGCCGCTCTCCTGCCCTTCTACAATCCTTAGCAAGATGACTTGGTTTCCCATAAGTATTGCACTTCTAGTCCTTCCTTGGAACTTTCCTTTTTCCACACGTCCCTCCTCCTCCTCTCCTCTTTCCTTTCCACTGCTTCTTCCCATCACTCTTCCATGCTACATCTCCTTTCTTCTCAGTATCAGCAAGTAAAGCCATCTCTACCAATCCCTCAAAAGTGGCTCCCATCGGAATGTGGCCCACCGCCAAACTCTGCAGTGGCTGACTCAAACCCTTAGCGAACTTCAACGCCTTCTTGTAAGGAGTATTGATCAGGTCTAGTCTAAATCTGGCAAGCTCATTGAATTGATTAAAATATTCCTTAACTGTTATATCCCCTTGCTTGAGTTGTGTAAATTTCTCTAGCTGAACTCACTCTTCAGCATGCGATAAGAATTTCCTCTCAAACCTATTACGAAAATCCTTCCAATTCAAATTATCAGCCTCAGCCTCCACAATATCCCACCAACAAAGAGCCTCTCCCTCCAACTGCCATGAAGCCAACTCCCTCCGAGCCAAGTCCTCTAATGCCATAAGTCCAAATATCCGCTCACAACTACGGATCCAAGCTCTCGCCTCAGCATATGACTCGGTGCCAAGAAACGGCTTGTCTCCTAAGCTGGTGTAGTCCTTGCATAACTTGGGAAAATCGGGAATGCCTGGCGGATGGGCTGGAGCCTCTTCCACCGGAGAAGCATCCCTAGCTGGTGGATCTGCTCATGCAGTAGCCTGCAAATAACGACTGAACCAAGCAGGCATATTAAGGCCTGGAACTTCGGGGATATCTTGCGGTTCAAACATTTCTATCTATGGATATCAAAAAGATGGGATTAGGTACTACACAAATAGTTCAATAGATAGGGAGGAAGAGATATGAGGGACCCATTTCTAAAATTTCTTTTTTTCCAAAATATATACATATACTTTTAAAAGTATTATTTGGAATATCCTTTAAAGATTATTTGAAAACCTTTATATTTTTAAAATATTTTTAGGATTACCGAAACCTTAGCTCTGATACCAACTGTGACACCCCGCACCTCTAGGCACCTCGAAAATCAGACATGACTAGAAGCACGGGTGGTCGGGTGAAATAAAAATCCATAACATAGCATAGAGACTAAGGCAACAACATAAAATGATTAAAATATTACAACGAAAGGAAACTTTCACTAATTATAAATTAATAGCAAAACAGCTTCATTAAAAACAACGTTATCCCAAATTTATTTCTGAAACCAAAAGTACCAAGTAGTCTCCACCAAAACATAAAACATAACAAAGTTCACAATATAGGTCCCCATATATCGAGTAAAGTACAGAAAAGAGAAACAAAGTACATGAAACAAAAGAAACAAAAGCTGAAGATAACAACCGCTCCAATGACCCTCCAAGCTGCAAAGAACTGCAACCTAGACCTACCCTTCTGTGATTTGAGGAAAATAGAAAAAATAGGAATGTGTCAGACATAAAGTCCGGTGAATGAGAAATAAAATAAAGTAGAAAGAATAAAATAATTTAATTTCAGGTCTTCCCTGGATATCGCAAAGGGTTTATAATATAATGTAGTGAATCCTACTTAGATACAGTTCTTAAGAAGCAAAAGTTCGTGGTCACTTTAGGGAAGTCAACCATGCAGTAATACTAAACGTCAATCGGCCCGTCGGACCTGCTGTCCTTACCTATTCACGTGCTACAACATGCAAGTCATGCTCTTCACCCGTGCACTATGACTAAATGCCTCTTACGTCTGACCAACGTCGACTCAAACAACCTCGCAGGACCTCGAAGTTGCGCTCAGGCTCCACCAAACTGGACTCTTATCCTTTTGTCTCCTCGGTCACCAACGTGGACTTGCCTCTATCCAAAGTGTCGGTCCTCCGAAAGAGCGCCCGCAGCTGGGTTGGCTACGCAAATCCTCCAATGATCTGCCTAAAGAAGCCTACGTCGAAGCACACTTGTCCTGTTCCATCTGCGTCGATCTGCCTGAAGAAGCCTACGATTGCGGATGCTATCTATCATACGTACTAGTAACCTATGAAAGGTAACAAACATCCTTATGAACCTACTTGCCCGCTCCTAGTACGTACAGTCAAAATTATATTTTGGTCTTAACTGCATGAAACACCTATCCAGACCTTTACAAGGTCTGCCTACCAAATCGCTTCCAGATTAATTAATTTTACTGTTACAGTTTACATACTGTTTATTTCCATTAATCTGCTTTTGGCCATTTTTACATCCAATTTGTTTATTTCACATTTTCCCTTTTTCTTACATAAATGGTATTTCAATTTCATGTCCATTCAGTTCGTATGGTTTGTCTGTAATTTTTGTGCCATTTTATTATAGATTTACACTAGCCTTTAGGGTCCATTTAATTTACATTTTTTTCCATCCTAATTTACGTTCTCGTTTTAGAGATTTAATTTGTACAAAATTTTTATCCAATAGCCATAAACCATTTAATTACACAAAATTCCACTTTTACATTTTTTGGCCATATATGAAACAAACAATAATGCCAATTAGACTTCCCAATTTTGTTCCAAAACCATATTCAAAATTATGTAATTATATCAATCAAAACCATAATCTTATTCAAGTAACATATTCTGAATTTATTTAACTAACATGTTCTACCATTAGAAATTGAATAACAATTCTAATTCAATTTAATTAAACCAATCTTATTTATGCCATGAAACATGAATAACAATTTGTTTGTTCCAACTTTCAACCCAAACATGAATTAGAATTGAGAAGTGGAAGAAGAAGAAGATACAATAATTTACATAAATTTCAATCTTATTTATGCCATAAAACGCGAATAGACAATTTATATGTCCCATATATTTAAACCAAACATGAATTAGATTTGAGAAGTGGAAGAAGAAGAAGTTGCAATAATTTACATCTATTCTCAATTAATAACAGAAATTAATTCATATTAACATGCCAGAAAAGAACTGAAATTGAACTACTTTATTTTTCTATTTCATATTAATTCCCACTCACCTGGCACTTGAGCTTGCATAACTTTGAAAAAAACTTTGCTTTAATCTTTCTCCCTTTGATTCTTCTAAATTCCCCAAATTGTTTGAATATATATAGATAATTTAATTTGGTAGAGATTTGTTTATTTAGTAGAGAAAAGGAGGAAGAATAATACACACTAATTTTACTGTAAAATTATGGCGATGGCTAAATAAGAGATTAGGTTTAGGTTAGATGGTTTATTTATAGATTGTTTGAGTGAATATAATCCAATAGATTATTTTAGATTAAATCTTTTTCTTTCATACACTTAATGGTTATCCATTCTAGCATATACACATCACTCAACCAATAAAATTTAGCCATCTCATCCTATTACATAACTGGAGCGAATGAGAAGCTACCACGTGTTAGAAACAACGTTGAAATACGTAGGAAAATCGTTAGAAACGAACCAGCTAAAAAAACATCACTACAGATTTAGGGCGACAATGGGACTTGATCCCTGGTCACTAAGGAAGTCAACATGCGCCTTTACCACTGTACCAAATGCGTTTTTAATTTCTTTTTAATTATATTTCCCATAAAATATCGGGGTGTTACATATTGGGATAATTAATAGCACAAATATGTCATACTTATGATAAACACATCAATTAAATTCACTAATGACCAAAAAAGAGATATCATAATTTCATATTTTGTTGAACTATATGATCTAGAGAGTGGATTTATCTTTAAACTGCCTTCTACTATCATATTTTTATCAATTTTCTATGCTAGTTTTTTACATTTTTAGTTTAACACTCTCAAACTATGGTTTAATTTGATTGAATAGAAATTTAAAATCTAACAATTTCCTATGGATCGACTCGTACTCGCCACGTACTAGAATTGTACGCCGTGCGCTTGCGGTTAATTTTAATATAAATTCGATCGGCTAGTTTCTAACTCGATAGAAAACTAGTCGATGAACAAGTTTTGGCGCCGTTGCTGGGGAATAGTTTTGATTTTATTTTCTATTATTCGAATTATTTTTGTGTGTTTGTTTACATTTAAAAAACAAATTTGTGTGTATTTGTTGTGTGATCTTTGTTTTCATTTTGTTGTGGGCTTGTTTTTCTTATTTGTTTTTGCATATTTTAAAGAAATAAATAAAAATATATTTGTGCTTGTGTGATTTGTGTTTGCATTTGATTTGGTGTTTGTTGTTGTTCTAGTTTGCTTTGCATTTGCAGTTTTATATAAAAGAACACAATTTCACAACAAAAATAAAAAATAGAGGGAATTAGGGAAAAGGAAAAACTTTGAAAAAAAATTAGGTTAAAGACATGAAGTTTTATTTTTAGACTGAAGGACAAATGCTTTATAATTAGCATTATATTCAACGTTTACACTGTACAAAATGCTAGTTATATCTGGCATTATATTCAGTTTTATACTATACAAAATGCTAGTTATAACTAGCATTGCCCTTCAGCTTAAAAAACAAACTTGTCGTCATTCAGCCTAATTTTTTTCTAAGTTTGTACTTGTGCCTATTTTCCTATAAAAAATATTTTATTTCCTTGTAGTTTATAATTTTGCATCTACATTTTTACAACTACATTTTATTTTTCTTACTTACATTTCAAAAAAAAATCTACACTGTCAACTGATTTTCTTGACTACAGAACTCACAACCCATTCTCCATTCAAACCACTGCTGTCAGTTGCCGTCTTAATCAAACTTCCTTCACCATTCTCCACAAAGCCACCTACCACCAACACACCTGAACGCCAGTGCAACTTGCACATCCAACACAATTTACAAACAATTTGACTGCATAACCACCCAGTTGCTTCCCCTACTCTTGCTGCTACCACCCCTCCATACCTTCAATACTGCATCATTGTCCACTATTACATAGAAGCAGCCCCTCCTGACCATCCACACAATAACCATCCACCATATACATCTTTAAATACAACCTGCACTGCACATCACTCAACTATTAAACCATTTCCAACCATTTCCAACTTTCTGCAACATTGCCCTCTTCTACCATATCATTTCCACTATTACACAGTTACAATTTACTGACCATACGACCATCATCATCATCAAAAACCTCCCACCTTCAAACAAAATTTCTACCAGCCATCACCTTTCTTTTTCAACATCACCTTTTTTCTTCAACAAGGCACTGTCTCTCCACTGCTTGTTTTTAGTGCACACCACTGCTTGTTTTCTACTATCAAACCACTTGCTATCACTGAGAACTCGACCAACTACCATCTCATATCCTCCACTTCGTCCACTTCCCTATTACTGCCTCTCAACAATCATTCCACCCACTGTTCTACCAAAACTACAAGACCATCATTCATCAACCATCTGAACTGCATACCACATCTCTGCTCAACAGACAAGCACATCACAACCCGGTGCACCATCACACACAACCCCAAACAACAAAAACCACCTCATCACTTATCTGTGCACCTTTGAACTACTGCATCAAACAACTACATATCAACAGCACCAAACATCAACATACTACTGCCATTGCATACACTTCAAGCCGCAACATTCACTTCTAACCTCCTCCTTCCTTTGGCATTACTACATCACTTCATTGCCATTATCCCCAATCACATAGTGCACAAACCAAATTCACATACTTCTGTTTTCACAGTCCACCAACAAAATCACCTCCTCCCTGCAACTTTCCAAACTTCATCACCATACTTGCAACATCACCAAATCCTGCATATCCTCATTTCCTACTGCCACCCTCTCCATAAAACAAGACTGTTAATACTCACCATAAAATAAGACCGTTAACCATTTCCCACTGCCAAACGCTCCTACATATTTTCAATACTGCAACCCTGCACAACATCCCTTACAAGCACTTCAAACTCCCTTGCCTCTGAAACCGCTCCTCCATATCCAACACAACCATAACTTACTTCACTTGCAATCCTCTACCCTCTGCCACTCCACACTACTCTTCCACCTGCAGTTCATCCCCCTGCATATCCACTGACCACCAAAATCAGCTACAACAGTTCACTGACCACTTAACCCCTGCAGTCACCACCTTAAAACTTCATCACCGAACAAGTTTTTAGAACTGCACTGTCACATTTCCACCAATCGAACTCCTCCACGCCTCACCCAAAGCCGACTTCCTACAATCCAAATTCCAAATTCCTGATCAAGCATCGAACTTCCCAAACTCGCAACCCATCCCTAAACCACCACCGTAACCATCGAACTGTGCAATCGCCGCCTTCACCCAAAAATCAAACCCGCACCCAAACCATTACCTGAAAGCGCCCTTCAACCCCGCGACCACTATCGACACTCAATAATCAAATTCGAAACCCAGGGAAGCAAGAACCAACCACCGCCTCCATAGCCTGATCGCGAGTCGCCTTTGCTTTTGGAAATTGTAATTGGAGTTGAAAGATTCGTGAAATCGTGGACTGTGAAATTGTGGATTTGTGAAATTGTAATTAGAGTTGAATTTTTTTTACAAGATTTGCTATTTCGAAGAGCATGTTTGGATTTTTAACGGGTCGGGTTGTAAGTATTGTGTGTGTGTGGGCTTGAGTGGATATTTTTTTTATTTTAGTTCTTTTTGCTTTGTTTTAGTTTGTTTGTTTAAATTGATTTTAGTTCAAGCGTAATTAAAAGAAAGGAGTTTGCTTAGTTTTTCTTTTTTAGTTTTTTTTTTCTTGTTCTTTAAAAAAATTCTCTTTTAATTACTTTGTTTTAGTTTCTTTAGTTTACTTGGTTTTTTTTAAAAACGTATTTTCTTTTGTTTTACTTTAGTTTTGTTTAATTTGTTTCATCCTTAAAAAAAGAATTTAATTTTTTTTTACTTTGTTTTGATTTGTTTTAGGTTCCATCCTATATAAAAAAAACTTTATATATTTCTTGTTTTTATTTTTAGGTTGCCAAAGCAGATTAAAAAGCAGATGTGATTGCTAAAAATAAATTGCTTGCTTGCTTAAAAAAATTGCTGCTTTTTAAATAAAATTGCTAATAATTTTGCACGCTCTAGTATCGTGCTCCCATCCCTTGTTTTTAATTGCTTCGCATTTTTTAAACAAAAATTCAAAAAAAACAAAACAAAATTCATTTTAGTTACATTGTTAATACATGTTTAGTTTCTACTTTGCATTTCATCCTAGAATTTTGGTTAATAATAACGGTTAGACATCGATAATGCTTAATTGTGTATTGACAAGTTGTCCTCTTTCGACAATTTGATTTCATGGTGTCTAGGCTACAGCAGAGCGATGACCGTTTATAAATATCACGGCAGTTCATAAATATTATAGTGGTTGTTCCTCTGAAGGTACTTAAACCTTCGGCTGCATTGCTAACGTGATTCGTGGTGCACCGATAAATCCTGTCCGTTACCTGGCTGAGAACTATCTTGTTGAACTAAGACAAAGTGTAATTATACAATTTTGGGTTATGAGCTACTTAGGATAAATAATTTGTAATTAAACCCTTGCATTCATTTAGTTGCATTAGTTCAAGCATATTTAAAAAAAAAATTCAAAATCCAAAATTAAAAAAATTGTAAATATTTCTTAACTTAGTTTTATAACCTTTGAAAGTTTTCTCAATCAAAATCAAAAATCCAAAAATAAAATTAATATAGTTTTTTTAGAAAAACAAAAATCCAAAAAAACATAAACCTTTTCAAAAAAATTGAAAATCCAAAAACAAAAAAAAATCAATTTTCCTTTTAAAAAAATAAATTTCTTTTGGTAAATAGTTTTCCTTTATAAAAAAAATCAAAAATAAAAAAATCCAAAAGAGAAAAAAAACTTCCATGAAAATGTCTGAATTTCCATATTCACATGAATGTGACAATAGTTGTGAAAATCAATATAATCCATATAGTTTCGTATCAAACCCTTATGGATATTTTAATGACAACTATTGTATAAAATCGAATTTTGAACCACAAATTTTTTAAAATGACGACCAACCCTCAACTCCTGAAAATAGCATTGAAATGATTTCGTCTTTACTTGAACTCTCTACACAACAAAATCAAATGATAAACGATTTGTGTAATTCATATTTGTGCAATGATTCAAGTCAAAGTTTTCAAAATAATCAAGATTTGAATTCACTTCAAAATTCAAATGATTTCGACTATAACTCATGCCAATTCAATTTCGAACTCCAAAATGAATTTGAAAATCGAAACGAAAATATGAAACAATTTTTAAATGATTTTGGCAATGAGAATAATCTTGATTACGGTGCAATGGAAAATTTTCATCTTCAAAAATTTCAAATTGAAAATCCTCAAGTTAATAATTATAAATTGGATTTTGTTGAGCAAATGGATGAAATTTTCAATGATCACACCGATTTGTTGTTTGAAACATATATGAAACAATGTGAGCAACAAAACCAAATCCTAATATGTGTCGAGTCAAGTGATAATCCATCTTTTACCATAATTGACGATTTTCAAATAACAACTTTTGAAATTGAAAATCTTAATGAAGTTGTTGAAAAAAAGGCAATTGAATTGGATTTCAATTCTTTTGAGGGTGAGAAACTCAATTTGAAATTCAATCTTCCTTTCTCCGATTTCGAAAATTTGAACACAACAACTTTGGAATTTGAAATGATATATGCAATGAAGTTGTTGATAATCCAACAAAGGAAGACGAATTTAATGAAAATGAATTTTATAGACTTTTCGAAGATGAGTTGTTGAATTCTGAAGGGGAAGATTTAGATCACCATTTTTATTTTGAAATCGATAATTCAGAAGAAGTTTTCAATGATAAGCTTGAATTTCAAATTGGTGAAAATAAACTTGAACTTCAATCAATTGTTTTATCGACCCCAAAAATCATCGATCAACTCGTACGATTTTTAATAAAACGACATTCGTTTTTCCAAATCAACGTTCAACTCCGAAATCTTTTATGGTTTGGTTTTGTGTGCGTAAGCCGTGTCTCACATACTTAATGAGACAAATGGACCGGTCTTTGGAAGATCGTTTCATTTACCTTTTAACGATATACTTTCTGATGTCGTGTAAATAAAAAAAAATTCATGTAAATATAGGTCTTGTTTTTATTTTATTTTTCTACTTCCACTTGGATTGACTGTGGGGACACAGTCAAAATCAAATGGCGGGGGAGTCTTATCTTCATTTTTAATTTTTCATGGTAATTTTTTCATGGTTTATTTTTACATTTTCTTTCCAAAATTTAAAAAAAATCTCAAAAAAATTAAGCATTTTTATTTATTTTTAAAGAAACACTATAGGACAAAAATATATGGTTTTAGGTAATTAAATTGAAATTTTTTAAAAGTTATTTGTCTCAATAAAAATAAAAATAAAGTTTGATTACAAATAACGATGGTTTAACTAGTATACAGGAAGGTTCATACGTGTTAATTGTGAAGTATATCCTAATTGAAAATCTTTGTTTAAAAAAGTGGTGGATTTAAAAGTAAAGGCGATAATATTTTAAATCTTTTAAGTTAAATAGTGCTAAGATGATTTTGCAAAACTATCTCTTCAAAAAAAAAAAACAAAGAAAAACAAAAAATAATATATAAAAAATAATATTTGTATATATGTATATATTTTATATTATTAACACCTAGAGTCATGTGTTTACACTTGTGTGTTCGCTCACCATGCCCTGTACCCTTCTCACGTAAGCCCGAAAGGCAGTGCACGATTGGTATATTTGGCCTCAGTTTATCTGAGTTAGGTGTATGTATATAAAAATTATTTTATTAATAATGTCTACAGTCGATAGGTGTTCACACTTGTGTGTTCACTCGCCACGCTCTGTATTCCCCTTATGTAAGCCCGAAAGGCAGTGCTTGGATCATATATCTGGCCTTAGTTTTTTGAGTTAGGCATATATAAATATTGTTAATATCAATTAAATTTTCAAATAAGAGAGAGCAAGCAATTGAAATCCTAGCACTATTTTTACTTGTTTGATTTGATTTGTTATTGAAAAGAAATAAAAATACCACTTTGATAAACTTTGATAATCAACTAAGGGTCTATTTCATAGTTGCACTATGTGATCAACCAAAACAAAGAGTTAAACTATAGTCTATTTGTGATGATAACTTAATTTTTATTGGAAATTTTGACAAGTAAAATGACTAAAATTTCTTGATAATAACCAAAACTTATATTTAAATTATTCGTATCGATTTGAAACTAAATCCTTCATTTGTAAATATTTTCGAAAACTTGCATCCATATCTTTGTAAATAAATCGTGCATTTAGGATTTTTCACTTTGCAATTGGATTTTGTTGGTAGTATCCGTTGAAAACTCTCATGAGACAACACTCGTCCTACTAGGGACACCTAGAGGTTTAACGGCTTGTTGCATATGCTCAATGCATTCGTGCTCCTTACAAAAACAGATTTATCTTAGTGTTACTTTATTCGAGGACGAATATAAAGATAAGTGTGGGGGTATTTGATGTGCATGTAAATGTGAATATTTTTACTTCCATATTTTATCGAATTTAATTAAATAAATGATCATATTGGGTATTTTAACATGTTTAAACCAAAATTCAAATTATTTTCAAATTGTCATATATTCATCTTCATATAGGGGCAAAATGGTCATTTTTGTGCATATATTAATTTGAGAAAATTTACTTGGAAATTTCTATGTTATTTTGTAGGAATTTGAAGTCAAATTACAAGCGGTTTCATGGAAAATATGCATGCACAATAGAATACAAAGCAAATGAAGATGATAATAATTCATGTCATGAATCATGGAGGACCCCACCTACCCACCTACCTTGATGTACAAATTAAAAGCTAATGCACATGCCAATGACCATTAAAGTTTCATGCACACTGAATGGAGGATTATCTCATGCTAATGATAACTTGGTGGCTACACTTCCTCAAGGGTAGTTTGGGTAGTTCCCAAAAAATGGATTAGGGTTTTAAAACATGTCTAAATACCCCATATGTTCATGTAATCCCCTCTCTTCTCTTAGCCTCCTTAGTGTTAGGATCAAAAATAAATTAGAAGCTCTCTTTTCTTTTCTTTTTCATGGCTACTTAGCCATTTTCTTTTATGTAATTATTCTTTTATGCAATTTATTTACATGCTTCTTCCATTCATGTTAGTAGTGTAGATCTTTACTTTATGGAAGTAGCTTAGTTTTTATTTACTTTGCTCTCTTGTTCATTAGCTTGAATTTTCCTTTTCTTTTTGTTTCATGTTGTTTTTTACATTTGTTGATATGATAACAAATATGAGAGGCTAAACCCCTTCAATTTAGGGGTAATCAAGCTCTCTAATTATGTAGATTCAACATAATTTGATATTTTTAATCTCATTTTTTGCTTAATGGAATTGGTGGATGTGGTTAAATGTTGTTGTTTAGCTTTGAATTTGATAGTTTATGTTGTTTATAACAAATAGGCTATGCTTAAACAAACAAAACAAAAATTGCCTCTTCATCTAAATATGATTATGGAAAAGAAGTGAATGTTGAAATCTAAATTTGATGGTATATATTTCTATGAATAGTTAATAGACCATGCTTAAAGTAGATTTTATTTTAAACTTTATTGTCATTTTTCATGAGAGTTAGCAAGTGGTTTAAGGGGTGTGTTATAGTTTGATGGATTATATTGGGCTAATTAATAGCACAAATATGCCATACTTATAATAAACACATCAATTAAATTCACTAATGACCAAAAAAGAGATATCATAATTTCATATTTTGTTGAACTATGTGATCTAGAGAGTGGATTTGTCTCTATATTGCTTTCTACTCTTATATTTTTATCAATTTTCTTTTGCTAGTTTTTCTACATTTTTAGCTTAACACTCTCAAACTTTAGTTTAATTTGATTGAATAGAAATTTAAACCTAACAATTCCCTGCGGATTGACTCGTACTAGCCACGTACTAGAATTGTACGCCGTGCGCTTGCGGTTAATTTTAAATACACACACACACACATCTAGCATACAATTTTATGCGGGAATCTGAAGATGATGAATCGAAGAAACAAGGTGTAACGACCCGTCATTTAAAACCATTCAAATTGACAATAATCTACACATGTTGGACTTGAACTGCTCAAAACAACAGATTGTTAATATATATTTAGCAAAAACTTAGCATATACAGTAAATATATCAATTACAGAATCACAGACACAGAGTTTTACAATAATAAGCAACGGAATATATAAATAGTAGTTTATGAAGCTATATAGAACATCAGAGTCTAAAATAAATACAACAGAAAATCCAAGTACATAGAAGTCACTAATACAAAAGCAACAGACAAGTTGAACATAAACAACTGGAAATAACTGAAAAGATGAATAGATAAAAGACAGATCTCCAAGCAAAGCTCCAAACTCCAAAGGCGAGTCTCAAATGCTGTGACACTCAGGCTGACCCGAGCATAAAGCAAAACACAAAATACTCGAGTCAGGATTAACATTCTTATGCAAGTAAATCTACTCAAGTGAAATGTCCAAGTGAAATGCAGTATAACTTAAAGGATGTTTGGAATTCCATCCCTTAAGGATCTGCGAAACTATCTACATACATAATACAATACGCTACATAGACAATGTCTAAAGTAAAGTAAAATATTAAAATAGCGTTAAGGCGTTACCTATATCCCCCTTAACACATTTTATATAAATGCCGTAGTCTATACAGTACCATAATTCCTCCGTAAACTAGAGGACTGTCAGAGGGCACTCCATAGTGTACGACACAAACTAAACTCCTAAAGGGCGCGATAAGGCATATGACAAGGCACGCGAGGCAATGCCCAGGATAGGATACTGCCATTTTTGCACTTTCAGATTGGTGGTAACGCATAGCAGCTACTACCGCCCACCTCAGACACACTCCCAAATCAAAGGTGCACCCAATCAAATCACAGTAATAGAATGGTTTCGAAGAAGCATGCTCGATTGGAGGCGCGACCTCACTTAGCCCGGCATAGCTCCTGTTTTAGTCATATCAAGCTAACCCGCGGGGTCAGGGCTATGTTCATACCTCATACAGAAGTTCGCCAATCCATCCTACTTTGTTATGGATTCTCCATCACATGCATAGTTGTTAAAGTGGTTTTCGGTATTGGCAGAGAGAGAGAGAGTATGACAATATCTGATCCCGGTCTCTTTAACAACTAAACGCTTATTCCACACCGTGGTCATTTTACATTTCAAACAGTTCATACTTCATATCAAAATATCATATTCATTTCAAAATCATATCACTTTCGAAACCATTATTCACTTCAAAATCATATTCACTTCCAAATCATAATCATTTCAAAATCATAACCATAGGTTAAACCATCGTATCAAATTTTGCATTTAAATCAATTAAATCTAAATCATAACAGTTCCAACTTAAACAGTTTGAATATTGAAAGTAGTTTATATATTGGAATAGTTACACATTAAATATAGTTTATATTTAAAATAGGTTATAGATTAAAATAGTTTATATATTAGAAATAGTTTATATATTAAAATATATATATTTATAATTGTTTACAAATTTAAAATAATATATATTAAAATAGTTTGTATATTTTAAAGAGTTTATATCGAAAACAGTTTCAAATTAGAATTGTTTCTTCCAATTTCACAAATCAATTCAGCATTTAGTTCCAAAATTCAATTTAAATCAATCATAGTTCAGCGATTCCAATTAAAAAGGTTAAAGGTTCAATTCAAATTCTCGTTAAAACCATTTTTAATTTATATCGATTTCAAACCTAGGTCTGAACTACAAATTAAATCACTTCTAATTCAATAGGCTTCAAAGTTTAAATATTCAAACGATTTACAATAACCCAATTTGATAAATTTCTTTTATATTTTAAAATTCAACTTTAATTTTATTTAAATTTGAAAATATTCACTTAATCATTTTTAATAACATTTAAATAAAATCTTAAATTACAAATTTAAATCAACATTAAATATTCAAATTCAATTTTATTTAAATTTAAAATTATTCATTAATCCTCTTTAATCAAAATCAAGTTATAAAAACATATCTTTAAAATCTCAAAATCAATAAGTTCCAAATCAATTTCTATTTAAATACATTTCTTAAACAAATTAAATTACAAATCAATTTTATTTTATCTTTCCAACCTTAATTTATTAAAGTTATTACAAAAATCTATTTCAAAATTGTAAAGACCTGAAATTTTCAGCCATTCGCATCCATACATGTCGGATTTGAATTGCTCAAAATACCAGATTGTTAATTTAAATTTGGCAAAACTCAGCATATACAGTAAATAAATAATCATAGAACCACAAACACAGAGTAATATAACAATAATGCACCGAAAACAAAAGAATAGTAGTTCATGAAGCTACTATATATATAACAGAGTTAAACAAGATACAATAGAAGTCACGAATACATAGATGTCTCAATACAATAGTCGAATACAAGATCTGAATACATCACTGGAATCAACTGAATACAGAAAGCAGAATCGATAGATAGCTGGATCTCCAAGCGAAGCTCCAACTCCAAAGTTGAGTCTCAAAGGCTGTATCACTCAGTCTGACCCGAGCGTAAAGCAAAACACAAAACACTCGAGTCAGGATTAACATTCTTATAAAAATAAATCCAACTTAAGTGAATTATCAACTGAAATACAAGTAACTCAAAGGATGTTTGGTATAACCATCCTCTAAGGATCCGTTAAACTATAAACTATGTAGTAATATACGCTATTATAATAATGTCTAATAATAAAATAAACTTACTTTTAAATACCGTTAAGGAGTGACCCAATATTCCCCTTAACACGTAATAGTCCCAGTAGTCCATCCAGTATCAGCATACCTCCAGATCGGGAGGCTACCCTAAATACTCCATGGGCTATGGGAGAAAACCAAACTCGTAGTAAAGCTCACTATGGTAGGTGACATGGCACACAAGGCAATGCCAGGGTAGATATACCAATTACGCACACGGGCTGGTGGAAACGCGTAGCAGCCACTACCACCCACCTCGGAACACACTCCCAATCAAAATCGAAGGGTGGCCACCAAATCAATCACAAAGTATGTAACGACCCGTATTTTACGGATCGAAACATTGTAAAACCGTTGACAATTGGTTGCATTGTTGATAAGTCGTTCAGAATTTTTCTAAGTCCTAAGTCGGTTTGGATGAGTTAAGGGATAAGTCTGGGTCGAGTTGCCGACTTAAGGAATTAACCGAGTTAAGGAAGTGTGGTTGACCGACTTAAGAGGTTTAGGCGACCTAAGGAAGAGTAGTAGGAGACCTAAGTATTCTGGGGTTAGGTCGTGGGGTAGAGTTAGGTCGGCAACGACCTAAGGAAACTGTTGTGAGCGACCTAAGTGTATGGGTGAGTTAAGTGTTAGGTCGGCAGTTCGAGTTAGCGACCTATGATAGTTAGGTCGGAGTTTACGACTTAGGTAGGGTAGCGACTTAAAATGTAGACGACTTAAGAAAACCAGCGACTTATAGAATGTGGCGACTTAGTATCTTGGAGCGACCTATAGGTTAGCGACCTAAGAAGGTTAGCGTGTTAGCGACCTAAGAGTTAGGCGACTTAAGGAGTTAGAACATAACCCAGTTAGGTCGCGTGAGTAGTTTTGTAGTATGGGTTGTTAGGTCGCAGGGTATAGCTTAAGTGTTAGGTCGCGTGATTTCTAAGTCGTAAGTCGCGCACTTGTTAGGTCGTAGGTCGCACGAGTTGTTAGGTCGTTGGGCTTTGGCTTAGTAGTTAGGTCGCAGTCCAGTTGTTTGCGACTTGTGTTAGGTCGCGAGATTGTTAAGTCGCGTAAGTTTTAGGTCGCGTGCCAGCGTTGTTGAGTCATTAAGGCGCGCTAAGTCGTAAGTCGCTAAGTCGAGCATAGGCTAAGTCGTTAAGTCGAAGACTGTTATGTCGCGTGCCATGTTAAGTCGGAGAGGCTTAGGTCGGAGACGACCTATGGAGATAGCCGAGTTACGACTTAGAGAGATTTTCAACTATAAATAGGAGGGGTTGTTCTCACTTTTTGGGATCCGGATTTCGAAGCGACGAAGTGCTGCCATTTTGAGAGCTCGACTTCTACACTTCTTCACTTCTTTTCTCCACTCTAATCTAGTGCTTACATCCATCCAAGTTGAAGATCAAGATTGAAGATTCAAGAGCTTAGATTGAAGATCTTCATCTTTTCAAGAGAGATTTCTTCGTTTGAAGCGGATTCGTGATAGATCAAGCTTGATCCTTCGCTGTCCAGATCTGAAGCGTGTTGATTTGGGGTTGTTTAGATGATTTGGTGAGTGGTGATTATCTCTCACACGGATCCAAAGGAGTATATCGGATTGTTGGCTCGTTTTGGTGTTAAAATAGTGATTTCCATGCATTTTCTTCATCCCAAGTGTAGATCCATATAGATCCATTGTTCATGATGATGTTACATCCATTTTATCATATGTTAACCTATGCAAGTTCATTCATCAAGTTTGTAGTGATATTGTTCATGTTTTCATGCTTGTTAGACTTTCAACTCCTTAATTACGAAATTGCCATTATTGTTATAATTGTCCATTTTGCTTATATTTGAATGCTTGGTTACTTGGATTGATGTTTGACATGATTGGTTGCTGTGAATTAGATGATTGTTGATTGGTTTTAGACAAGGCGGTCGAAGATGATTCAAAAGCTAAGGGAAAGGCTCTTGAATTGGGAAAGCTGCTCGTGGCATATGTAGCGGGATGATGAAGCTCTTATGCATAGATTTGACGATGTGATGTTGAGATGAGGCTTTGCGAGGATGTAATGAAGCGAGGCATCATGTGATGAAGACTTGGTCTAATCCAGACGGGATCATTCCAAGCACGTTGGTAACTCGGTGATATGATTCGAGTTAGGGGTAATGGATGCTTGAGAGGCACTTGAGCTAGTATGGAAATAGTCGTCGAGGAGGATGATTAGGAGGTTTGGATAGCATCGTTATTGAAGGTTCTAGCATGCTCTAAGCAAGAGTACGTTTGGGCAGATTCGATAGTCCCAACGGCCAACTGTTGATGGTCGAGTACTCTGGGCAGATTCGATAGTCCTAGGCACGGGCTGCGACGACGTGCGGGAGTTATGTCTAGAACCGGGGTTTCCATTAGCCCTTGACGGACGGCTGAAAGAATGTGCCGGTCATTCAATTAACGGTGATATCAAAGCAATGATAACAGTGATAGCCAGAGTCATGGATGTTTGGTTGTATCGTCATTCGGACCCAAGAGCGGTATTTTCTGGGTGCTTATCTGATTTAGGCCTTGGTACTTGGAAAACATCGCCCTTGACTCGAATGATTATTACTTTACTTTAAATTGTATGCTCTGCTATGTTGCTTCTGCTTAGTGTGTGTCTGGGGACTATCACTGTAGTAAGAGGTGGAGTGGGAGGGTTGTATTCCTATTCCTTTTCCTTTATGCTCTTTTGGTATGTTGTTAGTTAATTTACTGCTCACTAAGACTGTTGTCTGACTCAAGGCTTTATGTTTTTAATTCTTATTGCCTTGGGCTGTTCGTCCATTTTGGGACGGGCAGACTAGGTAGCAGGTGACAGGTGCTATTCTCTTCTCACGATGCTGATATCGAAGACGAGCTAGAGGGTTGCATATTATCTTCTTATATGTACTGGATGTTCCGCTATTTTGTATTCTCTGAGAGATATGTAGTGAGGCTTGATGTATTGACTATTTGGATGTTTGTATTCAACTATTATGGAGTTTTATATGATGGCATTTTGTTCTGTAAAGCTTCACTATACATATGTTCTATTGTATTTTGTCCATGCGCTGTGAGTAATACGATAGATTCTGTTGTTTTAATTTACCCTGACAATCGTCCATGGTCGCCTGGCACACTTTACAGCGCACTTTCTCTAGATTCGGTGCAGGGGTCATGGGCGGTCGTCACATTTGGTATCAGAGCATTGGTTAATCGATTTTACCCAACGCTCGCCGTCGTAACTACGTATGAGAGACGTAATTGTATTTTGATGGATGAATACTATATATAATATAGTAGTTTAGTTGAGTTTGAGTCCTTTATGCAGTTGTTTCTCTAGATGTTCTAATCATTCCTTTTTATAGATATTGAGAATGAGTCGAAGAGGGAGACCAGCTGCTAGGGAAGGCCGTGCTACTGAAGAGACTGCTGATTATGCAGCCATGTTCGAAGCTATGATGACTTCGATCATGAGAAGGATACCAGTTCCGGGGGCGGCAGTTGATGTTGGAGTTCAGGTTCAGACTCCGAAACCAGTGGATTTTGCTAAGCTGTGCAAGGACTATACTGCTCTTGGAGGGAAGGTTTTCTTGGGAACAGAATCAACTATCGAAGTCCAGAGATGGATAGATTCTTGTAGAAGGATCTTTGGTGATTTGGGAATTGATGATGCAACTAAGAGGAAGTTGGCATCAAGGCAGCGTCAAGGGAGAGCCTCTGATTGGTGGAACTCTATTACCATCAATACTGCGGAGGAAGAGATTACTTGGGAGCAATTCCAAGCTAGATTTGAAGCTAATTTCATTTCTACAGCTCAAAAGTCTGTTCTGTTCAAGAGGTTTGTGGAGCTCAAGCAAGGTGGAAGATCAGTTCTGGAGTATGTTTCTGAGTTCGAAGCTTTGTCCAAGTATGCCCGGTCGTATATTGAGACTGCTTATCAGAAGAATGAGAAGTTTGTGACAGGCTTGGACAGTTATCTTGGGAGACAGTTGGTGGATCATTTGGACGATTCATTTGAGAAGCTTGTGGAGAAAGCTCTTAGGCATGAGAGTCTGTTTCCTAAGGAAGGACCTATTGTTGCTGTTACCAGGGGAGAGTCTAAACCACAGCAGGGTGGAAACCAAAAGAGGAAGCAGCAGCAGCAGAAGGGTAAGGATGGCCAGAAGAAGCCGAAAGGCGAGGTGACTTGCTACAATTGTCAACAGAAGGGCCATTTCTCTAAGGATTGTAAGAATCCGAAGGTGCCAATGAAGTGTCACAACTGTGACAAGCCAGGGCACATCAGGAAGAATTGTCCAGAACCGAGGAAGGACAAGCAGATTGTGCAAGCTTATGCTTTGGGAGTTGTTCCGTCGTCTTCGAAAGCTCCTACTGCTGAAGAGAAAGGAAAGAGTGTGGTTGTTCAAGGTACTCTTTTCCTATGTGGTGTTCCAGTTAGAGTTCTGTTTGATACTGGAGCGTCGCATTCGTTTGTTTGTAATGAACTCGTAGGCCGGTTAGGTTTGGAACCGGATATTGTTGATAGGCCATTGGTTGTGACTAATCCAGTTGGGGGTTCGTCTTGTTTGTGTATGTTATGCCGTGGTCTGATTGTGTCGAGTCATGGTTGCTCTTTTGTTTGTGATTGTTTTGTTCTGAACTTTGCGGGGTTCGGAATTATTTTTGGTATGGACTGGCTTAGGAAGTATGCGGTTAAGGTTGATTGTGAGAGGCTGGAGGTGACAGTCGAGAATGTGGAGGGGCAAAAGATTGTGATACGATGTAAGCATGAGGAAGGTGTCTTCATGAGCTTCATGTATTCGCTAGTTGTTCCACGGGATGGACTGTCTTTAGTGCCAATCGCAAATGGATTCGAGGATGTCTTTGACGAAGTCAAAGGGTTGCCGCCGCATAGAGAGATCGAGTTTCGTATAGATCTAGTTGAAGGAGCCAGACCTGTTGTGATGCCTCTTAGGCGGATGGCGCCTAGGGAACAGCAAGAGTTGAGGGTGCAAGTTGATGACCTTTTACAGAAAGGATTCATTCGGCGTAGTGTGTCCGAGTGGGGTGCACCAGTTGTGTTTGCAACCAAGGCAGATGGGTCGTTGAGATTGTGTGTGGATTATCGTGAGCTGAATAAGGTGACTAAGAAGAATAAGTATCCATTGCCGAGAATAGATGACTTGTTTGATCAGCTTCACGAAGCCAAGGTGTTTTCTCAGATGGATTTGGCAACGGGATTTCACTAGTTGAGAGTGGCTAAGGATAGTGTGCCGAAGACTGCTTTTCGGACACCATCTGGTTTCTTTGAGTGGCTGGTAATGCCGTTTGGATTGACTAACGCGCCAGCATATTTTGTGGATCTTATGAATAGAGTGTTCAGAGATCAGTTGAACAAGTTTGTACTTGTGTTCGTGGATGATATTCTGATTTATTCCAGAACTGAAGAAGAGCACAAGACGCACTTGGATATTGTCTTGGAAATCTTGCGGAAACATCAGCTGAAGGCTAAGTTTTCGAAGTGTCACTTCTGGAAGAGTGAAGTGAGGTTCTTAGGCCATGTGATTTCTGGAAATGGAATAGCGGTTGATCCCGCTAAGGTGGTAGCAAACCAGGATTGGGTTAGACCTAAGAATGCATCTGATGTGAGAAGTTTTCTTGGATTAGCAGGGTATTATCGACGGTTTATCAAAGACTTCTCCAAGGTAGCTGCACCGTTAACAGGATTGACGAAGAAGAACCAAGTGTTCGGTTGGGATGCTAGGTGTGAGCAAGCTTTCGGAATCCTGAAAGAGAGATTGACGAGTGCTCCTGTTTTGACTATTCCTAGTGGGAATGATGAGATGGTGGTTTACACCGACGCATGTGGTACGGGACTTGGAGCAGTGCTAATGCAGAAGGATAAAGTTGTTGCGTATGCCAGTCGACAACTAAAGCCGCATGAAAGGAATTACCCGACTCATGATTTGGAGTTAGCGGCGATTGTATTTGCTCTGAAGATGTGGAGACATTATCTACTGGGAGTCAAATTCGAGTTGTTTACAGATCATAAGTCGTTGAAGTATCTTTTCTCCCAAAAGGATTTGAATCTTCGGCAGCAACGTTGGCTAGAGTTTTTAGCATCATATGATTTTGGTATAGCTTATACTCCGGGAAAAGGTAACGCAGTGGCAGATGCGTTAAGTCGAAGACATGCAGGATTGGGAGCCATGTTTTCAGAATGGAAGAGTCTCGAGTATTTAGCTGGATTTGACTTCAAGCCTAGATGTGAATTGGAACCTGAGATGTTGGCAAACTTATCGATAAGACCTTCTCTTGTGGAAAGGATTGGCGAGAGCCAAAAGCGAGACGATAAGCTTGTCAAGATTATCCGTGAATTGGAATCTGGATTGGATCCAGAAAAGGATAAAGGATTCGAGGTCGATCGAGAGGGTTGGCTTCGAAAGCAAGGACGACTAGTTGTTCCCGATATAGATGAATTGAGGAGTGAAGTTCTGAAGGAAAGTCATCACTCGAAGTTGACAATTCACCCTGGTGGAAATAAGATGTATCGGGATATGAAGAGAACCTACTACTGGGAAGGTATGAAGAAGGATGTTGGAGATTTTATTTCCAAGTGCATGAACTGCCAGTTGGTAAAGGCTGAACAGAAAAAGCCAAGTGGATTACTTCAGCCATTAGAAGTTCCTACATGGAAGTGGGAGCAAATATCGATGGACTTTATTGATGGATTGCCTAGAACCAGAACGGGAAATGAAGGGATTTGGGTCATTATAGATCGCCTGACTAAGAGCGCGAGATTCATTCCTGTTCGATCGACTAGGACTGCATCAAAGCTGGTTGAGTTGTATGTTAAGTGGATAGTTCGATTCCATGGTATTCTGAAGAGTATAGTGAGCGATCGAGACCCATTGTTCACTAGTGGATTTTGGAAGAGCTTCCAGGAAGTTTTGGGAACCGAGTTGTGTTTGAGTACAGCTTATCACCCTCAGACGGATGGTCAGACCGAGAGAGTCAACCGAGTTTTGGAAGATCTCCTCAGAGCTTGTGTTTTGGATTTCGGAGGATCATGGGAAGATCACCTTCATTTGGTGGAGTTTGCATACAACAACAGTTACCAGTCAAGCATTGGTATGGCATCGTATGGAAGGCCGTGTAACTCTCCGACATGTTGGTTGGAAACTGGAGAAAAGCTGATACTTGGGCCAGAGATGATTCGGCAGACTTCAGATTGTATAGAGATCATTCGGCAACGAATGAAGGCAGCCCAAGACCGTCAGAAGAGTTATGCTGATAAGCGTCGAAAGGATTTGGAATTTGACGTAGGAGATATGGTTTTTGTGAAGATTTCTCCACAGAAGAATGTTATTCGATTCGGGAAGAAAGGAAAATTGACTCCGAGATTTGTTGGACCATTCCCGATCATCGAGCGAATTGGAAAGCTCGCCTACAGATTGGAGTTACCGGAGAAGATGTCGGGTGTGCACAATGTTTTTCACGTATCATATCTACGAAAGTATGTGCACGACTCGAATACCGTGGTTTCTGCTGATAGCTATGAAGATTTCGAAGTTGATCCAGTCGATAGAAGACCTCGTAAGCCGCTTCGTGTTGTGGAAACCGACACGAAACAGCTTAGGAGAAAGGTAGTTAAGTTGCTCAAGATACAATGGAGTGATGATGATAACGACTGTACGTGGGAGGTGGAAGAGAGGATGAAGGCAGCTTATCTTGAACTCTTCAAGGTATGGCCCTAAGGTGTCGTGTCATCTCACGATATTGTAACTTGTTCTAGTGTTAGAATTCTGTACGCTAAGCTAGAATTGGATGCATGGTTTGTTGATTGTTATGGTTGGTAGGCGTACAGAATAATCTTTGATTGCTTTGCTGTTTGGAATTTCGGGGGCGAAATTCCTAAGGGGGAGAGAATGTAACGACCCGTATTTTACGGATCGAAACCTTGTAAAACAGTTGACAATTGGTTGCATTGTTGATAAGTCATTCAGAATTTTTCTAAGTCCTAAGTCGGTTTGGACGAGTTAAGGGATAAGTCTGGGTCGAGTTGCCGACTTAAGGAATTAACCGAGTTAAGGAAGTGTGGTTGACCGACTTAAGAGGTTTAGGCGACCTAAGGAAGAGTAGTAGGCGACCTAAGTATTCTGGGGTTAGGTCGTGGGGTAGAGTTAGGTCGGCAACGACCTAAGGAAACTGTTGTGAGCGACCTAAGTGTATGGGTGAGTTAAGTGTTAGGTCGGCAGTTCGAGTTAGCGACCTATGATAGTTAGGTCGGAGTTTACGACTTAGGTAGGGTAGCGACTTAAAATGTAGACGACTTAAGAAAACCAGCGACTTATAGAATGTGGCGACTTAGTATCTTGGAGCAACCTATAGGTTAGCGACCTAAGAAGGTTAGCGTGTTAGCGACCTAAGAGTTAGGCGACTTAAGGAGTTAGAACATAACCCAGTTAGGTCGCGTGAGTAGTTTTGTAGTATGGGTTGTTAGGTCGCAGGGTATAGCTTAAGTGTTAGGTCGCGTGATTTCTAAGTCGTAAGTCGCGCACTTGTTAGGTCGTAGGTCGCACGAGTTGTTAGGTCGTTGGGCTTTGGCTTAGTAGTTAGGTCGCAGTCCAGTTGTTTGCGACTTGTGTTAGGTCGCGAGATTGTTAAGTCACGTAAGTTTTAGGTCGCGTGCCAGCGTTGTTGAGTCATTAAGGCGTGCTAAGTCGTAAGTCGCTAAGTCGTGCATAGGCTAAGTCGTTAAGTCGAAGACTATTATGTCGTGTGCTATGTTAAGTCGGAGAGGCTTAGGTCGGAGAGGCTTAGGTCGGAGACGACCTATGGAGATAGCCGAGTTACGACTTAGAGAGATTTTCAGCTATAAATAGGAGGGGTTGTTCTCACTTTTTGGGATCCGGATTTCGAAGCGACGAAGTGCTGCCATTTTGAGAGCTCGACTTCTACACTTCTTCACTTCTTTTCTCCACTCTAATCTAGTGCTTACATCCATCCAAGTTGAAGATCAAGATTGAAGATTCAAGAGCTTAGATTGAAGATCTTCATCTTTTCAAGAGAGATTTCTTCGTTTGAAGCGGATTCGTGATAGATCAAGCTTGATCCTTTGCTGTCCAGATCTGAAGCGTGTTGATTTGGGGTTGTTTAGGTGATTTGGTGAGTGGTGATTATCTCTCACACGGATCCAAAGGAGTATATCGGATTGTTGGCTCGTTTTGGTGTTAAAATAGTGATTTCCATGCATTTTCTTCATCCCAAGTGTGGGTCCATATAGATCCATTGTTCATGATGATGTTACATCCATTTTATCATATGTTAACCTATGCAAGTTCATTCATCAAGTTTGTACTGATATTGTTCATGTTTTCATGCTTGTTAGACTTTCAACTCCTTAATTACGAAATTGCCATTATTGTTATAATTGTCCATTTTGCTTATATTTGAATGCTTGGTTACTTGGATTGATGTTTGACATGATTGGTTGCTGTGAATTAGATGATTGTTGATTGGTTTTAGACAAGGCGGTCGAAGATGATTCAAAAGCTAAGGGAAAGGCTCTTGAATTGGGAAAGCTGCTCGTGGCATATGTAGCGGGATGATGAAGCTCTTATGCATAGATTTGACGATGTGATGTTGAGATGAGGCTTTGCGAGGATGTAATGAAGCGAGGCATCATGTGATGAAGACTTGGTCTAATCCAGACGGGATCATTCCAAGCACGTTGGTAACTCGGTGATATGATTCGAGTTAGGGTAATGGATGCTTGAGAGGCGCTTGAGCTAGTATGGAAATAGTCGTCGAGGAGGATGACTAGGAGGTTTGGATAGCATCGTTATTGAAGGTTCTAGCATGCTCTAAACAAGAGTACGTTTGGGCAGATTCGATAGTCCCAACGGCCAACTGTTGATGGTCGAGTACTCTGGGCAGATTCGATAGTCCTAGGCACGGGCTGCGACGAAGTGCGGGAGTTATGTCTAGAACCGGGGTTTCCATTAGCCCTTGACGGACGGCTGAAAGAATGTGTCGGTCATTCAATTAACGGTGATATCGAAGCAATGATAACAGTGATAGCCAGAGTCATGGATGTTTGGTTGTATCGTCATTCGGACCCAAGAGCGGTATTTTCTGGGTGCTTATCTGATTTAGGCCTTGGTACTTGGAAAACATCGCCCTTGACTCGAATGATTATTACTTTACTTTAAATTGCATGCTCTGCTATGTTGCTTCTGCTTAGTGTGTGTCTGGGGGCTATCACTGTAGTAAGAGGTGGAGTGGGAGGGTTGTATTCCTATTCCTTTTCCTTTATGCTCTTTTGGTATGTTGTTAGTTAATTTACTGCTCACTAAGACTGTTGTCTGACTCAAGGCTTTATGTTTTTAATTCTTATTGCCTTGGGCTGTTCGTCCATTTTGGGACGGGAAGACTAGGTAGCAGGTGACAGGTGCTGTTCTCTTCTCACGATGCTGATATCGAAGACGAGCTAGAGGGTTGCATATTATCTTCTTATATGTACTGGATGTTCCGCTGTTTTGTATTCTCTGAGAGATATGTAGTGAGGCTTGATGTATTGACTATTTGGATGTTTGTATTCAACTATTATGGAGTTTTATATGATGGCATTTTGTTCTGTAAAGCTTCACTATACATATGTTCTATTGTATTTTGTCCATGCGCTGTGAGTAATACGATAGATTCTGTTGTTTTAATTTACCCTGACAATCGTCCATGGTCGCCTAGCACACTTTACAGCGCACTTTATCTAGATTCGGTGCAGGGGTCATGGGCGGTCGTCACAAAGTAATAGAATGGTATCGAAGAAATGCGTCCGATCAAAGGTGCTACCTCATTGGCTTGAGATCGCTTCTGTTTTAGCCACCTTATGCCAACTCATGGGAGTTGGGTCCACGTATATACCTCAATAGGAATCGTCGCCATCCTACTAAATTATGGAATCTCCACCGCGTACACGGTTGTCAAAGTGGTTTTCGGTATCGACAGAGAGTATGCCCATATCCGATTCCGGTCTCTTTAACAACCAAACATTATTATAACACCGCGGTCACCTCAAAATAGCTTATACTTCAAAACCAAAATATCATTTCATTTCAAAACCCAAATCAATACGATATCATTTCCATTTCAAATATATCCATTTTCAAAAATCATATCACTTCCCAAAGTTATAATGCTTTCGAAATCATAGTCTTTTTAAAAATCAAAACACTTTGGAAATCACAGCTTTGAAATCATAGCATTTTGGAAATCATAACACTTTGAAATTATAGCATTTTGGAAATCATAACACTTTCCTCTTAAATAGTTTAGATATTAAAATTAGTATATATAATAAAATAGTTTATAAATAAAATAGTTTATATAAATAGTTATAAGTTAAAATAGTTTATAAATAAAAATAGTTTATATAAATAGTTATAAGTTAAAATAGTTTATAATAAAATAATTTATATTAAAAATGATTTATATTAAAATAGTTTATATTAGAATAACTTATAAAGTAAAATATCAATAGTTTAAATATAATTTAAAATTACTTTATAAAATAAAATAGTTTCCACAAATTCATAAATCAATTCAAATCAACTCAAATTCCAAAATTCACATTTAATTCAATCTCAATTCATAAATTTCAATTCAATTTAATTTCTCAATAAATCATTTCAAATTATATCGATATCAAATATAGATTTGAACCACAAAATAAACCATTTAATTTCAATATATTTCAAAGTTTAAATATTCCACATTTCCAAAACTAAATTCGATAATTATCTATATATCAAATTCACTTTACTATTATTTAGTTTTGAAATATTTACTTAATCATTTCAATAACATCTAAATACAACTTCAATTTACAAATTTAAGTAAACAGAATATCCCATTTAAATTTATATAAATTTGAAATATTCACTTAAGTCACTTTTAATCAAATTCAAGTTATAAACATATCTTTACAATTTCAAATTTAATAAATTTCAACCCAAACTTATTTAAGTATGATTCTTAAATAAATATAGATATTCAAATCAATTTCAAATTATCTTTTCAACCTGAATCATTTCGAACTCTATATTTGAAGATATAAATTTAAATAAATACTTAAACATATTAAATATCAACTTTATTAAATCAACTTTAATAAATTTTTAAAATCAATATTTATTAAAACTATACAATTCTTTTCAAACCATAGAAATCATTTTTCAATATATATATATATATATATATATATATATATAGACCAACGGTGTCTGTATATAATTTTCTATCCTATGGTCAAGAGATACAGATATTTATCATTTCAATCCGCAATTTAAATATATACGGGTATATATCATTTCAACCCGAAATCCCAAGTTCAATTCAATGAAAATCGCTTGGGTTTATCATTTCAACCCATAACGATTTTCTCCTATTCTACAGATCGTTCGGGTATGTATCATTTCAACCCATAGTGAATTCTATACTAACAGGGAACTTGCAGAGTGATAACAAATATGATAATAATATAACAACATTAACAGGCATATATCATCAGTGATAAATAACAGATAATGGTGTCAAATGTCACAGGTGAACAAATAACATATATACAGAAATGTAAATAACTAACAGTAGCATATTTCAATTGTCATTTCAATTAAAATCAAATTTAATAAATATAAGAACATTAATCGTGAGTGATTTCTCACCTTTCGAGGCTAGAGAAATTCGACACAAAAAAGAACTACGAATCCAGAGCAAAGTGAGATGGGCACGAATTCGATGAAGAAACAGGCACGACGGACCAAAATCTGATAAAAATGGGAATCGATGAGAACAAATCAGAATCATTTGATACAAACTGAAAATATGTACTCTATTATTATATTATTTATTTATTCAATATTTCAATTCAAGACAAATATAAAAATAATATAACTTTCAAATCATTATTAAATCAAACTCATATATATATATATATACTTTAGTTTAAAGTCAATATACATTTCAACATTAAAATAACTGTATATGTACATATATACTTATAAAAAAAACAGTAGATATATATATATATATATATATATATAGGCAAACAACTACATGCATAGCCAACTTACATGCAAAACAGACCTGTATATCATATAAACAAACTATTTATACAACTTTATATATCTAACATATACATACCCAGATTATATATTTAACAGTGTATATAAGCTACTAAATCAAATATACATGCCAAACGCGTAAATATATATATATTAATATATATAAACTTATATAATAAGACTTGCATATATATATATATATATATATCCATACTACTATAATATATAAACAATATAAATGCAGACTTTAAAACAAGGCACAAGAATATGAATACAACTTATATACTATATGTAACAACCCGCATATTTTACGATGGTATATTTAAATGTTTTATTTAAATATAGCGTCGTTAGTCGGATTTAAGTCTGAAATGTCACTTTTTGCAAACGGTCGAATTAGGACTCGGGACCACTTCCATTGAGTCCAAAATGGTGTTTTTGATCTTTTTGAGTACAAGCATCGATATGTTTGGAGTGAGTTGAATTTTGCTATTTTCTAAGTGGGCTTTGGGTTTGGGTTTCAGCCCACCAACCCAACTTATCACTTTAACTCACTAACTCTTCATCCATTCACTCATTTCATTTTCCTAACACTCAAGCTCAACTGAAAATGGGGGAAGAGAATGTGAAATAGAAATCCCAAGCCCTAGTTTCCTTTTGCAAACTCAAATTCTTGCTCCAAAATCAAAGAGAAGCTTAGGTAAGCCTTCTTTTCACCTTCTCCATCTCAATCTCTCTCCAATTTCAGAAATTTCCTATAACCTAAATTAGGAAATACTTGTTTTGATCTTAGATTGGAGCTTGTAGAGTAGAAGTGAAGAGTGGTTGATCTTTCTTTGTGTTTGAGCTTCTCATCTTTGTTTTTGAGTTAAATAGGTGAGTTTTTGAACTCACATCTACTTCTCTAGATATCATTGATGTTAGGTATGAATTCCTAACACTTATTTATGTTCATTTTCTTTTGATTTGAATTGATTTGGTGAACATTTCAATTTTTGGTATTTTGAAGTCAAAAACTATAAAAATCCTAGCTTTGATGTATGAACATGCTTTTGGTGGTGTATCGAAGAGCCTATAGGGCAGGGTTGTCGATTGGCATAAACCCCTAACGCCCAATACTCGTCCGATCGCAAATTGTGAGAGTTTGCTCTTCATTTTGATAGGCTGGAAAAATAGTTCCAGTGCCAGTCAGTCGACTGGCCTCTGCAGTCAGTCGACTGGCTGCAGAAACCGAAAGTTTCTGGTTTCTGGATCAGTCGACTGGCCTCTGCAGTCAGTCGACTGACTGCAGAAACTGAAAGTTTCAGGTTTCTGGATCAGTCGACTGGCCTCTACAGTCAGTCGACTGACCTGCTTGTCTTAGCCCAATTTGTTTATTTGCTTTGGTTTTCCAATTTTGATCGATTCGTGTCGATCCAATTAGTTGTTATCGCATTTTTGACTTTGATGATTCCTTTTCAGATTTAGTACACGGGTTTTTATAAAGTGATCTTTTCAAATTATATTAAAAGCTTGTTTCTCCAACTTCTAATTTCTATTTAAAACACACACATAATTTTGCACTTCGAGCGAAGAGGGAGGAGAATTAAATGATTAAATAAAACACGTGCTATGAACACGTGGGTTTATCTTTCCAGTTAATTCCTAATCTATTCGTTTGACCATTTTGACCTTTGGGTCTGGTTTACCGATGATATGAGGTGAACTTTGTACTGCTTTGAGTGTGAAATTGACTAACAGTTAGTAAACCGTTTAGTGCGAACGTGTGGTATGGGACTCACGTTAACATTTTCCGGGTTCCTTTCTGAGAGTTGTGACACATTCCTCCAGTTAGTGTTGTCCAGTACTGGGCTTTCGGACCTTCGCCACTACAGTTTGTTGCCCTATAGTATCACTTTTGGAGTTGGTCCATCGTCACCGCTCGAGTGATATTGGGTTTGTTGCCTTCAGGTATGTTGCCGTCGGGCTTGTACCTTCGGGTTTATGCCTTCGGGTTTGTTGCCCTATAGTATCACTTTTGGAGTTGGTCCATCGTCACCGCTCGAGTGATACTGGGTTTGTTGCCTTCAGGTTTGTGGATCCTTGTTATACAGTACTAAGCTCGAGCATCTTTTGTTTCTTTGACAATTATATTTCCCTAGTGTATCGCCCTTCGGTGTAGGTCCTTTGAACCACACGATATATAGCAATTACCTTGTGGAAACTTGTGTTACCTTTATTGGTATTTGTTATTTGCCTTTTTGGCTTGTTTTGGGGTATTCATATCCTTTGTTTATTTGAGTTGCCGTTGATATAAGGCTTGTTATGATTCATCTCTTATTAGATGATTTGGTTATCTCTTTTGGAGATATTTGTGGTACTTTATGACCTTTTATGTTCATTATCATTTAGTTTATCTAACTGATTTGTTTAGCTAGACTGACTCGTGTATTTTATACTCGGGTCAGATCGAGATGTTTCAGGTTAGGTACATTGGACTTAGCCTATTTTGCTTCTGCATGGACTATTTTGCTAGTTCCTTTTTGTTATAGCTTTTTGTGTATTCCTTTTTGGCTGTAACTCTGATATGTATTCTTTTGACTCGCCTGTATATTGTGGTTTGCTTACCACTTGACATGTATCATTTTGTATACTCTGTAAGGTATCTGTATATGTGTAAATGCATGTGATGATCCACTGTTATGTGATGTGTATTACATTTGAGTTGTTATATTTTGTTCTGATAGATCCTTCAGCCACCTATGGTTTTGTATTAAGTATTTATTGGATATGTCGATCCACTTGAGAAAGAAAAAAAAGGTATGGCAATTGTTGGCGTATTCAATAGATAATTAAGACAAGGTTATAGATGGTCGCTCCTATCCAGCTCTATTCTCCGTATTAGCAGACGGTGTTACCTAGTAATACTCTTTGCTAATGTGGGACTCGGAGTGGGGCGTTACACTATATGTGTACAAAACGAATTTATACCATATGCAGACTAACATGTATACTTACTGTATAACAAAAAAATCAACTTATACTATATTCCTAATATAACAACAAAACATATTATATATAATAATAGACAACTTCTATAATCTAATATACTAACAAATTTTTGTTATAATCTATATAAACTGTCATAAATCTATATCTTCATTCGCTTTAAAATACATATAACATTATACTTATAACATAATGTATAGAAAACTGTACTGTAAACATTTATATTATAACAAAATATAAAACGAACTTGTTAAACAGATATTTATTTAAAACAATATAAACCTTCTTTATAAAATATATATCTACTTAACAGATCACATAACTCTATATAACTTATACACAGTTTTATATATAAACAATAGTTTTTATAAAAGAAACCAATATGTAAAATCTGTCACTTTATAACCATATAAATTAGACTAATAGATCATGTACTTATATAATACATACAAGTCACGGATGTAAATCGAAACAAATTTATATATATATAAACTTATAAACAACTGTTATATATATATAATATAAAATAGTGTAAATAACAAATATGCACCTTGTTTAATCATTAGCAGAGAAAGGGAGACACGTTGAAAGGTTGAAGCATGGAATGGTGGTGAGCAAGGGCTGCTCGGCCGTGGCCGGTAAAGGTGGAAGGCTCGGTCGATGGAAGAGGAGGGTGCGTGCTGTTGTGAGGCAGTGATGTGGCCGGAACTAGAGTGGGTTCGGCTACTCGGGTGTTGCAAATGGAGGGTGGAAACATATTGAGATGGTCGATGGTGGTGGGGTGGAGGAGCGGTGGGTGGAGATAGGTTGCCGATGTGTGGACGGCTGTGGGAATTGATCGGCCGAGGAAAAAAATGAAGGTGAAGAGAATAAATAAGCTACAGGGACAAAGTGTGAAAGGCTGTTGGCAATATAAATAAAATTTTACAAATGAAGGAACAGTTTATATATTTATTTCTCAAACATCAGAGGATTTTGAAAAAATGAAAAGTCTCGGAGCAAATATAATAGAAAATGGGATAGGAAATGTCATGAGTGAATTCTGGAAAAAAATTCAATGTAAGTGATGTTCAGCTGGCATTTGAAAGGACAAAGGATAAAAAATTTAAATACGGCTCCGATACGACAAACGGTTTGTCGTTTTCTACCGCATACCGAACACCGAATTACCGAAATGAATATATTACGGAGATCAGCACGACGGGACGATCAAAACGGTATACAGATATCAGTGGTACGATCATTTATCAAAAGTCGATAATCGGTACCGATAAATGCTGCTATTCCGTACGGAAAAATCCAAACGGAGCTAGAAACATCCAAAATTTGTGAAACGAAGTATGCAGTCTTATTCAGAGTGTTCTAAATAAATTTTTTCATGTTGACATATTTAGGTTTCGGAACACTTTTAAATTCAACTGTTATTAACTGATTTAAATTGGAATAAAATTAGACAAGAAAATAAACTTCCATATTTTCTGATGAAAATTCACCAGTTGCTATGTTAAAACAGACGCATTTCAAATATCAAATTTAAATTTCAAAATTTTAGTGTTTAAAATTTCACAAATTTCAATTAAATATATTAAATAAACAAATAAAAATTATTTAAAATTTACGGGTCGTTACACTCTCCCCCATTCAACTTTTCGTCCCTGAAAAGGAACGAGGTAGGAGAATAGAAATAACGAGAAAGAAAAACAGATTGAAACAAATAAAATAATTAATTTAAAACCATATAAATTCCAATCTAAATTAATTTATATTCAACAATTGATTTAATCCTTTTGATTTTCTTAAGTTAATTTCACTAACTATTCCTAACTTCGTACTTATTTATTCATTATCTTATTATTCAGTTTGTCTCAGTTATCAATTTCTATAGTCATAAGTCAAATTTAAACATTTATTATAATCATATTTAATTCAACAAATTTAATTTTTCCTTTATTCCAAATTATTGTTAAATTTATTCCACTTAATATATCTAACAACATATATTAAGTATTTACACTTATTATACTACCCTAATTTATTTATAAATTCCTCTAACATCATTTATACTGTATATTATTCAATTAACTTTTTATTCTATTTACCTCTATTAATCTTTTTATAATTAAAATTTAATTGTATAACATTTATTATAACCACTCAAATTTTATTTATAAAATCCTTTTATATTGTATATTATCTAATTACATATTCAACTTCTGAATAATTTAGGTAAGTTATATTGGAATGTAATTGAGTATTATACAAGTAAATTTTCCAATTCCACTATTTAAGTTTAAATATTTATTCAAAAATTTGACTTCAGTTTATAATTGAAATCATCTTTAAACCTAAAATTTAAGAGTTTAAATCTCCAATTTACTTCAAACAATTTAGAGATATATATATATATATTATATATATCAAATCAAATTAATTCCTAAAACAAAATGTAGCAAAGCTACTGAATGGTCTCTCCACTTCGAAACTCGAAAATGAATGTCGATGATGCGGCCGCCATCACCGAAATTATTTTCCAGCGACAAAAGAGGAGAGTACAGGTTTTAAACTTTAAAATTCTTTGAAAACCATTTCTATTCGAAATACTATAAATAATATACACTTACAACTTTAAAAACAAAGTTTGAAATCACCAGAAATTAAATTCTCAAATTCCCGATTTAAATTCATTTCAATGCCAAATAAATTTATAAACCACTATTTTATAAATTCATTTATAGAACAATAAATGATAATCAAATATTATCATTTCAAACAACCAATTTAATTAACTTATTAAATTCCAGAAAATTTTACTTATATATATAATATAATCATATAAATTTTATTTACCAAATTTGTAAACAATATTGTGTCAGTTTGCTTTGTTCAAGTGTTTTGGAAATTCTACCGATAGCGTTGATCAGACGAATCGATCGAAAACCCAAATCAACATCAACAACTCAAACAACACACTATAAAACATTTTAATTTTAATAACAATTACAAATACACTTCCTCACTCGATAATTCCAGAATTGGATTCCAAAACAAGGATAGAGATCCAAATATAGAGGGATCTTAACCAAAAGAATTCAACTAGAAGATATGCTCGATATGGAGATAAATAGATTGCAAAGAGAGAAAAGAATGGATAGACTTATATAAATCGCGGACACCCTTAACCGGGTCAACCGTGATTTCTAGAATAAGATCGATGTAGAATTTTGAGGCAAATCGACATTCGATCGCCAGAGATAGAATTTGGGCATAGCAAAAGATAGTAGCATCGTAAACCGGGGATATAGAAATCTTCGGTTAATCAATGCGTATTGTAAAGGAGTTTCAACCCTTTACAAATCATTCAGAGATTGGCAAGACCGCCGATTTATTATAGAGATCATTCGAAGTGGAGTTATGGGATACTCCTGAATCAAAAGACACGAATAAGGGAGACACGAATGGACTTTGGAACCGAAGGGAGCGTTCCAAAATTCAAAGAAACTGAGTCAAAGAAGAAGGAATCCAAGCTCGAACGAAAGTGATTCTGTAATTGAATTTTACTTTATATGCTGAGTTTTTCCTAAAACCTGGCTTTGATACCAACTGTAACGACCTGAAATTTTCAGCCATTCGCATCCATACATGTCGGATTTGAAATGCTCAAAATATCAGATTGTTAATTTAAATTTGGCAAAACTCAGCATATACAGTAAATAAATAATCACAGAACCACAGACACAGAGTAATATAAAAATAATGCAGCGGAAACAAAAGAATAGTAGTTCATGAAGCTACTATATATATAACAGAGTTAAACAAGATACAATAGAAGTCACAAATACATAGATGTCTCAATACAATAGTCGAATACAAGATCTGAATACATCACATGAATCAACTGAATACTGAAAGTAGAATCGATAGATAGCTGGATCTCCAAGCGAAGCTCCAACTCCAAAGGTGAGTCTCAAAGCCTGTATCACTCAGTCTGACCCGAGCGTAAAGCAAAACACAAAATACTCGAGTCAGGATTAACATTGTTATATAAATAAATCCAACTCAAGTGAAATATCAACTGAAATACAAGTAACTCAAAGGATGTTTGGGATAACCATCCTCTAAGGATCCGTTAAACTATCTACTATGTAGTAATATACACTATTATAATAATGTCTAATAATAAAATAAACTTACTTTTAAATAGTGTTAAGGAGTGACCCAATATTCCCCTTAACACGTAATAGTCCCAGTAGTCCATCCAGTATCAGCATACCTCCAGATCGGGAAGCTACCCTAAATACTCCATGGGCTACGGGAGAAAACCAAACTCGTAGTAAAGCTCACTATGGTAGGTGACACGGCACACAAGGCAATGCCATGGTAGATATACCAATTACGCACACGGGCTGGTGAAAACGCGTAGCAGCCACTACCGCCCACCTCGGAACACACTCCCAATCAAAATCGAAGGGTGGCCACCAAATCAATCACAAAGTAATAGAATGGTATCGAAGAAATGCGTCCGATCAGAGGTGCTACCTCATTGGCCCGAGATCGCTCCTGTTTTAGCCACCTTATGCCAACTCACGGGAGAGGGGTCCACGTATATACCTCAATAGGAATTGTCGCCACCATCCTACTTCATTCTGGAATCTCCACCGCGTACACGGTTGTCAAAGTGGTTTTCGGTATCGACAGAGAGTATGCCCATATCCGTTCCCGATCTCTTTAACAACCAAACATTATTATAACACCGTGGTCACTTTAAAATAGTTTATACTTCAAAAACAAAATATCATTTCATTTCAAAACCCAAATCAATACGATATCATTTCCATTTCAAATATATCCATTTTCAAAAATCATATCACTTCCCAAAGTTATAATGCTTTCGAAATCATAGTCTTTTTAAAAATCAAAACACTTTGGAAATCACAGCTTTGAAATCATAGCATTTTGGAAATCATAACACTTTGAAATTATAGCATTTTGGAAATCATAACACTTTCCTCTTAAACAGTTTAGATATTAAAATTAGTATATATAATAAAATAGTTTATAAATAAAATAGTTTATATAAATAGTTATAAGTTAAAATAGTTTATAAATAAAAATAGTTTATATAAATAGTTATAAGTTAAAATAGTTTATAATAAAATAATTTATATTAAAAATGATTTATATTAAAATAGTTTATATTAGAATAATTTATAAAGTAAAATATCAATAGTTTTAAATATAATTTAAAATTACTTGATAAAATAAAATAGTTTCCACAAATTCATAAATCAATTCAAATAAACTCAAATTCCAAAATTCACATTTAATTCAATCTCAATTCGTAAATTTCAACTCAATTTCTCAATAAATCATTTCAAATTATATCGATATCAAATATAGATTTGAACCACAAAATAAACCATTTAATTTCAATATATTTCAAAGTTTAAATATTCCACATTTCCAAAACTAAATTCGATAATTATCTATATATCAAATTCACTTTACTATTATTTAGTTTTGAAATATTTACTTAATCATTTCTATAACATCTAAATACAACTTCAATTTACAAATTTAAGTAAACAGATTATCCTATTTAAATTTATATAAATTTGAAATATTCACTTAAGTCACTTTTAATCAAATTCAAGTTATAAACATATCTTTACAATTTCAAATTTAATAAATTTCAACCCAAAATTATTTAAGTATGATTCTTAAATAAATATAGATTTTCAAATCAATTTCAAATTATCTTTTCAACCCGAATCATTTCGAACTCTATATTTGAAAATATAAATTTAAATAAATACTTAAACATATTATATATCAACTTTATTAAATCAACTTTAATAAAATTTTAAAATCAATATTTATTAAAACTATACAATTCTTTTCAAAACCATAGAAATCATTTTTCAAAATATATATATATATATATATATATATATAGACCAACGGTGTCTGTATATAATTTTCTATCCTATTGTCAAGTGATACGGATATTTATCATTTCAATCCGCAATTTAAATATATACGGGTATATATCATTTCAACCTGAAATCCCAAGTTCAATTCAATGAAAATCGCTTGGGTTTATCATTTCAACCCATAATGATTTTCTCCTATTCTACAGATCGTTCGAGTATGTATCATTTCAACCCATAGTGAATTCTATACTAACAGGGAACTTGCAGAGTGATAACATATATGATATAATATAACAATAGTAAAAGGCATATATCATCAGTGATAAATAACAGATAATGGTGTCAAATGTCACAGGTGAACAGATAGCATATATATAGAAATGTAAATAACTAATAGCAACATATTTCAATTGTCATTTCAATTGAAATCAAATTTAATAAATATAAGAACGTTAATCGTGAGTGATCGCTCACCTTTCGAGGCTAGAGAAATTCGACACAAAAATGAACTACGAATCCAGAGCAAAGTGAGATGGGCACGAATTCGATGAAGAAACAGGCATGACCGACCAAAAGCTGATAAAAATGGGAATCAATGAGAACAAATCAGAATCATTTGATACAAACTGAAAATATGTACTCTATTATTATATTATTTATTTATTCAATATTTCAATTCAAGACAAATATAAAAATAATATAACTTTCAAATCATTATTAAATCTCATATATATATATATACTTTAGTTTAAAGTCAATATACATTTCAACATTAAAATAACTGTATATGTACTTATGTACTTATAAAAAAAACAGTAGATATATATATATATATATATATCGAAACAAGTAGTATGCAAACAAGCAGAGAACAAATGGATTATTTAAAAACTTATGTATAATATATATATAGGCAAACAACTACATGCATAGCCAACTTACATGCGAAACAGACCTGTATATCATATAAACAAACAATTTATACAACTTTATATATCTAACATATACATATCCCAGATTATATATTTAACAGTGTATATAAGCTACTAAATCAAATATACATGCTAGACACGTACATATATATTAGTATATATAAACATATATAATAAGACTTATATATATATATATATCCATACTACTGTAATATATAAACAATATAAATGCAGACTTTAAAACAGGGCACAAGAATATGAATACAACTTATATACTATATGTGTACAAAACGAATTTATACCAAATGCAGACTAACATGTATACTTACTGTATAACAAAAAAATCAACTTATACTATATTCCTAATATAACAACAAAACATATTATATATAATAACAGACAACTTTTATAATCTAATATACTAACAATTTTTTGTTATAATCTATATAAACTGTCATAAATCTATATCTTCATTCGATTTAAAATACATATAACATTATACATATAACATAATGTATAGAAAACTGTACTGTAAACATTTATATTATAACAAAATATAAAACGAACTTGTTAAATAGATATTTATTTAAAACACTATAAACCTTCTTTATAAAATATATATCTACATAACAGATCACATAACTCTATATAACTTATACATAGTTTTATATATAAACAACAGTTTTTATAAAAGAAACCAATATGTAAAATCTGTCACTTTATAACCATATAAATTAGACTAATAGATCATGTACTTATATAATACATACATGTCACGGATGTAAATCGAAACAAATTTTTATATATATAAAACTTAAACTTATAAACAACTGTTATATATATAATATAAAATAGTGTAAATAACAAATATGCACCTTGTTTAATCATTAGCAGAGAAAGGGAGACACGCTAAAAGGTTGAAGCATGGAATGGTGGTGAGCAAGGGCTGCCGGTTGTGGCCGCTAAAGGTGGAAGGCTCGGCCGATGGAAGAGGAGGGTGCGTGCTGTTGTGAGGCAGTGACGTGGCCAGAACTAGAGTGGGTTCGGCTACTCGGGTGTTACAAATGGAGGGTGGAAACAGATTGAGATGGTTGATGGTGGTGGGGCGGAGGAGCGATGGGCAGAGATGGGTTGCCGATGTGTGGACGGCTGTGGGAATTGATCGGCCGAGGAAAGAAATGAAGGTGAAGAGAATAGATAAGCTACAGGGACAAAGTGTGAAAGGCTGTTGGAAATATAAATAAACTTTTACAAATGAAGGAACAGTTTATATATTTATTTCTCAAACGTCAGAGGATTCTGAAAACATGAAAAGACTCAGAGCAAATATAATAGACAATGGGATAGGAAATGTCATGAGTGAATTTTGGAATTTTTTTAATGTAAGTGATGTTCAACTGGCATTTGAAAGGACAAAGGACAAAATTTTTAAATATGGCTCCGATACGACAAACGGTTTGTCGTTTTCTACCACGTACCGAACACCGAATTACCGAAATGAATATATTACGGAGATCAGCACGACGGGATGATCAAAACGGTATATAGATATCAGTGGTACGATCATTTTATCAAAAGTCGATAATCGGTACCGATAAACGCTGCTATTCCGTATAGAAAAATCCAAACGGAGCTAGAAACATCCAAAATTTGCGAAACGAATTATGCAGTCTTATTCAGAGTGTTCTAAATAAATTTTCTCATGTTGACATATTTAGGTTTTGGAACACTTTTAAATTCAACTGTTATTAACTGATTTAAATTGGAATAAAATTACACAAGAAAATAAACTTCCATATTTTCTGATGAAAATTCACCAGTTGCTATGTTAAAACAGACGCATTTCAAATATCAAATTTAAATTTCAAAATTTTATTGTTTAAAATTTCACAAATTTCAATTAAATATATTAAATAAACAAATAAAAATTATTTAAAATTCACGGGTCGTTACAAAAATATTAATATAACTTTTAAATGAATATTTTAAATACAATATATATACTTATCCAATTAAATTCTATTAAATTAAATTTTATTATATTATATATTATTAAATTAAACTTGATTTTATTAAATCTATTTTATTTTATATTAAACTATAGTTTATATATTTAAGAAAATTAAAATTATAAGTACTTAAAATTTACATTTTTCAAATTTTAGCTTATAATTTAAAATTTTCAAACATATAATTTTAAAATCTAAATTTTACACACATATATTAAAATAAAAACCTTTATATTATATTTTAAAAATTAATATTTAATAAAACCCATCTATTTCCTTTCAAAACTTTGAAAATCATTTTTCAAAATAGACCCACGGTGTCCATATATATTTTTCTATCCTATGGTCAAGTGATACAAATATTTATCATTTCAATCCGCAATAATTTACAGGTAAATATATCATTTCAACCTATAATCCCAAAATTTAAAATCAATAAAATAGCATAGGTTTATCATTTCAACCCACAACGATTTTCCCTAATCTATAAGATCGTTCGGGTATGTATCATTTCAACCCATAGGGAATTCCTAAACTAACATGGAACTTGTAGAGTGAGAATAATAAAATAATAGCATAAAATGATATAGCATATCAATGGAAAATCTGATCATAATTAACTATTTAAATAAAATATATATTCAACAGATCATGGTGTCAAATGTCATAGGTTCACAATTTAAATATTAACATATCATATGTAACAATTTAATTTCTAACTAATTCTAATTTAACAACATATTTAAATCGTCATTTCATGTGAAATAAATTTACTAAGCATATGAATGTTAATCGTGAGTGGTCGCTCACCTTTCGAGGCTAGAGAAAATAGACAACACAACATGCTATGATTTTGAATCACAAACTCGACAATCGACCAATCCAAACGACAATTTCCAAAGCAAAGCAAGGTGAACATGAATTTGACGAACAAAGCAAAGCTGATAACTTTGAATTGATGAAATACAAATCAAAACTAGCTTGATAACATGAGTTGATAGAAATAAAATATACATATGATATAATATATATACCTTTCCGCCCTTATTTTTATAACAAAGCAAAGCAACCTAGGGGTTTTCGACCAGTGGTATAACTGCTGGGTGTGGTGGCGGTCGGTAGGGGTTCGGCAGCTGATCTGGTTCATGGTGTGCTGGTTCGTCCTCAGGCAGAGAGGGGAATAAGGCAGAGAAGGAGGTGAGGCGTGGAGTGGCTGTTGCAGTCGGGTTGTGTATTGGGTTAGTCATGGGCTGGAGACAAGGTGGAAGGCAGGTGGCAAATCTCGGCTGGGTTGCAGTGAGGCGGAGGAGCTGTGTTCGGCCGTTGTGGTGGATGGATTCGGAGGGGAGGATTGTGGCAAGCGGGTGAAGGTCGAAGAGAGGTGGATGCAGAACTTGGTCAGGGGGAAGATGGAGAGGTGTGTAGGCTGGAGGCGGTCAGGCTCAGGAGGGGTGTGGCTGCGATGCGATAGGGTTTGGCTGCGAGTTGAAGAGGCGATGTGGCTGCTCGAAAAGGAACGGAACTGATGGGTGTTCGGTGGAGGGGAGAGGTGAAGCAGGTTGATGCGGAGGGAGGTGGGGTATGGAGCGGGCTGAAGTGGAGCAGGGAACGGCAGTATAAACGAGCAAGAGTAGGGTTTCAATTATAAATATAATAAGCTTTATATTATAATTTCTCAAAAGCAAGAACAAAACTGTAAGGGAGAAAGGAGAGGAAGAATGAAATCAACGAACCAGAAAAGATAAATATTGCAATAGGGAATAAAGAAAGTCAAAGGTTGGATTCTGAAAATAATAAAGCAATTGGCTGTTTGTTTCAACCGGTAGATAGATGAAAGGGCACATGGAATCCCAAAAGGCTCAAAATGGGTACCGATACGGCTAACCGTTTTGCAGATTTCACCTTGCACCGGATGCCAAAACACACAAATGAATATACTACAGAGATCAGTACGAAGAGACGAACAGAGTGGTACACAGATATGAGCGACACAACCCTCCTATCAAAACTCCATTTTTCGCTGCCAAAAATGCTGCTAAATAGCCGAAAATAAGATAAATGGGGCTAGAGCAGTCTAAATTGGCGAAATGAATTATGACGTCTCACTCAGAAAATAATCTACATTTTTCTTATATAAAAATATTCAGGTTTCAAAAATATTTTATTTTCATCAAATTTAATTCATCAAATTTAATTGATTTAAAATTTTAAATTGAAATTTCACAACTGAACAAACTTACATATTTTCTGATGAAAATCTGACACTTGCTACGTTTAAATAGACATATTCCAAATATCAAATTTTCATTACAAAATTTAATTGTTTATTTTTAAGAAAAATTTAGTTAATTACATTATTTAAATCATTAAAATTCTCAGGTAATTACACTCTCCCCCACTCAAAACTTTTCCTTCCTGAAAAGGAACGAGATAGGAGAATAGAAGCAACAGAAAGGAAGGATAGATTTGAAATACATAGTACTAGATACAACAATTAAATTAAAACCATATAAATTTAATTTTTGAGTATTAACATTATACATCCCATTACTTATTAACATCTGTTTATTATTATCATTCTAATTAACTCACTTTCAATTAATTTAATCCAATTTATTTTCATTCACCTTATTTACTTCTTAATTGATTAACATTTACTTATTGTTATTCATCTCGTTAATCATTCAATTACATGTTCTCATTACATTCAAACTTTTTCCAGGCAAGTTTTATTAATGTTTCCAAATGTAATTGAGCACTATTCAAATTTACCTTTTATTTACAACATTTCTATTAAGCAAAATTTAGTTTGAACATTTTAAGTTTTCTCCTGTATAACCTTCAATTACATATTCACATTACATTTTAACTTTTTGAATATTTCAGGTAAGTTATATATGTTTTAGAATGCCATGAGTATTATACAAATAAATTTTATCCTAGTTTAACTGTTTCAAGTTGTTTCAATTTCATTTCTTATTTTAGACTGTAACGACCCATCAAATTTTAATAATTTTTAATTGGTTTTATGTCGTATTAAATTGGATTTTTGAGAAATTTTTAATGATAATATTTTGAAATAAAGTTTTATTATTTGGATTACGCACAATTAAATATATCAAAAGGTAAATTTTCAATTAATTTTATGAATGTTTATTTATTATGTAATTCTATTAAATTCAAATTATATAAACTTTATATTCGTTGCACGTTACATTCATTTATTTGACCGGTCCTTTCCGTTGTTATTTCCAGAATTTCGTGCGTTACTAACCAATGCTCCATATTTATTTGCCTTAATGGTTCAACTAAATTTAAGGATAACCGTTGCTTTTACATTTTGTTTATATCACCTTTCTCCTATTTTAGCCGGTTGCATTTGATATTTCCTTGATTTAAGTTCTCTAACTTTTAAATTTCCCACTGTTGCTCTTATCTTCCGATTCAACAGGTTGCGGTCCAACTTTAATTTGGCATCCCCATTAATTCATACGTTACTTTGGGTAACATTTATATGAAGGCTACTTCTTCCTCTGCATAGATTTTTCCCACAGCAAACCTCCTTTCCATTTTATTTCTTCCTTTCTTTCTTTCTTCTAAACATTTCTCTGTCCATTCCTTTTATCCATTTTAATATCCTTGCCTTTCCAAACTCATTATGTGCTGTCCAAACAAACAAAAATTTATTGCTTTAAATGTATAGCTAAATCAACTCTTGACCGTTACAATTACTTTTATTTTATATTCATTTCAATTCTTTTTGCTTAAATAACGTTTTGATGAATCAATGGGCAGCGTTACGTTCTTTTGAATTTTATTCGCATCTTCAGTGTACGTCTTTGATTCATTTATTTATTGCGTGCATTCATTTTCATTTGTGAGCTGTCCTCTTCCTTCCCCTTTTATAATAGCCTCCCTTCTCTACTGCCATTCATTTTTATTTGTGAGATTTACGTTCCTCTCTCCAGATCTTCTCCTCTCATTCATCCAGAGAAAGCAAATAAAAGAAAGTCCTGTAGCCTACAAATCTTCCTCCTTCCCTTCTCTAATTCCTCTGGATCCAATACCTTTTCCCCTCTCCTCCAAGCAGAGACCCGCCTCATGTTCCCAGCTCCACTTCTCCTCACGCCCATCCTCCACCACGAAACTCACGCAACTCCATCAAGCCGGTGCAACTCCCGCCTCTCTCCCTGAACCACAGCCTCCCGTACCTCCACATCACCCACTCCTCCGCCGAAAATCTCGCCCGCCTTGACCTTCACAAACGCTGACACGGCCTCAGCCACCCACTTCGACTTCCCTCCACGTGGCCACACAACCCAGATCCACCACCACTCTCCTCCGCCTCCTCCCATTGAACACCCGCCTTCCCCTGACCCGCCGTAGCTCCGGCAACCTCCTCATCTTCTTCCAATTTAGCTTGTATGTATGTATATATAGGTTAGCTACAAAATTTACTCATATATATTGAAATTTGACACTCTGTTAATATGTGACTCTATATTAGTATACGTGTCTTATATTTTTTTTTTACAGTTAGCATGTAATGGTTTTAAATGTGTCTTATGTTATATATTTATCTAATAGGATCTGGTTATATAAATAGATATACATTTATTTGTATTTGCTATATATGGGATATGCATGCTGCCGTGAGTTGTGTTCCCAGATATTATATTTCCAGTCGCTATGTATTAGTTTGTATTAAATTGTTAATATAATATGGTTGCAGGTGAAGGTTATATGTACCAGAGTATTTAAAGTATATAGGACAGTGCAGTATGATATGATTATAAATATAGTAGTAAAATATATAGATGTATGAGATAGTGGTTCCATTTTATTTTATATGTCATTTACGTATCCTATAATGGTTGGATTGCATGCATATATAAGTTTAGAAAGTGTATGTAAGTTGTATAATTTTTTTTAACCACTCTAGAATGATTTTTACATATATTAGTTTAAATATGTATTAGACGATAGTATTGGTCTATATTAGTATTATATAATCTGGTAAAGAGTTGGATTGTTTATAATAAGTGTTGTTTAATGATTTTATATATAACTATTGGTTGGTTTATTTGTGTAAGTGATATGTATATATCTACATAAGAATTTATTCCAAAATATAGTACGTATACATAATTGATTTTAGTATATGTGATGTTAATTTAAAAAAAACAATGCTTTTATTTACATATGTATTTATTTTATTTTTATATTTACCTTAAACTTAAAATATTGATTTCAAGATATTATATATATGTGTGTTTATCTAAAATTTTATATGGTATATATGTTTTATTTTTCCTGTGTCTTTTAATTTGAAACAATGTATTTTGAAATAAATATATCCTTAAATTTAATATGTGTTGGATATAGGATGTATAGAGTTATATAAGTTCTCTTATATCAATTATCTTCATCGAACCCGTTCTGATTTGATTTCGTCGATTTTTATTTATCAGCCTTGTTCGTCCAATTCACGTTCAATCTTGCTTTGCTTTGGAATTCGTGCTTGGATTCATAACTCATTTCATTGTCTTTTCTTCTCTAGCCTCGAAAGGTGAGCAATCACTCACGATTAACGTTCTTATATTGATTAAATTTGATTTCAATTGAAACAACAATTGAAATATGCGGCTGTAGTTATTTAAATTGTTATATATGCTATTATCTATAACTGTTCACCTGTGACATCTGACACCAGTATCTAGTATTATATGCCTGTTATTACTATTATTTGTATCTGTTCACCTGTGACATCTGACACCCGTATCTGTTATTTATACTGATGATATATGCCTGTTGTTATATTTTTTTAGTATCTGTTATCACTCTGCAAGTTCCCTGTTAGTATAGAATTCACTATGGGTTGAAATGATACATACCCGAACGGACTTTAGAATAGGAGAATTTCATTATGGGTTGAAATGATAAACCCAAGCGATTTTCATTTGAATTGAAATTGGGATTACGGGTCGAAATGATATCTGTAACGACCCGTATTTTTACGAATCGAAACATCGAAGAAAAATTTCGTCGAAAAAGTTTTTACGAAGATTGGCGAAATTTCTAAGTCCTAAGTCGTCCACGACTTAGTGTAAGTCGTAAGTCGTACACGACTTAGGGGATATGGTTTAGGACGACCTATAGAACCTGACCGAGTTAGACAGTTCGAGTTAGCGACCTATGATAGTTAGGTCGGAGTATACGACTTAGGTAGGGTAGCGACTTAAGGAAGTTGGTGGCCTAAGAGTTTTGGTGTGTTCTGTGTGTTAGGTCATGTATTTGCTAAGTCGTATATGAGTTAGCGACTTATAAGGAGTAGGCGACTTATAGCAGTTAAGTCGTGGAAGAGTTAAGGAAAATAAGTCGCTAGGAGATAGGTTGCGAATTGTTAAGTCGTAGCATTGTTAGGTCGCGAAGAAGTACTGTGTTAGGTCGCTGGGTCGTTGAGGCGCGTGAGTGTTAAGTCGGCTGACCGAGTTAACGACTTAGGAGTTTGGAGATAGGATGTGAGCGACCTAAGTCTAGCAGTTAAGTTGTAACTCAGTTGAGTCGTGGCCGAGTTAAGGAGATGAGTGATGAGTCGTTAAGGGTTAGGTCGGCTACTGTGTTATGTCGGCGAGAGATAGGTCGTAAGTCGAATACCCAGTTAGGTTGTAACCGACCTAGGGGTTAGCCGCTTAGTTATAAGTCGTGGAGACTTGGGTTGTTGAGTCGGAGAGAGACTTAAGTCGCAGGATCACTAAGTCGTAGTCTGCTAAGTCGTTAGGTCGTGAGTGCTAAGTCGTAAGTCGGAGGTAGTTAAGTCGGCAACGACTTATAGGGGGCGGACGACTTAGTGAATTTTCAGCTATAAATAGGAAGGGTTTTTCTCACTTTTTGGGATCCGGATTTTGAAGCGACGAAGTGCTGCCATTTTGAGAGCTCGACTTCTACACTTCTTCACTTCTTTTCTCCACTCCTAGTGCTTCCTTTCATCCAAATCGAAGATCAAGATCGAAGATCCAAGAGCTCAAGTTGAAGATCTTCATCCTTTGAAGTGAGATTTCATCGTTTGAAGCGGATTGGTGATAGATCGAGATTGATCCTTCGCTGTCCAGATCTGAAGCGCGTTGATTTGGGTTGTTTAGGTGATTTGGTGAGTGGTGATTATCTCTCACACGGATCCAAAGGAGTATATCGGATTGTTGGCTCGATTTGGTGTTAAAATAGTGATTTCCATGCATTTTCTTCATCCTAAGTGTAGATCCATATAGATCCATTGTTCATGATGATTTGACAACCATTTTTACTAAGTATTAACCTATGCAAGTTCATTCATCAAGATTGTAGAGATAATTCTCATGATTTCATGCTTGTTAGACTTTCAACACTTTATTTACGAAATTGCCATTATTGTGATAATTGTCTATTTAGATCTTATTTGAATGCTTGATTGTTTGGGTTAATGTTTGACTTGGTTGATTGCTATGAATTAGATGATTGATGATTTGCTTTAGACCGAAGATGATTTAAAAGCTAAGGGAAAGGCTCTTGAATTGGAAAAGCTACTCGTGGCATATGTAGCGGGATGATGAAGCTCTTATGCATAGATTCGATGATGATGATGTTGAGATGAGACTTTGTGAGGATGTGATGAAGCGAAGTATGATATGAGATAGTCTTGGTCTAATCCAGACGGGATCATTCCAAGCACGTTGGTAACTCGGTGATATGATTCGAGTTAAGGGTAATGGATGCTTGAGAGGCGCTTGAGCTAGTATGGAAATAGTCGTCGAGGAGGATGACTAGGAGGCTTGGATAGCATCGTTGTTGAAGGTTCTAGCATGCTCTAAGCAAGAGTACGTTTGGGCAGATTCGATAGTCCCAACGACTAACTGTTGATGGTCGAGTACTCTGGGCAGATTCGATAGTCCTAGGCACGGGCTGCGACGACGTGCGGGAGTTATGTCTAGAACCGGGGTTTCCATTAGCCCTTGACGGACGGCTGAAAGAATGTGCCGGTCATTCAATTAACGGTGAAATCGAAGCAATGATAACAGTGATAGCCAGAGTCATGGATGTTTGGTTGTATCGTCATTCGGTCTCAAGAGCAGTGTTTTCTGGGTGCTTATCTGATCTTGGTTTAGGCCTTGGGGGTTCGTGCTTGGAAAACATCGCCCTTGACTCGAGTGATAATTTCTTTACTTTACATTGTATACTCTGTTATGTTTGCTTCTGCTTAGTGTGTGTCTGGGGGCTATCACTGTAGAAAGAGGTTGGAGTGGGAGGGTTGTATTCCTATTCCTTTTTCCTTTATGCTCTTTTGGTATGTTGTTAGTTAATTTATTGCTCACTAAGACTGTTGTCTGACTCAAGGCTTTATGTTTTAATTCTTATTGCCTTGGGCTGTTCGTCCATTTTGGGACGGGCAGACTAGGTAGCAGGTGACAGGTGCTGTTCTAGCGTTTCACGGTGCTGATATCGAAGACGAGTTGGAGTATTGCATATTGTTTCTTTCTTACTATATGTACTGGATGTTCCGCTGCTTTGTATTCTCTGAGTGATTTGTAGTGAGGCTGGATGTATTGACTATTTGGATGCTTGTATTCAACTATTATGGAGTTTTATATGATGGCATTTTATTCTGTAAAGCTTCACTATACATATGTCCTATTGTATTTTGTCCATGCGCTGTGAGTAATACGATAGATTATGTTGTTTTAATTTACCTTGACAATCGTCCATGGTCGCCTGGCACACTTTACAGCGCATTTTCTCTTGATTCAGTGCAGGGGTCATGGGCGGTCGTCACATTTGGTATCAGAGCATTGGTTAATCGATTTTACCCAACGCTCGCTGACGTAACTACGTATGAGAGACGTAATTGTAATTTGATGGATGATTACTATATATAATATAGTAGCTTAGAAGTAAGATAGTCCTTTATGCAGTTGTTTCTCTAGATGTTCTGATCATTCTTTTTTTTTTAGATATTGAGAATGAGTCGAAGAGGGAGACCAGCTGCTAGGGAAGGCCGTGCTACTGAGGGGACTGCTGATTATGCTGCTATGTTCGAAGCTATGATGACTTCGATCATGAGAAGGATACCAGTTCCAGGGCAGCAGTAGATGTTGGAGTTCAAGTCCAAACTCCGAAACCAGTGGATTTTGCTAAGTTGTGCAAGGACTATACTGCTCTTGGAGGAAAGGTTTTCTTGGGAACAGAATCAACTATTGAGGTCCAGAGGTGGATAGATGCTTGTAGAAGGATTTTTGGTGATTTGGGAATTGAGGATGCGACTAAGAGGAAGTTGTCATCAAGACAGATTCAAGGGAGAGCTTTTGATTGGTGGAACTCTATTACCATCAATACTCCGGAAGAAGAGATTACTTGGGAGCAATTCCAAGTCAGATTTGAAGCTAAGTTCATTTCTACAGCTCAGAAGTCTGTTCTGTTCAAGAAGTTTGTAGAGCTCAAGCAAGGAGGAAGACCAGTTCTTGAGTATGTTTCTGAGTTTGAAGCGTTGTTCAAGTATGCCCGGTCATATATTGGGTCTGCATATCAGAAGAATGAGAAGTTTGTGACAGGCTTGGACAATTATCTTGGGAGACAGTTGGTGGATCATTTGGACGATTCATTTGAGAAGCTTGTGGAGAAAGCTCTCAGGCATGAGAGTCTGTTTCCTAAGGAAGGACCTGTTGTTGCTGTTACCAGGGGAGAGTCTAAACCACATCAGGGTGGAAACCAGAAGAGGAAGCAACAGCAACAGAAGGGTAAGGATGGCCAGAAGAAGCCGAAAGGCGAAGTGACCTGCTACAACTGTCAGCAGAAGGGCCATTTCTCTAAGGATTGCAAGAATCCGAAGGCGCCGGCGAAGTGCCACAACTGTGACAAGCCGGGGCATTTCAGGAAGAATTGTCCAGAACCAAGGAGGGACAAGCAGATTGTGCAAGCTTATGCTTTGGGAGCTGTTCCGTCGTCTTCGAAAGCTCCTACTGCTGAAGAGAAAGGAAAGAGTGTGGTTGTTCAAGGTACTCTTTTCCTATGTGGTGTTCCAGTTAGAGTTCTGTTTGATACTGGAGCGTCGCATTCGTTTGTTTGTAATGAACTCGTAGGCCGGTTAGGTTTGGAACCGGGTATCGTTGATAGGCCATTGGTTGTGACTAATCCAGTTGGGGGTTCGTCTTGTTTGTGTATGTTATGCCGTGGTCTGATTGTGTCGAGTCATGGTTGCTCTTTTGTTTGTGATTGTTTTGTTCTGAACTTTTCGGGGTTCGGAATTATTTTGGGTATGGACTGGCTTAGGAAGTATGCGGCGAAGGTTGATTGCGAGAGGTTGGAGGTGACAGTCGAGAATGTGGAGGGGCGAAAGGTTGTGATACGATGTAAGCATGAAGAAGGCGTCTTCATGAGCTTCATGTATTCGCTGGTTGGTCCACGGGATGGACTGTCATTAGTGCCAATCGTGAATGGATTCGAGGATGTCTTTGACGAAGTCAAAGGGTTGCCGTTGCATAGAGAGATCGAGTTTCATATAGATCTAGTTGAAGGAGCCAGACCTGTTGTGATGCCTCTTAGGCGGATGGCGCCTAGGGAACATCATGAGTTGAAGATGCAAGTTGATGACCTTTTACAGAAAGGATTCATTCAGCGTAGTGTGTCCGAGTGGGGTGCACCAGTTGTGTTCGCAACCAAGGCAGATGGATCGTTGAGATTGTGTGTGGATTATCGTGAGCTGAATAAGGTGACTAAGAAGAACAAGTATCCGTTGCCGAGAATAGATGACTTGTTTGATCAGCTTCACGAAGCCAAGGTGTTTTCTCAGATGAATTTGGCAACGGGATTTCACCAGTTAAGAGTAGCTAAGGATAGTGTGCCAAAGACTGCTTTTCGGACACCATCTGGTTTCTTTGAGTGGCTGGTAATGCCGTTTGGATTGACTAACGCGCCAGCATACTTTGTGGATCTTATGAATAGAGTGTTCAGAGATCAGTTGAACAAGTTTGTACTTGTGTTCGTGGATGATATTCTGATTTATTCCAGAACGGAAGAAGAGCACAAGACGCACTTGCGTATTGTCTTGGAAATCTTGCGGAAACATCAGCTGAAGGCTAAGTTTTCGAAGTGTCACTTCTGGAAGAGTGAAGTGAGGTTCTTAGGCCATGTGATTTCTGGAAATGGAATAGCAGTTGATCCCGCTAAGGTGGCAGCATTCCAGGATTGGGTTAGACCTAAGAATGCATCTGATGTGAGAAGTTTTCTTGGATTAGCAGGGTATTATCGACGGTTTATCAAAGACTTCTCCAAGGTGGCTGCACCTTTATCAGGGTTGACGAAGAAGAACCAAGTGTTCAGATGGGATGATAAGTGTGAGCAAGCCTTCAGAATCCTGAAAGAGCGATTGACTAGTGTTCCTGTTTTGACTATTCCAAGTGGGAATGACGAGATGGTGGTTTACACCGACGCATGTGGTACTGGACTTGGAGCAGTGCTAATGCAGAAGGATAAAGTTGTTGCGTATGCAAGTCGACAACTGAAGCCGCATGAAAGGAATTACCCAACTCATGATTTGGAGTTAGCGACGATTGTATTTGCTCTGAAGATGTGGAGACATTATCTATTGGGAGTTCGATTCGAGTTGTTTACGGATCACAAGTCATTGAAGTATCTTTTCTCCCAAAAGGATTTGAATCTTCGGCAGCAGCGATGGCTAGAGTTTTTGGCATCATATGATTTTGGTAGCTTATACTCCGGGAAAAGGTAACGCGGTGGCAGATGCGTTAAGTCGAAGACATGCAGGATTAGGAGTCATGTTTTCAGAATGGAAGAATCTCGAGTATTTAGCTGGATTTGACTTCAGGCCTAGATGCGAATTGGAACCTGAGATGTTGGCAAACTTATCGATAAGACCTTCTCTTGTGGAAAGGATTGGCGAGAGCCAAAAGCAAAACGATAAGCTTGTCAAGATTATCCGTGAATTGGAATCTGGATTGGATCCAGAAAAGGATAAAGGATTCGAGGTCGATCGAGAGGGTTGGCTTCGAAAGCAAGGATGACTAGTTGTTCCCGATATAGATGAATTGAGGAGTGAAGTTCTGAAAGAAAGTCATCACTCGAAGTTGACAATTCATCCAGGTGGAAATAAGATGTATCGGGATATGAAGAGAACCTACTACTGGGAAGGTATGAAGAAGGATGTTGGAAATTTTATTTCCAAGTGTATGAACTGCCAGTTGGTAAAAGCCGAACAGAAGAAGCCAAGTGGATTGCTTCAGCCATTAGAAGTTCCTACATGGAAGTGGGAACAAGCGTCGATGGATTTTATTGATGGATTGCCTAGAACCAGAACGGGAAATGAAGGAATTTGGGTCATCGTTGATCGTCTGACTAAGAGTGCGAGATTCATTCCTGTTCGATCAACTAGGACTGCATCAAAGTTGGCTGAATTGTATGTTAAGTGGATAGTTCGATTCCATGGTATTCCAAAAAGTATAGTGAGCGATCGAGATCCGTTGTTCACTAGTGGATTTTGGAAGAGCTTCCAGGAAGTTTTGGGAACCGAGTTGTGTTTGAGTATAGCTTATCACCCTCAAACGGATGGTCAGACCGAGAGAGTCAACCGAGTTTTGGAAGATCTCCTCAGAGCTTGTGTTTTGGATTTCGGAGGATCATGGGAAGATCACCTTCATTTGGTGGAGTTTTCATACAACAACAGTTACCAGTCAAGCATTGGTATGGCACCGTATGAGGCGTTGTATGGAAGACCGTGTAATTCTCTGACATGTTGGTTAGAAGCAGGAGAAAAGCTGATGCTTGGGCCAGAGATGATTCGACAGACTTCGGATTGCATAGAGATCATTCGGCAACGAATGAAGGCAGCCCAAGACCGTCAGAAGAGTTATGCCGATAAGCGTCGAAAGGATTTGGAATTCGACGTAGGAGATATGGTTTTTGTGAAGATTTCTCCATTGAAGAATGTTATTCGATTCGGGAAGAAAGGAAAATTGACTCCGAGATTTGTTGGACCATTTCCGATCATCGAGCGAATTGGAAAGATCGCCTACAGATTGGAGTTACCAGAGAAGATGTCGAGTGTGCACAATGTTTTTCATGTATCATATCTACGGAAGTATGTGCACGACTCGAATACAGTGGTTTCTGCTGATAGCTGTGAAGACTTCGAAGTTGATCCAGTCAATAGAAGACCTCGTAAGCCGCTTCGTGTTGTGGAAACCGACACGAAACAGCTTAGGAGGAAGGTAGTTAAGTTGCTCAAGATACAATGGAGTGACGATGATAACGACTGTACATGGGAGGTGGAAGAGAGGATGAAAGCAGCTCATCCCGAACTCTTCAAGGTATGGCCCTAAGGTGTCGTATCATCTAACAACATTGTAACTTGTTCTAGTTTTAGAATTCTGCATGCTAAGCTAGAATTGGATGCATGGTTTGTTGATTGTTATGGATGGTAGGCGTGCAGAATAGTCTTTGATTGCTTTGTTTGTTTGGAATTTCGGGGGCGAAATTCCTAAGGGGGAGAGAATGTAACGACCCGTATTTTTACGGATCGAAACATCGAAGAAAAATTTCGTCGAAAAAGTTTTTATGAAGATTGGCGAAATTTCTAAGTCCTAAGTCGTCCACGACTTAGTGTAAGTCGTAAGTCGTACACGACTTAGGGGATATGGTTTAGGACGACCTATAGAACCTGACCGAGTTAGACAGTTCGAGTTAGCGACCTATGATAGTTAGGTCGGAGTATACGACTTAGGTAGGGTAGCGACTTAAGGAAGTTGGTGGCCTAAGAGTTTTGGTGTGTTCTGTGTGTTAGGTCGTGTATTTGCTAAGTCGTATACGAGTTAGCGACTTATAAGGAGTAGGCGACTTATAACAGTTAAGTCGTGGAAGAGTTAAGGAAAATAAGTCGCTAGGAGATAAGTTGCGAATTGTTAAGTCGTAGCATTGTTAGGTCGCGAAGAAGTACTGTGTTAGGTCGCTGGGTCGTTGAGGCGCGTGAGTGTTAAGTCGGCTGACCGAGTTAACGACTTAGGAGTTTGGAGATAGGATGTGAGCGACCTAAGTCTAGCAGTTAAGTTGTAACTCAGTTGAGTCATGGCCGAGTTAAGGAGATGAGTGATGAGTCGTTAAGGGTTAGGTCGGCTACTGTGTTATGTCGGCGAGAGATAGGTCGTAAGTCGAATACCCAGTTAGGTTGTAACCGACCTAGGGGTTAGCCGCTTAGTTATAAGTCGTGGAGACTTGGGTTGTTGAGTCGGAGAGAGACTTAAGTCGCAGGATCACTAAGTCGTAGTCTGCTAAGTCGTTAGGTCGTGAGTGCTAAGTCGTAAGTCGGAGGTAGTTAAGTCGGCAACGACTTATAGGGGGCGGACGACTTAGTGAATTTTCATCTATAAATAGGAAGGGTTTTTCTCACTTTTTGGGATCCGGATTTCGAAGCGACGAAGTGCTGCCATTTTGAGAGCTCGACTTCTACACTTCTTCACTTCTTTTCTCCACTCTAATCTAGTGCTTCCTTTCATCCAAATCGAACATCAAGATCGAAGATCCAAGAGCTCAAGTTGAAGATCTTCATCCTTTGAAGTGAGATTTCATCGTTTGAAGCGGATTGGTGATAGATCGAGATTGATCCTTCGCTGTCCAGATCTGAAGCGTGTTGATTTGGGTTGTTTAGGTGATTTGGTGAGTGGTGATTATCTCTCACACGGATCCAAAGGAGTATATCGGATTGTTGGCTCGATTTGGTGTTAAAATAGTGATTTCCATGCATTTTCTTCATCCTAAGTGTAGATCCATATAGATCCATTGTTCATGATGATTTGACAACCATTTTTACTAAGTATTAACCTATGCAAGTTCATTCATCAAGATTGTAGAGATAATTCTCATGATTTCATGCTTGTTAGACTTTCAACACTTTATTTACGAAATTTCCATTATTGTGATAATTGTCTATTTAGATCTTATTTGAATGCTTGATTGTTTGGGTTAATGTTTGACTTGGTTGATTGCTATGAATTAGATGATTGATGATTTGCTTTAGACCGAAGATGATTCAAAAGCTAAGGGAAAGGCTCTTGAATTGGAAAAGCTACTCGTGGCATATGTAGCGGGATGATGAAGCTCTTATGCATAGATTCGATGATGATGATGTTGAGATGAGACTTTGTGAGGATGTGATGAAGCGAAGTATGATATGAGATAGTCTTCGTCTAATCCAGATGGGATCATTCCAAGCATGTTGGTAACTCGGTGATATGATTCGAGTTAAGGGTAATGGATGCTTGAGAGGCGCTTGAGCTAGTATGGAAATAGTCGTCGAGGAGGATGACTAGGAGGCTTGGATAGCATCGTTGTTGAAGGTTCTAGCATGCTCTAAGCAAGAGTACGTTTGGGCAGATTCGATAGTCCCAACGACTAACTGTTGATGGTCGAGTACTCTGGGCAGATTCGATAGTCCTAGGCACGGGCTGCGATGACGTGCGGGAGTTATGTCTAGAACCGGGGTTTCCATTAGCCCTTGACGGACGGCTGAAAGAATGTGCTGGTCATTCAATTAACGGTGAAATCGAAGCAATGATAACAGTGATAGCCAGAGTCATGGATGTTTGGTTGTATCGTCATTCGGTCTCAAGAGCAGTGTTTTCTGGGTGCTTATCTGATCTTGGTTTAGGCCTTGGGGGTTTGTGCTTGGAAAACATCGCCCTTGACTCGAGTGATAATTTCTTTACTTTACATTGTATACTCTGTTATGTTTGCTTCTGCTTAGTGTGTGTCTGGGGGCTATCACTGTAGAAAGAGGTTGGAGTGGGAGGGTTGTATTCCTATTCCTTTTTCCTTTATGCTCTTTTGGTATTTTGTTAGTTAATTTACTGCTCACTAAGACTGTTGTCTGACTCAAGGCTTTATGTTTTAATTCTTATTGCCTTGGGCTGTTCGTCCATTTTGGGACGGGCAGACTAGGTAGCAGGTGACAGGTGCTGTTCTAGCGTTTCACGGTGCTGATATCGAAGACGAGTTGGAGTATTGCATACTGTTTCTTTCTTACTATATGTACTGGATGTTCCGCTGCTTTGTATTCTCTGAGTGATTTGTAGTGAGGCTGGATGTATTGACTATTTGGATGCTTGTATTCAACTATTATGGAGTTTTATATGATGGCATTTTATTCTGTAAAGCTTCACTATACATATGTCCTATTGTATTTTGTCCATGCGCTGTGAGTAATACGATAGATTATGTTGTTTTAATTTACCCTGACAATCGTCCATGGTCGCCTGGCACACTTTACAGCGCATTTCTCTTGATTCAGTGCAGGGGTCATGGGCGGTCGTCACAATATCTACCTGTATATATTTAAATTTCGGATTGAAATGATAAATATCCGTATCACTTAACCATATGATAAATATATATACAGACACCGTTGGTCCATATATATAAATATTTTGAAAATGAATTCTTTGGTTTTGGAAAGAAATATATGGTTTTAATAAATGCTGAGCCTTAAATTTTTATAAATGGGAATGATTGATTTAAATACATATATTATGCTGAGTATTTAAATTATATTTCAAAATAGATTTTGGTAATAATTTGAATAAGCTAAAGTTGGGAAGATAATTTGAATTTAGTTGAAATTGATTCAATAAAGAATTTTATTTAATTAAACCGATTTGAAACTTATTGAAATTGAGATTTAAGGTATGATTTAAAATTTGGGTTTGATTTAAGTAACTTAATAAATATTCTTGTTTAAATAATTTTAAGGAAACATTTAGTAAAAATATGATTTAAGGCTAGTTAAATGATATTGAATTTATTAAGTGAATATTCCCTGATTAAATAGTAAATGAAGTTAAATCAAGAGCTATATAAAAATGTTAAATTTAAATCTGAAATGGTTGAATATTAAAGTTTTGAAATATATTGGAATGTAAATGGTTTATTTTTTTATTCTGATTTGCATTTGAAATCAATATAATTCGAATTTGTTATTTAAAAACTGAATTGAATTAAAATGGAAAAATTTAGATTGAATTAAATTGGAATTTGGAATTTTAGTTGATTTGAATCGATTTGTGAGACTTGAGGAAATTCTAAATACTTTACTTTATAAATTATTTAGGAAAATAGATATATTTGAAATGAAATGATATTTTGGTTGAAGTATATATTAAATTGAAATGACCACGGTGTTATAATATATATTTCCACCTTGTAGATAGTTCTGAAGATCCTTAGAGGATGGTTATCCCAAACATCCTTTAAGTTACTTGTATTTCAGTTGATATTTCACTTGAGTTGGATTTATTTATATAAGAATGTTAATCCTGACTCGAGTGTTTTGTGTTTTGCTTTACGCTCGGGTCAGACCGAGTGATACAGCAATTGAGACTCACCTTTGGGGTTTAGAGCTTCGTTTGGAGATCCAACCATCAATTCAGCTTTCAGCTTTCTAGTTGATTTGTTCAGAGAGGTCGTCTATTCGCCTGAAGACTTCACTGCATTTGAGATATTCTGTTGTATTTTAATTTAACTCTGATGTTTATATAGTAGCTTCATGAACTACTATTTTATCTATTCCGCTGCGTATTATTGTATTACTCTGTGTCTGTGATTCTGTGATTGATTTATTTACTGTATATGCTGAGTTTGCCAAATTTTTATTACAATCTGTTATTTTGAACTATTCAAGTCAGACATGTGTGGATTTATTGTCGATTTGAATGGTCCAAAATAGCGGGACGTTACAGTTGGTATCAGAGCTTTGGTTCTAGGCAAACTTAGCATATATAGTAAATTTATTTACAGAATCACTTTCGTTCGAGTTTAAATCTCTTCCTTTTGACTCGATTTCCTTTGAACTTTGGAACGTTCCTTGCGGTTCCAGAATTCATTCTTGTCTCCCCCTATTTGTATTCTTTTGATTCTGGAGTATCCCATAACTCCACTTCGAATGATCTCTATAAGAATAGGCGATCCCGCCGATATTTGAATGTTTTGTAAAGGGGTGAAACTCCTTTACAATTGGCATTGATTCACCGAAGATTTATATATCACTCGGTTTAGATGCTGCTATCTCTTGATGTGCCAAATTCTATCTCTGGCGATCGAATGTCGATTTGCCTTAGATTTCCGCATCGATTATATTCTTGAAGTCACGGTTGACCCGGTTAAGGTCGCCCGCGATTTATATAAGTGTATCCGACTACTGTTTTGAAATTAATTATCTCATTTTCGTTCGAACTTATCTTCGAATCAGAATCCTATTTAATTAGAGTCCCTCTAATTTGAATTTCTATCTTTGTTTTGAAATCCATTCTTGAACCATCCTTTGAAAAATCAGGCTTGTTTATATTTTAGAAATTGTTTTATATATCGAAATTATTATATTCTATATATAAAAGTGTAATGTTTTCGATAAAGATTATAAACCCTTTAAAATAAGAATTTGAGGTTTCGAAAGGATTTGTAATTTTGGAAAAAACTATATAAGAAATTTGATTTATCTAAAAATGATTTATAACTGAAGGATTTTAAAATTTGAAATTCGAGAATTGAACTCCGGTATTTTGAAATTGGTTTTAAGATTTTGAAATATATTATAATAATAATATGATTTAAAAGTATTTTTTTTCGAATAAGAAATGTTTCAAATGATTTTAATGAGTTTCGAATGATTTCGAAGAAATTTCAAAAGAAGTTTGAGAAAATAGAAGTCCAGAACTCACTTATGTCGCTGGAAAATAATTTCGGTGATGAGTGCACGCATCATCGACATTGATTTTCGAGTTTCAGAGTGGGGGATAGGCCACTTTAGTAGCATTGCTACGCGAGTGATTTTGCGAAACCAATTTTGATTTCAAAATTTTGAAGTATGATTTGATATTCGAAAGATATATGTATATGTATTTGAAACGATTTGAAATGAGCCGGTGTTCATTCCTCGAGTTTCGGATTTGATATAACCCCATCTATTAAAATTGATTTACTGATTTGTTGCTGATTTCCAACTCTTGAATTTGAAAATGATTTCTTCAACTATTTTGAAGGTTCGAGCACTTCCAAATCAAGGTTAACTTTTAAAAACTAAGAAATTTTGAAAAGTATAAATTATTTGATAAAGTATATAAATTTGTTTCGAATGTGTAAGTATGAAGTAATATGATTTAAATAAGTTGAAACTGTTTTGTTAAGTATATGAATAAGGCTATTTTGAATTTTTCTAATATGAAATTTAAATTTGGAATGTTTCGAAAAGAATTTGGTCTTCAAAATATTTTGAATAAAGTTTAGTTTAAATGTTTTAACTTAGTAACATCTTTATTAAACTATATATTTAACAAGTTGGAATAAATATATAAGTTGTACGTCTGCTGTTTTATTCGCATAATTAATTTGATCCAGGTTTGAGTACGCAAGTTCGAGGTGGATTACACCATTTCGTGTTATGATTTTTCATTCGATTCTTGATGGCGAATATTTGATATGGATTTTGGGCTTGATTCTAGAATTCTCTATCGTAGTATATGGCTATGCAAGGAGACTGATGGCTTCTAGTCGAGAAACCATATCGAAATCCGCATTAGGGAAGTCGAATGGACAATACTAGTTCGAAAGCGAACTTGTGTGATCGAGCGAGCGATCAAATGTGATTTTGCGAAATGATGATGTTTGTACGTCTTATATCCTAATATCATTGATATATTGTGACGCTGAAATTGAAAGCTGTCGGGTTAGAATATCTTTACTTACTAAAAGAGAATTTCCCATTTAAATTACAAAGATATATAACCCATAAAAGCAAAGATATTCAATCCCATATGGCTCTACATACAGCGAAATTTATTTTGTAAAATTTTGATCCTGATATAAGATGGACCTTATGTAAATATAAGATGATTTTGAAAACCATTGATTTTGGAAATGAATTGTTTGACTTAATTATATTGATTTGGAAATTTGGATTTATTTCCTAAATTTATTATTTTGGAAACTTTGGAACTAAAGATATTTAATTTGAGAAGAAATAATTTGGTGAAATTGTATATGATTTTGAAATTGAACTGATATTGAAACAAATTGAAATTTGAGAACCTTATGTTACTAAAAACTTGATTTGGGAGTTGTCGAACTTATATAAAATTGATTTGTATGAGTATGAAATTGATTCGAAAACTATAGATTTGAAAAGGTACTCAATTTGAAAGTGAAATCTTATATAATTGAAGTCTATATAAGTATGACTTGATATACTATTGATTTTGGAAAGTATTTGATTTGAAAATTAAATCTTATATATAATGGATTTTATATAAGTACGATATTTGAAAGTGATTTGAAAAGGTACTATATGATACATATTTTCGAAGTAAAGATATGGAAAGTGCCTTCTGCTTGATATCCGATTTGTGGCCACATCTTGGATTCATTCTATCGATATTATTCTCTCTGATTTTTGGTTTTCCGGATATGATACTCGAGTGTCCTTCGAATTCCATGGCGTTACCCATGGTCTTATTTTTTTCTCTCGTGACTGCATAGCGCAACTGCCTGGCTGAGTCTTGCCTAGGGGTACGGATTGTTTCCTGGGGGAACCAGGCGTAACCATTGTGTATCCTGCAATCTGTGTAGGTCGCGAATAGTAGCGCAAATGCTTGGCTGAGTCTTGCCTGGGGGTACAGATTGTTTCCTGGGGGATCCAGGCGTAACCATTGTTGTCACATACCGAAATTTTCGACTTTCGAAAATTCGACATCGATACTCACTTTATCGACTGCCGAGAAATCGAGTGCCGGAAACTCCAATAGTGAGGGTTTTAGAAAGAAGAAATAGAAGAAAAGATAGAAGAAGAAGAAAAGAACAACAATAGAACAGAAAACAATATCAGAATCTTACACATCGCAGCGGAACAATATATAATAGGTAACACTAGTCTTTTAAAACAAAGAACTATATCAGTTTATACATACATCAATCATCAGAGTCAATATACAAAAATGGACAGTTATATAAACTTGTCCTCATACAGAATATACAGCGGAATAAATACTATCAGATACAAATACTACGTCTCGCCATCCAGCTTGCTTCCAAAGCTCCAGAATATCCAGAATATCCTGATAACATAACTCTAGGCTGCCCGTGTGGAAATTGGTGGGCACCCAGAGTTTAGAAGGGAACAATAAACTCCGAGTCAGTCATGGTGACTGGTGTGAGATCGTAAAACAGTTTATCTTTAAAATAAACAAAGGAATATTTTTAGAGTCAATTCGCAATGCTTTTGGAAAATGAAACTACCATAAGACCTCCCACCACACACACAATGCAAACGCAGACTTGGAGGAGATTTCTTCTTATGTTAGTCAAAGATGCTTACTACGCAAAATCAAATCATTTTTGATATTATTATTAGTGCATAGTGGAAAACATTTCGAAAGTAGAATATAAATCTTAGCCAGCATAGGTACCATTATATTATGCCTGCTATAGCTGCCTCCTGAGGAGACAGGTTATACAATTGAAATCGTAAAGGCTCGTATTGTTTCTTTGGATTTCCAACAAATGGTCAGGCTAAGGAACTTCCTTTTCCACGATGGGTACGTCCCTGGAATAGACGACCCGAGAACCTAACCGGATCTCTGCCAACACAAGGCCGGGTTACCTCTGCAAAAATAGGTAACTACTGACACGCGTATGCCATCCCCCGATCGTCACCGATCTTCCCGAGGATCCCCGATTTCCAACAAACCACATAGATAATAATAATGAAGTAACCACAGAGGTTAAGTATCTGGGCTCCATACCATGATACCACCTTTATCCAGAAGGAATGACATACACTAAGGGGCGCTATTCCCTAGAACCTTGCCGCATCCTTCCTGTTTCGACCATTTCCGGGGTGTGAGGCTCGACGAAGTCTCGTCCACAAAGCTACGCTTTCTCAAAAAGCCCTGCTTCGGGTCAAACAAAATGATCAACCTATGATCACAAAGATATAAGATCAAACAAATGATCAAATCGCAAATGATCAAACACTGATCATTTCAAAGCAACACTCAGTATGCCACGTTACCAAATTGGGATATATCGCTGATAAATTTCAACTACATAACCTCTGAGCTCGTACGTCTCAGAGAAGGGTGTTAAGCTAAGAGAATAAATTCTCCGCCACCAACAGAAATGTATTTGAAAGAAATCAGCTTTATATCTCAAATTGTAACGTCAGACACACAATCCATACAAGTCTGTTCCGGGATCGAACAGAACCGAAGGCACTTCTCACGAAGCCCTTGCATTTTCCGGATAATTTTCTAATCACGTCCGGACTTCCCGTCACTAAGGGTGATAAAACCTCTAAATCGGAGATCAGCCGATGTAGAGTAACTCGACGGTAATCCTTCCGTTTTCAAAAATATCCGGTCTTCAACACCGGTCTTCAAATGCGATTCATAACGACGTATCACATATTCGGAATGGGTTATACAACCCCATGGTCCTTTCCCGGCTAACCCGAATAGTGAGCGCTTATTCATAAATAAGTGTGGCATTCAAATTCATCCAATTCACAACAAATACCTATCTAAAGGTAATTATTGATAGTCGGTTATTTAACTATCAGTAAAGATGTGCAACATCATCAGATTCCAAATAATTTTCCAAATTTTTTCATCTTCCAAAATATCTTTCACTAGATAAAAAATTTCCACATTTCAAAAATAAATCAATATTTATTTTTAAAACAACTTCCCTTTCTTTTATAAATTCCATAGTGAATTTATATTTTCGAATATCTACTGATATTCGATTTTCAATTGATTTCAAAAATTCATTTTCGATCTATCTTTAAGAAGATAAATCCTCAAAACGTTTCGTTTCATTTGGAAAAACATTTCCATACTTATTTAATAAGAAGTAATTCACACATCATTTATTTTCAACATTTGAAAATATTCAATATACTTAAATCGAATTTAAGTATATATTTCATTCTTTAAGGAAATCATAAATTTTTAACATCTATTTGAGTCAAAACGAATGTTGCGTAAAACATCGTTACGACGACTCAAAATCACTAGTATAGGGATTCAGAATTAAGATAGATGTGTAAATCCCAATACTATATAAAACATTTCCTATCGGAAATCATTTACTATAACAACAGTGTTATAGTCCACCATTTCCTTAAGTTTCTCGAAAACGTCTATTTCAACAATAAATGTTGAAATCTATGGTTTCGATTCATAATACATTTTAAAACATCTTTAAAATGTTTAACTTCATTTTTAATATCACTTCTTCAAAAATGAATCCATTTTATTTAATAATATATTCACTGTCCAAAATCGTGAATATAATTCACTTAACCCAATTTTCAATAATCTCTACCCATTTTATTTCAATAAAAATTCGCTATCCAAAAATGCGAATATAACTTCCTTGATAATCTTCTATATTTAATTTATCAAATTCAATTGATTTTGAATTTATAAAAACCACGTTTATAAATTCTCTTTCTATTTTAATAACAACTTTGATTTTTAAATCTTCTTTTTATTAACTTCTATATTTTACTTATCAAAATAAGTGATTTCATATTTATAAACAGCATTTATAAATTCCAATTTTATTTATAAAAACTTCAATCCCAAATCAATTTCGATATTGATTTCAAAATTTATTTTCAACTTTGAATAAAATTTCCATAATGATTTCTCAAAAATTCATTTCCAAATATTAAATCAATTATAGATTGATTTCTAATTTTTATTTATCACTACTAAGTGAATTCCTCATTTTTTCTCAAATTATTCAATATTCTGTTTTTAAATGGATTCTTCAAATTGAAATCATTCTACATGGATTTCCCAAATTATTTCAATTTACCAATTAAATTTCTAATTGGATTTCCAACTTATCTTCTTTTAATAAATTCCTTTTTAAGAAAATAAATTTCAATCGTTTCTTTCAATCTATTTAAAAATCCAAATTCTTAAATTAAATTCTTCAATTTATAATCACTATTTTACGAAATCCATTTATTTAACATTTTCACTTGATTCTGGAATTAATTCGATAAGATTATAAAAATTAACTTTTTTATACTTTAAAAATTTCTTTCTTCGAATTTATTCAATTCCAAAAAATTTATTTACTTAAAAATTTCTATTTTTGATTTCAAAAATTCAATTTCATTTATTTTTGGAATCCAATGATATCAAACATCCATTCAGCTAAATTTTAGCTTTCAATCAATTTCCAGACATCGATATGATCAATAACATCAATATAATCATTCACAGATTCATATCACAGTATAAATAAAATCAATCAATGTGAGGGGTTCAGTTGGATCCCTCCAACCTGTTTCCCTGCATCCAAAGACGTTAGCACAATACCAATTCCGCTCCAGTACGGAATTATCGCGGTATATGGGTTTTATAAAAATACGCTTACTAACGGCGCAATAGGGTCTCATCCGCTATACGAAGCGGGAAATCATCAATCCAATATATACATATGCCAATATGTATATATTGCTATATATATATAGATATATATCCTACTATATCTAATATCACATCCAATAGCAATCAAACCAGTCAATAAATAACTGCAGTACAAATTTTATTTGAGTGAGAAGATCTCACCTTAGCTTTTAATTTTGCAATCCAATCCAATTCTTGACTCGATTTTCTCGATTTTTAACCTTGTATAAATAATTTATAAAATTTGTTAATATTTGAATCAATTGAACAATTAATTTCTTTTTAATGGATTAAATTAAATTAACACTGTAAATTATGAACTACCTTAATAATTTATTTCCTTTAAAACTTCATTTTTAACATAACATAATAAGTCAAAAATTTTATGCATGCAGATATATTTATATATATTTATTAAATAAGAACTAGATCATTTTACACCTTACTGCTTCAAATTTTCAAACAAACTTCCATGATAAATATATATATGGATACATTTTTCTTTTGGAAATATATATATATAGTCTTATAAAATAAATTACAGATTTCAAAATCTATTCCCACACAAATTCTGAAACATTTAAAATTCCTATTCCAGCCTTTTCAAAGCTCCTATTTTTTTTCTGTATGTATTTGTATATATATATATATATATATAAAGTTTTCTTGTTCTGTCTTACTGCATATATACCCATATATATATGCATACATTATCAGATTATCAGATTTAATAGATTGTAATGTATCTACCTACAGTAATCAATTGAAAGTGAGAAAAAGAAAAGAAAAATATTAGGTTTTTATATTTTATTGTATCCTTTTCCGAAAATTATTCATTATCACAACTCGCTCACCTTACTGCCTCCAGCCGAAGACGTCGTCGCCGACTACAAACTCCCTATCATCAACGAACCCATCGCGAAGCTCATCACGACCCATCCACCATCGAACAAAATCGAGGCGTTCTTCTCCTCGCAAAACCCAAACGACATGCCCAACTGTCGCGAGCTTGACTTCAATTCCACCAAGTCGCCGCTGCCACTTTTGAGAAGTCGCGACCCACCAACTCGCGACATCCAGATCGAGTGCTTCCCTCTGGCCTCGTCGTCGCCTCATTTCCCACCAGCGCCGCCTTTCGCCTACTCGACCCCCACGCGCGAACGTGACCTCCTCCAGTCCTCGCGAATCCCCAGGCTCGCGTGCGATTTTGAAGTGAAACCCCCCCTTTTTTCCAAAACGAATAAAATTTCATCCTCGTTCGATTTAACAGAGGGAAATGGGGGATTTAAGTTTTAAATCTGTAGAGGGAATGGGCTGCGTTCGAAAGAAGGAAGGGGGAAATGTGAGTTTAATTTTCGGCCATTATATTTTTTATCACGTATGATTTTAAACTGAGGAGGAAGAGTTCGGCAATTATTTTTAACAGGGAACGAGGGTATGGGTTACACGATCGCTGGCGTGATACTAGGCGTGATTAAAGGAGGGAACAGTAGTTTGATTTTGACCAAATTCAAATTAAAAATTAAATTGAATTCGATTTAATTTCAACGCGTTTATGTGTCGTGTGCTCACGTATTAACTCCGAAAAATACGAAATTTGAAATCCGATAATAAAACAATATTACGGATCCAATGGAACTAGTTTCATCGAATTCCGAGACTGTTTGAAAATTGACTATTTTTAAATATCGATTCGAACGATATAATTTTCAAAACTGAACAAATAACTGTAAACTTCAATTCTGAAGCTTCTATTATCTTCAGTGATATAAATACGAATTTTCAAAAGCTTTTGAAATATTTTTCTTCAGCTAAATATTGAAGATTCAAATTTTAATTTAACTATCAACAGATTAAATTCTAAAATTTAACCGCCAATTTCAAAGTTATATTGGGGATTCAAATTAAATCGTCGTTCAAATATTTAAAATTAATTAAATATTCTCAATTTAATTTGTTCAAAATTCTGGGTCATTACAGACTTCCCTCCTTAAAAGAATTTCGTCCTCGAAATTACAAGTTAGGAAAAGTGGTCCTTAACTCGTCTACTATTTTTCACAATCTAATAGTTTTATCAATCTTTCAAAACAAATCTCTCTACTAAAGATTCGTTATTAATTCAACTAAATTTCTAAACCTTTCATAGTTTTCAAACATCATTGTTTTCTTCAAAATTCAAATTTTCAAAATTTCTCAAAAATTTTCTAACGCCCTAAATTTCCGAAAAATTTCGCCAGCGTCTCCTTTGCACGGCTAATACGGTACGACTACAAAACGTCCCTACGGACTCTCAGATTTCAAAAAGAAAAAGAAAAAGCCAAGCGGCTAGAGAAGAAAGTCATCAAATCTCATATAGAAATATAAATACTTACCTTTTGTCGAGTAATTCAAATTCATCTTTGCAATTCAATTCCAATTCCTTTTATAACACCTGTATGTCCTACTAGCCATAATATCTAGTTACAACATTCAAATCATTTTGCAAATTCTATTTCAAAATTTTCAATATAAACTGCTTATATCATTTTTAAATTTACTATTGAAGTTACATATCAAATTTCGTTCACTCTTGCATTTCACATTTATTTGAATTTAATTCACAATTTCAATTCTATTTAAATTCAATTCATCTTCAATTCTGAAATATTGAATCTCATCGATTAACTTTCATTTACAACTGCTTATTTTAAATTAGTTTCAATTACTAATTCATTACAAATTCTAATCTACCTATTCAAATTTGTTTTCAATATTCAGTTTAAATTCCAGTTTTATTCTTTTGTTCATTCCCAAAATTTATTTTCAATTCACTATTTTGGTTTATAATCACTTATATTAAGCTGGATTTCCATTTCCATATGGATTTTAATTTCTCCTTCATTTATAATTATTCAATTCAATTCATTGTTTACAAATTCGAAATGAATTTCAACTTTCGATTTCACTTCATTCAAATTTATTCACTTATACTCACTTTTATTTAACTCCATCTTTTAAGTTAAATTTATTCTATCAAAAAGTTAAATTGTATAAGTTATCAACTTGATAATATTTCATAAATATGGTATTCCAGAGTCTTACCAACATTTCAAAATCATTTTGAAAGCAATTCAAATTATCCTGGAATTTCCAAAACAAAACCCAATTTTTTTCAAACAACTTCTATTTAAAACAATTTGGCAGCAATTCCTCTTCTGGAAACCCGAAAATGAACATCGATAATGCTGCAGTCATTACAGAAGTTATTTTCCAGCGACCGAAAAGAGTTTAGAGCTTTCATCTCTTCAAAATACTTTTCAAAACCTTTGAAATTCATTTTCAAATCAAAAGGATTTAAACTTTCCAAATCTCCAAAATTTTCAAATTCTTTTCAAAACTTTTCCAAATACTTCTCTGGAATTCCGTTTCTATTATAAGTTACATTTATAATTTACATTCTTAAATTTCATTCGTATGTGAATTAATTTCTTAACTTTGGAGTAACGATTTCAGTTTCTTATTCAGTTTCATATAATGATAACATTTCAACACTATCACTTTCCTAACATCCATGCATCCATATACTATGATAATTCATAGAAAATCATTTCTTTTCTATACAAAAATAGTTTTGGGCAAAATTATTTCATTTACCCAATATAAAAACAATACTGTGCCGAATTGTTCTATTCGAGCGTTTAGAAACCCCTTCGATACAGTTTTGCAGACTGTGCCGACGAAGGTTCATATGCCACTCAATAAACCAATCATCACAATACAAAACAATTTTATATTCACTAACAAATACGCGCTCATATCTATTATTACACTCAAACTCATTCTAGAGTACTGCTGACTCTATCTCTAATGAGTAACACCCAACAGATCAGGGTTGTCGCTTAACCATATGCTCTGATACCACTTTGTCACATACCGAAATTTTCGACTTTCGAAAATTCGACATCGATACTCACTTTATCGACTGCCGAGAAATCGAGTGCCGGAAACTCCAATAGTGAGGGTTTTAGAAAGAAGAAATAGAAGAAAAGATAGAAGAAGAAGAAAAGAACAACAATAGAACAGAAAACAATATCAGAATCTTACACATCGCAGCGGAACAATATATAATAGGTAACACTAGTCTTTTAAAACAAAGAACTATATCAGTTTATACATACATCAATCATCAGAGTCAATATACAAAAATGGACAGTTATATAAACTTGTCCTCATACAGAATATACAGCGGAATAAATACTATCAGATACAAATACTACGTCTCGCCATCCAGCTTGCTTCCAAAGCTCCAGAATATCCAGAATATCCTGATAACATAACTCTAGGCTGCCCGTGTGGAAATTGGTGGGCACCCAGAGTTTAGAAGGGAACAATAAACTGCGAGTCAGTCATGGTGACTGGTGTGAGATCGTAAAACAGTTTATCTTTAAAATAAACAAAGGAATATTTTTAGAGTCAATTCGCAATGCTTTTGGAAAATGAAACTACCATAAGACCTCCCACCACACACACAATGCAAACGCAGACTTGGAGGAGATTTCTTCTTATGTTAGTCAAAGATGCTTACTATGCAAAATCAAATCATTTTTGATATTATTATTAGTGCATAGTGGAAAACATTTCGAAAGTAGAATATAAATCTTAGCCAGCATAGGTACCATTATATTATGCCTGCTATAGCTGCCTCCTGAGGAGACAGGTTATACAATTGAAATCGTAAAGGCTCGTATTGTTTCTTTGGATTTCCAACAAATGGTCAGGCTAAGGAACTTCCTTTTCCACGATGGGTACGTCCCTGGAATAGACGACCCGAGAACCTAACCGGATCTCTGCCAACACAAGGCCGGGTTACCTCTGCAAAAATAGGTAACTACTGACACGCGTATGCCATCCCCCGATCGTCACCGATCTTCCCGAGGATCCCCGATTTCCAACAAACCACATAGATAATAATAATGCAGTAACCACAGAGGTTAAGTATCTGGGCTCCATACCATGATACCACCTTTATCCAGAAGGAATGACATACACTAAGGGGCGCTACTCCCTAGAACCTTGCCGCATCCTTCCTGTTTCGACCATTTCCGGGGTGTGAGGCTCGACGAAGTCTCGTCCACAAAGCTACGCTTTCTCAAAAAGCCCTGCTTCGGGTCAAACAAAATGATCAACCTATGATCACAAAGATATAAGATCAAACAAATGATCAAATCGCAAATGATCAAACACTGATCATTTCACAGCAACACTCAGTATGCCACGTTACCAAATTGGGATATATCGCTGATAAATTTCAACTACATAACCTCTGAGCTCGTACGTCTCAGAGAAGGGTGTTAAGCTAAGAGAATAAATTCTCCGCCACCAACAGAAATGTATTTGAAAGAAATCAGCTTTATATCTCAAATTGTAACGTCAGACACACAATCCATACAAGTCTGTTCCGGGATCGAACAGAACCGAAGGCACTTCTCACGAAGCCCTTGCATTTTCCGGATAATTTTCTAATCACGTCCGGACTTCCCGTCACTAAGGGTGATAAAACCTCTAAATCGAAGATCAGCCGATGTAGAGTAACTCGACGGTAATCCTTCCGTTTTCAAAAATATCCGGTCTTCAACACCGGTCTTCAAATGCGATTCATAACGACGTATCACATATTCGGAATGGGTTATACGACCCCATGGTCCTTTCCCGGCTAACCCGAATAGTGAGCGCTTATTCATAAATAAGTGTGGCATTCAAATTCATCCAATTCACAACAAATACCTATCTAAAGGTAATTATTGATAGTCGGTTATTTAACTATCAATAAAGATGTGCAACATCATCAGATTCCAAATAATTTTCCAAATTTTTTCATCTTCCAAAATATCTTTCACTAGATATAAAATTTCCACATTTCAAAAACAAATCAATATTTATTTTTAAAACAACTTCCCTTTCTTTTATAAATTCCATAGTGAATTTATATTTTCGAATATCTACTGATATTCGATTTTCAATTGATTTCAAAAATTCATTTTCGATCTATCTTTAAGAAGATAAATCCTCAAAACGTTTCGTTTCATTTGGAAAAACATTTCCATACTTATTTAATAAGAAGTAATTCACACATCATTTATTTTCAACATTTGAAAATATTCAATATACTTAAATCGAATTTAAGTATATATTTCATTCTTTAAGGAAATCATAAATTTTTAACATCTATTTGAGTCAAAACGAATGTTGCGTAAAACATCGTTACGACGACTCAAAATCACTAGTATAGGGATTCAGAATTAAGATAGATGTGTAAATCCCAATACTATATAAAACATTTCCTTCCGGAAATCATTTACTATAACAACAGTGTTATAGTCCACCATTTCCTTAAGTTTCTCGAAAACGTCTATTTCAACAATAAATGTTGAAATCTATGGTTTCGATTCATAATACATTTTAAAACATCTTTAAAATGTTTAACTTCATTTTTAATATCACTTCTTCAAAAATGAATCCATTTTATTTAATAATATATTCACTGTCCAAAATCGTGAATATAATTCACTTAACCCAATTTTCAATAATCTCTACCCATTTTATTTCAATAAAAATTCGCTATCCAAAAATGCGAATATAACTTCCTTGATAATCTTCTATATTTAATTTATCAAATTCAATTGATTTTGAATTTATAAAAACCACGTTTATAAATTCTCTTTCTATTTTAATAACAACTTTGATTTTTAAATCTTCTTTTTATTAACTTCTATATTTTACTTATCAAAATAAGTGATTTCATATTTATAAACAGCATTTATAAATTCCAATTTTATTTATAAAAACTTCAATCCCAAATCAATTTTGATATTGATTTCAAAATTTATTTTCAACTTTGAATAAAATTTCCATAATGATTTCTCAAAAAGTCATTTCCAAATATTAAATCAATTATAGATTGATTTCTAATTTTTATTTATCACTACTAAGTGAATTCATCATTTTTTCTCAAATTATTCAATATTCTGTTTTTAAATGGATTCTTCAAATTGAAATCATTCTACATGGATTTCCCAAATTATTTCAATTTACCAATTAAATTTCTAATTGGATTTCCAACTTATCTTCTTTTAATAAATTCCTTTTTAAGAAAATAAATTTCAGTCGTTTCTTTCAATCTATTTAAAAATCCAAATTCTTAAATTAAATTCTTCAATTTATAATCACTATTTTACGAAATCCATTTATTTAACATTTTCACTTGATTCTGGAATTAATTCGATAAGATTATAAAATTAACTTTTTTATACTTTAAAAATTTCTTTCTTCGAATTTATTAAATTCCAAAAAATTTATTTACTTAAAAATTTCTATTTTTGATTTCAAAAATACAATTTCATTTATTTTTGGAATCCAATGATATCAAACATCCATTCAGCTAAATTTTAGCTTTCAATCAATTTCCAGACATCGATATGATCAATAACATCAATATAATCATTCACAGATTCATATCACAGTATAAATAAAATCAATCAATGTGAGGGGTCCAGTTGGATCCCTCCAACCTGTTTCCCTGCATCCAAAGACGTTAGCACAATACCAATTCCGCTCCAGTACGGAATTATCGCGGTATATGGGTTTTATAAAAATCCGCTTACTAACGGCGCAATAGGGTCTCATCCGCTATACGAGGCGGGAAATCATCAATCCAATATATACATATGCCAATATGTATATATTGCTATATATATATAGATATATATCCTACTATATCTAATATCACATCCAATAGCAATCAAACCAGTCAATAAATAACTGCAGTACAAATTTTATTTGAGTGAGAAGATCTCACCTTAGCTTTTAGTTTTGCAATCCAATCCAATTCTTGACTCGATTTTCTCGATTTTTAACCTTGTATAAATAATTTATAAAATTTGTTAATATTTGAATCAATTGAACAATTAATTTCTTTTTAATGGATTAAATTAAATTAACACTGTAAATTATGAACTACCTTAATAATTTATTTCCTTTAAAACTTCATTTTTAACATAACATAATAAGTCAAAAATTTTATGCATGCAGATATATTTATATATATTTATTAAATAAGAACTAGATCATTTTACACCTTACTGCTTCAAATTTTCAAACAAACTTCCATGATAAATATATATATGGATACATTTTTCTTTTGGAAATATATATATATAGTCTTATAAAATAAATTACAGATTTCAAAATCTATTCCCACACAAATTCTGAAACATTTAAAATTCCTATTCCAGCCTTTTCAAAGCTCCTATTTTTTTTTCTGTATGTATTTGTATATATATATATATATATAAAGTTTTCTTGTTCTGTCTTACTGCATATATACCCATATATATGCATACATTATCAGATTATCAGATTTAATAGATTGTAATGTATCTACCTACAGTAATCAATTGAAAGTGAGAAAAAGAAAAGAAAAATATTAGGTTTTTATATTTTATTGTATCCTTTTCCGAAAATTATTCATTATCACAACTCGCTCACCTTACTGCCTCCAGCCGAAGACGTCGTCGCCGACTACAAACTCCCCATCATCAACGAACCCATCGCGAAGCTCATCACGACCCATCCACCATCGAACAAAATCGAGGCGTTCTTCTCCTCGCAAAACCCAAACGACATGCCCAACTGTCGCGAGCTTGACTTCAATTCCACCAAGTCGCCGCTGCCACTTTTGAGAAGTCGCGACCCACCAACTCGCGACATCCAGATCGAGTGCTTCCCTCTGGCCTTGTCGTCGCCTCATTTCCCACCAGCGCCGCCTTTCGCCTACTCGACCCCCACGCGCGAACGCGACCTCCTCCAGTCCTCGCGAATCCCCAGGCTCGCGCGCGATTTTGAAGTGAAACCCCCCCTTTTTTCCAAAACGAATAAAATTTCATCCTCGTTCGATTTAACAGAGGGAAATGGGGGATTTAAGTTTTAAATCTGTAGAGGGAATGGGCTGCGTTCGAAAGAAGGAAGGGGGAAATGTGAGTTTAATTTTCAGCCATTATATTTTTTATCACGTATGATTTTAAACTGAGGAGGAAGAGTTCGGCAATTATTTTTAACAGGGAACGAGGGTATGGGTTACACGATCGCTGGCGTGATACTAGGCGTGATTAAAGGAGGGAACAGTAGTTTGATTTTGACCAAATTCAAATTAAAAATTAAATTGAATTCGATTTAATTTCAACGCGTTTATGTGTCGTGTGCTCACGTATTAACTCCGAAAAATACGAAATTTGAAATCCGATAATAAAACAATATTACGGATCCAATGGAACTGGTTTCATCGAATTCCGAGACTGTTTGAAAATTGACTATTTTTAAATATCGATTCGAACGATATAATTTTCAAAACTGAACAAATAACTGTAAACTTCAATTCTGAAGCTTCTATTATCTTCAGTGATATAAATACGAATTTTCAAAAGCTTTTGAAATATTTTTCTTCAGCTAAATATTGAAGATTCAAATTTTAATTTAACTATCAACAGATTAAATTCTAAAATTTAACCGCCAATTTCAAAGTTATATTGGGGATTCAAATTAAATCGTCGTTCAAATATTTAAAATTAATTAAATATTCTCAATTTAATTTGTTCAAAATTCTGGGTCGTTACAATTGTGTATCCTGCATTCTACTAGTCATCATGGCGTAACTCGCAAGGCTGAGAAAGCTTACGGATATGGATTGTTTCCTGGGGACCCAGGCGTAACCATTGTGTATCTGCGAACCATGGTTGGACAAAGGTTTTGTTTGTGTTCTGATTGGATTGTACTTTCCATATCTGTTTTTAAAAGTTTTTCCAGTATTTTCACTAGGTGTTGAAACAAGTCTACTAAGCACCTGGAGAATTCTAGCTTTGCGCCTGATCAACGCACTGCAAGAGTCAACAGGAACGAGGATAAACTTGTTAAGACATCGAGTTATAAAAGTATTTTCGAAAGGAAATTTGTTTCGATATAAAGACATTTTATTATAAAAGTATTTCCAACAAAGAAATTTTGTGTTAATATTTGAAATTGGAATTCTTTTGGTTTGAAAGTAACTATTCGTGCCCGATACTATTCTTTGAATCTACCTTATCTTCTCAGCTCCAGTTGTTCACCTATATTCCGTTTCCCGAATCGACCTTCCTTCCTTTTTTTAAATATAATCTTTTAAATATTGTTTATCTATATACTACATTGGTCAATAGAAAATTTTTATTGTTATAAATATTTTAGAAGTATCAAGTAAAACACATTTAAAGAAATGATTATTAATTTATTGATAATATTTGAAGGGTATCTTGAGATAAATTAAAATTTTCATGAATTTTGGATTTAATATTTTCAATAGTCTTTGTAAATATAAGTAATAATGTAAATAATTGTTTCCAAAGAAGTTTTGAAAGGTATTAAAGTATTATAGAAAAATTGAATTTCAAATAAAGATTTCAAATAAAGATTGTGTAGTCCTAAAATTTATTGTTTATCTTGTCTTTCAATCTAAAAATTTCTGGTTGTTTTTTTATTCTCCTACCTCCCTCCTTTTCGGGGACGAAAGGTTTTGAGTGGGGGAGAGTGTAACGACCCATCAAATTTTAATAATTTTTAATTGGTTTTATGTCGTATTAAATTGGATTTTTGAGAAATTTTTAATGATAATATTTTGAAATAAAGTTTTATTATTTGGATTACGCACAATTAAATATATCAAAAGGTAAATTTTTAATTAATTTTATGAATGTTTATTTATTATGTAATTCTATTAAATTCAAATTATATAAACTTTATATTCGTTGCACGTTACATTCATTTATTTGACCGGTCCTTTCCGTTGTTATTTCCAGAATTTCGTGCGTTACTAACCAATGCTCCATATTTATTTGCCTTAATGGTTCAGCTAAATTTAAGGATCACCGTTGCTTTTACATTTTGTTTATATCACCTTTCTCCTATTTTAGCCGGTTGCATTTGATATTTCCTTGATTTAAGTTCTCTAACTTTTAAATTTCCCACTGTTGCTCTTATCTTCCGGTTCAACAGGTTGCGGTCCAACTTTAATTTGGCATCCCCATTAATTCATACGTTACTTTGGGTAACATTTATATGAAGGCTACTTCTTCCTCTGTATAGATTTTTCCCACAGCAAACCTCCTTTCCATTTTATTTCTTCCTTTCTTTCTTTCTTCTAAACATTTCTCTGTCCATTCCTTTTATCCATTTTAATATCCTTGCCTTTCCAAACTCATTATGTGCTGTCCAAACAAACAAAAATTTATTGCTTTAAATGTATAGCTAAATCAACTCTTGACCGTTACAATTACTTTTATTTTATATTCATTTCAATTCTTTTTGCTTAAATAACGTTTTGATGAATCAATGGGCAGCGTTACGTTCTTTTGAATTTTATTCGCATCTTCAGTGTACGTCTTTGATTCATTTATTTATTGCGTGCATTCATTTTCATTTGTGAGCTGTCCTCTTCCTTCCCCTTTTATAATAGCCTCCCTTCTCTACTGCCATTCATTTTTATTTGTGAGATTTACGTTCCTCTCTCCAGATCTTCTCCTCTCATTCATCCAGAGAAAGCAAATAAAAGAAAGTCCTGTAGCCTACAAATCTTCCTCCTTCCCTTCCCTAATTCCTCTGGATCCAATACCTTTTCCCCTCTCCTCCAAGCAGCGGCCCGCCTCATGTTCCCAGCTCCACTTCTCCTCACGCCCATCCTCCACCACGAAACTCACGCAACTCCATCAAGCCGGTGCAACTCCCGCCTCTCTCCCTGAACCACAGCCTCCCGTACCTCCACATCACCCACTCCTCCGCCGAAAATCTCGCCCGCCTTGACCTTCACAAATGATGACACGGCCTCAGCCACCCACTTCGACTTCCCTCCACGTGGCCACACAACCCAGATCCACCACCACTCTCCTCCGCCTCCTCCCATTGAACACCCACCTTCCCCTAACCCGCCGTAGCTCCGGCAACCTCCTCATCTTCTTCCAATTTAGCTTGTATGTATGTATATATAGGTTAGCAACAAAATTTACTCATATATATTGAAATTTGACACTCTGTTAATATGTGACTCTATATTAGTATACGTGTCTTATATTTTTTTTTACAGTTAGCATGTAATGGTTTTAAATGTGTCTTATGTTATATATTTATCTAATAGGATCTGGTTATATAAATAGATATACATTTATTTGTATTTGCTATATATGGGATATGCATGCTGTCGTGAGTTGTGTTCCCAGATATTATATTTCCAGTCGCTATGTATTAGTTTGTATTAAATTGTTAATATAATATGGTTGCAGGTAAAGGTTATATGTACCAGAGTATTTAAAGTATATAGGACAGTGCAGTATGATATGATTATAAATATAGTAGTAAAATATATAGATGTATGAGATAGTGGTTCCATTTTATTTTATATGTCATTTACGTATCCTATAATGGTTGGATTGCATGCATATATAAGTTTAGAAAGTGTATGTAAGTTGTATAATTTTTTTTAACCACTCTAGAATGATTTTTACATATATTAGTTTAAATATGTATTAGACGATAGTATTGGTCTATATTAGTATTATATAATCTGGTAAAGAGTTGGATTGTTTATAATAAGTGTTGTTTAATGATTTTATATATAACTGTTGGTTGGTTTATTTGTGTAAGTGATATGTATATATCTACATAAGAATTTATTCCAAAATATAGTACGTATACATAATTGATTTTAGTATATGTGATGTTAATTTTAAAAAAACAATGCTTTTATTTACATATGTATTTATTTTATTTTTATATTTACCTTAAACTTAAAATATTGATTTCAAGATATTATATATATGTGTGTTTATCTAAAATTTTATATGGTATATATGTTATATTTTTCCTGTGTCTTTTAATTTGAAACAATGTATTTTGAAATAAATATATCCTTAAATTTAATATGTGTTGGATATAGGATGTATAGAGTTATATAAGTTCTCTTATATCAATTATCTTCATCGAACCCGTTCTGATTTGATTTCGTCGATTTTTATTTATCAGCCTTGTTCGTCCAATTCACGTTCAATCTTGCTTTGCTTTGGAATTCGTGCTTGGATTCGTAACTCATTTCATTGTCTTTTCTTCTCTAGCCTCGAAAGGTGAGCAATCACTCACGATTAACGTTCTTATATTGATTAAATTTGATTTCAATTGAAACAACAATTGAAATATGCTGCTGTAGTTATTTAAATTGTTATATATATGCTATTATCTATAACTGTTCACCTGTGACATCTGACACCAGTATCTAGTATTATATGCCTGTTATTAATATTATTTGTATCTGTTCACCTGTGACATCTGACACCCGTATCTGTTATTTATACTGATGATATATGCCTGTTGTTATATTTTTTTAAGTATCTATTATCACTCTGCAAGTTCCCTGTTAGTATAGAATTCACTATGGGTTGAAATGATACATACCCGAACGGACTTTAGAATAGGAGAATTTAGTTATGGGTTGAAATGATAAACCCAAGCGATTTTCATTTGAATTGAAATTGGGATTACGGGTCGAAATGATATCTACCTGTATATATTTAAATTTCGGATTGAAATGATAAATATTCGTATCACTTAACCATATGATAAATATATATACAAACACCATTGGTCCATATATATAAATATTTTGAAAATGAATTCTTTGGTTTTGGAAAGAAATATATGGTTTTAATAAATGTTGAGCCTTAAATTTTTATAAATGGGAATGATTGATTTAAATACATATATTATGTTGAGTATTTAAATTATATTTCAAAATAGATTTTTGTAATAATTTGAATAAGCTAAAGTTGGGAAGATAATTTGAATTTAGTTGAAATTGATTCAATAAAGAATTTTATTTAATTAAACCGATTTGAAACTTATTGAAATTGAGATTTAAGGTATGATTTAAAATTTGGGTTTGATTTAAGTAACTTAATAAATATTCTTGTTTAAATAAATTTAAGGAAACATTTAGTAAAAATATGATTTAAGGCTAGTTAAATGATATTGAATTTATTAAGTGAATATTCCCTGATTAAATAGTAAATGAAGTTAAATCAAGAGCTATATAAAAATGTTAAATTTAAATCTGAAATGGTTGAATATTAAAGTTTTGAAATATATTGGAATGTAAATGGTTCATTTTGTTATTCTGATTTGCATTTGAAATCAATATAATTCGAATTTGTTATTTAGAAACTGAATTGAATTAAAATGGAAAAATTTAGATTGAATTAAATTGGAATTTGGAATTTTAGTTGATTTGAATCGATTTGTGAGACTTGACGAAATTCTAAATACTTTACTTTATAAATTATTTAGGAAAATAGATATATTTGAAATGAAATGATATTTTGGTTGAAGTATAAATTAAATTGAAATGACCACGGTGTTATAATATATATTTCCACCTTGTAGATAGTTCTGAAGATCCTTAGAGGATGGTTATCCCAAACATCCTTTAAGTTACTTGTATTTCAGTTGATATTTCACTTGAGTTGGATTTATTTATATAAGAATGTTAATCCTGACTCGAGTGTTTTGTGTTTTGCTTTACGCTCAGGTCAGACCGAGTGATACAGCAATTGAGACTCACCTTTGGGGTTTGGAGCTTCGTTTGGAGATCCAACCATCGATTCAGCTTTCAGCTTTCTTGTTGATTTGTTCAGAGAGGTCGTCTATTCGCCTGAAGACTTCACTGCATTTGATATATTCTGTTGTATTTTAATTTAACTCTGATGTTTATATAGTAGCTTCATGAACTACTATTTTATCTATTCCGCTGCGTATTATTGTATTACTCTGTGTCTGTGATTCTGTGATTGATTTATTTACTGTATATGCTGAGTTTGCCAAATTTTTATTACAATCTGTTATTTTGAACTATTCAAGTCAGACATGTGTGGATTTATTGTCGATTTGAATGGTCCAAAATAGCGGGACGTTACATAGACACTCCAATTATTCAAAATTTTTGCTTCGTTCAATAATTGAAAACCATTACTTAACATAAAACTTAAGAGTTAAATTCCCGGTTTCAACTCAAGCCATTTTGAAATAAATATATACATATATATATTTTTTACATCAAATCATACTCAAGAAATTCAAATCAAATCCATTTTCCTAAGCAAAAGTGTAGCAAAGCTACTAAGTGGTCTCCCCACTTTGAGACTCGAAAATGAATGTCGATGATGCTGCAGTCATCGTCGAAATTATTTTCCAGCGACATAAGGGGAGAGTACTGACTTACTTCCTTTAAAATTCTTTGGAAACAATTTCCATTCCAAAATACCTTCAAACGATATATTTATGTAAAATTATTTCATTTACAAATTTCGAAAACAATATTGTGTCAGTTTGCTCTGTTCAAGTGTTTTGGAATTTCTATCGGTAGCGTTAGCTAGACGAATCAATCGAAACCCGAAATTCAAACTTAACAACTCAAACAACACAATATAAAACATTTTTATATCAATTACAAATACGCTCTCTCATAGGATGATTCAAGAATGGATTTTAGAACAAGGATAGAGATTCAAATTTAGAGGAACCCTAATCAAAGAGAATTCTAACTAAGAAGATGGCTCGAAAGGAAGATAATATAATTAAATTACAAAAGAGGAAAGATGGATAGACTTATATTAATCATGGCGATCTTAACCGGGTCAACCGAGACTCCATTTTCAGAAACAATGAGCCCAAGTAATCGGACTACATCCCTCCAAAAATGGTATTTAGAAAATTTGGCTTTCAACTGATGACTCCTAAGAGTTTCCAGCACATAGCCCAAATGTGACTCATGTTCCTACTCAGACTTAGAAAAGACAAGAATATCATCAATGAAAACCATGACAAACTTGTTGAGAAGATCGCGGAAAATGCGATTCATGAGATCGACGAAGAAGGCAGGAGCATTAATTAATCCAAAGGGCATGACTATGCATTCATAGAAACCATTCTCTGTTCAAAAAGCTATCTTGGGAATTCTCTCCTCAGCTACCTGAAGCTGGTGAAAACCGGTGGAAAGATCAAGCTAAGAGAATAGTTTAGCTCTGTAGAGCTTGATCGAACATATCATTGATATGAGTCATAGGATATCTGTTCTTAAGAGTAAGCTTGTTCAGCTCTCTATAATCAACACACATCCTCAAAGAACCTTCAGATTTGGTGAAAAATACCACAGTTGCTCCCCATTCAGAAAAACTCTGCCTAATCAAACCCTTGGAATACAAGTCTTCAATCTGCTTCCTTAACTCGGCTTTATCTTTAGGTGCCATCCTTCTGGGAGGAAGAACAACAGGTCGAGTTCCAGGAATAAAATTGATGCAAAATTCAATTTCCCGCTTGGGAGGAAGAGAAATGACTTCACCAAAGACATCATGATAATCCCTGACTATCAGGGTGGAGTCAAGATCACTAGGCCGAGAATCAAGCGAAAAGATAAAACTGCCTGCATAAATCCTGAGGCAATCGACATACGATCACAAGAGAATTACCTTGGTCATCTACTAGAGAAACGATTCGGGCTTTGCAAGAAATAACAGCATCAAAACCGAGGACGTAGAAATCTCCGGTGAATCGTCGCCTATTGTAAAGGAGTTTCACCCCTTTACAAATCATACTAAGGTTGGCGGGACTGCCGATGGGATTAGTCACATATGAGGATGAAGTTGCCAATTGAAGTTGCAAGATGTGCTCAAATTTATTACAGAGATCAACAGAATAAAACTATGGGATACTCCAGTATCAAGAAGAACACGAACTGGAAAAGACAAGAATGGATTTTAAAACAAAGGTAAAGTTCCAAAATTCTAAAGAAATCCAAATCAAAGAGGATCCTAACAAAGAATTTCAAGTTCGAACGAAGATGATTCTGTAAGTAATTTTACCCATTTTAGGGTATTACTACCCTATCTCTAATGAGTTTTTACTCCATAAGATAAGTTTTGCCTAAACCAGAGCTCTGATACCACATGTAACGACCCGTCACTTCAAACCATTCAAATCGACAATAATCCACACATGTCGGACTTGAACTGCTCAAAACAACTGATTGTTAATTTATATTTGGCAAAACTTAGCATATACAGCAATTACAGAATCACAGACATAGAGTTTTAAAACAATAAACAGTGAAATAGATAAATAGTAGTTTATGAACTACTACAGAACATCAGAGTCTGAAACAAATACAACAGAAAATCCAAGTACATAGAAGTCACTAATACAAAAGCAGCCGACAAGTTTGAACATAAACAACTTGAAATAACTCAAAAGCAGAATAGATAAAAGACAGATCTCCAAGTAGAGCTCTAAACTCCAAAGGTGAGTCTCAAATGTTGTGACACTCAGGCTGACCCGAGCATAAAGCAAAACACAAAACACTTGAGTCAAGATTAACATTCTTATGCAAGTAAATCAACTCAAGTGAAATGCAATATAACTTAAAGGATATTTGGGATTCCATCCCTTAAGGATCCGTGAAACTATCTACATACATAATACAATACGCTACATAGATAATGTCTAAAGTAAAGTAAAATATTAAAATAGCGTTAAGACATTACCCATATCCCCCTTAACACATTTTATATAAATGCCGTAGTCTATACAGTACCGTAATTCCTCCGTAAACTGGAGGGCTATCATAGGGCACTCCATAGTGTACGACACAAATCAAACTCGTAGAGGACGCGATAAGGTATATGACAAGGCACGCGTGGCAATGTCCAGGGTAGGATACTACCGTTTTGCACTCCCGGACTCGTGATAGCAGCTACTACCGCCAACCTTGAGACACACTCCCAAATCAAAGGTACACCCAATCAAATCACAAAGTAATAGAATGTTTTTGAAGAAGCATGCTCGATCGGAGGTGCGACCTCACTTGGCCCGGTATAGCTCCTGTTTTAGTCATATCTAGCTGACCTGCGAGGACAGGGCTACGTTTATACCTCATACAGACATTCGCCAATCCATCCTACTTCGTTCTGGATTCTCCATCACGTGCACAGTTGTTAAAGTGGTTTTTAGTGTTGGCAGAGAGTATGACAGTATTCGATCTCGATCTCTTTAACAACCAAACGCTTATTCCACACCGTGGCATTTTACATTTCAAACAGTTCATACTTCACATCAAAATATCATATTCATTTCAAAATCATACCACTTTCGAAACCATTATTTAATTCAAAATCATATTCACTTCCAAATCATAATCATTTCCAAATAATAACCATAAAATAGGTTAAACCATCGTATCAAAATATTCGCATTTAAATCAATTAAATCTAAGTCATAATAGTTCCAACTTAAACAGTTTGAATATTGAAAGTAGTTTATATATTGGAATAGTTACACATTAAAAATAGTTTATATTTAAAAATAGGTTATAGATTAAAATAGTTTATATATCAGAAATAGTTTATATACTAAAATATATATATTTAAAATTATTTATAAATTTAAAATAATATATACTAAAATAGTTTATATAATTTTAAGAGTTTGTATCAAAAATAGTTTCAAATTAGAATTGTTTCTTCCAATTTCACAAATCAATTCAAATCAGCTTTTAGTTCTAAAATTCAATTTAAATCAATCTCAGTTCAGTGATTCCAATTAAAAAGGTTAAAGGTTCAATTCAAATTCTCATTAAAACCATTTTTAATTTATGTTGATTTCAAACCCAGGTTTGAACTACAAATTAAACCACTTCCAACTCAGTAGGTTTCAAAGTTTAAATAATTAAACGATTTACAATAACCCAATTTGATAAATTTCATTTATATTTCAAAATTCAATTTAATTTTATTTAAATTTGAAAATATTCACTTAATAATTTTTAATAACATTTAAATAAAATCTAAAATTACAAATATAAATCAAAATTAAATATTCAAATTCAATTTATTTAAATTTAAAATTATTCATTTAATCCTCTTTAATCAAAATCAAGTTATAAAAACATATCTTTAATCTCAAAATCAATAAGTTCCAAATCAATTTCTATTTAAATATAATTATTAAACAAATTAAATTACAAATCAATTTTATTTTACCTTTCCAACCTTAATTTAATAAAGTTATTACAAAAATCTATTTCAAAATATTAATATAACTTTTAAATGAATATTTTAAATACAATATATATACTTATCCAATTAAATTCTATTAAATTAAATTTTATTATACTATATATTATTAAATTAAACCTGATTTTATTAAATCTATTTTATTTTATATTAAACTATATTTTATGTATTTAAAAAAATTAAAATTGTAAGTAAAATCTTAAAATTTACATTTTTCAAAACTTATAATTTAAAATTTTCAAACATATAATTTAAAATCTAAATTTTACACACATATATTAAAATAAAAATCTTTATATTATATTTTAAAAATCAATATTTAATAAAACCCATCTATTTCCTTTCAAAACTTTGAGAATCATTTTTTAAAATAGACCAACGGTGTCCGTATATATTTTTCTATCTTATGGTCAAGTGATACAGATATTTATCATTTCAATCTGCCATAATTAAAATTTATGGGTATATATCATTTCAACCTGCAATCCCAAAATTTAAAATCAATAAAATATGGGTATAATTAAAATTTATGGGTATAGATCGTTCAGGTATGTATCATTTCAACCCATAGGGAATTCCTATACTAACAGGGAACTTGTAGAGTAAGAATAATAAAATAATAGCATAAAATGATATAGCATATCAATAGCAAATATGATCATAATTAACCATTTAAATAAAATATATATTCAACAGGTCATGGTGTCATATATCATAGGTTCACAATTTAAATATTAACATATCATATTTAACAATTTAATTTCTAACTAATCAAATTTAACAACATATTTAAATCATCATTTCATGCGAAATTAATTTACTAAGCATATGAATGTTAATCGTGAGTGATCACTCACTTTTCGAGGCTAGAGAAAATAGACAACACAACAAGCTACCATTTTGAATTACGAACTCGACAATCGACCAATCCAAACGACAATTTTCGAAGAAAAGTTGATAACTTGGAATCGATGAAAAACAAATCAAAACTAGCTTGATAATATGAGTTGATAGAAACAAAAAATATATATGATATAATATATATATATATATATACACCTTTCCGCCCTTTTTTTATAACAAAACAAAGCAACCTAGGGGTTTTCGGCCAGTGGGATAACTGCTGGGTGTGGTGGCGGTCGGCAAGGGTTCGACTGCTGATCTGGTTCGTGGTGTGCTGGTTCGTCATCAGGCGGAGAGGGGAATAAGGCGCAGAAGGAGGCGATGCATGGAGTGGCTATTGCGGTCGGGTTGTGTACTGGGTTGGTCGTGGGCTGGAGACAAGGTGGAAGGCAGGTGGCGGATCTCGGCTAGGTTGCAGTGAGATGTAGGAGCTATGTTCGGCCGCTGTGGTGGATGGATTTGTAGGGGAGGACTGTGGTCGTCTGTCAAGTGAAAGGGGAGTACCAAGCACGTGGAGAAAATCTTGCCTCATACTTGTCCAAAGTATAAGAGCTGTTAAGCGATATCGACCACTGTACCATAACTCACATCCCACGGGAGCAAAACACCAAGGCATATTATTTGGCTAAGTTGGCAAGCTCAGGAGAAGCCCAGTCATTGGGATTGGTTCCGGTTGAAATGCTAACCAACCCAAGCATAGACGAAATGGACGTAGACTAGATTCTGGAGACCAATGTCGAACCAGATACATGGATGACTCCGATAAAGAACTATCTACTTGAAGGAACCCTTCCAACTGACCGAAATTAACGGAAGAAGCTCCTCCGAAAGGCGCCATAGTTCATGATACAGGATGGAATAATCTATCGAAGAGGATTCTCGTCCCCTCTTCTAAGGTGTGTGACCGACGATGAAGCACGATGAATCCTGAAGGAGGTATATGAAGGCAATTATGGAGACCACACCGGGGGGCAGACCCTGGCAAAGAAAGTCCTTCGATACGGGTGCTTCTGGCCAACAATAAATCACGATGCTGCAGGTCATGCCAAGAGATACGATCGTCGTCAAAGATTCAGCAAAATTAAGAGCACTCCTTCAACAGAACTGACACAGATGTTCAGCCAATGGCCATTTGCGATATGGGTGATCGATCTGATTGGCGTCCTTCTAATAGCTAAAGGAGGATCCAAATATGCTATAGTTTCCATAGATTATTTCACAAAATAGGCCAAATCGGAACCTCTGGCCACCATAACCACAAGGAAAGTTATTAACCTTGTCACTAAAAACATCATTTGCAGGTTTGGTGTGCCGCTAAAAATCATCACCGACAATGGAACACAATTCAAAAGTGTCGAGTTCAAAGACTTCTGTAGTTGCTTCAGAATCGAAAAAAGCTTCTCCATAGTGGCTCATCCGCAAGCAAACGGGCAAGTGGAAAGAATAAATAAGATCATCAAATCCACCATCAAAAAGCGATTAACAAAAGCAAATGGAAATTGGGTTGACGAACTTCCACTCACACTATAGGCATACATGACAACACAAAAAGCGGAAACTGGCCAAACTTCATTCGCCTTAGCGTATGGTTCAAAGGAAATGATTCTCGTTGAATTAGAAGTCCCCTCACACCAAAGGCAGAATTTCAATCAAAAGAAAACCTCCTACTCGAATCACTAGACATGGTCGATGAAAAAAGAGAAGAAGCAGAGTTGAGAACCGCCGCCCACCAAAAAAGGGTTGCAGGTATTTCAACTCCAAAGTTCACAACCAAACCTTCAAAGTCGGGGATCTTGTGCTGAAGCGAGTTTACCCTGTTCCAGGGGCCTTCAGACCAAACTGGGAAGGACCATATTTCTTTAATCAAAAGCTCAAGGACAGGACCATATTTGATAAACTACTTTATGTATTTTCTATTTTTCAGCAAATAAGCCATCCCAGAAATGCCGGAGGCATTGTGAATAGGCAAAGAATCTGTCATGCTTTCCTTAATAAAGTTTGCTTCTTGAACCAACCAAACTGTGTTCATAATAATTACCCGTTGAGCCGAGGGAAGCAAATCGACTCAAATCGTTGGATCGGCTGAACCCGATCTTTGCCCTTTGAAAATCGGTGCTGCTCCGGTAGCATCGGGAGGGCCAAAATTATAACTCCTCGTGTTTCCCAAAGATAGGCAACACTAAGGAAAAACAAAAGCCACGCATCTCATAAGCCGCGCATCAAAACTATAACTACTTATGTTGCCCAAAGATAGGAAACATCGAGGAAAAACAAAAGCCGCGCATCTCATAAGCCGCGCACCAAAATTATAAATCCTCGTGTTGCCCGAAGATAGGCAACACCGAGGAAAAACAAAAGCCGTGCATCTCATAAGCCACACATCAAAATTATAATTCCTCGTGTTGCCCGAAGATAGGCAACACCGAGGAATAACAAAAGCCGTGCACCAAAATTATAACTCCTCGTGTTTTCCGAAGATAGACAACACTGAGGAAAAACAAAAGCCGCACATCTCATAAGCCGCACACCAAAATTATAACTCCTCGTGTTGCCCAAAGATAGGCAACGCCGAGGGAAAACAAAAGCCGTGCATCTCATAAGACGCGCACAAAAATTATAACTCCTCGTGTTGCCCGAAGATAGGCAACACCGAGGAAAAACAAAAGCCGTGCATCTCATAAGCCGTGCACCAAAATTATAACTCCTCATGTTGCCCGAAGATAGGCAACACCGAGGAAAAACAAAACCTGCGCATCTCATAAGCCGTGCACCAAAATTATAAATCCTCGGGTTGACCGAAGAAAGCCAACATAAAAAAAAACAAACAAAAGCTGCGCATCTCATAAGCCGCGCACCAAAATAATAGCTCCTCGTGTTGCCCGAATATAGGCAACACCAAAAAGAAACAAAATGCCACGCACAGCATGAGCCGTGCACCCAAAATACCAACTCCTCACACTGCTCAAAGACAGGCAACACTGAGGAACGAAAGAAACCGCACATTTCACAATTAGCGCCAATCGCTCTCATAGCCGAGAATAATGAACGCAATTCCAACAAAATTGGAATGCTACAAACCAAATCAAAAGCCTCAACTATGGACAGTTAAGGGTTAAAACTGTCTTCAATTAACCTATGCACTTTGTGCATTTGAAATACGCGTATATTGCATAGTAGTTGAAATATCGCAAGGAGCTTGGGTTACATGTTAAAGTTGCAAAACTTCCAAAAGTAAAAAAAATAAAAAAGGAGAATCAAGCTGTGACTTAGCCAAATTTTCGATAAAAATTATCTAAACCTTAAGCTATCGGCTACTTGAGAATTGTTTGAAGTAAACAGCCCTGTGAACTGGGAGGCATATACTTGTACGGAGACAGAAACACGTGAAAACAATAAGTTCTCAATTTCTATTACTCCAAACAACAACAAGTCCTCAAGTTCTGTCTTAAAGTTTTATGTCCGTTTTAAAATTCTAAAAAAAAGTTTCAAAAGTAAATTGAGTTTTAAGGAGTTTTATGAATTTCTAAACAAACATTCTCAAAGTTCTGTTAATTTCTAAAGTTCTACTAACTACCAAAGTGCCGATAATCTCTAAGTCTGTTATTTTGAATGAAGGGTTCTGACTATAATCACAGAACTAGAGAAGTATGAAATGAAACGAGTACAAGTACACAGAACATATATGAACATATAGACAATTACAGTCAAAATATCATTGTATTGCTTATGATTTTCTATACACAGGGCAAAATGTAGGGGCCGTACCCACACAACAATGGCCGACAAAAAAGAAAATACAGACTCTATAGTAAGGATGCAAAGTGCAGACTCTACACTTAAATGGAATAACTCAAAAAGAAACAAAAACAAGCCAATCTTCCTACAAGCTGTAAGCCAAAATCAAGTCCATCCTCACACCGGCCGCTCAACACTTTTTGCTACCACTACCCTTTCCACCTTTGGTTGGTAGTTTCTACTTCTTTTCAGGAGAAGTGTCGCTGCCGGTGACATAAACGAACACTTCGGTGGCAATGATCTCCTCTTCCTCCGAGGCTTTCTCCGAAGAGCCTCCCTTCCCTTTGCGTTTTCTCGATTTCCAAGAACTCTTCGAAGCCTTGATTGCCTCCACCTTTTCCTTCTTGACGGCAACCAAATCGTGCTGAGTCTTCTGTGGCTGCTCCGTCTGCATTTCCTGCTCCTTGGCTTCTACTGTAGTTATATCACCTTCCAAAGACGCCGAAGGATCATCCAGGCCATGGACACAACTATCTTCTCAGCTTCTGGCCTCGGTTGCGAGCTAGACGCGGATGTTGGAACCGGAGTAGGAATAGATACAACCGCAGTAGATGTGAAAATAGCAGCAGGCACGGGCGCCGAAGTAGCTGGCGCGTCAACAGGAAAAGTGGATCGACCTATAAGATAAAAAATGAAAGCATTAAACTCCTCTTGCTCTTGTGGCATAAGTTGGAAGCTCCCGAATTCGGGAGAAGCATGGACGTTACCTGCACTGAAGAAACGATCACAAATGGCGACCTCGAACTTACCACCTTCGCCTTCTTTTGAGGACTCCACCACGTGAGGAATAATATCAAGTCCTGAACTCGTTAGATGGTCTTGGAGCTGCTCTGATGGTTCGCCCATGCTAGAGATATAAGGCCTGGTAAGCACGTCGGTGGCGGTCATCAAGGCAACATCGGTGGCCTCCTTCTCTCATTCAACTCAAAGAATCTCCTGGCCCTCAAGTGGCCCTTTCTTGGATTCGTCGTTAAGATAAGCGGCTCACAACTCTTGATCTGAATAAACGTCACCGCTCTCAATAAAGCGAGATAAGGTTTCCTTCTAAACAAGGGCAAAATTGCATGGATACTTCAGGCCGAAAAAGTTGAGGCTCCTCTGATACAACAAAGAGTTAACATAAAAGTTCAGAATTTTCGCATCCAGCTTCTCCATTTTCCTATCGAAGGCATGTTGGAGGTCCAAGTAATCTGTTTTCACCGCAGCCTTCTCAATTTCAGCGACAGTCTTGTTGGCACTAAGCTGCGCGACCTGAGCCTGTAGCTTGGCAATGGTCCCGGCTTGGTCGGAGATAGTTTTGTTGTGCCCTTCAACAATTAAATCATGGTCCGCGATGGTCTTTCTTTAAGCTTCAATGATGGCATTATAAGCTACCACTTCTTCTTTTAGCTTCGCCTCCTCAACATGAGTCTTTTTGATCTCATCCCTCCAGACAATCTCAACCTTTTCATGTGCCTCTTTCAACTCCTTCATAAAACTGGCGGTTCTCCTACTTTCACGAAGCGCCGCCTCCTTCTCTTCCTCTAACTGTTTAATTTTAGCATTGTGATCGACCAACGCCTTCTCGAAGTCGTCTTTCTCAGATTCAAAGGAAAGGATCTCCTGATAATTATTTCTATTTGTATCCGATAGCTGCTTGCAGAGCTTCTACCATCTCTCGGCCTGTTCTAGGTCATTCTGGATAGCTTGGAGATGCAGCATAAAAGAATCCCTGTAGACAGGGTGGAGATCCAGGTCGAACTTGACCCCCTTTAAAAACCAACCCGGAAGCGCTGCCTCAAGCTTAGGAGGGCCCGAAGAAAGAACATAGGTAGGCCTCCAGCAGAAGTTAGAGGCACCAGCAGCGACAGTAATGAGGGAAGAGGATGAAAATGAGCTGGGGGCAGAATAGGGGCAGAAGTGATAGGAGTTTCGTGGCCCACAGAAGAGTGTTTTGAAGCAAGCTCTGAAGGATGGGGGCGATAATCAAACTTTGAATTCTTTGATGGTTCATCTCTTTCCTCAAGAGATCTTCTTTTCTCATACCCGCCTTTATGTGAACGAGCCCGATCTCTCTCATCTTGGCGACAGGTTTTAGCTTCAAGTTCTTTCCTCTGCATGTACTCTTCTTCCGTCTCTTGAACTCGATGGCGGCTAGAGGAGCGCTTGGGGTACCGCTGTGAATCAGTGTAATCTTCGAAGTCGTCGTAAAAGCCTTGTCCCCTCGTCATACTTAGAATGAGGCATATATAAGAGTCGTTAGAAGCATGACATAATCTAACCAAATATATAAAGGAATGGAAATAAGTGTAATCCTAGTGCAACGTGTTGTGTGTTTCTAATATGGGCATAAGACGTCGTCACGAACCGGAATGAACGACTACCGTAAGTGGGATCGGACTGACTTCGGTTATTGTGGGTGGGACCAAGCTAACTGCTGGCGCGATATCGCCCGAACAAGAAGGCATTGTGTCAAATTTAAAATCCCCTTGCATGAGCGCGTCGAAGTCGACAAAAACATCGCTAAAATTTTCGAACCCCGTTCCGACATCCTTACTCGAAGAATCTTGATGTATTCCGGTTTCGAGGACTCTGTCTTTGCCACTTTCATCGGAAGGAGGTGGACTCAGGAGATCGGGACTCATTCCCGGAGTCTCATCGCAAGACTCCGAGCCTTCACCCTCAGATTCTGACGAGAAGTAATCACTAGCGGTAGACTCGTCGCTACTATTCTCGAATTCTCCTTCTTCTCTCTCTAAGTCCAGTATGACTTTGCCTTCTCTGTTGGTGAACTCGTCTTCTGCTTCCTCCGGCATTGGAGACATTCTAACTGAACCGCTCAGACCAGTCGCAGCAGCGTCTTCCTCCTTATGGGCCTCACCGGGTGATCCTTTGGACGGGCTACCTCTCTCTTAACCTTCCTCGGAACTGTGGGATAAAGAAGTGGATTTTGTGTGAACCCTGGAACGGCCAGGAGAGGGAGTTTCATTCTAAACAGCGGATCTATCCGGAGCCTACAGTCCGTACTGACATAAGTTCTCATCGGTCAGTAGAACTTTAATGCACCTCTCCTCGACGTAAATAGCCTTTAAAGTTTGGCAAACTTCATCAAGAGTCACATCTCTATTCGGCCGTGGGATAACTGCAAGAGATGCATAATTAGTTAGAAATTCCATTACAACACCTCAGAGCTCGATAAACGGAAAAGAGAAGCTTACCCCCTGTCGTCCACCAACGGTTGAATCCCTCGAGGCATCTAACAAAAAATTACTGTGTCTTGAACTATGATAAGTTGCTTTGCAAGTGCAGGACGATCTTTCGATTTCTCCGGGCCTTGGTTATAATCAAAGAGGGATAATCATCTCTCCTATTGAACGCCAGAAAATACCGCAACTTATCAAAACTTGGAGCGCGGTTGAACGTCCGCATGAAAAGGACATGCAAGCAAGTAAGGATGGCATAGCCATTCAGATGAAGCTGAACGGGGAAATACCCAAGTTCGAGAGTGTCTCATGTAGAGAATCATTGAAGGGAGGCATAGCTTTGTTCAGACACATGTATCGATGGAAAGCAGTGTACCCTAGAGGGGGATATGAGCGAATTCGTCTTTTGCCAGCAGACGCACGTCCTCTTCAAGAATTCCATGCTGCGTACATATATTATGAAGAACCTTGGCAGAAACCACCCGAAGCTCTTTCAGGTGGATTAAGCAGGACTTGAAAGTTGGGAGGCGTGCGGGCGGTCCACGATTGGCCCAATCAGAAATAACTGACCATACTGTGCTTGCGAGGTGGATGATGATTCAGCTTCAAAGAGCGCCGAGCTTCACCCACTTGATTTATGACGTATGGATGGCTGCTTCATTCTATATAATAGAACTCGCGTTAAAAAATGGTCAGGTATATCTATCCTAAGTTAACAACTTCTCCCGCCACACTTGAATTCCAAAGAAACATTAACTTGTAATCAGCACATCAGATTTCAACTTCAAACCGGGGCAGGTGCGGTGAGTTTTCTATATGGGATAAACTCGACACTCGAAGCACTATAAACACCCTATCTTGTGTAGATAGTTCGCTCGCAGTGGAAGATGAGAAGAACTTCCCATGTTACTTCATTTTCTATTTTTTTTCTATTCCTTGTACACTTACTCGTTATTGATCGACGATCGATAACGGATCCGTTGTCCGAAGCGACACGAAAAACTCTTCTCCTCACAAGAACGTCGAACATGCAACAAGTGAATAAGATAAGTCCAAATCCTTTGGAAAAATCGGGATCAACTAGTGAATATATGCGACTTGCAATGATAGCCATGACACTTGATACAAGTCAATTCTGGTCTAAAGGATGAAGATAGCAGAACGTGTCAAGCATTGGGCCAAAGCCCGTATGTCGTCCCGGGAGACTCAAGGTTCGATTTACTATCTTCCTCCTTTAAACCGCAATCAACTTGAACTTCTTGTAATCAACGTTGCAAATGGACACTAGTCATCAAGTCATCACACGAAGGCAATAATTAGCAAACTAATTCGGTGAACCCACCTCGAATTAAATTCATAGGCACAGGAAGAATCAAAGATCAAACTTGGCAAGCTATGGAATGGATCGGTGGCGAGCTAACTTCAGGTCGACAACAAGGTAAGGTCGGCTACAGTTCGAAAGCGAGCTAGGGCTTGGATTCAAACAAGGTGATAAGTCGGCTAGGGTTTCACGAAGTAGGCGAATGCTTGGGTGGATCAACGATGAATGAATTTGAATGAAGTGATAAATCGGGCCGAGTGAATGCTTAGGTCGCCTGGAATCGAATAGCAGAAGGTTGGACCACGTAAGGAGGCAAGATTGGTTCGGGTCAAGTGAAGAAACTATGGGTCGGTTTCGAACATATAAGCAGGCAAGCAAATTTTTTTTTGGCTAAGTAATAGTCGCTAGCGACCCGACCCATCATGGATCGCTAGCGACCCGACCAAACTCGATTAAAATTTCTTCAGGAAGTTAGGTCCCTAGCAACCTATACCACTTAAGTCGCTAGCGACCCACACAAAGAAAAGAAAAGAAAAGAAAAAATATATGGGAAGACAGAAAGAGGAAAAGAAACTTCGTATACTCTTTTCGAACTTGAACTCTTACAATTGTTCATCATTCCGAGGTATGCCGGGAAACTATGGGCAGAAATGCGATGCGATGTGGCAAGTAGTAGCAGTCAGAACTAAAGAAAGATGACCGACAACATTGGGTTAACGTATTTGTAAAGCTCTAATGCAATCACTTGGAGATCGATGGATGGATATTGAAAGCGATAACTTCCAGAGTACGCCTTGTTTACAATGAAGACGTACTCTGGGGGGCCAATGTTATCCGGGTTTTTAACCCAGTCGAAACCAATAGAAAACAGAACAACCTTGTGTAGACAGGATGGTTCGGGACTTAACCAGAAAAGCTAAGGCAAGGGATCAACAAGGGCCAAGCTATACGACTAAGGCGACGATTGGGATCAACGAAGTCGAGAGATCATCATTCTTTTAGTTCAATCAGCAGCTAAACGAAAATAGCTAGTGAATTGCCATCAAAGCGAAACAACTACGATAAAAGGCTATGGAAACATCTCCAATTCAAACGCCAAAAAAATCCTAAGTGTTTGGATCATCAGTAACCCATACCTCTCCGTAAACCTTCCAACAAGGCAGCCAAAAAATACTACGAAAGGAGGCCAAGACCTTGGCTCGCAAAACGAGCCAAGTCTATGGGTCGCTAGCGACCCATCGGCCATGGGTCGCCAACGACCCATAGAATTGCCTCGTTTTGCGAGCCAAACTTTCCTAAGGTCGTTTACTACCTACCTGCGAGTTGACAATGGAGTGGTCTTGCCTAGAAGCTCTCCGACCCATATAAATACCATCCTACCCGCAACATAAACTGGATCTTCTCCGGACTGGTTGCTGAAGCTCTGCTGGAATTATTCTTCATTCTCTACCTCCTATACAACAATCTCCAAAGGAATTCACTGTGATTCTCTAGTGGATTCCAATTCCGGGGATTCAATCTAGCTAAAGATAATCAAAACCTTGTAACCAAACATCTCTTGTAACAACTATCAGTCTTTAGTAAAACTATAAAGTGGACATAGGCTTCATTAACAACCGAACCACTATAAAAATTCTCTGACTACTTTCTTTTACCGTTCTTTTTCTATATCTATGATCTATAATATTGCTCTGTCAGAACATGTCTGGTGATTTCAAACTCTAACCACAGTGTTGATCTATTTTTTGGGTCAACAACATCAATCTTAACTCTTACAAATAGAGAAGTCTACCTCATCGGCAATTAGTGTTAAGCCTAGTCAATTACTTTTTTCAAAATTTATATATACTTTAAAAATACTTATAAATAGGTATTAAATATCTATGTAAAATATTAGTTGAAAATAACTAATTTATAATTTGATGAAAGACATGTTTTTAAATACAAAACCTCTTTACTTCGAAAATAAACATATAATTATTAAAAATATATTTAAACTTCAAACCAACTTTAAAATACTTCAAAATAAGTTAGAAAACATGCCTAAAAATATTAGAGAAAAATACCAAATTAAGATATCATTATTAAATACTTAAAACCATAAGCGACTTACTACAACATTTATAAGCGCTGTTAAAATTGCTTATTAAAAATAACATTGAAAAACACGATCTTTGTGACTAATTTTAACCTCTTTAACAATTGATTTAAGACTTAAATTTTTTACAGTAAGTACTATACTTAGGGTACTTAAAAACCATGGAAAGAAACCCTTAAGAACATCTTCCAATTTATCTATAAAAATTCACAAGAACATGCTATATTTACAAAGTGTATTTATAACCACCTTTTGTTCTAACATTCACAACTTTGGTTCACAATTTCTATAATTTTACAAACCATTTCTCTACTTTTCAATACACCAAAATATGTGTAGAGCATAACCAAATCAAATTATCCTACATTAAGTCCATAAACACCCAATTTACACAAGTTAATAGTAAGGAATACCGAAGTGCACTTATAACGACTATTATCACTTCAAACACTTTCAAACATACTTCAATTCAACACACAAGTCTAAAAACCATTTAAACATCAAGTGAAGTCCACGCCACATGTTTAAAAGGGTAACATAAGTGATGTTGTACAATATAAAGTTGTCATATGCTTTCAAAAGCAAGAAGGGTCCAAAGTTTATAACTTAAATTAGTTAATGTCACTTTAACATTATATTTCAAACACAATATATATATATATATACACATACATACAATACATAAACAAAAGATAGTGAGATAACTCACTTAGATCCAAGCTAAACACATGCTCAAGTACAATCAAACTCAAGAACATTCCTTTCATCACCTTGCAACCACCTTCTCTTCCTTTCTTTTTGCTTAAACTTGTTTTTCCCAAGGCAAAAGTGCCTTATTGCTCACGGCCATTCCAAGTGGGGAGGGGCGTGGTTCCAAAATACAAGATATAACATTGTGGAAGGTGTTCTAATATTGCTCTAAGGCTTGTGGCAAAGTTTAAGTGGATTTGAAATTATTTTGCAAAAATTTTCTTTAGAACTTAAGAGAAGAAGAAGACATTAAAGAAGCTTGGTTTTTCTTTGTGACTATTTAACAAGGGTATGCCCCTCTTATGCAGGCTTAAAATGGTGTTGCCTAAGCCTTTTCTCACCACTCATCATTCCATGGAAGCCTTACCTCCCATCATTTTTCCTTTACATCACATCCTTTAGCAAATTTACACTTATACCCTAAACATAATTATTTATCCATTTGGAGTTTCTAGAAAGTCCTGTTTCTTTATGAATCAAAGTGTTAATTAGTTCCTAATATGTTCATTTGATCATTAAACAAGCGCATAAGAGTTCGAACAACTTACATTGAATAAAAAGCTGTTTATCGATAAACCGATTTGTGGTCACGTTATCGATTTTTCTTCAAGTATTTATTTTTGTAAAAAAATTTAAAAACAAGTTTACCATCATTACTTATGATTTAGAAGGGGGTTTAGAAGGTTATTAAATCATTTTAATAGCATTTTATTAAAGATTCAAATATTTAAATAGTTCATATGTTTGAATACAAAGTGTTTAAAATTCCGGGTCGTTACATTCTCCCCCACATAGAATATATCGTACTCGAAATTCCAACAGGAGCAACAAAAAGAAACAACCATATAGCAATAATCAAAATTATTCAATCACTATAAAACATAGCTCTTGGATTTTCCAGGTTCTAAAATCCTCTCATCGCATAACGATGACAAACAATCTACTACGTGCACGCTCAAGAGCCTCGGGTTGATACTTGGTCGACAATTCATGCTACCTTATAACAAATCAAAGAGTCGTCACCTAAACTCTCCATATGCCAACAAAACATAGTATGCAAATATACTAAAACCTATATGATGTACATGACCATCTATATGCAATATCAAATCTAATCATTTGCTCGATCACATAAATTTCACTTTCCAACTAGTATAGATTACTTGACCTCCCTAATGTAGACTCCGATCAGGTTCCTTGATTAGAAACCTTCATTCCCCTTACATAGTCATATACTATGATATAAAACTTCGTAGCAATAATCTGTATTAAGTGTTTGATGTCAAGAACCCAGTGAAAAATCCTTTTTCAGATCGGTGTAAATCACCTTGAAATCACGTACTCGATTATTGGATCAAGAAAAGTCATGTGAATAAAACAATCTACTAACAACTTGCATATTTATCCTATTGGTTTCTTAACTTTACCAATATCTTTTGTCACATTGTTTTATACAAACATTATATCATTTTAGTACTAAAATATTTATGAAGCATTTCATAAAACACAACTTGAGGTCTATAAACCTTTTATAACTTAAGTTCATATCCGTATAATACTCTATAACATCCTAAGAGTATATACAAAACATCAAATTAAAACGGGTTTAAATTCTACTATCTTCCAAGTTCAAGTATTATATAAACTCATCTTTATATTTTCACAAAACCCTTAGTTTCAAGTTCTATAACGATTCGAAAATTTTTGACTGTTAGAAATTACCGAAAAATCCCGTTTCATTTTAACAAATGAAATGTACCAAACAAGATGCACATACATACAATCCTAATGCATAGGCTACATGTTTCCATAAAATAACTTAACAAATTTCAATAATCTATTAAGCAACATTACCCAAAAAGGGAAAACATGGAAAGTTCTAACATTTATTTCGGGCTATGCCACTACCACTAGAGAACCCTACATAATATACACATAAAACTTCTCTACACTAAAAGTCCATATCTAATTTCTTTTAAAGAAAAACTTTTGGAACTAAAAACCAGGCTTTATTTCAACTCATTTTGAAATAATAATACATTCATATATCTTTTGTATAACAATTCATACTTCAGAATCAAATTAGAATTCATTTTACTTAAATAATCCTGTAGCATCCACCACTTAGAAACTCGAAAATAAACGCCGACGATGCTATAGTCACCACTAGAATTATTTTCAAGTGACAGATATGCGTTCAGTACATCCAAAACATGACTTTCGGACTTAACCAAAATCATTTCAAAATGGTATTAAATACTTCATAAATATTACTACGTACCATGATCTCAACTTCATAAACCAATTTTCCAATATATACTTCCAAATAATACTACTATTATTTTCTCATAAATCTTCAAAAATATTTTCAAAAATACCGGGATTTAAGTTCTCAAAATATCAGTTCAATCCTTTTTGTTTATAAACCATGTTTTATAAACCTTACTTATATAAAATCACTTTCTTATATAAAATCATTTTACAAATGTTTATTTTACAAAATATCTTATCTTTCTCATATTAAATAAACATATTCTACCAAATTAAATTTTTAACCCAACATTAATTATCATCGAACGCCTTATAGTCAAACTGTGAAACTAAATTCACAAGGTGTTCATTTTAATGCATCTACGAATACTGTCTACCCAACCCATGTAGTGAAAGGGTAAAACTGCTCATAAACTGGTTAAGCCATCAATCATCAGCAAATGATAGTTAATGAACATAAATTGGCCGAGCATGACTAAACGAGTTAATAAGGGGTAACGAATGAACATCATTAATCCCTACATTAATCTAACTATACTTAAACAATTCACACTCATATGAGTTGCCTTATATAAGATCTTTAATTTTCATAGTTATAATTACCTTTAAGGTATACATTTATGACAAATACAAATACTCTCTCATATGTATAACACACTCAATTCATGCTAGGGCATTCCATTACCCTATCTCTTAATGAGTCATACCCATCCAAAACCAAGGTTCTCACTTAACTTTCAGCTTTGATATCAATTGTAATGACCCGTCTTTTTGACCCTCGAATGTCTACATTAATACATCCACGGTATTCATGTGTCAAGCACATAATTGCCGAAAAGTCAAATTGTTACGATAAAAGAAAAAGAAAACGAACATGAAAGAAGAGAACAAAACATCAGAATCTCACTAGCGGAATGGTAATACATAATATCAAAAGAATAATACAAAGGATTACTCTGATTGCTCCGAGTTACAAAACCTGAGTACTATCGTCAGCCTGGACAGTTATAACTACTTGTCCTCACAAATGCTGATATGTATAATATAGTAATGCAACGGACATAAGAATACTTAAAGTAGGTGAAACATCCAGCTCATCTTCTTGAGCTCTAAAGAACATCAACGAAAGCCTACCCTTCTCAAACTACTTGAAAGAGTACGAGCAGAATTTAGGAAACACAAAAACCAAGCTTTAGACATAAGTCTGGTATGAGAAACTCAAGAAATATGTAGCTAGCATATAGCAATACTTTTGTGACTGCATGAAATGCCATAATGGTTATCCCCTCAAAAAACCACCATCTAGTAAGTACATTTGTGATATAATAGATAATTTCTAGGGTATAGAATATAAATATATAACATAGCCGGAATGGTACATTGATTACATTCAACAGCATGTTAGAGAGTACAATCAAAACCGATAAGAAACGTTCACATAATGGATTTTCCATGGAGATCCCTTCGGTCAAGACGAAATCAAATCTCCATGCACAAGGGTCAGAAACTACCCCTGAGTGCTGTACATCTCTAGATATAACCAATCCGCGTCTAAATATGTGATCCCAAATATCATCACCTCTAGCTTGCAACATTGATAAGCATACTCTAGATATGGAGTGATAATATCCTGTCGTGGGTCAGCCTAACCCAAAGTTATGCCCCTACTCTATTTTTTATCATTTTCGAGGTCACGTTCGGCATCTTTCACATGAGTCTACATCACTTGAAGAAAACACAAATCCCCAATTGGATTCCCACATCTCGAATAGATCTTAAAACCACACATGGATTCCAACATCTCGAACAGATCCACTTCCAAGAGATAGAACATGTATCTCAGTCTTGAATTGGTTTTCAATAAGTAAAACACTACCGATCCCGGACTCTTCAAGACTGAATCGACAAATTTGGTCATTTAATAATAATGTGAACGATCACATACAGAAACCAAGTCTCATATACTTGTCATATTTTTGATATTTTCATCTCACACTTTCCCTCGGTCATAAGTAACGCAGGTAGGTTAGAGCTCTATTGCTCAATCCCTACTTGAACATCAATCTTAACTCCTACAGATACGCAAACCTACTTCATTGGCTTTTAGTGCTAAGTATATGACTAAATGTTTTCCATAAACGAGCAAACATACAAGCGCGATCTAGTCACACAAAGCGAGATAAAGTCACTTAAGCGATTTCTAATCCCCTTTTCATTTAATTAACCTTTTATTAATTAAAACCACTTTTATTAGTAAAACTTCTTTTATCTCATAAAACATGGTTTATCAATTTCTACTATTCATTTGTACTTCTTTCTATACTTCAAAAAGTATCATATACTTATCTCAAATGGTATAAGTATATTCTAAAAATAATTAACAAGATATCTTACTTTAAACCTTTGCTTTTTCTAACTTTTTCCAAAAGATTCTCACTCATAACTTCCTTTCAAATATCCAATTTAAGGATTTAGGTACTTTCACAAATCTATTCAAAAAAGTTTAAGACTAATGTTACTTAAATATTGTCACTTCAAACCCAAAACCATTTCACTTATGCTTAACTTAAAAACATTCTTTTAAAGATCTATTTATGTTCATAAGTATAATAAAAAAGAGTTAAAGATGAATGTTATTAAGACATTGTGACAATAAACCCAAAACCATTCCATACTTGTATAATCTTTAAAAACATTCTTTTAAATATCTAAGATAATATTTGGTTAAGTTCGATAGTCGACTAAGCGACTATCTTTTCAAAAACGATCGCTTATAGAAACCAGGATTCATATACTTAACTAATTTTCGAAATTCCAACTTAACTATTCCTCGTCCAATAGTGAAGACAAGTAAGTTAGAGTACTGGTTGCATCAAAACCTTGTCTATACACTTCATTCATGAATCTCATAAATAGATAAGTCTACCTCGTCGGCTTTTAGTATTAAGTATAGTATTTATGACTTTCATAAAAGAGTAAGAAAACAATATAATCAACCTATTTCCCACATTCCTGACTTAACTATTCCTAGGCTAAGAAGGAAACTGGTAGGTGAGAGCTCTATTACTTATATCCCTACTCGACATTAATCTTAACTCTGACAAATAGATGAGCCTACTTCGTCAGCTTTTAGTGTTAAGAAAAGTTAATTACTTTTTAAACAAATTAGTAAACAATGAGATTAACACGTTTCTAACACTTGACATAACTATTCCTCGGCCAAGAGGGAAATCAGTAGGTAAGTGCTATTAGTTTCTGAGATGATGGTTTTGATGACAATAACCTTAGGACTTGTTATAAAATATAAATACTAATATCTTTGTCTAGATATATGTATATGCAGGATATAAATACGCAGGTACTAAGAATGACGACTGTACAGTATAAAGATTCAAGTCTAAGTATAAAGACTCAAGACTGAGTATAGAGATTCAAGACTGACGAATTCAAGATTGAAGAAATCAAGACTGAAGACTCATGAGTATCAAGATTATCAAGAGTTCAAGATATCAAGATAAGTAATAAAGTCTAGATTTATGTTAAAACTTCATAATAGCACTAAAATCTTTATTCAGATTTTAATTGTCGAATGGAATCCACCTTCTCGCTTTAATTGTGGGATGGAACCCACGACCTCTTTAGTGGGATAGAACCCATGACCTTCTCTAATGGAATGGAATCCACGAAATTTTCAAAATGATTTATTTTTTCAAAACTATTTTTTTAAAGTCATCTCTATCAATTTAAATATTTTAGCCTTAATTCAAAAACTATTTTTAATCATATTAATTTCAAAATCATCTCTTGTTTTTAAACTATCTCTTGATTTTAATATTTTAGCTTTAATATATTTTAAAGAAATCTATATTTAGTTTTTAATATTACTTTTATATTATAGATTATATATTTTAAGATTACTTTCTAAAACTCTTTTATAAGTTTAAACTATATTCAAAATGGTTTACAAAGTTTAGAATTGTTTTGACAAGTTTTAGAATAGAAATCATTTTAAACCAAAATCTATTTTCAAAAATAACATAGGCATGTCGACATCCCTCATCCCTCATGTTGACATGGTGACTGTAGAATTCAAATTTCAAATTTTCAAAAGAAGTGTCTATTCGTTATAACCTTTCACGAATGGACATGACCGTCGTTCTCCTATAAATACCAGTTATTTTCAATGAATTTTAAGTTAGTTTTTCTTCATTTCTTCACTCCTTCTCCACTCAAATATTCTCTTATATTTTAACAAAACTCTACCAAAATTCTAAGTGAATCAAACTCGATTGTCTCTAGTTTGATTCTCTGTCGTTCTCTCTCAAAGATCTCAGTGCTATTCAGAGTTATAAGATCATCTGTAAGCAAAGATTGAAAGATCGAAGTGTATCGAGTATCTCTCTATCAAAGTGTGATTGGAAACGGTGTGATTGTGGCCTGTAAATCAATTGGGTGTGATTGTAGTCCGTAAATCAATTAGGTGATCTTGTAGCCTGGTTAAATCAAGAGAGTTTGCCCTGGACTCGGATACAGGAGGGTGTATCTCGTGGCCTTGAAATCGAGGTTGTAATATCGACATTATATTTGAAAAGAAATCTGCATAAGAAATTGTGTGGGACTGGATGTAGGGTAACTCCAAACCAGTATAAAATTCCGGTGTGTTCTTTCCTTTACTGCTTTTATTTACTATTTGCATCTGTGTCTGATTCTGTGATTGTTCTGTGTTTGTGTATTGCAACTGTTTAGATTTAATTTGAAAAGATTTCAAAAAGATTCATAAAATTAATTAAACACTATTCACCCTCCCTCTAGTGTTAATTCTGCCTTAAGATCCGTAATCCGCATTTCCTACATTTGGTATTAGAGCATTGGTTTTTAAAGTTATAATAATCTGAATTTTGAAAAAGTTTAAAAATTGCAATTTTTGGAGATTCTGTTAACACTGTTCAAAACTGTCCAAATCATCATTGTCTCATAAGTTTGTCTATTGTTATTATAGAAAATCAAGTTATCTACCGAATTGGTGTGTTGTGCAGGAACAAATGTGTTATATGGCTTTTGAAGAATCAACACTCAATGGACAAATGGTGCAAATCAAGAAAAACAAATGGATACTTGATAGTGGATGTTCAAGACACATGACTGCTAATCCGGAGACACTGAATGACATAATTTATGAAGATGGAGGAATAGTCAACTTTGGAGACAATTCAAAAGGGTATGTGATTGGCATCAACAATATCGGTAAGTCTAAAACTCCTACTATTTCTGATGTTCAGTTAGTTCGGAATCTAAAACACAACTTACTTAGCATAAGTCAACTATGTGACAAGGGCTACAAAATTAAATTTGAAAAGGATAAGTGTCACATCGAAGATAATAAATCAAATATTATCTTTGAAGGAATTAGGAAGAAAAATATTTACATTCTCAGTATGAAAATCTCAAATGATTACCTATGCCTTTTGGCTAATAAAAGTGACCCTTGGATTTGGCATAAAAGATTTGGGCATTTGAATTTCAAAACTTGATCTAGTAAGAGGTCTCCCTAAAATGGATTTTAAAGCAGATAGTATATGTGATGCTTGTTAATTAGGAAAACTTAAAAAGAGTTCATTTAAATTGAAAGGTATGATTCCAACTTCAAAACCTCTTGAGTTACTTCATTTAGACCTGTTTGGTCGATCTCAAATTCGATCAATAAATCACAGTAAATATGTTTTTGTAACTGTAGATGATTATTCTAGATTTACATGGAAAATTTTTCTGAAACATAAAAGTGATGCTTTTGATTTATTTAGAACTTTTACAAAAAGAATTCAAAATCAACTTTCTTTAAAAATTAAAACTATTCCTAGTGATCATGGTGGAAAATTTGAAAATGAAAATTTTGAGAATTTCTATAATAAAAAAGAAATAACTCATAATTTTTCTTTTTCAAGAACTCCACAACAAAACAGAGTGGTAGAGCGTAAAAATAGGACGATTCAAGAGTGTGCAAGAACTATGCTTTCAGATAGTAAATTACCAAGAAATTTTTGGGCTGAAGCAATCGCTACAGCTTGTTACATTTTAAATAGGATTTTAATTAAACCTTTAACCAATAAAACACCATATGAACTTCTTTTTAATAAGAAACCAAAGATATCTTATTTTAAAGTTTTTGGAAGTAAATGCTTTATTCTAAATACAAAGGACAATTTGGATAAATTTGATCCTAAATCCGAAAAAGGAATCTTTATCGGATATTCTAATAGAATTAAAGCATATAGAGTTTTCAATTTAAAAACTAACACCATTGAAGAAACAATGCATGTTTCTTTTGATGAAAATTTAAAAGATTTTGTTCAAATAAATAATGAAGATGCTTTTGTTACTTTAAATAATGAATCAAATGAAACAAACTGTGAAACTGTTCATCTTAATAAAAGGATCAGGCTTTTAAAATCTCATCCTATAGAAAATATACTAGGAAATATTTAATCTATTGTTAGAACTAGAAATCAACTAAACAAGATGAGTAATGTAGCTTTTATATCAACTATTGAACCCAAAAATCCAAAGGAAGCATCATCTGATGATTCATAGATTCTTTCTATGCAAGAAGAACTGAATCAATTCTCCAGAAATGATGTATGGGAACTTGTTCCTAGACCTGAGGACAAAACTATAATAGGAACTAAATGGGTTTATAAAAGTAAAATGAATGAATTAGAAATAAAGCTCGGTTAGTCACGCAAGGTTATTGTCAAGAAGAAGGAATAGACTATGATGAAACCTTTTCACCCATAGCAAGATTAGAAGCCATTAGAATTCTACTTGCTTTCGCAAACCACAACAATTTAATATTATTTCAAATGGATGCCAAATGTGCCTTTTTAAATGGTTTTTTTTAAAGAAGATGTTTATGTTGAACAACCTCCACTTTTTGAAGAAGAAAAGTTTCCAAATCATGTTTACAAATTAAAGAAAGCTTTATATGGTTTGAAACAAGCTCCTAGAGCCTGGTATGACAGACTAAGATCTTACCTATTACAATCGATTTTGAAATTGGTAAAGTAGATAATACTCTTTTTATTAAAAGAAACAAAAATGATATCCAATTAGTACAGATTTGTGTAGATGATATAATTTTTGGATCAACAAACAATGAAATGAATAAAGAGTTCTGTGAAATAATGACAAAAGAGTTTGAGATGAGTCATATGGGTGAACTTACTTTCTTTTTAGGATTGCAAATAAAACAATTAGATAGTGGTATTTTCATTAGTCAAGAAAAGTATGCTAGGGATCTAGTAAATAAGTTTGGTAGGACCACTACGAGTGGAAAACCTACTCCTATGGCAACCAATGAAGCCTTAAATAAAGATGACATGTCAAAAAATGTTGATCAAAAACTATACAGGGGAATGATTGGATTGCTACTCCATATAACTACGAGTAGGCCCAATATCATGCATAGTGTGTCTCTATGCAAGGTACCAATCTCAACCCAAAGAAACCCATTTAAAAGCTATTAAACGTATCCTAAGATATGTTAAACACACTTTAGACTATGGATTATTTTACCCTAAAAATGATTTATTTGATTTAATCTCATATTGTGATGCTGACTTTGTTGGTTGTAAATCAGACCGAAAAAGTACAAGTGGAACTTGTCAATTTTTAGGACATTCCCTGGTTTCCTAGTTTAGTAAAAAGCAAAATATTGTCTCACTATCAATAACTGAAATAGAATATATCTCTGCTGCTTTAGGTTGTTCTCAAGTTATCTATGTGCAACAGACCCTAAAGGATTTTGGATTAAATATTTCAAAATCACCAATTTATTGTGACAATACAAGTGCAATAAATTTATCCAAAAATCCTACTCATCATGCCAGAACAAAACATATTGATATCAGACATCATTTTCTCAGAGATAGTATAAGTAAAGAGATTATTTCTCTTGAATTTATCAACACTGAGAACCAAATAGTAGATATTCTGACCAAACCCTTGAATCAATCAACCTTTATTAAATTAAGAAGAGAACTAGGTATTTGTTCTATAACTAAGATATAGAATATAGATATAGTAACATATATATTTAAATAAATAAAGAAAAACAAAATTGTCAAAATTTTCAAAGGGATGTCGACATGCCCCTACCCCCCATGTCGACATACGATGGTAAAATTTGAAATTTTGATTTTCCCTCTAAAATCAGTTTGGTGGTTTAACCACAACATTTGGAATTTTTCTGTCTTCTTACTTCATTTTCTCTGTAAAAAACTTTTGAAAATATAAAATAATGGCCTCTTCTTCTAAATCGAACCAAAATGCAACTTGTTCCTTCCCTTCTCCTAATTATGGTCCATTTCAACGAACTACATTGGCTCGAGTAATGAAGATCGAGGAAATCATGAAGGATTCTCTACAAATGCTGATTGAATTACAAGTCACTCAAATAAGGATGGAAAAGGAACAAGAGAAACATGGCTAGATTCTTAGAAATTTGCAAAAATTTCTAATGGATAATCATGCAGACCCTACTGTGATTGAAGATGATTCCTCTAACATACGTATTCATAATCCATTAGAGGATGACGAAGAAGAAGAAGAAGAAGAGGAAGAAGCACAAATGGATGAAGACGATAAAGTTATTTGCGTTGGAGAAGTCTGTTTTGACAAAAATGGTAATTTGGTCGAACAACATGGAAACTTTTGTCTCCATTACCCTAATTGTTCGATTCACAAGCCACCAATTTTCAAGGACTCTCGTTAGATTGTTATTATATTAATGTTTTTATATTTTGTGTACTTGCATATATTTGTGTCTATGTTTCATATATATGTTTAATGTAACATCATATATAATAAAATTAGATTTATGTTTCGCTTATTATACTTCGTTATTAGCATTTATTTCCATAATATTAGTTTAAAGGGGAGTTATGTAGTTTAGGTTTAGTATTTGTTGATGACAAAGGGGGAGAATTATAAAATAGGTTAGATAGGCTTAGATTAAGGGGGAGTTATTAGATTAAGGAGGAGTTGTTGGAATAAGGGGGAGTCGGAGTAGAATCGAAATTTGTTGGAGTAGATTTTATAAACAAAGGTTGTCATCATCAAAAAAGGGGAGATTGTTAGTTTCTGAGATTATGGTCTTGATGACAACAACCTTAGGACTTGTTATAAAATATAAATACTAATATCTTTGTCTAGATATATATGTATATGCAGGATATATATATGCAAGTACTGAGAATGAAGACCGTACAGTATAAAGATTCAAAACTGATATAAAGACTCAAGACTGAGTATAGAGATTCAAGATTGAGGAATTAAAGATTGAAGAAATCAAGACTGAAGACTCATGAGTATCAAGATTATCAAGAGTTCAAGATAAGTAATAGAGTCTAGATTTATATTAAAACTTCATAATAACACTAAAATATTTATTCGGATTTTAATTGTGGAATGGAATCCACCTTCTCGCTTTAATTGTGGGATGGAACCCACGACCTCTTTAGTGGGATGGAACCCACGACCTTTTCTAGTGGAATGGAATCCACGAAATTTTCAAAATGATTTATTTTTTCAAAACTATCTTTTTAAAGTCATCTTTATCAATTTAAATGTTTTAGCCTTAATTCAAAAACTATTTTTAATCATATTAATTTCAAAATCATCCCTTGTTTTTTAAACTATCTCTTGATTTTAATATTTTAGCTTTAATATATTTTAAAGAAATCAATATTTAGTTTTTAATATTACTTTTATATTATAGATTATATATTTTAAGATTGCTTTCTAAAACTCTTTTATAACTTTAAACTATATTCAAAATGGTTTGCAAAGTTTAGAAATTGTTTTAACAAGTTTTAGAATAAAAATCATTTTAAAGCAAAATCTATTTTGAAAAATAACATAGGCATGTCGACATCCCTCATCCCCCCATGTCGGCATGGTGACCGTAGAATTCAAATTTCACATTTTCAAAAGAAGTGTCTATTCGTTATAACCTTTCACGAATGGACATGACCATTGTTCTCCTATAAATACCAGTTGTTTTCAATGAATTTTAAGTTAGTTTTTCTTCATTTCTTCACTCCTTCTTCTCCACTCAAATATTCTCTTATATTTTAACAAAACTCTGCTGAAATTCTAAGTGAATCAAACTCGATTGTCTCTAGTTTGATTCTCTGTCGTTCTCTCTCAAAGATCTCAGTGCTATTCAGAGTTATAAGATCATCTGTAAGCAAAGATTGAAAGATCGAAGTGTATCGAGTTTCTCTCTATCAAAGTGTGATTGGAAACGGTGTGATTGTGGCCTGTAAATCAATTGGGTGTGATTGTAGTCCGTAAATCAATTAGGTGATCTTGTAGCCTGGTTAAATCAAGAGAGTTTGCCCTGGACTCGGATACAGGAGGGTGTATCTCGTGGCCTTGAAATCGAGGTTGTAATATCGACATTATATTTGAAAAGAAATCTGCACTAGAAATTGTGTGGGACTGGATGTAGGGTAACTTCGAACCAGTATAATATTTCGGTGTGTTCTTTCCTTTACTACTTTTATTTACTATTTGCATCTGTGTCTGATTCATTGATTGTTTCTGTGTTTGTGTATTGCATCTGTTTAGATTTAATTTGAAAAGATTTCAAAAAGATTCATAAAATTAGTTAAACACTATTCACCCCCTCTAGTGTTAATTCTGCCTTAACACCCGTAATCCGCATTTCCTACAAGAGCGCTATTTCTCATATCCCTAGTCGACATCAATCTTAACTCTCACAAATATAGAAGTCTACCTCGTCGGCTTTTATTGTCAACCCTAGTCAATTATGTTTTTCCAACCTTATATATACTTTAAAAATACTTGTAAATAGGTCTTGGCCACGAGTTAGGAGCATATGGAAGTGGTAGTAAGATGGTTTTAGGTGATTAATTGAATGTTGGTAGGGAGTTGGAAGTCTTTGGTATAAATGAAAGTGAGTTATTCTCACTTTGAATAAATTTATAAACTTAATAATAAATTGTTGAAATTGCTTGTTATAAACTATGATAATATATCATAACTACTTAAAGTTATAACCCTTATTTATGTGCTCTACAAAGCATGTGATTTGTTTAAATAACTTGCCTTACAAAGTTATAAATTGCGTTGTTCAAATTAAGTAAATTTGGACATTTAACATGGACATGTTAATTAGTACATATGTTAATACATGTTTCGTAATGATGTGGTTTGAATTTGGAAATCATATATGTATATAAAATTGAATGGTATTAAATATTGGATTGAATACAGAATTATCCGTATAGGGATAGTCACTATAGACGAACTTTGAATCCCTTAACTATAACTTAAGTAATTTGGTGATTTGTGAACATATATTAAAATAACTTATTTTAGTTATTATCTACACTTATATATAAGTGTTTTGGAAAGCAAAGGATATGTTTGGAAATTTATAGAAAATGTAAACCAAAGTTGTAAAAGTTAATAGCAAAATAGTCGCTATAACGACACTTTTACATTCCTTGTTTTTGGGAAATGGCTTTTATTTTTGTAAAACTTCCTTAGGAATTTCTTTACCATTTAAATGAGTAAATAATATATTATTCTTATTGTAAAAGCTTTGAAGCTTAAATCATTTGATAGCTAGTTGAAAGAAGAGGCAAAAGTTATAGCGAAACAGTCGCTACATGAGCACTTCGGTAAAATACCTTATTTTTGAAAATTTCTATAATATAATCAAAAGACATTCTTTAGGATTTTTCTTCATTTCTAAGTACCCAATGAATGATAACTATTGTAAAAGTAATGGATCTAAAATCACGTCGAAAACTAGGTGCAAAGTTGTAACAAAACAAGTTAAAAACATGTAATAGAACTTTAGACAACATTTCTAGAAATGTTATCTTTGCTATTTGAAACTATATAATTGTGTAAAAAATGATATTTAAATTAAGCATTTTTCTCTAATCTTTTTAGGGTTGTTTTCTAACTTATAATAGAGTACTTTAAAATTGGTTTTAAGTTTAAATATATTTTTAACAATTAATTATGAATTTTTAAACTAAGTGGATTTTAAAATAAAACATATTTATTTTGGCTTTTAAAATAATTTTTTTATTTTTATTTTTCTATTTATTTCAAAATTCCTTGTTTTTACATACTATTCTATATAAATAATTATCATATATTTTTAGGTAGCTTTAAAAGTGTTTTAATATTTTAGTAAGTATTTTAAAGGTATATTCATATATATATATACATAAGTTTTAAAAAGTAAACTAAGTATTTTATAAATTTTTGAAACACCCCATACCCCTTAATATACCCAAAATGACACATTAAAAAGCATGGTGCATTGTAGGTATAACTAAAACTAACAGGGACTAAGATTCACAAGACAAAAATAGATAAAAACAACGGAAACTTAAAATAATAACTTAATTAAAACAAAACTTCGTAATTGCTTCATAAATAAGTCAAATACCAAATACCACATACATGTCTAAAAATCCAATATGTCTTATGAAACAAAAAATCATAGTCTTAAAAATTAGAGTATATAATATCCCTCATAATAAGCCAGTACATATAAAGAACAAAAGCTAAAAGAAAAGAAATACATGGTAGCAAACTCCTTCAAGAAATCTCCAAGCAACTACAACCTACCGTCCTGTCCCTTGATTGCCTAAGGGGGAAAAAATAGAAAAGTAGGTCAGACTAAAAGTCTAGTGAATGATAGTAATTAGTAGAGTCTTTAAGCAAAGTAAAAATAATAGTCTCTACAACAATTCTAGTATATAAAGAGGAAACAAAGGAAATAGGAAAGAGATAAACTGGAAATAAACACGATTAACTATGAGATAGGTTAAATTTGATTTTTTGCACTTGTTCTTGATAGCTCCTTTGATTAGGCTGAATTCTTAATCCTATAATTAGGCTGAATTCATAATTCTACCCTTCGATCGGCTTGCTACTCCATAGAGCATACTACGGACCAGAGACTAGGTAACTCCCTACATAGCAGCCAATGGTATTTATGAAAGATGCACAAAGAAACCATTGTGGATCCAAACGATACATAGCTCCCTACACAGAAGGCAATGGTGTCTGCGAAAGACACATACTAATCGCTTGGAACTCATAGCGATTACTGAGCACCAGAATGGAAGTCGCACGCATAACTTCCACCATGACTATGCTATCTTTTTCTCCACCTATTGGGTCTTCTTATTACCTCAAACTCCAGCATAAGTGTGCCCCTCGTCTCACTTCAGGCTAATGTGGGACCACCGTGTGTCTATAGAAAATAGGGGAAATGTTGTTCGTACTGGCCCATCATCCAAACAATATCTAGTTGTGCCCTTATCCAAATCCCCCGTGATTTGGACTTCTAATTGACCAACTACTACCATTTTTAGCATAAGCGTGCCCTCGTCACACTTCAGGCTAATGTGAGACCACCGTTTTGCCTAATAGGGAATGCTATTTGGTACAGGTCCTACTTTCATCTTTGCTTATTAACTTAGATAAATTATTTTGTGACGCCCCACCTCTATACCCACGCTAGCCAAGAACACTACGGTGTAATGCTGTCAACTAGCATGGAGAATAAGGCTGTTGAGGAGCGACCATCCATGTAACTTCTTTGTGCGAGCACCGATATGTCAGATAGTATAGCATGAATTTCTTTAAGGAGGAAGTCCGACATACCGATACAAACCCAAAGCTATCACACAGTGGCTATAAATAATCTTCGGAAACAAACATAGAAATAAACATAACATAAATCAGTCACAGACATCCATATCACAAAGGCGGAAAAAGATATGAATATATATATAACACATGAAAGTGTACATCAGAGTAGTGGTCAGAAAGATCCACGATAATACAAAAGAATAGCAACACGTGCTATACAAAAGAATAAGTACACAACATAGAGTCTATATCTCAAATGTGTACATCCAAAAACTACTAATCTAAGTAGTTAGCCAAAAGTCAGAATAATCCCAGAAGAGAAGTCAAGCAGAAGCACCTGTAACATCTCGGTCTGACCCGAGTATTATTTATAAGAAAATAATAAATGGATCCGTCTAGCTATAAATATCAGATGACATGATATAGAATAAGGGATGTGGCATAAACATATAAAAACCATAATGGCATACTACTATAAGTATGTAAATGATAATCAACAAGAGATTAATCAATATCACAAGAATCTTCTCAAAGATCCAAACCTATAAAAAGGTAATGACACACGAATTCACCAATACACAATTTGATAAAACATATCAACGAAAATCACGAAAATTGGTGAAGCACAAATTCCAGAAATCAACACACGAAAATTTGGGATTTTCACCAATTCAATCCAAACCAAATGCAAATGTTCATGCTAAAGTGATAGGGAGTCATTCCCAACAGTCCAAGATAGTTATAGACGAGATTGTGAGATAAAAATCTCACCTTTTCATGGAAATTGATGGAGATGAAGTTCGAAAGAAAAGCAAGAGCAATCACAAGCTTGAATCCATGTCTTCTCTTTGAATTTGGAGTTAGATGTTGAATTCGTTAAAGATCTTGAGCTTGGAATTTTAATTTCCCATTCCCTCCTCCATTTTTGATAAAGCTTGAAGTGTTTGATGAAGTGATGAAGAGGAGATGGGTTGGGGCTGAGTTAGAAGAAGTTCAGCCCAAACCAAAAGCCCAAAGCAAAAAGTGACGAAAATTTCACTATCTCCAAACATATCAAAGTTTACACTAAAAAAGATTGCAAACGTCATTTTGAACTCAATGGAGGTGGTCTCGAGTCCTAATTTGACCGTATGCAAAAAGTAGCTTTTTCAGACCAAAATCCGATTAACGATAAAATATTTAAATAAAATATTTAAATATAAAATCGATAAATATGCGGGTTGTTACAGACTCCCCTCCTTAAAGAAATTGCGTCCTCGTAATATATAAGATGAATATAGAAAGTAACAACCATAAAAGCATATTAACACAAAAGAAATTTGAAATAAAAAGTTTACCTCAAAGAGCATGAGAAAGTAAGTCCGGATGTGTTCGCTAAATGAATTCTCTAGTTTCCCAAGAGCAATCCTTAGGATTTGAGGACCATTGAACTTTTACAAGCGGAACATCTTTGTTTTGAAGTCGTTTGACCTCTGATGCAATAATTCGGACAGGATGCTGCTCATAAGTTAAATTAGGTGAAATTTCAATCTCCTCCACAACACTGGGCTCAAGAATCGAATCGGAATCCCGAAGGCACTTCCGTAATTGAGAAATGTGAAACACGTCATGCATGGCAGAAAGCTGAGCCGGTAATGAAAGGCGATAAGCCATGGAACCAATACATTCGGTGATAGGAAATGGCCCAATGTATCGAGGCGCTAACTTTCCCGATCGACTGAAACGTACAACACCCTTCATAGGTGAAACACGAATAAATACAAGATCTCCCACAGAAAATTCTAATTTCTTCCTTCGATTATCGGCATAGGATTTTTGTCTACTCTGAGCTTCTTTCATCCTATGACGAATAAGTTCAATCTTTTATATGGAATCACGAATAAAGTCTGGACCTAAAACCAGCTTCTCACCGGCCTCAAGCCAACAAGAAGGAGATCGGCATGGCCTCCCATAGAGTGCCTCGAAAGGTGCCATACCAATACTAGATTGGAAGATATTATTATAGGAAAATTCAACAAGTGAAATATGATCTTCCCTACTTCCACCAAAGTCAAGAACACAAGCATGAAGAAGATCTTCAAGAGTTTGATTCACACGCTCAGTTTGTCCATCGGACTGGGGGTGATAAGCGGTGCTAAAATTAAGCTTCGTTCCCAAAGCTTTTTGAAGACTTTTCCAGAATCCACTAGTAAATAATGGATCACGATCACAAACAATAGAAGAAGGGACTCCATGCAGTTTAACAATTTCTTTGATAAAGAGTTTGGCCAGAAGAGGAACGGTTCGGTTCGACCGAACAGGAATAAAATGGGCAGATTTAGTAAGTCTGTCAACGATCACCCATAAACTATTATGACCTGAACGAGAACGGGGAAGGCCATCAATAAAATCCATGGAAATTTGATCCCACTTCCAAACTGGAATTTCCAATGGTTGCAATAACCCACCTGGCCTTTGATGTTCAGCCTTAACAAGTTGGCAAGTCATGCAACACTTAACAAAGTTAGCAACATCAGATTTCATTCCCTCCCAGTAATAAAGTCGTTTCATATCCGCGTACATTTTACTACTACCGGGATGAATGGAAAATTTGGAACGATGAGAATCTTCTAAAATATCTTTACGAAGATCTCTAGTATTTGGTACGATAAGTCTACCAAATTTTCGAATGCCGCCACGAAAATCAATATCAAAGTCTTTCAAACCTTCGATATCGGTTTTATCCTTAAGATTTTGGCCAAGCAAATCCAATTCAGGATCTAGCTGTTGAGCTTCAAGAATGCGGTCTAAAAGAGAAGGACGAGCCTCAAGGCTACATAAGACAAAAGATGAACATAAATCGGAGACACGATCTCGAATTTCACAAGTGGATAAAACCCCGAGATCCCTCCATTCGGATATCATCATAGAAACAACCGCTTGTTGCTTGCGACTAAGTGCATCGGCAACTCGATTTCCCTTTCCGGGAGTATAAAGGATATCAAGATCATAAGAGGCAAGGAACTCGAGCCAATGCTGTTGATGCAAATTAAGTTCCTTTTGAGAAAATAAATATTTCAAAGACTTATGATCGGTGTAAAGTATAAATTTCTCTCCCAAAATATAATGTCGCCAAATTCAAAGGGCAAAAACGATAGCCGCGAGTTCTAAATCATGTGTGGCATATCTAGTCTCAGCCGGCTTCAATTGCCTAGAAGCATAAGCAATAACACGTTCTTTTTGCATAAGAACGGCACCCAAACCAACGCGACTAGCATCGGTATAAATGACAAAATCTTGATTCCCTTTGGGGATAATAAGAATGGGAGCATTCGAAAGGAGTTCTTTTAATTTCTGAAAAGAAGTTTCACATTTGTCCGACCAAATGTATTTAACACCTTTGTTTGTTAAGCCAGTAAGAGGCACGGCAATCTTAGAAAAGTCTTTTATGAAACGGCGGTAATAACCTGCCAATCCGAGAAAGCTACGGATTTCAGTCACGCTCTCCAGTCTCTTTCAATTTTGAATCGCTTTAATCTTTGAAGGATCCACTGATATTTTGGATTCGGAAATAATATGACAGAGAAACTTCACACTAGATTGCCAAAAGTGGCATTTAGAAAATTTTGCTTTTAATTGATTGCTTCTAAGAGTTTCCAACACAATCCGAAGATGCTTCTCATGTTCCTCCTCGGTTTTAGAATACACAAGAATATCATCAATAAAGATGAGAACAGACCGATCGAGGAAATCTTTGAAAACTCGATTCATAAGGTCAACGAAATAAGCCGGAGCATTCGTTAAACCAAATGGCATAACTAGCCATTCATAAGATCCATAACGAGTACGGAATGAAGTCAAAGGAATATTATCCTCTGCAATACGAAGCTGATGAAAACCGGTAGCCAAGTCCAATTGTGAAAAGACTCTAGCACCACTAAGTTGATCAAACAGATCATCAATCCGAGGTAAAGGATACTTATTCTTAATAGTAAGATCATTAAGCTTGCGGTAGTCGATGCAAATCCTAAGTGTACCATCGGACTTATTTACGAAAATAGCTGAAGCTCCCCAAGGCGAGGAACTAGAGCGAATAAGTTACTTCGTCTCCAACTCGGATAATTGTTTGCGCATCTCTTCATTCTCCTTATTGGACATGCGATAAGGAGGATGGGTAATAGGTTGAGCTCCAGGTATAAGATTAATTTTGAACTCAATTGCTCGCTTAGGTAGTAATCCTAAGACGGGCTCGAATATGTCGGAAAATTCACGAACGACGCGAATAAGAGAAATGACATCCTCCTCATCATCATTGTCATCATCACGAGGATTTAAAGAATATAAAGATGCAACCAAAGCGGAATCCAAATCTTTAAGAACAATAGAAATCTGATTAACAGATTGCGGATGTCGGAGATAAATAGTCCGCTCAGGGCATAGGATATGAGCTTCATAACGATTAAGCCAATCCATGCCCAAAATCATTCCAAAGCCTAAGTAACGCATGACATGCAAATCGGCTAGGAAAGGAAAATGTAACATCCCAGAATTTTGAGTACGGGATTTGTAAACATTTAATTCATTTTAAATGTTTAATATGGGTTTAAGATTTATTTTGAACTAAAAAGAATTGGTTTAAACTTAAACAACAAGGGATAATTTCTAATGTGGAGATTTAATCTGAGATTGGATAATAATAATTAAATATTCGAAATTGGGATAAAAGGTGAATTTGGGATAAATGATTATAAAAATGGGGTTTAAATGTATTTTTAAGTTCAATTGGTTATAAACAATAATGTTGGATTTTTAGATGAATTTAAAAGTCGATAAATTATTTGGGATTTTATATTAATTTAAAAGTGAATTTAATATTATTAAAATGCAAATTAATCAGATTTTAGTCCGGAATGAGCCAGAATGATTTTTAAGGTGTTTATAAATTTTATATGATTTATTGTTAAGTTAATAAAATTTTAAAAGTGAAATTTTAAACGTTTTCGTCAATTTTGAAAAACCGCCTGATTTAATAGACGAGTTAAAATAGCCTTCCGGGGCACAGTCTCGGAATTTGACAAAACCAGTTCCGTTGGATCCGTAATAGTTAGTTATTATCGGATTTCAATTTTCGTAGCAATGGGAGTTGTCGTTTGACTGTGGCAGCTCGAAACGCATCGAAATCGATTTAACCGATTTAATATTAAATTGATCGTTTTATTCCATATCTCGCGCATACGATCAAATCAGCTTACGAAACATGTTCCATTGTGTCCGGAACGCCGGAAAACCCCAGGATAGCCTGTCGGAATGTGAGAATTGGAGGTCGTTTGCATTAATTGTTAAATCGAGGAATTTTATTAATAAAATAATATTAAACAGTATATATATATTAACATTTATCTCTAACCCTAGCAAAAACAAACGGGCCGCCACCCTTATCATTCAATGGCCGGTAACGCTTAAAATTCATCGTGAATTTTCTCCCAATCCATTAAGTAATCGCGAATTCTTCCAACTGGAGAATTGTAGTACTCTTCGAGATCTTTGAAGTGAACGGGTATGATGGAATATGGCGAGGTGGATCGCAAGTTAGAAGGGTTCGAACGTGGTTCGTTCATATGGGGTTTTCGCGAAGAGGAGGGAGTCGAGCTTCGTGGAAACTGGGGCGTATGTGGTGGTGACAAGGAGCTTCGATGTGGTTGTCATTGATCGTCATCTCGATGACCTGAGGGGGGCGGCGATCAAGACCTTGGGGACGAAGATGGGTTCGTTCTCGTCTGGGAAAATTCGCGTGAGGAAGAAGAGACTGGGAAGGGCCGTGATTCCTTAGGGTTGAACGAACGGCTAAGATGGTATTGTTTAAAATAAAAAGGATATTGTTTAAAATTATATACAAACTTCGATAATTCGTAACTTGTTCGTACGACATCAGATTGCGACGAATTTGGATGCGTTGGAATCGCAGGAACGCATGCTACGTGATGGTGCAGATCCGGAGTCATTCCGGGCAAGTAGAAATTTGGGTTAAATCGGACACCGTCCGGTTTAATTTAAATTTCGAACGCTCGCCGAACTCAAAGTGAGTTTTTCTCACTCACATCTGGATGCTAGACATTATAAATAATTGATATTTAAATATCTGTGTGGATGGCTGAATATAATTGTTATTATCAGTCTGGATTGATATTTATATTGTGATGTGCTAATATTTGTGGATGCAGGGAAAAACAGGTTGGAGGGATCCAACTGGATTCCTCACGATGTAGCAATTATTTTATAATTGATAGTGATACCTGTTTATATGTTGTGATTGATAAAATCTGGAATTTTAAATTGTTCTGTGAAATTGTTGTATAAATTATAATTCCAGAATTAAATTATAAATGAATAGATTGGGGATTTAAAAAGAAATCAAAGAAATTGATAAATAAAGAATTTAAGGGATAATAAAATTAGAATCTGTTTTGGAATGGAAAATGTAAATTGGTAAATTGGGATTTTAAATATTGGGGAAAATTTATCAATCGTTAAATGTGAAATATAAATTTTCTGGAAATGAATTCTATGAAATTATAAATTGAGTAAAATAACAGTGGTTTATTTTAATGATGAATAGTGATATCCGGAAAAGTAAAATATGTTAAAATGAAGCTTCCGAATATAAATTAATCGTTTTAATTGTAAATACAATATTTTGGAAAGCCGTTTTCTCCATTAGGATTTTATTTAAGTAGATTGAAAATAGGGTTTTCAATTAAGAATTCTCTAAGTTTACCTTACTTAAAAATGTTTTAATTTGTATTTTAAATTGAATTTCCGGATATGGGAATTGAGTTTGAACTTCGGATGAAGTTATAGATAAGTATGGGATTGGGAATTTATGTTGTAAGCATAAATTGAATTTGAAATAAATCGTTTGGATTTATATAAAGGATACTTTGGAATGTTGAACGGGATAGTGTTTCTCTAGGAAAACCAAGTTAAAGTTTTAAAGGTTTCTATTTAATTAAAAGTTAAAGTTTAAATTGTTCAAAGAGTATTTTTAAGAAATTATTATTTTAAAAGGAGAAGTTAGTAAATTTGCTTTTAAAATTATTTGTTTAAGTTATTGGGAAGTTAGTATTATCTTTTAAACTCTACCTATATATTTAGTAAATCAAACCTTTATTTAAATCGAGTTTAGATCTTATTAAATATATTATTTAAACTAGTTTGGAATTTATCCTTTCTATGTAAAGGTTTAAAAATTTATATTTTGAGTGAATAAATAGAAGTAATTTTCATATTTTAAAGTATATTTCAGTATAAGTATTTTTAACTGTTTTAAATGCAAATTGTTTTATACTTGGTTATTCCCGATGGGAATAAAGGGTAAAGGATTTACCTTGTAAAGGAAGAGTTTTGGAATATTGTTTTCAAACGAGTTTTGAAAATGTGAAAATATATCTTTGAAAGATATTAGAGGCAAATAAATAATATGGAGATTATTTATTGTGTGATGGATGTGTATGGATGTTTGTGAACATTAATTGATAGTTAAATCACCGACTATCAATATTGGCCAAATGCGCTGATCGTTTCGAAGAGACCGGGATCGAGTTTCCGTATACCGGGATTCTAGGTCTGGAGACTCGAAAACCACTTCGATCCGGTTTGTACGTTTCGCGAAAACGATTTCGGAGTCGAAGATGGAGCAGTGAAGTGCAAGGGCTAGTCGCTACTAATCCTGAGGATATTTCCAAAATGGATGTAGTAGGAATAGTGCCTTCGGTTCCGTTCGGACCCGGGACGGACTTGTATGGACGAATGCTTTCGTGACATCGTCAGGTGGACGATGGGCATTCTAAGGGATATGTTCTGAAAGGTATCGTTTAGCCTCAAGCCTCATCAACCGGGAATGACTGAAAATCAGGGGTTATGCAGCAAGGCTTCGTGGGTAGCCCCCACTTGAGAGTAAGGTCATCCCTGTCTAGATGTCCCTTTTATTTCGGCTTAGTGGTGCGGTTGCTGATCACAACCGTGGGGTGATTTTACTTGGAATTATCCAGTAAGGGATGATTCCGGTCTTGTGTTGCAGGGGAGCGGGCGTACTCCTCGGTACTGTGATCTAGGCCACGTACTGTGATAGGTGGTACCCCAGTGCCTAGTCATTCGTTGGAAATCCATTCTCCCTACGTGCCTTGTACGAGTTTTGTTTGTATTACCCACGTTGTGGTTAGTATGCCGGAATTTAATAGATGTAACAATTTCGGCTATTTTATAAGTATTTGTATATAGACACTATTATAATATCAGAGGATTTTAATATAAAAGTGTTTTAGCTATCGTAAGGTAAAAACCCGACATGTTTATTTGTGGCGTGGTCTTACGAGATGCTTTTGTTTTCAAAGGATTTTTGAAACTTTAATAATCAATTGGGTGTATTTATGATGCGCTGGTATTCCAGACTGACTCGGGTGTTATTTTATTATAATGCTCGGGTCAGACCGAGTATATTTCAGGATAGGTTGCTATGGAGCTCAGGAGAGGAGCTGGAGTCCGAGACGTATTTCTCGTACTTGTATTATTCCGCTGCTGTGATTGTTGAGATTGTTTGACTGGTTATGGTTGGTTGTATTGATATACTCTGATGATGATGTATTGTATATAAACAGATATAGTTTTGATTTGTGTAAAGTTCTGTTCTATATATTATATTTTATTCCGCTGCGACTGTGAGGTTTTGATGTTGTTTAGTTCTTTCTTCTTCTATCTATTTTTCTTCTTCTTCTACCTCTTCTTTTTACCCAAATGGTCCGGTTTTTCGTGTTAGAAAAACTCGGGTTATTACAGTGGTATCAGAGCTTAGATTGGCGACAACCTAGGCTTTGGTGGGAAAATTCTCATGTTAAATAGAGTCGGAAGTACTCTATAATGAGTTGAGTGTAATAATAGCTATGAGAGCGTACTTGTTAGTGGATATAAAATTGTTTTTGTACTGTGTTGACTTATCGGTTGGGTGTTTATGAATTCTGGTCGGTGCGGGAAGTACAACCGTATCGATAGGGGTTTCTAAACTCTTAAACAAGATAAACCGACATAGTATTGTTTTTAAAGTGGGTAAATGAAATAATTTTACCCAAAATTATATTTGATATAAAGAAATAGTTTTCTAAATTATATATATTGGATGCTTGTTTGGTTGTTTCTTCTATAATCAAATAAGAATGTGAAATATGATCTAAAATTTGGAATGATTTCTAAGCGAATAAGGAAATGAGAATTTAAATATTAAAATGGTTTATAACCAAATGGAATTGATTGGATATGTTTTAAATAAGAAAAGTAAAAATTAAAATTTGATTTAAACTAGAATTTTGACCTCGGAAATTTTGAAAGGAATTTCAAATGGAATTAAACAAAGTTTTGGGAGTTTGACTTTGTGGAAATGTTAGAAATGTTTCCAAAAGCATTTGTAAGAAGGGAGTATATTTTAGGGAAATATTTTTGAATAGAAATTGTTTTGAGGTGGATTTTGGAAGTAGAAAGCACTGAACTCACTTCAGTCGCTGGAAAATAATCCTGATGATGCTGGCCACATCATTAGAATTCATTTTCGAGTTTCTAAAGTGATGGATTGCTACCAAAATAGTTGGTTATGACATTGTTTGGACTTGTTTGGGAAACAAGTGATTTTGGAATTTTCAAAAGGAAAATTGTTTGGTAAAAGCAGATTGTTTTGGAATTTGGTATTTGATTTGAATATCAAAAGAGGAATGTGTTGATTTTTATTTCAAATTGGTTTTGAAATAAATGTGGGTAAATTGAATTCTGGGAATTCTATTTTAAAATAAAAATATGAAAGTTGAAATGATTCAACTATATAACTTATAAAGGAAAGTTGATTTAAAGAGGAATTGAGTATATATGGAATGTAAATTTATTTTGAATAAATGAGGGTGTATGGAATATATCTGGATTTAATTTATGATAAGTTAAATAAAATTAAGGATTTGAAATTGAATTAAATCTAAATGAATTGGAATTAAAGGGAAGTTGATATAAATGTGAAGTGTAAATGCTTATGATTGTGCAAATGAATTCATATTCTTAAGCTATTAAGTGTTAAAATTTGACATTGTGATTATAAAAATGAGGATTGGTTTGAAATGAGCAATATAAACTTACAAGTAAATAAGTTGGAGAACTTGAGAATGGAAGATTTGATTTTAACTCAAGTAAAATGGAATTATAATCACAAATAAAAATGGTTAAGTGGAATGGTGAATTCAAACTTAATTTTAAATGAAATGCAAAGTAAGGTGAAACAATTATAAAATATAAAAGAGGTAAGTGAACTGAAGTTAGTAAATAAGTTGAACTTGGATATGGAGAATTAAGATTAAATTGAATTTGGTCTAACTTCGACTAAGATGGAATTAAGCTGAATATTAAAATTTCTGTTGTGTTATGAATAAGAATGAATGTAATTAAATTCTTATTTAAAGTAGTAAAGGAAATGGTTTAAATTCAGGTTGGCTAAATAAAATTTAGATGAACTTGAATAAATTCTGGAAAGGAATTAAATTGAAAATGCATATATAATTTAGTAACCTTGAATTAAAATGGGATAAGAATTTAGTTTAATGGAAATTTAATTTAGTTGAGGTAATGATGAATGAAGTAAATGATTACTCAACTAAATCCAAAATGATTGTTTGGAAATAAATCTTGTGTAAGCTAAATTAAATGGAATTTGTATTGCAATAAATAGAATTTTGATAGTTTAGTCAAAATTTGAAAGGTAAATAAAATCCAGTTGTGGGATGGAATTTAATTTTGGTAATAAATATTGGAAAGTATGAATGAATAATGGAATTGGCTTATAGTAAGTGCTGGTTTGAATTGCAAGTAAATTCAAATGAGAGAAATAATTTAAATGGTCTCTTTGTTGATAAAATAAATCTAAAATGGATTGGATAAATAAACGAAGAGCATTTAAACTTTGTAAATGAATTGAAAGTGAATGATATTCATTAATTATTGTGGTAAATTAAGAATGTATGAGTTGAATATAACCCAGAATCGAATGATATTAATATAAACTTGAATTTGGTTAATGGAAATAAAGATGTAAGGAAAATGTAATTTAATAATTACATTGGAAAGATAAAATACTTGGATTGTGAACCATGAAAATGGAATAAAATTTATATGAATCCAAGTTGGAAATAATTTTAAATGGTTATAAGCTTAAGTGGCAATTGTTTTGCTTGAATGACATGGAAATTTGCATGTATTTGCAATTGAGTGTTTAAAAGCAATTGGAATTGAATTGTGAATAAATTGATGTTGATGGGAACCCAATTCAAAGAGTTTTGTATATGAATGCAAGTGAATTGGTTAAGAATAGCAAATGAAATTGATTCTGAATCAATAGGAATGAATTGACCTCTTAATGAGTAATGTTTGCATGAATGAAAATTGATCATAAAAGAAATGCAAATGTTTCAAATTGAAAATAAGAATTTGATTGTGAATCAATTTGTAATTGAATTGAAGTAAATTGATGCAAGTGATACGCATGTAATCAAATTGATGTAAATATGAATTGAGAATGTTAAACTTGAATGTAAGTCATTCAAGTGAAATAAAAATGAAGTTTGGACTTGTATAAGGAATTTAAAAAGATGATTGAAATCTTTGAAGTGTAAATAAAATATGGTAACATTGTTAAACTATGAAGTTTGAGTTTGTAAAGAGAGTTTAAAATGATGTCGGAAGTGTGAAATTGTTTATAAAGATGATTAGCTTGCATAAATATGAAATTGCTTGGTTTGGTTATGAAATGGATATGTTTGGCTTGCATTTATATTGGAAATGTTATGAAAATGCTCATATCTTTGAAAACTGATGAGTTGTTGAGTAAGTACAGGTACGGAAGGCGTTCGAGAGAGTTGGAGCGCGTATATGCGATATATTAACCGCTTGCTATTAAAAATTTGCTAAAGGTACGCCTACGCAAATATAATTGGAAAAATGATATATGTTTTGTGATATATTTTGGTTTCCGGCCATGTGAGCCGATGTATATATATTTGTGTATCCTGCGATATCGCAGAAGCTCCTCCGTGCAAAGGAGACTCCGCCAAAATTTTCCAGAAATTTTGGGAGTTAGAAAATTTTTGGGGTTTTGGGAAAATTTTTAATAACTAGTAAAGTTATTTTGGAAGCGAATATTAAAATGAAGGCTTTAGAGTAAAGAAAGCAAAGGGTTTAGAAATGGAGCTGAAACTTTTTGGGAAAGTGAATATAAGCTTTTAACTGAGCAAATTGGATAAGTAAATGAGCTTGAGAGTATATTTCTACCTTAGCAAATTTCGGGGACGAAATTTTTATAAGGGGGAAGGAATGTAACATCCCAGAATTTTGAGTACGGGATTTGTAAACATTTAATTCATTTTAAATGTTTAATATGGGTTTAAGATTTATTTTGAACTAAAAAGAATTGGTTTAAACTTAAACAACAAGGGATAATTTCTAATGTGGAGATTTAATCTGAGATTGGATAATAATAATTAAATATTCGAAATTGGGATAAAAGGTGAATTTGGGATAAATGATTATAAAAATGGGGTTTAAATGTATTTTTAAGTTCAATTGGTTATAAACAATAATGTTGGATTTTTAGATGAATTTAAAAGTCGATAAATTATTTGGGATTTTATATTAATTTAAAAGTGAATTTAATATTATTAAAATGCAAATTAATCAGATTTTAGTCCGGAATGAGCCAGAATGATTTTTAAGGTGTTTATAAATTTTATATGATTTATTGTTAAGTTAATAAAATTTTAAAAGTGAAATTTTAAACGTTTTCGTCAATTTTGAAAAACCGCCTGATTTAATAGACGAGTTAAAATAGCCTTCCGGGGCACAGTCTCGGAATTTGACAAAACCAGTTCCGTTGGATCCGTAATAGTTAGTTATTATCGGATTTCAATTTTCGTAGCAATGGGAGTTGTCGTTTGACTGTGGCAGCTCGAAACGCATCGAAATCGATTTAACCGATTTAATATTAAATTGATCGTTTTATTCCATATCTCGCGCATACGATCAAATCAGCTTACGAAACATGTTCCATTGTGTCCGGAACGCCGGAAAACCCCAGGATAGCCTGTCGGAATGTGAGAATTGGAGGTCGTTTGCATTAATTGTTAAATCGAGGAATTTTATTAATAAAATAATATTAAACAGTATATATATATTAACATTTATCTCTAACCCTAGCAAAAACAAACGGGCCGCCACCCTTATCATTCAATGGCCGGTAACGCTTAAAATTCATCGTGAATTTTCTCCCAATCCATTAAGTAATCGCGAATTCTTCCAACTGGAGAATTGTAGTACTCTTCGAGATCTTTGAAGTGAACGGGTATGATGGAATATGGCGAGGTGGATCGCAAGTTAGAAGGGTTCGAACGTGGTTCGTTCATATGGGGTTTTCGCGAAGAGGAGGGAGTCGAGCTTCGTGGAAACTGGGGCGTATGTGGTGGTGACAAGGAGCTTCGATGTGGTTGTCATTGATCGTCATCTCGATGACCTGAGGGGGGCGGCGATCAAGACCTTGGGGACGAAGATGGGTTCGTTCTCGTCTGGGAAAATTCGCGTGAGGAAGAAGAGACTGGGAAGGGCCGTGATTCCTTAGGGTTGAACGAACGGCTAAGATGGTATTGTTTAAAATAAAAAGGATATTGTTTAAAATTATATACAAACTTCGATAATTCGTAACTTGTTCGTACGACATCAGATTGCGACGAATTTGGATGCGTTGGAATCGCAGGAACGCATGCTACGTGATGGTGCAGATCCGGAGTCATTCCGGGCAAGTAGAAATTTGGGTTAAATCGGACACCGTCCGGTTTAATTTAAATTTCGAACGCTCGCCGAACTCAAAGTGAGTTTTTCTCACTCACATCTGGATGCTAGACATTATAAATAATTGATATTTAAATATCTGTGTGGATGGCTGAATATAATTGTTATTATCAGTCTGGATTGATATTTATATTGTGATGTGCTAATATTTGTGGATGCAGGGAAAAACAGGTTGGAGGGATCCAACTGGATTCCTCACGATGTAGCAATTATTTTATAATTGATAGTGATACCTGTTTATATGTTGTGATTGATAAAATCTGGAATTTTAAATTGTTCTGTGAAATTGTTGTATAAATTATAATTCCAGAATTAAATTATAAATGAATAGATTGGGGATTTAAAAAGAAATCAAAGAAATTGATAAATAAAGAATTTAAGGGATAATAAAATTAGAATCTGTTTTGGAATGGAAAATGTAAATTGGTAAATTGGGATTTTAAATATTGGGGAAAATTTATCAATCGTTAAATGTGAAATATAAATTTTCTGGAAATGAATTCTATGAAATTATAAATTGAGTAAAATAACAGTGGTTTATTTTAATGATGAATAGTGATATCCGGAAAAGTAAAATATGTTAAAATGAAGCTTCCGAATATAAATTAATCGTTTTAATTGTAAATACAATATTTTGGAAAGCCGTTTTCTCCATTAGGATTTTATTTAAGTAGATTGAAAATAGGGTTTTCAATTAAGAATTCTCTAAGTTTACCTTACTTAAAAATGTTTTAATTTGTATTTTAAATTGAATTTCCGGATATGGGAATTGAGTTTGAACTTCGGATGAAGTTATAGATAAGTATGGGATTGGGAATTTATGTTGTAAGCATAAATTGAATTTGAAATAAATCGTTTGGATTTATATAAAGGATACTTTGGAATGTTGAACGGGATAGTGTTTCTCTAGGAAAACCAAGTTAAAGTTTTAAAGGTTTCTATTTAATTAAAAGTTAAAGTTTAAATTGTTCAAAGAGTATTTTTAAGAAATTATTATTTTAAAAGGAGAAGTTAGTAAATTTGCTTTTAAAATTATTTGTTTAAGTTATTGGGAAGTTAGTATTATCTTTTAAACTCTACCTATATATTTAGTAAATCAAACCTTTATTTAAATCGAGTTTAGATCTTATTAAATATATTATTTAAACTAGTTTGGAATTTATCCTTTCTATGTAAAGGTTTAAAAATTTATATTTTGAGTGAATAAATAGAAGTAATTTTCATATTTTAAAGTATATTTCAGTATAAGTATTTTTAACTGTTTTAAATGCAAATTGTTTTATACTTGGTTATTCCCGATGGGAATAAAGGGTAAAGGATTTACCTTGTAAAGGAAGAGTTTTGGAATATTGTTTTCAAACGAGTTTTGAAAATGTGAAAATATATCTTTGAAAGATATTAGAGGCAAATAAATAATATGGAGATTATTTATTGTGTGATGGATGTGTATGGATGTTTGTGAACATTAATTGATAGTTAAATCACCGACTATCAATATTGGCCAAATGCGCTGATCGTTTCGAAGAGACCGGGATCGAGTTTCCGTATACCGGGATTCTAGGTCTGGAGACTCGAAAACCACTTCGATCCGGTTTGTACGTTTCGCGAAAACGATTTCGGAGTCGAAGATGGAGCAGTGAAGTGCAAGGGCTAGTCGCTACTAATCCTGAGGATATTTCCAAAATGGATGTAGTAGGAATAGTGCCTTCGGTTCCGTTCGGACCCGGGACGGACTTGTATGGACGAATGCTTTCGTGACATCGTCAGGTGGACGATGGGCATTCTAAGGGATATGTTCTGAAAGGTATCGTTTAGCCTCAAGCCTCATCAACCGGGAATGACTGAAAATCAGGGGTTATGCAGCAAGGCTTCGTGGGTAGCCCCCACTTGAGAGTAAGGTCATCCCTGTCTAGATGTCCCTTTTATTTCGGCTTAGTGGTGCGGTTGCTGATCACAACCGTGGGGTGATTTTACTTGGAATTATCCAGTAAGGGATGATTCCGGTCTTGTGTTGCAGGGGAGCGGGCGTACTCCTCGGTACTGTGATCTAGGCCACGTACTGTGATAGGTGGTACCCCAGTGCCTAGTCATTCGTTGGAAATCCATTCTCCCTACGTGCCTTGTACGAGTTTTGTTTGTATTACCCACGTTGTGGTTAGTATGCCGGAATTTAATAGATGTAACAATTTCGGCTATTTTATAAGTATTTGTATATAGACACTATTATAATATCAGAGGATTTTAATATAAAAGTGTTTTAGCTATCGTAAGGTAAAAACCCGACATGTTTATTTGTGGCGTGGTCTTACGAGATGCTTTTGTTTTCAAAGGATTTTTGAAACTTTAATAATCAATTGGGTGTATTTATGATGCGCTGGTATTCCAGACTGACTCGGGTGTTATTTTATTATAATGCTCGGGTCAGACCGAGTATATTTCAGGATAGGTTGCTATGGAGCTCAGGAGAGGAGCTGGAGTCCGAGACGTATTTCTCGTACTTGTATTATTCCGCTGCTGTGATTGTTGAGATTGTTTGACTGGTTATGGTTGGTTGTATTGATATACTCTGATGATGATGTATTGTATATAAACAGATATAGTTTTGATTTGTGTAAAGTTCTGTTCTATATATTATATTTTATTCCGCTGCGACTGTGAGGTTTTGATGTTGTTTAGTTCTTTCTTCTTCTATCTATTTTTCTTCTTCTTCTACCTCTTCTTTTTACCCAAATGGTCCGGTTTTTCGTGTTAGAAAAACTCGGGTTATTACAGAAAATCACACAAAATAATCTCTACATCTTTACAAAGCAAACTAAGAGTTGCGGATCCACCAACCGGATTCGCAATTCTTAAAGAAGTCATTAAAGCAACAACACTTAAAGAAAGAGTGTCTACAAGTTCCTTTGATATAAAAGAATGGGATGCACCCGTATCAAAGAGAACTCTAATAGGTTGATCATGAAATATAATAATGCCATCAAGGACAGAATGAGACATACCTTGACCGCGAGATGTGTTGCCAGGGGCTTGAGCAATGTTTAACTTTCCTCCTTCTTGCTTGGAAGCTTAGGGCATAGATGCATATAATGATCCGGACTTTTACAGTAGCAACTAGAACGGGGCTTTGAACACTTGTTCGCAAAATGGCCCCTAGCACTACAGTTGTAGCATTTCCCATCACTAGAGGAAAAAGTCTTTGCAGCAGGAGTTGCTTGCTTACCCTTTTTGTTGGGATATGGACCTTTGAACTTGTTAGGCCTTTTCTTGTTGTTGAAGTTTGGTTTGGAAGCCACCACTTCAACATCACTGTCCTTATCAGCCTCTTCAAGATGAAGAGCGATATCAATGAGTTGTTCGAAAGAAACTTCTAACTTTAGAAGTAATGGCTTCTTGAGATTCTTGTTTAAGCCATAGACGAATCTCTGGTTCTTCTTCAATGGGGTGTTGATGTATTCAACCCCATATTTGGACAGTGACTCGAAGGATGCGACATAATCTGTCACAGAGGATTCACCTTGAACAAGGTCTATGAAACGTCGAGCCAATGTCACTTTCTCTGCTTCCGGTACGAATTTTAATTCGAAGCATTCCCGGAATTGCTCCCAGGTGAGATCTGCTTCATTAATTTCAGAAATAAGAAGTTCGTACCAATCCAATGCTCTCTCTTGGAGCATACTGGAAGCCACCTAAACACGGTGAAGATCGACATGATTCATGCGAGAAAAGATTCGATCGCATGTTCTTAACCAAGCCTGGACCTCGATAATAGTTTCGGAACCTTTGAATGGTTTCCCACCCAAGTTGGTATAATCATTGCACAAGCGTGCAAACCCAGACTTAGGATGAGTATGTTCCAGATTAGGACCAGCTGCCTGAGCATTCTTTACTAAATCAAGAAGCTGTTGAGTAGTCATAAAAACTCCATCCTGGGGAGTGACAGTAGATGGTCCAGCTCTGGGACGGCCTGGTCTAGACATTCTCTTCTTTGAGGAAGAGAAAAAGAAGAAAAGTTATTCTCCAATTAATTATCAAGCAAATCTTGATAGATAGAACAAGGATACATAAAAGGAAATAGGATAAATTGGTACGAAGACTCGAATTAAATCCTAAGGCACGACTCCTAAGTTTGACTTAGGACAATGATCCTTGTTAAGTTATTCTACATTGTTCCGAAGTTTGGCTCTGATACCAAGCTATGACGCCCCACCTCTATACCCACGCTAGCCAAGAACACTACGGTGTAATGCTGTCAACTGGCACGGAGAATAAGGTTGTTGAGGAGCGACCATCCATGTAACTTCTTTGTGCGAGCATCGATATGTCAAATAGTATAGCATGAATTTCTTTAAGGAGGAAGTCCGACATACCGATACAAACCCAAAGCTATCACACAGTGGCTATAAATAATCTTCGGAAACAAACATAGAAATAAACATAACATAAATCAGTCACAGACATCCATATCACAAAGGCGGAAAAAGATATGAATATATATATAACACATGAAAGTGTACATCAGAGTAGTGGTCAGAAAGATCCACGATAATACAAAAGAATAGCAACACGTGCTATACAAAAGAATAAGTACACAACATAGAGTCTATATCTCAAATGTGTACATCCAAAAACTACTAATCTAAGTAGTTAGCCAAAAGTCAGAATAATCCTAGAAGAGAAGTCAAGCAGAAGCACCTGTAACATCTCGGTCTGACCCGAGTATTATTTATAAGAAAATAATAAACGGATCAGTCTAGCTATAAATATCAGATGACATGATATAGAATAAGGGATGTGGCATAAACATATAAAAACCATAATGGCATACTACTATAAGTATGTAAATGATAATCAACAAGAGATTAATCAATATCACAAGAATCTTCTCAAAGATCCAAACCCATAAAAAGGTAATGACACACGAATTCACCAATACACAATTTGATAAAACATATCAACGAAAATTGGTGAAGCACAAATTCCAAAAATCAACACACGAAAATTTGGGATTTTCACCAATTCAATCCAAACCAAATGCAAATGTTCATGCTAAAGTGATAGGGAATCATTCCCAACAGTCCAAGATAGTTATAGACGAGATTGTGAGATAAAAATCTCACCTTTTCATGGAAATTGATGGAGATGAAGTTCGAAAGAAAAGTAAGAGCAATCACAAGCTTGAATCCATGTCTTCTCTTTGAATTTGGAGTTAGATGTTGAATTCGTTAAAGATCTTGAGCTTGGAATTTTAATTTCCCATTCCCTCCTCCATTTTTGATAAAGCTTGAAGTGTTTGATGAAGTGATGAAGAGGAGATGGGTTGGGGCTGAGTTAGAAGAAGTTCAGCCCAAACCAAAAGCCCAAAGCAAAAAGTGACAAAAATTTCACTATCTCCAAACATATCGAAGTTTACACTCAAAAAGATCGCAAACGTCATTTTGAACTCAATGGAGGTGGTCACGAGTCCTAATTTGACCGTATGCAAAAAGTAGCTTTTTCGGACCAAAATTCGATTAACGATAAAATATTTAAATAAAATATTTAAATATAAAATCGATAAATATGCGGGTTGTTATATATTTAAATAAGCCTTTGCACTTTTCTCTACTATCCGTGCTTATTAATTTATTCTAAGTCTTATAATAAGCCTTATTATGTTCTTTTTCTTATTATAACCTACGTTATAATCATGCTTATTACTTAACCTAAGGTCTAAGTGTGAAAATAAGCCTCTTTCATCTTTTACTCTTTTTAGTTATAATTCTAAGTTATAACTAGGCCAATCTTTTTAATTCAGTCCAATTAATGTCATAATTAGGCATAATTTCAGTCCAATTAGGTATAATTTCAGTCCAATTCCATTTATATTACAGTCTTTGTAGTTTACATCTTATATTCCATTATTTCAATTTTCTTACAATTTAATCCATATAAGCATTAATCCTATTCTAATCCATAAGCGAAGAAGAAGGAGGAATAAAAGAAAACTGAAAATAGAAGAAAATCCAAGCGTAGAAAAAAGATGTAAATAATGTATAAATAACAGTAAATAAACTAAAATACTGTAAATAAATGGAAAAGCTATAATTAACAGAAATAAACTAAAATTACTGAAAAGAATAGCTGAAAGGAAATAGACTGAAAATAATTCTAAAAACTGTAAATAAACTACTGAAAAGGCTATTCCAAAATTCGTAGTAAAGCTACAACTATTGGAAACCCTATTATTTTAAATTGCTTAAAGAAATCTAAAATAATCACAATCACTCACCTCCGGTCCTAAGCTCTTCCTTTGGTCTTCCCGAATCCACTTGGAGTTGTAAAATAATTTAATTTATAACGATTTTCTCCTTGGAAAAATTATTCTGTTTAGGGTCCTTCCTAGAAAGGTGAACCCAATTGGAGAAAACCTAGAATGAGAATTTTTTTTAGGTCTAGGGGTCTATTTATAGAGGTAGAAATGTATCTCAGACCATTGGATTTTGAAGATTGAATGGGATGCAACCACGTCATAGGCTAAACAGGAGCCATCAGATGCAAGAATGGAAGGACCAGATCGAGGTAAAGAATGCAAAACACATCATTAAGTCAGCAAAATTCACTCTGGAACGTTCGAACGAACGAACGTTCGTTCGTAATTAAGGGAGGTGGGTTGACCGCCGGTGCCTAGGTCGACCGGCCGATCGACCTGCCTTATATATATATATATTATATTTCTGCTTATTTTGTATCTTGGTCATATTAGCTCGGTTTCTGGCGTTCTATATATGGAAATTGACCAGAAAATTATCGCGGACACAATGTTGCAATTCTCGTGGTTCAATTATAATAATTTCACAAAGTTGTTTTATTATTTATGAATTAATTATTATGGGTTAAATTTCGGGTTGTTACATTCTCCCTTCCTTAAGGGATTTCGTCCCCGAAATCTCTAAGGATAAAAGAATGTACTAAATGTTTTCATTCAATTCTACAATCAACTACTCAATCATCAGCCATTCATCCATTGTCCTTAAGTTTTTCTAATGCAATTTATGATACTTATGCAATTAGTGTAGTGTAAATGTTCCTAACTAATGTAAAAGATTAGGCGGTACACTAATTCAGTTGACCTCCTTTTATGCAATCATGTCCGTGCCATATATCCAAATGAATGCAAAAATTTCCTAATGATAGCTGATAATTCTATATGCTTGCTACAAACATCATCCAAATGCAACAATCATGTGATAACCATCCATTTATAACAACCATGTAAATAAAAAAAATGCACATACATCCATATGCATATGCTCTAGTGTCCTAGTTAGGCTGATCCCTAAAGAATAATAGTGCCTAGTGTAACTATATGCGTCCATAGCATCCACTAGCAAACACTTGCAACCACTAGCATACATCATTCATAACATGTTCTATTAACATGTTTACATCAAATCCTACCATTCATAGGTTAAATCTTAAGTTCTACCCTCCCAAAGGATAATAAAGGAAAGAACCAATTCAAAACTAAAGATGAATAAAAGGAATTCTAAAACTTACTATAAAAAAGATGAGGATAGGAAGTACGAATCTTCTCTTCATCTTCCCAAGTGGCGTCTGCAACATCATCTCCCCATTGCACCTTCACCAGCTGAACCTCCTTATTCATTAGTCGCTTGATGTCTCTTCCAACAATCTTCATGGGGATACGCCGAACAGAAGCTTCCCTTTCTACCTCCACCTCCTCTAACTGACTAGGCTCTACAACCTCTGCCTAGTCATGTAAGCACTTCCGCAAGTACGAAACATGGAAAACGTCGTGCACTCCTACAAGCCTATCAGATAGCTTCACTCTGTAAGCCATCTTCCTAACTCTCTATACGATAGGGAATGGTCCAACAAATCTAGGGACTAACTTTCCATTCGATCCAAACCTTACCACCTTCCTAAGCGAAGATACTTTGATAAAAACTTAGTCTCCAACATCAAACTCTAAGTCTCTCCTCCGCTTGTCCGCATACAACTTTTGTCTGTCTTGAGCCATCTTCATCCTCCACTGAATCAAATCCACCCTCTCAGAGGTCTTCCTAACCATATCGGGTCCAAGTAATAACTTCTCCGTAGACTGTAACGACCCATGAATTTCGTTAATTAAATTTGTCGTAAATAAGATTTTGGAACTAAACCTACAAAGAAATATAATTGTTATAAATTGTAATGAAGTAAATGTTAAGAATTAACCTATGAAATATTTTATTTACTAAAATAGACCTAATTCAAAAAGGTTGAATTGAATAAATCCTATTTATTGGAACCTAAAATTTTTGGTATGCAAATTTATAATAGATGGGTTATTGCAAGAAATCGAAACTTGAATGAAAGTAGTGAAAGGATTTTACCCGGATGTAATTGTATATGAGAAGTAAAGGAAAGTATTAATTTGTTTAATGTAATGAAACCTTGGAAACGGTAATTGGATGTAAATTAAGGAAAGAGTTAATGCAAGTTATTATTTAACGAACTTGAATGAACGTTACAATTTAATTGAAATTCAAATATTATGACTTAGATATAAACGATATATAATAAAAACAAATACAATCAATGTTAGAAACTAATTGTAACAGTGTAATTAAAATTAACAATTTAAAATGAAATTGCAATTAATGGAAATAACGTAAATTTACATACTTGGTTTTAGTTTAATATAAGAAACAAATGAGAATGTTGAATTTGTGATTTACCAATAAAAATATTAACTAGAAGGGAATTCAAATTTATATGATAATGGAAAGTGTAAATTTGTCGCATTTGGGTATAAATTTAAAAGATAAGTAAATAAAAGTAGGCATTTAACTTACCGATGGAATAATACGTTGATTAATAGTAACTGAATGTAAAATTAAGGTAGGAATGTTAATGGCAGTTGATAAATGACCTATTTAGTGCAATACCAATTAAATTGCAACTATTGTAAAATTTTAATAGATGGGATTTAGTACATTTGGGAAATAAATTTCAAATGTATATAAATTGATAGAATAATATGTAGTAAAGTGGATTTAGTTAGAATTACATGAAAAGATGGTTAAGATTTCTAAGTTATAATTGAATGTAAACATGAATATTTGGTAATTAATTAAAATAAGAAGAATGAATGTAAATGTTATAACTTGGTTGCAAAAATTTATATACGGAAGTGGATGAAAATATGAATTTATTTAATGTACGCATTACGTATAATGAGATAAAACATAAATTAATGTAATTAAGATGATGTAGGTTGATAAGTATTCATAAAGGTTGTGTTGATGAAAACGTACTTTAATGATTGTGATATAAAATAACGTAAGTGTTAATGGAAATTTAAAGAAACGTAAACATATTTTAAGGTAATAAATGCAATGATTGTGGGTTAAAAATAAAGTGTGAATAGGGAAATGATTGTTTATAGTAATTGAGTGGAATTCCAATTTGTTGGAATAGAGTAAATGTATACTGGGTAATAAATTTGATAGAGGAAAACAAACTTAAATGTTGAATTAATTAATTAATATATATATATAATAAATGATGATTATAGGAGTGGAAATAATAAGCTTATAAAAGGTGATTAAGGGTGTGACCACAAATTTTTATGAGTATACATGTATATTTAATTCATTCAATTGAATTGGAAATCATTGCTATAAATCTAAAAGAAAGGTTACGTTAATATAAAGTTGGGAATTGGAGAATCAATTCAAAAGTTTAACTAGGGAAGTAATACGTAACAATTTGCATATTACCTAATAAATTGGTCAATGAATTCATTACAAGTTACCCGTTTATTTGGGTTAATAATTTTGAAGTAAAGGATATGGTTTTGAAATGGTAATAATTTTTTGGTTTTTGAAGTATATACTATTTTGAAATAAAGAATATGTTTTGAAAGGGCAATGATTGTGTTTTTAAAAGTATATATATTTTTAAATGACCACGGTGTTATAATAACGATTAGTTGTTAAAGAGACCGGGATCGGATATGGGCATACTCTCTGTCGATACCGAAAACCACTGTGACAACTGTGTACGCGGTGGAGTTTCCAGAATGAAGTAGGATGGTGGCGACGATCCTAAGGTATATACGTGGACCCAACTCCCATGAGTTGGCATAAGGTGGCTAAAACAGGAGCGATCGACGAGCCAATGAGGTAGCACCTCTGATCGGACACACTTCTTCGATACTATTCTATTACTTGTGATTTTATTTGGTGCGCACCCTTGATTTGGGAGTGTTGTTCGAGGTGGGCGGTAGTGGCTGCTATGCGTCACTACCAGTCCGGATGCGTAATTGGTATATCTACCCTGGCATTTCCTTATGTGCCATGTCACATACCATATCGAGCTTTACTACGAGTTTCTATTTGTGTCGTACCTATGGAGTATCTTCTCATAGCCTTTCGAGGTATGCAGGTACTGTGTAGACTATTGGCATTTTACGTGTTAAGGTGGAAAATGTAAAGCCTTAACGCTATTTAAAAGTATGTTTATTTTATGATTAGACATTATTATAATAGCGAATATTACTACATAGTAGATAGTTTAACGGATCCTTAAGAGATGTGAATCTCGAACATTTCTTAAGTTACTGCACTCACGTTAGACACTGGATAGGAGATGTCAAACCCCGTAAACATCTATGACGCGTTTACACTCATATTTATTTCATTGATTTAACTTACATAAGATCTTTTAGTTCTGACTCGAGTGTTTGTCTTTTCAATTCGCTCGGGTCAGCCTGAGCATTTCAGGATTTGAAGGCCCTATGTCTTGAGGACGAAGACGAAGATTTTATTACTACTATTTATTATATTCCACTACACCATTGTATTCCGCTGCATTAATTATCATTCTCTGGTATGTGTAACTCTGATATGTATTGTATAAGTATAATCAAATGTTTTGTAAAACAGCTTCATGAACTGTTATTTGATTATTATATTTTATCGTTCCGCTGCAAGATTCTATTTTGTTCCTTTAATTTCTCCAATTTTTCTTATTTACCCCATAACAATCCACCCTTCTGAATGGTTTAAGTTGGCACGTGTGTCTTCTTAAGCATACAAAAAGGTGGGATGTTACAGTTGGTATTAGAGCTTTGGTTTAGCGATAAACCTTAGCTTTGTGGGGTCTGACTCTTTATTAATAGGGTAGTAATACCCTATGATGAGTCATTGAGAGTATATATATGAGAGAGCGTATTTGTTAGTGTTATAAAAAGGTTCTTTTATTGTGTTAATTTGTTCCGCTTTGTATTTATAAATTCTGGTTGGTGCATCGGATGCTATGACATCAATAAGGATTTCTAAACACTTAATAGGACATATCGACACAATATTTGTTTTAAAATATAGGTGAATGAAATAATTTTGCCTATTATATTTTCTATATATAAAATAAAATTTTATAAATGATATATATATTTGGTTGCTATATATTGGTTGTTAGGTAATGAAATTTATAAATAATAGTTGAAATAAGATTGAAAATAAAATAAATCAAATTGGAAATTTTAGAACTTAAGTTCCGGGATTTTGGGAAAATTTCTTTGAATGATGATTGGAATATAATAATAATATTATTTAGAAGTATTTTCTAATATAAATATTTCAACATAATTTGAAAGAATTGTTTTAAAGAAATTTTTGGAAAGAGATAAGTTCTGTACTCCCCTCTCTGTCGCTGGAAAATAATTTTGGTGATGAGTGCACGCATCATCGACATTCATTTTCGAGTTTCGAAGTGGAAAGACCGCTGTAGTAGTTTTACTGCAGATTTATTTTGATAAACAAATATAAATTTTAAATTGTTTTAAAAATAATTAGAGACATATGTTGCAAGTATATACATCTATCTATTATTTTAAAATGATTTTTAAATAAAACCCGGTATTTAGTTCTTTAGTTTTCGTTAATTAATAGTTTCAATTATGTTAGTGAAATGAAATATAAGTAATTAATAATTGGAACCTTTAATGAAATATGAAATTTAATGCTAAGTTATAAATGAGTTTAAAATAAAGTTGAAATGTGTAACTTAAAAACCAAAGAAAAAGTATTGAACAATGAATTAATTGAAAGAAATGAGATAAACTTGTATAACTTTTAATTACATCCTTAAAAGCATATGTAACTTACCAAATATTAAAAGTTGAAATGTTAATAAGAAAATGTAATAGAATATTATACAAGAAAAAGGGTTGAAATAAAGGAAGTATCCAACAAAATTCTTTAATAAATAAGAACTCGATGTTGAAATTTTGTGAACTTAAGTATAGTTTAAAATGTTACTGTAATAAAGGTAATAAGAAGTAAGTATTGTAAGTATAAGATTTTAAACTTAAGTAAATGAATGAAAATGAGAGTTTGTGAGAAATGAATAAGAGTAAATGAAACTGTAAGAAATAAAATGTAAATTGAATAGATAAATTATTATATGAATAAAAAGGAAATCAAACAACAAATGTATGAAAATGAGTTTAATATAAATTAACTAGATTCATTGTTGAAATTGTTGTTGTTTGGTCATGATCGTTTGGGTAAGGATACTTTAATATTGTTTGTATGTATGAATAATCTATTTAGTTTCATCTAAGACTATTGAGTAAATGATGCACTGGATAGTTTATTTTTCATTTTGTACAATTTAAAGTTTTGAACCCGAACAACTATTTGTTTTGTTTGATATGAATGTGTTAGCACCAAAATTGGTCACTAACCTCGTTCAGAAAGATTGTGTAGAGATATAAGTGATGAATGTAAATTAAACAGAGAAGACAATGCTAATTTAAATGCAGAAAGTAAGAACACCAAATTTATAGTGGTTCAGCGTAATTGCCTACGTCCACTTTGTTCAACTTTATTGATCTTCTTTATAGTTGATTACAAATACAATTCGTGAATCAAATGCTTGAATGAAGTTGTTTAAGTAGAGAAGATGAGTCTCGAAAATGGCAGAGTCTCCCAGTATTTTCTCTCCCAAAAAAGGATCCATTCCACTGTGACCCTGCCCCTCTATTTATAGACAAAGATGGGCTGGACTTCCCAAGTGGGCTGATGGCCGAACACTCCAGCCCGAGTACAGTGGTCGCTGTATGCCGAGCAAGGTTTGCCGAACGCCGCTACGCCGAACCATTCCTTCTATGCCGAACGGTGTGTTGGTGTCGTGGGAAGTGTAGGATGGTTGTCTGTTGAGGCCGAACGTGCCTCCATCTCAAGCTCTTGAACGAACGGTGTATGCAGGCCGAACGATACCGGTATCTTGAGTAGTTGTGCATACTGAATGTCTGCTGGATGTCGAGTACTACGCTGAACACCATGGGATGCCGAGTACTCCTGTTGCCGAGTACTACGCCGAGTACCTTGGGATGCCGAGTACTCCTGTTGCCGAGTACTACGCCGAGTACCTTGGGATGCCGAGTACTCCTGTTGCCGAGTACTACGCCGAGTACCTTGAGATGCCGAGTACTCCTATTGCCAAGTACTACGCCGAGTACCTTGGGATGCTGAGCGCTCTTGATGCCGAGTTCTCCTATCACCGAGTTCTAATGATGCCGAACGCTAGCGCTGAGCATTGGTTGTTGCCGAGTGCCAGTTGACGCCGAACACTGCTGGATGCCGGACACTATGGATGCTGTGTACTTCGCCGAACACTGCTGGATGCCGAACACTATGGATGCTGTGTACTTCGCCGAACACTCCTAGATGCCAAGTGCGTCGCCAAACACTGCTGGATACCGGACAGTCTGAGATGCCGAGCACTAGTTGCCTGGTCAAATCTCCAGGAAACACTTGCCCCCCAAAGTGTATCGCGTGGCCGAACGTGATGCGCTTTGAATCTAGTCCAATTTTCCTTGATGATGCTTTCTTGAGGAGGCCTGTGACGGAGGTGCGTGACGAACGTGGTTTTGACGCCGAACGGTACGTTCGAAGCCGGACAATGCTCATGTGCCGAATGGTACTTCGTTTCGATGCCGAGCACTCTGGTATTGACCGGTTCTACCGGGTATAGCCTTTTCAACTTCTACCTCCCTCTATATAACCAGGTCCTTCCCGTCCCTTCTCCTTTACCTTTTCGTTTCTGCCATTCTTCCAAGATTTCTAACCTTCTCTAGTCGAACAGATTTACAACTTGAACATTCCTTCCTAAGCTCCTAACTGCAATCTAGGTACCGCTCCTCGTATAACTTGAATAAGTTTCAAATGAGTCAAGTGTGTCCTGTAGGAAGTTTTCGAGTAGGTTGTCCTCATTGCCGAACGATAATGCGAGGCGAGGAGGAAGGATTCGAGGTGTTTGCACATGTGGCTATTGTACTTAGCTCCATCGCGTCGAACCAAAGTCAAAAATGAAGGAAAAGGAAAACGTTGGAGGTTGTAAGGGTGTTGGATGGCATAGCTATGGTTCGGCGTATGTTGTCATGCGCCAAACGATAGAGGCTGCCAAATAGTATTTCGTCTGAATGTGGCCGAACACTCGCTAGAACGCCGAACAACAACTTAGCCGAACGAACTAAAACCGAACACTTACTAAAATGCCGAACAATAACTTAGCCGAACAAAACCCAAGCCGAACATTCTTAGACCGAACAATTTCAACGCCGAACAACATTCAAATGCCGAACAAACACATACATGCCGAACAGAACTTAGGTCGAACAATTTCAATGCCGAAAAACATTCAAATGCCGAACAAACACATGCATGCCGAACAGAACTTAGGTCGAACAATTTCAATGCCGAACAACATTCAAATGCCGAACAAACACATACATGCCGAACAGAACTTAGGTCGAACAATTTTAATGCCGAACAACATTCAAATGCCGAACAGTATAAATGTCAGACTACACTTAGGCCGGTCACTTTATAAATCATATGTTTCCTGCATCTGGAACTGTACTCACCTCAAGGTGAGCTTTTTGAGACGGTCAGCGATGACGGTCTTCGAAGGCGACGATTCGAAGCTAATTTTTATATCTTTAAAATCTTTAGATTCTTATTGCTTGTACACAATTGCTTGCACTAGTTCACACACCACGTGGGGGGAAAACTCGTGTTGCTAATTCTAACATTCAACGTTTTTTAAGTATAGTTTTCTCAAGCACTTAGCCAGGTTCGTTATTTATTGGGGATGTCGAGAAAATCTAGCTCTGCTACCATATCCGACAAGCCTAGGCCGTCATCAAGGCAAGGAGCCGCTGATACTTCTAATCTGTCGACTTCTCCTGCTCGTAACTTGGCACATGATGCTCTAGAGGCAACAATCTTACTAGACAATCCGATCGATTCACAAGCCTCGAAGATCAACGAAGCTGCTCTGCGACGGATATGCTCCATTCACGGGATTCCTTTTGCCGACGTGTTAGTTCCTTCAAGACACGATCGCCCTCATCTGCCCCCAGTCGGGTACACTACCTGCAACAAGTTCATGTGTTGGATGGGCAGCGTGCCTCCATTCAACTTATTTCTCCAGGATGTACTGCAGTACATAGACATAGCTCCGTCGCAGCTGCACCCGAACGGCCATGCATTTCTATATGGGACGTACCTACTTTTCATGGCTGTCTTCTCCAGACCTCCAACCGCCGGTGATATCAGATATATTTACATGTTCAAGAGATGGAAAGACAGGGGCCTGTAGCAAATTCGCCCTATACAAACAGGAATGGTTCTATGTGCGCTGCCCTTCTGGTTTCGCTAGGAGATGGGTTGAAGGCAGTAAGTCTCTCTGCTGAGTCACTATTCGTATTTGATCGGAGTCATGCTTTTCCTAACTCTTCATTTCATCTTTTCAGGTATCAACCCGCGTCCGGAAGGCCGAGGATATTCTGAGGCTGTCGATGCCATTAGAGCTCTTCCTACCGAGGATCGAGACATCCGGACTATCATTTCAAATGAATCGCTGTCGGGGTTTGGCTTGCTAGCCCCTGGTCGTCGGATCAGCCTTCCAGAGGGTGTCATCATTCCCAAACATCCGTCTGGTAAAGGGAAAAAACAGGCTGGGTCGTCGTCGCGCCGCACTCCCGATACGCACGGAGAAGGCGAGCGCAAAGAAACCGAAGCTCCTGAGACTCAGGGCGAGAACGTGGGTCCCGCTTGGAATCCGGCAATCGAAGTTCAGGATATTGAGACATCATCCTCCCCTTCGAAGGGAAAGAAGAAGTTGAAATATACAGTTCAAAAGGAGAAAGTTGGTGGCACTTCAAAAGTTACGCCTACCCCGCTTGAGAAAGAGGCTTCTTCGCAGCATCTGGAAAGTTCCTTGAGGGGTCTATCGAACCTTTCTATTCCCGAAGACATACTTAATTACGGGTTTGATGATCCTGAAGCCCTCAAATTCTCTTTACCCGTGAAAGGCAATGTAGGAGTTCAACTTCCGGCCCAAGGAGATACCACTCCGATTAGCAAAGATAAACGAACGGGTCCGTCGGGGGGAACACTAGGACACACACGCACATGCGCATTCCATAATATACTTCAAGTCTTTTTTCCTATCTCGTGAATTTCCCTTAACTCGTTGTTATCTCCATTCTTTGCAGGTGATATGGGGCGTTCTCACGGACTCGATCGCCTTCAGGACTCTTCTATATTTCATCACTCTGGACGAGATTCTGGTTCAGGTAGACGCAGGGACAGAGGCGACTATGAAGATAGGGACAATCGCCCCCGCGAGTCGTCTCACCGCAAGAAGGCACACTCTCAATCTTCCCAGTCCCGTGATCTTCCTCCTCCAACTGAGCCGGATAGGGCGAAGTCTTTACAGAAGGGTTATCAATCTGATGCTCCTCGAGAACAACATTCCAGTTCATCGAGTACAAGGCAAGTCCAAGAGCAACGGAAAAGAGCGGAATTCTCAAAGCCTCCTCCTCCTACTCCTGCGGTGGACCCAACTGTTGCGGAAAAGATGGTCGATCTTAAGGCCAAGTTTCCAAAAATTTGCTTCGATGGTCTGAAGTTCCTCCCGACCATTCATCATATTCCCGGGCATGTGAAACAGAGTGCCATTGCCTGCAATAACGACGTCTATGTTCAACATGACGCGTTTGTGCACTTGGTGGAGAAGATCTCGAAAGTATCCGTTGAGCATCAACACGAGATTGATCGTCTGAATCTGGAGGCCGACAGCGATAAGAAAATCATCAAACTCCAAGACGAAGAGCTCGCTTCGTATAAGTCGAAGCTGGAAGCCGCTGAACAAAGCGCAAAAGATACTGCAGATGCAGTTACTCGCTTAGAGGCGGCTCACAAAAAAGAGCTTGACGAAGCAGTCCAGCGCAGCGGTGCCCTCGCCCTAGAAAAAGACTCTGTCCAAAAAGAAAGGGACGCGCTCGCCACCCAAGTCAAAGAGCTAAAAGAATTACTCTCCAAGGAGAAGGAGGATAAGGTAGCTGCTCAAGAAGAATCACAACGATACTGTGATGAGATCGTTGCTACCCGACTCCTGAAAACAAAGCTCGATGACGAACTCGCTGGGGTTGAGAAAATGAAGGATGAGGCTCGTGAGGAGGGCAAAAGAGAGGCTGCGGAGGAGATTGATTCTCGCCTTGAAGCGGCCGCGGAAGCCGGTAGGGAAGAGGTCAAAAACATGTTCGACCCGTTGATTGCTGAATATGGAGCCCGCGTCCTTATGCGCCGTGACTTAACATTCTTAGGCGACGGCTACCTTGAGTCCCTAGCCGAGGCCTGGGAAACCTTGATAAGGATCAGGAAGATCGAGTCGGGTTCCGAAGAGGTTGATGAGGAGGCCTTGGTGAAAGAGTTCCTTAGGGGGAATGAGCCATCGGATTTATCCGCAGCATTGGCACTTTACAGCAAAGGCTCTCCCCTTCCAAAAGAGAAAGATGGTGAAGCTGGCCCGTCTGGGGTTAATATTACTGCTCTTCATACTGCTGCTCAATCTGCTGCCCAATCGGCCAGTCGGCCGACACTTGATCCATTTGAGCAGCATGTTGGTTATGACCCTGAAGACCCCGGGCTCAGTGCTCATGTGCTATCACCTATCCTGGAGGGTGAAACCCCACACACCACCGATAGTCAACCGGGACCTGGTAGGAAATTCTTCTTTCTCTAGAAGTTGAAAGATCCCGTCATTTTTCAGCAGTGGCTATTCGTTCTAATGCTCATTCCTTATGTTTTCGTGCAGGTTGCTCTGACGCCGAGCCAACTCCGAGGAGCGATGACGCCAAGGAGGAAGCAGAGAAAACAAGCGACGTTGCTCACGCAGGAGTAACTCCCAGTCCAGACGCTCAAGTGATCGGGGCGCTAGATGATGACAAACTTGATACTTCGTCTCCTGCCGAAGGAAGCGATGAAATTGAAATCAATGGCGCCTCTGAGCATACTTCAGAGATGAGCATGAAGGACCGTCTCGCCGATGAGGAGAAGAAAAAGGTCAAAGTCAAAGTTGAATCTGAAATACTGGAACTCACTGACCCGCGGAACAGACCTTTGAAAATCATTCTCCCGGGCAGGTCCAAACCACTAGATGTTCCGTCTCCTACTCCTGACTCCGTTTCTCTAGCAAGAAAAAAGTCCAAGAAAAACCGTGAGGGAGAGGAGTCGTCGGAAACACCAAAGGAAGACAAGAAGAAGAAGTCGAAGAAATAATCGATGCACTTGTTCAACAAGTTTCCTACTTAAGTTTTGTAATTGTTTTTATCTTCCACAACTTGTAGTTTGTATAGAGAGGTCTGAATTTTGTAGGAGTGATCATGTATCCCCATTTTGGACTTATTGAATAAAGTTTTTAGCTTCTTTTTCGCTTGAGTGATTCTCTTGTCTTTCCTTAGTTTGCTGACTAATTGTAGCCATAACTCAAGTTCTTATGAGTTGCATTATCTCCCGGTCCATTCTCGTGTTGTTCAAACATTTTCAAGACATGGCGTGCTTCTCGTACCACATCTCTCGAGTACTTGGACCTTCCGCTGACTCTAGTCCGCGCTCTGGGGATTTAGAGTACTCCGCTCCACGCTCTGGGGATTCGGAGATTTGAAGTCGTTTATACTCTAGTCCGCACTCTGGGGACTTAGAGTACTCCGCTCCGCACTCTGGGGATTCGGAGATTTGAAGTCGTTTATACTCTAGTCCGCGCTCTGGGGACTTAGAGTACTCCGCTCCGCACTCTGGGGATCCGGAGATTTGAAGTCGTTTATACTCTAGTCCGCGCTCTGGGGACTTAGAGTACTCCGCTCCGCGCTCTGGGGATTTGGAGATTTGGAATCGTTTATACTCTAGTCCGCGCTCTGGGGACTTAGAGTACTCCGCTCCGCGCTCTGGGGATTCGGAGATTTGGAATCGTTTATACTCTAGTCTGCGCTCTGGGGACTTAGAGTACTCCGATCCGCGCTCTGGGGATTCGGAGATTTGGAATCGTTTATACACTAGTCCATGCTCTGGGGACTTAGAGTATTCCGATCCGCGCTCTGGGGATTCGGAGATTTGGAATCGTTTATACTCTAGTCCGCGCTCTGGGGACTTAGAGTACTCCGATCCGCGCTCTGGGGATTCAGAGATTTGGAATCCTTTATACTCTAGTCCGCGCTCTGGGGACTTAGAGTACTCCGATCCGTGCTCTGGGGATTCGGAGATTTGGAATTGTTTATACTCTAGTCCGCGCTCTGGGGACTTAGAGTACTCCGATCCGCGCTCTGGGGATTCGGAGATTTGGAATTGTTTATACTCTAGTCCACGCTCTGGGGACTTAGAGTACTCCGATCCACGCTCTGGGGATTCGGAGATTTGGAATCGTTTATACTCTAGTCCGCGCTCTGGGGACTTAGAGTATTCCGATCCGCGCTATGGGGATTCGGAGATTTGGAATCGTTTATACTCTAGTCCGCGCTCTGGGGACTTAGAGTACTCCGATCCGCGCTCTGGGGATTCGGAGATTTGGAATCGTTTATACTCTAGTCCGCGCTCTAGGGACTTAGAGTACTCCGATCCACGCTCTGGGGATTCGGAGATTTGGACTTGTTTATACTCTAGTCCGCGCTCTGGGGACTTAGAGTACTCCGATCCGCGCTCTGGGGATTCGGAGATTTGGAATCGTTTATACTCTAGTCCGCGCTCTGGGGACTTAGAGTACTCCGATCCGCGCTCTGCTGATTCGGAGATTTGGAATTGTTTATACTCTAGTCCGCGCTCTGGGGACTTAGAGTACTCCGATCCGCGCTTTGGGGATTCAGAGATTTGGAATTGTTTATACTCTAGTCCGCGCTCTGGGGACTTAGAGTACTCCGATCTGCGCTCTGGGGATTCGGAGATTTGGAATCGTTTATACTCTAGTCCGCGCTCTGGGGACTTAGAGTACTCCGATCCGCGCTCTGGGGATTCGGAGATTTGGAATTGTTTATACTCTAGTCCGCGCTCTTGGGACTTAGAGTACTCCGATCCGCGCTCTGGGGATTCGGAGATTTGGAATCGTTTATACTCTAGTCCGCGCTCTGGGGACTTAGAGTACTCTGATCCGCGCTCTGGGGATTCGGAGATTTGGAATTGTTTATACTCTAGTCCGCGCTCTGGGGACTTAGAGTACTCCGATCCGCGCTCTGGGGATTCGGAGATTTGGAATTGTTTATACTCTAGTCTGCGCTCTGGGGACTTAGAGTACTCCGATCCGCGCTCTGGGGATTCGGAGATTTGGAATCGTTTATACTCTAGTCCGCGCTCTGGGGACTTAGAGTACTCCGATCCGCGCTCTGGGGATTCGGAGATTTGGAATCGTTTATACTCTAGTCCGCGCTCTGGGGACTTAGAGTACTCCGATCCTTACTCTGGGGATTCGGAGATTTGGAATTGTTTATACTCTAGTCCGCGCTCTGGGGACTTAGAGTACTCCGATCCGCGCTCTGGGGATTCAGAGATTTGGAATCGTTTATACTCTAGTCCGCGCTCTGGGGACTTAGAGTACTCTGATCCGCGCTCTGGGGATTCGGAGATTTGGAATTGTTTATACTCTAGTCCGCGCTCTGGGGACTTAGAGTACTCCGATCCGCGCTCTGGGGATTCGGAGATTTGGAATTGTTTATACTCTAGTCCGCGCTCTGGGGACTTAGAGTACTCCGATCCGTGCTCTGGGGATTCGGAGATTTGGAATCGTTTATACTCTAGTTCGCGCTCTGGGGACTTAGAGTACTCCGATCCGCGCTCTGGGGATTCGAAGATTTGGAATCGTTTATACTCTAGTCCGCGCTCTGGGGACTTAGAGTACTCCAGTCCGCACTCTGGGGACTTGGAGGTTTAAGTTGAGAGCAGTCGTATTTCCACTCTTTAATTTGTATTCATCTACTGTATCGAGGCTAATGTCGTCGAATGAACAATCGAACCACGTTTGCTCACGGAATGAGATTCTGCCCCCCAGGATGAGGGACGAAATTTGAAAAATGGACGATCGATTCTCGTCCGCATGGTGATTATAGCTCTTCCAATCAAGTCAAGGAAGGAGGTATATGACAGATGGTTGAATCACATCCATGTTGGGTTTGATAGCCAAATCTCTTACAATTTGCTCCGTATCTCCTTCTAGAAAATAAGGATAATAGATTGTTGAGTAGACAAAGTAAGTTGCATATGTTCCAAGGTGCAGTCGTGTCCATATATTGACGGTGATGGTTAGCGAGTACGCAGTCTACCATAGCTACTTCAAGTTGGGCTTTCGAACAACCTTTCGTGTTCAGGGTAGGATTTGATGTGTAGATGATAAAATCACGTCCACTTTTGATGGATCCCGGCGTCACTGAGCTTCATGAGGGGTATCTGTATTTTGTCGAACTTTGTTCTATGACTCGATTGGAGTGGATGATCGGGCCATATTCATTCCAAGCAGTTTAGGTCTCCAAGTCAAATGTGGAGGTTGATGGATGGATGGTCGGTTGTTCGAATCGATCATAAGTTGATCATACGAACTCAGATCGTCTTGAAACTTTGGCTTCCCTGGCTTTGATTGTTATGTCTTGTTAATCGTGGCTCGATCCAGACTCGGACGAAATTCATCGACATCCATAGTGAGCCTTTGTGTAACCAATCTCCAAGACGAACTGTCACTGGTTTCTAATCAAGTTCTTGGTGTCACGGCCTTGCCAAAAGGCGGGATAACATTTTCCCCCCAAAGGACGTCTTGTGTAAACATGACGTGCTTTGAAAAACCGCAGTCTTTCATGCTGAATATTTCCGTTCAGTTGATTGCTTGACAGTCGTCTCTCAATCGTTTCATTGCAATCTTCTTTTAGACAAATGTTCAACTAGCATGCTTTGCTTTGGTTCTGCCCCCAGTTCTGGGGATGAGTATGGAGTTGATGTATGTTTATACTCTGTCTCGCACTCTGGGAGTACGGAGTTGAGTAGATCTTTATACCCCGTCTCGCACTCTGGGAATACGGAGTTGATTAATGTTTATACTCCGTCTCGCACTCTGGGAGTACGGAGTTAATTAACGTTTATACTCCGTCTCGCACTCTGGGAGTACGGAGTTAAGTAGATGTTTATACTCCGTCTCGCACTCTGGGAGTACGGAGTTGATTAATGTTTATACTCCGTCTCGCACTCTGGGAGTACGGAGTTGATTAATGTTTATACTCCATCTCGCACTCTGGGAGTACGGAGTTAAGTAGATGTTTATACTCCATCTCGCACTCTGGGAGTACGGAGTTGATTAATGTTTATACTCCGTCTCGCACTCTGGGAGTACGGAGTTGATTAATGTTTATACTCCGTCTCGCACTCTGGGAGTACGGAGTTAAGTAGATGTTATACTTCGAGTTGGACCTTTCCCGAGCTGTCTCCAGACTGCTTCATAGCAATGTTGCTTTTTATTGACTCCTGGACAGGCCCTGGCGCCTTATCTCGTCGTACCCACCTAGCTTCCTCTCTTCTTATGAACTGGTGTGCCTTAGAGTAGAAACGCTCTAGCGTAGCCGGAGGTTTTCCTGCTAGCCAGTCTCCAAACTCAGAGTCTGGATCCACACCTCTCATTACAGCCATCAGAATTGCATGGTCATTGGGATTACTGACTTCAGTTGCTGCTACGTGGAATCTTTGCAAATATTCCTTCAACGATTCCCCAGGATTTTGGATTACACTTGACAGAGACATCACGTCCTTTGGGCGCGTAGTGTGTATCCTGAACTGCTCAATAAACTTCTTTGCCAACTCCTCGAAATTTGATACGGATCGCGGAGGAAGTCGGGTGCACCACATAGTAGCGATCCCAGATAGAGTAATCGGAAAGCACCTACACTTGGTGGCATCATTCGCTCTGGCTGAATCCATCATCCATTCGTACCTCATGACATGTTGTCTAGGATCAGTCTTTCCTTCATATGCGGGAATAGTAGGCATACTAAACTTCCTGGGGTACGCCGCCTGCAACACAACATCCGTGAATGGAGTATGACTTCTTGACACTCCCCAATCATCATTCGATAACCCCTGATTTTCCTTCATCAACTGCCTGATCATGGCTGTCAGATCTGGTGTCTGTATGGAAGGCGGAAGGTTAGTGTCTGTTCTACGTGCCTGACCATGCTGGTGCCTCCTCTCCTGGCGACCTGCCAATCATTCGTCCTGAGGTCCGACATCGTTAGCGTTTTGATGATCTGGACCTCCATCCTCCATTTGTACTCCGGTCCTAAAGTTCCCAGCTCTTGCTTGGTTACGGTCTCCAGTCGTCTGAACATCAACTTCAGCTCGTGCAGCTTCAGTCTTACGTCGTCTGCGCCTGGGAGGTTCATCAGAGGAAGTTGAGCTGTCAGATGAAGAGTAAGGAGTGGGATTGCCCCCAGCATTCTGTTGCTGCTGTTGAGTGAGTTGTGCCATCAGGTTGGCGTTAGCTTGCATCTGCTCTCCTAGTTGTCTCCTGCTTTCCCTGAATTCTCTCATCAAGTCATTGATCTCTATTCTGGTGACAACTGGAGTCTGTTCTTGAGCGGCAATTCCTGCACTCGGAATCGCTGGTTGATTGCTAGGTCCTGCTTGTTGCACACTAGCAGTTTCGTGGGCATCCGCATTATGAGAAGCTGACCTGGTACGTGGTCTTGCCATTGTAGAGCTATTGGTATGAACTCTGAGTAGAATAAACGGATGTCCTATCAGTGAGTCGGATCTTCCTTGGGGGATTTGTTCAATCCAGTAGCTTCAAAGCAGATCCTTGAGGTCTGAGAATTTGATTCTCAGTGAAAGCACCAAAGTGTTAGCATCAAAATTGGTCACTAACCTCGTTCAGAAAGATTGTGTAGAGATATAAGTGATGAATGTAAATTAAACAGAGAAGACAATGCTAATTTAAATGCAGAAAGTAAGAACACCAAATTTATAGTGGTTCAGCGTAATTGCCTACGTCCACTTTGTTCAACTTTATTGATCTTCTTTATAGTTGATTACAAATACAATTCGTGAATCAAATGCTTGAATGAAGTTGTTTAAGTAGAGAAGATGAGTCTCGAAAATGGCAGGTCTCCCCAGTATTTTCTCTCCCAAAAAAGGATCCATTCCACTATGACCCTGCCCCTCTATTTATAGACAAAGATGGGCTGGACTTCCCAAGTGGGCTGATGGCCGAACACTCCAGCCCGAGTACAGTGGTCGCTGTATGCCGAGCAAGGTTTGCCGAACGCCGCTACGCCGAACCATTCCTTCTATGCCGAACGGTGTGTTGGTGTCATGGGAAGTGTAGGATGGTTGTCTGTTGAGGCCGAACGTGCCTCCATCTCAAGCTCTTGAACGAACGGTGTATGCATGCCGAACGATACCGGTATCTTGAGTAGTTGTGCATACTGAATGTCTTCTGGATGTCGAGTACTACGCCGAACACCATGGGATGCCGAGTACTCCTATTGCCGAGTACTACGCCGAGTACCTTGGGATGCCGAGTACTCCTGTTGCCGAGTACTACGCCGAGTACCTTGGGATGCCGAGTACTCCTGTTGCCGAGTACTACGCCGAGTACCTTGGGATGCCAAGTACTCCTGTTGCCGAGTACTACGCCGAGTACCTTGGGATGCCGAGCGCTCTTGATGCCGAGTTCTCCTATCACCGAGTTCTAATGATGCCGAACGCTAGCGCTGAGCATTGGTTGTCGCCGAGTGCCAGTTGACGCCGAACACTGCTGGATGCCGGACATTATGGATGCTGTGTACTTCGCCGAACACTGCTGGATGCCGGACACTATGGATGCTGTGTACTTCGCCGAACACTCCTAGATGCCAAGTGCGTCGCCGAACACTGCTGGATGCCGGACAGTCTGAGATGCCGAGCACTAGTTGCCTGGTCAAATCTCCAGGAAACAGAATGAATGATTGATTTGCGTTGATTATATGTGATGGTTGTGTGCCTAGCTGCAAGTGATGGATGTTAGATTTGTTTGTTTATGGTTGAGTCACTTTAAATATTTCATTTTATATAATTGTTAATTTTTTGGATTATATAAGTGAAATACAGGTTATGGAAGCAATTGCTACTGCTTTTGGTTTCATAATTAAGCGTTGTTTGCCCGACAAATAGGTATGTTCTCAGATTACGGTTTATAGCATTATTTTTTTTTTCCCCCCGTGTTGGGATATATTATTTTGGAAAATATATGTTGTATATTGTTATATTTGATATTATATCTTCTCCTGAGCCTCTCCGTACAAAGGAGACTCTGCCAAAATTTTCTGTAAATTTTGGACTTAAAAAATTTTGAAATTGTTTTTCCCAAACTTTATTAATTTGAGTATAAAAAGATTCAATGGTTATAAATTGGTATATTTTATTTAAATTAATTAATTTTGTAAAATTTATTTATTTATAAACCTAATATTTAAATATGATATATTGATTTCTTAATTCTTCTTTCCCTTCTTTTCCTTTTCGAGGACGAAAAGTTTTGAGTGGGGGAGAGTGTAACGACCCGTGAATTTCGTTAATTAAATTTGTTGTAAATAAGATTTTGGAACTAAATCTACAAAGAAATATAATTGTTATAAATTGTAATGAAGTAAATGTTAAGAATTAACCAATGAAATATTTTATTTATTAAAATAGACCTAATTCAAAAAGGTTGAATTGAATAAATCCTATTTATTGGAACCTAAAATTTTTGGTATGCAAATTTATAATAGATGGGTTATTGCAAGAAATTGAAACTTGAATGAAAGTAGTGAAAGGATTTTACCCGGATGTAATTGTATATGAGAAGTAAAGGAAAGTATTAATTTGTTTAATGTAATGAAACCTTGGAAACGGTAATTGGTTGTAAATTAAGGAAAGAGTTAATGCAAGTTATTATTTAACTAACTTGAATGAACGTTACAATTTAATTGAAATTCAAATGTTATGACTTAGATATAAACGATATATAATAAAAACAAATACAATCAATGTTAGAAACTAATTGTAACAGTGTAATTAAAATTAACAATTTAAAATGAAATTGCAATTAATGGAAATAGCGTAAATTTACATACTTGGTTTTAGTTTAATATAAGAAACAAATGAGAATGTTGAATTTGTGATTTACCAATAAAAATATTAACTAGAAGGGAATTCAAATTTATATGATAATGGAAAGTGTAACTTTGTCGCATTTGGGTATAAATTTAAAAGATAAGTAAATAAAAGTAGGCATTTAACTTACCGATGGAATAATACGTTGATTAATAGTAACTGAATGTAAAATTAAGGTAGGAATGTTAATGGCCGTTGATAAATGACCTATTTAGTGCAATACCAATTAAATTGCAACTATTGTAAAATTTTAATAGATGGGATTTAGTACATTTGGGAAATAAATTTCAAATGTATATAAATTGATAGAATAATATGTAGTAAAGTGGATTTAGTTAGAATTACTTGAAAAGATGGTTAAGATTTCTAAGTTATAATTGAATGTAAACATGGATATTTGGTAATTAATTAAAATAAGAAGAATGAATGTAAATGTTATAACTTGGTTGCAAAAATTTATATACGGAAGTGGATGAAAATATGAATTTATTTAATGTACACATTACGTATAATGAGATAAAACATAAATTAATGTAATTAAGATGATGTAGGTTGATAAGTATTCATAAAGGTTGTGTTGATGAAAACGTACTTTAATGATTGTGATATAAAATAACATAAGTGTGAATGGAAATTTATAGAAACATAAACATATTTTAAGGTAATAAATGCAATGATTGTGGGTTAAAAATAAAGTGTGAATAGGGAAATGATTGTTTATAGTAATTGAGTGGAATTCCAATTTGTTGGAATAGAGTAAATGTATACCGGGTAATAAATTTGATAGAGGAAAACGAACTTAAATGTTTAATTAATTAATTAATATATATATAATAAATGATGATTATAGGAGTGGAAATAATAAGCTTATAAAAGGTGATTAAGGGTGTGACCACAAATTTTTATGAGTATACATGTATATTTAATTCATTCAATTGAATTGGAAATCATTGCTATAAATCTAAAAGAAAGGTTACGTTAATATAAATTTGGGAATTAGAGAATCAATTCAAAAGTTTAACTAGGGAAGTAATACGTAACAATTTGCATATTACCTAATAAATTGGTCAATGAATTCATTACAAGTTACCCGTTTATTTGGGTTAATAATTAATAGGGGAATCAATTGGGATTAATTGTACTTTAATGTATATTAATGAAATTAATTACTACATTTTCTGAAATAAAAACAATACGAGAAAAATTAATGAAATAGCTTTAAATCCATTCTATTTCAGTTTGTCTATAAATAGGCTATTATAAACCCTAGCAGCATCTATTCCTCATTTCTATACGTACAGAAACTTCTGTACACCTCTTCTTCAATGGCAACAAACAACTCTTGATCCAAACAAATCAAAATCAACTTCAAAATTCAAACTCCTCAAAAAAATTCCAAAAAAAATGTATATCGAAGATCTCGACGATACGAATCTGCGTCAACTGTCGTCTTTGGAAATTTTGTTCGAATCAGTGGGAAATCATGGTCAAAGGCGGTCTCTGGTGGGGGGGGGGGCACGTTGGTCAAAGTATCGGTTGGAGTTTGTTTTCGTGCGCGAGTGATGTTTGGGCGCAATTCCGGAGGGAGAAGAACGTGACGTGGCAAGGTTGTTTATTTACTTTGTTTTAATTAATAATTTTTTTTCTTTTCTCAACTTGTTCTAACATCAATAACTCTCTCGTACGAACTACGTTTGACGCGTGGTTTTCTCCGCCAGGTTCGTAATAAAATTCCAGACAATTTGACGCTGGTTTAGTTGGATTCAGAGACTGGTGGAATTTTGGGTTTAAATTGGATTTGAATTCAATTTAAATTCAAAAGGTGAGTGTTTTAACCCACTCACAACTTCTAAGATTTCTTATGTTTGTTAAATTAAATTTTTATGTGATTTAAAATTTATCTATGATTGTTTGGGCATATATTTAATCATCATCTCAGTTAGATAGCATTTATTTAAATTAAATTTAATTTTATTATTGCATATAAATTGATAGTTAAATTTATTTATTTTTGCATATAAAATGCCAGTCAAACAGTTATTAATTTTTATCGAATATAAACTATTCGTTGATGCCTGTTATATTTTATATGCTTTATATTCATGTTTTGTTTAAATTGGATGATGATTGTAGTAAATGGTTGTTTATTGATATTTGGATGAATGGATGCTATATTTTATATTGTATAAACTGCAAGTTATTATGCATTTTCATTTCATTCGGGATTGCAGTTTGAAATGATATATAACCGTAAACTTTTATTTTTAAAATTACGGATTGAAATGATAAATATCCGTATCACTTGACCATAGGATAGAAAATTTTATATACAGGCACCGTGGTCTATATATAAAATATTTTAAAGTGATTTTCTATGGTTTGGATAGAAATATACGGTTTAATAAATATTAAATTTTGATATTATATAAATATTATTTTATATATAGTTAAATTCTAAAATTTAAGCTATGTGTAACTTGATGATGTTTTAAGTTTGATTTACGAATATTTCAAGTTTGAGTTTTATTTAAGTGATATTGAATTTATTAAATAAATATTTCTAAACTAAATAATAGTAAATTCAATTAAGGTATATATAAGATTACCAGATTTGGTTGTGAATTTTGGAATATTTTAAGATTTGAAATATATCAAAATTGAAATGTTTTATTGAAATTAAGGTAATATTGTTTTCAAAGTATTGGTTTTCGAAATTTTTATAACTTTGAAAGTAATATGGTTTGAAAATGAATTTATTTGAAATAGAATTTATTTAAGAATTATCTTTGAATATATTGATTTGAAACCGATTGAAATTTTGAGATTTAGAATATAACCGCATTATGTGATTTGGGTTTAAGATGGTTTTAAAGAATATTTCGAGTTTTATAAATAAAAGTAAGAATAGTGATTGAAAATTTGGATTTTATTTAAATGATATATTATTGAATTTGGTTTTAAAGTATATACTATTTTGAAGTAAAGGATATGTTTTGAAATGGCAAAAATATTTTGGTTTTAAAGTATATACTATTTTGAAGTAAAGGATATGTTTTGAAATGGCAAAAATATTTTGGTTTTAAAGTATATACTATTTTGAAGTAAAGGATATGTTTTGAAATGGCAAAAATATTTTGGTTTTAAAGTATATACTATTTTAAAGTAAAGGATATGTTTTGAAATGGCAAAAATATTTTGGTTTTAAAGTATATACTATTTTGAATTAAAGGATATATTTTGAAATGGCAAAAATATTTTGGTTTTAAAGTATATACTATTTTGAAGTAAAGGATATGGTTTTGAAATGGTAATAATTTTTTGGTTTTTGAAGTATATACTATTTTGAAATAAAGAATATGTTTTGAAAGGTCAATGATTGTGTTTTTAAAAGTATATATATTTTTAAATGACCACGGTGTTATAATAACGATTGGTTGTTAAAGAGACCAGGATCAGATATGGACATACTCTCTGTCGATACCGAAAACCACTTTGAAAACTGTGTACGCGGTGGAGTTTCCAGAATGAAGTAGGATGGTGGCGACGATCCTAAGGTATATACGTGGACCCAACTCCCGTGAGTTGGCATAAGGTGGCTAAAACAGGAGCGATCGACGGGCTAAGGAGGTAGCACCTCTGATCAGACACACTTCTTCGAAACTATTCTATTACTTGTGATTTTATTTGGTGCGCACCCTTGATTTGGGAGTGTTGTTCGAGGTGGGCGGTAGTGGCTGCTATGCGTCACCACCAGTTCGGATGCGTAATTGGTATATCTACCCTGGCATTGCCTTGTGTGCCGTGTCACCTACCATATCGAGCTTTACTACGAATTTCTATTTGTGTCGTACCTATGGAGTATCTTCACATAGCCTTTCGAGGTATGCAGGTACTGTGTAGACTATTGGCATTTTACGTGTTAAGGTGGAAAATGTAAAGCCTTAACGCTATTTAAAAGTATGTTTATTTTATGATTAGACATTATTATAATAACGAATATTACTACATAGTAGATAGTTTAACGGATCCTTAAGAGATGTGAATCCCGAACATTTCTTAAGTTACTGCACTCACGTTAGACATTGGATAGGAGATGTCAAACCCCGTAAACATCTCTGACGCCGTTTACACTCATATTTATTTCATTGATTTAACTAACATAAGATCTTTTAGTTCTGACTCGAGTGTTTGTCTTTTCAATTCGCTCGGGTCAGCCTGAGCATTTCAGGATTTGAAGGCCCTATGTCTGGAGGACGAAGACGAAGATTTTATTACTACTATTTATTATATTCCACTACACCATTGTATTCCGCTGCATTAATTATCATTCTCTGGTATGTGTAACTCTGATATGTATTGTATAAGTATAATCAAATGTTTTGTAAAACAGCTTCATGTACTGTTATTTGATTATTATATTTTATCGTTTCGCTGCAAAATTCTATTTTGTTCCTTTTATTTCTCCACTTTTTCTTATTTACCCCATAACAATCCACCCTTCTGAATGGTTTAAGTTGGCACGTGTGTCTGCTTAAGCATACAAAAAGGTGGGATGTTACATAGACTCTACCCAACATGATGGGGACTTGCAAGGTCTTCTATATAAAGCCTCAAATGGTGCCATTCCTATACTTGTTTGGTAACTATTATTGTTCGCAAACTCAACCAACGGAAGATGCTCCTCCCAAGTTCCTCCAAAGTCCAAAATGCACATCCGCAACAAATCCTCAAGCACCCTATTGATCCTCTCCGTTTGGCCATCTGTCTAGGAGTGGTAGGCCGTACTCAATCTCAATTGTGTCCCTAGCGCCTCCTGTAAGCTCCTTCAAAACTCACTGGTAAAAATGGGTTCTCTATCACTCACCATGCTAGAAGGAACTCCGTGTAGTCGGACTATCTCTTGAATATACAAGAATGCCAAATATGAAGCCGTACGCTTACTCTTAACTGGGATGAAGTGGGCACTCTTGGTCAATCTATCAACAATCACCCAAATGCTAGTATTCCCCTTCCTAGAATGGGGTAAACCATCTATAAAATCCATAAATATGCTGTCCCACTTCCACTCCGGTATATCTAAAGGCTGAAGTAATCCACTGGGTTTCTACTGCTCTGCTTTTACCCTTTGGCATATAAGACACTTAGCTACAAACTCCGCCACATCCTTCTTCATACCACCCTAATAGAACATCCTCTTCATATCCCGATACATTTTGTCACCACTTGGATGAATAGTCATACGGGAATGGTGCGCCTCCTCCAAAATTGCTCTCAACAAGTCACTGGCACGTGGAACACAAAGCCTCTCATCTCTCCTAAGCCACCCCCTGCTATCTATAGAATAACGTTGGAGATGCCTAGAGACCACTCTTCAGCTAATCCTATCCATAATGTCCATGAGCTCTGAATCCTCTCGCTGCCTCGAGCCAATCTGATCCATAAGGGTAGGCCTCACCTCTAATGTCGCCAACAATCCGAGAGTAATATCCATTGAGGGCTTAAAATCAAAAGTAGAAATAAACTCCATGCTCCTCCACTCTACGAACGAAGGACTAAGGGTTGCTTTCTTTCTACTCAATGCATCCGCAACCACATTACCCTTGCCTGGGGTATAAGCTATCTCAAAATCATACGAGGCTAAAATCTCCATCCACCTCTATTGCCTCAAGTTCAAGTCCTTTTGCGAGAATAGGTACTTCAAAGACTTATGGTCGATAAAAAACTCAAACCTCTCTCCAAGCAAATAGTGTCTCCAAGACTGAGGTGCAAAAACTATGGCAGGGTCAACAGCCAACAGTCAAGTGCCCTAAGAAACGAACTTCCTCTCTCCAAAAATGACACTTCGAAAACTTACCTCTCAAATGATGAATACGACGTGTGCTAAGAACCTCTTCCAAATGAACATCATGCTCCTCCATATTCTTGGAAAATACCAAGATATCATCCACAAATACCACCACAAACTTATTTAGGACATCCCTAAAGACGCGGCTCATCAAATCAGTGAAATTGGCAGGAGCATTGGTTAGCCCAAAAGGCATAACTAATGACTCAAAAAAATCCATCTGGTGTCCTAAACGCAGTCTTATCTATACTGTCCTCCGCCACCCTAAGCTGATGGAATCCCGTGGCTAAATCAAGCTAAGAGAAAACTAAAGATCCTACTAACTAGTCAAAAAGATCATCAATCCTAGGGAGTGGATATCGGTTCTTCTTGGTGAGCTTATTTAATTCCTTATAGTCTATGCAAAGTTGGAGAGAACCATTCGCCTTAGTGGCGAAGACGACTTGCACTCCCCACTCTGATATGCTCCTTCTTATGAATCCCTTCTCCAAAAGCTCACAGATCTGCTTGCTCAATTCTTTCCTCTCCCTAGGTGCCATGTGCCTCATAGGTAATGCTACTGGCTTGGCATTCTCGGTCAAATAAATCCTGAAGTCAATCTCTCTTAAGGGGCAGTCCCCTAACCTCCTCAGAGACGTCTGCAAAATCTCCGACGATAGGAACCGAATGCAACTCTGATGAAGACGAATCAAGGGAATAGAGAAAAATCAACATGACTGACCCTTGCGGGTCACAAGATACCTCCAGAGTCCTACCACTGCAAGTCTCAAGTCTAATGACTATCCTCTCGCAGTCTAATATAGCTCCATATGTGGATATCCAATCCATCCCTAAGATCATCCCATACCCCGAGAATCCCAAAACATAGGCGTCGCTGTCAAATTCTACACCTAGGATAAAGATTTTCAAACCCCTACAAACCATATATAAGTGTGCCGATCCTCCTATGAGTTTGAAACAATAATGGGGTCTACTACTAATGATATGTCCAAATGCAAACAATCTACTAAAGAGCTAGAGATAAAAGATAGTGATGCTCCAGAAAAAATAAAGTCTGAATGGGAAAATCAGATATAGAAATCAAAACTTCAACTATGACTTTCCTACCTCTATCCGGAATGCTACTGGAAGGTGCTGTGTCTAACGCCTGAATTTGCGCAACTGGTGTACTCGCTCCCTGACCAGCTCCTTGGGGACAACTCCTACTCATATGACTAGGTTGCCCGCAAGTATAACACTTACCCTTCATCTTCTCCTTCCGGTAATCCTTGGCAATATGTCCAATATTCCCACAACTACTGCACTTTATTCCTTTCTTAATCTGCTTCTGAGGACCATCACCTTTCTTCTTCTTCTTATTGTTGTCCCACCACTTCTTCTTTGAACTTTCTAACTTAACCACCTCTTTAGACTCTCCTTCCTTGACTGCATCCGACATAAGCACCATCTCGACCAAACACTCATAAGTAGCTCCCATTGTCACGTGAGTCAGCAATAATCCTTGAAGGGGTTGATTCAATCCCTTCGCAACCATCATAGCTTTCTTATGCTGTGTGTTCACCAAATCCATACCAAACCACGACAGCTCATTAAATTGATTGATGTATTCCTTAACAGACAAACTCCCTTGCTTTAAATTGATAAACCCCTCCAGCTGAACACTCTCTTCCGCCTGAGACAGAAACTTCCTATCGAATTGCTCTTGGAATCCATCCCAAGTAATATTCCTTCCCTCCAACTCGATTACCTCCTACCAATAAGATGCCTCTTATTTCAGCTGCCAAGAGGCTAGTTGAACTCGCTGCTAATCATCCAGTCCCAAAAGACCAAAACTCCTCTCGTGTCCCTAAACCATGCTCTCGCCTCTACAAAAGTCTCCTTGCCAGAAAAAGTCTTCCCGCCCAAACTCGCAAAATCTTTACAAAGCTTAGAGAAATTTATGGCTGTAGGTGGGTTGATGGAATTCCCACCCGCTGGTGCAGGATTGGGCGCAGGCCCGTGCACCTCTGGAGTCGTGGCTTGTAAGTACTTACGAAACCAGGCTGGGACTGGAATGCCCTCGGGAAGGTTCGGGGCATCAGCCATTCTACGAAAAGAAAAAAGATAGTTTAGGAAAGAGTCAAAGGGAGATTGAACTGGACTTATGAGGGGATTTTTATAAAAACTTTTTTAAACTTAAAATCATTTCTAAAAGTTCTTTTCTGAAAAATACTTTTAAAACAAGTTATTTTGAAAACTACTTTACTTTTAAAAATAATTTTTTAGGAATCCTATAATCTTAGGCTCTAATACCAAGTGAAAGACCCCACACCCCTTAATATACCCAAAAGGACACATTAAAAGGCATGGTGCGTTGTAGGTATAACTAAAGCTAATAGAGACTAAGATTCACAAGACAAAAATAGATAAAAACAACGGAAACTTAAAATAATAACTTAATTAAAACAAAACTTCATAATTGCTTCATAAATAAGTCAAATACCAAATACCACATACATATCTAAAACTCCAATATGTCTCATGAAACAAAAACTCATAGTCTCAAAAATCAGAGTACATAATATCCCTCATAATAAGCCAGTACATAGAAAGAACAAAAGCTGAAAGAAAAGAAATACATGGTAGCAAACTCCTCCAAGAAATCTCCAAGCAACTGCAATCTACCATCCTCTCCCTTGATTGCCTAAGGGGGGGAAGGGGAAAATAGAGGAGTGGGTCAGACTAAAAGTCTGGTGAATGATAGTAACTACTAGAGTCTTTAAGCAAAGTAAAAGTAATAGACTCTACAACAGTTCTAGTATATAAAGACGAAACAGAGGAAATAGGAAAGAGATAAACTGGAAATAAATACGATTAACTATAAGATTGGTTAACTTTAATTGTTTTCACTTGTCCTTGATAGCTCCTTTGATTAGGCTGAATTCCTAATCCTATAATTAGGTTGAATTCCTAATTCTACCCTTCGATCGGCCTGCTACTCCATAGACCTTACTACGGAGCAGAGACTAGGAAACTCCCTACACAGCAGCCAATGTGTTGGGTGAATTCTTACCCGGAAGACCTCGAGACCCAGAGACGTGATTCATTCGGCAGCTCTCCCTCAAGTCCATTCGGAATGACCCATTCGGCAGCCCTCCCTCGAGTACATTCGGCAATCCTCCCTCAAGTCCATTCGGTAGACCTTCATCCGGCAACTGCCACCGGTCCAACCTCACCACTCCACACTTCACCGGATGAAGCCCAACCGGACCAACTCCATACTTCACCGAACCAAGAGAATACCGAACCAGACTGCCAGGCCAGATCACTTCAGCCCAGGCCCACCAGCAGCTGTATACATCCAAGGCCCCTGCCCCCAACCTCACTCTATAAATAGAGAGGCAGGGGTACAACAATGGGGGACAAGTTTGAGAGCTCAAGCACGGAGAGAACTTTCAAACAACTTTCTTTTACTTGTATCAAAGCTTTGTACTTGTAATCAAAACAAGAGAAGAGAAATAACATATAAAGTGGACGTAGGCACATTCTGGCTGAACCACTATAAATCTGCGTGTCTTTTTACAGTTTAGCCCCTGCTTTTCATATATTTGCATGAATCACCCAAATCACTAAGAATAACATAAGATCTACTAAATCATACAACTTTGAGGTGTTTGTCCATTTTTTGTGCAAACATTTTTGGTGCTTTCACTGAGAGGGTTGAAGCTCGAAGCTCCAGCTTCATCCGCTTAACAAGTTTTCCTAACAGCATCATCCGCCACTTGGAAAACATGCCTCCCAAACAGAGAAAAGATGTTAACAAAGGAAAAAACATCGCATCCAGTAGCCTTCCTGATCCAGCTATCGCAAATCAAGTAAATCCTCCTCCTCCAGCAACGGTAACAAATGGAGGACAGGCTAACCCCACCACTCCTGCCACAGAACAGCCTGCAGCAATTACTAGGGCAGATTTGGACAGAGTTGTTGTTGAAGTGACTAACCGCTTCACGTCCCAGCAGGAAGCCTTGGTGGACCATCTCATGTCACGCTTGAGGGACGCTGAAGAATCCAACCGCAACACTGAATCATGGGGCGAGTCCCAATCTGGAGGATCTCAGAGACAGCAAAGATCTTCCTTCTTCGAAGGAGCTAACGGCAGGAGTAGCCGTGGTAGGAGCCGAGACCGAGCTCAGCCCGAAGTTAGGCCTGAGGAAACGTTTGGTGCCGAACCCAACGGGGAAGGTACCGGGCGGAGGTCAACTGCAGCTGAGCCTGTCATGCTGCCTAACCACAGAAACACCAGTGAACGGGGCCGAGCTAGAGTTCAGCCCGAAGTTGGACCCGAGGAAGTGCTTAGATCAGAACCCAACAGGGGAAGATCAAGGCAAGGGCCAACTGTAGCTGATCCAAGCATGCTCCCAGAAGATCAAAGGCAGCCACTGGAAAATATGAGGAATGATAGACGATACCATCCCTACATGTTGTCTGGTCGGAATCAACCCCACAGAACGGAACCAAACTCATTTCTGTCCGCTCCAAATTCTGATGAAAGGATGGCACGCTTATTCAGAGAGTGTGTCCAACGGGAGCAAAGAGATCGAGGGATAGGCGCTAGGGTAACCAGCCCTTTCGCCCGCAATATCGAAATTGCTATCACCCCCCGAGAATGGAAGATGCCAACAATGGAACCTTACAAAGGAACCTCCGATCCCGTTGTACACTTACAGAGGTACACGCAGCATATGCTCATGAGTGGAGCAACAGAGGGAGTGCTGTGCAAATGCTTCCCGCTCTTCTTAGCAGATCTTGCTACCTCCTGGTTCTGTCATCTACCCCAAGGATCCATCAGCTCGTGGGAAATGTTGAAAGAAAAATTCATCAGTCAGTTCCGCATTCATGTGGAGCAACCTAAGGACGCTTATTCCTTATCCAGCGTCAAACAGAAACCTGGAGAAAAGCTGCAGCAATACCTAACCAGATTCAACGCCGCAGCAGCCGCAGTTCAAGATGCCGATGAGAAGCTTATCCTAATGGCCCTCTGCAGTGGGGTGCATCCGGACACTAAATTTGCTAGGAGATTGACAAAAGAAAAACCAGCTACTTTACCCGATTTCTTCCATGAAGCCGGGAAATACATGAGGCTTGAGGATGCCGCCATTGAGGGGCAGTCAGGACAGCAAAGTAAGACGACCCATGGCAACGCCCCTGCTGTGGCAAGGGACGTTCGAAGAAATGATTCCAGAGACAATGCTGGGGGCAAGAAAGTAGAGAAACGCCTATATCGGCCAGGACCAAGATTCGACTCTTACACCCCTTTGAACGAGACCGTCGAAAACATCTTCCTTGCCACCCAAGGCGAAGTTAGATACAAACGCCCACCATACAAGAAGGAATCAGATAGCGCACAGAAATCTGGAAAATTCTGCCGCTTCCACGAATCCCACGGACATGATACCAACGAATGCCATCATCTCCGGGATCTGATTGAGGAACACATCAGAAGAAAGAAACTGGAGCGCTATGTAAAAAGTCAAGACAGGACTCCAGCTCCTGCCAATGAAAACCCAAGGCTACCCTCACCAGGGACCGGCAGAGGCGACCGCAACGCTAGCAGCTCTAGTCAAGAGAAGATAGTGGTCCATACCATCTCAGGAGGTCCACACATCGCAGACAGAAGTTGGAAAGAGATGGAAAGATATGGGAAGTCGCTCAGAGACAATAGAGACTGCGTCAATACGGTTATAGAAGAGCGCCACCCAAAGCGGAAAGAAAGTGATGACATCACATTCAGTAAACGCGACCTAGAAGGAAGACAGTACCCTCACATGGATCCCATGGTTATCTCTGCCCGACTCGGTCCCGCCGAAGTTTACCGAATCCTGGTAGACACTGGAAGCTCTGTAAATATCCTGTTCAAACACGCATTCGACAAAATGAGGTTGTCAATGAAGGACGTATCTCCCTGCGATAAACCGCTACACGGTTTCACTGGAGATGCGAAAATGCCCATCGGGCAGCTGGACCTCTTCGTTGAAATTGGAAGCCATCCCCGCTCCGTTGTAAGGAAACAGACGTTTGTGCTGATAGAAAACCATTCGGCCTACAACGCCTTCCTAGGAAGACCAGCCCTATCTGACTTCCAGATTGTCCTAGCCCCGTGGTGCCTGAAAATGAAATTTCCAACAGACAATGGGGTAGGGGAAGTGGAAGGAGACCAGGATATTGCACGAGACTGCTATGTAACCGAACTTCGCAACAACCACAGGAGAGATAAAGGGAAAGGTGTAGAGATTGCCCTCTGCACAAAAAGCCTTGAAGCATAGCAACTAAAGAAAGCCCCTCCTCTTCGATACACCAGCGACCCTTTCAATGAATTAGACCCTAGGGACAAAGAGGAGGAGGCCACCGCCGAGCCTGCAGAGGCTATGGAGTTTATATCTGTAGACAAGCACGACTCAAGTAGGCTACTGAAAATTGGGTCGCAGCTGAAAACTGAATTGAAGGAACAACTCGTTGATTTTCTCCGCCACAACTTGGATGTATTCGCTTGGTCACACGCTGACATGACCGGAATCTCCCCCAACATAGCGTGCCACGTATTAAAAATTGATCCTACCAAGGCACCCGTAAAACAAAAAAAGAGAAGTATGGGGGCAGAGCGATCAGCAGCCCTCGATGAAGAAGTAAAGAATCTACTCGCCAATGACTTCATACGAGAAGCTATTTACCCAGAATGGATCGCCAACCCGGTACTAGTAAAGAAGGCTAATGGGAAGTGGCGGACCTGCATTGACTTCTCCAACCTAAATGACGCCTGCCCAAAGGATTGCTTTCCGCTTCCCAGAATCGACCAACTTGTAGACAGCACAGCCGGGCACGAACTCATGTCTTTTATGGATGCATACTCGGGATATAACCAAATTCCTATGCATGCTCCCGACCAAGATCACACTAGTTTCATCACCGACCGGGGTTTGTACTGCTACAAAGTGATGCCCTTCGGACTTAAAAATGCAGGAGCCACCTACCAGCGCCTCGTCAACAAGATGTTCGCAGGGCTAATAGGACGAACAATGGAAGTATACGTAGACGACATGCTGGTAAAATCACGGGAAGCCAAAGATCACGTAAGCCACCTGGGCGAAATGTTCCAGGTACTTCGACAGTATGGAATGAAGTTGAATCCACTGAAGTGCTCCTTCGGAGTGTCATCAGGAAAATTCTTAGGATTCATCGTCCATGCCCGAGGGATAGAAGCAAACCCTGAACAAGTCCGAGCATTAAGAGACATCAAGATACCTTCCACCCGAAAGGAAATGCAAAGCCTAAATGGAAAAGTGGCTGCCCTAGGCCGATTCATCTCCAAAGCAACGGACAAGTGCGTCCCCTTTTTCGAAGCTCTAAAGAAAGATAAAGGAAAGTTCGAATGGACGGACGAATGCTTGACCGCTTTCCTTAACCTAATCGAACACCTCCAGAAACCACCGGTACTCTCGACCCCAAGCGAAGGCGAAGAATTATACCTATACCTTGCTGTGTCATCTCACGCTCTAAGCGCTGCCTTGGTAAGGGAAGATAACCGCACGCAACGACCAGTTTACTTCGTCAGTAAAAGGTTTACTGGGGCAGAAGTCAGATATCCTAAGCTTGAAAAGTTAGCATACTGCTTACTAATCACTTCACGAAAGCTGCGTCATTACTTCCAATCCCATTCCATCAAGGTTCTAACCGATCAACCACTAAGGCAGGTACTCCATCGTCCCGACACTTCCGGGCGACTACTTAAATGGTGTATTGAGCTGAGTCAATATGATATCACCTATCACCCTCGCACCGCCATCAAGGGACAAGCCATGGCTGATTTCATTGCAGAATTCACTACCAACGAGGATAAGGAGCAACTGGAAATAACAGAAGATATCAAGTGGAATCTCTTTGTGGACGGTGCATCTAACGAACAAGGCTCGGGGGCAGGTGTGGTAATCATCACTCCCAGGGGAAATAAACTGCACTATGCTATAAGGTTGGAATTCACTGCCACCAACAACGATGCAGAATACGAAGCAGTAATAGCCGGATTAGAAATTGCTATCGAGATCGGAGCCAATTCTTTGTGTCTTCACAGCGATTCTCAGCTTATTGTTAATCAAATACTAGGGGAATTCCAAGCTAGAGAAGAACGACTCATAGCATATCTAAAGAAGACCAAGTTACTTCTCAGCCGATTAGACCACTACTTAGTCAAACACATCCCTCGGGAAGAGAACCAAGAGGCCGACGAATTGGCAAAGCAAGCAAGTATGGGAGACGAGGCCATCTTCGGAGCAGTAACTGTCTCAAAGCAAATGATCCCAAGTTTTGAGCAAGTGAATCTGATAGCTGCAACCGAAGAAGCAACTTGGATGACTCCCATCCGAGACTACCTACAAAATGGCACACTACCCGACAGGCGTAACGAAGTCAAGAAAATCTTGAGGAAAGCGTCCCGCTACACCATGCAAGGAGACATCCTCTATCGGCGCGGGTTCTCTAACCCATTATTAAGGTGTGTCGCCGGAAGGGAAGCCAAGGAAATCTTATCCAACATTCATCAAGGAAGCTGCGGAGATCACACCGGAGGGCAAACGTTAGCAAAAAAGATACTCCGATACGGATATTTCTGGCCCACCTTAAGCAAGGACGCCTTAGATTTCGTCAAGAAGTGTGACAGATGCCAAAAGTTTGCTAAGGTCCCTCGGCTACCAACAACCGAGATTACCCAGATGACCAGCCCTTGGCCCTTTGCAGTATGGGGAATTGACTTAATCGGTGAACTGCCAATGGGTCGAGGCGGCGCCAAATATGCTATAGTAGCAGTCGACTATTTCACCAAATGGGTGGAAGCAGAACCTCTAAATAAAGTATCTTCAGCGAAAGTTATCAACTTCTTAATCAAAAATGTTCTGTGCAGGTACGGAGTCCCACTAAAAATCATATCAGACAACGGACTTCAGTTTGACAGCGAGGAATTCGCCAACTGGTGCCAAGAACACGGAATTCACAAAAGCTTCTCATCCGTAGCATATCCCCAAGCAAACGGACAAGTCGAAGCAGTCAACAAAATTCTGAAAACTCTGATCAAAAAGAAGCTCGAAAAGTCAAAGGGCGCTTGGGTGGATGAACTCCCTACGGCACTATGGGCCTACCGCACATCTTTCAGAACATCAACAGGGCACACTCCTTTCTCTTTGGCATACGGATCGGAGGCTATGCTCCCAGTTGAAACCATTGTGCCTTCCCACCGTAGGATCCACTATAACCCAGAAGAAAACGAAGAGCTCCTCAACATGTCTTTGGATCTAGTCGAGGAGAGAAGGAATGATGCAGTCCTAAAAACAGCAGCCCACAAGCAAAAGGTGGCAGCACAATACAACTCCAAAGTCAAGCATCGTGCCTTACGAGAAGGGGATCTTGTCCTCAAGCGAATCTTCCCTCGCCCCGGAGCACTAGACCCAATCTGGGATGGACCATATGTAATTCATAAAGATCTCCACAACGGAGCCTATATTTTGTCAACAGTGGACGGAGAGGTGTTCCAGAGGGCATGGAACATCCAACACCTCCGTCGATACTTTTCTTAACTTGTATTGCCCATATGAAGTGAATTAACGAAGAGAATCAGTGGACGTAGGCATTTTTTCGTGCCGAACCACTTTAAAAAAGCCTTGTCTCTTTTTTAACTTGTTCCTTTGTATCTTGGCTGCTTGTTAACTTTATCCTTTTCTGTTGAACAAAATCCTGAGCATATAGCATTTCTATTCAAAGAACTCCACAATGCAACTTCACGTGGACAAGCCCCAACAGGTACTATGCGAATCTATGCCCTCGCCAATGAGACACTTTTGCTCCAGCATCCCTCTGCTGCGGGTTAACTCATTGCTCGCGACGGCCCTTAAAGCCAACTGTAATGAGCCGATTATAAGCCACCGAGAAGGCCGACTATAGCCGAGGCAGCTCATTACGGCGTTAGGCTCGCCGGCGACTGTGAACCGATTATAAGCCCCAACATAAGGTGTGGCCAGCCAGGGGCAGTTCACAGTTGACGATCGGCACCCACGCTAGCCGGCCACAGTAAGTCGAATAATACCCATGAGTACGGGCCATAATGGCCCGGGTAGTTACTGTGCGCGATCTCGGCTCCGGTGTGTCTTAAGTGCGGCTGTGGTAAAAAAGAATTAACTCCCCGCGGAGGCGTAAGATGGGTGACAAATGTCTCCAAGACCCACAGCTAGGGAAAGTGACTACAAAACCCGTTTGCCACGAACTTAAGCACATCGAAGGCCTTCCGTGACTGGAAGTTTTACTATTCCACATATTTCAGTTTTACTTAAAAAACTTTCCTCCTATCCTCTATAACAAACCATAAAGTACAGGATGCAGGGTAAGAGATACCCGCCAATGGATGCAGAGATTCACAATCAGATGGCGGGGCAGTCAACTGCTCTCCATGCTTGGTCATACAAGATATTCGAAACTTCCATTTACAAACAGAACATGAAAGGCGGTATTTTCTTCCTTTATGTACAAATGTATGACTATAATTTGATTTTTCCACACCACACGCTAACATTGCAAGTCATGAGATTATGATTTAAAACCAGAATCTGACATCAAACACAATTTAATTACAAGAATACACATAGCTACATTTCTCATACGATATGTCGAAATAGCAACAAATATTCAAGAAATGACAAAATCAACTTGAGCTAAAAAATTACACGTCAAGAATAATGTTATTACAAGTAGCAAGAATTACAACTTGGAAGTTACTCTACTGTCTTAAGACTAACAGATACAACAATGCCAAGCCTACAAAAAGAATCTCTCAGGTTCAGTCATGGAGCTGGTTGCGTCGAAGTCTTGTCCTTGTTCTTTTGCCCGCCTGTCCGGTCATAAAAAGGATTCATTAGTGATAAGTAACCAAGTTAACAGAAAGACTAGAAAGGAAGACTTACCAGTACTAGCCTCTTGACCATCCTGGTCGTCATCTTCTACCTGCACACCCGCCTCTTCAGCAGCAAGCAGCCGCATACCCTCTTTTACCGCCACTTTCTCCTCCTTGGTGAACTGGGCCGTGACCACATCCATACTGAAGACCGTTCCACCCTCTTTATCTGCATCAGCCTTAGCCTCCTCCAAAGCCCGAAGATATGTCTTGGCCATGACTCTGGGATAATCATCCATCCAAGAGAGGTTACCCTGCTTCCAAGTCCGGAAATACATGTCCTGGAGCATGTCATCCATCATTCCTTCGTTCTCCTCAAACTCCCTCATCCGGGCATCGGAGGCCGACAACCTTTCCACGGCAGCATCTCTCTCCAGTCTGTATCTCGAGCAATCAGCTTGAAGGGACCTCCGCATCACCGCCATCTCTTCCCTCAACTTAGCTTGAGCAAGCTCTGCAGCCTCAAGCTTCTCGGACAATTCCTCCACCTGCTCGAGATCCGCTCTCCGAACCTCATCCACCGTGGTAATAGCCATGTCAATCCGCTCTTTGCAAGCAGCTTCCATTTTCCGCAATTCGGCCCGACTAGCCTCTTCCATGGTTCTCCTTAATCGCCCAGTGGCAGCCTCATGCTGAGAAATCTGGATAGCCTGATCCGCAAGCTGCTTGGCTTGATCCGAGACCACCAATCGAAGTCGGATATTGGCGCTCCCTATCTCCTCTCCGGCCTTAACCAGCCGAGCGTGATGCCCCATCAGCTTCTTGGCCTCCTCCGCCACCCGATCAATGTTGGCCTTGGCCTCGTCTCCCATAGTGACTATACGAGTGGTGAGTAGATCGAGGTCTAAGGACTTGGCTTCGTCAAGTACTCGTACCATGGGGTTACGGGGGAGAAGGTGTTCACCAGTAACTTCGTCAAAATTAATATCCTGAGAACCCGGATCCAGATCAGGATGACCGGCAAATGGATTACGGGCCAGATCGGGACGGTCGATATGAACAACAGAAGGGTTTCCGGACGGGTGTGGAGAAGATACAAACTCGCTGCCCTCCTCAGTAATATCATGAATAGGCTGAGCCGGAGGCTGAGAACCGAGCGAAGTTTCGGATAAAGGATGACTCCTCCTCCTCTGCTGAATACCCTCTTCGATGACCCCAAGAAGAGGACGGTACCCGACTACATCCCCGGAGCGTTGGGCTGAGGGCTTCGGCTTAGCAGAAATTTTGGAAAGTTTATATTGCTCGAGCCTGTGTCGAAGGTCTGAAGCTTTGGGCGTCTTGCCTGCTCCTGATATAAAGAACAAGTGTCATAATCTTACATTACAATATGATTCAAGGAACGCGGTAAATTACAAGATTAGAAAAGAAAAAGAAACACAGCTGTGGTTGTACAAACCCTGGGGAGGAGTGGGATACTGCAATAAGTCCCGGATTTCATTCCAGGACGGGAGCGGGTCATAAAATATTCCTAAGTCCCTATCATTAGTGAAGCATGCAGGGGTCAAGAGTTCACCTTGAGTTGTCAGAGCCACCTTGGCCGGAATAGTCGGAGAAGACTCACTTGCACCAGTCCCGGTTTTGTCCGCCTCCCCGGTCTTCTCAACCAAAGCCGGATCATCACCCAACCCCTCAAAAGCTTGACGGAGAGCATCATCCGTCCACTCTTGCATCTCGCCTACTTGCCCAGAAGACAGAGCCCTGGAACCATCACCACCCTGTCCATCGCCACCCTCGTCACCAAGACGCTCAACGTCACTTCCGCCCTCCGCCTCACCTCTTTCCTCCTCCGCGTCAATCTCCCCCTGAGTAAGTGGACAATTGCTGGGAGAAGGACCGTCTGACCTCTTAAGTTTCTTACCTCCAACGGCTGGAGGTTTCATGAATGGTTTTCTCTTTCCACCCTCTGCCGCAACGCCTCCCTTGGCTTGAGCAGCCGCCCTCTCTTCCGCCGTTTCCCTCAACTTAACTACAGACTGCTGCGGAAGGATCAAGTTGTATTCTAGAAGGATCGCATTTCTAAAGATGATCTGTATTTCCCAAGAATGCCTTCTATCTCCGCCGCCGTCTGAACCAGGCGGTCAGTCTCCACAACAGGAAAGCCACCTGTCACTAGCAAAAATGAGAAAGTATGAGAAGAAGCATCACAATCAGGATAGAAATTATAAGTAAAAGCATCAACTTACATCCAGAGGTAAAGCGCCGGATAGAGACGGAGTCGTCCCTAACAAAGAACCACTCTTTCTTGAACATGCTGAATTTGGAATAAAGGTCCAGGACCGGCTTGAAGGTCACAGCAGATTCCAAGTTAATATATGGGGACCCCTTCTTGTAGCCCCTTAAATTGTACAAGTACCGGATCTCCCGGTTGGAGGGAGCGCGACCATACTTCCTCCGAAAAATAACGAAAAGGCTCACCAGTATGGCGTAAGAGTTGGGCTGAAGCTGAAATGGGGCCACCTTCAGGTACGTGAGGAAGCTAACTATCCAAGCATTGAGAGGCGGGATAGCACCACACATGCAATGGTACCTGCTATAAGCGAAGTATCCTTCGGGAGGACTGTATGGCATGACTCCTGGACCCGGCAGCAGCATGAGGGCTCTATCAATCCCAAAAGAACGAGATATAACATCGAGTTGCTCCTCTTTGAGAAGGCTAGGAAAGCAGTCAGGCGGGGAATCCAGCAACTCCTGGGGACCATATCCATCCACTAATGACCTCGGGGCGGGCCCATGACGCTCCGATCCTGATTGAGCTGGGGGCACAGCCGATGACTCTCCTTCACCCACGGATCGCTTCTTGTCTGATCGAGTTTCTACTTTGCGAGACATTATCTACAATACCGGAAAAACACATTTAGAACAGAGGATATAAACAAGTATATGACTTCATTCGGTAAAAACATATTCAGTATCAGTTTCATTCGGTATCATTGTCATTCGGAGTTCAAGTATGGGTTCATTCGGTGTCTCGAGTGTAAGCAAAGAAAGTTCAAAGTGCTCAAACTCCCATCGTCATTCGGTAAAGACAATGGAAATTCTCGTTCGTTATTCGAACTCTCAAGGTCCATTCGGTGGTTCAAATATGGGTTCATTCGGTGTCTCCCGTTCTCGTCCGGTAATACGAGAATAAGATCTCATTCGGCAAACACTCATTCGGCAGAATAAAATCTCACCTGATTCGGCAATGATAAGGGTCTAGTTCGGAAAAAATAGGAGTCAAGTGGTTCGGCTATCTCGAAAAGTGAAGAAACAATAGCAGAGTGGCGCCCTTATTTATAAGCGAAGCACATCGACCGGACCAACTGGCTCGGCGCAACCAAGACCGAACGAAGGAAGACAAAGCACGACATATGTTAGACATATGCCCTACTTTGGGGGGCAAATGTTGGGTGAATTCTTACCCGGAAGACCTCGAGACCCAGAGACGTGATTCATTCGGCAGCTCTCCCTCAAGTCCATTCGGAATGACCCATTCGGCAGCCCTCCCTCGAGTACATTCGGCAATCCTCCCTCAAGTCCATTCGGTAGACCTTCATCCGGCAACTGCCACCGGTCCAACCTCACCACTCCACACTTCACCGGATGAAGCCCAACCGGACCAACTCCATACTTCACCGAACCAAGAGAATACCGAACCAGACTGCCAGGCCAGATCACTTCAGCCCAGGCCCACCAGCAGCTGTATACATCCAAGGCCCCTGCCCCCAACCTCACTCTATAAATAGAGAGGCAGGGGTACAACAATGGGGGACAAGTTTGAGAGCTCAAGCACGGAGAGAACTTTCAAACAACTTTCTTTTACTTGTATCAAAGCTTTGTACTTGTAATCAAAACAAGAGAAGAGAAATAACATATAAAGTGGACGTAGGCACATTCTGGCTGAACCACTATAAATCTGCGTGTCTTTTTACAGTTTAGCCCCTGCTTTTCATATATTTGCATGAATCACCCAAATCACTAAGAATAACATAAGATCTACTAAATCATACAACTTTGAGGTGTTTGTCCATTTTTTGTGCAAACACAATGGTATCTACGAAAGATGCACAAAGCAACCATTGTGGTTCCAGACGATATATAGCTCCCTACACAGAAGGTAATGGTGTATACGAAAGACACACATACTAAGTGCTTGGAAATCATAGCGATTACTGAGCGCCATAATCGAAGTCGCACGCGTAACTGTCACCATGCCCATGCTACCTTTTGCTCCACCTATTGGGTCTTCTTATTACCTCAAACTCCAGTATATGCGTGCACCTCATCTCGCTTCAGGCTAATGTGAGACCACTGTGTGTCCATAGAAAATAGGGGAAATGTTGTTGGTACTGGCCCATCATCCAAACAATATCTAGTTGCGCCCCTTATCCAAATCCCCCATGATTTGGACTTCTAATTGACCAATTACTACCATTTTTAGCATAAGCGTGCCCTCGTCTCATTTCAGGCTAATCTGAGACCATCGTTTTGTCTAATAAGGAATGCTATTTGGTACAGGTCATACTTTCATCTTTGCTTATCAACTTTGATAAATTATTTAAATAAGCCTTTACAATTTCCTCTACTATCTATGCTTATTAATTTATCCTAAGTCTTAAAATAAGCCTTATTCTGTTCTTTTTCTTATTATAACCTACGTTATAATCATGCTTATTACTTAACCCAAGGTCTAAATGTGAAAATAAGCCTCTTTCATCTTTTACTCTTTTTAGTTATAATTCTAAGTATAACTAGGCCAATCTTTTGAATTCAGTCCAATTAATGTCATAATTAGGCATAATTTCAGTCTAATCCAATTCCATTTATATTACAGTCTTTGTAGTTTACATCTTATATTCCATTATTTTAGTTTTCTTACATTTTAATCCATATTCGCGTTAATCCTATTCTAATCCATACGCGGAGAAGAAGGAGGAATAAAAGAAAAATGAAAATATAAGAAAATACAAAGCGTACAAAGAAGATGTAAATAACGTATAAATAACAGTAAATAAACTAAAATACTGTAAATAAACGGAAAATCTATAATTAACAGAAATAAACTAAAATTATCGAAATGAATAGCTGAGAGGAAATAGACTGAAACTAATTCTAAAAACTGTAAATAAACTACTGAAAAGGCTATTCCAAAAATCGTAGTAAAACTACAACTATTGGAAACCCTATTATTTTAAATTACTTAAGGAAATCTAAAATAATTACAATCACTCACCTCCGGTCCTAAGCTCTTCCTTTGGTCTTCCCGGATCCACTTGGAGTTGTAAAATAATTTAATTTATAATGATTTCTCCTTGAAAAAATTATTCCGTTTAGGGTCCTTCCTAGAAAGGTGAACCCAATTGGAGAAAACCTAGAATGAGAAGAAGTATTAGGTCTAGGGGTCTATTTATAGGGGTAGAAGTGGATCTCAGACCGTTGGATTTTAAAGATTGAATGGGATGCAACCACGTCATAGGCTGAACAGGAACCACGTCATCGGTCGACCTACCTTATATATATATATTATATTTCTGCTTATTTTGTATCTTGGTCATATTAGTTCGGTTTCTGACGTTCTATATATGGAAATTGACCAGAAAATTACCACGGACACAATAATGCAATTCTCGTGGCTCAATTCTAATAATTTCAAAAAGTTATTTTATTATTTAATTAATTAACGAATTAATTACTATGGGTTAAATTTCGGGTTGTTACAATTTTAATAAAGGAAGTTTGGGTTTTAACACTTAAGTTAAAATAAATTATTTTGTGAAATTAAACTAAAGCGTATTATCTCAATTTATAAGTGTGGACATGCTTTATCTTTTAAAATAAATGTTTTACAATAATGATGGTATAAGTAAAAGGTTTTGGGTTGTAGTAAACATTGTTTTAATAACAATTGTTTTTAAACCCTTAATATTATTATACATAGGAATAAAATTAGATATTTAATAATGAATACTTAAGGATGAAATAAATATTTTGAGTTTATTGTGACAAAGTTTGAAATAACGCTTGTCTTAAACCCTTAAGTACGTATAATTAAATCTTAAAAGTAAGTTTAAAAGAGAAATGTTTTTAAGTATGAAATGATTTGGCTTTGTTGTGACAATGTTTGAGTAACACTTTTATTGAGTCCTTATAAATGTAAGTAAACCTTTAAAAGAGAGTTTTAAATATAATGACTAAAAGTGAAGTGTTGGGTTTATAATAACAATGTTTCAGCATGATTTGTTTTTAACCCTTGGATTATATGTTAAAGTGGAAAATTATTATAAATATAATTAGATCTTTAATAATTGAATTTTAAAGATAATTACAAGTATTGAAATCTTTTTATTAAAAGACAAAAAAGTATATGTTTAATATATAAAAGAGAAGGGGTTTATAGTAACAACGTTTTAGTAACATTTGTTTTTAACCTTTTTGATTATATTTTCAGTAAGTAAAACTTGTTAAGTGATGTGTGAATATACTTATGCCGTTGAGCTAAGTATATGAATAATTTTTAAGTAAGTAAAAGAGTATCATGAATAATGAAACAATAGAGTACAAGTATATATCTTTTATAAAGAGAAATTAAATATATATTTATACAAGTATATAAAGGAAGTTTTAATTAATAAAGAAATATTAATTAATAGAGGGAGTTTCATTAATAAAGAGGTTTATTGAGTAAAAGTTAGTTTTACTAATAAAATAGGTTTTTAATTAATAAAGGATAAATTAATTAAAACGGGATTGAAAGTTGTTTATATGACTTGATCGAGATTGTGTTTACCTTTCTTAGATTCTTATGAAATTAAACCTCTGAATTGATTGTTTATTTTTATTTGATAGTTAAATAACCAACGATCAAATCTTGACCAAATATACTCTAGAAATATCTGGAAGTAACATGGGAACTATATGGTGCAGTTATCTTCGATGATGCTATATTGTACATATAAACTCATTTATCTCTTCTAGGATAATGATAAGGAAATCCATCCGCTTAAACTATTAGGAGGTGATCTCCGCTCTTATGTATGTCTGTTTATTTCCCACAAAACCAAGATTGAGATTCCTGGAAACTATTGACTAGTTTTGGAGCAACTAGTAAGCGGGTGTGTGTACTTATATGAGATGACTTGAAACCGTAACCACTCCGAAAACCATATACATGTTCTATGTTTTGGAAGAGGTTCACGATTGGTTTAAAATGCTGGAATCTGTGTGTGACTCGAGATTTGTTTGAGATGCTCAAACACATGTAGTTGTTCATGAACTATTTTGAGATGTGGGAATCCATGTATGATTCCAAGACTTGGTGAGGAATGGGAATCCGTATGTGCTTCCGAGATCTATTCGAGTTATGGATCGTGTGCTAGAATGTCGGACGTATCCTCATCATCGGTATCGACAAAAACCAGAGTATGGAGACACAATCCTAGGGTTTAGCTAACCTGGAGGGATACATCAACTCCATTATCTAGAGTATGCTTTCGACTGTTGGGCCCGGAGTTGTTCATATCTAGTGGCCACGTAGTTTACATTAGTGTTCTGGCATATGGACCAGTTGTGTTAACCTTATGGTACATCACTAGAGATGTATGCTGTTCGGAAGGATATCTCTAATCTTTGTGCAGGAGATCCACCTCGTAGCAATGTAGGCATCTCCATAGAATCCTACACAATCAGCGTATAGGCCTTAGCGGTTTAATTTGCGTACCTATTATTGTTGTGTTGTACAGTCACTCACAACATAGATATTTCTTATGTATTTTCTACTGTAAACATTATAATAATATCAATTGATTTTCTTATGAAATTGTTTGGTTATCGTAAGGTAAAAACCCATCAGTGTTTATTTGCAATGTAGTCTTACGAGATACCTTTATTTTGAAAGTTTTATAATATTAAATATTTTAGATGACTTGAGTTTCCCACACCGGTTTACCAGATTAATCCGGGTACTATTTTCTTATAATGCTCAGGTCAGCCCCGTGTATATTTCCATATTTCATTAATGTTCATTGGAGCTCTTAGAGAGGAGCTAGATGATTACCTACCGTAGTTTTTATTTTCACTATATTACTTTGTTTATATATCAGCAATTGTAAGGACATACAGTTATAACTGCCCAGGCCGATGTTAGGTTAGTTTGCTCTGATTATCGTATACATACAATTTTATTTTGTAAAGATCGTTCTAATATTATATGTTATCATTTTGTTGTGAAATTTTGATGTTTTTATTCTCCTCTTTCTTGTTCATTTTCTTTTCTTCTTTTATTTTACCCAAATTTTTTGTCTTTCCCACACTTGGGTGCTCAACATATGAATACTGTGGATGTATTAGTGTCGACATCTGAGGGTTAAAAAGGCGATCATTACATTTTGGTATCAGAGTTGAAGGTTAAGTGAGAACCTTGGCTTTGGTTGTGTAGAGCTCATTAAGAGATAGGGTAATGGAATGATCTATTATGAGTTAAGTGTATTATATATAAGAGTGCATATTTGTTAGTGCTATAAAAATGTTTTATATTGTATTAGTTGGTTTGTTGAGTGGTTTATGAACTCTGCTCGGTACATGGGATGTCATGATATCGATAGGGATTTCTAAACACTTGAACAGAGCAAACCAACACGGAATTGTTTTCAAAATTTGTAAATGTAATAATTGTACCCAACATTATATTTTATATGTAAAAGAATAATTTTTCGTAAATTGATATAGTTATTTACGATATGTTTGTTGTTAGGAAATGATAATATCCAATTATTATCATTTATTGTTTGATTAGTCATACTCGACCAATTTATGGGCATTGGCTATTGTTTATTAAATAGCTTATCTTCTTCAACATGGTTTGGGTAGATAGTAATCATAGGAACATTAAAAAGAACACCTAGTGAATTAAGTTTCACAATTTGACTATAAGGCATTCAATGATAATGTTGGGATAAAAAGGTTAAACTTTAACAAAAGTTGTTTATTGTCAACCTCTCATGCCGCTGTCTGCTTCTCATCTCATCCTTTTCCTTCACCTCATCATCTTCGTGCCTAAGAAGAAGAAACTCCACAAACCTAAATTGATCTCAGATCTGGATATCGATGCCGCATCTTCGACTTGCTCAGGCCGCCTTTTCAACATCGCTTCTCCTCTGGTTAGAGTTGAGTCCCCTCCCGAGTCAAGTTTGATGTCCTCTTCTCCTTTGCGTCTGCCAACCCCCCTATTGAGGATCTTCCTTGTCAGGATGTATCAAGTGCCGGAATTGTGCTTGATGGGATTACTGCTTGTGCTTCTGAAGCTGCTGTTCTTGTATCGGGTCCTTCTAATGTTAATCCCTATTGTGGTCTTATAGCTGAATTTGAATCTTACCCTGTTGCTGCTTCTACCCTTTGTCCGGTGTTGGATAGTAAGCACGACTTATCTAATATGCTAAATGAGGCCAGTTATGTAAACAGTTGGAATGATACATCATTAGACTTTAGTCATGCTTATCGTAACAGTTTGAAAGTGGATGATAATTTGATTTCGAGTGTTTTGGCTTCTAATTTAGCTGTTAAGCCTACTGGTGTTGTCCCTGCTCCTCTGTTGAATGGGATTGGGGTTGATAATTGATGTGGTTCATCTCCTATAGTTTCCACTGTTCAGCAGCCGAGCCCTATTAACTTTCAAAATGTGCCAAATGTTATAAATGAAACTGGGGTTGTTTCTCCTAGTAAATTAGCTGCGGCTAAGGATTCTAATGAACCAAGTAAGGGAGCTAAGTGGTCCTCATTATTCACTTCATTGCCAAGAAACACAGGTGCATTTGTGCCACGATCATTTGAAATGGTCAATATTGATGGGGTTATGATTACTCCTCCAGAAGTTATACAAACGGGTGTAGATTATTGGTCAGAGTATCTTGTTGGTTTCTTTCTTTATTCTAACCCGCCTTATTCCATAGTTAAAGATCACTACTTCAGAGCATGGCAGCCGAAGGGTAGTCTCCTTGCCAACATGGACAACTCCATGTTTTTCTTCAAATTCTCTAGGCCAGATGAGCGTCTCTGTATCCTTAGTAAGGAACCCATATTTATCAGAGGTAAGCCTTTTATTGTCACTACCTAGAGCCCATTTGTTGACTGTGCTAGAGCAGATATTATTTATTCCTGTTTGGACCTATTTTTCCCATATCCCCTCTGTTTTGCAACCTATGCTAGGTTTAAACTGGCTAGCTAGTTCTGTTGGAAAAGTGAAATGTTTCGATTCTAACACAGTTGCTAAGGAAAAACTAGTTTATGTTAAAGCTTTGATTGGAATATCTTTGGATAAGCCTTTGCCAAATTCAATCAAAGTGAGAGTTTCTAAGGATCATGTAGTAGAGATTGTTGTTCGGTATGGTTGGAAACCGGACATATGTATGTTCTGTCAGTCATTTGGACATTTCTCATCAGCTTGTACTACTTCATCTACTGCTAGTCCTCTCTCTATTCGCCCCCCTCTTCCTAGGCCTCTGGTCATGAAGTGGATCCCAAAAGAGCACATTGTTGCTCCTTCGATGCCTACTCCCTATACAAATCCTACTGTCCCACCTATTGAGCCTTCACTGTCTCCTTCTGATCATGATCCTGTAGTTTTCCCTTCCATTGTTGTACCTGATATTCCTCCTGGAATCTATTGAGTGGGATTCCTTTAAGAAAGCTTGGATTCATGTTAAGTCTGAGATGATATATGACCCTGCTAGACATGATTTCCACATGTTTGTTAGTGATGATGATGGTGAGTCCAGGTTTATCCATTATTCAGTTGATGGTGATGGCCTTATTCTATCTATGAAAGGTGCCCGAGGTGAAAGGAATATAGCTCTTCTTCTTGATGATGGTTGGGATAGGAAATTTATCCATGGGTTTGTTATGGATATTGCATCTTTTTTTCAGATTACTTACATGTGTTAGGTCCTGATGGAAGTGATTCTTCCTCCTTCTGGGAGGAGGAGCCGATGGTTCCTCAGGTCTTTTGTATAGTTGCAGAGGCATTTTTTTCTTCTCCCTGTATTATAGCTTAAGTGGTATAGCCACTATAAAACCATTTTCAGCTATTCTGTGCATGTACAGAACACCTTTTCCTTATTTATATACAGTGGCACGGCCCACTATAAAGTCGGTTGGCTTTGCCAAAAAAAGAAGCTGTTTATCATAGTTTTTAAAAAGAAAGGTAAGATATTTAAAAGATAAATACTTGTGAAATGACATTATATGAGAAAGTAAAATTATATAAATATGGTATATGAAAATATAGTTTGTATAATATGATTTATAAATAAAAAGGATTTAAAATTGAGAATTTGAGAACGTAAATCCCATTGTTTTCGAAAATGGTTTCTATGAGTTTGGAAAAATAATAATAGTATTATTTGAAACTATTTTAAAGGACTAATGTTTTTAAAAGAGTTTTAATATTTGTTCGAGTTTGAGGTTACTCTCAAAATCGACAAGCCAATTCAGGAATAAAGTAATTACGTTAACTAGTTCGAGTGGCTCGAAAGTGACTACAAATTAGGAAGAGATGTGTTCGGATGGTAAGCACTTCTCTTGAGTATTACCCTTCTTAGTAAAGGGGATATATGATACTTCTTTGTAGAACCCAATTCCTTATATCAATTTTTTTGTTACTCGATCTATATGAATATTTTCTATGGGATTTTTAGAAAATATTTTGGAAATCGGTTTTGAAAATGACTTTGGTTTAATGCTGAAAAGTATGATTCGATGTCCAAAAGATAAATATATTATATATATATATATATATATATAATTTCAAATGATTTGAAATAAAACCCGGGGTTTAACTCTTAAATTTTCTATTAAGTTATATTATGAACGCATGTATCATATGTATTTGGGTGGTTTGGTTGTGCATCTTATTATGATATGGTGTTTACTAGTTTTCAAATAAAACATAATTTTCGGTGACTTTGGACAGTCAGAAACTTCTGAATCGATATAGAAATTGAAGCTAAGTATTTTTGTAAAAATATAAAAGTTTAATTTTTATAACTCTTAATTTGAAAAGGCAGTAAGTTAAAAAAAGTTTAAAATTTGTTAAGAATCCTTGTTAAATAGAACATTCGATGTTATTAGGCCAACTAATAAACATCTTTACTTTAGTTTTGTCTAAGGAAAGTAGACTCCAGTCTTGAGTTTGGATACCAGAGTCCTACTCTACCTAGCTACTTGCCTAACCAATGGATAAAGAAGTCTGGAAGGTTGACTCGATTATAAGATCCAAATTTAATTTAGGCCTTTGTCGAAATTTTAGATAGTAAAATGTTAAAGAATATTTTGTATATACTCCTAGGATATAACAGAGTATTACACGAATACTGAACTTAAGTTTTGAAAAGTTTTCAAATGAAATTTTGTTTTGATAAAATGTTTATAGGTAACGATAAGACTTTATGAAATGTATATAAACTTAAGTAATGTTTTAAGAAATGATACAAAAATGATTTTAATATTACATAAAAAATGAGTTTGTGTAAATAAATGAGAATTAGAAAGAAACTGGTGTAGTTAAGAAACCAATTGAATTAAATACGCAAGTTGTACGTAGGTCATTTTATTCGCATAACTATTCCTGATCTAGGATTTGAGTACATGATTTCGAGATGATTTATGTCGGTCCAAAAAAGGATTTTTCACTAGACTCTTAATAGCAAACACTTAATACGGATTCTTGATATGATCCCTAAATTTTCGATCATAGTATATGGCTTTGTAAAGAGAATGAAAGTGTCTAGTCAAGGAACTTAATCGTAGTCTGCACTAGAGAAGTCTAGTGAGATATTCTAGTTTGGAAGTGGAATCTATGTGGTTGAACAAGTGATCGGATTCAAGATTGTGTACGGATGAAAAATGTACAACGTACGCATTTTAATATAATTGTATACTATGTCTATTGGCTTATGGAATGTTTGGGAAAAGATTCTTCAAATCGTTTGAGGTAGTTTGATAATTGACTAAGTAATAACATGAGGCGATTGAGCAAAAGGAACACGCAGTAGTTTGTTTATTATCCTTGTACAATGAGAAGATTTTTGGCCTATGCAGACCGTTAGCATTGCTTACTAATGATTGTAATATTGTTAAGTATTAATGTATGGTTTTTCCTTAGATTTCTTGTGTTGGAATTTTGTAATGACTCGGAAATTTTAACGATTTCATATAACCTAATTAACTAAAATTTTCATGAAAATATATAATTAATTTTTTTGGCAATGAAAATTTGATATTTGGTATGCATCTATTTAGGCATAGCAAGTGGCAAATTTTTATTGGAAAATATGAAAGTTTATTTGGTTGTGAAATTTTAATTTAAAATTTAAATATTATTTAAATTTGATGGGAATAAAATATTTTGAAATCTGAATATTTTTACATAATAAAAATGTTGATCATTTTCTGAATGAGACGTCATAATTTGTTTCACCAAATTTGAATTTCGCTAGCGTCGTTTATATTATTTTCGGCGGTTTAGGAGCTGTTTGGCAGCGAAAATCGAGTTTTGATAGGAAGGTCGTGTCACTCGTATCTGAGTACCATCTTGTTCGTCTCGTCGCGCTAACCTCCGTAGTATATTCATTTGTGTATTTCGGCATCCGATACGCGGCGAAATCTGCAAAACCATTAGCCGTATCGGTTTCGCACACTACTCGAGCCTGTCACGTTTCCCCCTCTATGTCAGCCCACTACACCACAACCAAGCCTTCCACCTGAACTGCTCCGATCCCAGCACCATCTCGATCAGCCTCCGCCTTCTTCCAGACACTCGTGCCTCTCCTCTACCGTGCCCTGACCATCTCCATGCAGCCAGTTCCCTCCCATAGTCGAGTAATGAGGAAGCTGCTTGTGTGGGATTGGTTTCTTACACCTCTCACCAACGATTGTATGAATTTAGCACACTTGTGCTCGGCCAGGCAGATCACCTTCTCTTCTTTTATATAAAGAAAAGAAGAAAGGAGAAATACATATTATATATTTTCGTTTGATTCGTCGATTTCAAGTTCAAGTTGCTTTGCTTTTGTGCTTGCTGTCCAAAGGATTTCAACAGCAGTTGTTGCATCTTTCACTTTTTCGTGTGCTTATCCGTGCTCGTTTGCTGATTCTCGTTGTTTCCATAGCCACGAAATGTGAGCGATCACTCACGGTTAACATTCTTATGTTTAGTAAATTTATTTCACATGAAATGACGATTGAAATGTGTTGTTAAAATTGAATTGGTTAGAAATTAAATTGTTAAGTATGATATGTTATTATATAAAATTGTTAACCTATGTTAATTGACATATGACACCATCACATGTTGTATTTAATTTGTTAATTATGGTATATGCTTGTCAATTGATATGTATTGCTATTTTATATTATTATTCTATTGTTCTCACACTGCAAGTTCCCTGTTAGTTTAGGAAATCCTATGGGTTGAAATGATACATACTCGAACGATATTATAGATTAGGAAAAATCGTTATGGGTTGAAATGATAAACCCAATCAATTTTATTAATTTTAAAATTTTGGGATTGCTGGTTGAAATGATATATACCCGTAAATATTAAATTTTTGCAGCTGAAATGATAAATATTCGTATCACTTGACCATAGGATAGAAAATTATATACGGACACCGTTGGTCTATTTTTAAATGATTTCCAAATTTCTGAAAGGGAGAAATATATGTGTATTGATTTTTAAAATATAATAGTAAAGATATTTTAATTTTAATATATGTGTGAAATTTAGATTTTTAGAATTATATGTTTTGGAAATTTTAAAATTATAAGTTAAGTTTTAAAATGTAAATTATAAAATTTTATTTATAACTTTATTATTTTTAAAATATAAAATAAGATGTAAAGTAGATTTAATAATAATTTAATAATGATTTATATAATAAAATTTAATAAGAATTTAATTTAACTAATATATATATAATATGTTTTAAATATTTATTTACAATTTATATTAATATTTTAAAATAGATTTTTGTAATAACTTTTATATATATAATACATTTAAATATTTATTAAAAATTTTAAATAGATTTTGCACTAACTTAAATAAATAGAGGTTGGAAAGATAGATTAAAGTTTACTTGAAATTTAAATCGGTTAATAATTGAATTTAAATAAAGATTGATTTGGATCTTATTGATTTTGAGATTCTAAAGATATGTTTTTATAACTTGATAAGTAGATTTTGATTAAAGAGGATTAAATGAATATTTTTAAATTTAAATAAAGTTGAATATTTAATTTTGATTTAAATTTGTAATTTGAGATTTTATTTAAATGTTATTAAAAATGATTAAGTGAATATTTTCAAATTTAAATAAAATTAAAGTTGAATTTTGAAATATAAATGAAATTTATCAAATTGAGTTACTGCAAATTGTTTGAATATTTAAACTTTGAAACCTATAGAATTTGAAGTGATTTTAAATTTGTAGTTAAAACCTGGATTTGAAATCGATATAAATTAAAAATGGTTTCAATGAGGATTTGAATTGAACTTTTAACCTTTTAAATTGAAATTATGGAACTGTGATTTATTTAAATTGAATTTTGGAACTAAAGTTGATTTGAATTGATATGTGAAATTGGAAGAAATAGTTCTAATTTGAACTATTTTCGATATAAACTCTATTTAATATTTAAACTATTTTTAATATATATATATACACACTATTTTAATCTATAACCTATTTTTAAATATAAACTATTTTTAATGTATAACTATTCCAATATATAAACTACTTTTAATATTCAAACTGTTTAAGTTGGAACTGTTATGTTAGATTTAATGGATTTAAATGCGAATACTTTGATATGATGGTTTAACCTATTTTGTGGTTATGATTTTGGAAATGAACATGATTTAAAGTGAATAATGATTTCGGAAGTGAATAATGATTTTGAAAGTGATAAGATTTCGAAATGAATATGATATTTTGATATGAGTTATGAACAGTTTGAAATGAAAATGACCACGGTGTGAAATAAGCATTTGATTGTTAAAGAGACCGGGATCAGATATTATCATTCTCTCTGCCAATACCGAAAACCACTTTAACAATTGTGTACATGGTGGAGAATCCAGAATGAAGTAGGATGGTTTGGCGAATGATTCTGTATGAGGTATGAACGTAGCCCTGACCCCCTCGAGTCAGCTTGATATGACTAAAACAGGAGCTATACCGAGCCAAGTAAGGTCGCTCCTCCGATCGAACATGGTTCTTTGATACCATATTTATTAATTTGTGATTGATTTGGTGGCCACCCATTGATTTTATTATGGGAGTGTGTTCGGAGGTGGGCGGTAGTAGCTCCTATCCATTACCACCAGTCCAGGAGTGTAAACGGTAGAATCCTACCCTAGCATTGCCTCGCATGCCTTGTCATATATATGCCTTATCGCGCCCATTACGAGTTTGGTTTGTGTCGTATCTATGGAGTGCTCCCTGATATCTCACCCGTTTGGTGGAGTTTATAGTACTGTATAGACTACGACGTTTATATAAAAATGCATTAAGGGGGACATGTTTAAGCCTTAACACTATTTTAATATTTTACTTTACTGTAGACAGTATCTATATAACATATTGTATTATGTATGTAGATAGTTCCATGGATCCTTAAAGGATGGAATCCCAAACATCCTTTAAGTTATATTGCATTTCACTTAGACATTTCACTTGAGTTGATTTACTTGCATAAGAATGTTAATCATGACTCGAGTGTTTTGTATTTTGCTTTATGCTCGGGTCAGCCTGAGTGTCACAGCATTTGAGACTCACCTTTGGAGCTTGGAGCTTTTGCTTGGAGATCTATCTTTTATCTGTTTAGCTTTCAGTTATTCTATTATTTCCAATCATTTATGTTCAGACTTGTCATTTGCTTATGTATTAGAGACTCCATGGTATTTGAAATTTCTGTTGTATTTGTTTCAGACTTTGATTTTTGTAGTAGCTTCATGAACTACTATTTATCTATTTCCACTGCTTATTGTTATATTACTCCGTGTCAGTAATTATGTGATTGATTTATTTACTGTATATGCTAAGTTTTTCCAAATATAAATTAACAATCCATTGTTTTGAGTAATTCAAGTCTGACACGTGTGGATAATTGTCGATTTGAATGGTTGAAATGGCAAGTCTTTACAAGTGGTATCAGAGCCAGGTTTAGGAAAAACTCATTAGAGATAGGGTAGTAATACCCTAGAATGAGTAAAATTAATTATAGAATCATCTTCATTCGAGCTTGTAATTCATTGTTAGGATCCTCTTTGATTTGGATTTCTTTTGAATTTTGGAACTTTATCTTTGTTCTAAAACCATTCTTGTCTTTTCACGTTAGTGTTCTTCCTTATACTGGGGCATCCCATAGCTTTATTGTTGTTGATCTCTGTAATAAATTTGAGCACATCTTGCAACCTCAATTGGCAACTTTATCTTTATATGTGACTAATCCCATCAACGGTTCTGCCAACCTTAGTATGATTTGTAAAGGGGTTGTGTAACAACCCAGTATTTCGTACCAATTAAATTTCGTCTCTAGACGATTGAAATCGATTGTTAAGTGCTATTGCAGATTCGAATCGATTTAAATCCTTTTTAGAGTTGTGAAATTCTTTTATAAAATAGTTTGGGCTTTGAAACTTGTTTTGGCCCATGCTTTTTCCTTGTTGCCGTGATAAGTGATAACCCATCCCCTTCATCCATTCAAAAACCCTAAGCCCAAAATCGATGAAAACATTAAAAATGGCGGTCTCGTATCTTCATCCCCCTGGCGATTTAGGGTTTCGAGACCTCGAATCGACGCCGCTTAAAAAGGGTTTGCCGAGCACGTCTTCGCTTCGCATGCTAAAGCCTTGGCTTAACTTCGTTCGTCGTCCTCACCGCCTCTGCAACGTCTTCGCTTCCATGGCAAAGGGCTTCTGAGAAATCGTTCGAAGTCGCGCCTCTATCGATCAATGTTTCTTCGAGCTTGCTTGGTGGCTTCAGACTGTTCGAATCACAGCTTCGACATTAAGCGGTTCGTTCGCCTGCATCGAAACTGTTCAGGAGGGCTCGAATTCAACTCGATATCCACGTAGAGGAGCTCGCCTCTGCGATAGTCTCGATCGATCAATAAGGTGAGTGATCTTCATTTTCGCTCACATCTAATTCATGTTCATGTGTATTAGGGTTTTAAATTTCGTTGGTTTTCGTTGTATTCAAGTTGTTGAGTGAGTCGATTCCTTTTGCTTTGCGAATCCAAATTGGGTTTTTACTGATGGGTGAATTTTGATTTCATCCACCTCTACTTCAAAGTGCAGTTTATTCATGTGTTTCGAGACCTTGACTTTCAGTTTGATTTCGGGGTAATGTTGTAACCATCTGGTAATTGATTTTTGGTGATAACCTTTTCACCACTTCGCTGACTTGTTGTCCCATGATTTCGGCTATAATGTGAATTCTGTTATTTGTCAAACTACTTGAGAAATTGACTTCGGTCTCTTGTTATGTGGTTTCATTTCCATGCTCTCAGAAGTGTTTCTGCACTTCTGGTCTCTTTGATGCACTTTGTTGTACCTGATCTGTATGCATTTGTTCACTGATGCACTTGATCATATTGACACTCTTGACTTCGATCATTATGTAGTTTGCATTGTTTCATCTCTACTTGTTTGTAGCTGCTGCATATATGTGCTTTTGATTACACTGTCCCTATGAGTTCATTAGTTCATGTTGGCCACCTCTGGCTTGTGTCTGGACTGCATACATATGCTTGACTCATATTGTAGTCTGCACCTCTGTCTTGATTTTGTGATGCCTTACTTGTAGCACTATTGTTGAATTGTCTGCATTGCACTACTTCATTTTGTAATTGTTTTGATCCACTTTGTCACTGCATACCTATATATCTTGACCTATTTCCATTTGTTTTGCACCCATGTTGATATTGGTACATTCATTCCAGTAGAGTTAGATGCACTGTTGCATTTGATTCATCTGGACATGTATATGCTGCTTTCGCCTATGTGCTTCGACTTTGGCATTTGCCTTGTTCTAGGCTATGAAACTAATACTGTCCAGTTACAGTATTAAATACAAATGTACAATTCGTACATTCATGATATGGAAACTGTTTGCACCCTGTTGCATTCTAGTCTTCATACATATGTATGCTGTGACGTATGTATATACATTAATTGATATGTATATATGTATGTTCGAATTACATTTTCTTTTCTCTTGGAATGATTGACTGTATTTTGGGATTGAATTATGACTTGATGGAGTTGCTGTCATTACTATTGGCACTGACTCCACTTCGTCTACACTTCGATGGTCGGGTTGCATTCTCACCGGTACCCTTATATGCATTGTTTCCCTGGAGTTATCCTTGTGTTCATTTCGAACTGGCTTGGTGCATCTTGAATGTGCTGCTGTTCATGTTGCAGTTTGCCCTTTTGTCTTCAGTCGTGACTGCAGTTAGTTTTTTTTCTTAGTTGCAGTCGTGCCTTGTTGGTTTGCATGGCACTAATACATTTGGTTTCGTTTTTCGAATTCATTCGAGTTGACTCCACATTTCCTTTATATACACTACGTACATATGTGTCGTACTTGATGTTGTAGTTTGAATTCTCTGGCTTTCAAGACAGTTCCAGTAGTGTCTGCTCTTGATTACGTGATCACTCGTAGTAGTCGTAGTGTCGCAGTCTTTAACTTGAGACTATATATATTGTGTAGTTGTGTTGTAGCTGCATGTTTGATCTTGGATCCCTGACTTCTTGCATCCCTGACCTGTGACTTCTCGTGTGTTCACCCTTGGCCTATTTTGCTTTGCTACATAGCATATTCTCTTTTGTATATAGTATGTACAGTCATGCTGCTTCATGTGTACATACTTCGTATTCTCTTAGTTGAAGCTTTATGCTGCTGCACTGCCTTGTTCTCGAATCTGATACATTGCATTGATGCCATGTACCATTTGCATTTTGTCATTTTGCTTCACTGATGCAGCCTTGCCCTTAAATACAAGTGGTGGCTGCCTTTTCGTAGCAGTTTTACCCTTGTCCCTCTTGGTGACTTTATATTCTGTCGTGGCGAGGCAGTGCACGCGTGCGTGCACTGCAGCCACCCAGAATTGACAGATTTTAATCGATATTTTCTTTTATTCTTAATTCATCGACCTGTTGCGTAATTCGTAGGTTGTATTGGCGAGGCAGTACACGTTAGCGTGTACTGCAGCCAATTAGCATTGATATTTTTAAATTGACATTTCAATTGCTTAAACTGCTTTGGATTTCTGTTTTGTGGATTAACACTGTTTAGTGTTATATCTGCCGTTATCCAATTCTCGTATCGAGAGTTGGATATACGAGATTTCTGTGACTGTCATCTATATTGAGATTGATTATTATTGCTTCTATGCTCTAATAACTGATTTTGAATTAGACTGATCCGAGTATTATTTTCGTTTGAATGTAATACTCGGGTCAGACCGAGTATTTACAGGTTGTAGATTTTTAGCTTTGGGTTGCTGCTAGAGCTATGAAGAGTTTTTATATCATTTGAAGTGGTCTTCGTCTTGTTGTAGTAGTCAGTGTGTCTGTTGTAAGATGATAATGTATTCATGTATATTAGTCGATAATGTACTTGTATATATAACTTCTTGAGTCGACAATTGTAGTTGTATCATTTGTATTGTGTCAAATGTATTGTAACTGATATCAGTTATTGTATATATGAGACTTTTCGTTCCATCTTTATTTCCGCATTTATGTTATCTGTGTTATTTTTATATCTATTGTCCTAAACTATTATAGCCACTGTGTAGTAGCTTTGAGTTTGTAACGGTATGTCGGATTTCCTCCAGTAATGAAATGCAATGTTTTTATTATCTGACATATCGGTGCTCGCACAAGGCAATTACATGGATGGTCGCTCCTCAACAGCCTTATTCTCCGTGCTAGTTGACAGCACTACACCGTAGTGTCCTTGGCTAGCGTGGGTATAGAGGTGGGGCGTCACAGCTTGGTATCAGAGCCTGGGGTTTAGGACAATTATAAAACATAACTTAGATGGAGCATGTGTTACAACTATTTGTCGATGTTTTATCTCTCATCTTTACATATGATTATTTTTGACTGTTAGGTATGAATTCCTAACGCTTATTTTTGTGTTTTCCTAATCTGGATTTCCCTTCGACTTCGGTCACTCTGTTTTTGGGAAATTGCTAATTTCTTGATTTTCAAGACTCTGATTTTGTTTGCCGTTGGTTTCTTTGATAATGATGATTGATTCATTTTGTACTCGACTTCGGCTATTAACTGTTGGCTTCGACATTGACTTGATTCTTACTTTTGTTGAAGTCAATTATGCATTTCTACTCGTTTTGCTTTGTTTTTCCAGTTGATATCGATTCTTCTTTCCTAATTAGTTGTTATCACCTTTATTGATTTTGATAACTTCTATTTTCTGGAATTTTTGGGTGTTCCTATTTTAATAAATTCAGTATCGATTTCTTTGGATTCCATTCACATCTTCGTATGTGAATTCTTGTGATTGATTGTTTCTACAATCATTTTTGTGATTTGTCACTTTAAAAATATAAAGGTTTTCTATACTAGTAGTAAATATTAAAATCCTTTTCTCCAAACGATTTCAAAAATTATTTTACTACAAAGCTCTTTTCCTAAATCGTTTTCCAATCTATTAATATATACAAGCCTTTATTTCACTCGTATGAGAAATTGAATTAAACGGCCTAGTAAAACAAGTGGTGAAACGCTTGCGTTTACTTCGTCGGTTAACTCCTGGACTTGTTCGATTGAACCATTTTCGTGACAATTTCCTAGTGAAGATTTACAACTTGTTCGTAAATATTTAAGTTAAGCAAGTGGTTATGGGACATGAAGCTAAACTCATATATTTACTAGCTTGGTGTGATTGACACTTCTTTATGATCATGACGATCATTTTTATGATTTAGACTGGACCTCATCGGTGTGATTTCGTCTCACACATATCTCTTGGGCTTTGAGGATTGTCTAGACACCAGTGTGTGATTTCGTCTCACACATATTGCACGGTTAGACTAGGCCTCATCGGTGTGATTTCGTCTCACACATATCTCTTGGGCTTTGAGGGTTGTCTGGATACTCTTTGTGTGATTTTTATGATTTAGACTAGCAACTGTGCGATGTCTCTTTGTCTGCGAGGGAGACTAAACCCCGCTTTGTTGTAGGGTAGCGCCCTACGGCCTTCGGGCCATTCCAGTGTGAAAATTTAATGGATGGCTTCCATGAGATAGCGTCTCGTCATGTGATACCGGTCGGTGAGTTTTCATACTCCCATTTTTGTGATAGGCCTTTCCCCTTTTCTTTTTGTGATTTAGACTAGCAACTGTGCGATGTCTCTTTGTCTGCGAGGGAGACTAAACCCCGCTTTGTTGTAGGGTAGCGCCCTACGGTCTTCGGACCATTCCTGTGTGAAACTTTATTGGTTAGCCACCAAGAGATAGCGTCTCGTTCATGTGATACCGGTGTTTTGGAGTCTTCATACTCCCATTTTTTATGCTAGGCCTCCCCCCCCCTTCATGTGTTCTCTGGATTTCTTGTGATGATTTCTAGAATTTGTGCTTCACCAATTTTCGTGATTTCTATTGACAAGTTTTGTCAATTTTTGTGTATTGGTGAATTCATGTGTTATTAACTTGTTATGAATACAAGTTTAGGGTATGATATCCCTTTCTATCTTTGAGAAGATTCTTGTGACAATTTTTGATGAATGAAAATTCATTTGGCATTATATTTTGATGCCAGTTATTTTGATGAGATTTTGACGTGTTAACTTCAATACTCGTCAATTTTGAAATGGATTTACAAGCGGTTCTCCCGCAATACTGATATTGCTAATTTAATCACGTGTTTTTAAAATTCTTTATTTTTAAAAGTTGTTTCAAAAATATAAATTAAAATTGTTTTCAAAATTTTTACAGTTTACATTTCCAAAGGAACGAGGAAGCGATTTAAACGTTTCAGAAAAATCGAGGACTATGACCCCTTTCTTTTACCGATTCGCTTAATTCCGGACTTGTCCGTTTGAGAATGTGAAATGTTATTTTTTAAAACACACAATTCTGCACTTTCAAGAAAACGATAAAGAGATTTAAACGATTTAGCAAAAGTAAGGAGTATGGAACCATACTTTTACTACTTCGGTTAATTCCGGACTCGTTAATTGAATATTTATGACTTCTGATTATCGTTTTTGATAATTAGATGTTTGTGCTTCTGATTATCGTTTTTGATAATCAGATATTTGTGAAATTTGATTATCATTTGTGATAATTAAATATTTTCCAATTTAATTATCGTCTGAGATAATTAAATATTTTTCGATTTGATTAATCGAATATTTGTGTTTCTGATTATCGTTTTTGATAATCAGATATTTGTGAAATTTGATTATCATTTGTGATAATTAAATATTTTCCAATTTAATTATCGTCTGAGATAATTAAATATTTTTCGATTTGATTAATCGAATATTTGTGTTTCTGATTATCGTTTTTGATAATCAGATATTTGTGAAATTTGATTATCGTTTGAGATAATTAAATATTTTTTCGATTTGATTAATCGAATATTTGTGTTTCTGATTATCGTTTTTGATAATCAGATAGTTGTGAAATTTGATTATCATTTGTGATAATTAAATATTTTCCAATTTAATTATCGTCTGAGATAATTAAATATTTTTCGATTTGATTAATCGAATATTTGTGTTTCTGATTATCGTTTTTGATAATCAGATATTTGTGAAATTTGATTATCGTTTAAGATAATTAAATATTTTTCGATTTGATTAATCGAATATTTGTGTTTCTGATTATCGTTTTTGATAATCAGATATTTGTGAAATTTGATTATCATTTGTGATAATTAAATATTTTCCAATTTAATTATCGTCTGAGATAATTAAATATTTTTCGATTTGATTAATCGAATATTTGTGTTTCTGATTATCGTTTTTGATAATCAGATATTTGTGAAATTTGATTATCGTTTAAGATAATTAAATATTTTTCGATTTGATTAATCGAATATTTGTGTTTCTGATTATCGTTTTTGATAATCAGATATTTGTGAAATTTGATTATCATTTGAGATAATTAAATATTTTTCGATTTGATTAATCGAATATTTGTGTTTCTGCTTATCGTTTTTTTTTATAATCAGATATTTGTGAAAATTCGATTATCATCTTAGATGATTGAATATTTGCGATTTTGAGATTTCGAGCTTCGTCTTTCGCTCTGACGATTCAGGTGAGTAATTTGATTTACTCACATTCAATTCGTGCAGTACGTGATTTCTGCTCTGATTCCTTTTCTTTCAATTGCTAGAACTCGATTGATTCTTGCTTTTGATAGTCGTCTGATTTTGATTCCTTGATCCCCACGATGTTGATCCTTTTGACTTGAAACAGTCGAACCTTTTTGATTCTATGTCTGACACTTCCTTGATTTCAATACCTTCCTGTTGACCTTTGCTTTGCTTATGCATCCGACATTGCCATGCTCTTATGGTTGTTACCCTTTTATCTATTTATTCCTTATGATTGCGAGGACGCAATTTCTTTAAGGAGGGGAGTCTGTAACAACCCAGTATTTCGTACCAATTAAATTTCGTCTCTAGACGATTGAAATCGATTGTTAAGTGCTATTGCAGATTCGAATCGATTTAAATCCTTTTTAGAGTTGTGAAATTCTTTTATAAAATAGTTTGGGCTTTGAAACTTGTTTTGGCCCATGCTTTTTCCTTGTTGCCGTGATAAGTGATAACCCATCCCCTTCATCCATTCAAAAACCCTAAGCCCAAAATCGATGAAAACATTAAAAATGGCGGTCTCGTATCTTCATCCCCCTGGCGATTTAGGGTTTCGAGACCTCGAATCGACGCCGCTTAAAAAGGGTTTGCCGAGCACGTCTTCGCTTCGCATGCTAAAGCCTTGGCTTAACTTCGTTCGTCGTCCTCACCGCCTCTGCAACGTCTTCGCTTCCATGGCAAAGGGCTTCTGAGAAATCGTTCGAAGTCGCGCCTCTATCGATCAATGTTTCTTCGAGCTTGCTTGGTGGCTTCAGACTGTTCGAATCACAGCTTCGACATTAAGCGGTTCGTTCGCCTGCATCGAAACTGTTCAGGAGGGCTCGAATTCAACTCGATATCCACGTAGAGGAGCTCGCCTCTGCGATAGTCTCGATCGATCAATAAGGTGAGTGATCTTCATTTTCGCTCACATCTAATTCATGTTCATGTGTATTAGGGTTTTAAATTTCGTTGGTTTTCGTTGTATTCAAGTTGTTGAGTGAGTCGATTCCTTTTGCTTTGCGAATCCAAATTGGGTTTTTACTGATGGGTGAATTTCGATTTCATCCACCTCTACTTCAAAGTGCAGTTTATTCATGTGTTTCGAGACCTTGACTTTCAGTTTGATTTCGGGGTAATGTTGTAACCATCTGGTAATTGATTTTTGGTGATAACCTTTTCACCACTTCGCTGACTTGTTGTCCCATAATTTCGGCTATAATGTGAATTCTGTTATTTGTCAAACTACTTGAGAAATTGACTTCGGTCTCTTGTTATGTGGTTTCATTTCCATGCTCTCAGAAGTGTTTCTGCACTTCTGGTCTCTTTGATGCACTTTGTTGTACCTGATCTGTATGCATTTGTTCACTGATGCACTTGATCATATTGACACTCTTGACTTCGATCATTATGTAGTTTGCATTGTTTCATCTCTACTTGTTTGTAGCTGCTGCATATATGTGCTTTTGATTACACTGTCCCTATGAGTTCATTAGTTCATGTTGGCCACCTCTGGCTTGTGTCTGGACTGCATACATATGCTTGACTCATATTGTAGTCTGCACCTCTGTCTTGATTTTGTGATGCCTTACTTGTAGCACTATTGTTGAATTGTCTGCATTGCACTACTTCATTTTGTAATTGTTTTGATCCACTTTGTCACTGCATACCTATATATCTTGACCTGTTTCCATTTGTTTTGCACCCATGTTGATATTGGTACATTCATTCCAGTAGAGTTAGATGCACTGTTGCATTTGATTCATCTGGACATGTATATGCTGCTTTCGCCTATGTGCTTCGACTTTGGCATTTGCCTTGTTCTAGGCTATGAAACTAATACTGTCCAGTTACAGTATTAAATACAAATGTACAATTCGTACATTCATGATATGGAAACTGTTTGCACCCTGTTGCATTCTAGTCTTCATACATATGTATGCTGTGACGTATGTATATACATTAATTGATATGTATATATGTATGTTCGAATTACATTTTCTTTTCTCTTGGAATGATTGACTGTATTTTGGGATTGAATTATGACTTGATGGAGTTGCTGTCATTACTATTGGCACTGACTCCACTTCGTCTACACTTCGATGGTCGGGTTGCATTCTCACCGGTACCCTTATATGCATTGTTTCCCTGGAGTTATCCTTGTGTTCATTTCGAACTGGCTTGGTGCATCTTGAATGTGCTGCTGTTCATGTTGCAGTTTGCCCTTTTGTCTTCAGTCGTGACTGCAGTTAGTTTTTTTTCTTAGTTGCAGTCGTGCCTTGTTGGTTTGCATGGCACTAATACATTTGGTTTCGTTTTTCGAATTCATTCGAGTTGACTCCACATTTCCTTTATATACACTACGTACATATGTGTCGTACTTGATGTTGTAGTTTGAATTCTCTGGCTTTCAAGACAGTTCCAGTAGTGTCTGCTCTTGATTACGTGATCACTCGTAGTAGTCGTAGTGTCGCAGTCTTTAACTTGAGACTATATATATTGTGTAGTTGTGTTGTAGCTGCATGTTTGATCTTGGATCCCTGACTTCTTGCATCCCTGACCTGTGACTTCTCGTGTGTTCACCCTTGGCCTATTTTGCTTTGCTACATAGCATATTCTCTTTTGTATATAGTATGTACAGTCATGCTGCTTCATGTGTACATACTTCGTATTCTCTTAGTTGAAGCTTTATGCTGCTGCACTGCCTTGTTCTCGAATCTGATACATTGCATTGATGCCATGTACCATTTGCATTTTGTCATTTTGCTTCACTGATGCAGCCTTGCCCTTAAATACAAGTGGTGGCTGCCTTTTCGTAGCAGTTTTACCCTTGTCCCTCTTGGTGACTTTATATTCTGTCGTGGCGAGGCAGTGCACGCGTGCGTGCACTGCAGCCACCCAGAATTGACAGATTTTAATCGATATTTTCTTTTATTCTTAATTCATCGACCTGTTGCGTAATTCGTAGGTTGTATTGGCGAGGCAGTACACGTTAGCGTGTACTGCAGCCAATTAGCATTGATATTTTTAAATTGACATTTCAATTGCTTAAACTGCTTTGGATTTCTGTTTTGTGGATTAACACTGTTTAGTGTTATATCTGCCGTTATCCAATTCTCGTATCGAGAGTTGGATATACGAGATTTCTGTGACTGTCATCTATATTGAGATTGATTATTATTGCTTCTATGCTCTAATAACTGATTTTGAATTAGACTGATCCGAGTATTATTTTCGTTTGAATGTAATACTCGGGTCAGACCGAGTATTTACAGGTTGTAGATTTTTAGCTTTGGGTTGCTGCTAGAGCTATGAAGACTTTTTATATCATTTGAAGTGGTCTTCGTCTTGTTGTAGTAGTCAGTGTGTCTGTTGTAAGATGATAATGTATTCATGTATATTAGTCGATAATGTACTTGTATATATAACTTCTTGAGTCGACAATTGTAGTTGTATCATTTGTATTGTGTCAAATGTATTGTAACTGATATCAGTTATTGTATATATGAGACTTTTCGTTCCATCTTTATTTCCGCATTTATGTTATCTGTGTTATTTTTATATCTATTGTCCTAAACTATTATAGCCACTGTGTAGTAGCTTTGAGTTTGTAACGGTATGTCGGATTTCCTCCAGTAATGAAATGCAATGTTTTTATTATCTGACATATCGGTGCTCGCACAAGGCAATTACATGGATGGTCGCTCCTCAACAGCCTTATTCTCCGTGCTAGTTGACAGCACTACACCGTAGTGTCCTTGGCTAGCGTGGGTATAGAGGTGGGGCGTCACAGGTTGTAACATCCCGCCTTTTTGGACGTTTTAAGCAGACACACAAGCCGACTCAAACCATACAGAAGGACGGATTGTTATTGGGGTGAATAAGAAAAAGCAGAGAAAGAAAAAAACAAAACAGAATCTCATAGCGGAATGACAAAATATAATAATCAAATAACAGTTCATGAAGCTGTATACAAAACATTTGATTATGCTTATACAATACAAAATCAGAGTTACACATATCAGAGATAAATAAATGATAATGTAGCGGAACAATATGATGCAATGGAATAATATAGTAAATAATAATACAATCTTCGTCTTCGTCCTCCAAAAACAAGTCTTCGAATCCTGAAATGCTCAGGCTAACCCGAGCGAATCGAAAAGACAAAACACTCGAGTCAGAACTAAAAAATCTTATGTAAGTCAAATCAACGGTAAATAAATATGAGTGTAAACGGCGTCGGAGATGTTTACGGGGTTTGACATCTCTTATGTAGTGTCTAACGTGAGTGTAGTAACTTAAGAGATGTTCGGGATTCACATCTCCTAAGGATCCGTTAAATTATCAATTATGTAGTACAATACGCTATTATAACATGTCTACAGTAAGATACAACTATTAAAATAGCGTTAAGGCGTTACATTTTCCCCCTTAACACATTTTTATATATTCCCATAGTCTATACAGTACCGTAATCCCGTCCGTACTAGACGTCGTCAGAGGGCACTCCCAAAACAAGCTCGTAGTGGTCTCGATAGGGTAGGTGACATGACATAACTAGGCAATGCCAGGGTAGATATACCAATTACACTTTCGGACTGGTGGTAACGCATAGCAGCTACTACCGCTCACCTTGGAACACACTCCTAAATAAAAAATCGAGGGTGGCCACCAAATCAATCGCAAAGTCAGAATATAGTATCAAAGGATTGTGCTCGATTGGAGGAATGACCTCACTTGGCCCGTCAATTGCTCCTGTTTTAGCCACCTTATGCTAACTCACGGGAGTTAGGTCCACGTATGTATACCTTTAGGATCGTCGCCACTATCCTACTTCATTCTGGAATCTCCACTGCATACACAGTTGTCAAAGTGGTTTTCGGTATTGGTAGAGAGTATGACAATATCCGATCCCGGTCTCTTTAACAACCAATCACTTATTACACACCGGATGGTTCTTTTACATTTCCAAGATCATTTCATAATGGATATCAAAATATCATATTCAGTTCAAATCTTATCACTTTCTAAATCATTACTTACTTTCGAAATCATATTCACCTTTGAAATCATATCCCATTTGAAATCGTAGTTCGAAATTATATTTCCTTTCAAAAGTCATATTTCCAAAATAGGCTACACTCTCATTTCAAAATATCATATTAAACCAAATATGTTATTTAATTCCCAACTTAGGTTATAACATCATTAACCATATTCATTTAAAATCTAGAATTTGAATATAAACCCATCCATTTTACTTAGTTTGGAATTTAGAAGAAAATAGTTTTAAATAGTTATAAATAGTTATAAATAGTTAATATAGATTTAAAATAGATTAAATATAATTAAAATAGATTAAATAGCTTTAAAATATATTAATTAGATTTAAAATAAGTTAAAACAGGTTAATTAGTTTAAATAAATTAAATGGTTTAAAATAGATTAAAATGATTTAATGTAATTAATACAGTTTAAAATAGTTTAATACTTTGAAATCTTAATAATTAGAAATTTTGAAATAATATATTTTTAAAACAGTTTATATTAAAACATGAATTTGGAATTAATATCAAATTAAACTATTCATTTCATTTTAACACCTTTGGACCATTTTCAATTTCCAAGTCAACAAACCAAATTCCAAACCTTTCGGTTTCAAAATATTTCAAAGTTATTTTCAAACAACTTCAATAACTTAATTTCGATAGAATTTCATTTATACTTAAAGGTTTAACTTTAAACTTCTAATTTAATTTCTTAAAGCAATTCCTTTAAAACCATTTCACATTTCATCATAAACTTGATTTTCCAATAATACTTCAATTTATATACATTAAATTTAATTTCAAGATATCATTTAATTTAATTCGAAAATTAAGAAGTTCTAAATCATTAAATTTAACCGATCCGGTGTCCGTATATAATTTTCTACCCTAGGGTCAAGTGATAAGGATATTTATCATTTCAATCCGCAATTTAAAATGTTACGGTTATAAATATCATTTCAAACCGCAATCCCGAAAATATAAAATCCATAAAATCGCTCGAGTCTATCATTTCAACCTGTAATGATTTTTTCTTAATCTATAGATCATCCGGGTATGCATCATTTCAACCCATAGTGAACTTGCAGAGTGATAACAATATATTAATCAATTACATCATCCAATCATCCAATAATAAATTCCAACATCCATCACAACCATCATCCAATTCAACCAATACATATCAACAAATAACAGATTATAATATACAGGTAATTAACTGGCAATTTAAATTCAATAATAAATTAAATGACAATTTAATTCAAATATAACAAATTAACTGAGATGACGATTCAAAATATACCAAACAGTCATAAATAAATTTCTAATCATATCATAAATTAAATTTAACAAACATAAGAACTTTTAGAAGTTGTGAGTGGGTTAAAAACAATCACCTTTGAATTTAAATCAAATTTAAAACCAAAATTTGGACGGTCTCAGATTTCGTCCAAACCTGCGTCAAAGTCTCTGAAATTTCGATACGATCCCAGCGGATCGAACCACGCGTGAAACAGACCTCGTATGCGAAAGTTATTATCAATAGAAGTTTGAAATTCAAAGGAAAATAAAAATAAAAATAAAAAAACAACTCACCAAACTTCGCCATGTCACCAAGCAAAACGAACCGCTCAGACCCTAAATCGCACAGGCAGTTCGATGCGTCGCCCTGCATGATGACCTCGCGCGCCTCGTCAAAGTCCAGTCGCGGATGATGGCGGCTCCACCAGACGAATCGACGTCCATGCGCCTCTCTCTGGCCGTTCGATCGACGTCAAACAAGCAGCAGCCGCCGAAAAAGGGGGAAACCCTAATCGAATTAAACACTCGATCCAACCATCATTTCATCGAACCACCTACTCCGATGGACAACGTTCGATCCTCTCCACAAAACCGTGCCTTCAATTTGTCTATCAAACGAAGTTGATCGACGATCAACGAACGACCGAGAATGGTTCTTCAATTTCTGGACAAATAGAGGTTCAAATTGGAAAACGAATTATAGATCTGAGACGTGCTCGTCGAGAGCTTTAAATCGATATATAATTCGATATAGTTTGAGGAGTTTGATTTTCAATTCGATTTTGGATTTGGATTTCCAATTTGGGAATTAGGGTTTGCAGCCATTGGGAAGAGAGAAGCAGATGGAATTGTACATACAGACAAATGAGAATAAGAAGGAGCTAGGGTTTATAACTGGCTATTTATAGGTAGTTCAGAAATAGAAAGAACGGATACGATTTGATTTGGATTTTGAACAATAAATAACCCGAAAAGCCCGTTTCGCCTCTGGAACGAAATTGGGTAATCCTATATATCAAAATGGATATTTTGAATATTTTTAAACCCAATGGATCAGTTTTCAAGTCCTAATTCCCTTGTATGAAGAAGTTATCTTAAAATCAGCTTATTTCAAATTGATTTCAATTAAGTTGATTTATAGGCGTTTCGAGCCCGTACGATCAAACGACAAGTCCGATCGCTACGAAACTTGAAATCCTACAATAATTCACCGTTATGGATCCAATGAAACTAGTTTCGTCGAAATCCGAGTCAGTGGCCAAAATGACTATATTTCAGTATTTAATTAATTAATCACTTTCCGATTCAATATTTAATAATTTACAATTCTTTTCACTTTGGATTACTTAGTGATTTATAGTCCTTTAAAACAAATTTCTATATCAATTTACTGTGGAATATTTCACAATTTACCTTGTTTAATCTCAATTTCAAAAATTCAGTAAATAAAATAAGAATTCCAAAATTTCATTTATTTGATTTTCAATACTGTTATTAAATCAATTATCATCTTATAGATATAATTACCATTGGTTTATATCTTAGTGCATTAATAATTTCCAATTTCAATTAACGTAGTATTTAATTTCATTTACTTACAATAAATCCATTTATTATAAATTGAATTCCAATTATTTATAATTAATTCCAATAAATTGATTTGATTCAATTCCAATCTTTTTATTAAGTCCATTATTACTCTATAAACCTAGTTAACCTTTGTTTTGCCTTTCATTACCTTAATATACTCCAATTTAACAACTTCTCAACATGGTATTACATCTCACATTAATGTAACATTTATTTACATTTATATAAAATTGATTTCCAATTCAAATTAAATAAACTAAATAAATAGGTAACCTATAATAGTTGTTACCATTTACTTTTAATTACATTTATAAGTTTATTACTTACAACAAATGTTACCATTAGTTTTCATAACACTAATTTCATTCAATTTCTATTAATTAATATATTATTTTATTGGTTAATGTAATATGTACTTTTATTTTCTTATATTCAATTTTTATAACCAAGCTTAGCTTCTTAAATTACCATGAATTGGAATTTCATTAAGATTGTTAACAATTAACTTGACTTAACATTGTCTCATTCTAATTTAGTTATGATTTCATTATTAAATTACAAATTTCCATTTCTCTCAATATTAAATTACCTAAATCTCATTAATTTAACAAATTTAAATTATCGAAAATTTTCGGGTCGTTACACTCTCCCCCACTCAAAACTTTTCGTCCCCGAAAAGGAAAATAAGGGATTAAGAAAACAATATATCTTATTCAAAATATTAAATTTATAAACAAATAAATTTAAAAAATAAATTAATTTAAATAAAATATGTCCATTTATAACCATTAAATCCTTTCATACTCAAACTAATAAAATTTGGAAAACATTTCTCAAAATTTTCTAAGTCCAAAAATTCACGAATTTTTTTGGCAGAGTCTCCTTTGTACAGAGAGGCTCGGGAGAAATAATAATATCAATATATATCATAATTTTTCAAAATAATATACCCCAATAGCGGGAAAAACAATATAATATCGCTAGAAAACCGTAATCCGAGAACGTACCTATTTGTCGGGCAAATAACGCTTATTTTATGAAACCAAAAGCAGTAGCAATTGCTTCCATAACCTGTATTTTACTTATATAATCTAAAAGAGTTAATAATTATATAAAATAAAATATTTAAAGTTGTTTCAACCACTAACAAACAAATCAATATAAACAACAATCACTGGCAACCACGACATACAATCATCATATGAAATCAATAGAATCAACTATCCATCCATAGCAAACAAACAAATGGTTTGTTCGGGTCCAGAAAATTTTAACCGCCTAGAATGACAAATAAAATACCGAGTGCACCATTTACTCAACAGTCTTAGGTGAACTCAATAGATTATTCATACATCTTAAACAATTAGAAGTATCCTATCCCAAAAAACCCATAAACCAAAACAAACTTTAATTTACAATATACTTGAGTTATTCTTATTAAATTTCTTTCACAACATTTATAGTTTTTATTTTTCTTTTCATTCATACAAGGATTATTTCTTTAACTAGCATTTAACTCTTACAAAATTTTATTCTCATTCATTCATTCAGTGTTTATTTCATTTATTTTTTCTTTATTACTTACAAAAATTCATTTTCATTTATTCATATCATGTCAATTTCTTTTATTGCATTACATTCATTTATTATTTACTTTAATTATAAATAGTTTCAATATTAACTTAAGTTCGAAATCCTTTACTTACAGTACTCATTTTCTATTTCATTTAATTAGTAGTATTACAATTTTAACTCAAGTTTATAACTATTTTCATATCAAATTTCTTATTTATAAAGGTAAATTTCATTGAACACTTCCATTACATAAGTTTTACTTGTAAAAATTTCCATTACATATTCTTTTAACATTTCAACTTTTTATAATTGGTAAGTTATATATATATGTCTTTAAGAATGCAAAAGTTACACAAGTTTGACTTACTTATTTTAATTAACTTATAAGGTTCAATAATTATCATTTCTTATTTTCATATTCTTTTCGTTTACAAGTTACAAATTTCAAATTCCTTGTATATTTCAGTTATAACTTAGCATATCATTTCTTATTTTCTAATTCATAGAAATTTAAGAAGTAAATGCCGGGTTCCATTTCAAATCATTTAAAATAATATATACATACGTACATATATATATATATACTCATAACTTTTATATCCAATCATATTTAAACTTTAAAATTTTTATTTGTTTATCAAAATAGATCTGTAGTAAAACTACTACAATGGCCTTCCCACTTTGAAACTCGAAAATGAACGTCGATGATGCGTGCACTCATCACCGAAATTATTTTCCAGCGATAGAGAAAGGAGTACAAAACTTATTTCTTTCCAAAATTTCATTAAAACAATTCTTTAAAATTATATTGAAATATTAATATCAGAAAATACTTCTAATAATATTATTATTATATCCCAAAATCATTCGAAAGAAATTTTCAAAAACCCCGGTACTTAAGTTCTAAATTTCCAAATTTCATTTATTTTATTTTCAAATCTTATTTCCAACCAATATTTATAAATTTCACTACCTAACAACCAACATATTACAACCAAATATATATAATTTATAAATCATTATTTTATATTTAAAAATATACAATAGGTAAAATTATTTCATTTAACTATATTTCAAAACAAATATTGTGTCGGTCAGTCCTATTAAGTGTTTAGAAATCCCTATCGATGTCATAGCGTCCTATGCACCAACCAGAATTTATAAATACAAAACGGAACAAATTAAAACAATATAAGAACCTTTTATAACACTAAACACACTCTCTCATATATATATATACACACACACACTCAGCAACTCATCCTAGGGTATTACTACCCTATTTAATATGAGTCAGACCCCACAAAGCTAAGGTTATCGCTAAACCTGGCTCTGATACCAACTGTAACATCCCGCCTTTTTGGACGTTTTAAGCAGACACACATGCCGACTCAAACCATACAGAAGGGCGGATTGTTATTGGGGTGATTAAGAAAAAGTAGAGAAAGAAAAAAACAAAACAGAATCTCGCAGCGGAATGACAAAATATAATAACCAAATAACAGTTCATGAAGCTGTATACAAAACATTTGATTATGCTTATACAATACAAAATCAGAGTTACACATATCAGAGATAAATAAATGATAATGCAGCGGAACAGTATGATGCAGTGGAAAAATATAGTAAATAATACAATCTTCGTCTTCGTCCTCCGGAAACAAGTCTTCGAATCCTGAAATACTCAGGCTGACCCGAGCGAATTGAAAAGACAAAACACTCGAGTCAGAACTAAAAAATCTTATGTAAGTCAAATCAATGGTAAATAAATATGAGTGTTAACGGCGTCGGAGATGTTTATGGGGTTTGACATCTCTTATCTAGTGTCTAACGTGAGTGCAGTAACTTAAGAGATGTTCGGGATTCACATCTCCTAAGAATCCGTTAAACTATCTACTATGTAGTACAATACGCTATTATAATATGTCTATAGTAAGATAAACTATTAAAATAGCATAAAGGCGTTACATTTTCCCTCTTAACACATTTTTATATATTCCCATAGTCTATACAGTACCGTAATCCCGTCCGTACCGGACATCGTCAGAGGGCACTCCATAGGTATTTTACAAAACAAACTCGTAGTGGTTTCGATAGGTTAGGTGACACGGCACAACTAGGCAATGCCAGGGTAGATATACCAATTACACTTCCGGACTGGTGGTAACGCATAACAGCTATTACCGCCCACCTCGGAACACACTCCCAAATTAAAAATCGAGGGTGGCCACCAAATCAATCGCAAAGTCAGAATATAGTACCAAAGGAATGTGCCCGATCGGAGGAATGACCTCACTTGGCCCGTCAATTGCTCCTGTTTTAGCCACCTTATGCTAACTCACAGGAGTTAGGTCCACGTATGTATACCTTTAGTATCGTCGCCATCATCCTACTTCATTCTGGAATCTCCACCGCGTACACAGTTGTCAAAGTGGTTTTCGGTATTGGCAGAGAGTATGACAATATCTGATCCCGGTCTCTTTAACAACCAATCGCTTATTACACACCGGATGGTTCTTTTACATTTCCAAGATCATTTCATAATGGATATCAAAATATCATATTCAGTTCAAATCTTATCACTTTCGAAATCATTACTTACTTTCGAAATCATATTCACCTTTGAAATCATATCACATTTGAAATCGTAGTTCGAAATTATATTTCCTTTCAAAAGTCATATTTCCAAAATAGGCTAAACTCTCATTTCAAAATATCATATTAAACCAAATATGTTATTTAATTCCCAACTTAGGTTATAACATCATTAACCATATTCATTTAAAATCGAGAATTTGAATATAAACCCATCCATTTTACTTAGTTTGGAATTTAGAAGAAAATTGTTTTAAAAAGTTATAAATAGTTATAAATAGTTAATATAGATTTAAAATAGATTAAATAGCTTTAAAATAGATTAATTAGATTTAAAATAAGTTGAAACAGGTTAATTAGTTTAAATAAATTAAATGGTTTAAAACAGGTTAAAATAATTTAATTTAATTAATACAGGTTAAAATAGTTTAATACTTTGAAATCTTAATAATTAGAAATTTTGAAATAATATATTTTTAAAACAGTTTATATTAAAACATGAATTTGGAATTAATATCAAATTAAACTATTCATTTTATTTCAACACCTTTGGACCATTTTCAATTTCCAAGTCAACAAACCAAATTCCAAACCTTTCAATTTCAAGATATTTCAAAGTTATTTTCAAACAACTTCAATAACTTAATTTCGATAGAATTATATTTATACTTAAAGGTTTAACTTTAAACTTCTAATTTAATTTCTTAAAGCAATTCCTTTTAAACCATTTCACATTTCATCATAAACTTGATTTTCCAATAGTACTTCAATTTATATACATCAAATTTTATTTCAAGATATCATTTAATTTAATTCGAAAATTTAGAAGCTCAAAATCATTAAATTTAACCAATCCGGTATCCGTATATAATTTTCTACCATAGGGTCAAGTGATACGGATATTTAACATTTCAATCCGCAATTTAAAATGTTACGGTTATATATATCATTTCAAACCACAATCCCGAAAATACGAAATCCATAAAATCGCTCGAGTCTATCATTTCAACCCATAACGATTTTTCCTTAATCTATAGATCATCTGGGTATGTATCATTTCAACCCATGGTGAACTTGAAGAGTGATAACAATATATAAATCAATTACCTCATCCAATCATCCAATAATAAATTCCAACATCCATCATAACCATCATCCAATTCAACCAATATATATCAACAAATAACAAATTATTATATACAAGTAATTAACTGGCAATTTAAATTTAATAATAAATTAAATGACAACTTAATTCAAATATAACAAATTAACTGAGATGATGATTCAAAATAAACCAAACAATCATAAATAAATTTCTAATCACATCATAAATTAAATTTAACAAACATAAGAAATTTTAGAAGTTGTGAGTGGGTTAAAAGAACTCACCTTTGAATTTAAATCGAATTTAAACCCAAAATTTGAACGGTCTTAGATTTCGTCCAAACCAGCGTCAAAGTCTCTGAAATTTTGATACGGTCCCAACGGATCATACCGCACGTGAAACGGACCTCGTATGCGAAAGTTATTATCAATAGATGTTTGAAATTCCAAGGAAAAAAAAACTCACCAAAACTTCGCCACGTCACCAAGAAAAACGAACCGCTCAGACCCTAAATTGCACAGGCAGTTCGACGTGCCGCCCTGCACGATGACCTCACGCGCCTCGTCATCGTCCAGTCGCGGCTTATGGCGCCTCCACCAAACGAATCGCCGTCCATGCGCCTCTCTCTGGCCGTTCGATCGACGTCAAACAAGCAGCAGCCGCCGGAAAAGGGGGAAACCCTAATCGAATTAAACGCTCGATCCAACCATCACTTCATTGAACCACCTACTCCGATGGACAGTGTTCGGTCCTCTCCACAAAATCGTGCCTTCAATTTGTCGATCAGACGAAGTTGATCGACGATCAACGAACGACCAAAAATAGTCCTTCTATTTCTGGAAAAACCGAGGTTCAAATTGGAAAACGAATTACAGATCTGAGATGTGCTCGTCGAGAGCTTCAATTCAATATATAATTCGATATAGTTTGAGGAGTTTGATTTTCAATTCGATTTTGGATTTACAATTTGGGAATTAGGGTTTGCAGCCATTGGGAAGAGAGAAGTAGATGGAATTATACGTACAGACAAATGAGAATAAGAAGGAGCTAGGGTTTATAACCGGCTATTTATAGGTAGGTCAGAAATAGAAAGAACAGATACGATTTGATTTGGATTTTGAACGATAAATAACCCGGAAAGCCTGTTTCGCTCCGGAACGAAATTGGGTAATCCTATATATCAAAATGGATGTTTTGAATATTTTTAAACCCAATGGAACAGGTTTCAAGTCCTAATTTCCTTGTATGAAGAAGTTATGTTAAAATCAGCTTATTTCAAATTGATTTCAGTTAAGTTGATTTCTAGGCGTTTCGAGTCCGTACGATGAAACGACAAGTCCGATCGCTACGAAACTTTAAATCCTACAATAATTCACCGTTACGGATCCGATGAAACTGGTTTTGTCAAAATCCGAGTCAGTGGCCAAAATGGCTATATTTCAGTTAATTAAATTAATTAATATTAAATTAATTAATCACTTTCCGATTCAATATTTAATAATTTACAATTCCTATCACTCTGGATTACTTAGTGATTTATAGTCCTTTAAAACAAATTCTCATATCAATTTACTGTGGTATATTTCACAATTTACCTTGTTTAATCTCAATTTCAAAAATTCAGTAATTAAAATAAGAATTCCAAAATTTCATTTATTTGATTTTCAATACTGTTATTAAATTAATTATCATCTTATAGATATAATTACCATTGGTTTATATCTTAGTGCATTAATAATTTCCAATTTCATCTTAATTTCAATTAACGTAGTATTTAATTTCATTTACTTACAATAAATCCATTTATTATAAATTGAATTCCAATTATTTATAATTAATTCCAATAAATTGATTTGATTCAATTCCAATCTTTTTATTAAGTCCATTATTACTCTATAAACCTAGTTAACCTTTGTTTTACCTTTCATTACCTTAATATACTCCAATTTAACAACTTCTCAACATTGTATTACATCTCACATTAATGTAACATTTATTTACATTTATTTAAAATTTATTTCCAATTCAAATTAAATAAACTAAATAAATAGGTAACCTATAATAGTTGTTACCATTTACTTTTAATTACATTTATAAGTTTATTACTTACAACAAATGTTACCATTAGTTTTCATAACACTAATTTCATTCAATTTCTATTAATTAATATATTATTTCATTGGTTAATGTAATATTTACTTTTATTTTCTTATATTCAATTTTTATAACCAAGCCTAGCATCTTAAATTACCATGAATTGGAATTTCATTAAGATTGTTAACAATTAACGTGAATTAACATTGTCTCATTCTAATTTAGTTAAGATTTCATTATTAAATTACAAATTTCCATTTCTCTCAATATTAAATTACCTAAATCTAATTAATTTAACAAATTTAAATTATCAAAAATTTTCGGGTCGTTACAAGGGTGAAGCTCCTTTACAACAGGCATCGATTCACCGGTGATTTCTATATCCGCGGTTTTAATGCATTTGATATCTTACTTGAGGTGATTAGTTAAAGCGTTATGTTGCTGTTATCTCTTGCAAATCTCGAACCGTTTCTTTAGTAGACAAGTAGGGAAATTCTCTTGTGATCGTAGGTCGATTGCCTCAGGATTATGCAGGCAGTTTTATCTTTGATTCTCAGCCTTATGATATTGATTCCACCCCGATAGTCAGGGATTATCCTGATGATTTTGGTGAAGTCATTTCTCTTCTTCCGAAGCAGGAAATTGAATTCCGCATCGATCTTATTCTTGGAGCTCGACCTGTTGTCCTTCCTACCAGATGAATGGTTTCTTTGAATGGTTAGTCATTCCTTTGGGTTAACCAATGCTCCTGCCTTCTTCGTCGATCTCATGAATCGCGTTTCCACGATGTTCTCAACAAGTTTGTCCCCATTTTCGTTAATGATATTCTTGTCTTTTCTAAGTCTGAGAAGGAACATGAATCTCATTTGGGCTATGTGCTGGAAACTCCTAGGAGTCATCGGTTGAAAGCCAAATTTTTTAAAATGCCATTTCTAGAGGGACGAAGTCCGATTTCTTGGGCACATTGTTTCTGAAACTGGAGTTTCGGTTGACCCGATTAAGGTCACCACGATTAATATAAGTCTATCCATCTTTCCTCTTTTGTAATTTAATTATCTTACCTTCCTTTCGAGCCCATCTTATTAATTAGAATTCTCTTTAATTAGGGTTCCTTTAAATTTGAATCTCTATCCTTGTTCTAACATCCATTCTTGAATAATCCTAAGAGAGACCGTATTTGTAATTGATATAAAAATGTTTTATATTGTGTTGTTTGAGTTGTTAAGTTTGAATTTTGGGTTTCGATTAATTCGTCTAGCTATCACTATCGATAGGAATTCCAAAACACTTGAACAGAGCGAACTGACATAATAATGTTTTCGAAATTGGTAAATAAAATAATTTTATGTATGATTATATTTTATATGTAAAAGTATAATTTTTTGAAATTAGACAGTTAAACGAATTAGTTGCTAGAAATGATAGTACTAGATTATCATTTATTGTTTTGTCAACATTCCTAAACCATTAACTATTGTTGTATGTTATAAGGAGATGAAATTTTATAAACATGGTTTATAAATCTGATTTTCAAATGAAATGAATTTAAATCAGGGATTTGAGAATTTAATTTTCGGTGCTCTTCAAAATTTGGTTCTCAAGGTTTTGAAAAAATATGTTATTTGAAAGTATTTTCGAATGGAAATTGAAAAGACCCGTAAATTTTAGATAATTTTATTTGTTTATTTATATATTTAATTGAAATTTTGTGAAACTTTAAATAATAAAATTTTGAAATTTAAATTTGATATTTTAAATGCGTCCATTTTAACATAGCAACTGGTAAATTTTCATCAGATAATTTGAAAGTTTATTTTTCTTGTGTAATTTTATTTCAATTTAAATCAGTTAAAAATTGATGGTAATAAAATATTTTTCAAAGCCAAATATTTTTATACAGAAAATTTGCAAATCATCTTTTGAGCAAGACGTCATATTTCGTTTCTCAAAATTTGGACTGTTATTGTTCCGTCGATCTTATTTTCGACAAAATAGCAGCATTTTCATACCGATATCGACTTTTGATCGGATGATCGTGCCACAGACATATGTATATCATTTTGATCGTCTCATCGTACTGATCTCAACAGTATATTCAATTGTGTATTTCGGAGCCCGGTACGCGGTGAAATCTGTGAAACTGTTAACTGTATCAGTACCACTTTTGCACTTTTGATAGTGGTGTCCATTCGAATTTCAAACAGTTGAAACAAACGACCATTAGTCATAAATATATGCAGAATTCAATGGTCAGCTATTACATCTCCATCGTTTCAATTTACTTTATAGTTCTCTGTTTTCTGGGTCTGCTCATTTGCAAAGAAACATATATTCTAAATTTGCAAACTCAAACTGTTCATTCTCTCTTTCATTCTTTCTCTCCTTTTTGCATTTGCTATGTTCTATGAATAATATATATATCACGAGAGTATATTCCTTTCTTTTGCCAGGAACCTTGTCTCACATCGACCACATCTCTTCACATCAACGCCGACCTTCATCCCATCACCGACCGCAGCCCCTCCGCCTCATCACTGACCAAACCCGACCACCCTAGCACGTACAAACACCCACACACGCACTGGTCCACACCCATGAAGCCACCTGTCCACCGTCTCCTCCTACGTGTTGCCACCCTCCGACCGATCGCCTCCACCACTAACCCTTCTCACGGCCAGCCAAGAACAGCCACACCGTCTCCCCTCCACCTCTATTCTTCACCTCCACCCTATAAGGTCTGAGCGCAGCACATACTTGACCCACAAGCCCGCTTCCACCTTGTCAGCCGATCCATCTCTCTCAACAACTTCCAACAATCGAGTCTCCTTCTTTTCATGTATAAAGGTATATATGTTTTTTTGTTTTATAGTTACAGTAAAGCGTATAAACTGTTATAATATATATTGTATATAATGTTAGCAACGTGTATATATATAGGTTGGATTTTCTTTGTGTTTGATTTTTCCATTTTAAAATAAAAGTTTATATATAGGATATTTTGATATATATATTATCAGTTGTTCCTATATAGGAGACATATACATGTTACTACCATTTGGTTCTATTGTTTTATACTCTATTTATTCAGAGTTTAACTATTTGAAAATTATGGGTACTGTGAAATATAGTATATTATTTCGGATATGGTTATATATACGTTATGGGTTGAAACTTATATTAGTGTATGGATTAGTTATATATATATATAAGTTGTTAGTTATTTGTTATATAACTGATTTTTATATAATATATATTAGTGGTGATATTTAAAAATATACTTTGTATTGTCACAGTATATGTTCTAGTTTGCTTTCATATTTGCAAACATGTTGTTATATATTTTCTATATGTTTTGTTTTGTTTCCCGCAAGCGGTCTACATATATGCGTACATATATAGTAGTCTGCATATGTTATAGTGTAGATCTGTTGTATACATTTTTTTCTTCTTCAGTTTTATAAATACATTTTAGTATAAGTTGTATTTTTCCATGAAATATATTTTTGGTATATACTCTGTTTCCTCTGTTTATACCTTACAGTTGTTAAGATGCATTTATATATATATATATATATGAGTTATATATGTTGGGTTTTGAAGTATATACATTGTTATTCTATATGGCTAATATATATGTGCTTCAAATTTCATCTTGACTTAAATTTTGATATACATCGGTTTCAGTATAAAGTAGGTGCTTTTATATATTATAATCTGTTAGTTATATGAGGTACTAGTGTTGCTGTTATAAATTTTATTATATAAAGATATGTTGATACTTGATATCTTATGTATTGCGTTATATTACGTGTATATGGGTTATGTGCAAGTTTGTATATATGTTACTATACGCTGTTTGGATATTATTGTATATTTTTTATATGCAGTTTTTTTCTTGAAATGTCTATTCGTATATGTTAGTATTAATATATTTTAATGATATATATTTTCAGTATAAATATAGATCAGTATCTATTTTATGTTTAAAAGTATATACATATGTGAGTTGTATATATATGTTTGTTTTTTTGTGTATTTTAAATCGAAACAATAATTTTGAACTATATATATACATTTAATTTAATATATGTGTGAATTTAAAATATGATTATATATATATATATATATATAGTTTTATATAATTATATATATGTGTTCACTTATTCCATTCAGCCTCATCGATCCGTTTTTGATTTGATTTCGTCAATTCTTATTTATCAGATTTGTTCGTCGAATTTATGCCAATCTAGCTTTACTTTGGAAGTCGTGCTTGCATTCCGTAACTCATTCTTTTTTCGTTCGTCTCTAACCTCGAAAGGTGAGCAATCACTCACGATTAATGTTCTTATATTTATTAAATTTGATTTCAATTGAAACATCAATTGAAATATGCTGATGTTAGTTATTTAAATTGCTATATATATGTGGTTATCTGTATCAGTTCACCTGTGACATCTGACACCATTATCTGTTATTTATATTGATGATATATGCCTGTTATGTTATTATTATCATATCTGTTATCACTCTGCAAGTTCCCTGTTAGTATAGAATTCACTATGGGTTGAAATGATACATACCCGAACGATCTGTAGAATAGGAGAAAATCGTTATGGGTTGAAATGATAAACCCAAGCGATTTTCATTGAATTGAATTTGGGATTACGGGTTGAAATGATATATACCCCTATATATATTTAAATTGCAGTTTGAAATGATAAATATCCGTATCACTTGACCATAGGGTAGAAAATTATATACAGACACCGTTGGTCTATATATAAATATTTTGAAAATGATTTCTATGGTTTTGATAAATATTGATTTTTAAAGACTTATTAAAGTTTTAATAAAGTTGATATATAATATGTTTAAGTATTTATTTAAACTTATATTTTCGAATATAGAGTTTGTAATGATTCGGGTTGTAAAGATAAATTTGAAATTGATTTGAAATTATATTTATTTAAGAATTATACTTAACTAAGTTTGATTTGAAATTTATTGAATTTGAAATTTTAAAGAAGTGTTTTACAACTTGAAATTTGATTAAAGGTGACTTAAATGGATATTTCAAACTTATATAAATTTAAATGGGATATTTTGTGAATTGAAGTTGTATTCAAATGATATTGAAATAATTAGGTAAATATTTCAAAACTAAATAATAGAAAAGTGAATTAATATATATATATATATATAATTATCGAATTTTGCTTTAAAATTGTTGAATATATTGACTTTGAAATATATTGAATTTTGAATGGATTATTGTGTGGTTCAAATCTGTATTTAAAATCGGTATAATTTAAATGGTTTATTGAGAAATTTAATTGAGTTGAAATTTAGCTGAATTTGGAAGTCGAGTTGATTTGAAACGATTTATGAACTTGTGGAAACTATTTTATTCTATAAAGTATTTTAAATTATATTTAAAGCTATTTTATATTATTTTATAAACTATATTAAATATACCAATTATTTTAATATAAACTATTTGTTTTAAACTATTTTAACTTATAACTATTTTATATAAATTATTTTATTTTATAAACTATATATTTTTTATATACTATTATTAATATCTAAACTGTTTGAAGGAAAGTGTTATGATTTCAAAGTATTATGATTTCCAAAATATTATTATTTCAAATTGTTGGTTTTGAAAGTATTATAACTTTGGAAGTGATATGATTTTTGGAAATGGATATATATTTGAAGTGAAAATGATTTTGTATTGATTTGGGTTTTGAAATGAAAATGATATTTTGGTTTTGAAGTATAAACTATTTTGAAATGACCATGGTGTTATAATAACGGTTGGTTGTTAAAGAGACCGGGATCAGATATGGACATACTCTTTGTCGATACCGAAAACCACTTTGACAACTGTGTACGAGGTGGAGTTTCCAGAATGAAGTAGGATAGTGGCGACGATCCTAAGGTATATGCGTGGACCCAACTCCCGTGAGTTGGCATAAGGTGGCTAAAACAGGAGCGATCTCGGGCCAATGAGGTAGCACCTCTGATCGGACGCACTTCTTCGATACCATTCTATTACTTTGTGATTTGTTTGGGTGCACCCCTTGATTTGGGAGTGTTGTTCGAGGTGGAGCGGTAGTGGCTGCTATGCGTTTCCACTAGCCCGTGTGCGTAATTGGTATATCTACCCTGGCATTGCCTTGTGTGCCGTGTCACCTACCATATCGAGCTTTACTACGAGTTTCTATTTGTGTCGTACCTATGGAGTATCTTCTCGTAGCCTCTCGAGGTATGCAGGTACTGTATAGACTGTTGGCACTATTTTGTGTTAAGGGCTATATGGGTAACCCCTTAACGCTATTTAAAAGTAAGTTTATTTTAGATTAGACATTATTATAATAGCGTATATTACTACATAGTAGATAGTTTAACGGATCCTTAGAGGATGGTTATCCCAAACATCCTTTAAGTTACTTGTATTTCAGTTGATATTTCACTTGAGTTGGATTTATTGATATAAGAATGTTAATCCCGACTCGAGTGTTTTGTGTTTTGCTTTATGCTCGGGTCAGACTGAGTGATACAGTATTCGAGACTCACCTTTGGAGTTGGAGCTTCCCTTGGAGATCCAGCTATCTATCCTGCTTCCAGTTGTTCAGTTAATTCCAGTGATGTATTCTGATCTTGTATTTTACTATTGTATTCGAGACTTCTGTTGTATCTTGTTTAACTCTGTTATATATATAGTAGCTTCATGAACTACTATTCTTTTGTTTCCACTGCACTATTGTTATATTACTCCGTGTCTGTGATTTTGTGATTATTTATTTACTGTATATGCTGAGTTTTGCCAAATATAAATTAATAATCTGATATTTTGAGCAATTCAAGTCCGACATGTGTGGATGCGAATGGGTCAAAATATCGGGTCGTTACATGTGGTATCAGAGCTCTGGTTTTAGGCAAAACTTAGCATATAGAGTAAAATTCAATTACAGAATCACTTTCGTTCGAGCTTGAATTCCTTCTGCTTTGACTCGGTTTCCTTGAGTTTTGGAACATTCCCTCGGTTCCAAAATCCATTCTTATCTCTCCTATTCATATTCTTCTTGATTTTGGAGTATCCTATAACTCCACTTCGAATGATCTCTATAATAAATCAGCGGTCTCGCCAATCTTTGAATAATCTATAAAGGGGTAAAACTCCTTTACAAATCAGTATTGATTCACCGGAGATTTCTATATCCTCGGTTTACGATGCTACTATCTTTTGCTATACCCGAATTCTATCTCTGGCGATCGAATGTCGATTTGCCTCAGAATTCTGCATCGATCTTATTTATGAAGTCATGGTTGACCCGGTTAAGGTTGCCCGTGATTTGTATAAGTTTATCCATCTTCCTGTTTGAAATTCAATCATTTTATCTCCTTATCAAGCCTATCTTTGAATTTGAAGTCTATTTGATTAGAGTTCCCCTAATTTGAATCTCTATCCTTGTTTTGAAATTCATCTTTGAATCATCGAGTGAGGGAGTGTATTTTGCATTAGTAATTAATAAGTTGTTTTATATATTGTGTTGTTTGAGTTGGTTATGTTGATTTGGGTTTTCGATCGATCCGTCTGATCAGCGATATCGATAGGATTTCCAAAACACTTGAACAGAGCAAACTGACACAATATTATTTTCAAAGTTGGTAAATGAAATAAATTTGTATGATTATATTATATATAAGTATAATTTTATGGAATTTAATAAGTTAATTAAATTGGTTGTTTGAAATGATAATATTTTATTATCATTTATTGTTCTATAAATGAATTTATAAACATGATTTATAAATTTAATTGGAATTGAAAGGAATTTAAAAATCAGGAATTTGAGAATTTAATTTTCGGTGATTTCAAACTTTGGTTTTAAAGTTTTAAAATGCATATTATTTAAAGTCTTTTCAAGTGGAAATTGTTTCAAAGAATTTTAAAATTTTAAATCAGTGCTCTCCTATTTTGTCGCTGGAAAATAATTTCGGTGATGGCGGCCGCATCATCGACATTCATTTTCGAGTTTCTGAGTGGAGAGACCTTTCTGTAGCTTTGCTACGGTTCTGTTTTAGAAAATAAATTGATTTAAATTTCTAAATTAAAACTTGATTTATAATATATATATTGCTATATGATTATAGATCTGATTTGATATATATAATGTGTTTGTGTATATATATATATATATATATATATATATATATATATATTTATCTCTAAATGGTTTGAAGTGAATTGGAAATTTAATTCTTAAATTTTGTTAAAGGATGATTTTAATTAGAAAATAAATCCAAAAATTTTGGTAAATATTTAAACTTGAAATAAATTGAATTGGGAAAATTTTACTTTTATACTACTCAATTACATCGTAATATAACTTACCTAAATTATTTAGAAGTCTTATATGTAATTGGATAATATAAAATATAAAGAAATTTATAAATAAAATTTGAGTGGTTATAATAAATGTTATACACTTAAATTTTATTATAAAGATGTTAATAGAGAAGAACAGAATAATAAGTTAATTGAATAATATATGAGACAAATAAATTTGTTTGAAGGAATTAATAAATTGAAATTTGATTAACTTATGGAAATACCTTGAATTTAAAATCAATCATTGAATATAAATTGATTTAAACTGAAATTTATATGGTTTAAATTAATTTATATGGTTTAAATATATTGATAAGATATATTAAGTGGAATAAACTTAATAATAATTTAGAATAAATGAATTTAATTTATTGAATAAAATATGAGTAAAATAAATGATTATACAAATTGATGATCTAGAAATTATTAATTGAGGATGACTAGATAATAAGATAATGAATTTAGAAATATATAGATTGATTTAACTCAAGTGAACTCAAAAGGGATTTAACTAAAATGTTGGATATTAATTAGTTTAATTTGAAATTTATATGGTTTTAAAATTAGTTGTTAATTTTTTTTTCAAAGCTATTTTTTTCTTTATAGTTGTTTCTATTCTCCTACCTCCTTCCTTTTTGGGGACGAAAAGTTTTAAGTGGGGGAGAGTGTAACGACCCGTAAATTTTAGACAATTTTATTTGTTTATTTATATAATTAATTGAAATTTTGTGAAACTTTAAACAATAAAATTTTGAAATTTAAATTTGATATTTGAAATGCGTCTGTTTTAAGATAGCAACTGGTAAATTTTCATCAGATAATTTGGAAGTTTATTTTTCTTGTGTAATTTTATTTCAATTTAAATCAGTTAAAAATTAATGGTAATAAAATATTTTTCAAAGCTAAATATTTTTATACAGAAAATTTGTAAATCATCTTCTGAGCAAGACATCATATTTCGTTTCTCAAAATTTGGACTTTTATTGCTCCGTCAATCTTATTTTCGACAAAATAGTAGCATTTTCATACCGATATCGACTTTTGATCGATGATCGTGCCACTGACATCTGTATATCGTTTTGATCGTCCCGTCGTACTGATCTCAACAGTATATTCAATTGTGTATTTCGGAGCCCGGTACGCGGTGAAATCCATGAAACTGTTAACTGTATCGGTACCACTTTTGCACTTTTGATAGTGGTGTCCATTCGAATTTCAAACAGTTGAAACAAATGGCCATTAGTCATAAATATTTGCGGAATTCAATGGTCAGCTGTTACATCTCCATCGTTTCAATTTACTTTATGGTTCTCTGTTTTCTGGGTCTGTTCATTTGCAAAGAAACATATATTCTAAATTTGCAAACTCAAACTGTTCATTTCTCTTTCATTCTTTCTCTTCTTTTTGCATTTGCTCTGTTCTATGAATAATATATATATCACGAGAGTATATTCCTTTCTTTTGCCAGGAACCTTGTCTCACATCGACTACATCTCTTCACATCAACGCCGACCTTCGTCCCATCACCGACCGCAGCCCCTCCGCCTCATCACTGACCAAACCCGACCACCTTAGCATGTACAAACACCCACACGCGCACTGGTCCACACCCATGAAGCCACCTATCCACCGTCTCCTCCTACGTGTTGCCACCCTACGACCTATCGCCTCCACCACTAACCCTTCTCACGGCCAGCCAAGAACAGCCACACCGTCTCCCCTCCACCTCTATTCTTCACCTCCACCCTATAAGGTCTGAGCGCAGCACATACTTGACCCGCAAGCCCGCTTCCACCTTGTCAGCCGATCCATCTCTCTCAACAACTTCCAACAATCGAGTCTCCTTCTTTTGATGTATAAAGGTATATTTGTTTTTTTTTGTTTTACAGTTACAGTAAAGCGTATAAACTGTTATAATATATATTGTATATAATGTTAGCAACGTGTATATATATAGGTTTGGATTTTCTTTGTGTTTGATTTTTCCATTATAATATAAAAGTTTATATATAGCATATTTTGATATATATATTGTCAATTGTTCCTGTATAGGAGACGTATACATGTTACTACCATTTGGTTCTATTGTTTTATACTCTATTTATTCAGAGTTTAACTATTTGAAAAATATGGGTACTGTGAAATATAGTATATTATTTCGGATATGGTTATATATACGTTATGGGTTGAAACTTATATTAGTGTATGGATTAGCTATATATATAAGTTGTTAGTTATTTGTTATATAACTGATTTTTATATAATATATATTAGTGGTGATATTTAAAAATATACTTTGTATTGTCACAGTATATGTTCTAGGTTGCTTTCATATTTGCAAACATGTTTTTATCTATTTTCTATATGTTTTGTTTTGCTTCCCGCAAGCGGTCTACATATATGCGTACATATATAGTAGTCTACATATGTTATAGTGTAGATCTGTTGTATGCATTTTTTTCTTCTTCAGTTTTATAAATACATTTTAGTATAAGTTGTATTTTTCCATGAAATATATTTTTGGTATATACTCTGTTTCCTCTGTTTATACCTTACAGTTGTTAAGATGCATATATATATATATATGAGTTATATATGTTGGGTTTTGAAGTATATACATTGTTATTCTATATGGCTAATATATATGTGCTTCAAATTTCATCTTGACTTAAATTTTGATATACATCGGTTTCAGTATAAAGTAGGTGCTTTTATATATTATAATCTGTTAGTTATATGAGGTACTAGTGTTGCTGTTATAAATTTTATTATATAAAGATATGTTGATACTTGATATCTTATGTATTGCGTTATATTACGTGTATATGGGTTATGTGCAAGTTTGTATATATGTTACTATACGCTGTTTGGATATTATTGTATATTTTTTATATGCAGTTTTTTTCTTGAAATGTCTATTTGCATATGTTAGTATTAATATATTTTAATGATATATATTTTTGGTATAAATATAGATCAGTATCTATTTTATGTTTAAAAGTATATACATATGTGAGTTGTATATATATGTTTGTTTTTTTGTGTATTTTAAATCGAAACAATAATTTTGAACTATATATATACATTTTATTTAATATATGTGTGAATTTAAAATATGATTATATATATATAGTTTTATATAATTATATATATGTGTTCACTTATTCCATTCAGCCCCATCGATCCGTTTTTGATTTGATTTCGTCAATTCTTATTTATGAGATATGTTCGTCGAATTTGTGCCAATCTAGCTTTACTTTGGAAGTCATGCTTGAATTCCGTAACTCATTCTATTTTCGTTCGTCTCTAACCTCGAACGGTGAGCAATCACTCACGATTAATGTTCTTATATTTATTAAATTTGATTTCAATTGAAACGTCAATTGAAATATGCTGTTGTTAGTTATTTATATTGCTATATATATGCTGTTATCTGTATCAGTTCACCTGTGACATCTGACACCATTATCTATTATTTATATTGATGATATATGTCTGTTATGTTATTATTAACATATCTATTATCACTCTGCAAGTTCCCTGTTAGTATAGAATTCACTATGGGTTGAAATGATACATACCCAAACGATCTGTAGAATAGGAGAAAATCGTTATGGGTTGAAATGATAAACCCAAGCGATTTTCATTGAACTAAACTTGGGATTACGGGTTGAAATGATATATACCCATATATATATTTAAATTGTGGATTGAAATGATAAATATCTGTATCACTTGACCATAGGGTAGAAAATTATATACAGACACTGTTGGTCTATATATAAATATTTTGAAAATGATTTCTATGGTTTTGAAAAGAAATATATGATTTTGATAAATATTGATTTTTAAAGATTTATTAAACTTGATTTAATAAAGTTGATATATAATATGTTTAAGTATTTATTTAAACTTATATTTTCGAATATAGAGTTTGTAATGATTCGGGTTGTAAAGATAAATTTGAAATTGATTTGAAATTATATTTATTTAAGAATAATACTTCAATAAGTTTGATTTGAAATTTATTGAATTTGAAATTTTAAAGAAGTGTTTTACAACTTGAAATTTGATTAAAGGTGACTTAAATGGATATTTCAAACTTATATAAATTCAAATGGGATATTTTGTGAATTGAAGTTGTATTCAAATGATATTGAAATAATTAGGTAAATATTTCAAAACTAAATAATAGAAAAGTGAATTGATATATATATATATATATATATATATATATATATGAAATTATCGAATTTAGCTTTGAAATTGTTGAATATATTGACTTTGAAATATATTGAATTTTGAATGGATTATTGTGTGTTTCAAATCTGTATTTGAAATCGGTATAATTTAAAATGGTTTATTGAGAAATTTAATTGAGTTGAAATTTAGCTGAATTTGGAAGTCGAGTTGATTTGAATCGATTTATGAACTTGTGGAAACTATTTTATTCTATAAAGTATTTTGAATTATATTTAAAGCTATTTTATATTATTTTATAAACTATTTTAAATATACCAATTATTTTAATATAAACTATTTGTTTTAAACTATTTTAACTTATAACTATTTTATATAAATTATTTTATTTTATAAACTATATTTTTTTTTTATATACTATAATTAATATTTAAACTGTTTGAAGGAAAGTGTTATGATTTCGAAGTATTATGATTTCCAAAGTATTATTATTTCAAATTGTTGGTTTCGAAAGTATTATAACTTTGGAAGTGATATGAGTTTTGGAAATGGATATATATTTGAAGTGAAAATGATATCATATTGATTTGGGTTTTGAAATGAAAATGATATTTTGGTTTTGAAGTATAAACTATTTTGAAATGACTGCGGTGTTATAATAACGGTTGGTTGTTAAAGAGACCGGGATCGGATATGGACATACTCTCTGTTGATACCGAAAACCACTTTGACAACTGTGTACGCGGTGGAGTTCCAAAATGAAGTAGGATGGTGGCGACAATCCTAAGGTATATGCGTGGACCCAACTCCCGTGAGTTAGCATAAGGTGGCTAAAACAGGAGCGATCTCGGGCCAATGAGGTAGCACCTCTGATCGGACGCACTTCTTCGATACCATTCTATTACTTTGTGATTTGTTTGGGTGCACCCCTTGATTTGGGAGTGTTGTTCGAGGTGGAGCGGTAGTGGCTGATATGCGTTTCCACCAGCCCGTGTGTGTAATTGGTATATCTACCCTGGCATTGCCTTGTGTGCCGTGTCACCTACCATATCGAGCTTTACTACGAGTTTCTATTTGTGTCGTACCTATGGAGTATCTTCTCGTAGCCTCTCGAGGTATGCAGGTACTGTATAGACTATTGGCACTATTTTGTGTTAAGGGCTATATGGGTAACCCCTTAACGCTATTTAAAAGTAAGTTTATTTTATATTATACATTATTATAATAGCGTATATTACTACATAGTAGATAGTTTAACGGATCCTTAAAGGATGGTTATCCCAAACATCCTTTAAGTTACTTGTATTTCGGTTGATATTTCACTTGAGTTGGATTTATTGATATAAGAATGTTAATCCTGACTCGAGTGTTTTGTGTTTTGCTTTACGCTCGGGTCAGACTGAGTGATACAGTATTCGAGACTCACCTTTGGAGTTGGAGCTTCCCTTGGAGATCCAGCTATCTATCCTGCTTCCAGTTGTTCAGTTGATTCCAGTGATGTATTCTGATCTTGTATTTGACTATTGTATTCGAGACTTCTGTTGTATCTTGTTTAACTCTGTTATATATATAGTAGCTTCATGAACTACTATTCTTTTGTTTCCACTGCACTATTGTTATATTACTCTGTGTCTGTGATTTTGTGATTATTTATTTACTGTATATGCTGAGTTTTGCCAAATATAAATTAACAATCTGATATTTTGAGCAATTCAAGTCCGACATGTGTGGATGCGAATGGGTCAAAATATCGGGTCGTTATAGAAATTGTTTCCAAAGAATTTTGAAAGAAGTAAGTCAGTACTCTCCTTTTATGTCGTTGGAAAATAATCTCGAAGATGACTACAACATCATCGACATTCATTTTCGAGTCTCAAAGTGGGGAGACCACTTAGTAGCTTTGCTCCACTTTGTTTTGGAAAATGGATTTGATTTGAATTTCTTAAGTATGATTTGATGTACAAAATATATATATGTATATATTTATTTCCAAATGGTTTGAAGTGAAACCGGAAATTTAACTCTTAAGTTTTATGTTAAGTGATGGTTTCAATTATTGAAATGAAGCAAATTTTTTGAATAATTGGAGTGTCTAAAATGAGAAATGGAACTGAAACAACTTGAAACAATTGACCTAGGATAAAATTAATTTGTATAATACTCAATTGCATTCTAAAATATATATAACTTACCTAAAATATTCAAAAAGTTAAATGTAATGTGAATATGTAATTGAAGGTTATACAAGGGAAAACTTAAGTAATAAAATGTTCAAACTAAATTTTGCTTAATAGAAATGTTGTGAATAAAAGGTAAATTTTATAGTGCTTTATTACATTAGGAAACATTAATAAAACTTACCTGCAAAAAGTTTGAATGTAAGGAGAACATGTAATTGAATAGTATATAATATAAATATAAGTAATAAGATGTCCAAAAAAATGAAATTTATATGGTTTTGAATTAATTGTTATATCTTGTACTATTATTTTGAATTTATCTTTCCTTTCTGTTGCTTCTAGTCTCCTATCTCATTCCTTTTCGGGGATGAAAAGTTTTGAGTGGGGAGAGTGTAACGACCCGGAAATTTTAACGATTTAAAATAACACAATTAACTAAAATTTTCATGAAAATATATAATAAAAAATTTTTGCAATGAAAATTTGATATTTGGTATGCGTCTATTTATGCATAGCAAGTGGCAAATGTTTATTGGAAAATATGAAAGTTTATTTGGTTGTTAAATTTCAATCTAAAATTTAAATATCAGTTAAATTTGATGCAAATAAAATATTTTGAAATCTAAATATTTTTACATAATAAATATGTTGATCATTTTCTGAGTGAGACGTCATAATTCGTTTCGGCAAATTTGAATTTCGCTAGCGTCGTTTATATTTTTTTCGACCGTTTAACAGCTGTTTGGCAGCGAAAATCGAGTTTTGATAGAAAGGTCGTGTCACTCATGTTTGAATACCATCTTGTTCGTCTCGTCATGCTGATCTCCAGAGTATATTCATTTGTGTATTTCGGCATCCGGTACGCGGCAAAATCTACGAAACGATTAGCCGTATCGATTTTGCATTTGGGCCTTTTTGGCTTTCAGTGTCCTTTCGTTTGTCTCTGGTAAAGGTAATAACCACTAGCCTTTATTATTTTCAGAATTTAAGGCGCGACCTTTGCTTTTCCCCACTGGTTCCAATATTTTTTGGTTCCTCATTCTTTCTGTCCCTTCGTTTTCATTCTGTTCTTGGTATTGAAATTAAGAAAAATAAAAAGCTTATATATATAGAGAAGAGAATTATATTAGTTCGCCTTCATCTTTTAGCATCTTCTTGTCTCTTCCCATTGCCGCCCATTCCCTGACCGCGTCACCTCCCATCCTCTCTTTCCTCTCCCCTGACCGCATGCACCCATCGTGCATCACCACTCCACTTCGGCCACATAGCCATCTCCGCAACAACCAACCTATCCCTCCGCCTATTTCTCTGCCGTAGCCTCTCTCACTTTCACCCGCTACTGCACCACCACAACACCGAACATGCTCTCCACTTCCCCATTAGTTTTGCCCCACACTAGCAACCCACTGCTCCATTCTCCTTCAACCCGCATCCACCAAACCTCCTCGGCTTCTTCCCACTACAAAACCGAGCCTTCCACCTTCATCTACCGACCGACCACCCTCCTTTTCCAGTCCTACCGCCTTATGCTCCAGACCAGCCTCACCTTCCTCTAGACCTTCCGCCTGAACGCCAGCCTCCACTCCAAGCACAACCCTGGCTTTACCTGACCCGCCTCCCACTCCACACGACAACTCCTAGCCTCGCACACTGCCCGAGCCTGTCACCTTTCCCCTCTCCACATCAGCCCACTGCACCGCAACCAAGCCTACCACCTGAACTGCTCCGAGCCCAGCACCATCTCGATCATCCTCCGCCTTGCTTCTAGACATTCCTGCCTCTCCTCTGCCGTGCCCTGACCATCTCCATGCAGCCAGTTTCTACCATGCCCTGACCATCTCCTTGCAGCTATTTCCCTTCCATAGTCGAGTAATGGGGAAGCTGCTTGTGTGGGATTGTTTTCTTACACCTCTCACCAACGATTGTATGAATTTAGCACACCTGTGCTCAGCCTGGCAGATAACCTTCTCTTCTTTTATATAAAAAGAAGAAGAAATGAGAAATATATATTATATATATTTTCGTTTGATTCGTCGATTTCAAGTTCAAGTTTCTTTGCTTTTGTGCTTGCTGTCCGATGGATTTCAACAGCAGTTGTCGCGTCTTTCGCTTTTTCGTGTGCTTATCCGTGCCCGTTTGCTTATTCTCGTTGTTTCCATAGCCACGAAAGGTGAGCGATCACTCACGGTTAACATTCTTATGTTTAGTTAATTTATTTCACATGAAATGACGGTTGAAATTTGTTGTTACAATTGAATTGGATAGAAATTAAATTGTTAAGTATGATATGTTATTATATTGAATTGTTAACCTATGTTAATTGACATATGACACCATCACATGTTGTATTTAATTTGTTAATTATGATATATGTTTGTCAATTGATATGTTATGCTATTTTATATTATTATTCTATTATTCTCATACTGTAAGTTCCCTGTTAGTTTAGGAAATCCCTATGGGTTGAAATGATACATACCCAAATGGTATTATAGATTAGGGAAAATCGTTATGGGTTGAAATGATAAACCCAAGCGATTTTATTAATTTTGAAAATTTGAGATTGCGGGTTGAAATGATATATACCCGTAAATATTAAATTTTTGCGGATTGAAATGATAAATATCCGTATCACTTGACCATAGGATAGAAAATTATATACGGACACCATTGGTCTATTTTTAAATGATTAAAAATATATGTGTACTGATTTTTAAAATATAATAATAAAGATATTTTAATTTTAATACATATGTGAAATTTAGATTTTTAAAATTATATGTTTTGGAAATTTTAAAATTATAAGTTAAGTTTTTTTAAAATGTAAAGTATAAAATTTTAATTATAACTTTATTATTTTTAAAATATATAAAATAAGATTTAAAGTAGATTTAATAATAATTTAATAATGATTAATATAATAAAATTTAATAAGAATTTAAATTAACTAATATATATAATATGTTTTAAATATTTATTTACAATTTATATTTCCTATTTTAAAATAGATTTTTGTAATAACTTTTATATATATAAGATGTTTAATTATTTATCTAAAATTTATATTAGAATTTTTGACAGATTTTGCACTAACTTAAATAAATAGAGGTTGGAAAGATAAATTAAAGTTGACTTGAAATTTAAATCGGTTAATAATTGAATTTAAATAAAGATTGATTTGGAACTTATTGATTTCAAGATTTTAAAGATATGTTTTTATAACTTGATAACTTGATTTTGATTAAAGAGGATTAAATGAATATTTTTAAATTTAAATAAAATTGAATTTGAATATTTAATTTTGATTTAAATTTGTAATTTGAGATTTTATTTAAATGTTATTAAAAATGATTAAGTTAATATTTTCAAATTTAAATAAAATTAAAGTTGAATTTTGAAATATAAATGAAATTTATCAAATTGAGTTATTGCAAATTGTTTGAATATTAAAACTTTGAAACCTATAGAATTGGAAGTGGTTTTAAATTTGTAGTTCAAAACGGATTTGAAATCAATATAAATTAAAAATGGTTTTAATGAGGATTTGAATTGAACCTTCAACCTTTTTAATTGAAATTGTGGAACTGGGATTTATTTGAATTTAATTTTGCAACTAAAGTTTATTTGAATTGATTTGTGAAATTATAAGAAACAATTCTAATTTGAACTATTTTCGATATAAACTCTTTTTAATATTTAAACTATTTTTAATATATATAATACTTTAATCTATAACCTATGTTTAAATATAAACTATTTTTAATGTATAACTATTCCAATATATAAACTACTTTCAATATTCAAACTGTTTAAGTTGGAACTATTACGATTTAGATTTAATGGATTTAAATGCGAATACTTTGATATGATGGTTTAACCTATTTTATGGTTATGATTTTGGAAATGAATATGATTTAAAGTAAACAATTATTTCGGAAGTGAATAATGATTTCGAAAGTGATATGATTTTGAAATGAATATGATATTTTGATATGATGTATGAACAGTTTGAAATGAAAATGACCACGGTGTGAAATAAGCGTTTGGTTGTTAAAGAGACCGGAATCAGATATTGTCATACTCTCTGTGAAGTGACCCACTTCTTCTTGATTTACTTTTAGTGAATTTCTGTTTAGTTTTTTTTTTTTCACACTATATATACATATATATATATATATACATGTCAATGGATCACCACCCTTAATCTAATTCTTCCCAAGATCCTGAATTTTACTAATATAAATATATCAGTATTTAAAATAAATCCTATCATTTATATATGTGAAGATATATAAATGGTTCTTTGCTGATCAGAGTGATTAAAATAGCAAAGCAACTCAATACTGAAGTGATCAAGAAATAATCACTAGTAAACAAGCTTTTAATATAGGTGTTTGTGCTAAGTTCAGAATAATGTCAAAGTCAGTATAAAATAAAGTGGATCCTAAGGAAACACAAGCAACATCTAGGCGTAATGGAAACGCGCCTAACTTATACATACAAGGTCACAAGTTCGAGTGCTATGCTGGTCGGTTCAAACACAATTTTTGTTTTTCATTTTTTTTTTCTTTTTAGAACTCAAGCCTGATTAACCTTAGGATTAGATACTACTAGTTCTCTTATTTTCTTATCCTAATTCACCTATTGATTTATCCCTGAATCTAGAAGCCATACAATTTAATCCTGGGATTTTTTTTTTTGTAATATGATACTTATTGTTCTATAATAAGTGAAAGGTGTTCAACCTAATCCATACTATTTAGTTTAACTGGTGTTACTCATTTCATCTTCAAACAATCTTTTTATCAGATGAAATACCCATGCTTTAATTTACTAAGTAGCAATAATCAGGTGAACATTGAAATTACAAACTGATTTAGAGGCTAAGCAGAGGAAAACAACACAGTCATACTAGAGTGCTAACTCAAACTATCATTTTAAATGGAGACTAAGAACATATGTGCAGACAATGTGTCTAAAGGCAAAATGACCTGACAAAATGTAAAACCTCCCGGATGAACTTATAATGAAAAACATCTGATGATTTTCTAGGAAAGATAACAAATGTTAGTGGTCATTATTCTATTGAATGGTGGAGATGCTCATTACAAACAAGACTACATGCCTCTACAAATCACTACTGGTTTTGACTATGACTCAATATTACCAGATTTGAATTAAGTATCCAGATGACAAGAATTAGATAAGTCTAATTTGCAGTGATGCCTACAAGTATCTAGCATACATATGAGCTTATTACACCAAGCAATACAAGTTTTTGCTGGGAAAAATCAAATGCCCAAAACCAGATTACAGGCTATGCCTACCAGCCTTTGCATGGACCTATATCAATTATAAGTCATGGTCAAGCCTTACTGGTTAGCCAGGACCAGATTCACCTATCCATTTAACAAAATTCATAGCATTCTTCTCAATAACAGCCTTATCTTTATAATTTAAAATCACTTAAACCTTGCCAAGGTATGTATGTCCACATATCATATTATATGGCATACCTCCTTCATCACTTTTCCACCAGAAATCATATAAATAAGTTGCTTAAATCAGTAACTCACAAACCCCACAGAATACTTAAGTTTTTACATGTTCTTTTCAAGTGAACAAAATAAGCATCATTGCTGAGAATACACAAAATAAAAGAAAGTTTGCCTAGATTATCTATTACAGATTATACTGCTACTTCCTTAAGCATCTATTTTTCCTTAATTCATGAAGATCTTCAAATATCCATGCAAGCAAGCCACTTATACATCTCTTCCTGCAGCAATATTTTGGACTGCCTCCATAAAAATGAGACACCCCAATTATTGCAAGGCAACAAATAGGGTCAGAATAAAATTCTGGTATGAGTGAAATCAAAATATAATAACTTGACATTTAAATTATTATGCAGAGAATTTATGTGCTTGATGCTTATTTGGATTCATAATGTAAACTGGGGATATGAACATGTATAAGCCCCTACTAACACATATGCACACAAGCATCCATACATCCATTCAATTCAGTATACAAGTACACATACTCCTATGGAATTAACTCATTTTAATTTCCATAGCTCAGCTCTCAATCTCAATTTAAAAATTTAATTTGGTCTTAACTCTTTGCCATTGAACACCATGTGTGCATTGCAAGGGACTCAATTCTGTTAACCCTTGCACCAAGGCCTATAGGACTTAAACAAGTCATGCACATACCCATCATCCCCCTTATGATGGATAGATCAAGGCTTTACTCCTAGATTAGTTTTTACAATCTAGAGACCATTCTCATTTTCTTTCAGAAAATCTTATTAACTCTTGAAATGCTGCTATGTTCTTTTCTTCTCTTTCTTATTTTTTTTTTTTAATCAGAGAGGGTTAACTCACTCAGGCATTTCAGCTAACCATAGTAACATTCATGAAAAGAATACCACATCTCATTTTCCAATTGTTTGATTCAAAATTTGTTTTAACACTGCATATCTTCTATATTCAGGAATATCATGATCACTTAAACAAATCCTGGAAAGTTATATAGAAATTCTTATACTCTATTCTACTGTGAACATAGGGTAAGGTTTTTGAGAAAAACCCATAAAACATTTTAGCTTAAGATCTAAACAAATCAGCACATAAATGATTTATTGCATTGTTCACCTTAAGTTTAAAACAATCCAGACATGAGCATGAACCTCCTTTATTCACACTGCCTAGTTCATTTTTCAGTAATACCCTACTTCTCAATAAAAATGTATTTGTCTTACTAACCATATTTATAAACTGGTGGTTTAAGGTGCTGGATCTATATCAGTGATCATGGTATTTCTTTCTTATCAAACAATCAAACAAAGCAAACCAAATCATCAACCAAAGATTTATTAAAACTCCTACTATTTTCAGCATTCATTTATACTGAAAAAAATAGATCAAGCACAAACATGATATGGTTTCTATAAAATAATATGGCTGCCCTTAACTTGGGTCTTAATGCCTTAAGCCTCATAGATTGATTAATCACTCACCTTCCTGCCTCTTTTCCCTGAGAATTCTTTAACTTGAACAATGGCTTTGGATTGCTCTCCTTTCTTTTCTTAATGTTTTCTGTTTTTCTGCAGTGAGACTGCTGCTTCCCTTTTAGTTTTTAAAACATTGTTTAGGGTTTTAGTAGAATGAAAAACCCATCTTATCCCCATACAGTTGAGAGAATTTTACATATAATGTCATGGCTAGAAATGCCATTTTCTTTCTGATTTCCAATTCGGGTATTTTCAGTTGTTTTTAACTTTTCTTTTCTTTTCTGATTTGCATGCTATTTGCATGTTTCATAGACACACCTTATTCTCATGTGACTATCTTGCATTGTTTATTTTCTTTATGCTAAACTGTGATGTATACATGTATACTCTTTTATGAATTGATTCCTTGCTAATGCTTCAAGCTATTTATTTTCTCTTGATGTACAAATGTATTCATATATTTAATTACCATTTTCATTTTTGTTTTACTGAAAACAACTATTCCCTTTATTATATTTTTAACTTATTCTCACTATTTATTTTCAGGCTGTATTATTTCTTTTTCCTTGAAAATTCTCCTTTTTCTGACTTAATTTAAATTATTCTTATCTCAATAATTTTGGGTCTTCACATACTCTCCTCCTAAAAGGAATTGTGTCCCACAATTATTCTCTCATACATTTCCATCCAAATGTATACAAAGCACAATTTCAATTGAATGAATTTTCAGAAACTCATTCATTTTAAATCAATCAAACCCATATAAAAAAATTTTTTTTAAGGTTTCATCATAGTTTTAAACATACCTTTTTAAGCAGAAAATAGATTAGGATATTTATCCCTCATTCTATCTTCAGCCTCCCATGTACAATCATTCTCATCCAGACTCCACTGAATTTTTACCAATTTAATTATTTTGTTTCTTAATTTCCTCTCTTCTCTAGCCACTATGCCCACTGGTTCCTTTGTATAAACCAGGTTTTCTTGAATTTCAACATGGGTAGGGGATTCAAGAATAGTTTTCTTATCATGCACCCACTTTCTTAATTGAGACACATGAAATACATCATGTATTTTGCTCAATTCCTCTGGTAACTTCAACCTATAAGCTAAAGTCCCAATTCTTTGAACAATTTCATATGGTCCTACATACCTTGGTGACAGTTTCCCTGCTTTTCCAAATCTCAATATTTTCCTCATTGGTGAAACTTTGAGAAACACATAGTCTCCCACCTCAAACTCTACTGGCCTCCTCTTTTTATCTGCATAAGCTTTCTGTCTCTCTTGAGCCACTCTCATTCTTTGCCTCACTAACTCAATTCTTGCAGAAGTTTCTTTTACCTGGTCTGGTCCAAGCAACACCCTTTCACCAGCCTCCATCCAACATGCAGGAGATAAACAAGGCTTCCCATATAAAGCCTCAAATGGAGCCATTCCTATAGTGGATTGGTAGCTGTTATTATAAGCAAACTCAGCTAAATAAATATGATCTTCCCAGTTGCCTCCAAAATCAAGTATGCATGCTCTCAACAAATCCTCTAAAACTTTATTAACAATCTCAGTTTGTCCATCAGTTTGTGGATGGTAGGATGTGCTTAAGCTTAATTCTGTCCCCATAGCTTCTTGAAAGCTACTCCAAAATCTTGAAGTAAACAAAGTATCTCTATCACTAATGATAGTCTTGGGGATGCCATGCAATCTTACTATCTCTTTTACAAACAATTGAGCTAGCTTGTGAGCATTTCTGTTTGAACTTATTGGGATGAAGTGTGCTGTTTTTGTGAGTCTATCAACCACTACCCAAATACTATCATTTCCCCTTCTTGTTCTTGGCAAACCATCCACAAAATCCATTGATATACTCTCCCATTTCCAGGTAGGCACTTCCAAAGGTTGCAATAGGCCTGAGGGTCTTTGATAGTCTGCCTTTACTTGTTGGCATGTTAAGCAATTTGCCACATATTTTGCTACTGCCCCTTTCATTCCTGGCCACCAATAATTTCTCTTGAGATCATGGTACATTTTTGTACCACCAGGATGGATAGTATACTTTGTTTTGTGATGCTCATCCATAACTTCTTGCTTTAGTTCCTCTACATTTGGTATGCAGAGTTTCCCCTTTTTCCTTAAGTATCCTTTACCATCTACCTCATAGTTTTCCACTGTCATGCCTTGGGATATCATGTCCTTTTTCTCCTTCAAATTTATATCTTGATTCTGCATTTGTCCTATTTTATCAACCAGTGTTGAATTTAAGGATATGAGGCTTAATTTACCATATTCAATCATCTTACTGTGTGTCTTATCTGATACACTAGTTTCTTCTTTCACTTCCACCTCACTAAGAATTATCAAATCCTTGAACTCTGCCATCATTAAGCTTGCCAACTTAGCTTGATGTCTACTTAATGCATCTGCTACTTTATTAGCTTTTCCAGGGGTATACAATATATCAAGATCATAGGCAGCTAGAAATTCTACCCACCTATGTTGTCTCATGTTCAAGTCTTTTTGGGAAAACAAATATTTAAGTGACTTGTGATCAGTAAACAATTCAAACTTAGCACCCAATAAATAATGTCTCCATAATTTCAATGCATACACCACAGCAGCTAGTTCTAAGTCATGTGTAGCATACCTAGTTTCATTTGGCTTGAGTTGCCTTGATGCATAAGCTATGACTCTACCATGTTGCATAAGTACTGCCCCCAATCCAGATCCACTAGCATCTGTGTAAACTACTAATTCTTCATTGCCTTCTGGCACTTGTAAAACTGGAGCTTCTACCAGTGCCTTCTTTAGTGATATGAAAGCTTGTTCACACTTCTCCGTCCACACATAGGGTTGCTCCTTTTTAGTTAGCTTGGTCAATGGGATAGCTATCCTTGCAAAATCTTTTATAAATCTCCTATAATAGCCTGCCATTCCCAAAAATGACCTCACCTCAGTTACTGATTTGGGTCTGCTCCAAGATTGCACTGCCATCACCTTATTTGGGTCTACACTAACCCCTTGTTGTGATACTATGTGCCCCAAAAATTTTACTTCCTTCTGCCAAAATGTGCACTTAGAGAATTTGGCTTTTAAATCATGTGCCCTCAGTCTAGATAAAACCAGATGCAAGTGTTTTGCATGTTCTTCTTCTGATTTTGAATACACTAATATGTCATCAATAAAAACAACCACAAATTTATCCAGAAAATCTCTAAATGTTCTATTCATTAAATCTACAAAATATGATGGTGCATTTGTCAATCCAAAAGGCATTACTAAATATTCATATAGCCCATACCTTGTGTTGAATGCTGTGTATTTAATACTTTCCTCTTCAACCTTCATTTGGTGAAATCCAGAGGCTAAGTCTAGCCTTGAGAAAATCCTTGCTCCACTTAACTGATCAAACAAATCATCAATTCTGGGAAGTGGATACTTATTTTTAATGGTGACTTTGTTTAATTCCCTATAATCTATGCACATTCTCAAAGTACCATCATGCTTTTTCACAAATACAACTGGAGAACCCCAGTTTGAACTACTAGGCCTTATGAAGCCTTTCTGCTCCAGTTCTTCCAACTAATGTTTCAGTTCCACTAATTCTTTAGGACCCATCCTAGTAGGCTTCTTGATGATTGGGCTTGCTCCTGGGATTAGCCTTATTTGAAATTCTACTTGCCTATTTTCTGGAACACCTATGACTTCACCAAAGACATCTGGGTATTCATTTATAATTTTTATGTCTTCAAGTGTTAATTCTTTCTCAGTCATGCTACATATTTGGTTAAGGTAATTGATTTTAGCAATTTCACTCATGACTATAATATTTTTACCATTTTCTGTTTTCAGAGAAATAGTAAAATTTTCCAAATTCAAAATTGCTTTGAATTTGCTCAACCAATCTACCCCTAAAATAATTCCTATTCCAGGGTATTTTAATACAAACAAATCAGATTTAAACACATCTCCTCCTATGTTTAATTCTACTCCCAAACATTTCAATCCTAGCAAACAAGAGCTACCCAGGGGACTTTGAATAGACAAGGGATTATCAACTAAATAGCATGTGAGAGTTAATTTATTCACTATGTCTTGGGATATTAGTGAATGTGTTGCTCCAGTGTCATATATAACTGAGATGGGGTGATCTTTAATTAGAAGTATACCTTCCAATTGTCCAGAACTTCCCACTGCAGTTGCTTTTCCCTCAAGTGCTCCTACCTTTGCTCCCTTTTTGAATTCTGGGCAATTCTTTTTAATATGACCCTCTTTCCCACAGTTGTAGCAACTGAATGGGGTTTTCTTAGCTGCCTGACACCTATTACTCATGTGTCCTTCTTTACCACAATTGTAGCAAATAATCTTCTTCTTGACTTCTCCACTGGTTGCTCCTTCAACCTTCTGATTTGAATTTCTCTTATCATAAGGGTGAGTTCTATTTTTCCCCTTTTTATTGTTGTTGTTAGCCCTCATGCTCCTGAATTTTTCTCTGGCATTATCATGTTGTTCAAAAGAGAGAGTAAGATCTATGACTTGATCAAAGGTTTTGTCTTTGTAGGGTAGCATTGCTCTACTTAAATTAGCATTAAGTCCTTGAATAAATCTGGAATTCTTTAATTCTTCATTCCCTATGAGCATAGTTCCATACTTGGATAAGCTCTCAAATTTTTGTATGTATTCAGTTACACTCATTGGCCCTTGCCTCAGCCTTATAAATTCCTCCAGCAGTGTTGCCTTGGCTGTTGCTGGGACAAATCTTGCCTCAAGCATCTCCTTGAATTGATCCCATGTTATCTCATTTTCTGGCCTCCCCGTGATAATGACCTCCCACCAATCCAGTGCTGCTCCCTTGAGTCTTCTGGAAGCAATCTGCCTCTTCCTTTGATCATTTATTTGCATATCTGCAAATATCCTATCCAAAGTTCTCAACCATGTCTGCACTCCCATAACTCCCTCAGTGCCTTCAAAATCCTTGCCTCCTAAATTTGAAAATGTCTTCAATAGCTTAGACAATTCCTCATGAGGATTTTCTTCTCTATGCACTGCTCCCTCTCTAAATGCCCTCACCAAATCTTGCAAATTGACCATTGGTGTTGCATTGGAGGATCCTGCTCCATGACTTGGTGGTCTTCCTACCATGATTCACTATTCAATTGCATAGCTAATTAGTCATATTTCTAATTCAATTATTTTCTGCAATTTGTTTCTACTGAAAATATTTATTTCTATCATTACTATATATTTATGCTATGTTTTAACAACATAGCTCTGATACCAACTGAAGTGACCCACTTCATCTTGATTTACTTTTAGTGAATTTCTGTTTAGTTTTTTTTTTTCACACTATATATACATATATATATATATATACATGTCAATGGATCACCACCCTTAATCTAATTCTTCCCAAGATCCTGAATTTTACTAATATAAATATATCAGTATTTAAAATAAATCCTATCATTTATATATGTGAAGATATATAAATGGTTCTTTGCTGATCAGAGTGATTAAAATAGCAAAGCAACTCAATACTGAAGTGATCAAGAAATAATCACTAGTAAACAAGCTTTTAATATAGGTGTTTGTGCTAAGTTCAGAATAATGTCAAAGTCAGTATAAAATAAAGTGGATCCTAAGGAAACACAAGCAACATCTAGGCGTAATGGAAACGCGCCTAACTTATACATACAAGGTCACAAGTTCGAGTGCTATGCTGGTCGGTTCAAACACAATTTTTGTTTTTCATTTTTTTTTTCTTTTTAGAACTCAAGCCTGATTAACCTTAGGATTAGATACTACTAGTTCTCTTATTTTCTTATCCTAATTCACCTATTGATTTATCCCTGAATCTAGAAGCCATACAATTTAATCCTGGGATTTTTTTTTTTTGTAATATGATACTTATTGTTCTATAATAAGTGAAAGGTGTTCAACCTAATCCATACTATTTAGTTTAACTGGTGTTACTCATTTCATCTTCAAACAATCTTTTTATCAGATGAAATACCCATGCTTTAATTTACTAAGTAGCAATAATCAGGTGAACATTGAAATTACAAACTGATTTAGAGGCTAAGCAGAGGAAAACAACACAGTCATACTAGAGTGCTAACTCAAACTATCATTTTAAATGGAGACTAAGAACATATGTGCAGACAATGTGTCTAAAGGCAAAATGACCTGACAAAATGTAAAACCTCCCGGATGAACTTATAATGAAAAACATCTGATGATTTTCTAGGAAAGATAACAAATGTTAGTGGTCATTATTCTATTGAATGGTGGAGATGCTCATTACAAACAAGACTACATGCCTCTACAAATCACTACTGGTTTTGACTATGACTCAATATTACCAGATTTGAATTAAGTATCCAGATGACAAGAATTAGATAAGTCTAATTTGCAGTGATGCCTACAAGTATCTAGCATACATATGAGCTTATTACACCAAGCAATACAAGTTTTTGCTGGGAAAAATCAAATGCCCAAAACCAGATTACAGGCTATGCCTACCAGCCTTTGCATGGACCTATATCAATTATAAGTCATGGTCAAGCCTTACTGGTTAGCCAGGACCAGATTCACCTATCCATTTAACAAAATTCATAGCATTCTTCTCAATAACAGCCTTATCTTTATAATTTAAAATCACTTAAACCTTGCCAAGGTATGTATGTCCACATATCATATTATATGGCATACCTCCTTCATCACTTTTCCACCAGAAATCATATAAATAAGTTGCTTAAATCAGTAACTCACAAACCCCACAGAATACTTAAGTTTTTACATGTTCTTTTCAAGTGAACAAAATAAGCATCATTGCTGAGAATACACAAAATAAAAGAAAGTTTGCCTAGATTATCTATTACAGATTATACTGCTACTTCCTTAAGCATCTATTTTTCCTTAATTCATGAAGATCTTCAAATATCCATGCAAGCAAGCCACTTATACATCTCTTCCTGCAGCAATATTTTGGACTGCCTCCATAAAAATGAGACACCCCAATTATTGCAAGGCAACAAATAGGGTCAGAATAAAATTCTGGTATGAGTGAAATCAAAATATAATAACTTGACATTTAAATTATTATGCAGAGAATTTATGTGCTTGATGCTTATTTGGATTCATAATGTAAACTGGGGATATGAACATGTATAAGCCCCTACTAACACATATGCACACAAGCATCCATACATCCATTCAATTCAGTATACAAGTACACATACTCCTATGGAATTAACTCATTTTAATTTCCATAGCTCAGCTCTCAATCTCAATTTAAAAATTTAATTTGGTCTTAACTCTTTGCCATTGAACACCATGTGTGCATTGCAAGGGACTCAATTCTGTTAACCCTTGCACCAAGGCCTATAGGACTTAAACAAGTCATGCACATACCCATCATCCCCCTTATGATGGATAGATCAAGGCTTTACTCCTAGATTAGTTTTTACAATCTAGAGACCATTCTCATTTTCTTTCAGAAAATCTTATTAACTCTTGAAATGCTGCTATGTTCTTTTCTTCTCTTTCTTATTTTTTTTTTTAATCAGAGAGGGTTAACTCACTCAGGCATTTCAGCTAACCATAGTAACATTCATGAAAAGAATACCACATCTCATTTTCCAATTGTTTGATTCAAAATTTGTTTTAACACTGCATATCTTCTATATTCAGGAATATCATGATCACTTAAACAAATCCTGGAAAGTTATATAGAAATTCTTATACTCTATTCTACTGTGAACATAGGGTAAGGTTTTTGAGAAAAACCCATAAAACATTTTAGCTTAAGATCTAAACAAATCAGCACATAAATGATTTATTGCATTGTTCACCTTAAGTTTAAAACAATCCAGACATGAGCATGAACCTCCTTTATTCACACTGCCTAGTTCATTTTTCAGTAATACCCTACTTCTCAATAAAAATGTATTTGTCTTACTAACCATATTTATAAACTGGTGGTTTAAGGTGCTGGATCTATATCAGTGATCATGGTATTTCTTTCTTATCAAACAATCAAACAAAGCAAACCAAATCATCAACCAAAGATTTATTAAAACTCCTACTATTTTCAGCATTCATTTATACTGAAAAAAATAGATCAAGCACAAACATGATATGGTTTCTATAAAATAATATGGCTGCCCTTAACTTGGGTCTTAATGCCTTAAGCCTCATAGATTGATTAATCACTCACCTTCCTGCCTCTTTTCCCTGAGAATTCTTTAACTTGAACAATGGCTTTGGATTGCTCTCCTTTCTTTTCTTAATGTTTTCTGTTTTTCTGCAGTGAGACTGCTGCTTCCCTTTTAGTTTTTAAAACATTGTTTAGGGTTTTAGTAGAATGAAAAACCCATCTTATCCCCATACAGTTGAGAGAATTTTACATATAATGTCATGGCTAGAAATGCCATTTTCTTTCTGATTTCCAATTCGGGTATTTTCAGTTGTTTTTAACTTTTCTTTTCTTTTCTGATTTGCATGCTATTTGCATGTTTCATAGACACACCTTATTCTCATGTGACTATCTTGCATTGTTTATTTTCTTTATGCTAAACTGTGATGTATACATGTATACTCTTTTATGAATTGATTCCTTGCTAATGCTTCAAGCTATTTATTTTCTCTTGATGTACAAATGTATTCATATATTTAATTACCATTTTCATTTTTGTTTTACTGAAAACAACTATTCCCTTTATTATATTTTTAACTTATTCTCACTATTTATTTTCAGGCTGTATTATTTCTTTTTCCTTGAAAATTCTCCTTTTTCTGACTTAATTTAAATTATTCTTATCTCAATAATTTTGGGTCTTCACACTCTGCCAATACCGAAAACCACTTTAACAACTGTGTACGTGGTGGAGAATCCGGAATGAAGTAGGATGGTTTGGCGAACGATTCTGTATGAGGTATGAGCGCAACCCTAACCCCCTCGGGTCAGCTTAATATGAATAAATAGGACCTATACCGGGCCAAATGAGGTGCTCCTCCGATCGAACATGCTTCTTCGGTACCATATTTATTACTTTGTGATTGATTTGGTGGCCACCCCACGATTTGATTATGGGAGTGTGTTCTGAGGTGGGCGGTAGTAGCTGCTATCCGTTACCACCAGTCCAGGAGTGCAAACGGTAGAATCCTACCCTGGCATTACCTCGCGTGCCTTATCATATGCCTTATCGCATACATTACGAGTTTGGTTTGTGTCGTACCTATGGAGTGCTCCCTGATAGGCCACCTGTTTGGTGGAGTTCAAAGTACTGTATAGACTACGACATTTATATAAAAATGTGTAAAGTGGATATGGGTAACGCCTTAACGCTATTTTAATATCTTACTTTACTGTAGACATTATCTATATAGTGTATTGTATTATGTATGTAGATAGTTCCACGGATCCTTAAAGGATGGAATCCCAAACATCCTTTAAGTTACATTGCATTTCACTTGGACATCCTTTAAGTTAATCCTGACTCGAGTGTTTTGTGTTTTGCTTTATGCTCGGGTCAGCCTGAATGTCACAACATTTGAGACTCACCTTTGGAGCTTGGAGCTTTGCTTGGAGATCTATCTTTTATCTGTTCAGCTTTCAGTTATTCTGTTATTTCCAGTCATTTATGTTCATACTTGTCATTTGCTTATGTATTAGAGACTCCATGGTATTTGAAATTTCTGTTGTATTTGTTTCAGACTCTGATTTTTGTAGTAGCTTCATGAACTACTATCTATCTTATTTCGGTGCTTATTGTTATATTATTCTGTGTCTGTGATTCTATTTTTGATTTGTTTACCGTATATGCTAAGTTTTGCCAAATATAAATTAACAATCCGTTGATTTGGGAAATTCAAGTCTGACATGTGTGGATTATTGTCGATTTGAATGGTTCGAAATGGCAGGTGGTTACAAATTTCAAGGATGAAATATTCTAGGGGGAAAGAAGGTAACGACCCGGAATTTCGAATACTTCGTATTTAAATACTTGTGTCTATGATTTAATGTGATTAAATATGATTTTATAGCTTAGTTAAATACTTATTAATTAATAAATAATGATGGGAAATTCAACTTTGAATTGTGTTTACAAAAATATACACTTTGAATAAATACTGAAATTGTGACCAGAAAACGTTTTGTTAAAAATCAACTTTTTGTTATATTAAAGTTGTTTGAATATTTGTACACTAGTATTCTATCATATGAACACATTAACAAGTATTAACACATCGCTTTTCATAATCAAAATTAATAAAACCCTAGGTGCTTCATGAAGGGGACATCGACCTTTGATTTAAGGAGTGATTTAAGGAAGTATGGTGTGTAAGAGGTATGGGTAAGCATGACAAGGAAGGGGTTTAAGGGTCTTTAACCATTCATTTTCAAGGCTATAAATAAGTGGGCAAGGCCCCTTCATTTCCTACACCAATTCACTTCTAAAATATGCCTTCAATTCTTCCTCTTCACGTTTTCTTTTCCTCTTCTCCCTTTGGAACGTGAGTATTAAGGATAGAGGATGGCTTTAGGCCATGTGCTATGGTAGAGGGGGAGGTGATGGATGTGACCAAGGAGGAAGAATGTGATCTTGGATTTGAGCAAGGAGGAAGAAGGTGGAGATGGGCGTGAGCAAGGAAGGGGAGGGATGGTCCAGGATGTGAGTTATGGAAGAGAGGAAAAGGTCTTGGCCATGGGTTAGGAGTATTTGGAAGTGGTAGTAAGATGTCTTTGGATGATTAATTGAATGTTGGTCGGAAGTTGGACTATTTGGTATAAATGAAAGTGAGTTATTCTTACCGTGAATTAGTTTATAACCTTAATAATAGCTTGTTGAAATTCCTTGTTATAAACTATGATAATATACCCTAGCTACTTTGAAAGGACCCATTTCATCAACTCCCGAAAGTTGACATTAATACATCCTCGGTATTCACGTGCCGCAAATCGAAGTGTCGAAGAAGCGATTCTCAAGGGTAAGAAAGAAAATAAAGACAGAACAGAATCTCACATATATTATTTCAACACAAACTTTACAGTGGAAATTTAAAATTTATTAGAGTTAAACATGGACAGTATAAATTTCTGTCCTTACAAATGCAGAATACAATAGCATAAGAGTGCGGTGGAAATAGATAAAAATCTTCAGAGAAATCTTATGAATCAATGCCTCTAACTCCATCCAGATTTCTTCTACACTAAACCTATCTACTAGGCTGCCCGGGAAAATTAGGGCACCCAGAGTTTAAGAGAAAGGAAAATAAACTCCAGGTCAGTCAAGGGACTGGTGTGAGAACTCAAAATACGATGTTTGAAAACAAAAAGGTATCTCACAAGACCACGCCGCACATAAACATAAAATAGGTTTTTACCTTATAATAACCAAATCTTTATTACGTAAAAATAAGAGATATTATTTTTAGTGATATTTCTTTGAAAAACATTTGCAAGTAAACTTATTAATCTTGGCCAAAATTGTTACATTGATTAAATTTCAGCATTGTAACGACCTACTATTTTGGACCATTCAAATCGACAATAATCCACACAGTTCTGACTTGAATAAGTCAAAATAACATATTGTAATAAAATTTGGAACAAATAAAATCATTCGCAAAATCACAGACACAGAAATGTCAGAATAACTCGCAGCGGAAATTAAAATACCATAGTAGTTCATGAAGCTACTATAACAAACTCTCAAACAAGATACAAAATATCATTCTGAAAACATATACAATAGAAATCCCAAATACATAGAAGTTTATAAATACCAGAGCTGAAATAGAACAACTGAACTGAAAGGAATAGATAACTAGACAAGCAGAATCTCCAGCGATTCCTAGCTCCAGAAAAGAAATCCAAAGCTGTGATTCTCAGGCTGACCCAAGCGTAAAGTAAAACACAAAACACTCGAGTCAGGACATATATACTTATACAATGTAAACCAACTCAAGTGAACTGTAATAGCAATGCATAATAACTTAGAGGATGCTTGGGATCGCCCATCCTTTAAGGATCCATAAAACCATCAATTAAACAATAGTGACAATATCACAGAAATGTCCATATCGAAGTACACCATGCAACTAACAGTGTTAAGGTGCATCAAACCATCACCAGGAAATCAAATGACATACAGAGAAGTATACCCGTGGTTAAAAATGTGATATCCCGGGATTTTGGGCAATATAAATTTAATAATCTTTATTAATAATTTAATTGGATTAATAATTTTCCTTTCTAATTTTAATATAAATTGGTAAATTTAATCTTTTAAAAGCTAATAAAAATAGATTCTATTTATAATGTATATATTGATATATATATTGTGAATAGAGAATCTTTTGTTTAAATAAAAGATGTGCTTTCAGATTATAATATATATGTATGTATATGTTATAATTTGGATTGTTTTGAATTTAATTTAATCTATTGATAATTTATATATGTATGAATTGTGATTTAAAGCTTTGTTTTAAAATTAATATTTTTCAAAGGTTAGTTTAGATTAATTCAATTGTTTTCAAAATATAAGATAATTGTTTATTTTAAATATGATAGTTTAAATAAAAGTTTTATTTTGTATTCTTTAAAGTGTTTAAAATTAAAAGGTTATAAAAATATATGTATAAGATATATTTGAATTATAATTAGTTTTAGAATAATTTCTTTTAAAAGTAATTTATTTATACATATGTAAATTTTATTTATTAAGAGAATTAAAGTATGTAAGTTTATCTTTACATTTAAATTAAATAAAAATTTATTTAAAAACACTTAAGTAATATGTGTAAACATATTAACATGTTAAAGACACTTGTAAGCATTTTACAATCTAAATTAACAAATGGCAACACCTTGTTAAAAGAAAATTTAAGTATATATAACAATGTTTGAAAGAAGAAAGCCTGTTTATTTATTTTTTTTCAGTTCAAATTGTCTTCGGTCCTTTCTTCCTTTCTTCTCAAAACCTATAAACTAAAACCTGGAAAATAAAATCAAATGAAGAATCAAGCTACAACCAACAACTCAAACAGTTTCAAGTTCAACTAAGCTTCAAGTTAAAGATTCAGCAGTAAATCAAACATGCAAAGGATTTCAATAACAAAGAAAATCAAAAAGCTTTTTGCCAAAATTCAAAATATTCAAGCCTGGAAGCAATAAAAACTGCTCTGCTTATAAAATGGTGAGTAAACTTCTTTAAAAACAGTTGAGTTGGATGCTTGTGATGATACTGATTCGTATGTGAATAACTTTATAAAAATAAATAAATCTAGTACAAAATCTGGTTGCATGCTAGTTGATGATGAGATGAATATGTTTGTGTGAATCTGCTGTATATATATACATATATGTAAGAGTATGCTTGACTGTTCCTACTCTGTTTATGGTCCAGACATTCTTGTTTTAATTTGAATTCAAATTTTCTCTGGTACAAATTATCATTAGGACTTGATTTACAAACCAAGGATGTTTGAATTAGTGTAGATTAAGGATTAAAAAACTTAATATAGTTAAATAAAAATCTGGCATCTCTGTTAAACCAAGAATATCAGAGAATGATGAATGATATGAAAATTTCAAACTGTGAAATCTATGGATTCAATATTATGAAATGAATACATAATCCAAATCATGAATTTTGATATGTATTTTGGAATTTTAAGATTGGTATTTCTTGAGAATTTGGGGTTTGTCTGTTTTGGGAGTTTTGGTGATTTGCCATTGATCGGCATGATGATTGAAGCCAGGATTTTGATCGGAGCTTGTTTTAGTGTTGTGAATGATGGGAAAAATATTGTCGAATTTTTCAAATGTTTGATTGGTTTGAAATCGATTGAAGTAGGGTTTCATCGTTCATCCTGTTGACCCTTGCTTTTGCGGCTGTTGCTTCATCCTAAGATCACCGGAGGCAATCGCGAGATGGGGGATGGAGGTGTAGTGATGCGGCGTTGCTCTGGTAGGAGAGCCATGGGTTCCAGGCGTCGTGGTTGTCGGCGTTGGGTGGGTTTGTGGTCGAGTATGGGTTCAGTTTTTCGATCAGTGATCGAAATTTTGACTCGCGAGTTTATTGTTCGATCTGGGGACGTCTTTGAGTTCGCGTGAGATCGTGTGGTCGTAGAGAAGTGTCGCTCAGTTCGTCGTTGGCCAGAGGGCCGGTGCACGTGCACCGTGCACGATAGGGTACAGGTGGAGTTTTGTTTTGGGAAGACGAGTTGAACTCGGGTTTGTGGTTGCGTTTTCTGGGAGAAAAACTCGAAGAAGTAGAGGGCGTGGGTTTGCTTCGGGGCTGGCTCGTCTGGGTTGAGGGATTTGCTCGAGTTCTGTGGGCTTGGTTCTGTGGTGATTATTACAGATTTAACTTGTTGTGTAATAAGTAGAATTTATATAAAAAGAAATAGATTTGCATAGTTAAAAACTTGTTCTTTGAAATAAAAGTTAATCAATCCTTTAAAAATATAAATTGAATTTATATTTCAAATTTAAATTGTTTAAGATGATATCTTTTATAAATAATTATCTTAATTAAATTTTGAGTTTTGATTTAAAGAATGTTTTGAATTTGATTAATTTCAAATAATTTAATTATGAAGATAAATAGGATTAATTTATCTTTGTTATTAACTTGAGAATACTTAATTAGAATATGATTTGTTAATAAGTAAAGTTAAATTAAGATTAATGATTTTCTAATTAATTAAAGATTTAAAATATAAGAAGTAAATTAATTAATTGTTTAATTAATTTTAAATAATTATTTATTAAATTTTCAATAGTCGCTTAATTATGAATTAATTAAGTGTAATTACTTAATGAAGTAATTAATGGCTAATTATTGAATTTAATTACTTATGGAAGTAATTAATGGAAAATTTCTCATGAAAGTAATTAGTTGAAGTGATTAATGGGAAACCACTTGTTGTAATCAATTAAGGAATTAATTAAGTTAATTGTTTGAAGTTAATTAATTATGGAATAATTAATTAATTAAAGATTAAGAATTATTTAATGATGGGATAAATTACTTATTAAGGAAATTAGTTAAGAGAGATCATTTAATGAAATAATTAGAAGATAATTAATTATGTAAGTAATTAAGAGTTAATTACTTAATTATTTTAGTTAATTAATTAATGTGATTAATTAAATGTATTTAATTTAAGATTAATCACTAAGTGCAATTAATTAAAAAGTAATTAATTAATAAAGTAATTAATTAAGGATTATTTGTTAATATAATTGATTAATAGTTACTTAATGAAGTAATTAAAGATTAATTAATTAGATTAATTAATCAAGATTAATATAATTAATTAAGAAGTTAATTAATTAAGATAAGTAATTACAAATTGTTAATTACTGTTTATGGTTAATTAAGACTAATTAATGAAGTGGTTGATTAAAATTAATTATTTAATTAATTAAAAGGTTAATTAATAAGGATTAATATAATTAATAAAATTAATCAAGGTTGATTAATAAAAGTAATTAATTGAAGTATGATTAATTAATTTTAATTAATTAAGGATTAATGCAAATAATTATAGTTAATTAATTAATTAATGGAAGTAAATGAAGGATCATTAATTATTGTAATTAATGATAGTAAATAAAGGTTAATTACTGTATATGGTTAAGGATAATTACTTGAATGTAATTAAAGATAATTAATCAAAGGAGATTAATTAAGGAAGATCATTAAGAGAGGATTAATTAATTAATTTGTAATTAATTAATGTTAGCAAGCAGGATTAAGATAATCCAAGTGATTAAAGGATAGTAATTAATTTAATTAAAGGTTAATTAAATTGATATGGAATTAATCAATTCTGCTTTTGAATGATTGGTTAATATTGGATGATTGATATTGGGTGATTGGTTGATACTGGATGATTTGAATATGATATCTATAAGCTATTTGTGAGACAAATGTTGATATGAATTATCTATTGTGATAATGTGATTTATCTATCTGTTTATATCATCCTGAATAAGTTTAAATGTTTAAACCTTTAAACAACTTGGCCTTAAAAGATACGTTTTGGATTTCGATGAGACCGGGATCGGGTTTCCGTATACCGGTATTCCAGGTCTGGAGACCCGAATACCACATCGATCCAAATTTACGATAGGTCGTGAATCTAAAGTGAAGATGAAGATTTAGAGTGCAAGGGTTATTGTCGTTAACTCTGAGGGTGATTCCAAAACGAGTGTAACGAGATAATGCCTTCGGTTTCGTTCGAACCCGGAACGAACTTGTATGGATTGAATGCTTTCAGAACATCGTCAGGCGGACGATGAGCATTCTAAGTGATATGTTCTGATTAAAGGTAATCGTAAACCTCAAGCCTCATCAACCGGGAATGGCTAAAACAGGGGAGGTGCAGCAAGGCTTCGTGGGTAGCACCCACTGAGAGCAAGATAGATCCCTGTCTAGAGGTCCCTTTTCTTTTATTCGGCTTAGTGTGTGGTTGGTCGCGCCAACCACGGGATTGTCTTGTTCGGGATTATCCAGTAAGGGATGGTTCCGGCTTTGTGTTGCAGGGGAGCGGGCGTACTCCTCGGTACGGTGATCTAGGCCACGTACTGTGACGGGCGGTACCCCAGTAGCCCTGCCATTGTATGGAATCCAAACTCCAATAAGTGCCGTACGTATTAGTTGTGCCCAACTATGTTGGAATGTGAGATGTAAGCATTTCAGCTATTTCTGTATTTTACTTGAAAACCCTAGACCCTATTATAATATAACTGGATTTCCTATCAAATGTTTTGGTTAGCGTAAGGTAAATTTTTTTCCATGTTTATGTGTGGGAAGTCTTACGTGATACCTTTGTTTTCAAAAGGTTTTGAAGTTAAACAATTTTAACCCGTTTACTCACACCAGACCCATGTCTGACCCAAGTGTTTATTTCTGTTTTATAAACTCTTGGGTACTCAAATTTTTACGAGTAGCCAAGGGATTCAGGTTTAGCTTTGACGAATTATGGAGGAGCAATGGAGCAGGAGGCTTCGGCGTTCGTAGATATAGTATTCCGCTGTGTTAATATCTGTGTTAGAGTCTTGTATTGTATTTGAGTTGTAATATCTAGACAGATGTTTATAACTGTCTAGTATGTGTTGTATAGTTGTGTAAACTCTGATAAATGTTGTATACTATGTAATAGTTTATGTTATTAATATAATTTATTCGTTCCGCTGTGAGATCGTTGTTGTTGTTTCTTTCTTTCTTCTCTTCTTTTCTATTTTCTACCCCTTTCTTTCTTCATAACGATGCGACTTTCTGGGCATAGGAAGTCGGGTCGTTACATATGGTATCAGAGCATAGGTTGAGCGAATGCCTAAGCTTTTGGTTAAGTGAATATCAGAACACTAGGTTGAGTGAATACCTAGGTTCGGAAGGATTGTTCATTAGAGATAGGATCTGTAGCAACCTGTTGAGTCTGAGTATATATATACGAGAGCGCGTATTTGTTAGTTATATAAAAATGATTTTATATTGTGTTAATTGATCGGTTGAGTGGTATATGGATTCTGGTCAATACGAGTAGCTAACGTTATTGATAGGGATCTCTAAACACTTGAACCAGGCCAACGGACACAATATTGTTTTAAAGAGGTAAATGAAATAATTTTACCCAGAAATAATTTCTATATAAAAAGTATCATTTTAAATATATATATATATATATATTTCTACCTATTTGTTGGGTTACCTGTTCGGGTTTTCCAATATAAGTTATAAAGGTAGATAAGGTGGTAGTGTGAGTAACACGACTACCATTGGTTAAAATCTGAATGTTGAGGTTGGAAGAGTATCTGTCGAGACTGTAGACCTAATACCGTCTCGAGTAAGTTTGGGCAGTATGGTGTAAGGATTTCTCGGATCTCTGAAGGTTCAAGATTCCGAGTCCATTATTGAAGTGTGAGTTTGGTTGAGCTCGGGTGAGCAGATTTTCTAGAGTTGGATCTGTCGGAAGTGCAGAAGCAAGTGATGGTATCTTGGCAACTTCAGGAAGAAGCAGCTGTGTGATGAAACGCAGTATATATGGATGTTCCCGAAGGAGATGTTCTTTTTGGAACAAAATCAAGAAGGTATTGGAGGAACAGTTGATGTCTACCGCAGGAAAGACTCGGCTGTATAGGAATTCTCGGATATCGAGTAAGAGAGTTTTATCTGTTTTGAAGTATGGGACTAAAGTCGATTAGTTGTTTCTTCGGACATGGTCTCATTGTTTCCCTTAAGAAGAGTAAGTTGTTGGTGTTGGTTTGGAGTCCCGAGATTCTTTTGGGATGCCTGCCATCTTGGAGGTCCGTTGTGAGGTTTGTTGATGGTCTTAGTTTGAGAAGCCTTTGGATTAGAAGTTTTTGGTTAGCTGTGGTAGCAGTGCAACTCGAAGTGTTCGGTGTGTTGACGAGGAGGTCTTTGGCTTAGCAGTGTTCCAGAGATAGAGTTCAGAAGCAGCAGTGTGAATCATTTCTCCGATGGTTCAGAAATCTTTGTGGTTCTTCTATCAGCAGTCCGGGTAGACGATGAAAGCTTTCTTGAAGGGTTAAGCTTGTTTGGAAAAGCTTAAGACTCTTTTTAATTAGTAAGAGAGAACAGTTTCTTTGGAATCTGAACTAGGTAGGATCGCAAAAGTGACTTGCGATTAGTTTGGGAATTTATCTTGGGTAATCTTTTGTGTGAGATGGAGGTTTCTCATGTGGAAGTAGGAGCTACTGAAGTAGTCAGAGATTTTCCGGATGTCTTCGAGGAAGTAGAAGTTTGTCTGCATCTAGAGTTTGAGTTCCGTATCGACTTGGTTCCAGAAGCGATACCGGTGGTTATTCTGGTAGTAGGATGGTTCCTAGAAAGAAGAGTTGGTGTAGCAGCTCAGAAATTTTTAAAATGGATTGGTCATATCTATTTTTCAAGTTTGGATTTCAGCAAATTTTGGAAGGATCATCTTGTTGATAGGATCTAGAGATCATTTTATTCTTGGTCCAGAATTGTTTCAAGAAGCATCAGCGAAGGTTAAGCTGATCAGGAAGAGATGAAGTGACTCAGGATCGTCAGGAGAGTTAAACAGTTAAGAATTGATGGAATTTGGAATTTAAAGTTGAAATTTGGATATTGTTTAAGTTGTATCCAATAAAAGGAGATATAAGATTTGGTAAGATTAGAAAGCTAGCTCCGGAAGTATTATGAGATTTTTCTGTGTTCTCAAAAGGATTAGTTCTTTGATCTATAGGATTGAGTTGCCGGTTGGGATAACTGGAATTCATTTTATTTCACATATCTCTGAGGAATATGTGTATGATTCATCGAGTAATGGAATCAGCAGTTCAGAAGGATAGTTGGGATGGTTTTGAGTTAGTCTGATATCTTGTTCAGATTTGTGATCTAGAAAGGAAGGACTTCTAGATTATTGTAGATAGTTAGTTTAGATCCTGTAGAACGAGTCTCCCGGTATATATATATACTTGGGGAAACTCGAGTAAATTCTATCCAGATTTTGACTGGATAGTTAAATTTGTTTGATTAAATTGTTTGCTATGGTTGTTAGGATATGATTGATATCTATGGTTGCTGTTTGAAATTTAAAATAAAATCTTGGCTGGATTATTAAATTATCTTTGCTTTTAATTTCGGGGACGAAATTATTTTAAGGGGGAAGGAATGTGATATCCCGGGATTTTGGGCAATATAAATTTAATAATCTTTATTAATAATTTAATTGGATTAATAATTTTCCTTTCTAATTTTAATATAAATTGGTAAATTTAATCTTTTAAAAGCTAATAAAAATAGATTCTATTTATAATGTATATATTGATATATATATTGTGAATAGAGAATCTTTTGTTTAAATAAAAGATGTGCTTTCAGATTATAATATATATGTATGTATATGTTATAATTTGGATTGTTTTGAATTTAATTTAATCTATTGATAATTTATATATGTATGAATTGTGATTTAAAGCTTTGTTTTAAAATTAATATTTTTCAAAGGTTAGTTTAGATTAATTCAATTGTTTTCAAAATATAAGATAATTGTTTATTTTAAATATGATAGTTTAAATAAAAGTTTTATTTTGTATTCTTTAAAGTGTTTAAAATTAAAAGGTTATAAAAATATATGTATAAGATATATTTGAATTATAATTAGTTTTAGAATAATTTCTTTTAAAAGTAATTTATTTATACATATGTAAATTTTATTTATTAAGAGAATTAAAGTATGTAAGTTTATCTTTACATTTAAATTAAATAAAAATTTATTTAAAAACACTTAAGTAATATGTGTAAACATATTAACATGTTAAAGACACTTGTAAGCATTTTACAATCTAAATTAACAAATGGCAACACCTTGTTAAAAGAAAATTTAAGTATATATAACAATGTTTGAAAGAAGAAAGCCTGTTTATTTATTTTTTTTCAGTTCAAATTGTCTTCGGTCCTTTCTTCCTTTCTTCTCAAAACCTATAAACTAAAACCTGGAAAATAAAATCAAATGAAGAATCAAGCTACAACCAACAACTCAAACAGTTTCAAGTTCAACTAAGCTTCAAGTTAAAGATTCAGCAGTAAATCAAACATGCAAAGGATTTCAATAACAAAGAAAATCAAAAAGCTTTTTGCCAAAATTCAAAATATTCAAGCCTGGAAGCAATAAAAACTGCTCTGCTTATAAAATGGTGAGTAAACTTCTTTAAAAACAGTTGAGTTGGATGCTTGTGATGATACTGATTCGTATGTGAATAACTTTATAAAAATAAATAAATCTAGTACAAAATCTGGTTGCATGCTAGTTGATGATGAGATGAATATGTTTGTGTGAATCTGCTGTATATATATACATATATGTAAGAGTATGCTTGACTGTTCCTACTCTGTTTATGGTCCAGACATTCTTGTTTTAATTTGAATTCAAATTTTCTCTGGTACAAATTATCATTAGGACTTGATTTACAAACCAAGGATGTTTGAATTAGTGTAGATTAAGGATTAAAAAACTTAATATAGTTAAATAAAAATCTGGCATCTCTGTTAAACCAAGAATATCAGAGAATGATGAATGATATGAAAATTTCAAACTGTGAAATCTATGGATTCAATATTATGAAATGAATACATAATCCAAATCATGAATTTTGATATGTATTTTGGAATTTTAAGATTGGTATTTCTTGAGAATTTGGGGTTTGTCTGTTTTGGGAGTTTTGGTGATTTGCCATTGATCGGCATGATGATTGAAGCCAGGATTTTGATCGGAGCTTGTTTTAGTGTTGTGAATGATGGGAAAAATATTGTCGAATTTTTCAAATGTTTGATTGGTTTGAAATCGATTGAAGTAGGGTTTCATCGTTCATCCTGTTGACCCTTGCTTTTGCGGCTGTTGCTTCATCCTAAGATCACCGGAGGCAATCGCGAGATGGGGGATGGAGGTGTAGTGATGCGGCGTTGCTCTGGTAGGAGAGCCATGGGTTCCAGGCGTCGTGGTTGTCGGCGTTGGGTGGGTTTGTGGTCGAGTATGGGTTCAGTTTTTCGATCAGTGATCGAAATTTTGACTCGCGAGTTTATTGTTCGATCTGGGGACGTCTTTGAGTTCGCGTGAGATCGTGTGGTCGTAGAGAAGTGTCGCTCAGTTCGTCGTTGGCCAGAGGGCCGGTGCACGTGCACCGTGCACGATAGGGTACAGGTGGAGTTTTGTTTTGGGAAGACGAGTTGAACTCGGGTTTGTGGTTGCGTTTTCTGGGAGACAACTCGAAGAAGTAGAGGGCGTGGGTTTTCTTCGGGGCTGGCTCGTCTGGGTTGAGGGATTTGCTCGAGTTCTGTGGGCTTGGTTCTGTGGTGATTATTACAGATTTAACTTGTTGTGTAATAAGTAGAATTTATATAAAAAGAAATAGATTTGCATAGTTAAAAACTTGTTCTTTGAAATAAAAGTTAATCAATCCTTTAAAAATATAAATTGAATTTATATTTCAAATTTAAATTGTTTAAGATGATATCTTTTATAAATAATTATCTTAATTAAATTTTGAGTTTTGATTTAAAGAATGTTTTGAATTTGATTAATTTCAAATAATTTAATTATGAAGATAAATAGGATTAATTTATCTTTGTTATTAACTTGAGAATACTTAATTAGAATATGATTTGTTAATAAGTAAAGTTAAATTAAAATTAATGATTTTCTAATTAATTAAAGATTTAAAATATAAGAAGTAAATTAATTAATTGTTTAATTAATTTTAAATAATTATTTATTAAATTTTCAATAGTCGCTTAATTATGAATTAATTAAGTGTAATTACTTAATGAAGTAAGTAATGGCTAATTATTGAATTTAATTACTTATGGAAGTAATTAATGGAAAATTTCTCATGAAAGTAATTAGTTGAAGTGATTAATGGGAAACCACTTGTTGTAATCAATTAAGGAATTAATTAAGTTAATTGTTTGAAGTTAATTAATTATGGAATAATTAATTAATTAAAGATTAAGAATTATTTAATGATGGGATAAATTACTTATTAAGGAAATTAGTTAAGAGAGATCATTTAATGAAATAATTAGAAGATAATTAATTATGTAAGTAATTAAGAGTTAATTACTTAATTATTTTAGTTAATTAATTAATGTGATTAATTAAATGTATTTAATTTAAGATTAATTACTAAGTGCAATTAATTAAAAAGTAATTAATTAATAAAGTAATTAATTAAGGATTATTTGTTAATATAATTGATTAATAGTTACTTAATGAAGTAATTAAAGATTAATTAATTAGATTAATTAATCAATATTAATATAATTAATTAAGAAGTTAATTAATTAAGATAAGTAATTACAAATTGTTAATTACTGTTTATGGTTAATTAAGACTAATTAATGAAGTGGTTGATTAAAATTAATTATTTAATTAATTAAAAGGTTAATTAATAAGGATTAATATAATTAATAAAATTAATCAAGGTTGATTAATAAAAGTAATTAATTGAAGTATGATTAATTAATTTTAATTAATTAAGGATTAATGCAAATAATTATAGTTAATTAATTAATTAATTAATGGAAGTAAATGAAGGATCATTAATTATTGTAATTAATGATAGTAAATAAAGGTTAATTACTGTATATGGTTAAGGATAATTACTTGAATGTAATTAAAGATAATTAATCAAAGGAGATTAATTAAGGAAGATCATTAAGAGAGGATTAATTAATTAATTTGTAATTAATTAATGTTAGCAAGCAGGATTAAGATAATCCAAGTGATTAAAGGATAGTAATTAATTTAATTAAAGGTTAATTAAATTGATATGGAATTAATCAATTCTGCTTTTGAATGATTGGTTAATATTGGATGATTGATATTGGGTGATTGGTTGATACTGGATGATTTGAATATGATATCTATAAGCTATTTGTGAGACAAATGTTGATATGAATTATCTATTGTGATAATGTGATTTATCTATATGTTTATATCATCCTGAATAAGTTTAAATGTTTAAACCTTTAAACAACTTGGCCTTAAAAGATACGTTTTGGATTTCGATGAGACCGGGATCGGGTTTCCGTATACCGGTATTCCAGGTCTGGAGACCCGAATACCACATCGATCCAAATTTACGATATGTCGTGAATCTAAAGTGAAGATGAAGATTTAGAGTGCAAGGGTTATTGTCGTTAACTCTGAGGGTGATTCCAAAACGAGTGTAACGAGATAATGCCTTCGGTTTCGTTCGAACCCGGAACGAACTTGTATGGATTGAATGCTTTCAGAACATCGTCAGGCGGACGATGAGCATTCTAAGTGATATGTTCTGATTAAAGGTAATCGTAAACCTCAAGCCTCATCAACCGGGAATGGCTAAAACAGGGGAGGTGCAGCAAGGCTTCGTGGGTAGCACCCACTGAGAGCAAGATAGATCCCTGTCTAGAGGTCCCTTTTCTTTTATTCGGCTTAGTGTGTGGTTGGTCGCGCCAACCACGGGATTGTCTTGTTCGGGATTATCCAGTAAGGGATGGTTCCGGCTTTGTGTTGCAGGGGAGCGGGCGTACTCCTCGGTACGGTGATCTAGGCCACGTACTGTGACGGGCGGTACCCCAGCAGCCCTGCCATTGTATGGAATCCAAACTCCAATAAGTGCCGTACGTATTAGTTGTGCCCAACTATGTTGGAATGTGAGATGTAAGCATTTCAGCTATTTCTGTATTTTACTTGAAAACCCTAGACCCTATTATAATATAACTGGATTTCCTATCAAATGTTTTGGTTAGCGTAAGGTAAAATTTTTTCCATGTTTATGTGTGGGAAGTCTTACGTGATACCTTTGTTTTCAAAAGGTTTTGAAGTTAAACAATTTTAACCCGTTTACTCACACCAGACCCATGTCTGACCCAAGTGTTTATTTCTGTTTTATAAACTCTTGGGTACTCAAATTTTTACGAGTAGCCAAGGGATTCAGGTTTAGCTTTGACGAATTATGGAGGAGCAATGGAGCAGGAGGCTTCGGCGTTCGTAGATATAGTATTCCGCTGTGTTAATATCTGTGTTAGAGTCTTGTATTGTATTTGAGTTGTAATATCTAGACAGATGTTTATAACTGTCTAGTATGTGTTGTATAGTTGTGTAAACTCTGATAAATGTTGTATACTATGTAATAGTTTATGTTATTAATATAATTTATTCGTTCCGCTGTGAGATCGTTGTTGTTGTTTCTTTCTTTCTTCTCTTCTTTTCTATTTTCTACCCCTTTCTTTCTTCATAACGATGCGACTTTCTGGGCATAGGAAGTCGGGTCGTTACAAAAAAATTCCAAAATAATATTTTATACTTCAAAAAAAATATCATTTCCAATTCAAATCTTTATCAAATTAAAGGTTAAATCATTTCTAAACCATTTAAATTTCTAAACCATATTTAACAATAAATACCTTTTAAATTCCAAGATATCATTCATTTATTCTCATTTCAAATCACCTTTTTAATAGTTTATATTCCAATCAAATTAATTCCTCTAAACCATCTAACAGTGAAGTTATTATACTTTCAACTCAAGTACTCAATTTCCAAAGTTTAGACCATTCTGAGTTCATTTACTTAGTTAAAAACCATAAACATTGAAAATTTCAGCCTTTCCCAGCATTTAGAAAAAGCGGTTATAAGTTATACTTGAAAACATTTTATATTCAGCAAAGACAACATTTTAAAACTGCTGTTAAATCTCAGTTTTAGTTGAAATTTAGTCTAAAACAGCAAAGACAGCATTTCCAGAAATGCTGTAATAGCTCAGGTTTCAAATGAAGGTTTTTATTAATTTCAACAAAGACAACAGACCACTACAGCATTCACAGAAATGCTAAAATAGGCCTTTATTAAGTTTTTAGCCTTTAGTTCATATGCATCTACTACAGCATTTATAGAAATGGTGTAATAGCTCTTTTATTAAGCTTTTAGTTCATTTCAGAAACCATAGCATTTCTGAATGCTATTAAAAATATTTTCCAGATTTTAGTGTATTTCCAGCAAACAATAAACTTTGATTTAAACCTTTTAAACATTATAAAAATCATATTTTAATATTCAAAAATGTTCATTAACAACCCTTTTTACATATGATTTTTATAAAGTAAACTTTACAATAAAATCCATTTTTTTTGTAGTTTTACTTAACAATTCAAATATACAATTTTCCATTTTTACCTTTTACAATTTTATTAACACTTACATTTTCAAATTACCATTTCACACATTAAACTAAAATTCCAATTTATTTAACTAATTTAAACCTTTAATTAGAACCAAATTTCCCATTTCCAAGTCAAGTTATATTTAAAATTTCACATTTAAGCATTTATTCATTTAACCATTTTAGTTCATAGAAAAATCAATAATACTTTATTAAATCATTTAAATTCAAATTTAAATCAAATTATCATATTTCCCATTTTCCAAATAAAAATAAATTTCCATTTTATTCATAACTTAAATTCATTTTAAACCAAAATCCAAATTTCCAAACTTAAGTTATATTTCCAATTTCAAATTAACTAGTCATTTATTCAACATTTTTAACTTATAGAAAAATAATAATTTCTTTATTTAAACAATTTAAAATCCAATTTAAATCAAATTAGCATAAATTTACACTTTTAAACATATTTAAAATATTCAAAATACTTTATAAAATAACCATGGGCCTGTATATAGTTTTCTAACCTAGGTCAAGTGATACGGATATATATCATTTCAATCCGCAGTTTACAAAGAAAAATCCGGGTTCTATCATTTCAAACCCGCAATCCCAAGTTAAAATAAAATAAATAAAAACCGTTCAGGCCTATCATTTCAGTCCATAACGATTTTTCCCTATTCTAAAGTCCGTTCGGGTATGTATCATTTCAACCCATAGTGATTCTATACTAACAGGGAACTTGTAGTGTGATAAATAGATATAAATGAATAGTTTAACAACAAATAACAGTAATAGATGAGATGATAGGTAAAATTAACAAGTTAACATCATATAATATATAACATAAGCAGGTATAACATAACATGATATTCTACACATTCAATTGTTGTAAGTTCACATTTGCATAAGTATAAATGTCATGTGAGATTTACTCACCTCTATGGCTGGAGATTGCAATACAAATGACACAACGGAATCAAAAGCACGATGACAAGACTAGAATTTGAGTGGAGAGCGAGATCCAAGCTATAGATCTTGTGTTACAACCCAAAACAAAACCAAACAAATTATAAATTTCAATGCAACCTTGAAATGATATAACTTTGGAATAAAAACAAATATGAATGCAACGACTTTTGCCTTGCTTTCTACATTTGCTTGCACAGCCTAGGGGATGTTTTGGATAAGGTTTGGCATGACTTTGGCTCAGGTTTGAACATAGGAATGTATGGCATAAAGGCTAGAACAAGTGGAGGAAGTTACAAGGTAGGAATGTGAAGGGGTTTAGGCTAAAACATGGTTTTTGGCAACCAAAAGGGCTCGGTCATGGGGTTATAGGCTTGGCCAGTCAAGCTCAGGTCTAGACAAAGGTTGGAGTGGTGTGGGGAGGTCTGGAAAAGGTGGTGGTGGTGGCCTATGGTTGTGGTGGTGGTGTAAAATGAAGTGGTGAAGGTAAAAGTGGTCGGCTAAGGTAGTTTTAAGGTGATTTGTGAAGTTTTTGTGGTGCAAACAACTTAGGGGAGTCACGGCCTGGACAAGACAGAGGGGAAGGAAGGTGAGATGGCTGTGGATGTGGTGGTGCTGGATGGTGGAGGTGGTGGAGGAGCTAAGGCCGAACAATTGCAAGAAGAGGCAAGACAAACTACAAAGGAAAAATCAATAAAAATGAGAAGAAAAGAGTGGAAAAAGAAGACATTACCAAACTTTCTTCTTCAGATCTAAAACCATACGTGAAAAGAGAAGTGAGAAGAGTGTTTTCACGTGAATTGCCAGAAAGAAAAGTCACGGCTAATGCTTGAGAAGGAACGGCCCAAAAATTGAAGGGGCGTGAAGATGGAAGGTCAAAGGTTAAAAGCCAAAGTCTCTTTAAATTTCCTATTTTCTTTTATGCAAATAAATTAAAATAAAAACCATGTAAATAAAATAAAATTGAATACAAAATAAAGTGAAAATGAAATGAATAGATAAATTCTAGAAAAATATTGAAAAATATAAGAAAATAGTTATTTATATGAAAACTAGTATTGAAAATTGGAAACAAAATATAACTAGTTTTAGAAAAATAACTACAATACTTTAAAAATGTTTTAAAAACATAACATAAACATAACACGACATAGTATACACATATATACCACTTAGAACAAGATACGACAAATAAAAAAATATTATTTATATAAATTAAAATAGACAATTTTGTTAAATAAATCAATTTATACACAATATTGTAAAAAGCATAACTTTCACAATAATATTAATCGATTTCAACGAAATGAAAAGCAGTATTCTTGAAATTTAATCTATTTTCAAAATAAAAGATAAAATTCAAAATTCATATATTTAAATTTTAAATTTAAAAGGCAAAGTTTGACCATTTTGACTAAAATCCACTTTTTGGAAATATTCCATTTATCCAGGGTTGGAATTATAATTCACACAAAAATCAAAATTTATATTTAAAATAACAAAATTTATTCATTTTAATAAATAAAATAAAGTTTTTAAATCAAAATTCAAATAAAATAATCAAAATAAACAATTAAAATAAATCACAAAATTCAGGGTTGTTACACTCTCCTCCACTCAAATCTTTTCGTGCTCGAAAAGTAATGAGGTACGAAAAACACAGAAAAGATAAAATGGAATAGGATTAAGACAAGCTGACAAGAAGATTAAAATTATACCTGATAACTGTTGTTATAGGTAAGTTTAACAAGGTAGAGAATAGGAATAGCTAGAAGGGAAAATAGGACGAAAGACAAGGATGAGCCATTAATTAAAATTGTTGGTTAAAGAGGTAAAAATATTTAAAACACTTTAAAATCCTTTAGAAAGGAAATAACTGATCAAAGTATCCTTTATATAATATTTTATCAAAATACTTTTATAACTCGATGTCTTAACAAGTATATCCTCGTTCTTGTAGACTCTGGCAGTGCGTTGATCAGGCGCAAAGCTAGAATTCTCCAGGTACTTAGTAGACTTGTTTCAACACCCAGTGAAAATACTGGAAAACTTTTAAAAACAGATATGGAAAGTACAATCCAAACAAAAAAACAAACAAAACCTTTGTCTAATCATGGATCACAGATACACAAATGTTACGCCTGGGTCCCCCAGGAAACATCCGTATCCGTAAGCTTTCGCAGCCTTGCGAATCGCGCCATGATGACTAGTAGACCGCAGATACACAATGGTTACGCCTGAATCCCCCAGGAAACATCTGTATCCGTAAGCTTTCTCAGCCCTGTGGATTTCGCTACTAATACGACCTACATAGATCACAGGATACACAATGGCTACGCCTGAATCCCCCAGGAAACATCCGTACCCCTGGGCCATCCAGCCAGGTGAATTACGCTATGCAGTCGTGCTCGTAAGACCATGGGTAACGCCATGGAATTCGATGGACACTCGAGTATCATATCCGGAAAACCAAAAATCAGAGAAATATCGATAGAATGGATCCACAATGTGGCCACAAAGCGGATATCAAGCAGAAGGCACTTTCCATATCTTTATTTCGAAAATATGTATCATATAGTACCTTTTCAAATCACTTTCAAATATCATACTTATATAAAGTCCATTATATATAAGATTTCATTTTCAAATCAAATACTTTCCAAAATCAATAGTATATCAAATCACACTTATATAGACTTCAATTATATAAGATTTCACTTTTCAAATTGAGTACCTTTTCAAATCCATAGTTTTCGAATCAACATCATACCTATACAAACAAATTTTATATAAGTTCGACAACTCCCAAATCAAGTATTTAGTAACACAAGGTTCTCAAATTTCAATTTGTTTCAATATCAATACAATTTTAAAAAATCATATACGCTTTCACCAAATAATTCTTCCAAATCAAATATCTTTAGTTCCAAAGTTTCCAAAATAATAAATTTAGAAAATAAATCCAAATTATATAATTTAAGTCAAACAATTCATTTCCAAAATCATCTTATATTTACATAAAGTCTATCTTATATAAGGATTAAAATTTCAAAAATAAATTTCGCTGCATGAAGAGCCATATGGGATTGAACATCTTTGCATACTAAAAGATTTTTAATTTAGAATAGTTTTATATAAAAAAATAGTTGTAAAATAGTTTTGTATATAAAATAGTTTTGTAAAAGTAGTTTTGTATATAAAATAGAATAAAATAGTTTGTTTAAGAAAATAAAAGAAAAATAGTTAAAAAAAAATGGTTTTAAATTGATAGTAGTTTTTCATAAAGGAAAAATTCCAATTAAATTACAAAGATATCCAACCCAACAACTTCCAATTTCAGCGTCAAGTATATCAATGATATTAGAATATAAGATGTACATATGTCATCATTTCGCAAAATCACATTCGATCACTCGCTCGATCAAACAAGTTCGCTTTCGAACTAGTATTGTCCATTCGACTTCCCTAATGCGGATTTCGATATGGTTTCTCGACTACAAACCATCAGTCTCCTTGCATAGCCATATACTATGATAGAGAATTCTAGAATCAAGCCCAAAATCCATATCAAATATTCGCCATCAAGAATTAAATGAAAAATCCTAACACGAAATGGTGTAATTCACCTCGAACTTGTGTACTCAAACTTGGATCAATTTAATTATGCAAATAAAACAGCATACGTACAACTTATGTATCTATTCCAACTTTTTAAATATATAGTTTCATAAAGATGTTACTAAGTTAAACATTTAAACTAAATTTTATTCAAAATATTTTGAAGACCAAATTCTTTTCAAAACATTTCAAATCTAAATTTCATATTAGAAAAATTCAAAATAGCCTTATTCATTTACTTAAAAAAATAGTTTCAACTTATTTAAATCATATTGCTACATATTTTAAACATAAATACCAAACTTATATACTTTATACTTTTTAAAATTACTTAGCTTGGAAAAGTTAACCTTGATTTGGAAGTACTCGAACCTTCAAAATAGTCGAAGAAATCATATTTCAATCTAAGAGATGGAAATCACCAACAAATCAGTAAATCAATTCCAAAAGATAGGGTTATATCAAATCAAATCCAAAACTCAAGGACTGAACACCGGCTCATTTCAAATTGTTCAAATATATATACATATATCTTTCGAATATCACATCACACTTCGGAATTTGAAATCAAAATTGGTTTCACAAATCAATCGCATAGCAAAGTTACCAAAGTGGCCTCTCCCCCACTCTGAAACTCGAAAATCAATATCGATGATGCATGCATTCATCACCGAAATTATTTTCCAGTGACATAAGTGGGTTCTGGACTTCTATTTTCTCAAATTTCTTTTGAAATTTCTTCGAAATCATTTGATACTCATTAAATCATTTGAAACATTTCATATTCGGAAAAATACTTTCAAATCATATTATTTATTATTTCAAAGTCTTAAAACCAGTTCCAAAATGCCGGAGTTCAATCACTCAAATTCAGATTCAAAACCTTCAGTTATAAATCATTTTATATGAAACCATTCCTTATAAATTTTCAAAATTTTCTAATCCTTTCAAAACTTCAAATTCTCATTTAAACGGTATATAGATCCTTATAGAAAACATTTCACCTTTATATATAAAATATGGTCATCCTTATCAAAATAATAACTTTGATTAATACACAATTTTCAAAAGACAATCAACCACAAATTTTCCAAGGGACGATTCAAGGATGGATTTCAAAGCAAAACAGAGATTCAAATTTTTAAAGGAATTCTAATCAATAGAATTCTGATTCAAAGATAAGCTCGAAAAAAGATGAGATAATTAAATTACTAGTAGAAGATGGATAAGCTTATATAAATCGCGGGTGACCTTAACCGGTCAACCGTGACTTCAAGAATAATCGATGCGAAAATCTAAGGAAAATCGACCTTCAATCGCTAGAGATAGAATCCAGGTATAGAAGAAGATAGAAAACATCGTAAACCGAGGATACGGAAATCTCCGGTGAATCAATGCCAATTGTAAAGGAGTTTCACCCTTTTACAAATCATTCAAAGTTTGGCGGAATCGCCGGTCTTTATAGAGGTCATTCAAAGTGGATATATGGAATGCTTCAAAAATCAAAAGAATACAATTAGGGGAGACAGGAATGGATTTTAGAACAAGTGGGAGCGTTCCAAAATTCAAAGGAATCCTAATCGAAGAAATCCCAACTAAGATAGAAGTTCAGAATTTTAAGGAAATCCTAATCAAAGAAATTACTAACAAGGTGAATACGAAAGGGATAAAGTCCAGAAAATTTTCTTTCAATACAAGAAAATTTTATATCAAAATAATCATTAAAAATCCTTTAAAAATCATTTGAAAATCATTCTGTACTTCAAAAATTCGTTCTCTAAGAAAGAAATGATTCTGAGATTGATTTCACTCATTCTAGGGTATTTCTACCCTATCTCTAATGAGTTTTTGCTCCGTAGGCTAAGGTTTGCCTAAAACCAAAGCTCTGATACAAAATGAAACGACCCACTATTTTGGACCATTCAAATCGACAATAATCCACACGATTTTGACTTGAATAATTCAAAATAACAGATTGTAATAAAATTTAGAGCAAATAAAATCATTCGCAGAATCACAGACACAGAAATGTCAGAATAACTCGCAGCGGAAATTAAAATACCATAGTAGTTCATGAAGCTACTATAACAAACTCTCAAACAAAATACATAATATCATTCTGAAAACATATACAATAGAAATCCCAAATACATAGAAGTTTATAAATACCAGAGCTGAAATAGAACAACTGAACTGAAAGGAATAGATAACTAGACAAGCAGAATCTCCAGCGATTCCTAGCTCCAGAAAAGAAATCCAAAGCTGTGATTCTCAGGCTGACCCGAGCGTAAAGTAAAACACAAAACACTCGAGTCAGGACATATATACTTATACAATGTAAACCAACTCAAGTGAACTGTAATAGCAATGCATAATAACTTAGAGGATGCTTGGGATCGCCCATCCTTTAAGGATCCATAAAACCATCAATTAAACAATAGTGACGATATCACAGAAATGTCCATATCGAAGTAAACCATGCAACTAACAGTGTTAATGTGCATCAAACCATCACCAAGAAATCAAATGACATACAGAGAAGTATACCCGTGGTTAAAAAATTCCAAAATAATAATTTATACTTCAAAACAAAATATCATTTCCAATTCAAATCTTTATCAAATTAAAGGTTAAATCATTTCTAAACCATTTAAATTTCTAAACCATATTTAACTATAAATACCTTTTAAATTCCAAGATATCATTCATTTATTCTCATTTCAAATCACATTTTTAATAGTTTATATTCCAATCAAATTAATTCCTCTAAACCATCTAACAGTGAAGTTATTATACTTTCAACTCAAGTATTCAATTTCCAAAGTTTAGACCATTCTGAGTTCATTTACTTAGTTAAAAACCATAAACATTGAAAATTTCAGCCTTTTCCAGCATTTAGAAAAATCTGTTATAAGTTATACTTGAAAACATTTTAATTCAGTAAAGACAGCATTTTAAAACTGCTCTTAAATCTCAGTTTTAGTTGAAATTTAGTCTAAAACAGCAAAGACAGCATTTCCAGAAATGCTGTAATAGCTTAGGTTTCAAATGAAGGTTTTTATTATTTTCAGCAAAGACAGCAGACCACTACAGCATTCACTGAAATGCTAAAATAGGCCTTTATTAAGTTTTTAGCCTTTAGTTCACATGCATCTACTACAGCATTTACAGAAATGCTGTAATAGCTCTTTTATTAAGCTCTTAGTTCATTTCAGAACCCATAGCATTTCTGAATGCTATTAAAAATATTTTCCAGATTTTAGTGTATTTCCAGCAAACAATAAACTTTGATTTAAACCTTTTTAACATTATAAAAATCATATTTTAACATTCAAAAATGTTCATTAACAACCTTTTTTACATATGATTTTTATAAAGTAAACTTTACAATAAAATCCATTTTTTTTATAGTTTTACTTAACAATTCAAATATACAATTTTCTCATTTTTACCTTTTACAATTTTATTATCACTTACATTTTCAAATTACCATTTCACACATTAAACTAAATTTCCAATTTATTTAACTAATTTAAACCTTTAATTAGAACCAAATTTCCCATTTCCAAGTCAAGTTATATTTAAAATTTCACATTTAAGCATTTATTCATTTAACCATTTTAGTTCATAGAAAAATCAATGATACTTTATTAAATCATTTAAATTCAAATTTAAATCAAATTATCATATTTCCCATTTTCCAAATAAAATTAAATTTCCATTTTATTCATAACTTAAATTCATTTTAAACCAAAATCCAAATTTCCAAACTTAAGTTATATTTCCAGTTTCAATTTAACTAGTCATTTATTCAACATTTTTAACTTATAGAAAAATCATAATTTCTTTATTTAAACAATTTAAAATCCATTTTAAATCAAATTAGCATAAATTTACACTTTTAAACATATTTAAAATATTCAAAATACTTTATAAAATAACCATGGGCCTGTATATACTTTTCTAACCTAGGTCAAGTGATACAGATATATATCATTTCAATCCGCAGTTTACAAAGAAAAATCCGGGTTCTATCATTTCAAACCCGCAATCCCAAGTCAAAATAAAATAAATAAGAACCGTTCAGGCCTATCATTTCAGCCCATAATGATTTTTCCCTATTCTAAAGTCCGTTCGGGTATGTATCATTTCAACCCATAGTGATTCTATACTAACAGGGAACTTGCAGTGTGATAAACAGATATAAATGAATAGTTTAACAACAAATAACAGTAATAGATGAGATGACAGGTAAAATTAACAAGTTATCATCATATAATATATAACATAAGCAGGTATAACATAACATAATATTCTACACATTCAATTGTTGTAAATTCACATTTGCAAAAGTATAAATGTCAGGTGAGATTTACTCACCTCTATGGCTGGAGATTGCAATACAAATGACACAACGGAATCAAAAGCACGATGACAAGACTAGAATTTGAGTGGAGAGCGAGATCCAAGCTATTGATCTTGTGTTACAACCCATAACAAAACCAAACAAATTATAAATTTCAATGCAAACTTGAAATGATATAACTTTGCAATAAAAACAAATATGAATGCAACGACTTTTGCCTTGCTTTCTACATTTGCTTGCACAGCCTAGGGGATGTTTTGGCTAAGGGTTGGCATGACTTTGGCTCAGGTTTGAACATCGGAATGTATGGCATAAAGGCTAAAACAAGTGGAGGAAGTTATAATGTTGGAATGTGAAGGGGTTTAGGCTAAAACATGGTTTTCGGCAACCAAAAAGGCTCGGTCATGGGGTTATAGGCTTGACCAGTCAAGCTCAGGTCTAGACAGGGGTTGGAGTGGTGTGGGGAGGTCTGGAAAAGGTGATGGTGGCGGCCTATGGTGGTGGTGGTGGTGTAAAGTGAAGTGGTGAAGGCAAAAGTGGTCGGCTAAGGTAGTTTTAAGGTGATTTGTGAAGTTTTTGTGGTGCAAACAACTTAGGGGAGTCACGTCCTGGACAAGACAGAGGGGAAGGACGGTGAGATGGCTGTGGATGTGGTGGTGCTGGATGGTGGAGGTGGTGGAGGAGCTAAGGCCGAACAATTGCAAGAAGAGGCAAGACAAACTACAAAGGAAAAATCAATAAAAATGAGAAGAAAAGAGTGGAAAAAGAAGACATTACCAAACTTTCTTCTTCAGATCTGAAACCATACGTGAAAAGAGAAATGAGAAGAGTGTTTTCACGTGAATTTCCAAAAAGAAAAGTCACGGCTAATGCTTGAGAAGGAACGGCCCAAAAATTGAAGGGGTGTGAAGATGGAAGGTCAAAGGTTCAAAGCCAAAGTCTCTTTAAATTTCCTATTTTCTTTTATGCAAATAAATTAAAATAAAAACCTTGTCAATAAAATAAAATTGAATACAAAATAAAGTGAAAATGAAATGAATTGATAAATTTTAGAAAAATATAGAAAAATATAAGAAAATAGTTATTTATATGAAAACTAGTATTGAAAATTGGAAACAAAATATAACTAGTTTTAGAAAAAAAAACTACAATACTTTAAAAATGTTTTAAAAACAAAACATAAACATAACATGACATATTACACACATAAATACCACTTAGAACAAGATATGACAAATAAAAAAATATTATTTATATAAATTAAAATAGACAATTTTGTTAAATAAATCAATTTATACACAATATTGTAAAAAGCATAACTTTCACAATATTAATCCGATTTCAACGAAACGAAAAGCAGTATTCTTGAAATTTAATATATTTTCAAAATAAAAGATAAAATTCAATATTTCATATATTTAAATTTTAAATTTAAAAGGCAAAGTTTGACCATTTTGACCAAAATCCACTTTTTGGAAATATTCCATTTATCCAGGTTTGGAATTATAATTCACACAAAAATCAAAATTTATATTTAAAATAACAAAATTTATTCATTTTAATAAATAAATTAAAGTTTTTAAATCAAAATTCAAATAAAATAATCAAAATAAACAATTAAAATAAATCACAAAATTCAGTGTTGTTACAAGCATATTACCCACAAAGTAGGTTCTACAAACAAAATGGCAAGCACTTATTGGAGAATTAATTTCCATACAAATGATCAGGTGAAGGGACTACCTTTCGGCAGTAAATCTCTAGAAGAATGTACCGAGGCTATAGAACGTCTGCACCTCAACCAACACAAGACCGGCCTACCTCTCCCTAGATAGTACCGAATATGTCATCACCCCTATTGTTACCGACCCATCCGAGCGCTTGTTTACCATACACATATTAATTTAAACCCGAACATTATAGCAGGTAGAAATATATCTAGAAAGGGATGATCATACCCTAATGGTTGTGAACCACATACCCTTGCTGCATCTAACTTGTTTTGGTCATTTTCGGATGTGAGGCTTGAGGTAACGATTATATTTCACATTGCACATTTCACTTTGAACGCCACACTGCCATTCCATGGTCGCACAATATATTTCTACAAATGTATAACTCCTAAGCTTGTACATCTCAGGAAAGGGTGTTAAGCTAAGAGAAGTTGCCTTCTCCGCCACCAAACAAATGATACATTCTTAGAGATCACTTATGTAACTAGAAATTCAACGTCAGACATTCGTCCATACAAGTTGTCCAGGAACATGACAAACCTAAGGCACTCTCCTACCACATCCTGTTGGGAGTTACCCCTAGGATTAGTAGTGAGACGTCCTTGCATCAAAGATCTTAAATGAAGAATTACTACCACATAATATGATATGGGAAACTTCCCCCGAGAGTCAGTAACAAGCAGCCCTACGTTCCATCTTCCAAATCATATCCATATCTTTACTTTGAATATGTAAATTTGTTCGAAGTGGCCTTCGGATAGGAATTACCCAAATCCGACCCTGGTTCCATCGAACCAATCATTGATAAAAGAGGTCAAGTAGATAGGTGAATAACATTTGATTTATTCATTCTTTTTATCAAAAAATATCTTTAGAGATATATAACTTTAAAAAACTTCTTTCTGGTATATACGAAATCATTAAACCTCTCTTGTCTAATCCTTTGATTACTTAAAACCTTTTTTAAACTTTGGAATAATTCTAAATCACTTTTTCCACTTAGGAAAATATTTCCATATCATTTCATTTAAGTCTTAACAAAGATTTCTTAATTCAAAATTCGAAATTTTATTTAGTTAAAACCGTGTTATCTAGGATATTAATCAAAATCAATAAATATTAAATGTGCAGATCTATAGAAATTATCTAATTCTACTCAATAACAATTCTCGTATTCAACAAGTACTATGGGCGGAATAATGGTGAAATCACCTTTTAAATTCCACGAATAGTACGAGTTCCCTCTTCGGGCTTTAACACCGAGAATAAGAAGATTATCCCCATAAAATCCTATTTTTTTAAATCTAGAAAATATTATCCTTTATACTTTGGAAATTTTTTGATTCGAGTAAATCAAATTTACTACTCCCTCCGTCGGGCCAGTCCAAAACCCAAGCCAAGACACTATCTCTTTGACACCCATAAGGCGGTCAAGTTATTTGACCGACTCTAAACCATTTAACATTTAACCATTCCTTAAATCCTTCAAAATCATCTTTAGAAAAACTTATTAACCATTTAAAAATGTTTACAAAAGATTTGGAAAAGAATGGTTGCGTTTAAAACTTTATTCCAAAAGTTATAGAAAAGTTAGGAAAGTGCTTTTTAAGCTATATTGATCAAAACGACTTTTTATCATTTGAAAATTCATTTTTATAACTCAAATCACTTTTAAAACATTTTAAAAGATTTTTAGAATTTATTTCATATTTTTAAGCAATTTTAAAATATCATTTTCAAAGAAATCCTTTTATAGATTCCGAACTACAAAAACGCGATTTTTCCAAAAACTTGTTTTACTTATATTTCAAAATCTACTTATCAGAATCTTGATTTTCTTTCAAACTATGGATATTTCCAAAAATTCTTATCTCGAAGAATTCCGAGCTATATTCCATTCTTTATACTCGTTTGACCTTTATGGCGCAAAATCGCGAACTGCCATTACACGACGTGCCTAATTTTGAATACATTTTCAATTACCTTTCAAACTTAACCAAAACACTTCCATATGTTTTTAAAACATTTCAAGCTCATTTTTAGACCTTTTAAAAGAGGTTTAACATTCCATATTTACCGATTCATTAAAATAGAAGAAAGTGATTTTCTTCGTGCTTATCGACGTGTAATTCCATGACTTATATATATATATATATTCAACAATAACATTAAACAAAAAACTTGATAATCAAACCATATTAAAAGTACATTGCAAACATCATATCTTCATCCAAGAATATCATATTAGTAAGAGTTTCTCACCATCATTTTTCCAACGGGCTAGTCTAAATCGACTATAGCTTCGCTACCGTCGTACCAGAGCTTATGGAATGAAGTCAAAGACCTTAAGTAGACCATGACCCAAGCTAGAGAAGGTGGAATATCTTGGCCAAGGTGATGATGGTGGATGGGCGTGAGTTTAGGAAGAGGAATGGAGCTGATTCGAACCAATTTTGAAGTGGATCGATAATTTATATGTATTATACGATTTTAAATTTCTTTCGCTAAATATTTTGCCATTATTTTGTTAAGCATAGAAGCCATGAAAACAATCTTGAAGTGAAGAAGAAGTTGATAAGAATATGGTGAAAAAATATGAGAAATTGGATGGGTATTTACAAGAGAAAATTTGAAACAAATATCTAATGGTGAATTACCATTTTGCCCTTGGCCCACAGCCCTCCTAGCCCCCTCCTAGTGCATGGCTTCTCCCTCTTTGACATGTGATGGTGATGCTGAGGTGATGGTGTGATGATGATGATGTATGGTGAGCTGATGTTTGCTTTTTGGTTGCTTTAATGTTAAGTCTTTGGAAATTATTTTATTATTTTGTAATATGTATATATTTAAGTGTTTATGTACATACATATATGTTATTATGTGCATGTGACATGTATATGCATGTACATGTATGTGCATAAGAGGATAACAACATTTCAAATGACTTCGAACAACTTTTCTTTGTTAATCGTAGAAAACCGGGAAACCGATTATTGGTCACATTTTCACATATTAATTAATGTGCATATATTTGTTAACAAAATTTGGAAATAAATTTCTTATCATTTTTAATGAATTAAAATGATCACATTTCATTTATAAAATCATATAAATTAATATTAATAATTATTTATAGTAATTGCTATTATACCGATAAAGGGATATCAATTTTTTCTTATATTTTCAAATCAATTATCATAAATGTTTTCTTAACACTTTATAGTTATTTAAATGAATTACTATCATTTAAAATAATTATTTGAATAATTAAAATAATTATTAAATCATTATATGTCAATTAAATTTATAAACAATTATTATATTTTAAGGACATTACTAAATACATTTAAATTTCAAAAATACAATAAATTATTTTATTTCATATTCTTGTTCAATTATAAGATAAACATATGTATCAAGCCCTGTGTGCGAAATTTTACAATTATAGAGCTGTTTATTGATAAAATAATTTTCGGCTATTTTATCAATTTAAATTCTGAGGGAAATATTTTTTTTGTAAATATTTACTCAAAATTATTACTTAAAACAATATTATTTGTATTATCAACTTTTATTTCAAAAAAAATTAAAAATAAATAAAATTTATCAAAGTGATAAATTTGCACGTCATTACAGACTTCCCTTCTTAAAAGAATTTCATCCTCGGAATTACCCAAAGAAAACTCAAAGTTTTGCCCAAAATATTTATTTTTAAACTTACATTCATACGATGTATATAGATCACCCATACACAATATCTGATTTGATCTATTATTTGAATTTACAACTTTACTTTCGAACTAGTATTGATCCCCCGATCCTTTAGTGTGGACTCTGACTAGGATTTCTGATCAGAATTTTAATTTTCCTTGCATACCTCTCAACTATGATAGAAAACTCAAGTATCTAACTACCAACCCTCATCAATGTTCATTGTCAAGAATCGAGTGATAAATTCTTTTTCGGACCGGTGTAAACACCTCAAAGTTTTGCATTCGAATCTTAGATTATATCATGCGACGAAATAATCCATATACTTCAGGTGAATTTAATAATCTTTCCAAAATTCTTATTTAGAAAATTCATACTAATGTGAAATTAGAACAAATATCATATTATAGATTTTCATACATTTACATCATTCAAATTTAAGCTTGGGTCCAACAAAAACCCCTCCCTTACACTAAAACGATACAAAATACTAAATCAAACAACATCCCAGTCGAACTTATACAAACATACTAGAAATAGTTTAACTCCCCAATGTCATTTTTACTCCTCCGAGTCCGAAGCTGATGGTGGATTCCAGTTACCAAGGTCTATCATAACTTCTCCCTCTCCTTCTTCATCACTACCTAGCTCATCGTCGACCTCATTACCTTCTTCTTCTGGTATTTCTCCCACTACCTGGGGTAGCCTAGTTGGTTCTATGGGACATGTCCCATGCCAACCGGGATTCCAAGAATTACCCAGCCCCCTTCTAGTTCTTCGAGGCCTACAATTCCCTTTCCTAGGATTTTCGAATTCTTCAACTCCTCCTTCCTTTTCTTCTACTATTTCTTCTTCATTGCTCTCCATTTCATTTCAGTTTATGTATGGACTGGATGATCCTTCCTGCCACACAACATGCTCTTCGTCCAAATCCCATATCACATTACTACACAAGCAAGACATAATAGCATATGGGTCTTCCATTGGTTCCGATTCTTCCACCATGGGATCCACTTCCTCTATAGGTTCCAATGCGGAGCTAGCAGGATCTATTATCCAATTCCTTTCTGAGGCTTGCCTAGGTTCGTTGTCATTAGGAATTGTAATTATCTCTGGGGCCATGGGTGGTGCAAGCATTCCGGCCATTGGATATCCGTCTTCATCCTTTTGATTGTATGGGGCATACTTTTTCTCAATAAGGAACCCACCATTGCTAGGTGGATACTTTTGTTGCTCCTCTTCATCACTGGAGAGAATAATGAGGCTGTTCCTCTCGCCCCAATTTTTTCGAGAAGACTCTCCTTTGAAGTAATTTCCTCCATACGATTTCTACAAGGTAAACAACATTTCCTTAGACATAAGCAATATGTTAGTTTTTCTCTTAATCTAATGTATTCTTAGATAGGTTTTCTAGTTGCTTGGTATTACTTTTCTCAAACCAAGGTTTGGTTAATACTTAGAAAATGACTCGAAATCTAAAGACAGCTTTTAAAATTCTTTGTATGACAAAAATGTTTTATCCTTCAAAAATTCTTTGAAAAGTTTGCCAAATTTTTGTTTTTGTTGCATGTAAAGAATATTTTCATTTCTCAAAAATATATTTTTAGGTAAAATGATTTCATGCACAAACTTTCAAAACCAAAATCATTTGTATATAATATTAACAAATACCCACTTATATATAATACTTTCAAACTCATTCTAGGGTGTTACTAACCCTATCTTTAATGAGTTCCTCATCATAGGGTATTACTAACCCTATCTCTGATGAGACTTTACCCCTACCAAAACCAAGGTGTTCTCGCTTAACCTTGTGCTCTAATACCAAAATGGGAGGACCCGTTTCTTCAACTCTTGAAAATCGACACTAATACATCCTCGGTATTCACGTGCCGCAAATCCAAGTGCGGAGAAGTAGATTCTCAAGGGTAAGAAAGAAAATAAAGACATAATAGAATCTCACATACATTATTTCAACATAAACTTTATAGCGCAAATTTAAATACATTTATCAGAGTTAAACATGAACAATTATAAATTTTTGTCCTTACAAATGCAGAATACCATAGCACAAGAGTGCGGTCAAATAGATAAAAATCTTCTAAAAAATCTTCTAACTCCATGCCTCGAGCTCCATCCAGATTCTTCTAAACTAAACCTGACTACTAGGCTATTCGGAAAAAATAGGGCACCCAGAGTTTAAGAGAAAGGAAAATAAACTCCGAGTTAGTATGGGACTTGTGTGAGAACTCAAAATACGATGTTTGAAAATAAAAAGGTATCTCATAAGACCACACCGCACATAAACACGGAACGGGTTTTTACTTTATGATAACCAAATCTTTATTACGTATAAATAAGGGATATTATTTTTAGTGACATTTCTCTGAAAAACATTTGCAAGTAAACTTATTAACCTTAGCCGAAGATGTTAAATTGATTAAATTCCAGCATATTAGCCACAAAGTGGATTCTATAAACAAAACGGCAAGCACTTATTTGAGAATGGATTTCCATACAAATGACCAGGTGAAAGGACTACCTTCCGGTAGTACATATCTAGAGGAATGTACCGAGGCTACAGAACATCTGCACCTTTACCAACACAGGATCGGTCTACCTCTCCCTAGATAGTACAGAATATGTCATCACCCCAGTCGTTACTAACCTATCCAAGTGCTCGTTTACCGCCCACCACATTAATTTAAACCCGAACGTTATAGCGGGTAGAATATATCTTGAAGGGGATGATCATACCCTAATGGTTGCGAACCATATAGCCTTGCTGCATCTACCATGTTTTGGTCATTTCCGGGTGTGAGGTTTGAGGTAACGATTACCTTTCACATTGCACATTTCACTTTTAATGCCACACTGCTATTCCATGGTCACACAACTGATTTCTACAAACGTATAAATCCTGAGCTTGTACGTCTCAGGAAAGGGTGGAGAAGTTCCTTCTTCGCCACCAAACAGATGATACGTTCTCAGAGATCACTTATGTAATTAGAAATGCAACGTCAGACATTCATCCATACAAGTTATCTAGGAACAGGACAAACTGAAGGCACTCTCTTACCACATCCTGTCGGTAGTTACCCCTAAGATTAGTAGTGAGAAGTCCCTGCATCGAAGATCTTAAATGGAAAAATACTGCCATATAATATGCTATGGGAAATTTCCTCCGAGGGCCAATGACAAGCAGCCCTACATTCCATCTTTAAAATTATATCCATGTCTTTACTTCGAATACGTAAATTGGTTCGAAGTGGTCTTCGGATAGGATTTACCCAAATCCGACCCCGGTTCCTTCGAACCAATCATCGATAAAAGAGGTCAAGTAGATATGTGAATAATATTTGATTTATTCATTCTATTTATTAAAAAAATATCTTTTAGAGATATATAACTTTAAAACACTTCTTTTCGGTATATATGGAATCATTAAACCTCTCTTATCAAATCCTTTGATTTCTTAAAACCTTTTTTAAACTTTTGAATAATTCTAAATCACTTCTTTTTTTCCACTTAGGAAATTTTTTCCAAATCATTTCATTTAAATCTTGACAAAGATTTCTTAATTCCAAACTCGAAATTTTATTTAGTTAAAACCATGTTATCTAGGATGTTAATCCAAAATCAGTAAATATTAAATGAGCAGAATCTATAGAAATCATCTAATTCAACTCAATATCAAATCTCGTATTCAACAAGTACTAAGGGTAGAATAATGGTGAAATCACCTTTTAAATTCCACGAATAGTATAGTTCCCTCTTCGGTCTTTAACACTGAGTATAAGAAGATTATCCCCATAAAATCCTAGTTGTTTAAATCTGGAAAATATTATCCTTTATACTTGGGAAATTTTTTGATCCGAGTAAATCAAATTTACTATCCCCTCCATCTGGCCAGTCCAGATAGCCAGGGAGAGTAAGAAACTGGTTTTCCAAACCCAAGCCTAGACACTACCTCTCTAACACCCATAAGGTGGTCAGGTTATTTGATTGACTCTAAACCATTTAACATTTAACCATTCCATAAATCCTTCAAAATCATCTTTAGAAAAACTTATTAATCATTTAAAAACATTTACAAAAGATTTGGAAAAGAATGGCCTCGTTTAAAACTTTATTCCAAAAGTTATAGAAAAGTGCTACGAAAAAGTGCCGCGGAAAGTGTTTTTGAAGCTATATTGGTCAAAACATCTTTTTATCATTTTGAAATTCATTTTTATAACTAAAATCGCTTTTAAAACATTTTAAAATATTAATAAAATTTATTTCATATTTTTAAGCAATTTTATAATATCATTTTCAAAGAAATCCTTTTATGGATTCCGAACTACAAAATCGTGATTTTTCAAAAAACTTTTTTTTACTCATATTTCAAAATCTACTTATAAGAATCTCGATTTTCATTCTTTGTTTGAAAAATATGGATATAATAGTTTGGAAAATTCTTATCTCAAAGAATTCCGAGCTATATTCCATTCTATATACTCGTTTGACTTTTATGCGAGAAACCGCGGACCGCCGTTACGCAACGTGCCTAATTTTGACTAAATTTTAAATTACCTTTCAAACTTCACCAAAATACTTTCACATGTTTATAAAAAATTTCAAACTCATTTTTAAACCTTTTAAAAAAGGTTTAACATTCCATATATACTGATTTAATAAAATAGAGGAAAGTGATTTCCTTCGTGCTTATCGACGTGTATTTCCGTGACTTGTATATATATTCAACAACAACATTAAACAACCAAACTTGATGATAAAAGCATATTAAAAGTACATTGCAAACATCATATCGTCATCTGAGAATATCGTATAAGTAAGAGTTCTCACCTTTATTTTTCCATCGGGCTAGTCTAAATCGGCTATAGCTTTGCTACCGTCGAACCAAGCTAGAAAAGGTGGAAAATCTAGGCCAAAGTGGTAGTGGTGGATGGGCGTGAGTTTAGGAAGAGGAATGAAGGAGATTCGAATTAGTTTTGAAGTGGATCGATAATTTATATGTATTATACAATTTTAAGTTTCTTTCGCTATATATTTTGCCATTATTTTGTTAAGCATAGAAGCCATGAAAAGAAGGTTGAAGTGGAGAAGAAGTTGATAAGAATATGGTGAAAAAATATGAGAAATTGGATGAGTATTTACAGGAGAAAATCTGAAACAAATATCTAATGTAAATTATCATTTTTCCCTAGGCCCTCACCCCTCCTAGCCCCCTCCTAGAGCACGGCTCCCCCCCTCTTTGACATGTGATGTTGATGTTGGGGTAATGGTGTGATGATGGTGTTGTATGGTGAGTTGATGTTTTCTTTTGATTGCTTAAATGTTAAGTCTTAGGAAATTATTTAATTATTTTGTAATATGTATATATTTAAGTGTTCATGTACATACATACATACATACATACATACATATGTATATATATATTATGTGCATGTGACATGTGTATGCGTGTACATGTATGTGCATAAGAGGATAACAACATTTCAAATGACTTCGAACAACTTTGTTTGTTAAATCGTTGAAAACCAGGAAACCGATTAGCGGTCACATTTTCACTTACTAATTAACGTGCATATATTTGTAAACAAAATTTTAAAATAATTTTTTTATCATTTTTAATAAATTAAAATGATCACATTTCATTTATAAAATCATATAAATTAATATTATTAATTATTTATAGTAATTGCTATTATACCGTTAAAGCGATATCGATTTTTTCTTATATTTTCAAATCAATTATCATAAATGTTTTCTTAACACTTTTTAACTATTTAAAATGAATTACTATCATATAATTATTTGAATAATTAAAATAATTATTAAATTATTAAATCTCAATTAAATTTAATAAATCAATTATTATACTTTAAGGGCATTACTAAATACATTTAATTTCAAAAATATAATAAATTATTTTATTTCATATTCTTGTTCAGTAATAAGATAAGCATATGTATCCAGCCTTGTGTGCGACGTTTTACGATTATAGAGCTATTTGTTGATAAAACGATTTTCGACCATTTTATCGATTTAAATTCCGAGGGAAATATTTTTTTTTGTAAATATTTATTCAAAATTATTTCTTAAAACAATATTATTTATATTATCAACCTTTATTTGAAAAAAAACTTTAAAATAAATTTATTAAAGTGATAAATTTGCGGGTCGTTGCATACCTAAAGTCATAACCCTTAATTATGTGCTCTACAAAGCATGTGATTTGTTTAAATAACTTGCCATACAAAGTTACAAATTATGTTGTTTAAATTAAGTAAATTAGGACATTTAATATGGATATGTTAATTAGTACATATGTTAATACATGTTTCGTTGTGTTGCGGTCTGAATTTTAAAATCATATATGTATATAAAATTGAATGATATTAAATATTGAATTGAATATCTATATAGCTACAGTCGCTATAAACGAACTTTGAATCCCTTAACTATAACTTGAGTAATTTTGTGTTTTATGAGCATATCTTAAAATAACTTGCTTTAATTATTATCTACACTTATATAAGTGTTTTGGAAAGTAAAGGATATGTTTGGAAAGTTATAGAAAATGTAAACCAAAGTTGTAAAAGTTAATAGCAATATAGTCGTTGTAACGACACTTTTAAATTCCTTATTTTTGGGAAATAGAATTTATTTTTGTAGAAACTTCCTTAGGGATTTCTCTATCATTTAAATGGGTAATATATTATTCTTGTTGTAAAAGTTTTGGAGCTTAAATCATTTGATAGCTAGTTGAACGAAGTGGGAAAAGTTATAGCGAAAAGTCGCTATGTGAGCACTTCGGTAAAATATCTTATTTTCGGAAATTTCTATAAAATAATTGAAAGTTATTCTTTGGGATTTTTCTTCGTGGTTTCTAAGTACCCAAAGTATACTTACTATTTTAAAAGGAATGGATCTAAAATCAATTGTTAAAAAGTCAAAAACTGGACGCAAAGTTGTAACAAAACATGTTAAAAACATGTAACAGAACTTTAGACAGCATTTCTAGAAATACTATCTTTGCTAAACTATATAATTGTGTAAAAAATGATATTTAAAATAAGAATTTTTCTCTAATATTTTTAAGGTTGTTTTCTAACTTATAATAGAGTGTTCTAAAATTAGTTTCAAGTTTAAATATATTTTTAACAATTAATTATGAATTTTTAAACTATGTGGCTTTTAAAATAAAACATGTTTATTTTGGTTTTTCTATTTATTTCAAAATTCTTTATTTTTCATAATATTATGTATAAATAATTATCATATATTTTTAAGTAGTTTTAAAAGTGTTTTAACATATTAGTAAGTATCTTAAAGGTATTCCTATATATACATAAATTTTTAAAAATAAATTAAATATTTTATAAATTTAATAAAGGAAGTTTGGGTTTCAACATTTAAGTTAAAATAAATGGTTTTGAGAAATTAATAAAAGTGTATTATCTTAATTTATAGGTGTGGACACGCTTTGGTCTTTAAAAATAAATGCTTTAAAGTTAATGATGGATATAAGTAAAAGGTTTTGGGTTGTTGTAAACATTGTTTTTTAATAACAATTGTTTTTAAACCTTATTATTATTATACTTAGGAATAAACTTAGATATTTCACAATGAATACTTATGGTTGAATAATTGTTTTAGGTTTGTTGTGACAATGTTTGGAATAATACTTGTCTTAAACCTTAAGTATAATTAAATCTTAAAAGCAAGTTTAATAGAGAAATGTTTTTAAGTATAAAATGATTTGGGTTTGTTGTGACAAGTTTGAGTAACACTTGTCTCAAACCATTATAAATGTAATTAAACCTTTAAAAGAGAATTTTAAAGATAACGACTAAATGTGAAGTGTTTTGGGTTTGTATTAACAATGTTTTTGTAACATTTATTTTTAAACCCTTGGATTGTATTTTAAAGTGCTAAATTATTATAAATATAATTAGATCTTTAATAATTGGATTTTAAAGATAATTACAAGTATTAAAATTTTTATCAAAAGAAAGAAAAAGTTATATGTTTAATTAATAAAAGAGAAGGGGTTTATAATAATAATGCTTTAGTAACATTTGTTTTTAACCTCTTTGATTATATTTTAACTAAGTAAAACTTGTTAAGTGCTTTGTGAATATACCTATACCATTGAGAAAAGTATATGAGTACATTTTACGTAAGTAAAAGAGTATAAGTGAATAGCGAAATAGTAGAATACTAGTATATATCTCTTATAAAGAGAAATTAAATATATATATATATATATATATATATATTTATACAAGTATATAAAGGAAGTTTTAATTAATAAAGAAATATTAATTAATAGAGGGAGTTTCATTAATAAAGAGGTTTATTGAGTAAAAGTTGGTTTTACTAATAAAAGAGGTTTATAATTAGTAAAGATAAATTAATTAAAAAGGGATTGAAAGTTGTTTATATGACTTGATCGAGATTATATGTTTAAACTTATTTGGATTCACGAAATTAAACCTCTGAATTAATTTTTTATTTTTAATTGATAGTTAAACAACCAACTATTAAATCTTAATCAAACATTCACTAGAAATATCTAGAAGAAACATGGGAATTATTTGACACAGTTATCTTCGGTGATGCTAACTGTACATATAAACTCATTTTTCTCTTCTAGGATAATGGTAAGGAAATCCGTCCACTTAAACTATAGAAGATGATCTCCGTTCTTATGTATGTCTGTTTATTTCCTATAAAACTAGAATTGAGATTATCTGAAACTATCGATTGGTTTTGGAGCAATCGGTAAGCGGAGAGTGTACTTATATGAGATGACTTGAGACCATAACCACTTCAAAAACCATATACTTGTTCTATGTTTTGGAAGAGGTTCATGATTGGTTCGAGATGTTGGAATCTACGTGGGGATTTGAGATCTGTTTAAGATGCTGGAACACAAGTAGTTGTTCATGATCAATTTTAAGATGTGGGAATCCATATATAATTCCAAGACATGTTAAGATATGGGAATCCATGCGTGGTTCCGAGATCTATTGTAACGACCCGGTATTTTCAACCATTCGCATCCATTATAAGTGTATAGGTAGACACTCATGCCGGAATTGAATTGCTCAAAATATCGCGTTGTAAATAAAAATTTGGCAAATTCATCATATACAGTAAATAAAATCTCAGATCACAGACACAGAGTAATATAATGCAGTGGAAATAAAAGAGATAGTAGTTCATGAAGCTACTATATAAATACATCAGAGTTAATTTAGATACAATAGGAATACCAAGATACAACAGGAGTAACAGTATGATAATCAGGTACAACTCAGAATACAACTGGAATCAACTGGATAACAAGATGAATAGATATCTGGATCTTCAAAGCAAAACTCCAGCTCCAAAGGTGAGTCTCTAATGCTGTATCACTCAGTCTGACCCGAGCGTAAAGCAAAACACAAAACACTCGAGTCAGGACATACATACTTATACAATGTAAACCAACTCAAGTGAACTGTAATAAAGGTACAAGTAACTTAGAAGATGCTTGGGACCGCCCATCCTCTAAGGATCTGTTAAAATATCTACTATGTAGTAATATTCGCTATTATAATAATGTTTAATAAGTAAAGTATAATCATATAGAAAATAGCGTTAAGGGGATGGAGAACCTTAACGCGGTCGGATCTTAAAATCATAATCGTAGTAAAGCTCGATATGGTAGGTGACACGGCACAACTAGGCAATGCCAGGGTAGATATACCAATTACGCACACGGACTGATGGAGCGGATAGCAGCCACTACCGTCCACCTCGAACAACACTCCCAAATCGAAGGGTGGCCACCAAAAATCAAAAAGTAATAGAATGGAATCGAAGAAGTGCGTCCGATAAGAGGTGCTACCTCACTGGTCCGAGATCGCCTCTGTTTTAGCCACCTTATGCCAACTCACGGGAGTTGGGTCCACGTATATACCTTAGGATCGTCGCCACCATCCTACTTCATTCTGGAAACTCCACCGCGTACATAGTTGTCAAAGTGGTTTTCGGTATCGACAGAGAGTATGTCCATATCCGATCCCGGTCTCTTTAACAACCAAACGTTATTATAACTCGTGGTTATAAGTTTAATAACAGTTTATACTTCAAAATAGAATATCATTTCAAATCCAGATCTTTATCAAAATAAAGATTAAATCAATTCTAAACTATTTCCATATATTTAAATTTTCATATCATTTCAAAACTTCATTTCAAATCATTTTAATAAAATAAAATATCATATCCTTACAAAACTTCATTTCAAATCAAAAATATCATATCCTTACAAAACTTCATTTCAAATCACCTTTAAATAGTTTATATTCCAATCAAAATAATTCATTTAAACCTTTTAAAAGTGTAATTATTATATTTTCAAATCAAGTATTCAATTTCCAAAGTTTCAAACCATTTTGATTTCGTTTATTAAGTCAAAAACCCTAATTATTAAAATTTCAACATTTCACAGCATTTAAAAACAACTGCTATAAGTTATATTTGAAAACATTTTTAATTCAGCAAGGACAGCACTTAAAACTGCTGTTAAAACTCAGTTTTAGTTGAATTATAGTTCTAAAACAGAAAAGACAGCATTTCAGAAGTGCTGCGGTAGTTCAGATTTCAAAACAAGGGTTAAATTTGGTTTCAGCAAAGACTGCAGACCATTATAGCATTTCCAGAGAATGCTATAATAGGCCTGAGTTCAATATTAGCCTATAGTTCAATTACAGCAACTACAGCATTTCAGAAATGCTGTAATAGCTCTTTTTACACAATTTTAGTTCAAAACAGAATCTATAGCATTTCTGAATGCTATTAAAAGTAGATTTCAGGTGTTAGTGTATTTCCAGCAATTAAATAACTTCAAATTTAAAACACATAAACATTTTAAAAATCATATTTTAACATTTACAATGTTAATTTACATATCATTTAACATATATCTTTTTAACAATAAATTTCTTATAATTAAATCCAATTTTCAACAATTTACTTAATAAATTTAAGTGTAAAAGTTTCCAATTCTTCACATTTGAACAAATAAACTTAACACTTCAAATTTAAATTACCATTTCACAAATTTAACTAAATTTCCAATTTTATTTAATTAACTTAAACCTTTAATTAAAACCAAATTTCTCATTTCCAAGTCAAGTTATATTTTAAAAGATCACTTTTAAACATTCATTTATTTAACCACTTAAATTCATACAAAAATCAATAATACTTTAATAAATCACTTAAATTCAAATTAAATCAAATTATCATATTTACCAATTTCCAATATAATTAAATTTCCATTTTATTCATATAACTTAAATATCTTTTTAAATCAAAATTCCAAATTTCCAAACTTAAGTTACATTTCAAAAATCCATTTAAACCATTCATTAATTACATTTTTAACACATAGAAAAATCATACATTTTTTTAACATTAAAAATCCAATTTTAAATCAAATTTCATAATCTTACGCTTTTTAAAAATATTTAAAATAATTTATAAAAATAACCACGGGCTTGTATATAGTTTTCTAACCTAGGTCAAGTAATACGGATATGTATCATTTCAATCCGCAGTTTAAAACAAAAATCCGGGTTCTATCATTTCAAACCTGCAATCCCAAGTAAATAAAATTTAATCGAAAATCGCTCAGGCCTATCATTTCAGCCCATAACGATCTTCCCTTATTCTAAAGTCCGTTCGGGTATGTATCATTTCAACCCATAGTGATTCTATTCTACAGGGAACTTGCAGTGTGATTTAACAGAATAGAATGACAGTAAAATAAGAACAAAATATAACAGATGATATGTTATGCAATTTTAACTAGTTTACAATATATATAAATAATCACAGGTAATTATAACATCAATTTTTTTTTATTTATTTATTTTCTACACATTCAGTTGCGGTCGTTTCACAATCATATAAGTATGAATATTCGTGTGATATTTACTCACCTCTACGGAGCTGGAGATTCGATTCAAAAGGAAATACGCTATCTATCGAAAAGCACACGGAAAGCACGATCAGTTGTTAGAGGATGCGCCAACTAGATTCAAATCTAAAGTCAAAAAGAATAAATAAACAAATCTAAGAATGCAAACGAATACCTATTTTTTTTCAAATGAAGCAAACAAAACGAAAAGAACAAGTTGAAAAAAAAATATAGCTCGACCACTTCACCATATTCAAGATTTTAAAGGCTCGGAGGGGTTGTAGTCTGACTTCACAATACAAAGGTGAAAAAAAGGCAATTTTTCATTTCTCTTTTTTTTTTCAAAACAAAGGCCAGTGGCATATATACAAAGATTTCAAACACGGTGACAAAAGCAACTTTTGTTCATTCTTTTTTTTTCAAAACAAAGGTCAGTGAAATATAGACTGAAATACCAAATACAAAGGTGACAAACAAATTTTCTCTCATTTCCTATTTTTCAAAACAAGGCTCGGTGGCAACATAACTTCAAAAATAAAAATGCAGAGGTGACATGGTGGCTGGTCTAGGCTGGGGTAGGAGGTGACGTGGTGGTGGTCTCGCATGTGGTTGGAGGTGAAGTGGTAGCTGGTCTCGCATGGGTTGGAGCAGCAAAATAATAAAGCAGAGCAAAGGAGAACAACGAAACAAACGAAAATAAAAAAAAGGCATGCTGCAGTTCATACCTTTATGAAGAATGCTCACGAAAAATTTGCAATGGAAGCTAAAGAGCAAATTTGCAGTCTGGAAATATTTGTGAACGAGGATATAAAATATGACAGCTGCTCACTAATTTATTGTAGAGAGAAGGCAAGAACAAAAGGTTGGAACAGTAAAGAAATTTAGGCATTTAATTTTATTAAATGGAAAGAAACGAACGGAAGCAAAGGGAAGGAAATAATTCTCACGTGCAAGATTTTTGGGCAAGATTTCAAATTCTAAAAGAAAAGAATACGGCTGAACTTTGCATTGTTAACGCAAGAAATCAAATAGACAAAGAAAAGGCAAGAGCAACAAATAAACATATGCCCAAAGTAACGTACAAATTTATTTGTTTCTCTTATTAAATAAATTTAAAATGATAACGTTTCAATTAGGAAAATAACCCATCACTTTAAACCAAAATTTAATAGCTATTATACCATAATTAATAAAATTTAATTTAACTTCATCCAATTGATTGTTTAATATAAAGTTAAGAAACGGATGTAAATATACGTAAAGAAATGTAAAGTTAAATTTTCCGTTTCACACTAATTATTACTAACTTTTAAAGGTATACAACAAAACTGACCAAAACAAAAGTGAAACAATTGTATACAGTTCAAGATGAAAATTTGGCAGTTTAGAATTATAAAATTAAAATTTTTAAAATTTCTATTAAAGTTACACTTTTAATTCAAATCAACATTACAGAATGTTTAATTTAAATAAATAAAATTTTGGGTAATTGATTAACAATCATTACAAGAAAATTTACAAAATTATATTTTTAAGAATTCAAACGCCACAGATTTTAAATAAATGAATAAAATGCCTGTTAAAATCTTTGGCTGTTACGATGAATCTTGAAATTTATTACTTATTAAGATATGTTTTGTGTACACTGGGTTTTTATTCATTCATTTATCATTTACCCAAAATCTATTACAAAAGTGTATATAAGTAACGATATAAATTATTTTATTTTGAAAAGGTATAAAATCTATTTTAAAGAACAAAAGTGAAATCAAGGTTGTTGTGAATTTATTCAATTAAACTAACTGATTTGAAAACTAGAAAAAGATTTAGATTCCGATGAACGTAAATTTATTACCAAAATATGCATTTTAGAGTTTAATTATGTATATGGAGAGAGAAACCTTCCATTCTTTCTCTAATCAAATTGATTGATTAATTAAATGTCATTAACAAGCTATTTATTCATGGCATGGAATGTAACTATGTCCAAATGTATTCTACAGTAAATTATGTAAGTGCAATATACTAGATTGTGTACAAAGATGATGTTTCCTTCATATATATCCTTATTGGTCATAGTATTATTATTAAAAACATATACGTATACGTGTATATATATATATATATACTAGACTTGTACATATAAATGTGTTAAAATTAAGTTTCACAAATTTATGAGCCTAAAATTAAAGACAACAATTTTGAACCAAATCTCCAGATTAAAAGGGTTTAAGATTAAAAAGTTATAACTTTGCATACAAGTCCATCTTATAAATCTTAAGTCAAATTAACGCACACAAATATGTATATACAAATCACTGTAAATAATGTCTTAAACTTAATACAACATTTTTTTTGTTAAAATTTACAACTTAAAAATTTAATTATTGAAAATTTTACGGGTCGTTACATATATTCAAGTAATTGTTCGTGTGCTGGATTGCCAGACATAGCCTCATCATTGTTATTGACAAAAACTAGGTTAAGGAGGCACAATCTTGGGGTTTAGCTAACCTAGAGGGATACATCAACTTCGTTATTTTGAGAATGCTTTCGATTGTTGGGCCCGAAGTTGTTGGTATCTAGTGGTCGCGTAGTTCACATTAGTGTTCTGGCATTGGGACCAATTGTGTTACCTTATGGACATCACTAGAGATGTATGTTGTTCGGAAGGATATCTCTAATCCTTGTGCAAGAGATCCACCTCATAGTAACGTGGGCGTCTCCGTAGAATCCTACACAATTAGCGAACATGCCTTAGCAATTTGATTTGTGTACCTATTATTGCTGTGTTGTACACTCACTCACAACACAGCTATTTCTTATATATTTTCTACTCTAGACATTATAATAATATCAATGATTGTCTTATGAAATTGTTTGGTTATCGTAAGGTAAAAACTAATCCGAGTTTGTTTGCGGTGTGGTCTTATGAGATACCTTTATTTAGAAAGTTTTAAAACATTAAATAATTCAGATGACTTGAGTTTCTCATGCTGGTTTACCAGACTGATCCAGGTGTTATTTTCTTATAATGCTCAGGTCAGCCCTGTGTATTATTTGCACAAAAAATGGATAAACACCTCAAAGTCGTTTGATTTAATTGATTTTATGTTTTTCTTAGTGATTTGGGTGATTTATGCAAATATATGAAAAGCAGGGACTAAACTGTAAAAGACACGCAGAATTATAGTGGTTCAGCCAGAATGTGCCTACGTCCACTTTATATATTATTTCTCTTTTCTTGTTTAGATTACAAGTACAAAACTTTGATACAAGTATCTGAAAGTTGTTTGAAAGTTCTCTCCGTGCTTGAGCTCTCCAACTTGTCCTCATTGTTGTACCTCTGCCCCTCTATTTATAGAGTGAGGCTGGGGGTAGGGTTCTTGGATGTATACAACTGCTGATGGGCCTGGGCTGACGCGATCTGGCCTGGTAGTGTTGGTCCGGAATGTCTTGGTCCGGTGGTAGATGGTCCGGTAGGAGCTTGGTTTGGAATGTCTTGGTCCGGTGGTAGTTGGTTCGGTGGCAGCTTGGAGAAGGTTGGTTCGGCAGGCACTTGGAGAAGGTTGGTTCGGCAGGCACTTGGAGAAGGTTGGTTCGGCAGGCACTTGGAGAAGGTTGGTTCGGCAGGCACTTGGTTCGGTAGTGGGTTGGTTCGGGTGAAACTCACCCAACACTTGCCCCCCAAAGTAGGGCATGTGCATGCACATGGCATGCTTTGTTTTAGGTTATCTAGTTTCGACGCTTCCATCTGATTTCTAGTACCAAACCGGTTGGTCCGGTGGTTTACCTTCGCCTATAAGTAAGGGCCTAGTGCTTCCGTTATTTCCCACCGAACGAAATAGTCGAATCAGAACTTCCTGCCGACTCAGTCATATTTCTCGAATCAATCGTACCGCCATATCAGGTGATTGCCGAATGGCTTCATGGATTTACTTCGTTTTACCGAATGAACCTAAAAATTTGATACCGATTGGACCTTATGCCGAATGAACCACGGCGTGTCTGATTTCCGAATGAGATTTTCTTTGTTTTGCCGAGTGAGCATAATTTTAGTACCGAATGAACTTTATGCCGAGTGGACTTAGAACCGGATGAGTATGAAAACTTTCCATTTTATATTCCTGCATCCTTTGTTCTAACAACGTGCTCTCTTGTGTTCGCAGATAAATGTCTCACAAAGTGGCAACCCGATCGAAGAAGAAGAGATCTCAGGACAGAGAAGAGCCTTCCTCAGTGCCCCCAGCTCAGCCAGGATCTACTCGTCATGGGCCCACCCCGAGATCATTGGTAGATGGATACGGTCCTCAGGAACTTCTGAACTTGCCTCCTGATTGCTTCCCTAGCTCACTTAAGGGCGAGCAACTTGATGTTATATCTCGCTCTTCCGGGATCGACCGAGCGCGCATGCTATTGCCGGATGCGGGAGTGATGCCGTATGATCCTCCCGAAGGATATTTTGCCTACAGCAGATACCATTGCATGTGTGGTGCCATCCCGCCTCTCAACACCTGGGTAGTCAGCTTTCTCACATATCTAAAGGTAGATCCATTCCAGCTTCAGCCCAACTCCTATGCCATTCTAGTGAGTCTCTTCGTCATCTTCCAGAGGAGATATGGGCGTCCTCCTTCCAACCGGGAGATCCGGTATTTGTACAACTTGAGAGGCTATAAGAAGGGGTCTCCCTACATCAGCTTGGAATCGGCCGTATCATTTAAGCCAGTCCTAGATTTATACTCCAAGTACAGCATGTTCAAGAAGGAATGGTTTTTTGTCAGGGATGATTCCGTTTCTATTCGGCGCTTCACCTCCGGATGTAAGTCAAAGCTTTATTCTTAATTCCCGTTCTGGTTGCAATGCTCCTTCTTATGTGTTTTTATTTTTTGCTAGCAACAGGTGGTTTTGCGATCGTGGAGAATGATCGCCTGGTTCAGACGGCAGTAGAAATAGAAGCTATTACTGGAAGAGATAGGTCGGCTGCTTACCTGATCAGGAACGCTACACTTTTGGAGCACAACTTGATCCTTCCACAGCAGTCCATGGTCAAGCAGAGGGACACGGCCGAAGAGAAGGCTGCCCAAGCTAAAGAAGGGGCCGAGTCGAAGAACATCAAAAGGAGGCCCTTTCCGAAACATCCGGTTGCCGGGGGGAAGAAGCTCAAAAAGTCCGACGGTCCCTCTCCCAGCACATGTCCAGATATCCCGAAGGAGGGAGATGTGGAGGAGGAGCAAGGCAGAGATGGAGGAGAAGGCGCTGGAGGTGGCGACAGTGTCGAGGCTTTGTCTTCTAGGCAAGTAGGCGAGATGCAAGAGTGGACGGATGACGCTTTCCACCAAGCCTTCGAAGGTTTGGAGGGAACAGAGAAGTCCAGGAAAGCTGAGAAAGTTGGGACCGGCGTCGATTTATCTTCCGGGAGCGCTTCTACTGAGGCAACCTCTGCGGTTCAAGGTGAATTTCCCTCTGTTCTTTTTTATTCTCGAATGATGGCTCAATGCATACTGGTGACACTTGATTTTTACTCCAGGAGTGGGCAAAATGGCCAAGACCTCAGATCTTCGGCACAGGCTTGAACAATACAAACTCCTCAAAGCTTCCGCCAAGCCGAAGCCTTCTACTAACCGCCTGGGAGACATAGTCGGCTATCGTCCTCTTCTCGGAGTTATTGAAGAAGATATACAGAAGAGGAAGAGGAGTCAATCTTCGTCTGAACCTCTTCTTGAACCGCCAGCCCCACTCCAGCCTATTCACGACATTACAGAGGAGGATACCGAGCTTATGCCCTCCCCCCATCCGTCTGAGAATCCAACCGTCATCCCAATAGATCATCCTGGCTTAGTACGCAATCCGTTTGCGGGTCATCCAGACCTGGACCCGGCATCTCATGACATCTCTTTTGATGAGGTTACTGGTGAGCACCTTCTTCCTCACAATTATATGGTAAGGGTGCTTGATGAGGCCAAGTCCTTGGACCTTGATTTGCTTACTACTCGGATTGTCGCTATGGGGGACGAAGCTAAGGCAAATATCGACCGGGTTGCTGAGGAGACTAGGAAGTTGATGGGGCATCATGCCCGACTGGTCAAGGCCGGGGAGGAAATTGGGAGTGCCAACATAAGACTGCGGTTAGTGGTTTCCGACCAGGCCAAGCAACTCGCCGATCAGGCCATCCAGATCTCTCAGCACGAGGCCGCCTCCGGACGACTAAAGAAAACTATGGAAGAGGCCAGCCAGGCCGAACTGCGGAAAATGGAGGCTATTTGCAAGGAACGGATCGATATGGCCATTGCCACGGTGGATGAGGTTCGGAAAGCGGATCTTGAGCAGATAGAGGAGTTATCTGGGAGGCTTGAGGCCACAGAGCTTGCTCAAGCCAAGTTGAAGGAGGAGATGGAGGCGATGCGGAAATCCCTTCAGGCTGACTGCTCAGATACCAATTGGAGAGAGATGTTGCCGTTGTAAGGTTGTCGGCTTCCGAGGCCCGGACGAGGGAGTTTGAGGAGAACGAGGGGATGATGGACGAAATGCTCCAGGATATGTACTTCCGTACTTGGAAGCAGGGCAACCTCTCCTGGATGGATGATTATCCCTGGGTCATGGCTAGGGTTTATCTCCGGGCTCTGGAGGAGGCTAGGACTGATGCGGATAAAGAGGGTGGTGTGGCCTTCCGAATGGACGTGGTCACAGCTCGGTTTACCGAGGAGGAGAAAGTGGCGATGAAGGAGGGCATGCGGTTACTTGCCGTCGAGGAGGTAGGTGTGGAAGTAGAGGATGATGGTCAAGATGATCAAGGAGCAGATGCTGGTAAGTTTTTCTTTTTAGTCCTCCTGTTAACTTGGTTGCTTATCACTAATGAATTCTTTTCTTGACTGGACAGGTGGGCAACAGGACAAGGATAAGACTCCGACGCAGCCGGCTCCTTGATTAGACCTGGATATCTTTTTGTAGACTTGACATTGTTGTATATGTTAGTCTCAAAATAGTAACATAACCCTTAGGTTGTAATTATGCTACTTGTAATAAACAACACAATTCTTGACGTGTAATTCTTTAACTTAAGCTGATTCTGTTGTCTTTTGAATGTTTTTGCTATTTTGACATGTTGTATGAGAAATATAGCTATGCAAATTCTTGTAATTAAATTGTGTTTGATGTCAGGTTCTTGTTTAAAACATAATTTCATGACTTGCAATGTTAGCGTGAGGTGTGAATAAATTATAGTCACATGTTTACACATGAAAGAAGGAAATACCGCCCTTTATATTTTGCTTGTAGATGACAGCTTTGAATATCCTGTGTGACCGAGTATGGGATGCGGTCCAGTATCTTGCTGTGAGAATCCGCTTCCATTAGTGGATGTCTCCTATTCTGTGTCCTATACTTCAGGGATTGTTACAGAGGATAGGAGAAAAGTTTCTTAAATAAAATTGAAATATGTGAAATAGTAAAACTTCCAATCACGGAAGGCCTTCGATGTGCTTAAGTTCATGGCAAACGGGCTTTGTAGTCACTTTCCCTAGCTGTGGGTCTTGGAGACATTTGTCACCCATATTACGCCTCCGCGGGGAGTTAATTCTTTTTTACCACAGCCGCACTTAAGACACATCGGAGCCGAGATCGCGCACAGTAACTACCCGGGCCATTATGGCCCGTAATCGTGGGTATTATTCGATTTACTGTGGCTGGCTAGCGTGGGTGCCGATCGTCAACCGTGAACTACCCCTGGCTGGCCACACCTTATGTTGGGGCTTATAGTCGGTTCACAGTTGCCGGCGAGCCGAATGCCGTAATGAGCTGCCTCGGCTATAGTCGACCTTCTCGGTGGCTTATAATCGGCTCATTACAGTTGGCTTTAAGGGCCGTCGCGAGCAATGAGTTAACCCGCAGCAGAGGGATGCCGGAGCAAAAGTGTCTCATTGGCGAGGGCATAGATTCGCATAGTACCTGTTAGTTCTTGTCCGGGTGAAGTTGCGCTGTGGAGTGCTTTGAATGGAAATGCTACATGCATAGGATTTTGTTCAACATAAAAGGATAAAGTTAACAAGCAGCCAAGATATAAAGGGACAAGTTAAAAAAGAGACAAGGTTTTTTAAAGTGGTTCGGCATGAAAATGCCTACGTCCACTGATTCTCTTTGTTAATTCACTTCATATGGGCAGTACAAGTTAAGAAAAGTATCGACGGAGGTGTTGGATGTTCCATGCCCTCTGGAACACCTCTCCGTCCACTGTTGACAAAATATAAGCTCCATTGTGGAGATCTTTATGAATTACATATGGTCCATCCCAGATTGGATCTAGTGCTCCGGGGCGAGGGAAGATTCGCTTGAGGACAAGATCCCCTTCTTGTAAAGTACGATGCTTGACTCTGGAGTTGTATCGTGCTGCCACTTTTTGCTTGTGGGCCACTGCTTTGAGGACAGCATCATTTCTTCTCTCCTCAATTAGATCCAAAGACATGTGAAGGAGTTCTTCGTTCTCTTCTGGGTTATAGTGGATCCTACGGTGGGAAGGCACGATGGTTTCAACTGGGAGCATAGCCTCCGATCCGTATGCCAAAGAGAAAGGAGTATGCCCTGTTGATGTTCTGAAAGATGTGCGATAGGCCCAAAGTGCCGTAGGGAGTTCATCCACCCAAGCGCCCTTTGACTTTTCGAGTTTCTTTTTGATTAGAGTTTTCAGAATTTTGTTGATGGCTTCGACTTGTCCGTTTGCCTAGGGATACGCTACGGATGAGAAGCTTTTGTGAATTCCATGCTTTCGGCACCAGTTGGCGAATTCCTCGCTGTCAAACTGAAGTCCATTGTCCGATATGATTTTGAATGGGACTCCGTACCTGCACAGAACATTTTTGATCAAGAAATTAATAAGTTTTGATGAAGATACTTTATTCAGAGGTTCTTCTTCCACCCATTTGGTGAAATAGTCGACTGCCACTATAGCATATTTGGCCCCGCCTCGGCCCATTGGTAGTTCGCCGATTAAGTCAATTCCCCATACTGCGAAGGGCCAAGGGCTGGTCATTTGAGTAATCTCAGTTGTTGGTAGCCATGGAATCTTAGCAAACTTCTGGCATCTGTCACATTTTTTGACGAAATCTAAGGCGTCCTTGCTTAAGGTGGGCCAGAAATATCCATATCGGAGTATCTTTTTTGCTAAAGTTTGCCCTCCGGTGTGATCTCCGCAGCTTCCTTGATGGATGTTGGATAAGATTTCCTTGGCTTCCCTTCCAGCGACACACCTTAATAAGGGGTTAGAGAATCCGCGCCGATAGAGGATGTCTTCTTGTATTGTGTAGCGGGAAGCTTTCCTCAAGATTTTCTTGACTTCGTTACGCCCGTTGGGTAGTGTGCCGCTTTGTAAGTAGTCTCGGATGGGAGTCATCCAAACTGCTTCTCCAGTTGCAGCTATCAGGTTCACTTGCTCAAAACTTGGGGTCAGTTGCTTTGAGATGGCTACTGCTCCGGAAATAGTGCCGTCTCTCACGCTTGCTTGCTTCGCCAATTCGTCGGCCTCTCGGTTCTCCTTCCAAGGGATGTGTTTGACTAAATAGTGGTCCAAACGATTGAGAAGTAACTTGGTCTTCTTTAAATATGCTATGAGTCGTTCTTCTCGAGCCTGGAATTCTCCTAGTATTTGATTAACAATAAGTTGAGAATCGCTATGAAGACACAAAGAATTGGCTCCGATTTCTAAGGCAAGTTCTAATCCAGCTATCACTGCTTCATACTCTACATCGTTGTTAGTGGCAGCGAACTCCAATCTTATAGCATAGTGCAGCTTATTTCCCCTAGGAGTGACTATTACCACACCTGCCCCCGAGCCTTGATCGTTTGACGCCCCATCCACGAAGAGATTCCACTTGATGTCTTCTGCTATTTCCGATTGCTCCTTACCTTCGTTGGTAGTGAATTCTGCAATGAAATCGGCCATGGCTTGTCCCTTGATGGCGGTGCGAGGGTGATAGGTGATATCATACTGACTTAGTTCGATGCACCATTTAAGTAGTCGCCCAGAAGTGTCGGGACGGTGGAGTACCTACCTCAGTGGCTGATTTGTCAAAACTTTGATGGAATGGGACTGGAAGTAGTGACGCAGTTTCCGTGATGTGATTAGTAAACAGTATGCTAGCTCCTCAAGTTTAGGATATCTGACTTATGCCCCCGTCAACCTCTTACTTACAATGTATACTGGCCGCTGCGTGCGGTTGTCTTCTCTTACCAAAGCAGCGCTTAGGGCGTGAGATGACACAGCAAGGTATAGGTATAACTCTTCGCCTTTGCTTGGAGTCGAGAGTACCGGTGGTTTCTGGAGGTGTTCGATTAAGTCAAGGAAAGCGGTTAAGCATTCGTCAGTCCATTCGAACTTTCCTTTGTCTTTCTTCAGAGCTTCGAAGAAGGGGACGCACTTGTCCGTTGCTTTGGAGATGAATCGGCTTAGGGCGGCCACTTTCCCATTCAGGCTTTGCATTTCCTTTCGAGTGGAAGGTATCTCGATATCTTTTAGAGCTCGGACTTGTTATGGATTTGCTTTAATCCCTCTGGCATGGACGATGAATCCCAAGAACTTTCCTGATGATACTCCGAAGGAGCATTTTAGAGGATTAAGCTTCATTCCATGCTGGAGAAGTACTTGAAACATCTCGCCCAGGTGGCTTACGTGATCGTCTGCTTTCCTTGACTTTACCAGCATGTCATCCACATACACTTCCATAGTTTGTCCTATTAGCCCTGCAAACATCTTGTTGACGAGGCGCTGGTAGGTGGCTCCTGCGTTTTTAAGTCCGAAGGGCATTACCTTATAGCAGTACAAACCCCGGTCAGCGATGAAACTAGTGTGGTCTTGATCGGGAGTATGCATAGGAATTTGGTTATATCCTGAGTACGCGTCCATAAAGGATAAGAGCTCATGTCCGGCTGTGCTATCTACAAGTTGATCGATTCGGGGAAGTGGGAAGCAATCCTTCGGGCAAGCATCATTTAAGTTGGAGAAGTCAATGCATGTTTGCCACTTCCCATTAGCCTTCTTTACCAGCACCGGGTTGGCGATCCACTCCGGGTAGATGGCTTCCCGTATAAAGTCATTGGCAAGTAGATTCTTTACTTCTTCATCGAGTGCTGCTGATCGTTCTGCCCCCATACTTCTCTTTCTTTGTTTTATGGGCGCCTTGGTAGGATCAATGTTTAGTACGTGGCATGCTATGTCAGGGGAGATTCCGGTCATGTCAGCATGTGACCATGCGAATACATCCAAGCTGTGGCGGAGAAAGTCAATGAGTTGCTCCTTCAACTCGGCTTTTAGTTGGGACCCGATTTTCAATAGTCTACTCGAGTCATGCTTGTCTACAGATACAAATTCCATAGCCTCTGCAGGCTCGGTGGTGGCCTCCTCCTCTTTGTCCTTGGGGTCTAATTCATTGAAAGGGTCGTTGGTATATCGAAGAGGAGGGGCTTTCTTTAGTTGCTATGTTTCCAAACTTTTTGTGCAGAGGGCAACCTCTACACTTTTCCCTTTATCCTTCCTGTGGTTGTTACAAAGTTCGGTCACATAGCAGTCTCGAGCAACGTCCTGGTCTCCTTCTACTTCCCCTACTCCATTGTCCGTTGGAAATTTCATCTTTAGGCACCATGGGGCTAGGACAATTTGGAAGCCAGACAAGGATGGCCTTCCTAAGAAGGTGTTGTAGGCCGAGTGGTTTTCTATCAGCACAAACGTCTATTTTCGTACAACGGAGCGGGGATGGCTTCCAATTTCAACAAAGAGATCCAGTTGCCCGAGGGGCATCTTCGCATCTCCGGTGAAACCGTGTAGTGGTTTATCGCAGGGAGATACATCCTTCATTGATAGTTTCATTTTGTCGAATGCATGTTTGAACAGGATATTTACTGAGCTTCCAGTGTTTACTAGAATTCGGAAAACTTCGGCGGGACCGAGCCGGGCAGAGATAACCATGGGATCCATGTGAGGGTATTGCCTTCCTTCTAGGTCACGCCTACCGAATGTGATGTCATCACTTCCTTTCCGCTTCGGGTGGCGCTCTTCTATAACTGAATTGACACAGTCTTCATTGTTTCTAAGCGACTTTCCATATCTTTCCATCTCTTTCCAGCTTCTGTCGGCGATGTGCGATCCTCCCGAGATGGTATGGACCACTATCTTCTCTTGACTAGAGCCGCTAGTGTTGCGATTTCCTCTGCCTATCTCTGGTGAGGGTAGCCTTGGGTTCTCATTGGCAGGAGCTGGAGTCCTGTTCTGACCTCTTACATAGCGTTCCAGTCTTTTCCTTCTGATGTGTTCTTCAATCAAGTCCCGGAGATGATGGCATTCATTGGTATCATGTCCATGAGATTCGTGGAAGCGGCAGAACTTTCCAGATTTCTGCGTGTTCTCTGATTCCTTCTTGTATGGTGGACGTTTGTATCTAACTTCGTCCTGGGTGGCAAGGAAGATGTTTTCAATGGTTTCGTTCAAAGGAGTGTAAGTGTCGAACCTTGGTCCTGGCCGATATAGGCGCTTTTCTCCCTTCTTGCCCCCAGCGTTGTCTCTAGAATCATTTCTTCGAATGTCCTTTACTGCAGCGGGCGTGTTGCCGTGAGCCGCCTTGTTTTGTTTCCCTGACTGCCCCTCAGTGCCAGCATCTTCAAGCCTCATATATTTCCCGGCTTCATGGAAGAAATCGGGTAAAGTAGCTGGTTTTTCTTTCGTCAACCTTCTAGCAAATTTAGTATCCGGATGCACACCACTACAGAGGGCCATTAGGATAAGCTTCTCATCGGCATCTTGGACTGCGGCCGCTGCGGCATTGAATCGGGTTAGCTATTGCTGCAGTTTCTCTCCAGGTTTCTGTTTGATGCTGGATAAGGAATAAGCGTCCCTGGGTTGTTCCACATGAATGCGGAACTGACTGATAAACTTTTCTTTCAACATTTCCCACGAGCTGATGGACCCCTGGGGTAAATGATAGAACCAGGAGGTAGCTAGATCTGCTAAGAATAGTGGAAAGCATTTGCACAATACTCCCTCTGTTGCTCCACTCATGAGCATATGCTGTGTGTATCTCTGTAAGTGTACAATGGGGTCGGAGGTTCCTTTGTAAGGTTCCATTGTTGGCATCTTCCATTCTCGGGGGGTGATAGCAATTTCGATATTGCGGGCGAAAGGGCTGGTTACCCTAGCGCCTATCCCTCGATCTCTTTGCTCCCGTTAGACGCGCTCTCTGAATAAGCGTGCCATCCTTTCATCAGAATTTGGAGCATATAGGAACGATTTTGGTTCTGTTCTGTGGGATTGATTCCGTCCAGATGACCTGTAGGGATGGTATCGTCTATCATTCCTCACATTTTCCAGTGGCTACCTTTGGTCTTCTGGGAGCATGCTAGGGTCAGCTACAGTTGGCCCTTGCCTTGATCTTCCCCTGCTGGGTTCTGATCTGAGCATTTCCTCGGGTCCAACTTCGGGCTGGACTCTAGCTCGGCCCCTCTCGTTGGTGTTTCCGTGGTTAGGCAGTACAACCGGCTCAGCTACAGTTGACCTCCGCCCGGTACCTCCCCCGTTGGGTTCGGTTCCAAGCATTTCCTCAGGCCTAACTTCGGGCTGTGCTCGATTTCGGCTCCTACCATAGCTGCTTCTGCCGTTAGCTCCTTCGAAGAAGGAAGATCTTTGTTGCCTCTTAGATCCTCCAGACTGGGACTCACCCCATGATTTAGTGTTGCGGTTGGACTCTTCAGCATCCCTTAAGCGTGACATGAGATGGTCCACCAAGGCTTCCTGCTGGGACGTGAAGCGGTTAGTTACTTCAACCACAACCCTGTCTAGATCTGCCCTAGTAATTGCCGCAGGCTGTTCTGCGGCAGGAGTGGTCAGATTAGCCTGTCCTTCATTTGGTACTGCTGCTGGAAGGGGACGATTCACCTGGTCTGTGACCACTGAATCTGGAAGACTGCTAGTTGCGATGTTTTTCCCTTTGTTAACATCTTTCTTCTGCTTGGGAGGCATTCTTTCCAAGAAATGAATGATGCTGTTAGGAAGAATGTTAAGTGGGAGGTCTTGAGTTCAATTCTCAGTGAAAGCACCAAAAATGTTTGCACAAAAAATGGACAAACACCTCAAAGTCGTTTGATTTAATTGATTATATGTTGTTCTTAGTGATTTGGGTGATTTATGCAAATATATGAAAAGCAGGGACTAAACTGTAAAAGACACGCAGAATTATAGTGGTTCAGCCAGAATGTGCCTACGTCCACTTTATATATTATTTCTCTTTTCTTGTTTAGATTACAAGTACAAAACTTTGATACTAGTATCTGAAAGTTGTTTGAAAGTTCTCTCCGTGCTTGAGCTCTCCAACTTGTCCTCATTGTTGTACCCCTGCCCCTCTATTTATAGAGTGAGGCTGGGGGTAGGGGTCTTGGATGTATACAACTGTTGATGGGCCTGGGTTGACGCGATCTGGCCTGGTAGTGTTGGTCCGGAATGTCTTGGTCCGGTGGTAGATGGTCCGGTAGGAGCTTGGTTCGAAATGTCTTGGTCCGGTGGTAGTTGGTTCGGTGGCAGCTTGGAGAAGGTTGGTTCGGCAGGCACTTGGAGAAGGTTGGTTCGGCAGGCACTTGGTTCGGTAGTGGGTTGGTTCGGCTGAAACTCACCCAACATGTATATTTCCAGATTTCATTGATGTTCTTTGGAGCTCTTGTAGAGGAGCTAGATGATTACCTACCATGGTTTTGATTTCCGTTGCATTGGTTTGTTTATATATCAGCAATTATAAGGGCATGCAATTATAACTGTCCAAGCTAATGTTAGGTTAGTTTACTCTAATTATCATATACATACATTTTTTCTTTTTTAAAAATCATTCTGATATTTTATGTTATCATTTCATCGTGAGATTCTGATGTTTTTTGTTCTCCTCTTTCTTGTTTATTCTCTTTTCGTCTTTTATTTTACCCTAACTTTCTGTCTTTCTGGCACTTAGGTGCTCAGCACGTGTATACCGTGGATGTATTAATTGTTCGAACTGGACTAGCCCGTAGCGAAAGTTATGGGTGAATTTCAAAAAATTTACCCTATTGGATCTTTTATTGGACCTATGAAGTCTACTTGAATTAGAAATTTCTAAATTTCATTTAAATAAAATCATTTATTTTATTTAAATTCAAATATATGAAGATATGAAATTAATTTTATTTGATTTAGTTTATATATAAATGTATCATATACATATATGTGTGAGTGCATGTGTAACATAATAATCCGCGAAAGGTATAATATGTCCATATGTAAATGTTGGGATTTACATCGCAACAGACATATTAGCTCATTTTTTATGTCATGTATGTTGTCCAAATATATGCATGTATATGTGTTACAAAACACACACACACACACACATGTATCTATAAATATATTATATATAATATATGAACATAAAACATTTATATATAGATAAATGTATATATAGAAAGGCTGAGAACAATTATCAAAAATTATTTATAATTCAAAATTAACTTAATTTTGCAAACATAATAATTTTAGTATTTTAATTTGTATATATTATGAATAAAATAATGTTTTCATCCATAAATAATTAACATAAAATAATCTATTGATGAAAATTCAAATTTTACAATTTTAGAAAATCTAGGTTCATAAAATAGAGCTTAGGAAAAATCTGGAGATTTCTCAAAGTTAAAATATTATTTTTAAAAACAAATAAATTGATTTCCGCAATAATTATTTAATATAAAATAATATATTATTAAAAATTCAAATTTTAAATTTTTTGAAATTCTAGGATCATGAATGAAAGGTTAAGAAAAATTTTAAAGAATTTTTCAATTAAATTATTATTTTTGATAAATCATAAACAGTTTTTCCAAAATAATATTAATTATTAAAAATAATAAAATTTATTGAAAATTTCCTAAATTTTTTCTATTTGTTTATGAAATGATATAATATTGTTAAAATAATAATTAACAGAATTTTTAATGTAATAATCATTTTATATATAATAAACAATTCAAAAATTCAATAAATGTTAATTTAAAAATATGAATATATGTATGATAATTAATTTTCGAATTTTTAAATTAATATTATATATAAATAAGTGTACTAAAAAAATTAAATCATATATATATATCTTATATATGCATACATCCTATTATGAGAGAGAAATATACACTAATATATATATATATATGAATTTATTAATAAATATATATAAAAAAATTATTAATGACAAAAATTGTTTTTTACAGTAAACAACATTTGTCTATACATAAATCAAATAGTATAATAAACAAATTATGCACATAACCAAACTGATTTGTGACAACCACATCCACTTACAAAATCTCACCTAACTAAACATATAGTAGCAATATATTTAAACAGATATGAAATTGCTCATTATAGAATTATAGAATGTAATTTAATTACTGTCATATGAATTAAAATTACCAATTTAATGATGCCTTTGAATCCACGCTGAAGCAATGACTTCCCTTCCTTTTACTATTCTTGATTCGTCAGATTGCAAGTTCGGAATCACCGACCTCTAACTATTGAATAGTATTATTTTAATTTGATATATATTTGAGAATTTTGGAGTGGATTGAGAGCTATGTTTTAACCAGCAATGTAGAAGGTAATGGCGGCCAAAAAGGTTAGTATTTGTTTTTAGAGATACATACATACATACATATATATACATACATACATACATACATATACATACATACACACACACACACACATATACATATATATATATATAGGGTTGTATTAGAGAGAAACGAGGAAAACCTTTTTATCCATTTTCACTTTATCTCAACCCATTATCTCCAGCCAATTCCCTTTATTTTAGCCACCCCTAGACCTTCCCAAAACCGAAATTTTGCAGCCCTAATGATGGACCTTAAACCCATCTAAGCCCAAGCTAAAATACTATGCAATTAAATCTAATTAAATAGCTTGTCGATATTGTATATCGATCGATATATTTATAACTGTTATAAGTATATAACATTATTTATTTCTCAAATCATATTCAAATTTTATAATTAATATTTCATAAATATTAGTTAATTTAATTAATTTATAATAATTATAAACTAGTTAAATCGTTCGGTCTTAAGGGAATTCATCATTTCGGCTGTGTAACTCTTGAGTGTAAATTTGGTCAGTGATTAACGTCGAACTATTCTAATGTTAACGTTCGCACATCACTTAGCAAGTGGTGTGACATTATGTCCAAATTTGTCGCTTACTCATTTTCGGTAAAATCCAATTTTAGTTTAATAAGCATTACTTGGTTGTGACATTTGTTTACACCAATTCTCTTCGTCAAAACTTATCACTTTGGACTTATGGAATTTGGTAATGGTCAAAATTCCAACCTCATCCACATTCAACTTTATAGTCTAAATACAAAGTCCTTGGTTCAATAATAACAGTTATTATTAACCGAAATGCTCTGGCCAGAGACTTTGACTTTGAGTTGACTTGAGTTGACTGTGATGCTAACCGCATATGACTGAGGAGACGAATCCTCTCTTAAATAGTGCTTCACTTCCAATACTTCCACTCGACCCAACTATAGTCACTCGATGGACGCCATGCCATGATTTGGCTATAATCAAAGCGGAGCTTTCATATCAAAGATCCACAGTATTCTCAAGTCGAGAGAACTATGTAAATCACTCACATTGATATTTTCTGTTTGACCTTAGTTATATTAACCAACAGAAAACTATCAAGTGAGTCGTTCCATAGTTATCCAATAACTATTAGTACGTAACCCTTAGGTGCCCTCGGTAGTCATTAGTAATACACTGCCCAACATTTGGAGAGCGCTATGTACTCCAATCTCAACGGATACATCGATATCCAGTCTCGGTGCATCTTGATTAGGAACATTTAAAATGGTATATTTGTTTCGTTGTGATAAATTACTAACGGTTACAACATTGTGTAACTACTATCACAAAATATGCCATTTATGGATTTTTCTATTAAATATACTTTTAATTAAGCTAATTTATTAATATAATCACATTATATCAAGTATATAATAGGAAGAAAATGCCTTTTATTTCGAACAAGATTGATAACGAGTTAGGTATATGTAACAAATTACATAATTGCCCCTAGGGCATACCTCTAACTCTATCAATCTCCCACTTGCACTTGGGGTCCATTATGGAATCTAATTCCAACTTCTCCAATCAGTTTTCTCAAAACCAATTAGGTCAGTCCCTTAGTGAATGGGTAAGCAATTATGTTTTAATTATCTACTTTGTCGATTAACTCTCTCCAACACTGATAAACTACCTTTATCATGTGGAACGATTCGAAGTATGCCTTTTGACTTCTAGTGAGCATTAAGTTATATCATGATCAATTTCATGACATTGATTTCTTATAACAATATTATAGGATTCTCAACATTTGGAATCACCTTTGCCTCAATTATAAATTTGTGCATTTATATCTATATACATTGGTTTATTGTAGCGCTATTCAAGTTAATGTTCTCAACATTTTGTTGAATTGACCACAATCACTTTTATTTTGAAACATTTTCAAATCAAATATTTTAACTTAAATTTTATCATTGACATGTTATACTCAATATCACTTATAAAAGTTTGTGCCAAACATTCCATCATAACGAGTTCGTTGTTTCTATAAACAATTCTCTACTATTTCATAAATACGCGAGAACACCTCAAACAACCATTTAGTGATATCAATTTGGATTTTATATTTGCTCCATGTATCAAATACATAAACAAAACACAATATCATACACAATATAACCTGTATGATAATTCCTATTGCTAATGCATAAGGAATCCAACTTGCATGTTCTCCTTTTAATAGGGTGCTCTTGTATATCGTTTTGGGATAATCCCTATATCTTTTATACTCACCATAAAAGACATCATTTACAATCCAAAATTGAGTATTAAAACAACTAAAGTTGATTTTAATACAAACATATTGTTAAAATCAACAACGTGTTGTTTACTTATAGTTTAGAAATATCAATGTACCTTTTAACGTTCTTTCTTATGAACACATGCTTCCTCTTCACTTTGATTGAAAATCAAACTATTTGATATTTCTATCAAAATACTTATTCAATCTTGATGCTTATAAAATGATACATCCGTATCATTTCTTGGATCATATCCAAAGACTCACAAACCAAATATCACTCCCACTGACTTCGAGGCATTTTTGGTTAATATGTGTAAACGGCTTACTCTAAATCATTATTTAGAATTTTCTATTTCAATACATAAGTACCAAACACTAAGTCTTATCGAGCGATAATTTTGTGAGTAAACCTGAATTAACTTGAGCATGTTGAATACCGAATCTGTTATGCTAATTTCAACAATTGAAATTTGCGATATTATTCTTATCAACATTGATTATTTAATTCCAACCGCATTAGTCTTTCCAATAAAGACACAATCTCGACCGATGGATCACATCTCTTTGGTTACGACCACTAAATTCATACTTTGATAGCGTACTTGGAATTCTTTCAGATCTGCGCATCATACCGTATAGAGTCAACAATCTTAATGGTTTAATTGAACAACCAAGGGTAATGTATATTTTCGACATTAATAAGAAACTCATAGTTTCTCTTCGATGTACGAGAATACTTATTAGACATTCTAATGCTATGTGTTCATTTAGGTTAGTTAATTTCACTTCATCTCATATAATTAGTTCTATCTGTGGATCAGATCCAATTCCATTTAACTACCAAAAATTTCTCAAAGAAATTCCTTCACAATGAAGTTGATATATCTTGAAAGAACAATCGTTTCTTAGTACAAATAGAATAGGGATTCTTAAATGCTTTATGAACCTTTTTATTTATAAAACTGATTTTAGTTTACAAAAATTATGTTCAAAACATAAATATGTCATTTGATGATAGACCTTTCCAAAAACTTTTAGAGATTCATACAAGATCCCTCATGAACAATTATTACATGCAGTCTTTCGACTCGCACAACCTGTCAACTCCTTGGCCTAGGATATGTTGGGATTTCTTACAAACCCTTATCTTGTATGATTTTGTAAACTGTTGTTTAGATGAAATAATAATAACCTTGTGTACTAATCTTAAGTATACGACCTTATAGAAAGAAACTAACTCAACTTCACTCACAATTAATTGTAAATTGTCCAACAATGTTTGATTACTCTTTATCGATGCATCATTATGTATCACATGGAGGAGTGATTTTGAGATTGAATCTATATTCATTTTTAGGTACATTTGGAATTCTTTCCAATATACTCACTTATTTGACCAAATCAAATCATTTTATTCTATTGCATGTTATTTTGTTTACTTTTCTTTTATATTCTATGATTTTATCATAAACTTACTACATGTGTATCTAATACACATGTTCATATTGGTACTAAATCATTGATGAATATAACAAAGTATGTGGAACCTTTTTGGTATTAATAGACTTGTGATTGCATACATCAATATGTATTAATTCAACGAGTTCATCAACTCTTATGATGCTCCTACTGAATGGGTGCATAGCCATTAATTGTTTGAAATATAATTAACTTGTATCATATGATTCATAATCATATAGTAAAATTATTTCTCAAAACTACGGCTTAGCCTATAATTCAAAAACAATTGTAAATAATATTAGATATATATGTATTTTTGTTGCATCACTTTTACTATGAAAAAAAATTCCATAATATAGTTCTATTTCATAATGAATGTTCATAATACTCATATTAAAATATAATTATATCAATTTTTCAGTCAATACCAAAAATAAACATTATTTCACAAATAATATTCGGTACATTTTACGAAAACAATTTTCGTAATTTGATGCAATCATTAGGTGCTATATGGCATGCTCCCACTATTTCCTCCATTACTATAATAGTGTACTAAATTTAGAGGTCCACCATTCACTTAATATTGTTAATATTGTTTACTTATTTCATATGCTGCAACTAGTTTACATAGGAGAGTTCTTTGATCAAATATCTTGAACTCAAAGAAATAAATGTTATAGAAAACAATTTTCTATATGAAAATACATTTCGGAATAAAAATCATATTTCATATTCCAATATTAAGTATCAGTTATTATTACAATTCTTGTTTCCAATGTTTCTCTATGAAGCAGAAGTGACTATTCATTCTCTTCATTCCAACTTTACCTTAAATTACATATATTCTTATACATTTGTTTTTCTTTCAAATGGTCAAACTATTTAAAAGAAAACCTTACTACAATATCATAACAAACCTTTTACAAAAGCGCATTCGATTATTTTTAACATTTAAGACATAAAATATGTTGCACTTTATGTAAACCGATCTAGATGGCATTTCAATGATCGAGTTCTTTGATGTATCTCGTAGTTTATGGTATTGTGTTACATTAACACAATATGATCCTTTTGAAATCATTTAAGTTGAATACATGATCTTAAAATACTGTTTATTGGCTTACTTCGAATGAACTAACTTCATCGAAATATTGTACCCTACAAACAATGAAAGTTCACCATATAACATTTATATGTGAAAGTACATGGATCAAATATCCATAGTCTTGAATTGCATTTAGAGTTCAAAAACTCATAAAATGCAATACACGGTCTAAACCAAATAAACATATAAGCGACCAACTTACGAATGTATTAAGTAGTTGAAATTGGGCACTTGCATGGGTATAGAAAAATTATATAACATGCAATTAGAATTATTAGTAAGTATATACTATATTTCTATTTGTCAACTTTCAATTCAGTTTGTTTATATATGTTAATTGACAAACGTTTTATCAATCGTATTAAATGCACAAATTTATCATTGTAGATAATTAGAACATTATATAGCATATGTTCTTACAATATTAGAAAGGTTAAATGTTACCATTTCATTTTTTTAATAAGGCTCCCACTAGTCTTTTATATTTCTCCAAACCCTAAGATGAAACATAGAAGTCTTACAACTTCACTAGTTGGTGTTAGGACTCGTTTGTTTTGGTATTCTGACCTTGAGTTTGCTCAACAAATCATAGCCCCATAAACGATAGATAACTCCTTATCGGTTGTAAACTCCTAACCCATTTTTCCTTGTTCTAATCTCATTTTGACCTTGAGTTTCCTTAACAAATCGAAAGAGATTATTCACTCATACCTACCATATCGTGATGGCCTAAGTATAGTATATGTACCTTGAGTTTGCTCAACAAATCATATAGTTATCTTACCTCATTTGTTTAATATATTAATAATACTACGCATAACATCCCTAGCTTGAGTTTGCTCAACAACTAAGGAGTATGTACGTAATTTATTAATATATATATGGTAGAGGACAACATTATATTGAAGATTCATAATCTTCAATATATATATTGAGTGATATCGACTTATAGAATAATACATTTCTTTTGAAATACCCTAGCGATTCAAGTGTCAGACACATTAGAAATCATGGTATATGTACATTTACACATGTATTTATTTCTAAAGTCTATTTGGGTTTCTTTAATGTTCCACATTTAGTTTATACACATATCATCTAAGTTTTATAGTTAGATAACTTTTATATTTCATATTAATTATATGATAGTCTTACGTGTAATATATCATTAATTAAATCTTATCTAATTAATTCTAATCAATTAACTCTTTAATTAATCTTAAATTAGTATTCCAATATAACTTTTATATTGGACATATCTACTATAACATTTATAGTGTATACTATAACCTTTATAGCGTAACACACATATATCATATATATATATATGTATTTTATTTAATTAATTAACCTTTAATTAATTTATTCAATTAAACAATTTTGATTAAAATTTGTTAATTTCAAAATTTATCTTGTATACATACACGTATACTAATGTTATCTTAAACATTTTAAATTAACATAACATATACCAACATATGTAATACATGCATATATGCATTAATTAATAAACATATTAAATTAATTTATTTTATTAATCTTATTAATAAATTTAAAATTTGAAATTATTATATAAATATTTTCAAACATTTTTAAAATATCATTATCCTTTCAAACATTTTGAAAACTTATGTATTATTATAATTTTTATAATAAACATGTTTTATTTTAAATATAACTATTAAATTTAAAATCTTTAACATTAATTTTCAAAACGATTTTAAAAATTAGCCCAAGGTCCAAATTAAGTTGGGCCTTTTCTATTAGGAGCAACCTTTGGGCTCACTTCACCTTTCCGGCCAGGCCTGTAACCAGGTAGGACAGGGTACTTGATTACCCAATTCCAATCCTAGACATTACCTTTCTAAACACCGTACTATGTGGGCAAGCTTAATTAGTTAGCCCTAATATGACTAATTTAGACCGCATAGGCTATTGGGCTCTAATACCATTGTTGGAATTGGACTAGCCTGCAGCGGAAGTTATAGGTGAATTTCAAATTTTTTACCCAATTGGATCTTTTATTAGGCCTATGAAGTCTAACTGAATTAGAACATTTTTAAATTTCATTTAAATAAAATCATTTATTTTCTTTAAATTCAAATATATTAAGATATGAAATTAATTTTATTTGATTTAGTTTATACATAAATGTATCATATATATATATATATATTTGTGTGAGTGCATGTGTAACATAATAATCCCTCAAAGGTATAATATGCACACATGTAGATGTTGGGATTTACATCGCAACAGACATATTAGCTCATTTTGTATGTCATGTATGTTGTCCAAATATGTGCATGTATATGTATTACAATATATATATATATATATGTATATATTTATTTATAGACACACTCATATGTATAAATATATTATATATAATATATGAACATAAAACATTTATATATAGATAAATATATATATATATAAAGAGAGATAACAATTATTAAAATTTATTTATAATTCAAAATTAACTTAGTTTAGCAAACATAATAATTTTAGTATTTTAATTTGTATATATTTTGAATAAAATAATGTTTTCATCCATAATTAATTAACGTAAAATAATCTATTGATGAAAATTCAAATTTATAATTTTTGAAAATCTAAGATCATAAAATAGAGCTTAGGAAAAATCTGGAGATTTTTCAAAGTTGAAATATTATGTTTAAAAACAAATACATTTATTTTGGCAATAATTATTTAATATAAAATAATATATTATAAAAAATTCAAATTTTAAAATTTCAAAAATTCTAAGATCATGAATGAGAGGATACAAAAAATTTTAAAGAATTTTTTAATTAAATTATTATTTTCAATAAATCATAAATAGTTTTTCCAAAATAATATTAATTATTAAAAATAATAAACTTTATTGAAAAATTCCTAAATGTTTTTATATGTTTCTAAAATGATATAATATATTTAGGAAATATAAAATTAAATTTATAATGTAATAACTATTTTATATATAATAAACAATTCAAAATTCAATAAATGTTAATTTAAAAATATGAATATATGTATGATAATTAATTTTCGAATTTGTGAATTCGTATTATATATAAATAAGTGTACTAAAAATTTTCAATTATATATATATCTTATATATGCATATATGCTATTATAAGAGAGAAATATACACTAATATATATATATATATATGAATTTATTAATAAATATATATAAAACAATTATTAATGACAAAAATTGATTTTGTACAGTAAACAATATTTGTCTATACATAAATCAAATAGTATAATAAACAAATTATGCACATAACCAAACTGATTTGTGACAACCACATCCACTTACAAAATCTCACATAACTAAACATATAGTAGCAATATATTTAGACAGATATGAAATTGCTCATTATAGGATCATAGAATATAATTTAATTACTGTAATATGAATTAAAATTACCAATTTAATGATGCCTTTGAATCCACGTTGAAGCAATGACTTCCTTCCTTTTACTGTTCTTGATTCGTCAGATTGCAAGTCCGTAATCACCGACCTCTAACTATCGAATAGTATTATTTTAATTTGAAATATATTTGAGAATTTTGGAGTGGATTGAGAGCTATGTTTTAACCAGAAATGTAGAAGGTAATGGCGGCCAAAAAGGTTAGTAATTGTTTTTAGAGATACATATATATAGCATTGTATTAGAGAGAAACGAGGAAAACCTTTTTACCCATTCTCACTTTATCTCAACCCATTATCTCCAAGCCAATTCCCTGTATTTTAGCCACCCCTAGACCTTCCCAAAACCAAAATTTTATAGCCCTGATGATGGGCCGTAAACCCATCTAAGCCCAAGCCAAAATACTATGCAATTAAATCTAATTTAATCGCTTGTCGATATTGTATATCGATCGATATATTTATAACTGTTATAAATATACATAACATTATTTATTTCCCAAATCATATCAACATTTATAATTAATATTTCATAAATATTAATTAATTTAATTAATTTATAACAACTCTAAACTAATTAAATCGTTCGGTCTTAAGGGAATTCATCATTTCGGCTGTGTAACTCTTGGGTGTAAATTTGGTCAGCGATTAACATCGAACTATTCTAATGTTAACGTTCGCACATCACTTAGCAAGTGGTGTGACATTATGTCCAAATTTGTCGCTTACTCATTTTCGGTAAAATCCAATTTTAGTTTAATAAGCATTACTCGGTTGTGACATTTGTTTACACCAATTCTCTTCGTCAAAACTTATCACTTTGGACTTATGGAATTTGGTAATGGTCAAAATTCCAACCTCATCCACATTCAACTTTATAGTCTAAATACAAAGTCCTTGGTTCAATAATAACAATTATTATTAACCGAAATGCTCTAGCCAGAGACTTTGACTTTGAGTTGACTTGAGTTGACTGTGATGCTAACCGCATATGACTGAGGAGACGAATCCTTTCTTAAATAGTGCTTCACTTCCAATACTTCCACTCGACCCAACTATAGTCACTCGATGGACGCCATGCCATGATTTGGCTATAATCAAAGCGGAGCTTTCATATCAAAGATCCACAGTATTCTCAAGTCGAAAGAACTATGTAAATCAGTCACATTGATCTTTTCTGTTTGACCTTAGTTATATTAACCAACAGAAAACTATCAAGTGAGTCGTTCCATAGTTATCCAATAACTATTAGTACGTAACCCTTAGGTGCCCTCAGTAGTCATTAGTAATACACTGCCCAACATTTGGAGAGCTCTATGTACTCCAATCTCAACAGATACATCGGTATCCAGTCTCGGTGCATCTTGATTAGGAACATTTAAAATGGTATATTTGTTTCGTTGTGATAAATTACTCACGGTTACAACACTTTGTAACTACTATCACAAATTATACCATTTATGGATTTTTCTATTAAATATACTTTTAATTAAGTTAATTAATCAATATAATCACATTATATCAAGTATATAATAGGAAGAAAATACCTTTTATTTCGAACAAGATTGGTCAACGAGTTAGGTATATGTAAAAAATTACATAATTGCCCCTAGGGCATACCCGTGACTCTATCATTAATATCGACATTTAGGGGTCGAAAAGGCGATCATTACAGATGTATCCAATAAAATATTTTATTTCTTATAATATGGTATCCCCTTCATATCGAGCCTGCTTAAGTAACATCACTAACCAAATGGAACCAACCAACTTTGGTGAAGCCAATCAAAGCTCAATTTAGCGTAAGGTTATGAACAAAGAACTTCAAACCTTAGAAAAAATGGCACATGAGATATTATTAATTTACCAAAACACAAAAAACCCGTAGGTTGCAAATGGGTATACAAAATCAAATACAATAGTGAAGGTACAATTGAAAGGTGCGTAGCTAGGTTAGTGGCCAAGGGATTTACCCAAACTTATGGTATTGACTACCAAGAGACTTTTGCACCAGTAGCAAAAATCAATATGGTTAGAATTTTGCTATTAGTAGCGACCAACTTGGGACGGGAATGCATTCCTTTAAGGAAATTTAGAAGAGGAGTCTATATGACTCTTCCTCTGGGCCACAAAAGTGAGTCAAACTCATCACTGGTGTGTAAACTAAAAAAACAATCTATGGTCTAAAGCAATCTCCAAGAGCATGGTATGCCAAACTAAGATTTTCTATTTCAAAGATTTTTTTTAAAAGTATCGCTGATTCCTTAATGTTCATCAAACACTCGCAAAACACCACTATTATCATTCTAGTTTATGTAGATGACATTATCATCACTGGAAATAATAATGAGGAAATTAAAGGGGTTAAACAATATTTGAAAAATGAATTTGATTTCAAAGACCTTGGAAAACTTTCATAATTTCTTGAAACAGAAATACCCCACTCAAGTAAAGATTATTTCTATCCCAAAGAAAATATGTCCTTCATCTATTAGAAGAGACTGGTAAATCGGGAGCTAAACCAACTAATATTCCTATTGAGATGAATATTAAACTAGGAATTGAAGAAGGTGAGACATTATCTTACATAGGACAATACCAAAGGATGGTAGGCAGATTAATTTAACATACAGTAACCAGACCTGACATTGTAACTTTATAGTTAGTGTCATAAGTCAATTTATGCATGCTTCATGTACCAAACACTTGAGTGTAGTTGATAGAATATTGAGATACCTTAAAGGCACTCCAGGTCAAGTAGTTTGGATGAAGAAAAATAATTTGAATAATGTGGTTGGTTTTTCTGATGCAGATTGGGCCAGTAGTTGCAACATAAAATCAACCACAGGGTTTTGTACATTTGTAGGTGGTAACTTGGTCACTTGGAAAAAGCAAGAAGCGGAATGTTGTGGCTATATCAAGTGTAGAAGCAGAATATTGAGTCAAGGCATCCATAGCAAGTGAGCTTATCTGCATTAAGCAATTACTCAATGACATGAAGATGGAGCACACAAGAACAATGCAAATATACTTTGATAATCAAGCTGCATGATATATTGCATCCAATTCAGTCTTCCACGAGAGGACAAAACATGTAGAGGTAGATTGTCATTTTGTCAAGTGCAATCAGGGAAAATTGAAACTCTATTTGTCAAAAGCAAAGAACAACTACCGGTATTTTCATATAAGCACTTGACAAGGCCAGCCATCTGAATATACTCAACAAGTTGGGTTATGTAAATTTATTTGAACTCTACTTGAGGGGAGTGTGGAGAAATAGGAATCATAGCCTCAGAATATTTCATCGTAGGCTGTAAACATGAAACAGATAAAAGCCTAGCATCCATTGTACAACTGTCAACTATACTTGGTACTTAGCTTATACTTAGGGTATTATTAGTAATTATAATTTAGGAAGTAAGCAACAACTAGTAGAATTATAATATAGGAAATAAGCAACTACTAGTAGAATTAGACTATATATAATCATGTACAGAGAGCTTGTAGAATCAGAAATTAGCAATAAAACTAATTATTCGTGATATTCAATCTTCTCCTCAAAAATTCAATAGTACATGTACAAACGAAATAAGTAGAATTACAAAAACCTTGGATGTTATACCATAAGTCCTTAATTAAAAATGTATGATATTATTATGTAACTTATACATGTAAGTGTTTCCACCTAAGAAAGATTGTTTACAACTTAAACATGTATCTAATTACACCAACAAATATTTAGGCTGCATTCGGTTTACAATTTTTAATTTTCAGTTTTCATCCATACAAAAATATACATGACGCATGTTTATAGTGAAGAACGACTAACTTAGAAAATGAAGTTAACATAGAAAATAGAAAATAAATTTTGCTAATTTTTCGTGTTTTGGGAAATAATGGAAGCATGAGAAACAATTCATCCTTTCATCGTCCCTCCATCCTATCCGTCGTCTCCTCCATGTTAATTCCACCCCTTTTTCGTCCCTCCACTCTTCTTATATTTTGCAATTAATGTCGAAAACTCAAAACACAAGATACAAAACAAACCTAATGGACCTTTAGATTTGATGTTTATGATAGTTACGTTCAAGCCATGTATGTAGCATGGGTTCGTCCTAGTATAGTAATATATTACTAATACTAATGTAAATGAATGACCATATGATGTAAGAATGAAAACCCAAAATTAATATTTAGGTTGAAAAAAAATGTAAATTTGTCGGTGACAAATTACCCAATCTACATTTATTTTACTTTAATATTAACCTGTAAAAAATTTTGATCTTCAAAAACAAGTTGAGTACCTATTCATATTTTATTTCAATTCCCTGGTACTCTTCATTTTCCAATAAGAACTTTTCTTCTCCAAATACATTTTCGTCATAGAATATTACCATTTAAAGGAGCTGGTTAAAATATGAAATTCCAATTGACATTAAAGTTTTAACGATGAAAGGTAAGCTCTTTCTTAAACACACAAATATATTATATTGATGAATCTTTGTCTATTTATTTGAAACCTATGACTTATGCGATCTTCGTTTCAAAAGTGAATAGCTTTTGCAATGTATTTACAAATAATTAGATACGTAATGTACTTGATGGTTAGATTGTGTTTAAACTGTCAAATTGTATTCAATAAATGGAATTGAAGTTAATTATTTGATAAAAATTTCAGTGTCAATTACATAAAATTATTTATCTTTTGTTTTTACATATTTTTTTTCAAGTATTACTCTTATTAAATAGTTGGTAACTATATGAAATGGCTCGGGTTATACATTTGCCTAAGGCCAAAAATAATCTTGGATTGACCTATATACTTACTACAAAAGTTATAGTCATCTTCATCCTTAAACTGTCAAAGATAAATAATTAAAAATTCAATTGTTTAAATTTAAATTCAATTAATTAAAATGTTAATTAAATATTTAATTAAAATGTCAATTAAATATTTAGTTAAAATGTTAATTAAATATTTAATTAAATATGATATAAATTTATTAGAGTGAAACTATAAGAAACCCAAATTAGGTTTAAGAAACAAATACATACGTATAGTACATATACCGTGATTTCAGATGTGTTTGAAACTTGAATCATGAGGATATTTCTTAAGAAATACATTATTCCCTAAATCAGTATCACTCGGTAAGTTATATATTAAAAATTATGAATCTCTAATATATATCTATATATGTTGTCCTGTACTATTTATATATCAACATATTACTTGCATACTCTTTAGTTATTGAGCTTTCTTCAAGCTAGAGAATAATTTCTCTTCGTTTATTAAGCTTTCCTCAAGATCAAGACGAGATTAAGACAAAGACTATGGGTTAGGAGTTAGATACGGTACAGCCGATAAGGTATTATTTATCACATATGGGTCTATGATTTGTTAAGTTTCCTCAAGGTCAGAATCATAAGGGATGCACGTCCTAACATTTACTAGAGATTGAAAGATTTCCATGTTTCCTCGTAGGCTTTTGAGAAACATAAAAGTCTAGTGGGATCTTATTAGATAAATGAACGTTACCATTTAACCTATCTAATATTATAAGAACGTCTACAATGTTTATATTGTTACTAATCTACTTAAATTAAATTTCTAACGAAATGACAAATCTAAGATAGTTATCTAAAAGCTATAAGCTTACTGGACCTAACTACATTGATAGTCTAAGAATAATCATGACAGTGCTTACTAACGAAAAGTTATAATTATAGATAAATAAACCTTTAAGAGAGAGACCCACCAGGGGCACTGACCCTAAGACAGTTAAGTTTTGTAATACTTATGCAACAACCCTGGTTGGAATTACTTGGAATTAAATCTAGAAAATATGATTTAAATTATCTTAATTGTAACGACCCGCTATTTTGAACCATTCAAATTGCCAATAAAACCACACATGTCAAACTTAAATAATTCAAAATAACAGATTGTTAATTATTTTAGGGTAAATAAAATCAATCATAGAATCACAGACATAGAACAAGCAGAATATCTCGCAGCGGAAATAAATAAAACATAGTAGTTCATGAAGCTACTAAATACATAGTGTCAAACAGATGCATAATATCAGAGTTTGAAAGCAAATACAACTGAAAGTCCAAATACATAAGTCCACTCATACATAAGCAACTGACTGGAAAGGAAATAACTGAAATAGGAAATAATAGATAGATAGCTAAGTTCCAGCAGATCTCTAGCTCCAAAAGGCGAATCCAAGGCTGTGGTACTCAAGCTAAGACACTCAGGCTAACTCGAGCATAAAGTCAAACAAATCACTCGAGTCAGGACTAACTTACTTATATAAGTAAACCAACTCAAGTGAACTGTACAATAAAATGCATCAGTAACTTAGAGGATGTTTAGGATCGTCCATCCCTTAAGGATCCGTAAAAAGAAAAATCTAAAATACGCTATTATACATAATGTCTATCAGTAAAGTATAATATACTAAAACTAACGTTAAGGCGTTACCCATATCCCCCTTAACACATTTTATAAATGTCGTTGTCTATACAGCACTGTAAACTCCACCAAACCGGTGGGCTACCAGGGAGCACTCCATAGGTACGACACAAAACAAAATCGTAGTGGGCTCGCTAGGGAAGATGACAAGGCACGCGAGCCTATACCTTGGGTAGGATTCTACCGTTTTGCGGCACTAGGCTGATGGTAATGCATAGCAACTACTACCGCCTACCTTGGAACAACACTCCTATAATCAAAGGGGCCCCAAATCATTCACAAAGCAAAAGTTATGGTATCGAAGAAGAGTGTCTGATAGGAGGAGCGACCTCACTCGGCCTGGTGATAGCTCCTGTTTTAGTCATCCAAGCTGACCAAGGGGTCAGGGCTGCATTTTTTACCTCATACCAGAAGCATTCGCCAAACCATCCTACTTCGTTCTAGATCCTCCACCACGTACACATTTGTTAAAGTGATTTCGGAATTGGCAGAGAGTATGACAATATCCGACCCTAGTCTCTTTAACAACCAATCGTTGTATTTTTCACACCATGGTCATTTTATAAAAACATTTGAATAATAAATCTTAAATTATAATTTAAATCAATACTAAAATATTTAACTTCAATTATATCTTAGATTTAAAACATTTATTTTAAAATTCATATTAAATCAAATTATCACATTTAAAAATCATACCTTTAAAACTTAAATTAAATCTTATTTAAATTTGAACTCCTTTAAACAAAATTTAATTACAAATTATTCTCCACTTAACTTTCTTAAATTTATTTATTAAAAGTTTTATATAAAATCTACATTTATTATATTTAAATTAAAACTATATTTTATATAATAAACAAAACTATACTTATTATATTAAATTAAAACTATATTTTATATACTAAATAAAACTATATTTATTATATTAAATTTACTTTTAAATTATTTAAATTATATAATTAGACCAATTAAAAAGTATAAGTTAAAAATCTTAAAATTTCCTTTAAATCATATTTAGCTTATAATTTAAACTTTAAAATATATAAAATATTATTATTTTCCAAATATTAATTTTTTAAATAAAATCATCAAATAAAATTTCAAATTTATTAAATCAAAACATACTTTAAAAATTTAGAAAATAATGTAAAATAATTTAAAATAAATTTAAAACCGACCAACGGTGTCTGTATATAATTTTCTGTCTTATGGTCAAGTGATTGGGTATATATCATTTCAACGTGAAATATTAATTAAATTTCCAAGTATATATCATTTCAACCCGTATCCTAAATTCAAATCAATAAAATCGTTTGGGTCTATCATTTCAACCCATAACGATTTTTTCTAATCTAAAAGATCGTTTGGGTATGTATCATTTCAACCCATAGTTTAGGAACTTGTAGTGTGAAATAAGATAAACATAACATAACATAGCATAACATAGCATATAACATATCAATGAGCATAACAATATATATCATGTTAACTAGTACAATCCTAACATTTTACTGTCAATTCAAATGGTGCCGATTCACTTAAAATAAGCATATCAGTCGTGAGTGATTGCTCACCTTTCATGGCTAGAGAAATTGGCAAGAACGGTGAATAGACATGATGAAACACGACGAACCGACACGACGAACACGAATGAAAATCAGATCAAGCTAGCAAATCCAAACCCGAACCAAGTTATGAACTTTGAAGCAAACTTTCTTTTTTTTCGTTCTTTTTTTCTTTTTTTTTTCTTTTTTTTCTTTTTTTTCAAATGAAGAGGAGAGGAGAGGCCTAGGCTATATGGGCTCGGCCTATGGTGCTAAGGTGGCTCGGCCTAGGTGCTAGGGTGGGTGGCTTTATGGGTATGTGGTAAACTGAGGCATGTGTGTGGGTAGGTGGAGAGTATGGGTGTGGGAGGAGGCCGAAGTGGGTGAGGGTAGGTAGGAGTGCGTGTGGGGTAGGAGGATGGCCGAGTGGGGTAGGGGTGGTCGGTGGCAAGGAGGAGGAGGAGAGAAAGAGAGGGAGGCTAAGGAAGGAGGAGCCGGGGTTTTAGGCTAGGTTAGGCTTTAAAGACGGAGAAGGAAGAATGGTGTTTTAATGTAAATTACTTTCTGATTTCAGGAGGAAGAAATGAGAAAGAGAGAGATGAGAAGGAAAAAAGATACGTACATCTATTCTCAACCGGTATGTGTCTATTAGGAATAGGTATGTGGCCCTTCAAGAGTCTCCTAGTATTCAAGCCCATTAAACCAAGCCCAATAGATCAAACCCAAACCCAAATAAAAGAAAACAAGATAAAACACACAAAATAAACACTACACCAAACAGGCCATTTTGTCACACTTTTTTCGTTTCATTTTGTCACAGTTATTATTGTTGGAAATTTGTAACGGTTATTACTGTTACATTGTATTATCACGGTTATTTCCATGACAAAATTTGGGCTTTTCGTAAATAAAATAAAGACGTTGGATAGAGTTGTCATTTAAGTTTCAATCGTTACTTCAGTTGATTGTCACGCTTCTGCTTCTGGCATTCTTCCCCCAAATCAAATTAGGTTTAAGCCATTCTATTTCAAAGCCTCCTTCGATCCAGCGTGTCGCCCCTCTCTTTCGCCTACCGCGCCCTAACCCAAAACCCTACCCTACGCGAAACCTACCCGGACACCATCCATCGCGTCATCTCGTTCCTCCTCCTTAGGCTTTTGATCTCCAGCATCCGCGACCAACTTCGGCCTACACTTATTTATTTGCGGAGGTTGGGGTTTAGCGATGTGAAGGCGCTGGCTTATCGAGATGCGATTCTTTTGGTTTCTGATGTGGAGAGCACATTGATGCTGAAGCTTGAGTTTTTGATTGGGTTGGGCATGACGAGAGATGATGCGGTGGAGTTGGTTTTGAGGTGTCCGGGCTTGTTTACGTTTAGCGTGGAGAGGAATTTTAAGCCGAAGTATGAGTATTTTGTAGAGGAGATGGATGGGAATTTGGAGGAGTTGTTGCTCATGAGATTCACCAAAAGCTACACAACAATCTACTGATATTGTACGGTAGCTCCAAGATCTGATTTACCAAGAAAAATCACTGGTATGTGCTTTGTAAGTTATTCTTCTGTTAATAATTTGAGTGGCATAATCTCGGTATATCGTCAACCAGTGACTTAACTCTCGTTTGGTGTATAATTTCATCTGACAATAATTGTTCAACCAATATTATGACTATAATATTTTTTATGTTTTTATTTTACTCAAATTCCTAAATAGTGTCTTTTTTGTTTTTTTTGTGTGTGTGGGGGGTTATGATAAATTCAACATTTGTATTAGTCCTAGCAACTGTGTAAGCCTTCAGAGCATGCATAAGGATTTTAGTTGAAGGAGCTAACTAATTTTGTGACATGAAATGAATTTTGGCATCATCACAAGATATTTATACCAACATGGGATATTGGAAATGTTGTGGAACAATAGAGTTTCCTCACACCTGAAAAAAAGGCCTTTATTTGACGTTCAAAAAGTAATAAAATTTGAACTATAGATTTAATAGTATTGAAAGGCATACAGTTGCTTTCACTTTCATGTTAACGTAGATTTTGAATTTGGTCATTACTTCAAAACCGTTTCTTACAGTTGTTAAGGTAGGAATATCATATTCAGTTTAGTGTAGTCAAATATTACTAGCACCTGAAGTCATTATTACTTTTCTTTTTAATGGATTTTCAAAAATATCCACCATAAAATTGGTATCCTTTAATTTCTCCTTTGTTAGAAGCAAAAAAGGGAAGAATACGATAGTAGTTTAAGAAGCATATAATAAAGACATAGCTTTATGCACCATGTATATAAGCATACAGGACTAATAACTATTTGCATATCTTTCTTCATTTTGGCTTTATGCATGTACTTGTTTTTAAGATCATGCTGGCATGTCATCTTTATTCATTCTTTATTTGTAGTTTTGCATTAACAATCGTGACTGTTGGCTTGCTAGCAATGTCTATTTGTTTCTCCTTACCTTGTTTATATGATATTGATTAATTTGCAAACGTTCTACATTGTCTTATAAAAATAGACTATGACCTTGGATCAGTATGGGATGGTAATGGAGGAGAAGAGGCGAGCTCTCCAAGCTACGCTTATGGAAATCACTGCCAAACATCAAGAAGAGGAGGAGGATTTCTTATGGAAATCACTGTATGGGTAATATAATATCTTTTTTTTTCTCTTTTTTCACAAAAATAATTCTGACCTTGATTGGGAATATTAGGTAACTGAGTATTGTCTTTGCACTTTTTTCTTTTGGGTTTAAGTCTGGAACAATTGTGTCATGTTAATTATAACTGGTGAGAAGAGTTGCCTCACCAAAAATAGCACACCATCCTTGACTCGTCATCTAAGTCTTCTCCAATAGTCTTTCCATGTTCCCTAGTTTAACATTCATATAACTCATTTTTTCAACAAGCTCTATCACTTGATGAACATGATTAAACCTTCGATTTTCTATGAGTTTATATACATAGGAAACTATATCAATATATATTAGATGAAGTAAATGACAGTTTCACATCAATTTATTTCTACATCAGTAAACAAAAATGTTGGACATAACTTTTGAAGAGCATAAACCTATATCATTGTATATCTTATACATAACAAAATGAGCACTATAAAATTTGTACAGCAAATTTTGGGCATGTTTCCCACCTTGTTTATTTATTGTTGGATGTTGTTAATTACATAGTATATCTAACATTCAACTATATTGTTATTATGTGCCAAAGATCACTTTGGAAAATTTGTTGTTTTACTCAGCATTTTTTTTTCAAAACTACGATTATTCAGGTTTACAAAACTGAGTGTTAGTCGGGTCTGGAGAAACTGATATCGCTCAAATTTGGAAAAGTAAGCATACATGAGTTGTAACTATAATTAGACTTGTAGAGTTATGTGCTTAGTTATATGTCTAAGTGGCATGATAATTACATCGCTTATGTCCAAGATCAGACCAAATAGGTATGCTTCAACTCTTGGAAGGTTGTATGCTTCGGAAAGAAAACTTTATGATGAAATTAAGGTAATCGATTTTTTTTTGTCTCCACTCTTCGGACTGAAAACAAAGACATGATTTGACCATGCACCGTTAGTTGGTACTAGATGAGCGAATCATTACCAAAGTTCAAGCTTTAGCTTTTATCTTTTGCTAATTATGTAATTTTGTGTATTAGGTGAGCAGTATCTTGCAATTAGTCTTCATTATGTTCTAGCATGTTCTCCACATTTATTTTTCTGGTGCATTTGTTTCGTCTTGGATGTTTGCTGCAATATTTTCAACCAGTGTAGCTTCTTGAAATTCATCAATAGCAAGTTCAAACAATTCCCCATTGTCCTTTGGAATAGTCTGGTTGATGTTAATAACATTATCCATATATATTTTTGCCTTTGAAATAGTACTTTTGTCCATGTCACATTTAGGTACTTGTGCATGTTATTCAGTTGAACTATGATAAATATTCTCCATACTGCATTCCTATATATTACTAGAATCTAAATCCAAAATTATTTGTTTGAGTAAATGTAGAATTTTCTATAGCACTTGAAGTGCCTCCTCACTCAAGACAAGGAAGGGATTATTCTGAAAATTGGTTGTTTCTAATGCTTGCGCGGGAGAAACAGGTGTATCAATTTTCGTTTTCCCTTTGTCTGAACTGTTATTTTTTCGTTTGTTGTTAATGAAATTTCCTTCTTGCACATTGTCATGCCAAGTTTGATTGTCTTTTGGTGCCCACTATAGTATTCTACCTCTATATTGTTTGGATACTCTATGTTGATATTAATCTCCACTAATACTTTACTTTTGCATAATACAATCTATCTTCTTGTGTGATGAAGTAGTCCATTTTAAGTGGCTTGCCAACCACACTAGTCAGTTTACAATGTGCCTCTGTATCTTATAATTCTAGATCATTATGTGCATTTTAATCCAAACTGAGATGGAGCAGAAGTAATCTTTATCCATTACAATGTCAGGCATCCATTTCTTTATTGTAATAATACGTGAATTGAATGTAAATGGACCAAATTCCAAAATATGTTTGTAATCCACATCAGAATTGAATTGAACACAGTAAAACCATTTGGCTTTGAAATTAGTTTATGTGTATCAATTGGTTTCCAATTTCTGTTGATATAATTCTAAAATTGTGTAAAAGAAAGTTTGAATTTCTGTTGCTTTATACCGGTTCATAAAATGTCAATTGTTCCCCTATAGTTTGCATAAACACAAACCCTGTGCTTGTGCACTTCTGCCTTGCTGTCGAGTTGCCCCTGTATGCACCAGAATTGATTGTCTGAACCAATTAGTGGATTTAATTTGTATCCCTGCTACTAGTTTGTACACGCGCACTCGTATATTTCAATGTACTTGCTTTGTTTTGTAGGCCGAAGCCTTGATATTTTAGCATCTGATACATATATGCAAGCTTGGTCATTTGTATAGGTAGTTCTCCCTGTTTGCTGCACGTCATTTAAACCTGGCTTGCATTTTAGTGCCTGGGTTGTATCCTTGTGTGTGAGTACATTCTCTTGCTCCTGACACATTTGCTTTAAGGGTTCATGTGTAAGTGCTGCAGGGTTTATAAGTGGGTTGCGAGTGTTATGATTAGGGTGTGATGTATTTGTTACCTACTGCCTTCAGTGTGCCTGCAGTGTGTATTTTAATTAAGGGATTGCACGTTTTAATTTTTATACAATCTACTGCGCTCGTGCCTGGGTGATATAGGAGTGGGCAATAACCGAACAAATGATCATTTTCATTTTATTGCTGTTATCTCATATCTAAGATTGTCCCTTTTTTCAGGTATGAAAATCATGCAGCTTTTGATGCAGCAACCGGCTATATCTACTCGTTCCTCCAATAGGTGCATACAATAAATTTTATTAAGTCGTTCGTTGATTTTACTGTACCTGTGTTATGTCGTTTGATATGTTCTGTCGTTTGTACCTATGTACCTCCAATAGTTGTCACAATGAACTTTATAGAATTTGATATGTTCTATTTCGTACATTTGATGTTTTTTTAATGATTTGATGATGTTAGTTTTGAAATTTAGTCTTCTGTTTACTATTGTTCTATCACGGTTATAAGTGTGAGAAATTACTATTTTGTCACGGTTATAACAGTGAGTAAATACTATTCTGTCACGGTTATAAGCGTGAGAAATTACTATTTTGCCATGGTTATAACCGTTAGTAAATACTATTTTGTCACGGTTATAACCGTGAGTAAATACTATTTTGTCACGGTTATAACCGTGAGCAAAAGTGTGACAGAATTTGCCCACGGTACCTATTTTCACGGTTATAACCGTGACAAATTAGTTTTGTCACGCTTATAACCGTGAGGAAATTGCCTTTCTGGTGTTGTGAAACGCGCGTTTTTATGTAGAAAATTGCAGATTTGAAGACGTAGGTTTTTGATTTTAATGAAACGAAAAGTGGAGAGGAATTTAAAATTTAGTCTAGAATCATTAAAAATGAATAAAATTTAAAATTTTCAACCAAAAGTCAAACTTTGGCCAAATTTGACTAAAATTTGAAATTTTAGAAAATTTTCTATTTTATTGAATTTGAAAAAATATATTACTCAATATCCCAAAAATTGATATTTAAATTCAAATTTATTTTAAATTTAAAATATTTAATTCAAAAATTTAACTGAAGTTTCTTTTAGAATTTGACTGAATTTACGGGTCGTTATAGTCTCCCCTACTCAAAAATTTTCGTCTCCGAAAAGCAATGGAAAAGGAGAATAGAAACAAGCAAAAGGATAAGATAGATTAACGAATAGTACCTGGAAGAAACAACTTCGAATTCGAAGCGCGCATGCTCTCCTCCATCTCCCGGTACAATCCCGATCATCAGTACTCCACTACACCTTGGCCAGGTTGACAGATTTCCTCCTTAGCTGCTTCATACCTCTATCGACAATACGAAGTGGCTTCCTCTCGACAGTGAGGTTTGACTCAACATCCAAACTCTTGAGTAAAGCAGGCTGAACAATCTAGGAAGGATCATGGAGATACTTACGAAGATGCGAAACATGGAACAAATTATGCACTCCAGATAGCTTCTCTGGCAAATCCACCCGATAAGCTAAAGGACCAACTCTCTCTAAGATGTGGAAAGGACCAATGAATCTTGGAGCAAGCTTCCCTCTCCTACCAAAGCTAATCACATTCTTCAGTGGTGAGATCTTCATAAAAACCTGATCACCCACTAAAAATTCCAATTCCCTTCTCCGCCTATCAGCATACTTCTTCTGCCTATCCTGAGCAATCCTCATCTTCCTTTTAATCTCCTTAACTTTCTCAGATGACTCTAGAATCATATCGGGTCCAAGAACCAAATGATCACCGGATTCAATCCAGCAGGATGGAGATTTGCAAGGTCATCCGTAAAGAGCGACAAATAGAGACATTGCGATACTAGCCTGGATTCAAAGGATAGGATTAAACAGATGACTGCTTACAGTAACCTTAATTTAAAAATTAAGATTATACTTGATAGTTGTTATTATATGTGAATTCAACGAGATGGAGATGATCTTCCCAAGATCCTCCATAATCAAGAACACATGCACGAAGAAGATCTTCTAGAATCTGATTAACTCTTTCCATCTGATCGTCGGTCTGCGAATGATAAGTTGTACTCAGATTCAACCGGCTACCCAAAGCTTCCTGAAATGCTTTCCAAAACTGGATGGTAAAGATAGGATCTTGGTCACAACAATGCTGGATGGAACACCATGAAGCCTGGCAATATCTCTCATATAAATCTCAGCTAAACTCGAAGCAGTGCGATTCGACCTGACCGGAATGAAATGAGCTGACTTGGTCAATCTATCAAAAACTACCCATATACTCTCATTACCCCTTCTAGTCCACGGTAGTCCATCAATAAAATCCATAGAAACCTGTTCCCACTTCCAATTGGGAATCTCAAGGGGTTGCAACAATCCAGCGGTCTTCTGATTATCAGCTTTAACCTGCTGTCAAGTTGCACATCTACTAGCATAAAAGGAGATCTCTCAATTCATACCACTTCACCAATATAGCTTCGTCATATTCTGGTACATCTTCATCACACCGCGATGAATAGAAAGTCTAGAACGATGATTTTCCTTAAGCACTTCTTGCCTTAATTCATTGACATTTGGAGCATTAATCTGATTACTAATCCTCAAAACCCCTTTATAATCAATCTGTGCTCCCATTCCATCTTGGTTACCACCTTCCCTATTATGAACATTCTCCTTAATAAGCCTTAACATCTCGTCTTCATCCTACTTAGCAACAATACGATCCATAAGGGAGGAAGAAACAACAAGCCGACACAACATCGCCTTCTTCCGACTCAAGGCATCAACTACTACATTAGCTTTCCTAGGAGTGTAGTTGAAGTCGAGGTCATAAGCTGCTAGAAATTAAGCCATCTAACTTGCCTCTGGTTTAAATCCTGCTGGGTGAAAATATACTTCAAAGACTGGTGACCTGTAAAGAGCTCAAACTTAGTTCCCAAAAGATGGTGCCTCCATAACTTCAAAGCAAAAACAACAGCAAGCTGTTAGCACTAAAATTGGTCACTAACCTCGTTGAGAAAGATTGTGAAGAGATATAAATGATGAAGATAAATTAGACAAAGAAGAAAATGCTAATTCAAATGCAGAAAGTAAGAACACCGGATTTATAGTGGTTCAGCGTAATTGCCTACGTCCACTTTGAGGTTAAACTTTATTGATCTTCTTAATGATTGATTACAAATACAATTCGTAGATTAAATGATTGAATGAAGTTGCTAAGTAAAGAAGATGAGTCTGAAAAATGGCAGTGTCTCCCCAGTGTTCCCAGGAAAAAAGGTCCTTTTCACTGTACCATTGCCCCTCTATTTATAGACAAAGATGGGTTGGACTTCCCATGTGGGCTTGGCAGCCGAACGTCTTGGCCCAAATGGAATGGTCGCCGCATGCCGAACCAAATAGGCCGATCACTTGGATGCCGAACCACCCTCTCTATGCCGAACAATACGCTTGCTGCGTGGGAAGAGTAGAACGAATATTAGTTGAAGCCGAACGTCTTCTGGCTGAACAATGTCTTTGGCCGAACGAGAGCTTTAGCCGAACGATGCTTATGGCCGAACGATGTTTCTTGGCTGAATGAGAGCTTTGGCCGGACGTTGCCTTTAGCCGAGCAGTGCATTTGGCCGAACGATGGCTTGTGACGAACGACACAGCCATGCCGAGCAGTTGTACATGCCAAACGTCTTCCGATGCTGAGCGCTTACAAACGCCGAGTGCTACTGAATGCCGAGTACTCCTGGACGCCGAGTACTCCTGAACGCCGAGTACTACTAGATGCCGAGTACTTCTGGATGCCGAGTACTACTAGATGTCGAGTACTTCTGGATGCCGAGTACTACTAGATGCCGAGTAGTCCTGGATGCCGAATACTACTAGATGCCGAGTAGTCCTGGATGCCGAATACTACTAGATGCCGAGTAGTCCTGGAAGCCGAGTACTACCCAATGCCGAGCACTTAGTTGCCTGGTCAAATCTACAGGAAACACTTGCCCCCCAAAGTGTATTACGTGACTGAACGTGATAAGCTTTGAGTCTTGCAACCTTCATGTTTCGTTTTAAACCCTTGATTAATTTCGAATGGAGATGCCCTTTTGAGTATATCAGTGGTTGTGTTGTGTGCGTGCTATGGGATGAATGCCGAACAGTACGCTCGAAGCCGAACGTTCCTTACGTGCCGAACAATCCTACGTTTTGAAGCCGAACGATACAGCTTTGACCGGTTCTACCGGATATATCCCCTTCGACTTCGACCTTTTTCCCCTATAAAACCAGGTTCTTCCCCTCTTCTCTCCTTTACTCTTTTACTTCTGCCACTCTTCAAAGATTTGCAATTCTCGCCAGCCGATCAGATTCAAAACCTAACTACTCCTTCCTATGCTCCAATCTGCAAACTAGGTATTATTCCTTGTACAATTCGAATAGGTTTCAAATGAGATGGCCGAGTGTGTCATGTAGAAAGCTTTTGAATAGGTCGTCTTTATTGCTGAACGATGATGCGAGGCGAGGAGGAATGATTTGGAGTGTTTGCATATATGACCATTGGACTTAGCTTCTTCGTGTCGAACCGAAGTTAAAAAAGAAGAATGAAAGTGTTGGAGGTGGTAAGGGTGTTGGATGGCATAGCTCTGGTTCGGCATATGTTGTCATGCGCCGGACGGTGAAATGGAGGGATGCCGAACAGTATTTTGGCCGAACAAAACCAAAGCCGAACACTTATAAAAATGCAGAACAATAACTTAGCCGAACAAAACCAAGGCCGAACATACTTAAATGTCGAACCATATCAAGGCTGAACAATACAAATGCCGAACAATCATAAACACCGAACAACAAATGCTGAACCAAACTTAAGCTGAGCAAACATAAACGCCGAACTATGCTGGACCATGACGAACAAAACCTTGGCCGAACAAATAATACTTAGGCCGAACATTTCAAACGCCGAACCAAACCTTGGCCGAACAATTCAAATGCCGAACCAATCCTATGCCGAACGATACAAATGCCGAACAATTGTAAATGCCAAACAACATAAATGCCGAACCATTCTAAGGCCGACCAATACAAATCCTGAACTATACTCAACAAAATAGGGACAGGGACCCAGGCGTGCCAGCATATGAGACTGACCTGGATCATTAACTTTCTGGTTTTTACAGACATAAATCTGAACTTAGATTAACACACGTTTTCTAAATCTGGAACTGTAATCACCACAAGGCGAGCTTTTTGAGACGGTCAGCGATGATGGTCTTCGAAGGCGACGATTCGAAACTCGTTTTCGTATCTTCGTAATCTCTAGATTCTCATTGCTTATACACGATTGCTTGCACTAGTTTACACACCACGTGGGGGGAATACTCGTATTGTTAATTCTAACATTCAACGTTTTTCAAGTATAGCTTTCACAGGCACTTAGACAGATTCATTATTTATTGGGGATGTCTAAAAATTCTAGCTCCACCACTATATCTGATAGGCCTGGGCCGTCATCAAGGCAAGAAGCCGCTGATACTTCAAATCCGTCGACTTCCCCTGCCCATAACTTGGCTCCTGATGCCCTGGAGGCAACAATTCTCTTAGACAATCCGATCGACTCACGGGCTTCGAAGATTAATGAAGTCGCACTTCGACGAATATGCTCCATCCATGGGATTCCTTTCGCCGATGTGTTGGTCCCGTCGCGACACGATCGTCCTCACCTGCCCCCAGTCCGATATACCATCTGCAACAAGTTCATGTGCTGGATGGGCTGCGCGCCTCCATTCAATTTATTTCTTCGGGACGTGTTGCAGTACATAGACATTGCCCCGTCGCAGCTGCATCCCAATGGTCACGCGTTTATATACGGGACCTACCTACTCTTCATGGCCGTCTTCTCTAGGCCTCCAACTTCTGGCGACATCAGATACATTTATATGATCAAGAAGCGGAAAGATAGTCCCTCCTTCATGTTCCTCGAGCCGTACCACAAATGCCAAATCTTGACAGGAGCATGTAGCAAATTCGCCCTGTACAAACAGGAATGGTTTTATGTGCGTTGCCCTCCTGGTTTTGCGAGGAGATGGGTTGAAGGCAGTAAGTTTCTTTGCTGAGTCATCATTCGTGTTTAATTGGAGTTATGCTTTTCCTAACTCCTCGTTTCATCTTTTCAGGTATTAATCCGCGTCCGGAGGGCCGAGGATATTCTGAGGCCGTCGAAGCCATTAGAGCTCTTCCTGCCGAGGAACGAGACATCCGAACCATCATTTCAAATGAATCATTGTCGAGGTTTGGCTTGCTAGCCCCGAGCCGTCGGATTAGCCTTCCGGAGGGCGTTTCCATTCCCAAGTCAGCATCCGGTAAAGGGAAAAAACAAGCTGGATCGTCATCACGCCACACTCCCGATGCTCACGAAGAGGGTGAGCATAAGGAGGATGAAGCTCCCGAAACTCAAGGCGAGAATGTGGGTCCCGCTTGGAATCCGGCGGTCGAAGTTCACGACATTGAAACGTCATCCTCCCCTTCGAAGGGAAAGAAGAAGTTAAAATACAAGATACGGAAGGAGAAAGTCGGCGGAACTTCAAAAGTTACGCTCATCCCGCCAAAGAAAGAGGCTTCCTCACAGCACATGGAAAGTTCTCTAAGGGGTTTGTCGAATCTTTCCATCCCCGACGATATACTTAATTACGGGTTTGACGATCCTGAAGCCCTCAAGTTTTCTTTGCCCGCTAGAGGCAATGCGGGAGTTCAACTCCCAGACCAAGGAGACAATACTCCGATTAGTAAAGATAAAAGAACTTGTCCGTCGGGGGGAACACTAGGACACACACGCACATACGCATTCCATCATACACTTCAAGTTTTTTCTTATTTCCCGAATTTTTCTTAACTCGTTGTTATCTTTATTCTTTGTAGGTGACATGGGGCGCTCTCACGGACTCGATCGCCTTCACGGCTCTTCCATATTTCATCATCCCGGACGGGATTCAGGTTCGGGCAGACGCAGGGACAGAGATGATTACGAAGATAGAGACAACCGTCCCCGCGATTCATCTTATCGTAAGAAGGCATATTCCCAATCTTCACAGTCCCGTGATCCTCTTCCTCCAACTGAGTCGAATAGAGAGAAGTCTTCACAGAAGAGGTCCCAACCCGATGCTTCTCGAGAACAACACTCCGGTTCGTCGAGTACAAGGCAAATTCGGGAGCAACGAAAAAGAGCAGAACTTTCAAAGCCTCCTCTCCCTACTCCCGCGGTTGACCCAACTATAGCAGAGAAGATGGTCGATCTTAAGGCCAAATTCCCAAAAATTTGTTTTGATGGTCTGAAATTCCTCACAGCTATTCATCATATCCCTGGGCACGCTAAGTAGAGTTCCATTGCCTGTAACAACGACGTCTATGTTCAACATGACGCGTTTGTACACTTGGTTGAAAAGATCTCAGAGGTGTCTGTTGAGCGACAATATGAAATTGATCGTCTGAAATTGGAGGCTGGCTGTGACAAGAACATCATCAAGCATCAAGACGAAGAGCTCGCTTCGTATAAGTCGAAGCTGGAAGCCGCTGAGCAAAGTGCAAAAGATACTACTGAGGCAGTCACTCGTTTAGAGAGGGCTCACAAGAAGGAACTTGATGAAGCGGTCCAGCGTAGCGGTGCTCTTGGCTTAGAAAAAGATTCTATCCAAAAAGAAAGGGACGCGCTCGCCATACAAGTCAAAGAGTTGAAAGAATTACTCTCCAAGGAGAAAGAGGACAAAATAGCTTCTCAAGAAGAGTCACAATGATACTGTGATGAAATCGTTACTACTCGGCTCTTGAAAGCGAAGCTCGATGATGAACTTGCTAGGGTTGAAAAAATGAAAGACGAAGCCCATGAGGAGGGCAAAAGAAAAGCTGCGGAGGAGATTGACTCTCTCCTCGAGGCGGCCGTGAAAGCCAGTAGGGAAGAGGTCAAGTGCATGTTTGACCCGTTGATTGCTGAGTATCGCGCCCGCGTCCTTATGTATCGCGACTTGACATTCTTGGGCGAGGGCTATCTCGAATCCCTAGCCGAGGCCTGGGAAACTTTAGTGAAGATTAGCAAAATCGAGTCAGGCTCTGAGGAAGTCGATGAGGATGCCCTGGTGAAGGAGTTTCTTCGAGGGAACGAGCCAGCGGACTTATCAGCAGCCTTGGAGCTTTATAGCAAAGGCTCTCCCCTTCCAAAAGAGAAAAGTGATGAAGCTGGCCCATCTGGGGCTAAGACTATGGCTCCTCATACCACTGCTCCTCCTACTACTCAACCGGCCGGTCGGCCGACACTTGACCCATTCGAGAAGCATGCCGGCTACGATCCTGAAGATCCCGGGCTTGGCGTTTATGTGCTATCTCTTATTCTGGAGGGTGAAACTCCACGCGCAATTGATAGCCAGCAAGAACCTATTAGGAAACTCTTCTTTTTTAGAAGTTAAAAGATCTGTCACTTTCCAGCAGTGGTTATTCGTTCTAATGTTCATTCTTTATGTTTTCAATGCAGGCTGCTCTGACCCCGAGCCAACTTCGAGGAGCGATGACATCAAGGAGGAGGCAGAGAAAGCAAGCGACGTTGCTCATGCGGGAGTAACTCCTGGCCCTAACGCTCAAGTGATCGGGGCACTAGATGATGATAAGTTTGACACTTTATCTCCTACCGAAGGGAGCTATGAAATCGAGATCACTGGCTCCTCCGAACATACTTCGAAGATGAGCATGAAAGAGCGTCTCGCCAAAGAGGAGAAAAAGAAAGTCGAGATCAAAGTTGAGCCTGAAATTCTGGAACTTACCGACCCGCAGAATAGACCTTTGAAGATCATCCTCCCTGGCAAATCCAAACCGCTGAATGTTCCTTCTCCCACTCCTGACTTCGCTTCTTTAGCAAGCAAGAAATCCAAGAAGAAGCGTGAGGGAGAGGAATTGTCCGAGAAAACAAAGGAAGACAAGAAGAAGAAACCAAAGAAATAGTCGTTAAACTCGTTCAACGAGATTATGCTTAAGTCTTGTAGCTACTTTCATCTTTTGTTTCCGAAGTTTATGTAGATAGGTTTTTGATTCCAAGTTTTGGATGAATAATTGTGTAACCTCATTTTGGACTGTTAAATAAAGTTTAGTTCCTTAGTCGTTTGAACGATTCTTCGGAGTGGCATACTTCTTGTTCTACATTTCCTGAGTACTTAGAATTTTTTTCTAAAGTCGCGTTCCAGGGACTCATAGTAAGTTGATCCGCATTCAGGGGATTCGGAGATTGAGATTGTTTATGCTCTAGTCCGCACTCTGGGGACTTAGAGCACTCCGGGGACTCGGAGATTGAAATCGTTTACTCTAGTCCGCACTCTGGGGATGTCTAGTCCGCGCTCTAAGGACTTAGTGTACTCCGGTCCGCACTCAGGGGACTCGGAGATTGAAATTGCTTATACTCTAGTCCGCGCTTCGGGGACTTAGAGTACTCTGGTCCGCACTCAGGGGACTCGGAGATTAAAATCGTTTATACTCTAGTCCGCGCTCCGGGGACTTAGAGTACTCCGGTCCGCACTCAGGGGACTTGGAGATTAAAATCGTTTATACTCTAGTCCGCGCTCCGAGGACTTAGAGTACTCCGATCCGCACTCAGGGGACTCGGAGATTAAATCGTTTATATTCTAGTCCGCGCTCCGGGGACTTAGAGTACTCCGGTCCGCACTCAGGGGACTCGGAGATTAAAATCGTTTATACTCTAGTCCGCGCTCCGGGGACTTAGAGTACTCCGATCCGCACTCAGGGGACTCGGAGATTAAAATCGTTTATACTCTAGTCCGCGCTCCGGGGACTTAGAGTACTCCGGTCCGCACTCAGGGGACTCGGAGATTAAAATCGTTTATACTCTAGTCCGCGCTCCGGGGACTTAGAGTACTCCGGTCCGCACTCAAGGGACTCGGAGATTAAAATCGTTTATACTCTAGCCCGCGCTCCAGGGACTTAGAGTACTCCGGTCCGCACTTAGGGGACTCGGAGATTAAAATCGTTTATACGAGTTCGTACATCGTACAGGATAGTGTAGTTTTAGTAATTCATCACTCGACTATGAGATATAGAAACATTAGTAATTCGTGGAAAATACGGCTTCAAGCCTTTATTAATGAAAAACAACTAAACTGCTTGATTACATGGCTAAAAAGAAACTAAGTTACGACTGAATGAAAACATACAGGAGATAACTGTGCCTAAAAAAGGAAAGAAACGTACTAAATGTAGTAATGTCGCAAATGTTCACTGTTTCACGCTCGGGGGAGTGTCGCGCCATCAACGGTCGCTAGCTTGAATGTTCCCTCTCCAAGCTTCCGTTCAATGACGTATGGACCTTCCCAGCTGGGATTCATACACGACGGTACAGGGAAAACTCGTTTCAAAACGAGATCACCCACATCAAAAATCCTTGGGCGGACTCTGCCGTCGTAGTAACGCTTGACTCGGTGCCTATGTGCTGCCGCCCTTAATTCGGCCTCTTCACGTTTTTCATCGATGCAGTACAGCGATTCCAACAAGAGGTCCTTATTCGTCTTGGGATCATAATATGCCATTCGATGTGATGGAACTTCAAGTTCCATGGGTATAATGGCTTCCGAGCCGTATGCCAAGGCGAATGGAGTGTGGCCGGTCGCGGACTTGTGGGTAGTTCTATAAGCCCATAATGCCGTCGGGAGCTCATCTACCCATTTGCCTCCGACCTTTTCCAAACGCTTCTTCAGTATGGACTTGATTATTTTGTTAATGGCCTCGACTTGTCCGTTAGCTTTTGGGTGTGCAATGGCGCGAATTTCTTCTCAATGCCATACTTTAAACAGAACTCTTTGAACTCTCTGCTTTCAAATTGCGTCCCGTTGTCCGTAATGATGGTACGAGGGAGGCCAAAGCGGCATATAATGTTTCGTACAATGAAGTTAATGACCTTCTTAGAGGTGATTGTGGCCAAAGGTTCTGCCTCAGCCCATTTTGTGAAATAGTCGACTGCAACTATCGCGTATTTCGCACCACCTTTGGACATAGGCAAAGAACCGATTATGTCGATTCCCCAGATTGCAAATGGCTAGGGACTAACCATTTGTGTGAGTTCTGTTGACGGAGTCCTCGGGACTTTCGCATATCTTTGACACTTATCACATTTCCTTGCGTAGTCTGCAGCGTCCCGATTTATGGTCGGCCAGTAATATCCATAGCGGAGGATCTTTTTTGCTAGCGTTTGCCCCCCAGTATGGTCACCGCATTCTCCCTCATGTACCTCCTTCAAGACCCGTTTCGTCTCATCATGAGCGATGCATCGTAATAAGGGGGCTGTGAACCCCTTTCTATACATTAATCCATCCTGCATCACGTATCGCGCGGCCTTTCGAAGGATTTGTCGTCTTTTGCTCCTTTTCTCTTGTAAAGCCCCGGTTGTTAGGTATAGTTTGAACGGGGTTATCCATGATTCCCTTTCGATTCCTGTTTCCATCACAGAATCAACTTTCATTGCGTTTATACTTGGGGCATGCAATGCCTCAACGAGAAACAGTCCCATTTGCTGAGCATCGCCAGTGCTCGCAAATTTTGCCAATAAGTCGGCTTCTTTGTTCTGTTTACGCGGGACATGCGAAATGTCATAACGCTCAAGGTTTGACAGCAGTTCTTGGACTAGAACTAGGTACGAAGCAAGCTTCCGTCCCTTTGCTTGATAATCTCCTCGCACCTGGTAGACCACCAACTGTGAGTCACAGAAGATTTCAACTGATTTTACCCCGAGTTCTCCAATGAGTCTTAAGCCCGCAATCAGTGCTTCATATTCTGCTTCGTTATTTGTAGCCAGAAAATCGAGCTTCAGAGCGTAACAAACCGATCGATTTTCCGGAGTTACCAGGACTACGCCAGCACCAGAGCAACGGTCGTTTGATGCTCCATCGGTATACAATTTCCATCGAACATGGGGAATGACATCGTGATTATCTGGTTCATTGTGTATGGTAAACTCAGCGATGAAATCTGCTAACGCTTTCCCTTGTATGGCTCTTCGTGGCAAGTAGGTGATATCGAACTGGCTCAATTCGATGTTCCATTTTAGCAATCTTCCAGAAGTTTCTGGTCGTTGGAGTACCTGCCGTAGGGGTTGATCGGTATAAACACTGATTGAGTGTGCTTGAAAGTATGGGTGCAGCTTACGTGACGCAATCACCAAGCAATAGGCCAATTTCTCGATTTTAGGGTAATTTCTTTCTACCCCCGTCAATCGCTTGCTAACATAATACACCGGCTTCTGGATTCGGTCCTCCTCGCAAACTAAAGCCGCACTTATCGCATGTGGGGATACAGCCAAGTATACGTACAACATCTCGTGGTCTACTGGTTTTGACAGCACTGGTGGACTCTCCAGATGCCTCACCAGATCTCGGAATGCTTCCTCACAACTAGATGTCCATTCGAAATTCCTCTTCCCTTTCTTTATTATATCAAAGAAAGGAATGCACTTGTCCGTGGCTCTGGATATGAATCAACTCAGTGCAGCCACTTTTCCATTCAATCTTTGCACCAGTTTTATGGTTCTGGGGACCTGCACATCTCGAATATCTTGAATCTTTTCTGGGTTGGCTTCAATTCCCTTAGCATTGACAATGAATCCCAAAAACTTTCCCGATGCAACGCCGAAGGAACACTTCAGAGGGTTGATCTTCATCCCATAATATCTGAGTATTGCAAACATTTCAGCCAAGTCTCGAATGTGGTCGTTTGACTATCGTTACTTCACGAGCATGTCATCCACATAGACTTCCATTGTTCTACCAAGCTGGTCTTTGAACATTCGATTCACCAAACGCTGATAAGTTGCTCCTGCGTTTTTCAGTCTGAAGGGCATCACTACATAGCAATATAGCCCAACGTCTGTGACGAAGCTGGTGTGTTCTTGGTCTGGAATATGCATCGGGATTTCATTATAACCTGAGTATGCATCCATGAATGATAACAGCTCGTCTCCTGCAGTAGAGTCGACCAACTGATCAATCCTAGGCAACGGGAAACTGTCCTTGGGGCATGCTTTGTTTAGGTCGGAATAATCTACGCAAGTTCTCCATTTCCCATTAGCCTTTTTCACCAACACGGGATTCGATACCCATTCAGGGTAGAGGGCATCGCGGACGAACCCATTGGCCTTGAGTTTGTCCACCTCCTCTCTGAGAGCAGCGGACCTCTCTGGGTCCATTCCTCTCCTTTTTTGTTTAACTGGGACGTGTTTCGGGTCTATGTTCAACATATGACTCGTAATGGCGGGAGAAATCCCGCACATAACAACATGCACCCAGGCAAAAACATCAAGATTTGCCTGGAGGAAATCACTAAGGTCTTCAGTCATTGCGGGGCTGAGTTGTGATCCGATCTTCAGCACTCGCGATGGATCGTCTCGGCTGACCGAAATGTCAATCGTTAATTCAGCCGGCGCTGCCTTTTCTTCCCTGGGTTTCTCATCGTCATCTCTCGGATCTATGTCTCTGAAGATCCGAGAATTGTGCCTGAGCCAGGGCTCGGGCACTACTTGTCAATCATCATTATTAAGGATGCGGACAGGAACGTCCGCAACCTTTCCTTTCTCCCTCCGATGGGCCTCTCTGAGCTCTGCCACATAACATGCCCGACTGGTCGCCTGGTCGCCATGAACAACTCCTACTCCTTTGTCAGTCAGGAATTTCAAAGTGAAGCACCACAGGGCTAATGCCGCCCTAAACTCAGCCAGGGCCGGTCGGCCCAAGATAACATTATACGGAGAATCCACATCCAAAACTACGAAGGGTAGGATTTGCACCCTCCGACGTTCGCCTTGTCCCAGTTCAACTGGTAACTCGACATACCCCACAGCATCGGTCGCTGCGCCATTAAAGCCATGTATACGGGCTTTGGACGGTTTCAAGTCCTTTGTTTCCATTTTCATCTGGTCATAAGCCTTCTTGAAGATGATGTTGACAGAACTTCCACAATCAATCAGAATCCTTTTCACATAAGCTGGTCCGATTGTCGCAGATATGACCATCGGGTCGATGGTTGAGGCCTTCACTTGGTCAGCATCTCTGTTTCTGAACACTATATCGTCTGTCATCACGCGCAGCTGCTTAGCAGGGGTCCCATCCTCCATGTTCGAACAACATTCGAAATCTGCATGCTTCAGGGCACTAGCGTACCGCTCCATCTCCTGCCAGTTCTTGTCCGTGGGGTTTGGTCCACCGATGATCGTGTTTATGACTAGTCTGCCCACAGTCCGGGCAGGTTCATCGGGATGACGCGGAACTGGAGCACGACCTGGGTTGGATGTTCCCTGTCCTCCTTCCTGAGGATCCTTCACAAATTCCTGCAACTTCTTCTGCCTGATCAACTTCTCTATGGCATCGTGTAGGTGTCTGCACTCTTTCGTATTGTGCCCGTAGGTCTCATGGAAGCGGCAGTATTTTCCAGTCCATTTCTGTTCCTCGGTTGACTCTTTTGGACGTGGCTTTCTGTACTGGAAGGTATTGCAGGTTGAGAGGTAAATATTCTCAAGAGACGCATTCAGCGGGGTATACTCGTTGTAGCTCGGAATTCTCGGCTTCCACTTCCCCGCTTCTCTCTTCTTCCCTTGATTTCTTCCTTCGGACTCCTTAGGCTGCCCAGGCTTGTTCTGGACATTGACTTGGACCTTTCCTGTGTTGTCTCTAGACTGCTTCACAGCAATGTTGCTTTTGATGGATTCTTGGATAGGTCCTGGTGCCTTATCTCGCCTTACCCACCTAGCTTCCTCTCTTCTTATGAACTGATGTGCCTTTGAGTAAAAACGTTCTAGCATAGTCGGAGGTTTTCCTGCCAACCAGTCTCCAAATTCAGAATCCGGGTCCACACCTCTCATTACAGCCATTAGAATTGCATGATCATTGGGATTACTGACTTCAGTTAAGCCGCAACATGGAATCTTTGTAAATATTCCTTCAATGACTTCCTAGGATTTTGGATTACACTTGACAGAGACATTACGTCCTTTGGACGAGTAGTGTGTATTCTGAACTGCTCAATAAACTTCTTTGCTAACTCCTCGAAATTGGATATGGACCGCGGAGCAAGTCGGGTGAACCACATAGTAGCGATCCCAGATAGAGTGATCGGAAAGCATCTACACTTGGTTGCATCATTTGCTCTAGCTGAATCCATCATCCACTCGTACCTCATGACGTGCTGTCTGGGGTCAGTCTTTCCCTTATACGCAGGGATAGTAGGCATACTAAACTTCCTGGGGTATGCCGCCTGCAGCACAACATCTGTGAATGGAGTATGACTTCTTGATACTCTCCAATCATCATTCGATAAGCCCTGATTTTCTTTCATCAATTGCCTGACCATGGCCGTCAGATCTGGTGTTTGTATGGAAGGTGGAAGGTTGGAGTCTGTTCTACGTGACTGGCCAGGCTGATGCCTCCTCTCCTGGCGATCTGCCAAACGTGCATCTTGAGGTTCGACATCGTTAGCGTTTTGATGGTCTGGGCTTCCAGCCTCCACCCGCACTCCAGTTCCTAAGTTTCCAGCTCCGGCTTGGTCACGGTCTCCAGCTGTCTGAACAGCAGCACTTGCCCGCGCAGCTTCAGTCTTACGGCGTCTGCGCCTGGGAGGTTCATCAGAGGAAGTTGAGCTGTCGGATGAGGAATAAGGAGCGGGATTGCCCCCAGCATTCTGCTGCTGCTATTGAGTGAGCTGTGCCATCAGGTTGGCGTTAGCTTGCATCTGCTCTCCCAGTTGTCTCCTACTTTCCCTGAGTTCTCTCATCAAGTCGTTGAACTCTATTCTGGTGACAATTGGAGTCTGGTCCTGGGTGGCAATTCCTACACCCGGAATCGCTGGCTGATTGCTAGGTCCTGCTTGTTGCACGCTAGCAGTCTCATGGGCATCCGCGTTATGAGAAGCTGACCTGGTACGTGGTCTTGCCATTTTAAAGTTATTGGTACGAACTCTGAGTAGAATCAACGGATGTCCTATCAATGAGTCGGATCTTCTTTGGGGGATTTGTTCAATCCAGTAGCTTCAAAGCAGATCCTTGAGGTCTGAGAATTCAGCTCTCAGTGAAAGCACCAAAGTGTTAGCACCAAAATTGGTCACTAACCTCGTTGAGAAAGATTGTGAAGAGATATAAATGATGAAGATAAATTAAACAAAGAAGAAAATGCTAATTCAAATGTAGAAAGTAAGAACACCGGATTTATAGTGGTTCAGCGTAATTGCCTACGTCCACTTTGAGGTTAAACTTTATTGATCTTCTTAATGATTGATTACAAATACAATTCGTAGATCAAATGCTTGAATGAAGTTGCAAAGTAAAGAAGATGAGTCTAAAAAATGGCAGAGTCTCCCTAGTGTTCCCGGGAAAAAAAGGTCATTTTCACTGTGCCCCTGCCCCTCTATTTATAGACAAAGATGGGTTGGACTTCCCATGTGGGCTCGGCAGCCGAACATCTTGGCCCAAATGGAATGGTCGCCGCATGCCGAACCAAATAGGCCGATCACTTGGATGCCGAACCACCCTCTCTATGCCGAACAATACGCTTGCTGCGTGGGAAGAGTAGAACGAATATTAGTTGAAGCCGAATGTCTTCTGGCTGAACAATGTCTTTGGCCGAACGAGAGCTTTGGCCGAACGATGCTTATGGCCGAACAATGTTTCTTGGCTGAATGAGAGCTTTGGCCGGACGTTGCCTTTAGCCGAGCAGTGCCTTTGGCCGAACGATGGCTTGTGACGAACGACACAGCCATGCCGAGCAATTGTACATGCCGAACATTTTCCGATGCTGAGCGCTTACAGACGCCGAGTGCTACTGAAAGCCGAGTACTCCTGGACGCCGAGTACTCCTGAACGCCGAGTACTACTAGATGCCGAGTACTTCTGGATGCCGAGTACTACTAGATGCCGAGTATTTCTGGATGCCGAGTACTACTAGATGCCGAGTAGTCCTGGATGCCGAATACTACTAGATGCCGAGTAGTCCTGGATGCCGAATACTACTAGATGCCGAGTAGTCTTGGAAGCCGAATACTACCCAATGCCGAGCACTCAGTTGCCTGGTCAAATCTCCAGGAAACACAAGCAATTCCAAATCATGAGCTGCATAATTGGCTTCATGGGTCTTCAACTGACGACTGACATAAGAATAACCTTCCCATTCTACATCAAAACAACTCCTAAACCTTCTCGACTAGCATTAGTGTATACCGTTAATCCCTTACTTCCATTTGGAACGGTAAGAACTGGTGCAGAAGTTAGCTTGCGCTTTAACTCATTGAATGCAACTTCACACTTATCACTCCATATAAACATGGAATTCTTACGAGTCAAAGCAGTTAAAGGTGCAGCAATCCGAGAAAAATTCTCAACGAATCTCCTATAATAACCAGCTAAGCCCAAAATACTACGAATATCCGAAGGAGTCCTAGGTCTTTCGCAATTCTAAAATAGAATGGAGAATTTGAATTCAAAGAAAGATAAGATAATCAAATTACAAAGGAAGAAAGGTGGATAGACTTACATTAATTGCGGCGACCTTAACAGGATCGGCTGAAACCCACATTTTCAAAAACAATATGCCCAGAAATTGGAATTCATCCTTCCAGAAATGGCATTTTGAGAATTTAGCTTTCAATTGATGACTCCTAAGTGTTTCAAGAACAAAACTCAAGTGTGATTCATGCTCCGCCTCTGACTTAGAAAAGACAAGGATATCATCGACAAAGACAAGAACGAACTTGTTAAGAACATCACGAAAGACACGATTCATAAGATCAACGAAGAAGGCTGATGCATTAGTCAAACCAAAAGGCATAACTAACCATTCATAGAAACCATTCTCAGTACGGAAAGCCGTTTTGGGAATGCTCTCCTCAGTAACTCTGAGCTGGTGAAAACTGGTGGCAAGATCAAGCTGAGAGAAAACTTTAGCTCCATAGAGCTGATCGAACATGTCATTGATATGAGGCATAGGATAATTGTTTTTCATAGTAAGCTTATTCAGCTCCCTGTAATCAACACACATCCTCAAAGAACCATCAGATTTAGTGACAAATACCACATCTGCTCCCCATTTCGAATGACTTGGCCTAATCAAACCCTTAGAAAATAGGTCTTCTATCTGCTTCCTCAACTCGACTTTCTCCCTTGGTGCCATCCTTTTAGGAGGAAGAACAACTGGTTGAGTTCCAGGAATAAGATCAATATGGAATTCAATTTCCCACATAGGAGAAAGAGAAGAGACTTCACCAAAAACATTAGGAAAGAGTTTGACAACAGGAGTGGAGTCAATGTCACTAGGATGAGAATCAAGAGAAAAGATAAAACTGGCAGCATAATCCTGAGGCATACGACATTCAATCACCAAAGGATTACCCTTATCATCAACAAGAGAAATAGTTAGGGCTTTACAAGAGACAACGACTTCATGCCTCTTCATCCAATCACCTCCAAGCAAAATGTCAAAAGCATCAAAACCAAGAACATAGAAATTTCCAATAAAACGATGTCTCTTGTAAAGGAGTGCTACCCCTTTACAAATCCTACTAAGGTTCGCAGGACTACCAATAGGATTAGACACACATAAGGATTCAGACTTAAGAAATCATTATCAAAGAATTCTAACTAACAAGTGGATTTGACGAAAGGAAATTCAAGGAAAATGATTAGATTTAAAAAAAAAATTATATCCAAAAATACTTTAAAAACCATTTAAAAATCATTTTATACTTTTCAAAATACGCTCTCTCACAAGAAATGATTTTGAGACTGATTTTACTCATTCTAGGGTATCGCTACCCTATCTCTAATGAGCTTTTACCCTGTAGGCTAAGGTTTTGCCTAAAACCAAAGCTCTAATACCAATTGTAACGACCTGCTATTTTGAACCATTCAAATCGACAATAAAACCACACATGTCAGACTTGAATAATTCAAAATAACAGATTGTTAATTATTTTGGGGTAAATAAAATCAATCACAGAATCACAGACATAGAACAAGCGGAATATCTCGCAGCGGAAATAAATAAAACATGGTAGTTCATGAAGCTACTAAATACATAGTCTCAAACAGATACATAATATCAGAGTCTGAAAGCAAATACAACTGAAAGTCCAAATACATAAGTCCACTAATACATAAGCAACTGACCGGAAAGGAAATAACTGAAATAGGAAATAATAGATATATAGCTAAGCTCCAGCAGATCTCTAGCTCCAAAAGACGAATCCAAGGCTGTGATACTCAAGCTGAGACACTCAGGCTGACCCGAGCATAAAGTCAAACAAAACACTCGAGTCAGGACTAACATACTTATATAAGTAAACCAATTCAAGTGAACTGTACAAAAAATGCATCAGTAACTTATTGGGATCGCCCATCCCTTAAGGATCCGTAAAAAGAAAAATGTAAATATGCTATTATACATAATGTCTATTGGTAAAGTATAATATACTGAAAACAGCGTTAAGGCATTACCCATATCCCCCTTAACACATTTTATAAATGTCGTTGTCTATATAGTCCTGTAAACTCCACCAAACCGGTGGGCTATCTGGGAGCACTCCATAGGTACAACATAAAAAAATCGTAGTGGGCTCGCTAGGGAAGATGATAAGGCATGCGAGGCTATACCCTGGGTAGGATTCTACCATTTTGCGGCATCAGGCTGGTGGTAACGCATAGCAGCTACTACCGCCTACCTCAGAACAACACTCCCGTAATCAAAGGAGCCCCAAATCAATCACAAAGTAAAAGATATGGTATCGAAGAAGCGTGTCCGATAGGAGGAGCGACCTCACTTGGCCTGGTGATGGCTCCTATTTTAGTCATCCAAGCTGACCAAGGGTTAGGGCTGCATTTTTTTACCTCATACTAGAAGCATTCGCCAAACCATCCTACTTTGTTTTGGATCCTCCACCGCGTACACAGTTGTTAAAGTGATTTCGTAATAGGCAGAGAGTATGACAATATCCGACCCCGATCACTTTAACAACTAATCATTATATTTTTCACACCGTGGTCATTTTATAAAAACATTTGAATAATAAATCTTAAATTATAATTTAAATCAATACTAAAATATTTAACTTCAATTATATCTATGATTTAAAACATTTAATTTAAAATTCATATTAAATCAAATTTTCACATTCCAAATCATACCTTTAAAACTTAAATTAAATCTTATTTAAATTTTAAATCCTTTAATAAAATTTAATTACAAATTATTCTCCACTTAACTTTCTTAAATTTATTTATTAAAGTTTTATATAAAATCTACATTTATTATATTTAAATTAAAACTATATTTTATATACTAAATAAAACTATACTTATTATACTAAATTAAAACTATATTTTATATACTAAACAAAACTATATTTATTATATTAAATTTACTTTTAAATTATTTAATTTATATAATTAAACCAATTAAAAAGTATAAGTTAAAAATCTTAAAATTTCCTTTAAATCATATTTAGCTTATAATTTAAACTTTAAAACATTTAAAATATTATTATTTTCCAAATATTAATTTTTTAAATAAAATCATAAAATTAAATTAAATTTAAAATTTATTAAACTAAAACATACTTTAAAAATTTAGAAAATAATATAAAATAAATTTAAAACTAACCAACGGTGTTTGTATATAATTTTCTACCTTATGGTCAAGTGATTGGGTATATATCATTTCAACCCAAAATTTTAATTAAATTTCCTGGTATATATCATTTTAACCCATATCCCAAGTTCAAATTAATAAAATCGCTTGGGTCTATCATTTCAACCCATAATGATTTTTCCTAATCTAAAAGATCGTTCGGGTATGTATCATTTCAACCCATAGTTAGAGAACTTGCAGTGTGAAATAAGATAAACTTAACATAGCATAACATAGCATATAACATATCAATGAGCATAACAATATATATCATGTTAACTAGAACAATCCTAACATTCTACTGTCAATTCAAATGATGTCGATTCACTTAAAATAAGCATATCAGTCGTGAGTGATTTCTCACCTTTCATAGCTAAAGAAATTGACAAGAATGGTGAATAGACATGACGAAAGACGACGAATGGACACGACAAACACAAACTATAACGACCCGTAAATTTTAAAATAATTTTATTTGTTTTATTTATATATTTAATTGTAATTTTGTGGAATTTTAAACAATAAAATTTTGAAATAAAAATTTGATATTTGGAATACGTCTATTTTAACATAGTAACTGGTAAATTTTCGTCTGATAATATTGAAGTTTATTTTCTGGTGTAATTTTATTTAAATCTATATTAGTTAAAATTGATGATATTGAAATGTTTTCCCAAACCTGAATATTTTTATAGAAAATTTGTAAATCATCTTCTGAGTGTGACGTCGCATTTCGTTTCGTCAAATTTTGACTTCTATTGCTTCGTTTATCTTACTTTCGACAGATTTGCAGCATTTCGGTACCGATACTGACTTTTGATTGGATGATCGTACCACTGATATCTGTATACTGTTTTGATCGTCTCATCGTGCTGATATCTATGGTGTATTCAGTTCTGTGTTTTGAAGTTCGGTACGCAGCAGAACACGTGAAACAGTTAACCGTATCGGTTCCGTATTTGTGCTTTTGAATTTCCTGTCCTTTCATAACCCTCTGGGTGAGCCAACGGTCATCTGTCATTATTGCGTCCTGAATTTGCGTGTTGCCTTTCAATATCCCACCGTTCATTTTCTTTTGAGATAATATGCATTTACTATTTTGCAACATAAAGTTTTGTCCCTCTGTCACCCTGCGTTTTATACTTGCCATGGCCAAAAGTCTTCATCACCAAGCACGCACCTCCCACCCATGGCCTTTCCACTGCCCACCCTCCTTGTCTACCAGCTTGCAACCCCGGGCCGGCCGAAGCTTCGCCACCACCTTTTGAAAAACCCACTGACATCCTCATCCATCACCGTGTGCAGCCTGCGCCATTCCCCTCTTGAGCCTTTTGCCTTTCGCCACCCCTTCTTATCAGCTAGCCGAGTGCACTCCAACACCTTGCCTTCTTCCAGCCAACAGCCTTCTACCCGAGTGTATCTCCTCTTTTCTATATAAGGTAATATATATTATTTATTTATAAATATCTGTTTATACATTCTCTATGGGTTATAACTTTTGATTTGAAGGATATATATATTATATTCATGAAAATTTATGCGTTAGTTATATATATTATTTATATATATAGTTTGTATATACTTTACTGATATACTAGATCTTGTTTCTCTGTTATGAAATACATATTGGCTTGTGTAAATTTATTTGTATAAACTGATTTCAAATGATTGTTTACGTGTATGGTTTTGTTAGTATAGATATTTATACAGTTAGTGGTTATATACATTGGTTATATATGATATATATATATATATACATTGCGTGAGGTATTGACTTTCATAATAAAGTTTATTTGAATTAGTTCCAGAATCTCACCCATGACAACACATGTACAATTGTATATTATATATATGTAGTTATATTCAAGATTTTGAAAGTTACTTGTTTAATATAAAATATAAGTTATAGTATATGATATTTGTTATATGTTAAATCGTATATATATAGGTTATGATTGTAAGCATATGTCACGTCAGTTGTATATATAATGTAAAGTGTATGAAAATGTTGTTTATATAAAGTGTGGCTCCAGATCTATGTTATACAGACTTGAATTCACTGCATAGATTTTGTTAGTTTGGCAATGACGATTTGTGTATATATTATTGTGATAGTATTTATGTTCAAAACATACGTATATATGTTTGATTTTAAGTATATACATATTGGTTTATTTCTGTATATAGATTTAAATTAAATATTGGTATTAATAAAGTAAGTTGGATATATAATATATATATATATGTTCAAGGTAGGTCCTGTCTTTAAGTATATATACCTACTTTCGTCTCTTTATATATACACTATCATATAGTGTGCTATGGTGTAGCTACAATAAGTAGTTAAGTTATTGTATATCGGTTTTGTAAGTTATATTTATATAAAAGTTTATTTTACCTGTTGTACATTTATATATTATATTAAAAGAAGCACTACATATATATTATATATATATATCTATTTATAAAGTAAGTCTATATTGGAAATTTTATTTAGTGTCTATATATATATAAATATTGTTTAATTTTATATATATCCTATTTTTGTATGTATTTAAATTAAATAATGATTTTTGTTTATATATCTGGCCACTTATATATTTAACTTCATCAATCCAGTCATCGTGCCTTACTCTTGTCTCGCCAATGTCCTAGTTGGTCGCAGCACCTTTTTGATTTGCTCGTGTCCATATCAGTGTGCGTATCTGTATCTTCTTCTTGTCTCTAGCCTCGAAAGGTGAGCAATCACTCACGATTATCGTTCTTATATTTATTAAATTTGATTTCAATTGAAACGACAATTGAAATATGCTACTGCTAGTTATTCACATTGCTATATATATGCCATTATCTGTATCTGTTCACCTATGACATCTGACACCATTATCTGTTATTTATACTGATGATATATGCCTGTTACTGTTGTTATTTTATTATCATATCTGTTATCACTCTGCAAGTTCCCTGTTAGTATAGAATCACTATGGGTTGAAATGATACATACCCAAACGATCTTGTAGAATAGGAGAAAATCGTTATGGGTTGAAATGATAAACCCAAGCGATTTTCATTTGAATTGAATTTGGGATTGCGGGTTGAAAAGATATATACCCATATATATTTAAATTGCGGATTGAAATGATAAATATCTGTACCACTTGACCATAGGGTAGAAAATTATATACATACACCATTGGTCTATATATAAATATTTTGAAAATGATTTCTATGGTTTTGAAAAGAAATATATGGTTTTGATAAATATTGATTTTGAAAGATTCATTAAAGTTGATTTAATAAAGTTGATAAATAATATGTTTAAGTATTTATTCAATATCTATATTTTCAAATATAGAGTTTATAATGATTTGAAATTGATTTGAAATTATATTTATTTAAGAATTATACTTAAATAAGTTGATTTGAAATGTATTGAATTTGAAATTTAAAGAAGTGTTTTACAACTTGAAATTTGATTAAAGGTGACTTAAATGGATATTTCAAACTTATATGTATTTAAATAGGAGATTTTGTTTATTTAAATTTGTAAATTAAAGTTGTATTTAGAGGTTATTGAAATGATTAAGTAAATGTTTCAAAACTAAATAATAGTTAAGTGAATTTGATATATATATATATATAAGTATCGAATTTAGTTTTGAAATGTTGAATATTTAAAGCTTTGAAATATATTGAAATTTAAATGGCTTATTTTATGGTTCAGATATGTATTTGAAATCGATATTTGAAATGGTTTATTGAGAAGCTGAATCAAGTTGAAACTGATGATTTGAGATTTGATTACATTAAAATTTTGGAATTCGGGTTGATTTGAATCGATTTGTGAAATTTGAGGAAAATATTTTATTTTATAAAGTAATTTTAAACTATATTTAAACTATTGATATTTTACTTTATAAATTATTTTAATATAAACTATTTTAATATAAATCATTTTTAATATAAATTATTTTATTTTAAACCATTTTAAGTTATAACTATTTTATATAAACTATTTTATTTATAAACTATTTTATTATATATACTAATTTTAATATCTAAACTGTTTAAAAGGAAAGTGTTATGATTTCCAAAATGCTATAATTTCAAAGTGTTATGATTTCCAAAATGCTATGATTTCAAAGCTCTGATTTCCAAAGTGTTTTGATTTTTAAAAAGACTGATTTCGAAAGCGTTATAACTTTGGAAAGTGATACGATTTTGAAAATGGATATATTTGAAGTGAAAATGATATCGTATTAATTTGGGTTTTTGAAATGAAAATGATATTTTGGTTTTGATGTATAAACTATTGTGAAATGACCACGGTGTTATAATAACGATTGGTTGTTAAAGAGACCGGGATCGGATATGGACATACTCTCTGTCGATACCGAAAACCACTTTGACAACTGTGTACATGGTGGAGTTTTCGGAATGAAGTAGGATGGTGGCGACGATCCTAAGGTATGTACGTGGACTCAACTCCCGTGAGTTGGCATAAGGTGGATAAACCAGGAGCGATTGACGGGCCAATGAGGTAGCACCTCTGATCGGAAACACTTCTTCGATACCATTATATTACTTGTGATTGATTTGGTGCACATCCTGATTTGGGAGTGTTGTTCGAGGTGGGCGGTAGTGGCTGATATGTGTCACCACCAGCCCGGATGCGTAATTGGTATATCTACCCTGGCATTGCCTAGTTGTGCCCTGTCACTTACCATATCGAGCTTTACTATGATTTGTGATTTCTCCCGTAGCCTGTGGAGTATCGAGGGTAGCCCCCATTTTGGGAGTATGCTAATACTGGATAGACTAATGGGACTATTACGTGTTAAGGGGAATATTGGGTCACTCCTTAATGCTATTTAAAAGTATGTTTATTTTATATTAGACATTATTATAATAGCGAATATTACTACATAGTAGATAGTTTAACGGATCCTTAGAGGATGGTTATCCCAAACATCCTTTGAGTTACCTAAATTTCAGTTGATATTTCACTTGAGTTGGATTTATTGATATAAGAATGTTAATCCTGACTCGAGTGTTTTGTGTTTTGCTTTACGCTCGGGTCAGACTGAGTGATACAGTATTCGAGACTCACCTTTGGAGTTGGAGCTTCTCTTGGAGATCCAGCTATCTATCCTGCTTTCAGTTGTTCAGTTGATTCTGGTGATGTATTCAGGTCTTGTATTTGATTATTGTATTGAGACATCTATGTACTCGAGACATCTGTTGTATCTTGTTTAACTCTGTTATATATATATATATATAGTAGCTTCATGAACTACTATCATTTTTTTTCCGCTGCATTATTGTTATATTACTCTGTGTCTGTGATCTGTGATTATTTAATTACTGTATATGCTGAGTTTTGCCAAATTTTATTTACAATCCATTGTTTTGAATTATTCAAGTCCGACATGTGTGCATTTATTTTCGATTTGAATGGTCCAAAATACTGGGTCGTTAGACAAATGGAATCTAATCAAGCTAGCAAATCCAAACCTGAATCATGCTATGAACTTTGAAGCAAACTTTTTTTTCTTTCTTCTTTTTTCAAATGAAGTGGAGAAACGGTCGGCCTAGGCTATATGGGCTCGGCCTATGGTGCTAGGGTGGCTCGTCCTAGGTGCTAGGGTGGGTGGCCATGTGGGTATGTGTTAAAGGTGGCGTGTGTGTGGGTAGGTGGAGAGTATGGGTGTGGGAGGAGCCCGAAGTGGGTGAGGGTGGGTAGGAGTGCATGTGGGGTAGGAGGATGGCCGAGTGGGGTAGGGGTGGTCGGCGGCAAGTAGGAGGAGGTGGAGAGAAAGAGAGAGGGAGGCTAGGGAAGGAGGAGCTAGGGTTTTAGGCTAGGTTAGATTTTAGAGATGGAGATGGAAGAATGGAGTTTTACTGTAAATTGCTTTCTGGTTTCAAGAGGAAGAAATGATAAAGAGAGAGATGAGAAGGAAAAAAGGTATGTACATCTATTTTCAACCAGTATGTGTTTATTAGGAATAGGTATGTGGCCCTTCAAGAGTCTCCTGGTATTCAAGCCCATTGTCCGGTTGATCGCCTGATGCTGTTGCTTGATTTTGATGTTGTATTTCATATCAATTTCATTGCTATTTCCGGATTTTGAATTGTGAATTAGTGAATTCATTTTGGTGTTTCTATGCCATAGAATTGGTCTATGGGTTTAACGACCCGGATTTTTTATTGTTTGATTTTGAATATTTAAATGGTTTTAAATATTGATTTGGAATATAAATTGATTTTTGAATATGAAAGTTTTGATTGAAATTTTAACATGAGTTTGAAATGAGTTATCGTAATACAGAAAGAGTACAAATAATTGGAATTTAGTTGAATGTGAATCGAAATGATTTCTAATGTTGATATAAATTCTATTCGAATTAGAATTGATTTAATAAGTTTTTAAAACTGAAATTTCAAGTAATTTCGTCAATTTTTGAAATTGTCTATTTAATCGACGCGTTAAAATAGCGATCCGGGGGACAATCTTGGAATTCGACGAAACTAGTTCCATTGGATCTATAACAGTGTATTATTATCGTATTTCAAATTTCGTAGCATTTGGATTTACTGTTTGGTGGCACGATCTGAAAACGCCTGGAAATAATTTAATTGAATTTAATTTAAAAAGTCGATTTAAAAAGCTATCTTCTCTATACGATCGAATTAGGCTTTGGAACTTGTTCCATTGTGTTCAGAGTAGGGTTACAACATTAGGGATGCCAGGCGACAAGCCTCAATAGGAGATCGAGATTTCACTATATGTAATTCGAGACATTTTGAAAAATAATATATATATATATATATATATATATAAGTGTGTGTGTGTGTGTGTATAATCGAAGGTCAAACTCAGCCGCCCTAACCCTGTTATAGCCGACCTAACCCTCTGCATAGCCGCCTTCTGTAATTTTAATATCACGTATTTCCTCCTTTATTTTAAACACCGCGAGTTCTTCCCTTATCTTCTTCAATTCGAAAACGAAATCAAATCAAAACACAAAATCGCCTTCCTCCTTCCTCTTTCACATGTTTGAATCAGAGAAAATAAAATAAATGGTGATCGAACAAATCGCTCGCAAGGGCAAATAGCCGATCAAGGAGAGGGGATCGATGACTGGGAGGATGGCATTCGCGTGCGTGTGATGGTCGATGGGTCGTAGGTGGAAGAGGTAACGGTGGCATGTGAGGGTATTCGCAAAATGAATCTGGAAGGATTGGGTCGTGATGGTGCTGGAGGGGGGAGGGCGTATGCGTGGTAGATGGAGGCTCGAATCGCGTGCGTTCATCTGGGATGCAGGGATGGTGGCGGCAGTAGGGGTTTCACGAGACGGCGTCACTGCTGGAGGGGAGGCACTGGACGATTGGAGAAATGGCTGCGTGGTGTTAGGGAGGAAGCTGGACAAGGCAGGCAAAGTCGATGGATGTGAGGGCTGCAGGTGTTTCGGCGATCGATGGTTAGTGGGTCATGCGTTTCTGGGTGGAGTCGCGTTTCTGGGTTGTTGACTTTGGTCGAGGGCGAAGGAGGTATACTGTTCTTTTGGCAATTCTGTGATTAAAATGTAATTAGAGTTTTAATTACAATTTTAATTTTTATCTTATATATTTAATAACCTGTCCATACGAGGTCCAAAATGAACGAAACCAGTTGCGTTGTGCTCGTGGCATTGAATACCACGCATAGGAATTGGTTTGGAATTTTTTCGTAGTCAACTAGGATTTCAAATTTAAATCGAACGTTGTTCAATTTAATTTAAAATTGGAACGGATCTCAAATAAAAATCAAGGTGAGTAAATCTCACTCATTTGGATTACTAGATTTAATTTGAAATAATTTAAATTAATTATTGGATGATTGGTTGAATTGATATATTTTTATCAGTTGAATATTATATTATATACATTAGTATATATATTAGTAGTTGGATATATTTCCCGCATATTATAGCAGATGAGATACTATGCACCCCGCATAATAGCGGATGACCCTATATTACCGCGATATCCCCATCGAAGTGGGATTGGTATTTTATGTTATCTAACATCTGTAGATGCAGGGAAATGGGTTGGAGGGATCCAACTGGATTCCTCAAATATATTGATTGTATTTAAAATATAGTGATCTATGCTGTGATTAAATATATCTATTGTGGATTGTTGTGTGATTTGAATTGTTGAATGCTATAATAGCACTGGCCTTGAATTTGGTATTTTAAATGCCGTAAATATTTTGAATTTGAAGGAATTAAAAAGGCAATTTTGGAAAAAATATTTATATTGGAATTTGGATTATTTTAAAAGAAATTTAGTTGGATAAAATAGAAGTTTGATTTTGGATTTGTACTTAACTATTCATAAAATATTTTAATAGAAATTTAAAAATAGTTTATATAAGGTATTTAACCATGGATTTTAAAATGGTATATTTGGAAATATGGATAAGGAGTTTTAAATCAATATTTAAAATGGATTGGGAAATAAATGGTATTTATAAAGTGATAGATTTAAAAACGAAGTTTTTTAATAAGATTAATTTTTATAAACAAGTGAAACTCAAAGGAGTTTATAAATTTATAAACGATGTATATAAATAAGGGAAATGATTATCAGTTGATAGATTGGAAATATAAATTTACAGTGTGAAGCTATATCGAAATATAGAAATCAGTTTTGGGAAAAATAATGGATTTTTTTTAGAACTGTGAAAATGGTTAGGGAATCGGAATGAAATCAATGCGTTATGAATGGAGAGGGATTTATAAAGTGGAATTGGTTATTGGAATTTTAAAAATATATTTTTATCGGGAAGGTAAGTTTGTTTTAAAATAGAAATTTTATTTATTCAAACTATGTAATTTAAAGCTGCTTAGTAATGAAATATTTCAAAAACTGAATTATTCAACTATTTAATATTTTTTTAAATGAATTCAAATTTTTATAATGGTTTTGTAAATCGATTTGTTTTATTCAAAAATGAATTGGAAATGAGTCATTGATGTTTATTAAAAGTGTTTTAATATTTTAAATAATTACTTAAACATGTTTAAAAAATAATTTTTTTAAAATACTTAACATATACATATATATATAGTTTTGAAATGATTGAAATTTATTTATAAATCTTATAGAGATTTGTAAACGGGGTTTATTTAATAGGTGTGATTTTATAAGAGAAATTCTTAAAAGGGAATTCAGGGACACTTACGGAAATTTCCAAAGTATTTAAATATAGAAACTTCGAAAATGATTTAGAATTCAAAAAAGAAGTTAGAAAAAGGTAGTGGTAATTATAGACGAGTATAATCGAGTTTTCAAATTTTAAAGGAAATTAATGTATGAATTTCGAAAACTTATGGAATCTGTCGAGTTAAGGAATTTAAAAATTAATTGAAAAGGAATTTGAGAAGTATGAAATAAAATGGAATATTTCCTAAGTATTGGAAATAAAATGATTTGGGAAATATACGTATAAATATTTCCTAAGTATTGGACTGGAAGAATTTGAAATATTGTAACTACGAGATTATTATTATAGAAATATTTTTTCAAAGCGTTGAATTATAATTATAAATGGAATTGAAGAAAATATATTTCTACGTGTTGTTTTGGATTTAAATATCCTGTTATGGATACAGGTATTTGAAATTGTTTTCAATTATTGAAAATTGGAAGAGATTTGAATATATATCTTTGTGAAGATATTTTGAAAATTTTATAATATGGCATAGTGACTGCTTATGGATGTTATTGATAGTTAAATAATCGACTATCAAATTTGACCAAATTCGTCGATCGTTTCGAAGCGACCGTGATCGGATTTAATTATCCGAAAACCACTTCGATCTGATTTGTACGTGACTAATTATGATATCTCGAAAATAATGAAGACGGTGATTTTGGAGATTCAGTTTGTTCAGGCCCAGAGTAATATAATGCAGCGGAATCAAAGAAATAGTAGTTCATAAAGCTACTATATAAATACATCAGAGTTAATTAAGATACAATAGGAATACCAAGATACAACTGGAGTAACAGTATGATAATCAGGTACAACTCAGAATACAACTGGAATCAACTGGATAACAAAATGAATAGATATCTGGATCTTCAGAGCAAAACTCCAGCTCCAAAGGCGAGTCTCTAATGCTGTATCACTCAGTCTGACCCGAGCGTAAAGCAAAACACAAAACACTCGAGTCAGGACATACATACTTATACAATGTAAACCAACTCAAGTGAACTGTAATAAAGGTACAAATAGCTTAAAGAATGCTTGGGATCGCCCATTCTTTAAAGATCCGTTAAACTATCTACTATGTAGTAATATTCGCTATTATAATAATGTCTAATCATAAAATAAACATACTTTAAAATAGCATTAAGGAATGACCCAATATTCCCCTTAACACGTAAAATGCCAATAGTTTATACAGTACCTGCATACCTCGAAAGGCTATGAGAAGATACTCCATAGGTACGACACAAATAGAAACTCATAGTAAAGCTCGATATGGTAGGTGACACGGCACAACTAGGCAATGCCAGGGTAGATATACCAATTACGCATCCCGACTGGTGGTGACGCATAGCAGCCACTACTGCCCACCTCAAACAACACTCCCAAATCAAGGGGTGCACCCAATCAATCACAAAAGTAATAGAATGGTATCAAAGAAGTGTGTCCGATCAGAGGTGCTACCTCATTGGCCCGTCAATCGCTCCTGTTTTAGCCACCTTATGCCAACTCACGCGAGTTGGGTCCACGTATATACCTTAGGATCGTCGCCACCATCCTACTTCATTCTGGAATCTCCACCACGTACACAGTTGTTAAAGTGGTTTTCGGTATCGACAGAGAGTATATCCATATCTGATCCCGGTATCTTTAACAACCAATCGTTATTATAACCCGTGGTTATAAATTTCAAAATAGTTTATGTTTCAAATCAAAATACATCCTTTAAACCATTTCAACATCATATCATTTATTTCAAAATAATACATACTTTCAAACCCAAAACATATCCATTTCAAAACCAATTCAACAATATATCATTTCCATTTCAAAACCAATTCAATAATATATCATTTCCATTTCAAAACCTATTCAATAATATATCATTTCCATTTCAAAAATCAAAGCAATAATATAACATTTAAATTCCAAACTAAATCAATATATTTCTTTCAATTTATTTAACTTGAAATATTCTTCTAAATCATATTAAAACAAACCACCTTATAAAGTCATATCCTTGAATCTTCAATTTCAACAAGTTTCATATTAATATATATTTAAAGACAATTCTTAATTAAATACAATTCCAATTAATTTCATTTCCAAACCATGGTACTTTCAAAGTCATAACAATTCTGAAACCAAACTTTTGAAACCAAAATACTTGGAAATCATAACACTTGAAATATTGTCATTAGCACCTCATAATACTTAGAAAAATCATAATACTTCTAAATTAATATTCTTTACCAAAATTATACATTTTAATTTCATTCATTCAATTATACCAATTTCAAACATTGTATTAACTCATAAATTTCAAAGTTGTTTCTATTCAAATCAAAATAATTCGTTTACACTATTTAAATATGAAGTCATTATACTTACAAATCAAATATTCAATTCCCAAAAGTTTAGCCTTTTCTGAGCTCATTTATTCACTTAAATACTTCAAACAATTTAAATTTCAGCTTTCGCAGCACTTAGAAAATGCTACGGTAAGTTACATTTGAAACCATTCAATTCAGCAAAGAAAGCATTTAAAAAATGTTGTAATACTTCAGTTTTAGTTGAAAATTTGTTCAATTCAGAAAAGATAGCATTTACAAAACTGTTGTAATAGTTCAGGGTTCTATTTAAAGATTTTAGTTCAATTCAGCAAAGACGGCACTTGCAAAGTGCTGTGATGGCCCTTAGTTAAATTTCCATTTAGTTTACTTCTATAACTACAGCACTTACAAAGTGCTGTAGATTCTATTTAGTTCAGATTTTAGTTCATTTCCAGAAACGATAGCATTTTCGAAGTGCTACTAAAAGAATTTCCAGATTTAAAAGAGAATTTCAACAACAATTAACCTTCAATTTAAACCATTTTAACTTTATAAAAATCATAATTTCCATTGCAAAATGTTCATTTTTAAATACCCTTTAACTTATGATTTCATAAAGTCCAAAAATTACAATAATTATCAATTTCTTTCAATAATCCACTTATTAAATTCAAGTGAACAAATTTCCCGTTCTTTGCATTTACTTTACACTTTAATTTAAATTTACCATTTCACAAATAAAACTTAATTTCCATTTTATTTCTTTACTTAACATTTCATTTAAACCAAATCACAAATTTCAAATTAAGTTATATTTCAAATCACAAATTTTTCCATTCATTTATTTAACATTTTTAATACATAGAAAATCATTTTTCACTTTATTAAATCATTTTAAAAACCAAATTTAAATCAAAATATCGAAATTTACATTTTTAAAATACTTAAAACTTCCATAAAAATATATATAATAACCACGGGTCTGTATAATATTTTCTAACCTAGGTCAAGTGATACGGATAATATATCATTTCAATCCGTAATTTACAAAGAAAAATCCGGGTTCTATCATTTCAAACCCGCAATCCCAAGTTAAATAAAAATAAATAAAAATCACTCAGGCCTATCATTTCAGCCCATAATGATTTTCCCTTATTTAAAGTCCATTCGGGTATGTATCATTTCAACCTATAGTGATTCTATTCTATAGGGGACTTGTAGTGTGAGAACAAAATATTAAAAAACAGTAAAATAAAATAAATCATAACAGATGATGTGACAAGTTAATAACAGGGTTTAACATCATATAATTAACATCACAGGCAGGTATAACATAATATAATTATTTCTACACTTCACTTGCTATCAATTCAAAGTTATATAAGTATATATGTCATGTGTGAATACTCACATTTTAAAGCTGGGTTTCGCAAAACAAAATACACAGATGGATTCCAGAAAGCACGATAGCACGATTTTTGATTTGAGTGGAGAGATACAAGATATAAATCTTGTATACAATAATAAAACAAAGCACCATATATAAATAAAATTACAATACCAAAGATTAAACTGAAACAAACAGAAACTAGGCTAGACAAATAACATCACCTAGCTTTTAAATCAAATCTGCTTGATCTTGCTTCAACTTGTGCTCAACCATATATGATTATGGTTCGGCCATGATGATTATTAGGTGGAAATAGATCTGGTTTGGGCTTATATAGGTACGGCTACAAAGGAGAGTGCAAAGGGTTTGGAGTTTGCAAGCATAGAAGGTCAAAGGTCAAGGCATAAGTGGGGTTTGGTTGCACACTAGGCTCGGTCTAAGGTCCAATGGGGCTCGGCCATGCATGGTTCAGGTCAGAGGAGAGGCTGATGGTTAGGGGTCAGGTCATGATGGTGGTGGTGGCTACAGGGGTGGCCGAGGCAACTATGAAGGTGGTGGTGGAGTTTTGGTAGTCTATGCATTGTTTTATGAAGTTATAGCAAAGTTTATGTGTTGTTTGCATCAAGGGATTGTCATGGCCTGATCTGGTCAGAGGGGATGGAGATATTGCCGTGGATGATGAGGGGAAGGAAGTGGTGGAGGAGATGGTGGAGGGTGTGGAGGTGTATGGCCGAACCATGCAAGAAGAAATCTAGGCAAAACAAATGGAAAAAAAAGAAAAGTGGAAAATGAAGAAGGCCATTGCTTCCATTTTTTTCTCAAGATAGAATAGCCATGCAAAATGATGAAATGAGGAAGTTTTCACGTGATTAGGAAGTAAATTACACGGCTACAAGCAAAGGAAAAGAACGGCTAAAGCTAGGAAGTGAAAAGGCAAGCAAATGAAGAGACTAGTAAACGAAAGGTCGTTGATTTTAAAGCTTTTTGTCTCTTAGAATTTCCAATATCTTTTATACAAAATAACCAAAATAAAACTTAGTAAATAAAAATAAAACAAACTAAAATAAAGTGGAAAAGAAAATAAATAATTTGTTTTAGTAAAATAGAAAAATAAATAAAGAAAATAGCTTATTATATTGAGACTAGCTTTAAAAATTGCAAAGAAAATACACTTGACTTTGGAAATTATAACTATGCTTTTAGAATGTTTAAAAATGAAACATATATACATAAAATGTCATGTTACACATGTAAACATAAATTTTAACATGACATGACACAAAAATATTATTTATATAATTTAAAATAAACAATTTTGTTAAATAAAACAATTTACATACAATAGTGTAAAAAGCATAACTTTCACAATATAAATTAGATTTCAACGAAACGAAAAGCAGTATACTTGAAATTTTATTTACTTTCATAATAAAAGATAAAATTAAAAAATTCAAACTTTTAAAATTTTAAATTAAATGTCAAAGTTTGACCACATTGACAAAAATTCACATTTCAGGAAAATACTCTATTTATTCATGTTTGGAATTATAATTCACATCCAAATCAAAATTTATATTTAAAATAAAAAAATTTATCCATTTAAATAAATAAAATAAAGTTTTTAAATCAGGAAATTCAATTTAAAATAATTACAAAATACAGGGTTGTTACACTCTCCCCCACTCAAAACTTTTCGTCCCCGAAAAGGAATGAGGTACGGGAAAACACAGAAAAAGATAGAATGAAATAGGGTTAAGACAAGATGACAAGAAGATTGAAATTATACCTGATAACTGTTGTTATAGGTAAGTTTAACAAGGTGGAGATGATCTTCCCAAGATCCTCCAGAATCAAGAACACAAGCACGAAAAAAAATCATCGAGAATCTGATTCACTCTTTCCGTTTTGACCATCGGTCTGTGGATGGTAAGCAGTGTTTAGATTCAGAATAGGGAGAAGTAAGAACCACAGAAGTGATAGAAAATTTAAATGATGAAGGAAAAAGATAAATAAAGAAAGAGTAGAACAAACTTATTAAGCACAATACGAAAAACACGATTCATCAAATCAGCAAAGAGAGCAGGAGCATTAGTCAAACCAAAAGGCGTGACTAACTATTCATAGAAAAACCATTCTCAGTACGGAAAGCATTCTTGGGAATACTTTCCTCAGCAACCCTGAGTTGGTGAGAATCAGAGGCAAGATCAAGCTGAAAGAGAACAGTAGCTCCAAGGCTAACCAATTCGAATTTGATTTCCTACTTAGAAGGTAGCAGAATGGAAACAACCAGAAAGAAAATAGATTGGAAAACAGATTAAGATAATAAATTTAAAACCATGAAAATTTCAACTTACATTAATAATTAATTTCATCCATTTGATTTCACTTGAGTTAAATAAATCTTAATTATTTTTAAATCTCATTATCTCATCATCAAATCAACAATTTATAAAGTCGTGAATTTGAACAATCATTTATTGTATTTCATCTTTATTCATTAAATTTCATTCTTCTTTATTCCAATTTATTCTTAAATTTATTCCACTTAATATATCAAATCCTATATATATTAAGTTTATTTCACTTATTATAACTATTTCAATTTATTTATAATTTCTTTTAAATATCATTCTATTGTAAATTATTCAATTAACCCCTTTTTCTCTATTTACCTCTATTGATCCTTTATAAATAAAATTTAAGTGTATAACATTTATTATAACCACTTAAGTTTTATTTATAAAATTTCTCTTTATTTTGTATATTTTCCAATTACACATTCAACTTCTGAATAATTCAGGTAAGTTATATTGGAATGTAATAGAATATTATAGAAATAAATTTTCCAATTTCAATTATTCTAGTTTACATATTTATTCAAACCTTGATTTCCTTTTATAATTGAAATTATCTTTTAAGATAAAATTTAAGAATTAAATTTCCGATTAACTTCAAACTATTTTAGAGATAATTAAATATACACAATATATATCAAATCAACTCTTAAATCACATATATTATAAATGAAGTCATAATTAGAAAGCCAAATCAATTTAATTCTCCAAAGAAAATTGTAACAAAACTACAGGATGGTCTCTTCGCTTCGAAACTCGAAAATGAATGTCGATGATGCTGCAGTCATCACCGAAATTATTTTCCAGCGACAAAGAAAAGAGCACTGATTTACAAATTAAAAATCCTTTGAAATAATTTCTACTAGAAATACCTTTAAATAAAATATCCTTTTAAAACTTTCAAAACAAAGTTCGAAATCATCGGAAATTAAATTCTCACATTCTTGATTTAAATCCATTTAAATTTCCAAATTAATTTATAACCATGTTTAATTATTTAGATATGAAACTAAAGCCAATGATTATAAAATGCATGCAAAGTTAAATATTATTTCTTAACACCTAATTCCATTAATTATCAAAATTCAGAAATTTAACCTTATACATATAATAATTATACAAAATTTATCCATCTACTAAATTTGAAAACCATATTGTGTCAGTTTGTTCTGTTCAAGTGTTTTGGAGATCCTATCGATATCGTTGATCAGACGAATCGATCGGAAACCCAAATCAACATCAACAACTCAAACATCACAATATATAAAACATTTTTAAAATATAAAAAATTTCAAATACTGTGAAGACCCAAAATTTTTGAGAATAAAAAATTACTTTAAAGAAAAACAGGTAATGGAAAATAAATACCAAGAATGAATGAGGTAAATAGGTGAGGGAATGATTGTTAGAGAAAATAAAAAATGGGGAGAAAGATAACTGAGTAAAGAGGAGCTTTATATTCACATATTTTTGTGTGTATATATATATATATGTATTATATAAATAACTTGAAAATGAATATTAAAAGAAACTAAAATAATTCAGTAAGGAGAAAATTGTTTTCAACAATTAAGTGATAAGGAGAAAATGATTATGTATGAAATGTATTCTAAAATTCACATAACCTGTACATATGTGTATATTATATAGAAAAATACACATATGGTTAGAGAAGTATGGGATGATAAAATAAAAATCCCCTTGACAATTAAAAATGCATAGAAATCAGTCAAGCAATATTTATGAGTATGGATGCATTTTCGAAATAAATCAAGAGTAAACAAATAGGCTGAGATAATAGCTAGGAATGAGAAATAACTCAGGTATAATGAAAGGTATTATGAAAATAAGCCACAAGAAAATAATATGCAAGTGAATCATGCAAATTGCATGCACACAGGAAAAGCAGTGGATAATTGCTTTTACCAGAAATGGAAACCAAGTGAAAATGGCACATTTAGCCATAACAACACACACACATAATTCTCCGAGTAATGTGAGGATAAAATGGGTTTTTCCTTTAGTAAAACCCTAGTAAAATGATTTAAATCAAAAGGGAAAGCAGAGGTTTTCTCTGAGGGAAAAACAGTAACAAAAAAAAGAGCTCACACTGTTTGCAAGCTTAGGCATTCTCGGGGAAAAGAAGGGAAATGTGAGTGATAATCACTTATGAGATTTATGGCATTAAGACCCAAGTAAGGGCAGCCAATTATTTTATATGAAAATCATATTATGATTTCTATTAATCTTTATTTCTCTGAATAAATATATGATGATCATGAATGGCATTTTGGTTGAATTGTTGGTTGTTGTTTTGATTTGTTTTTGGCATTGACTAATTTTGTTTTGAAAATTGTTTAATCAATCATATAACCTGATTACAGAAATGAGTTTATGACTCAATTTTTATAAGAGAATAATTTGATTAATTTACTGAGAAATAGGGTATTGAATAATAATGGATTAGGCATTATGAACAAAGAGGTTTATGCCCATGTCTAGTTCATTTAAAAATTGATATGAACAAAGCAATATTGTAAAAATGTGCTGATTTGTTCAGATCAAAATCCAATATGTTTATGGGTTTTTCTCAAAACCACATCCTATGTTCACAGTAAAAACAAATATGGTATTTCTTATGATTTCAGCAGATTTATTTAAGCAGAGGAAAAGTTCTAGAAACTATTGTACTAGCAGGTTATTAGAAAAATGTAATCAAGCAGAAATGACTTTGAAATGGGTTGTGAAATTTGGTATGAACGTTTGGTATGTTTAGATATGATTTTTAAGGAAATTAAACTCCTTACTTATGAAATGAAGAAAGGATTACAAGAGTATTTCTGGAGTTAAAAAAAAAGGAAAATTCCTTAAATGAATAAATATGCATGGTCTCTAAATTACAAAGTAATTTAGGAGAGGTGCCTTGATCTACTCATCATCAGGTGGATGATGGGTATGTGCATGACTTGTTCAAGTCCTGAAGGCCTCTGTGCAAAGGTTAACAGAATTGAGTCCTTTGCAATGCACACTTTGTGTTCAAAGGCATGAGTTTGGACCATATAAAAATGTAAAATGGAACTGGAAATGAAGGCTGTGGAATTTAATAGTTTAAATCCATAGGAGTTTTGTACATGTACAATTGAACAAATTGGATGAATGATTGCTTGAATGTATACTTGATGTATTGGTTTAATTATATATATGCTAAAGCTTATTATGGAACTGGAAAGCATCAAACCCTATATGATCTCTGCACAGTCTTAAAAGAATTTTACAAGTTATTTTTAATATTGATTTCACTCATACCAGAATTTTATTCTGACCCTATTTATTGCCCTTGCAATATTTGGGGTGTCTCATTTTATTGAGGCAGCTCAAAATATTGTTGCAGGTAGAGATGTATGAATAGCTTGCTTGCTTGGAAAATTGGAAGACCTACTTGAGTTTTTGAAAATGCAGTAGTTCATTGTAATAAAGATAGCTAGGCAAACTTTCTTAAGTCTATGCAAACTTTTCAATATTGTAGTGGCTTTGTTCATTTGAAAAGAATTTGTAAAACTTAAGTATTATATGTGTCTTGAGCTACTGATCTAAGTAACTGATCATGATGTTTTCTGGTAGACTGTGATGAAGGAAGTTATGCCATGTAATTTGATATGTGGACATACTTTCTTTAACATATCTGATAAATTTTAAATAGTGAAACTGCAGTGGTTATCTTTTGATAATGCATGTAGTAGAACTGCTAGGTGATGGTTGAACCTGTTCTGGTTTAGCCAGTAAGGCTTGATCATGACTTATAAATTGATATAAGACCATGAGAAGATTGAAGTTTTAGTCCACAAATCTTTCGTACATGTCTGATTTCCAGTATTGCAAATGTGTTATAGAATGATGTGTGCATAGTACTAGTAGCCTTCACTATAACCATATTAAACAATATTCATTTGTATCAAATACTGTCTAAAGTCTGTTTGCATTTGGTCTTGTTTAAACTTTAAGAGTCTACAATATCAAAGAATTTGGTTGAAGGTTAAGCATGACCATTACCTCACTGCAACCTGGTTTATGTCAATAGCCATCATTCAATACCCATTAGAGGTCTGCACCACAGTCTCATTTGGGTTTGATCCTTTAAATAAATTGTCTGGAACATGATGTTTACATATATGTGCAAAATTTTACTTGGTATGCTAGATTAAGTTAGCATTTGTTTACTTGTATTGTTTTTCCACTGACTGGGCTTTAATTCACACTACTACTACAATAATCATAGGACTGTTACATACATTATAAACCCAGATATAAGTATTTGTACATGACATAAAAATATCATTAGTGAAAGGAATGAGTACCCTGGGCTAAACTCACAAGCTTGAGTTGTTTTAACACTTAGTATGAAATTCAAAAGAAAAACTATAAGTGTTAAACTCCTGATTTCAAATGAAAGGAAAGTATTGATTGAAAATCTAGAAATTAATCAATTAGATTAAGAAACAAGCTGAAAAATAAAATAAGAAAATATTAAAAGAATATTATTTAAATTAAGAAAGAATTTAGCTTGTTAAAGAAAAAAAAAGATTAAACTAGAAAGAAGCTATGTGACATAATATCTCTCAGATAGGAGAATATTATGTGATTGATTTTTCTTTGCAATTTTAATTACTCTGATGGGCAAAGAAACATTTATATATCTTCATATATATAAATGACATGTTTTGATTCATGTACTAATATTTTTATATTGGTAAGATTTTGGATCTTGGGGGAAATGAATTAAAGAAGTGATCACTTGTTTTAAAAAAAAACTCACTAAAAATCACATAAATTAGAATAGGAAGAAGTCGGTCACTTCAAATACAAGATTAATTTTCAAGATAAGGATAGGGATTCAGATTTGATGGACTCAAATCAAAGTGGAGTTATGGGATTACTGCAGAATCAAGAAGCCACGAATAGGGGAGGACAGGAATGGACTTGGAACCGAAGGGAACGTTCCAAAATTCAAAGGAAACCGAATCGAAGAAGAAGGAATTCAAGTTCGAATGAAAGTGATTCTGTAATTAAATTTACTCTATATGCTGAGTTTGCCTAAAACCAGAGCTCTGATACCAACTGTAACAACCAGATATTTTCAACCATTCGCATCCGCACATGTAGAACTTGAATTGCTCAAAATACCGTGCTGTAAATAAAAATTTGGCAAACTCATCATATACAGTAAATAAATAATCACAGATCACAGACACAGAGTAATATAATGTAGCGGAATTAAAGAAATAGTAGTTCATAAAGCTACTATATAAATACATCAGAGTTAATTAAGATACAATAGGAATACCAAGATACAACTGGAGTAACAATATGATAATCAGGTACAACTCATAATACAACTGGAATCAACTGGATAACAAAATGAATAGATATCTGGATCTTCAGAGCAAAACTCCAGCTCCAAAGGTGAGTCTCTAATGTAAACCAAAATCTATACAATGTAAACCAACTCAAGTGAACTGTAATAAAGGTACAAATAACTTAAAGAATGCTTGGGATCGCCCATTCTTTAAGGATCCGTTAAACTATCCACTATGTAGTAATATTCGCTATTAAAATAAGTTCTAATCATAAAATAAACATACTTTAAAATAGCATTAAGGAGTGACCCAATATTCCCCTTAACACATAAAATGCCAATAATCTATACAGTACCTGCATACCTCGAAAGGCTATGAGAAGATACTCCATAGGTACGACACAAATAGAAACTCATAGTAAAGCTCGATATGGTAGGTGACACGGCACAACTAGGCAATGCCAGGGTAGATATACCAATTACTTATCCGGACTGGTGGTGATGCATAGCAGCCACTACCTCCCACCTCGAACAACACTCCCAAATCAAGGGGTGCACCCAATCAATCACAAAAGTAATAGAATTGTATCAGAGAAGTGTGTCCGATCAGTGGTGCTACCTCATTGGCCCGTCAGTCGCTCCTGTTTTAGCCACCTTATGCCAACTCACGGGAGTTGGGTCTACGTGTATACCTTAGGATCGTCGCCACCATCCTACTTCATTTTGGAATCTCCACCGCGTACACAGTTGTTAAAGTGGTTTTCGGTATCGACAGAGAGTATGTCCATATCCGATCCCGGTCTCTTTAACAACCAATCGTTATTATAACCCGTGGTTATAAATTTAAAAATAGTTTATGTTTCAAATCAAAATACATCCTTTAAACCATTTCAAAATCATATCATTTATTTCAAAATAATACATACTTTCAAACCCAAAACATATCCATTTCAAAACTAATTCAACAATATATCATTTCCATTTCAAAACCAATTCAATAATATATCATTTCCATTTCAAAACCAATTCAATAATATATCATTTCCATTTCAAAAATCAAAGAAATAATATATCATTTAAATTCCAAATTAAATCAATATATTTCTTTCAATTTATTTATTTTGAAATATTCTTCTAAATCATATTAAAACAAACCACCTTATAAAGTCATATCCTTGAATCTTCAATTTTAACAAGTTTCAAATTAATATATATCTAAAGACAATTCTTAATTAAATACAATTCCAATTAATTTCATTTCCAAACCATGGTACTTTCAAAGTCATAACAATTCTGAAACCAAACTTTTGAAACCAAAATACTTGGAAATCATAACACTTGAAATATTGTCATTAGCACCTCATAATACTTAGAAAAATCATAATACTTCTAAATTAATATTCATTACCAAAATTATACATTTTAATTTCATTCATTCAATTATACCAATTTCAAACATTGTATTTACTCATAAATTTCAAAGTGGTTTATATTCAAATCAAAATAATTCATTTACACCATTTAAATATGAAGTCATTATACTTACAAATCAAATATTCAATTCCCAAAAATTTATCCTTTTCTGAGCTCATATATTCACTTAAATACTTCAAATAATTTAAATTTCAGCTTTCGCAGCACTTAGAAAATGCTACGGTAAGTTACATTTGAAACCATTCAATTCAGCAAAGGCAGCATTTAAAAACTGCTGTAATAGTTCAGTTTTAGTTGAAAAATTGTTCAATTCAGAAAAGACAGCATTTACAAAACTGCTGTAATAGTTCAGGGTTCTATTTAAAGATTTTAGTTCAATTCAGCAAAGACAGCACTTGCAAAGTGCTATGATAGCCCTTAGTTAATTTTCCTTTTAGTTTACTTCTGTAACTACAGCACTTACAAAGTGCTGCAGATTCTATTTAGTTCAGATTTTAGTTCATTTCCAGAAACGATAGCATTTCCGAAGTTCTACTAAAATAATTTCCAGATTTAAAAGAGAATTTCAGCAACAATTAACCTTCAATTTAAACCATTTTAACTTTATAAAAATCATAATTTCCATTTCAAAATGTTCATTTTTAAATACCCTTTAACTTATGATTTCATAAAGTCCAAAAATTACAATAATTATCAATTTCTTTCAATAATCCATTTATTAAATTCAAATGTACAAATTTCCCGTTTTTTGCATTTACTTAACACTTTAATTTAAATTTACCATTTCACAGATAAAACTTAATTTCCATTTTATTTCTTTACTTAACATTTCATTTAAACCAAATCACAAATTTCAAATTAAGTTATATATCAAATCACAAATTTTTCCATTCATTTATTTAACATTTTTAATACATAGAAAATCATTTTTCACTTTATTAAATCATTTTAAAAACCAAATTTAAATCAAAATATCAAAATTTACATTTTTAAAATACTTAAAACTTCCAGAAAAATATATATAATAACCATGGGTTTGTATAATATTTTCTAACCTAGGTCAAGTGATACGGATAATATATCATTTCAATCCGTAATTTAAAAGAAAACTCCAGGTTCTATCATTTCAAACCCGCAATACCAAGTTAAATAAAAATAAATAAAAATCACTCAGGCCTATAATTTTAGCCCATAATGATTTTCCCTTATTCTAAAGTCCTTTCGGGTATGTATCATTTCAACCCATAGTGATTCTATTCTATAGGGGACTTGCAGTGTGAGAACAGAATATAAATAAACAGTAAAATAAAATAAATCATAACAGATGATGTGACAAGTTAATAACAGAGTTTAACATCATATAATTAACATCACAGGTAGGTATAACATAATATAATTATTTCTACACTTCACTTGCTATCAATTCACAGTTATATAAGTATATATGTCATGTGTGAATACTCACCTTTTAAAGGTGGGTTTCGCAAAACAAAATACACAGATGGATTCCAGAAAGCACGATAGCACAATTTTTGATTTGAGTGGAGAGATCCAAGATATAAATCTTGTATACAATAATAAAACAAAGCACCATATATAAATAAAATTACAATACCAAAGATTAAATTGAAACAAACGGAAACTAGGCTAGACAAATAACATCACCTAGCTTTTAAATCAAATCTGCTTGATCTTGCTTCAATTTGTGCTCAACCATATATGATTATGGTTCATCCATGATGATTATTAAGTGGAAATAGATCTGGTTTGGGCTCATATAGGTATGGCTACAAAGGAGAATGCAAAGGGTTTGGAGTTTGCAAGCATAGAAGGTCAAAGGTCAAGGCATAAGTGGGGTTTGGTTGCACACTAGGTTCGGTCTAAGGTCCAATGTGGCTCGGCCATGCATGGTTCAGGTCAGGTCAGAGGAGGGGCTGATTGTTAGGGGTCAGGTCATGATGGTGGTGGTGGCTAAGGGGGTGGCCGAGGCAACTATGAAGGTGGTGGTGGAGTTTTGGTAGTCTGTGCATTGTTTTATGGAGTTATAGCAAGGTTTTTGTGTTGTTTGTGTCAAGGGATGGTCATGGCCTGATCTGGTCAGAGGGGATGGAGATATTTCCATGGATGATGAGGGTAAGGAAGTGGTGGAGGAGATGGTGGAGGGTGTGGAGGTGTATGGCCGAACCAAGCAAGAAGAGATCTAGGCAAAACAAATGGGAAAAAAAAGAAAAGTGGAAAAAGAAGAAGGCCATTACTTCCATTTTTTTTCTCAAGATAGAATAGCCGTGCAAAATGATGAAATGAGGAAGTTTTCACGTGAATAGGAAGGAAAATACACGGCTACAAGCAAAGGAAAAGAACGGCTAAAGCTAGGAAGTGAAAAGGAAAGCAAATGAAGAGACTAGCAAATGAAAGGTCATTGTTTTTAAAGCTTTTTGTCTCTTAGAATTTCCAATATCTTTTATACAAAATAAACAAAATAAAACTTAGTAAATAAAAATAAAACAAACTAAAATAAAGTGGAAAAGAAAATAAATAATTTGTTTAAGTAAAATAGAAAAATATATAAAGAAAGTAGCTTATTATATTGAGACTAGCTTTAAAAATTGCAAACAAAATACACTTGACTTTGGAAATTATAACTATGCTTTTAAAATGTTTTAAAAATGAAACATATATACATAACATGTCATGTTACACATGTAAACATAAATTTGAACATGACATGACAAACAAAAATATTATTTACATAATTTAAAATAAACAATTTTGTTAAATAAAACAATTTACATACAATAGTGTAAAAAGCATAACTTTCACAATATAAATCAGATTTCAACGAAACGAAAAGCAGTATACTTCAAATTTTATTTACTTTCATAATAAAAGATAAAATTCAAAAATTCAAACTTTTAAAATTTTAAATTAAAAGTCAAAGTTTGACCACATTGACAAAAATTCACATTTGGGGAAAATACTCTATTTATTCATGTTTGGAATTATAAATCACATACAAATCAAAATTTATATTTAAAATAACAAAATTTATCCATTTTAATAAATAAAATAATGTTTTTAAATCAGGAAATTCAATTTAAAATAATTACAAAATACAGGGTTGTTTTTTTTTTTTGAAAAAGGTTCAAACTTTCTATTAGAAACCAAAAAATAAAGAAAGTACAAAGTCCAACTAACCACCAATTACAAACGAAACCAGGCCTGTCAAATACAATACCAAGGCCCAAAACAGAAAAGCTAAAAAACAAACTAAACTATCACCCGAAACCCGAATGAAGTTTCCAGACATCTCATTAGGTTAAAAAAGGCAAGGCTTCAGATGAGAACTACTTCATTCACTCCTCTCAGACGAAAGAAGATAGAGCTTCAGTAATGGCGGCGAGGGAGATAAATGACTCCAACCTCAAACTCTTCTACTAGGCCCAAACTAAAACAAGAAGCAAACAAGGAAGCTCAGATCCAAATTTCAGATCCTCCACGAGAACAGGCATCTACAGATAAGTGACCAAATCTCGTAAAGCCATTAACTTTTAACTTTAAAAATTTCTAATAGTAGATCTCGTTGTTACAGGACTCAAGAAAAAAGTCATCGAAATCTCTAACTCCTACGATTCTAGAAGTCAATGTCCTTAGATCTCACAGAACTGAGCCAGAGGAGACTCCTTCTTCCATAAAGATGAAATCTTTATTCTTCTAAAGTCAGAGAAGACACTGAATACTTAAGAATGGGATGTCTTCGTACGCAGAGATACTCAAAGGAGAAGAAGGACCTAGTCCTCCCTAAGCTTCTTCACGAGCTAAGTCTTTAATTCCCTGTCTAAAAGATGCTTCCTTTATCTATGAAATTGAACTGACTTCTATCTGAACAGGTCAGGAAGAACAGGACCTCAGAACTCTCAAGCAACTACCTCTTTCAGATCTTAGAAAGTAACGTGCATCCCTCGAGAAGAAAAGATAAGGTGTTTTAACCAAACTTATTTTTTACTTTTTCCAATTCGAGAGAAAACAATCTGAAATATCTATATTTTCTTGAATGACCAGGACAAGTTTGTGACACTCAAATCTACCTGCAACCTGCATCCTTTCCAGCTAATACGATAATTATTAAGAATTGTAATTGATAATGTAATTTGGAAAAAGAAGCAAGAAAATGTAAATTAAAACAGGTACATAAAACCTGGAGCAGGATCAATGATCTGGAGAAAGGAAGAGAAAAAAGTGCTTATGATAATTCAGCAGAAGCCCCACTTCTAGATTGGAAGGTATATCCCCATTTCAATGCAATTGTTCCATTAAAGTCTGTGATGTTCTTGAAATGCTTAGATTTAACCATTCTGATAATCATAGTCTGGAATATATTATAACAAATCTGCATCCTATCCTTAAAACGATTTTGAAAAATCCTATCATTCCTTTCTTTCCAAATGTGCCAGACACAAACTGATAGTGATAGTTGAAACAAGTCCGAGTTGAGGTTTTTAGAGCTAGAGAGAAAAACAATTTTCTGTAAATCATCCCTCAAAGAGAAGGATAATATACTTCTCGGAGATTTGAAAAAAAAAATTACAACTCCACAACCACACCTGTTCTGTAAAATTACATTGAAAAAATAGATGGTCTATGTTTTCAATGTAATTATTACAGAAAACCCAGTTTTGATCAACAACTATCTGTTTCTGTAGAAGTCTTTCTTTAGTTAACAGATAATCGTTTATGGCTTTGAAAAGGCATACCGCCATCTTAGGGACATGAATTTTATTCCAGACCAAAGACGCCCAACTTTTAATTTCAAAATTGGATCGAACCGAATTCCAAACTTTCTTAAACTGATACAAACCATCCTTGGAACACTTCCAGGACCAGAAATCCCTCTCACTGTTCTTGTGAATCTTAACACCTTCAATTTCAGCATGGATTTGAAATAAAAAACTATACGAGTCCCACTTCCACTTCCCATTACTTAAAATCTTACTGAGAGACAGGTTTTCCATTCCAGTTCTGAAAGCTGAGTCTCTCCCAATTCGTTCCATTATAGAGCTGCCATTTAACCAAGGATCATACCAGAGAGAAGTAGTTTTACCGTCAGCAATATTAAGAGAAAGGCATTTTAGAGCTTGAACTCTGTTTTTTAAAATGAATTTCCACACCCCCGAATCATCCGAACGCTGATTAATTTCCCAAATACTTTTACGACCAATATATTTACAATGAATAAGATTCGCCCAAATACCTTCTAAATTAATTACTTTCCATATCAATTTGACGTATAAGGCTTTGTTCATCTCTTCTAGATTTCTCAATCCCAACCCTCCTTCTTCTTTTTGTCTACACAGAACCTCCCAAGGAATCTTACTGCTGCGACTTTTTCAAAGAAAATTCAAGATCAAATGTTTAATCTTTTGAATAGTAGAAACTGGAATGCAAAAACACTGCATCCAGAATTGAATAATAGGGTAAATGGTAGATTTGATTAGTTCAAGTCTCCCAGCTAAACTCAACATTCTGTTTTCCCAACTAACAATCCTAGCCTTAATCTTCTCTATCAAAGGAAAACAATCCTTGTCTCTCAGATTAGCACTTGACAAAGGAATTCCCAAATACCTTATTGGGAGGTCCGATTGCTGAATATTTAGAATCTTACTAATGTCATTACAGCAATCCACCCCTTTCCCAAAGAAAACATTTGATTTCTCAAAGCTAAGCTCCAAACCAGAAACCCTCTTCATAGTCTTAAAAACATCACTTATAGCAATTGCATTATTAACATTGGCTTTAGTAAAAATAATAATGTCGTCAGCGTAGATTAGATGTGTAACTTTATTGTCGAAATCTGCAATAGGAGAAATAAGACCTTCTCTGACTTTTTCTTCCATCAAAAGAGTAAAATACTCCATCACCAGAGTAAAAAGTAAAGGGGAAAGCGGATCACCTTGTCTAAGACCATTAGAACTCTTAAAATAACCATGCGCGTCACCGTTAGTAATAATGGAGAACACGGGAGTCTTAATTAAGGTTTCTATTATTCTTACCCATTTATTAGGGAAGCCCAGGCTTATTAGCATGTGTATGACAAAAGATCGATTGATCGAATCATAAGCTTTTTTTAAATCAACTTTAATACACATGTATTTATTATCCTTTCTACCAAGACCCCTGATAATTTCATGGGCAAACAGAATACCATCCCCTATTGATCTACCTTTAATAAAAGCCGTCTGGTTCGGGGATACCAGCTTATCTAAGAAAACTACTAATCTGTTACAAAGGATTTTGGTGAAAACTTTATATAAAGTATTACAACAAGCAATGGGTCTAAAATCTTGAATACAAGAAGAATGGTCTTTTTTTGGGATCAAATGTAAAAACGTATGGTTCCATTCGCTAATAATAAGACCCTTATTAAAAATATCATTCAGAGTTTTGAAAATCAAGTCTTTAGCAAGATTCCAGTGAACTTTATAAAACATTGAATTAAAACCGTCCGGACCTGGAGAAGAAGAATCTTTAATATCCCACAATGCAAATCTAATTTCTTCCAAAGATATTCCATCATTCAAAAAATTAGATCCATAATCAGAAATAATCGATTTACAAATTACCTCTGGAAATTGATCACCAGATGGGAGGTTGAAAATTCTTTTGTAAAAATAAATAGCCGAATCTACAAACTTTTCTTCCGGAATTACCTTCCCATCTATGCCAATGTTGGTGAATCGATTTCTACTTCTTTTACTAGACATTTTAGCATAGAAAAATGCAGAAGCTTCGTCACCCATCATCAGCCATTCACATTTAGCCTTTTGTTTGGCATCCAAGAACTCTTTCTTCAAAGCTATTTCCAAGTTGTTCCTGGCAGTATGGAATTCCATAGCCAAACTGTGATCATAAGATTTTTCCAACAATTTCTGAAGACGTGAACATTTCTCTCTCTGAACACTAACCTCTTGTTTAGTGTCTCGAGAATTAACACTCCATCTCTTAAGATCTCTCTTGATTTTCTTGAGGATACTAATGATTTGAAACAAAGGCCTATCAGTAGGATTAGAAACCCAATTCTTCTCAATCAAGGGAAAATAATTATCACAAAGAGACCAGTGGTTCATATATCTGAACGGTCTATTCTTTACCCGAGGCGATGCATAGAGCGAAACAAGGACTACATTATGGTCGCTCACTGAGGGTGGCAAATATTCAGCCGATAAGTCAGTGAATAAATTGATCCAATCTAGATTAGCAAATACCCTGTCAATTTTGGAAAATATGTTTCGACTCGGACCAGACCACCAAGAAAATTCATAACCTTTAACATTAGTCTCATTAAGCCCAGTACGATTTGACATGTCATCCAGTTCAAATAAATTACCAAAATTAACTGGATTGCCTCCTTTTCTTTCTAAAGGACTACGAATACAGTTAAAGTCCCCAAGAACAAGCCAAGGTCTAAAAATATTGATAGCATCCTCCTGTAAATTCTTCCAAAGACTACTTCTTAATGCAACAAAGTTATTAATTAGTTCAATGGAGATATGTTGATCACTCATACTAATAAAGTTAAAATCCCAAGAATCTCCGTTAATGAAAACTAAGATCCTACACTTAAAATAACAAGAAACATTACTAAAAATTTTCCAATTGCCATCTAACTCTTTTTCCAACTTCAAAATATCCGATAACAACAACTTATTTTCCAAAATACCAAAACAACTGATTTTGTGCTTCTCAATGAGTTTTCTCACTTCTCCCAATCTGTTGGGGTTATGAAACCCTCTTACATTCCAGCAGGCTATAGACATTATAAAACCTTGTTATTGCGGGTCCTCAATGACCTGTTACTTGAGGATTCCCCTATGTCTTCTATTGGAATACCTAGCATCTGAACCCACTTGGGATTCTTACGAACAAGCTTATCCTTCTGAATGTTCACAAACTCTATGTCTTGAAGGATAGGAGTAGGAACCTCCACATGGACATCCTGATTTTGGTCTGCATTATCATAAGAATTCTGTCCCTCGACCTTCTCTGACGATCTTGTATCCTAGTCCAGATTGTTCTGCATTATCAATACAAACATCAGTACCTCTTCTACAATTAACATTATTAGTTATACAATCATCAATAAATATATTATTAGGAAATAAAGATATGGGAACAGAAGGAGATTCCAATGATGACGAATGGCGTTTAAGAATGATTTTGTGGGGTGAAGGTGACTTCTGAGGCGATAGGCTCAAAATTCTGGCTCCCGGGGTAGTTGAAGAAGCAGGTAAAAGAGACTCTTGATCAGGCGGAACTACCAGCCTGGCTAATGGGGCTAGATCTTCACTGACTCCTACCTCGGTGTGAGTGGCAGGTTCTGACCCTGAAGCTTCTAAGGTTGCCCCCTCACCACGCTTATCTGAGGATGCAGCTCCTTCTACAACCTGAACTGAGGGACTATCTTCTGATTGTAATTGGACAGAAAGAGATTTACCTCTAATTTCTGTCTCCAATCCTTCGAAAACTATCTGAGTTCTATCCCAAATACCTTCCTTAGGAAGGCAATCAGCAATTAAACTTCGATTATCATTAAAAGCTACTGATTGGATAGTATCAATCAGAGCCTCCCCATTAGAGACCACCTCCACAGGATTTCTACTGCTTTCATGGGAAGAATCATTGAGGCATCTACCCTTCAACTGATTTTCAAGATCAATAGATTTCCCATTACCGTTCTCCACCCTTACAACATCTTCATTATCTTCCAAACTCTGAACCCCAGGATTATCCTTATCAGAAATAGGATCTTGAATCTGTTTTGGAACCCAAGTCTTAGTCATGGGGCATTCATCAGTTACATGACCAAAACACACGCACTTACCACAAATGGGAGGGGGATTCTCGTATTCCACCTCCTGGGTAAAGCTCCTCCCATTGTCATCCATTCCTTCTATAATTTTGGGCATACCAAAAATAGCATTAACTTCAACCAGGACTCTGGCATAAGCTAATCTAGATTTATTTTTCGTGGCCTCATCCATCTTAATAGAAATACCAATGGTGCTAGTAAGAGCACTAATAGCCTTATTCCCCCAAAGATTAAAACTTAAACCCGAAAGTCTAACCCACATAGGAATTGAAGTAAGAAGGTCTCTATCTGTTTTCATGTCTGGAGTTAGTCTCTTCATAATAATCAAATTCCGATCCATAAACCAAGGACCAGACTTCAGAATCTTATTACAATCCTCATCAGATCCAAATCTTACTACAAAAAAACCATTATTTCTAGACTGAACAGAAAAAGGTTTCTTTGTAACCCAAACCCTATTGGCATACCCCTCAAAAGTTCTCAACCATGGTTTGTACCCAACCACGTACAGTAAAATACAAAACTCCCAGCCTCCCTCCGCTTCTTTAAAAGCGGCAGAGGTAAGGGAACCAATCCTTTTACCTTTCTCTATTTTAGGCTCAATAAACTCAAGATCTAGATTACCTAGGTCCCCAACCGCTCCAACTTTCTCTATTTGGCAGTTGAATTTGATTTTACATACAGTGAATTTGATTAGTTCAAGACACTATTATAATATCACTGGATTTTTTATAAAAATGTTTTGGTTATCGTAAGGTAAAAACCCGACGAATTTATATGTGGCGTGGTCTTACGAGATACCCTTTGTTTTCAAAGGATTTGATAACTGTATTAATTCAAATTGGGTGTGTTTTCTCACGCTGGTTTTCCAGACTGACTCGGTTGTTATTTTATTATAATGCTTGGGTCAGACCGAGTATTATAGATTCAGGTTAGGATGCCATGGAGCTCAGGAGATGAGTTGGAGGATTTCAGTCGTATATCACGTACTTGATTTATATTCCACTGTGTATGTTAACTGAATGTTCAGTATTTGTGAGGATAATTTCTTATAACTGTCCAGATTGTTTGTTGTACTCTAATAATTTCTTATAATTTATTTATTATATTTTGTTTCGCTGCGATTATGAGATTCTGTGTTGATGTTTTCTGTTTTCTTCTACAATTTTCTTCTTCACCCTTAATAATTCGTATTTCCATTCAATTTTTTGGACACGTATGATTAAATGTCATCTCAAAGGTTACAGAGCTACGGGTCATTACATTTGGTATCGGAGCTGAAGGTTAAGCGAGAACCTTGGCTTTGGTGGGGATTACTCATTAGGGACAGGGTCAGTAGTACCCTAGAATGAGTTTGAGTGTATTATAGATATGAGCACGTATTTGTTAGTGAATATAAATTTTTTTATATTGTGTTGGTTGATTTATTGAGTGGCTTATGAATTCTAATTGACACAGTCCGTACAACTGTATCGATAAGGGTTTCTAAACACTAGAATAGAGCAATTCGACACAATATTGTTTTAAAGGTGGGTAAGCGAAATAACTTTACCCAAATTATATTTTGATATAAAAGGAATAATTTTCAGAAATTATTATAGTATATTGGGAGTGTTTGGATGATATTATTATAATCAAAACAAGATTATAAAAATTGAAATGGTTTATATAACCAAATAGAAATTGTATAAGTATGATTATACATATGAGTTGTAATTAAAAGTGGATTCAAACCAGAATCTGAAATTTTAAATCCAAGAAATTTTGGAAAATGTTTTAGACGGATTTAAACTAAGTATTTGAGAATTTTTAAATCTCGGAGATTTTGCAAATGTTTTTACAAGTGTTTGAAGGGAAGAATGGTGATATTATTTTAGACATATATCTGGATGGAAATGTTTTGAATGGATTTTGGAAGTAAGAAAGCACTGAACTCACTTCAATCACTGGAAAATAATTCTGGTGATGACTACAGCACCATCAGTGTTCATTTTTGAGTTTCTAAGTGACGGATTGCTATCGAAATAATTTGATATGGAGATTTTTGTTGAAAACAAGTATTGTTTTAGAAATTCCGAAGGAAATTTATTTTGAATGAAACCAAGTTGATTTTGAAAATTCCAAGGAAATGGTTTGTTAAAACAGAGTTATATAAATATATTATTTCAAAATTATTTGAAATAAAAACGGGCGTTTGAATTTTCGAATTCCGTTTAAATGATTAGTGAAACCAAAAGAAGATAAGCTTTTGAACTTATAACCTGGAATTGTGAATTTCAATATGAAGTTAAAATTTAACTTATGCAAGTTATATAAAATTTAATGTGTAAAAGAAAAATTGTATGGGTTGGACTTTAACTTGAGATAAGTTAAATGAAAATTGAATTGAATATATAAACTTTGATTGTAAAGTGACCATATAATTATAGGTTATAAATTTTGAAAGGAAAAAATATACACTTAAGATATATGTGATGTAAATCTACGGCTAATTTTTTTTAATGTGAATATACTCGAGTAAGCATCGACAAAATGGAATGGAATCGGATTATAAATTTAATCTTGAAAAGACAATTGGACTTAAGTAAAATTAAATGGGATGGAAATTGATTACAATAAAAATGAGCTTAAGTATATAGTCGAAGTGCTTGTATGGCAACAAATTTACTTAAGTTAATATAAATATTTAAATGGAATTTGGCTCAAATAAATTGGAAGTGAACTAATTAGACTAATTAATTAGGGAATTGAATTTGAATTGGAAATATTGAACGATTAAAGTGAATATGAACTTAAGTTTTAAAGTTGTATATAAACTTAAGAATTGGTATAAAATGTTTTAATAAAGCTTAAGAAATAATTGTGATAAATGATTTCCAAAATAAACTTTACCCCAGTGGAGAAAATTAAAATGAATATAGGATGTGTTAAATAGAATTGGATTTGAAATTGAGAAAGGTAAGAAAGGAAAAAGTAAATTTTGAAATTTGAAATTTGATTTTAACTTAAGTAAGTTAAAATGGATTGTATGGATTGAAATTTAACTAAAGTTGAGTTAAATAAAAATTGAAGTGGATTTGGAATTATATTGAACTGAATTAAATATATTTTGAAATGTTGTCGAATAAAATAAAAATGGATTGAACTGGTGATGGCTTAAGCTATAAATAAATTCAATTTAAGTGTAAATAAATTTAATATGGCTTTAGGATATTATTTAAATGAAATTGAGTATGGCATTAATTTTTAAAGTAGAAATGAATATAAGTAAAATGGTTCGTAAATAAATTAGCATGGATTGGTTGTTGTTGAATATAAAATTGAGAAAACAAGATTTTGTGAATAAACTAAATGTGGATTAATAAAAAGTTGATTTGATAAATTGATTTGGAATCAATTTAATATAGCTATGAGCTTAAGCGGTTATTCTATTAAATGAATATCACCGAACTTGAATAGAAAATTTATGTTTGTCGTAAACGGAAGTAAACAAAATTTTGTGAAACAATGAAAAATGAATAAATTGATTTAGAATCAATTTGAAATGGATATGAATATAATGTGTGCAATTATGTATTGAATGAGAATAAATTGCTTGTGGATTATTAGAAATCGAATAAATGGTATATAAATTAATTGAAATGAATAATCGAATGGTGGAACCCTATAATTGCTTATAAATATATGTTTAGCATGTTGGTTTATGCAAATTTATGTGTTTAACTTGCAGAAATGAATGTAATGCTATTAAATTTCATAAATTATGAAACTGATGTGTTTGTTCGAGTAAGTACAGGTACAAAGAGCTGTTTGGCTTGATTTTGGGTTGCAAAATTGCATATAAGATAAGCTCGCTTGCTTAATAACGCTAATATAAGGTACATTTTCGGATTAAATATAGCAATGGTATAAATATTAATATATATTGTGTTTCCAACCATGTGGGTCGATGTATATATTTTTATTACTTTTGTCATATTGCAAAAGGCTCTCTGTAGAAGAGAGACTCTGCCAAAAAATTTCGGAAATTTAGGGTGTTAGAAAACTTTTTGTCAACTAAAAAGTTGATTTTCGAATTGAATTTGAAATAAGGGATTTTGGTTTAGAGATGGAAACTAAATGTTTTAGATGGAACTAAAGGTTTAGGAAAGTGAAATATAAGCTTTTAACTAAGTGGGTTTTGAATAAGTTAATAGATTTGGACCATTCGTCCTTCCTTAGCAATTTCGGGGACGAAATTCGTTCAAGGGGGGAGGAATGTAACGATCCGGATTTTCCATCGTTTGATTTTTGAATATTTAAATGATTTTAAATATTGATTTGGAATATAAATTGATTTTTGAATATGAAAGTTTTGATTGAAATTTTAAAATGAGTTTAAAATGAGTTATCGTAATACGGAAAGAGTACAAATAATTGGAATTTAGTTGAATGTGAATCGAACTGATTTCTAAGTTGATCTAAATTCTATTCAAATTAGACTTGAGTTAATAAGTTTTTAAAATTGAAATTTCAAGTAACCTCGTCAATTTTTGAAATCGTCGATTTAATCGATGCGTTAAAATAGCGATCCGGGGGACAGTCTTGGAATTCGATGAAACCTATTCCATTGGATCCGTAATAGTGTATTATTATCAGATTTCAAATTTTGTAGCGTTTGGATTTACCGTTTGGTCGCACCATCTCAAAACGCTTGGAAATAATTTAATTGAATTTAATTTAAATAGTCGATTTAAAGATTTATGTTCTCCATACAATCGAATTAGGCTTTGGAACTTGTTCCATTGCGTTCGGAATAGGGTTATAACATTAGGGATGCCAGGAGGCACGCCTCAATAGGAGATCGATATTTCACTATATGCATTTCGAGACATTTTGAAGAATAATATATATATATATATATATATATATATATATATATATAATCGATGGTCAAACTCGAGCCACCCTAACCCTGTCAAAGCCGACCTAACCCTCTACATAGCCGCCTTTTGTCATTTTAATATCACATATTTCCTCCTCCTTTGTTTTAAAAACCACACGTTCTTCCCTTATCTTCTTCGATTCGAAAACGAAATCAATTCAAAACATAAAATCGTGTTCCTCCTTCCTCTTTCACATGTTCGAATAAGAGAAAAAAAATTAAACGGCGATCAAACAAATCACTCGCGAGGGCGAATAGTCAATGAGGGAGAGGGGATCGGCGATTGGGAGGGACGGCGTTCGTGCATGCGCTGTGGTCGATGGGTCATGGGTGGAAGAGGTAACGGCGGTGCGCGAGGGTATTCGCAAAATGAATCTGGAAGGATTGGGTCGCGATGGTGCTGGAAGGGGGAGCGGGTACGCACGGAAGATGGAGGCACAAATCGCGTGTGTTAATCTGGGATGTAGTGATGGTGGCGATAGAGGGGGTTTCTCGAGGCGGCGTCACTGTTGGAAGGGAGGCGCTGGAAGGTTGGGGTTGTGGGTGCGTGGTGTCGGGGAGGAAGCTGGACAAGGCAGACGAAGTCGATGGATGTGAGGGCTGTAGGTGTTTCGGCGATCGATGGTCAATGGGTCGTGCGTTTTTGGGTGGAGTCGCGTTTCTGGGTTGCCGACTTTGGTCAAGGGGGAAGGAGGTATACTGTTCTTTTGGCAATTCTGTGATTAAAATGTAATTAAAGTTTTAGTTACAATTTTAATTGTTATCTTATATATTTAATAACCTATCCATACGTGGTCCAAAATGAACGAAACCAGTTGCGTTGTGCTCGTGGCATTAAATACCATGCATAGGAATTGGTTTGGAATTTTTTCAGAGTCAGTTGGGATTTTAAATTTAAATCGAACATTGTTGGATTTAATTTAAAATTGGAACGGATTGCAAATAAAAATCAAGGCGAGTAAATCTCACTTATTTGGATTACCAGATTTAATTTGAAATAATTTAAATTAATTATTGCATGATTGGTTGAATTGATATATTTTTATCAGTTGAATATTATAATATATACATTAGTATATATTAGTAGTTGGATATATTTCCCGCCTATTAGAGCGGATGAGACACTATGCGCCCCGCATAATAGCGGATGACCCTATATTACCGCGATATCCCCATCGAAGTGGGATTGGTATTTTATGTTATCTAACATCTGTGAATGCAAGGAAACAGGTTGAGGGATCCAACTGGATTCCTCAAATATATTGATTGTAATTAAAATATAGTGATCTATGCTGTGATTAAATAAATCCGTTGTGGATTGTTGTGTGATTTGAATTATTGAATGCTATAGTAGCACTGGCCTTGAATTTGGTATTTTAAATACCATAAATATTATTTTTGAATTTGAAGGAATTAAAACGGGAACTTTGGATATAGAAATATTTATATTGGAATTTGGATTATTTTAAAGGAAATTTAGTTGTATAAAATAAAAGTTTGATTTTGGATTTGTACTTAACTATTCATAAAATATTTTAATAGAAATTTAAAAATTGTTTATATAAGGGATTTAACCATGGATTTTAAAATGATATATTTGGAAATATGGATAAGGAGTTTTAAATCAATATTTAAAATAGATTGGGAAATAAATGGTATTTATAAAGTGATAGATTTAAAAATGAAGTTTTTGAATGAGATTAGTTTTTATAAACAAGTGAAACTCAAAGGAGTTTGTAAATTTATAAACGATGTTTATAAATAAGGGAAATGATTATCAGTTAGTAGATTGGAAATATAAATTTAAAGTGTGAAGCTATATCGAAATATGGAAATCAGTTTTGAGAAATATAGTGGATTTTATTTTAGAAATGTGAAAATGGTTAGGGAATCGGAATGAAATTAATGTGTTATGAATCGAGAGGGATTTATAAAGTGGAATCGGTTATTGGGATTTTAAAAATATATTTTTATCGAGAAGGTAAGTTTGTTTTAAAAGAGAAATTTTATTTATTCAAACTATGTAATTTAAAGCTGCTTAGTAATGAAATATTTCAGAAAATGGATTATTCAAATATTTAATATTTATTGAAATGAATTCAAATTTTTATAATAGTTTTGTAAATCGATTAGTTTTATTTAAAAATGAATTGGAAATGAGTCATTGATGTTTATTTAAAGTGTTTTAATATTTTAAATAATTACTTAAACATGTTTTAAAAATAATTTTTTTTTATAAAAATACATATCATATATATATAGAGTTTTGAAATGATTGAAATTTATTTATAAATCTTCTCGAGATTTGTAAATGGGGTTTATTTAATAGGTGTGATTTTATAAGAGAAATTCTCAAAAGGAAATTGAGGGAAACTTAAGGAAATTTCCAAAGTATTTAAATATAGAAACTTCGAAAATGAATTACAATTCATAAAAGAAGTTAGAAATGGGTAGTGGTAATTATAGACGAGTATAATCGAGTTTGGAAATTTTAAAGGAAAGTAATGTATGAATTTTGAAAAGTTATGGAATCTGTCGAGTTAAGGAATTTACAAATTAATTGAAAAGGAATTTGAGAAGTATGAAATAAAATGGAATATTTCTTAAGTATTGGAAATAAAATGATTTGGGAAATATACGTATAAATATTTCCTACGTATTGGACTGGAAGAATTTGAAATATTTTAACTATGAGATTATTATTATAGAAATATTTTTTTCAAAGTGTTGAATTATAAATGGAATTGAAGAAAATACATTTCTAAGTGTTGTTATGAATTTAAATATCCTGTTATGGATACAGGTATTTGAAATTGTTTTCAATTATTGAAAATTGGAAGATATTTGAATATATATCTTTATGAAGATATTTTGAGATAAATGTTTGAAAAATTTATAATATGCCTAGTGACTGCTTATGGATGTTACTGATAGTTAAATAACTGACTATCAAATTTGGACAAATTCGTCGATCGTTTTGAAGAGACCATGATCGGATTTAATTATCTGAAAACCACTTCGATCCGATTTATGCATTACGAATTGTGATATCTCGAAGATAATGAAGACGGTGATTTTGGTGATTCAGTTAGTTCAGACCCAGAACAACTTGTATGGATGAATGCTATCATTGCATCATTGCCGGGATGGCAATGTTAACATTTTAAGCATGAATGATATTCTAAAGGTAAAACGTAGCCTCAAGCGTCATCAACCGCGAATGACTAAAGTAGGGGAGATGCAGTAGGCTAAGTGTGTTGCACCCAAGTAGTGTATGTTATCACTTTTCTAGATACCCTCGGATATATATTATAATTATGGATATGGTTGTGTAGAAAAAGATAGCTCTCGATTAGGGTAGGAACACCCAGGGTGATAACATATTCGGTACTATCCAGGTTACGGGCAGGCCGGTCTTATGTTGGTAGGGGATCCAGGCGAGGTCCTCGGTACATTTTTCTAGAGGTGTACCGTGACGGGCGGTACCCCAGTAGCCCAGTCATTGTACGTAATACAATATCCACTACGAGCCTTTACGGTTTTGATTGTAGAGCCTAGTATGCTAGAATTTAATTAATGTAATAATTTTGGCTATTTTAATAAGTATTTGTACTTACACTATTTTAATATCACTGGATTTTCTATAAAAATGTTTTGGTTATCGTAAGGTAAAAACCCGTCGTATTTATGTGTGGCGTGGTCTTACGAGATACCCTTTATTTTCAAAGGATTTGATAATAGTAATAATTCAAATTGGGTGTGTTTTCTCACGCTTGTTTTCCAGAGTGACTCGAGTGTTATTTTATTATAATGCTCGGGTCCGACTGAGTATTACAGATTCAGGTTAGGATGACATGGAGCTCAGGAGACGAGCTGGAGGATTTCAGTAGTATATCATGTACTTGATTTATATTCCGCTGTGTGTGTTAACTGAATGTTCAGTATTTGTTAGGACAAGTTATTATAACTGTCTAGAATGATTGCTGTACTCTGATGATTGTATGAATATTAACAATTACAGATTCTTTTGTATAAAAATCTGTTATTATATATCTTATTTTGTTCCGCTGCGATTGTGAGATTCTGTGTTGATGTTTTTTGTTTTCTTCTATATTTTTCTTCTATCTTTTTATTTTTCACCCTTAATGATTCGTATTTCCGTTCAATTTGTGTTGGACACGTGTGATTAAATGTCAGCTCAAAGGGTACAAAGCTACGGGTCATTACAATGGGTTCTTGCCACAGAACACAAATTTTGCTGCACGTTTTCAACTTGAATATATAAAAGGATGATTTCTAAATCAAACCATTTTATCAAAATCTTTTTAAGTATAAATCTAATTTCTTATAAATAATATTTATAAATATATATATATACTATTTATTCTCATCAATAATGGTTTTAAAGTTGGTTTGGAACAATGGGTTAAAATTGTACACACACACAATACAAATATATATATATATATATAACTAAGGTTTTTCAACATACTTATATATTCTAGCTTATAAACTAATATTTTATAAGAATAATTTTAAAGTGAAATATTTTTATAAAACTACGCAAGATTGATTGAATGAGGAATTGATTTAAATGGTTAAATAAAGCTAGTGGTATGGAACGCTCCTGTTTGTTGTACCGATTAATTCCTAGACTTGTTCGACCGAACCATTGATACACACAAGTGGAGTTTACTATCTTACTATAAACATTTAAGTAAACCCATGTGGTATGGGACACATGATCATTACCTATTTGGTTGCTATTTGCAAGTACATGACACTTATATGGACGAGTTTATGACTCGCCCTTGGAGTTTTTATAAGTCTTGTACCTATCATGTAGTATATAGGTCTTGTACCTATCTTTGAGTTTTTATAGGTCTTGTGCCTATCATGTTGTTTATAGGACTTGTTCCTATCTTGGACTTTATAGGTCTTGCACTTTTCTTGAAGTTCTATCGGCTCTTGCCTATATTGAAGTTACTATGGGAATTATACCCATTTTGGAATTTTATAGACATATATGTCTATCTTGAAGTTACATGCATGTAGATGAATTTATTCATCAATCTTGGAGTTTGGTACGTATTCCCTTTTATATGATTTCTTGATTTCCATTTATGATTTATGGATTTGATGTTATTTTTGTTATCACCAAATAGTTTCGAGGTTTTTACTTTTAGAAGCTATCATGGGTTTTGATATTTAGCGATTTCGTTCTTGAAGTTATTAAAGTATGCTTGGTATTTATCGATACTTGACTTGGTGACTATATTTGAGATCTAGTTTACCTACCATTTATTTTGCTAACTCATCTATTTTAGTCTAGACTGACTTGTTTTATTATTTTATAATATTCGAGTCTGACAGAGATGTTTCAAGTCCTTCAGCTTGATGCCTTAGGATGGATTTCGTACTTGTTAGCTAAATGCTTATCCATGTTATCACTATGTTTATATTCATGTTTATGATATACTTATGCCGAGCTAGACTCATTTTGTGTACATATTCATATCTTTAGGATGTAGTACTTTTATATTATGTAGTCTACATCATGTATTTGTATTACGTCTGTTCAACCTTGTATCTATTTGTATTCTGCTATGTATATTATGTGATTTGTATTTATCATATGTTGTTCTGGATTATATTTATAGCCACTGTAGTTTTGTTTTAAGCCCGAATTACATACATCGATTCCACTTGAGAAAAGAAATATGTACCATATAAATCGACGTATCGATGCTCGTTGAAAGAAATATTTAGGGATGGTCACTCCTAACCAGCCCTATTCTCTGCACTAACAGATCTTATTACCCAGTAATACCCTTTGTTAGTGTATGTCTTAGGGCAGGGCATCATAGCTTGGTATCAGAGCCGAGTTCAGAACAAAATTTGATATTATTGACACAAATCTTGGCCTAGATGAGCCTTAGAGACCGTCCATTAGGAGTTCTTGGGGACATATAGTAGGAATCATTTCCTTTAGAATCATAAGTGTCTTTTGAGATTCTAAGAAAGTTTTTCTTCGTTCACACTCTTTGATGTTCCTATTATCGATCATGTGATTCCTAAGCCATTTTTGATCCAATCTTATCTATTTCGAAAGTGTGGTTCGCTGGTGGCTGAGTCACTCATTTTAGTATTAGGCAATCCAGCAAGCCTAGTTGAGACGTAGTACTTTGTCTACCTAGCAAACCATGAAGTTTGTTGTCGATCTTTATAAAATCATAATTGCACACGGAAGTAGATGGATGGTTCTGCTAGGCACATTATCCAGTATTTATAACTGTATGATAAGTTGATTGGATGTTTGTTTGCATAGGATTCTTAATGACAATTCAAATTCAGTTAGAGTTAGCCCTTAATAATTATAATTCTATTTGAAGGTTAATAATTGAATCTTACGGTATCTTCATATTTGAAATCACCGCAAGAGATATTGAATTCCTTGGATATAAAATAATCAAGGATAAAATCTTTAATTATAAAAAATAATCAATTGAAAATGGAGATAAGTTTGGTATTTGATTACCAATTAACCAAAAATAAATGATTTATTATTTACTCTAAACAAAGGGTTTGATTAAGAATTGCTTTGATGCAATCATCGCCTAATTTGGTAATACCATCCTATGAGTTTTCTATTAGATGTTTAATGATGATGATTATAAGCTTGTTATTATAAATATAAACTAGGGTATATAAATATATAAGTATTCTTCATTTTAAAATAGTATTTTTGAAGTATCTGTATATATATTTATGGGTGTTAAATTGTCTGTTGGATGCTTTAAGAATTTTGGTCGGGATGTTTGGCCAACGTACTCGATAAGAATCTCTAAACATTCAAACCAGACAATTGGACATGCACTTTTATTAAAGTAAATGTTTTGGAAAATCATATTTTGGAAATATATAAATTCAAGAAGGGATAAAAATATTTTGAAAACTAATGTGACTTAAAATAAAATGATAATTGGAAATACATACGAAGGTATGTATATAATTATATATATTGAAGTATGATATTTCTCTTCTATTGTTAAATATAAAAGTATTCCTATATTATTAGAAGAGTAGAAATATCAATAAAGATGAATTACATGAGATAATAATTCAATAATGGACTCAAATGCTTAACCCTAGAGTTCGTCGAGGACAATGGCAAGGTGATGTTGATTTTATAATCAACACCATTGCCAATGTTCAAGGCAATTTGTTATGAATAAATAGAGAGGTAACATTATATGTTGATTATGATATTTAGGAATTGTTTTAAGTTTTGGTCTAAAAATGAATTTGATATAATGCTTTGGATAGGCAATGAAAGGACCCTTATCATCTAAGTAAAAACATATAAATAGAGATCCTTAAATAGCCAAATCAACAAAGCTAAATAAAATCATGATTCTTTTATTTAAATCAAATGGGGGTAAATTCTGATTGTTAAAATGGGGCAAACATTTAAGCTGTGAAATAATCTTAGGTTAAATAATATACGAAAATTTGAGATATCATCTGTAATTGTATTTGAAATAACAATTTATGGGAATAAATTTATGAATTCATTCATCTTTTGATACTAATTCTAGTTTAAAAGAATTTTTGGAAATCCTTTATGGAACATATGTTATATACATTGAGTCACTATTCAAACTTGTTATTCAGGAAGATAACTATTTAAACTAAAACAATTAAGAGTTTTAAAGTGTGATATCCCGGAATTTCGAACAATATCGATTTAATAATCTATATTAAATATTAAATTGATTTGATGATAATTGATAATAAGATATGAATTGAATTAATAATTTTCTTTTAAATGAATATTTAACTGATAATTATCTTTTTAAAGGCTAATAAATTGTTTTCTATTTATTTATATATATATTTGTATATATATTGTAAATAGTCAATGTTTGTTGTAAATTTGATTTAAATTCAATATTTAATAAATAATCATATGGCTTTAAAATATACTCAAGATTTAATTTAAAATTGTTTAAATGGTTTTAGCTTGGATTTAAATTAAATAAAAGGTTTGTGTTCTTTTTAGAGTATAGCTTGATAAAAATAAGTAATTAAGTGATAAATTCTTTTATGAATCATTTTAATGTAATAATTAGCTTTATTTATAATATGATGTCTATACAAGTAGGTTTTATTATAGATAAAAATTGTTATATGTATTTTAAAAGAAATTATGGTTTTTAAATTTATATAAATCTCTAAAATAAATATAATATATAGATAATAAAATATACCTTATGAACATTTAAAGTAAGTATAAAGTATAATAATAATAGGTAATTAATTATTTGATAGTTTATGTTTTAAAATAAAATAAATGCATTTATGTTAGGAGATAGAAATAAATAACAAGTTAACATAATACCATAACCATAACCGTATCAAAACTTAAGTAAAAGCTTAAGTAAAATATATGTTCACTATAGCAAAGTATACATGTTGCAGTCAAGTAAAATTCATCTCTGTACATACGAATGAAGATAGGAAGTATGCTAAGCTAAGTAAACAAAAATAAACATAGGTAAGATTTCTAAGTACATAAAAGAATAAAGAATTGGCTGTGTAGACTTGATATGGAGCAAGGCATTGAATGCCATCACCAAGTACACGAGATATTTAATTCTCAGCTTATTTTTAAAATAAAATCCCTGAATTTTCGTGTACTAGTCAATAAACAATTGGGTATACTTGTTTATTTATCAAACTATCTCATTTCATCTCGTATACAAAAGCCAAGCAATCCCAATTTCTAAAAGTCTTAAACAAATACAACCTAAGAAAAAGAAAGAGTAGAAGGAATATACAAACCTGAAACCTGAAATCAACTAAGCAATGTAAAGATTCAAGCTAGTTCAAGTTTTCTGGAATCAAAACAAAAATGTATGCAAGTTTCAAATGCCACTTTTCAAGTCTCCTGTTTTCAAAACAAAAGGAACAAGCTTTCTGTTTTTAAGCCTGGTGAGTAAACTTTAAAACTAAACCTTAAATAATCTGGAATGTCTGTGTTATGATTGTTTATATGTATATATGTATGTGCGAGTTTCTTTGTGAATCTATGATGTGTGCATACCTGTTGTTTTTACACTTCTCTGATCTTTGTTCAAGACACTGCCTTTAATGGGTTAACATGAGGTACCTTTAGTTTGATGCATATTACTTATAAGTTAAGTAGGCTTGTGATGTATGTATAGAAGTGTGTTTGTATGTTGGTTTTAAGACTCTGAAATAGGTGTGAATGTCTAGTTATCACTGTGTCCATCTCTGTTTTGAATTCCAGAGATTTAAAACTTAGATTTAACTTCAAAATACTTCACACTCTAATCTTCTTTAGGCTTAAGTATTTAAACAAAATTTGTTGTTTAAAACTTAACTAGGCTTTAAAAATAGTTGCAAGAGTTATAGATTGAAGCATTGTCTGGAAAAGGTGAAAAACAGAGAAACTTGAGAAAATGTTAAAAACCAAACATTAAAATTTGTTGATATAATTATATAACTGGAATCGTATATGAAAGATAGGACTTTTAAAATCAAATTCACAATTTTTAATGTAATATTGAATGTGATATTTGGGAATGACTGGAAATTGTATTAGAGGCATTCTCTGGCGATCTAGAGGGTGAGAAGTCTTTGGTTTTCTTCTGAAGGTGGTTAGCGTTACTGAGTGTTCAGGAAAAATGCCTGGAGTGGTTCACGATCGTTGAGGCGACGATGGGAAGGGGATGTAATATTTAAACCTAGTTTTGGTCGGCCAAGGAAAGTGAGGTCACCGCCATTTCTCATGGTGATCGAGTTCAATAGGGTTTTGGAGGTGGGTTCGTGGATGAACGAAGATGATGTGGCCGGAGTTTCTCTTCGTCTGGTGATCGGAGATGATACCTTGAGGTGGATTTAGCCATGGAAATGGGTTCCAGTTTTTAACTGGGTAGCTCGAAATTGATTCGAGGCAGGCGGGGGATGTTCTGGTGATCAGGGATGGTTGCATCGTTGTTGTTCGATGTGTTGGAAGGATCGTCAGTGATGGTAGCGACTCCGACGCTTGTGCACGTGCACGGCGTTTCACTGGTGGAGGCTGAGAATTATTGGTTCGAGCAGGAGTGAAAGTCCCGAGTTTTACTCGAGTAGTTCGGAGTTTTTCTCGAAGCAGGTCTCGAGTTTGCGTGGGTATATAGAACTGTTGTTTTAACTATCTCTTGAGTTAAGAAATTTGATTAGGGATGGGACTCGGGGGAATTGCTGTGGAACGCGTAGGGGTGACTCGAGTTTGAAGAAGGGAAGACTCGGAGCAGAGAAGGGTAGGCTCGGGTTTGTGGTGATGCCAGTTTTAAAGGCCTGGCAGTTTTTAAAGTTTTAAATTTAAGCTGGGATGTAAAAATAAGTTTAAAACCAAAATGAAAGAAATAGGATTCAAATTGACTTTGTCTCCTAGTTTTTAATAAATACAAGTTTTAAAAAAAAATAGAATGTTTAACAACTTTAAAAATGTCTTAAGTATATTTTGAAGTGTGTAATATTAGCTAAGTTAATTTTGTATTTAATTGAATCTAGCATTTGGAATAAGAAAATGCCTTACCTTTTTATATAAACATAGATTTATAGATTTGTAATTATTAAGTTAATTTAAATGAATAATTAACTAATTTGATTAATTAATGATTGAATTAATTAATTTAATAAATAAAAGTTAAATTAGTTAATTAAGGTTTAAGATAATTAATTTAGGATTAATAAATGGATAATTAAGAATCATTAATTAAATAAGAGTTGAATTTTAATCTATGGTTATTAGTTAATAAAGTAAGCAAGAATTAATTAAGTTATATTTAATACTTAATTAATTGAATAATTAAGGATTTATTTATGAGTTAGTAAAGATAAAATTTAATTGTAACTAATAATAAATCTTAATTACTTTGGAAGAGTAATTTAAGGAGTGTTAAAAATGAATGAATGTTATTAACTAGGATGATTAAATAATGGAATAAATATGATTTATCTTGATGATTAATTAAGCTTATTAATTTAAGATAATCAGTAGTGGATTATTTAAATAATTACTAATGGGAATAATTAAAAAAATTTATTTCGCATTGTAATAAATTCAGTTTGATATGAATTGTTTAAGTTAATTAATTTAGTTTAATTAATTTAAATAAACCTTTGATGATATGGTAAGTATAATTACTTAAGGAAGTAATTAATTATGGATGATTTAAAAATGAGAGTAATTTGGGTATAATTACTTTGTATAAATTAATCAAGGGATTAATTAGAGAATAATTAATTATGGAGTAATTAAATTATTTATTGAAGTAATTAAGGGTAGTTAATTACTGAATGGAGTTAATCTAGGTGATTAACAATTTGGTTAATTGAAGATATATTACTAAAATAAATGTAATTAGAGATCATTAAATATTGTAATTAATGATGTAATTTAAAATGAATTTATTTGGAATTAATTAATAAATGAAGAGATTTATTAATAAAATAAATTAAGTCATGTAATTAATTTAGGTTAATGAATAAATGAAGTAAGGTAAAGGTTATTTCCTATATTTGGTTAAAAATAATTAAAGGATAATTTACCTTAAATGTAATTAAAGATAATTAATCGAGGATGATTAATTAAAATGAATAATTGGATGATGATTAATTAATTGATTGATAATTAATTAATAGAAGTATAAGCAAGTTTAATAATGGTGGAGTAATTAATTTAATTTACTTTAAATTAATTAAAGATTTGTAATTAGTTTAATTCATTTTAAATTAATTATAAAATGAGGTGATTATTAATCTTTGTTTATAGATGATGGATGATATTGATTTCCATGATCGATTGTGATCTCAGATATATATCTATTGAGTTATGGATGCTTGGTTAAGTATGATGATATTGATTTTCTGTTTGAGTAGATACTATGGATTATCTGTTTATGATGATGATGTTATTATCCATTGTTATATTGTGTTTTATCTATCTGTGTTGATATCGATAATAAATTGAATTGTTTTAAACCTTTAAAACAACTTGACCTTAAAAGACACGGTTTGGATTTCGATGAGACCGGGATCGGGTTTCCAGATTTGGATATCCGAAAACCACATCGATCCAATCTAACGTTAGGTCATGAATCTCAAGTGAAGATGAAGATTCAGAGTGCAAGGGTTATTGTCGTTAACTCTGAGGATGTTTCCAAAATGAGTGTAACGAGATAATGCCTTCGGTTTCGTTCGAACCCGGAACGAACTTGTATGGATTGAATGCTTTCAGAACATCGTCAGGCGGACGATGAGCATTCTAAGTGATGTGCTCAATAAAGGTAATCGTGACCTCAAGCCTCATCAACCGGGAATGGCTAAAACAGGGGAGGTGCAGCAAGGCTTCGTGGGTAGCACCCATTTGAGAGTAAGATATACCCCTGTCTAGAGTCCCTTTTTCATTTCGGCTGAGTGGCGGTTGCTAGCTACAACCGCGGGGTTATCTTATTTGGAACTGTTCAGTAAGGAATGGTTCCGGCTTTGTGTTGCAGGGAACTTAGGGTGGGTTCTCGGTACGGTGATCTAGGCCACGTACTGTGACGGGCGGTACCCCGGTAGCCCTGCCATTGTATGGAATCCAAAATCCAATAAGCGCCCTCGGATTTGATTGTAAACCTAGTATGCTGGAATTTAATGAATGTAACAATTTCGGCTATTTTCTATTTACTTGAAAACCCTAGACACTATTATAATATCACTGGATTTCCTATCAAAGTTTTGGTTAGCGTAAGGTAAAAACTTACCCATGTTTATGTGTGGGGAGTCTTACGTGATACCTTTGTTTCAAAGGCTTTTCAAAGTTAAACAGCTTTAACCGTTTACTCATACCAGACCCATGTCTGACCCGGAGTTTATTTCTGTTTTTCCTGAACTCTCGGGTACTCAAATTTTTACGAGTAGCCAAGGGTAGCAGGTTAGCTTTGACGAATTGTGGAGGAGCAATGGAGCAGGAGGCTTCAGCGTATAGATATATTGATTCCGCTGTGTTAGTGTTTATGTACATTTCCGCTGTGTTGTATCTCTGTGATGTTTTGAGTTGTATCGAGTTGTATTAACTAGACAGGTGTTTATAACTGTCTAGTATGTGTTGTATTATCTGTGTAACTCTGATGTATATGATACTATGTAATCTATTATGTGATATATTATATTTCATTCGTTCCGCTGTTGAGATTCTGATGTTGTTTTGTCCTTTCTTCTTTATCTTTTCTATTTCTCACCCCTTTCTTTCTTATCGATGATGCGATTTTCCGGGCGTGGAATTTCGGGTCGTCACATAAAGTATCTTGAAAATTTTAGTGATGACTTTATGGATTAATTTATCTTGGATATTAATTAAATATATTAATTTAATATTATATTAGGCAATGTCTAAGGTTTCAAACTTGCACTAAGAAAATGATTTATTCCAAAATAAAAATAATCTAGGATTGAAGAATATTTTTAGTATTCAAAAGATGAGAAATTGTAAATGGAAAAGTCAAGGATAAGAGATAAGACTAGATTTATATTTTGGGTATTTACCCAATATAAGTTTTGTCAAAATGAAATGAATCCTTCTAATTTATCGATGAATCCTTTTGACTTATATTTATATACAATGCAATAAAGGTGAAGTGCATAGGTAGAAGTAATGGTTGAACTTTAAGAGCTTTAACTACAAAAACCTCTTTTGGAAAAAATTTAAGTTTTCAAAACTTCACATTAAGTTTAGGAATAACCAAAAAAGTTTCTTTATATGGCTAAAATATTAGAATAGTGCATTATAAAAAGGAGGTGAATTGAACGCACACTCATTACTTTATTAATTAAAGCAATGCACTTTGATATTTATCTCAATTGAGAGGTAATTTCAGAAAATATCAATTTATAAACTAGAACTTCATTATTTCTTTGAAAATAATTCAGAAAGGGAAATAAATATTTCGGAAAGAAAAATAATTGGGATTTTTTTGGTAAAAAGTAATCTTCATTTTGAAATGAAATCTGTAGTGTAAGACTATAAAGGAAATTTAGTTGAGCAACGTGAATACTTTAGAATGAGTTATAAAATTTGAGCCTTTCAAATTAAAAACCAATTAAGGGTTTTATTTGATATAAAAATAAGTAAGAGGTAAGTTTGAAAAGAAAATAATTTTTGCATGAATTTTGAATATTTAAAACCCATTGGGAAGGATTTTGGTGATAATTTATGTTATGAATCTAGTAGTCATATCAAGGAGAAATCCTAGAATTAATCTACACTTTTGAATATGATTAATTAAGCAAGTATCTTGGAATATTAAGAATGTTAAGTATTTTAAATAGAGAAAATAATTTGAGTAAATTGAGATGTGAAAACGAAGTTCAAAACTTATTTGGAAATTTACAACTAAGAACCTCTTTTGGGTTATAACCTTTGTTTGATTGGATGAGGTTGAAATTTGTAAAATTTTTAATCCTCTAAACAAGTTATAGGAGTAATATATAGTGAGATCTATGAATGAATAACAAAGAAATCTCTGGAAGTTAAAGAATACAGGAATTTTGAGAATTCAAATCAATCATTTGCATTTATCTCAAATAAGTAATAAACAAAACTATATTACATGAGGAAAATTAAATAGAGAGCTTATAAGAGGATTGAATGTAGATAAGATCTTAGAAATTTATCTCATGCCTGTATTTTTGAATCTGGTCGAAGATAGAAGGATCATATCTACCTTGATTGAATTTTTCCCGTGGTTGATAGTTTCCAATCCAGCATCGGTAGGACTTCTCTTGGGACTTTATTTAGGAAACCATATCGATCACCCTTTTGTTAACTTAAGTCTAGGAAAGGAATCGATCTTAAGTCTCGACTATATTTGGGAATCTTTTAGAAAGATCATGGAAATTTTATGGAAATCGAATCTTTATTCGTATTTCTTCCTTGTTGGATGACTGGTAGTTTAGTCAATTTTGGATAATGGCTCTTTGATATATGGGACCCTACCCAACCATTGAGTGTAATGGCCTTGTTGCTTACTGAGTTTCCTTACTAGTCCAGTTCTCTAGCATCCGTGGTGTCCTCTGTGTGCTTCAGCTTTGGAAAAATTTTAGAAATTCTGATTCTATTCTTAGGCATAGAATCCTTATTGCACTTGAGATCTCACAAAATCTAACTTATGAATATAGCTCTATTCGTGTGTAGCCTCGGAGGTTAAACAATTTCGAAATAAAGAAGTCTTACTCATCTAAGTCCAATGTCTAATGATCCTAAGGACTATTCTAGTGGACCTAGAGAGTTCATTAAGCAAACGCATCTTGTGTATTTTCCTGAATTCATTTGTAATGAGTCTCTTGTTTTAAGTTATCCCTCGTTCATAGCTCAATTACCACCGAGGAGATACATTCTTTGTAATTTGTTATAGACTTTTCTCTTAAGGAAATTGCAAGGAAGCAATTTTTGTAAGGGTAAAGTCTATAACAACCCTGGTTGAGATTACCTGGAATTAAACCTAGAAAATATGATTTAAACTATCTAATTAATTTTAAGATGAATGTTGGGAATTTTAATTGTTAGTTTTCAAATTGATTGTTTGTAACAACCCGGGATTTGCATTACCAATTAATAAATAAAAGTTAGGATTTTATTTATTTTAATGAGGCATAAAAGGATTTGGAATAACAAAATTTATTTGAAAAAGGGAGCTAAATAAAATTTTGGGAATTTAAATTTGCAATTGGTTTGCAAATTAAAGTATTTGGGTTTAAAATGGGAAAATTAATATTTTTGGAATTTAATATTTAAAAGGGGAATTTTTAATATGATAATGGGTTTAATTGGCTAATGAGACAATTATATGGTTTTAATTAAAATTAGGATGCCACTTAGGATTTTTGTTCACATGATAACCTTAGGAAAATAAACTAAGTCCTAATGGGTTTTAAAACCTCTTACCATGACCCATTAACAAACCCACCCTAAACCTTCTCTATAAATTATCTCAAACTCTCCTAACCTCATTCATCAAAACCCTAATCATTTCCTAAAGCTTTCATAACAAAAATGGCCTCCATCTTCATCTCCTTCTAGTTTTAGCTTATGCAAGCCATTCTATGCAAAGGTAATGCAAATACCCACCTCAAATCCATATTTTATATCTTCATAATTTCTGAAATTTAATTAGTAACACATGTTTTATGTGTTTTTTTGATCTTATAGCCTCCTAATCACCTTTTGCTTATTTGGGTTGATGCTATAATAGTTTTTGTTGCTTTCAAGAGAGGTATATTGCTAAAAACCTCTTCTAGTATGTGTTTAATCATCTTTTGATTTCAATAATCAATTAATATCACATGTTTTATCATGTAACATGTGAATCATAGCTCTTTGATCATCTTTGCTTTCATTTTGGGGTTTGCACTTAAGGTGTTTGTGATATTGCTTCATAAGGTAATGCTAAGCTTTGACCTTGGTTTCCTTAATTATAGTGTAATAATCATTATATGGTGATTAGTGACTGATATTGGTGAAAATTAGATGCCAAAAACTTGAAAAAAACACCCAAAAACACCAAAAACATCAAAAATCAGCTGGCTGGAATTGCACAGCCTGAAAACGGGCTGAAAATAGGGGCTGAGAGCCCAAAAACAGGCCTGGGTTACACCCAGGCACAGTAGGCTAGCCCAATTGGGCTAGCCATGAGCAGACACCCCCCAGCCCGCCTGGGCTGGGGAGGGCTGGCGCGGGCCGAAGCCCGCGCCCATGTTCCCCAGCCCGGGCGGGCTGGGGACTTAAAATTATCCCCAGCCGGGGCCCCGGGCTGGGAGGGGATTTTTTTTCCCCAGCCCAGGCGAGCTGGGGAGGGGATTTTTTTTCCCCAGCCCGCGTGGGCTGGGGAATAAAGGACGCGGGCCGAAGCCCGCGTCCCAATCCCCCAGCCCAGGCGGGCTGGGGAGGGAGTTTTTTTCCCCAGCCCGCCTGGGCTGGGGAATAAAGGACGCGGGCCGAAGCCCGCGTCCCAATTCCCCAGCCCAGACGGGCTGGGGTAGGATGACGCGGGCCGGGCTCGCGTCCAAAAAAAAAAAAAAATAAATGGGGTTAAGTCCTGTTTCCAGATTTTTATCTCCACTTCGCGATGCCGCCACGATCGCATCCGAAGTCGGAATTCGACGTTCTTGGTCTCGTTGGAAAGGTAGAGTTTCGAACTCCATCTCTGGAAAATTTGGGCAACATCGGAGTTTGTTTAGTACTTCGAATTTCGTGTCGAAGTTGAACTCTGGTCGCTGTTGTTAAACAGTGTGAATCTTGTTCTGAGTCCAACTTTGAGACGTCGCTGCCACTGCGTCTCAACTCGAAAGCCAGCAATTATTTTTGCATCTGAAAGTAGGGATGTTGGACTACATGCCTGCAAATTTTCATGACAATTGGACACTGTTTGCTGGTCCAAATAAATTGCCGAACCTGGGTTCGCAGCTGTTTTTGAATGTTTACAAACACTTTGAATATTTTTCAGTGATTTTCTGGTTTTATTGATTTTTTGAGATTATTCTCTAAATTTCGTACACGGGTTTTTATGAATCATTTTCAAAAGATTTTTCACTCCTAAATGGCTTTAGAAATTATTATATAATATTATTTTTAATTATTAAATTAATTACTCCATAATAGGAGAGTTTTCAAAAGCCGTTTTAAAGTGATTTAAAAATCAATTATAAATCCGTTTCGCACCATTATTTTCTATAATAAAAATCTCACACTCACTTTTTAGCACGTCGAGCGAAGTGGAAAGGTGCTTAAACGATTAGGAAATCTCCGGCTTATGGAACCGTGTGTATTTTCTTTCCGGTTAATCCCCGACCTATTCGATTGATCGTTTTGACCTTTGGGTCTAGTTTACCGATGATACGAGGTGGACTTTTTATTGTTTGGAGTGTGAGCTTGCTATTGGTTAGTAAACCATTTAGTGCGAACGTGGGGTATGGGACTCATTGTTAACACTTTACGGGTTCCTCTCCAAGAAGTTAGTGACACATTAGCCTCTGGACGGCCAGTACTGGACCTCTGGGTCACCACGCCTCTGGGCAACCATCTCTGGACACCTGCTCTATGGAGCAGTTTATTTTTCGGCATGCGCCTCTGGGCCTTTATCCTTCTGGGAAGGATCTTGCCGTCTCGCGCGTTCCGCATCTGTGCGAGTGATCGATCACAACTCTACAGTACTTGGCAACAACGACTCTGGTCGGTGCACGTGCAATATTTGTATTATTTGATGATTTTTATATCCATTCGAGTACCGCCATTCGGTGTTGGTTCTATGGAACCATACGATGTAAGTGCGACTACCTTGTGGATTCACAATGTCTCTGGACACTGTTTTTCAGTGTTTGATTTCAATGACTTTTCAGTATATCCCTATTGCTCTTTGGAGCATCGATCTTTGCTTGGGCATTGATTACAGACTCTGGTCACTCTTGGGATATTTGCCTATGGGCATCTTTTTATAGCTTTGGCTACGCCGATGATATGAGGTGATTTTATTTATTCTACACTTTGGTGTTGATTTCTCTTTGGAGATTTTTATTGTTTATTGATGATTAGGGATCGTCATTATATTCATGTGGTTCATAAAATACTTCTCTTTGGATAAGTACTGTTTTGTTTATGTACCGCATTATTATATATCTCAGTTATTACTGATTGTTTAGCTAGCCTGACCCGAGTGTTTTCGCTTAGGTCAGACCGAGTTGTTTCAGGTTAGGTCTCTGGACTTAGCTGCTCTGTGCTTCCGCTTTGGACTTATCTGCTATGCTTTTGAGATAGCTTATGTTAGTATCCGCTTATGTTATTATTCAGACTCTAATATGTACATATTTTTGACTCACATGTGTGAGCAGTGGCTTTGTACCCACTTATGATATTTGGATCTGTATTGACGATGTATTGTTCTGGGATTTTATATCTGTTATGTGATTCTGTTCTGTGATGCTATTTCATTTATTATTATGCTTTGTCCTGATAGATCTTTAGCCATTTGTAATTTCGTTATAAGTATTTACCGAATATGTCGAACCACTTGACAAATATATTTAGATACCATCCTTTCGACGTATTCAGTAGATAGTTATAGCTTGATTACAAATGGTCGCTTCCACTATACTCTATTCTCCGCTTTAACAGACAGTATTACTCCCGTAATACTCTTTGTTACAGTGGGTCTCAGAGTGGGGCGTTACAGCTTGGTATCAGAGCCGATTTTAGGAATAAGCATAATAAACACAGAACAGATACACTTAGTACAATACATCTTAATTAGATCCGAATTAAATCAAATCCCTTCCTTATGTTTATTGATAGATAAGTTAGGAATATGTTTAGGAATCCGTTATATTCCGTAGTATTCCTTAATTAATTATCTATCATTGAATCATGTCTAACTCTAATTCCCGTTTGACCAATTGAGCGGTGCGAAGGTCTTCTCTCAGCTCGACCTTGCCACCGGATTCCATCAGCTCCGAGTTGCGGAAGACAGCATTCCTCTTACTGCATTTCGCACTCGTTATGGTTCTTTTGAGTGGTTGGTCATGCCGTTCGGCTTGACGAACGCTCCGGCTTTCTTTGTCGATCTCATGAATCGAGTATTCCGGGAATACATCGATAGATTCGTTCTGGTTTTCATCGACGATATTCTTATTTATTCTAGATCCAAGGCAGAGCATGCTCGTCATTTGCGGATCGTCTTGGATACTCTTCGTCAGCATCAGCTTAGGGCCAAGCTCTCCAAGTGCCATTTTTGGGAGAGCAAGGTCAAGTTCTTGGGCCATATTGTATCATCTGAGGGTATTTCTGTCGATCCTTCCAAGATCGAAGCTATTCAGAATTGGAAATAGCCCGAGAACGTTCATGATATTCGCAGTTTCCTTGGTCTGGCAGGTTATTACCGTCGGTTTATCAAAGATTTCTCTCGTGTTGCACTTCCCCTTACGACGCTGAATCGTAAGGGTGTTCGCTTTATTTGGTCTGATAAGTGTGAAGCTTCCTTTCAACGACTGAAGGAACTTCTCACTCATGCTCCTATCCTTATGGTTCCTGAGAGTAACCAGGATCTTGTTGTTTACACCGACGCTTGTGGTAGCGGCCTCGGTGTTGTGCTTATGCAGAAGGATCGGGTAGTTGCTTATGCTTCTGGGCAGCTACGTCCGAATGAGGTTCGTTATCCGACTCATGATCTTGAGTTGGCAGCTATCGTCTTTGCTTTGAAGACGTGGCATCACTTTCTATTAGGCGAACGCTTCACTCTTTGCACCGATCACAAGTCTCTGATTTAGATATTCAGTATACCCCTGGCAAGGGTAATCGTGTTGCAGATGCGCTCAGTCGCAAGCACTCGGCGGTAGTTTCTTTGATGATTGCCGAGTGTGATATTCTTGAGACCCTATCTTTGTGTGATTTTAGAGATCGATCTCCATCTTCTGATTCTCCGGTCTTATTATTCAGCTTGGAAGCTCGTCCTATCTTGTTGGATCGCATTGCCCATGCTCAGCGGCAGGATCCAGACTTATTGCATCTTATTCATCTTCTCGAGTTGGGATCCAGTGATGAGACATTGCTGGATTATTCTCTTGATTTTCATCGGAGTCTTCTTAGGAGGAACCGTATTGTTGTACCATCTGATTTATCACTTAGGCATGACATTCTGGACGAGTGCCATCGCACTAAGTACACTATACATCCCGGTTCGAGTAAGATGTATGCCGATATGTGCCGGCTATATTATTGGGAGGGTTTGAAGAGCGATGTTGCAAGTTATGTAAGCCATTGCATGACTTGTCAACAGATCAAAGCTGAGCATCAGCGTCCATCTGGTCTTCTACAGCCGCTAGAGATTCCATTGTGGAAATGGGATTAGATATCCATGGATTTTATTGACGGTCTTCCTCGATCGAGGTCAGGCCATACTTCTATTTGGGTCATCGTCGATCGCTTGACCAAATCAGCTCATTTTATTCCTATTAAGTCCACTCGGACTGCTCCTCAGCTTGCCAAGTTATATGTGAAGGAAGTCGTTCGACTTCATGGCATTCCTAGCTCCATCGTCTGTGATCGAGACACTATCTATACTAGTCACTTCTGGAAGTGCCTACAGTCAGCTTTGGGCTCAAAGCTGAATCTCTCGACTGCTTATCATCCTCAGACCGACGGTCAGACAGAGAGGGTAAATCGTGTTTTAGAGGATCTTTTGCGCTGTTGTATTCTGGATTTCGGAGGTAGTTGGGAGGATCACTTACCGCTTGTAGAGTTCTCCTACAACAACAGCTTTCAGTCTAGTATCGGCATGGCACCTTTCGAGGCTCTTTACGGAAGGCCATGTCGCTCTCCTGCTTGTTGGTTAGAATCTGGTGAGAAGCACCTTCTTGGTCGAGATTCAGTTCGGGAATCTTCTGAGAAGATAATTCTTATCCGTTAGAGAATGAAAGAGGCACAGGACCGCCAGAAATCCTACGCGAACAGCCGTAGGAAACCTCTTGAGTTCTCCATTGGTGATCATGTCTTTATTCGGATTTCTCCTATGAAGGGGGTTGTGCGTTTCAGCTCTACAGGGAAGTTGGCTCCTCGCTATGTCGGACCATTTCCTATTACGGAACGCATTGGCCCCGTTGCTTATCGTGTGGCTCTGCCTGCTCATTTCTCTGGAATACATGATGTGTTCCATGTTTCTCAGCTTCGCAAGTGTGTGCGCGACCCTGATTCTATTATCGAGCCTCATATCGTGCCCGATTTGGAGATCTCACCCGATCTATCTATAGAGCAGCAACCTCTTCGTGTGCTTGATTCGGAGATCAGACGTCTTCGAAACAAAGAGGTTCCGCTTGTGAAGATTCAATGGTCGTCTAATCCTAAGGACTGCACTTGGGAGACCAGAGAATTTATCGAGCGTACTTATCCTGGTTTTCTTTCATCTTCTAGCATGGGTGAGCATCTATATTTTATCTTCTGTATTCCTTTTGTGGATTAGATGTTATAGACGACTTCTATATTTAAGGAATTGCGGGGACGCAATTTTCTTAAGGGGGGAGTCTGTAACAACCCGGGATTTGCATTACCAATTAATAAATAAAAGTTAGGATTTTATTTATTTTAATGAGGCATAAAAGGATTTGGAATAACAAAATTTATTTGAAAAAGGGAGCTAAACAAAATTTTGGGAATTTAAATTTGCAATTGGTTTGCAAATTAAAGTATTTGGGTTTAAAATGGGAAAATTAATATTTTTGGAATTTAATATTTAAAAGGGGAATTTTTAATATGATAATGGGTTTAATTGGCTAATGAGACAATTATATGGTTTTAATTAAAATTAGGATGCCACTTAGGATTTTTGTTCACATGATAACCTTAGGAAAATAAACTAAGTCCTAATGGGTTTTAAAACCTCTTACCATGACCCATTAACAAACCCACCCTAAACCTTCTCTATAAATTATCTCAAACTCTCCTAACCTCATTCATCAAAACCCTAATCATTTCCTAAAGCTTTCATAACAAAAATGGCCTCCATCTTCATCTCCTTCTAGTTTTAGCTTATGCAAGCCATTCTATGCAAAGGTAATGCAAATACCCACCTCAAATCCATATTTTATATCTTCATAATTTCTGAAATTTAATTAGTAACACCTGTTTTATGTGTTTTTTTTGATCTTATAGCCTCCTAATCACCTTTTGCTTATTTGGGTTGATGCTATAATAGTTTTTGTTGCTTTCAAGAGAGGTATATTGCTAAAAACCTCTTCTAGTATGTGTTTAATCATCTTTTGATTTCAATAATCAATTAATAATACATGTTTTATCATGTAACATGTGAATCATAGCTCTTTGATCATCTTTGCTTTCATTTTGGGGTTTGCACTTAAGGTGTTTGTGATATTGCTTCATAAGGTAATGCTAAGCTTTGACCTTGGTTTCCTTAATTATAGTGTAATAATCATTATATGGTGATTAGTGACTGATATTGGTGAAAATTAGATGCCAAAAACTTGAAAAAAACACCCAAAAACACCAAAAACATCAAAAATCAGCTGGCTGGAATTGCACAGCCTGAAAACGGGCTGAAAATAGGGGCTGAGAGCCCAAAAACAGGCCTGGGTTACACCCATGCATAGTAGGCTAGCCCAGTTGGGCTAGCCATGAGCAGACACCCCCCAGCCCGCCTGGGCTGGGGAGGGCTGGCGCGAGCCGAAGCCCGCGCCCATGTTCCCCAGCCCGGGCGGGCTGGGGACTTAAAATTATCCCCAGCCCGGGCTGGGAGGGGATTTTTTTTTCCCCAGCCCGCCTGGGCTGGGGAATAAAGGACGCGGGCCGAAGCCCGCGTCCCAATTCCCCAGCCCAGGCGGGCTGGGGAGGGGATTTTTTTTCCCCAGCCCGCCTGGGCTGGGGAATAAAGGACGCGGGCCGAAGCCCGCGTCCCAATCCCTCAGCCCAGGCGGGCTAGGGAGGGAGTTTTTTCTCCAGCCCGCCTGGGCTGGGGAATAAAGGACGAGGGCCGAAGCCCGCGTCCCAATTCCCCAGCCCAGACGGGCTGGGGCAGGCTGAAGCGGGCCGGGCCCGCGTCCAAAAAAAAAAATTAAATGGGGTTAAGTCCTGTTTCCAGATTTTTATCTCCACTTCGCGATGCCGCCACGATCGCATCCGAAGTCGGAATTCGACGTTCTTGGTCTCGTTGGAAAGGGGGAGTTTCGAACTCCGTCTCTGGAAAATTTGGGCAACATCGGAATTCGTTTAGTACTTTGAATTTTGTGTCGAAGTTGAACTCTGGTCGCTGTTGGTAAACAGTGTGAATCTTGTTCTGGGTCCGACTTTGAGACGCCGCTGCCACTGCGTCTCAACTCGGAAGCCAAAAATTCTTTTTCATCTTAAAGTAGTGATGTTGGACTACATGCCTGCAAATTTTCATGACAATTGGACACTGTTTGCTGGTCCAAATAAATTGCCGAACCTAGGTTCGCAGCTGTTTTTGAATGTTTACAAACACTTAGAATATTTTTCAGTGATTTTCTGGTTTTATTGATTTTTTGAGATTTGTCTCTAAATTTCGTACACGGGTTTTTATGAATCATTTTCAAAAGATTTTTCACTCCTAAATGGCTTTAGAAATTATTATATAATATTATTTTTAATTATTAAATTAATTACTCCATAATAGGAGAGTTTTCAAAAGCCATTTTAAAGTGATTTAAAAATCAATTATAAATCCGTTTCGCACCAGTATTTTCTATAATAAAAATCTCACACTCACTTTTTAGCACGTCGAGCGAAGTGGAAAGGTGCTTAAACGATTAGGAAATCTCCGGCTTATGGAACCGTGTGTATTTTCTTTCCGGTTAATCCCCGACCTATTCGATTGATCGTTTTGACCTTTGGGTCTAGTTTACCGATGATACGAGGTGGACTTTTTATTGTTTGGAGTGTGAGCTTGCTATTGGTTAGTAAACCATTTAGTGCGAACGTGGGGTATGGGACTCGTTGTTAACACTTTACGGGTTCCGCTCCAAGAAGTTAGTGACACATTAGCCTCTGGGCGGCCAGTACTGGACCTCTGGGTCACCACGTCTCTGGGCAACCGTCTTTGGACACCTGCTCTATGGAGCAGTTTATTTTTCGGCATGCGCCTCTGGGCCTTTATCCTTCTGGGAAGGATCTTGCCATCTCACGCGTTCCGCATCTGTGCGAGTGATCGATCACAACTCTACAGTTCTTGGCAACAACGACTCTGGTCGGTGCACGTGCAATATTTGTATTATTTGATGATTTTTATATCCATTCGAGTACCACCATTCGGTGTTGGTTCTATGGAACCATACGATGTAAGTGCGACTACCTTGTGGATTCACAGTGTCTCTGGACACTGTTTTTCAGTGTTTGATTTCATTGACTTTTCAGTATATCCCTATTGCTCTTTGGAGCATCGATCTTTGCTTGGGCATTGATTACAGACTCTGTCACTCTTGGGATATTTGCCTATGGGCATCTTTTTATAGCTTTGGCTACGCCGATGATATGAGGCGATTTTATTTATTGTACACTTTGGTGTTGATTTCTCTTTGGAGATTTTTATTGTTTATTGATGATTAGGGATCGTCATTATATTCATGTGGTTCATCAAATACTTCTCTTTGGATAAGTACTGTTTTGTTTATGTACCGCATTATTATATATCTCAGTTATTACTGATTGTTTAGCTAGCCTGACCTGAGTGTTTTCGCTCGGGTCAGACCGAGTTGTTTCAGGTTAGGTCTCTGGACTTAGCTGCTCTGTGCTTCCGCTTTGGACTTATCTGCTACGCTTTTGAGATAGCTTATCTTAGTATCCGCTTATGTTATTATTCAAACTCTGATATGTACATATTTTTGACTCACATGTGTCAGCAGTGGCTTTGTACCCACTTATGATATTTGGATCTGTATTGACGATGTATTGTTCTGGGATTTTATATCTGTTATGTGATTCTGTTCTGTGATGCTATTTCATTTATTATTATGCTTTGTCCTGATAGATCTTTAGCCATTTGTAATTTCGTTATAAGTATTTATCGAATATGTTGAACCACTTGACAAATATATTTAGATACCATCCTTTCGACGTATTCAGTAGATAGTTATAGCTTGATTACAAATGGTCGCTTCCACTATACTCTATTCTCCGCTTTAACAGACAGTATTACTCCCGTAATACTCTTTGTTACAGTGGGTCTCAGAGTGGGGCGTTACATTGTTGCATAGCTCAGGTCGGAGCAACGTTCCATCGGACGTTCAACAGGCAGTCTCACGATCGGGCATGAGTATTCAGAAGTTTCATTGGATACTCCCGTGAGTCGGAAGGCGGCTGGGGAAAGAGGGGGACATCGGGCGGGATCTTTTAGCAGCGAATTTCCCATACAGATAGAGGCGCCTATCAAAAAGATACTCCGAAGGCTTCGGGATTGAGGTCTCATTAGCTGAAGAAGACCCAGGCTAATCCACGTGGCCACTTTGACGAACGTCAGCGAAGGAGATATAGTAAATCGGTCCGCGAGCATCACTATAAGTCCTCTGTCCTACTACAGGTGCTGCGACAACCTTTACCAAGTTCGAACGATTGTTGACCACCAGATCCGCTGGTCTGCTATATTCACCCTATCCCACAGGCATAAATCTTTGACACGGAATATAATCCCAAAGTACCCAAAAGACTCAAATCTAGTAAATAAAGAAGGTGGTAAGACCCTTGCAGAGTTCCCAAACAGCATAGAGCTTGGGAAGCTCGGACCCGGTCAAGATCCGAACAACGCCATCAAATACATGGCACTGAAATACATGTTTCATAAGTCAAGTCGTTTTTTTATTAGTTTAGTTGAGAATATTTACATGAGATTAGTTGAGTAGGCTTGCGTTATTTGTCGGATATAAGATAGCTAGTTGTGGGGCTTTCGAAAAAGGTGGGCTAGGCTTCGCTATCGCTCATAACTTGTATTGTAGTCCTAGTTGCGAAGTATACTGGAATTAATATACTGGGTAATCAAACGAAAGACCGAATCAAGACTCGCCATAATTCATTGAGGTTGATCTCGAAGTTACGGCTGTAGCAATAGTGTCTATTTATTCACCCCAAGAATGAACTATCCTTTGTTTCACGGGAAGGATTTCATTAACACGAATAGACCAGAAAAGGTACTCAAGTTCTCCATCCATTAAGGACTTTATTAATTCATTTTTTTACTTTCACTTTTGAACTTTCTGAATTTATTATTTTACAACAAAATACAATTTAAATGTGAGCCGAACCAACTAATAATTCCAGTTTGTTGGTTGTATTGGTGTTTCACGATCAGTATTGGAAATGAACGGAGAAGTGGTGGAACGTGCACTTGGCTTTTTTCCGTTGGCTTTCATTCTATCCCCCTTCAGTTGAGAGGCTTGCTTCGGTCCTATCAGCACCCTCTACTTGCCTGCCTCTAGATTTGTGATTAATTAAATTTGATATTTCATAAAATATCCTTTTGTGTAACTTAAATCTTATATTTGTTAATATAAGAATAATGTAGGGAAAATTAGAATTTAATAAAATATATGGGAAATAATTTTTATAATTAAGATGAGAATAAAGGTATTACATTCACTTATTTATTTGAATGAAAAATTGTGATAGATAATTTTCATTCGAAACTATTACAACAAAAATGTTTTAAATTTAATAGAAATGTAAATATTGATATTTATTGTTAAAAATGAGAATTTTTGACATGTTAATTGTTTTGTGGAAAGTTAAAGAAATCAATGATTGTTAAATGAAACATTGCTTATTATAAATTGGTGTTTTATAAGTGATAAAACAAAATAACAATTAGCAACACTTTGCCAATTGGATCCACATCTCAACCCACTTAGCCCGTATAAGAGAAATAAGAGATGAGAAACATATATACAATTTTCTCTTTCATATTTTCATTCCCATAAACTAGAAAAAATAAATTTCTAAGTCTTAAAACCCTAGTTCTCAAATTTCCCAATTCAAAGCTAGGAATCATAGGGCTTGTGTGTAATTCAAATGTATATTGAGAAAAGGTAATCTCTTCCACCTATCTATGCATCTACTTGTTGATTAATTTCAGTTTTTGATTTTAATCATTCCTCTCCGATCTTTTGAACTAACCTAGGTTAAAACTGAAATAGAAAGGATTAGGAGAATCGAAGCTATAATCTTCTATTTTAGATTGGTTTAGGTGGGTTTATCGCACACTTCTAGGCTTAAATGGGTGCATGTTGATGTTAGATGAATTTGCTTGAACCTATAGTGAATATGATCTCAATTTGGTATTTATTTTCTTGTCACTTTGAATTTGATTTTCTGTTTGCTAAAAACCCACTATACATAATCATGATTTGCATCTAATTGTATATGTTTATATGCTTGCATGGGTGCTTATATAGTGCTTAGACCTCCAGAGAGTCAACAACGGAAAAACGAGCGGAATCAAATTGTTGGAGGACCATAGAAGCTGCTTGGAAATGAACCCAGACGACGCAACTGGTGGATCCGTCTACACGACCGGTGCACCAGTCGCAGCTTGGAAATGATTCCTAGGCTATGTTGTTTTGGTCCCCAATTGCTCTCGTTCGTTGCTCGATTGTCCAGTTGATCGCCCGATGCTATTTGCTTGATTTTGATGTTGTATTTCATGTCAATTTCATTGCGATTTCCGGATTTTGAATTGTGAATTGATGAATTCATTTTGGTGTTTCTATGTTATAGAATTAATCCATGGGTCCTTGCCATAGTACACAAATTTTGCTACATGTTTTCAACTTGAATTTATAAAAGGCTGATTTCTAAATCAAACCATTTAATCGAAATCTTTTTAAGTATAAATCTTTTTCTTATTAAGAATATTTATAAAAATACACACACACATACACACACTATTTATTCTCATTAATAATGGTTTTAAAGTTTGTTTGGAACAATTTGATAAAACAGTACTTATATATATGTGTATATATATATACATACAAATATATACACACACACACATACATATATATATAACCAAGGTTTTTCAACATACGTATATATTCTAGCTTATAAACTAATATTTTATAAGAATGATTTTAAAGTGAAATATTTTTATAAAATTGCACAACATCGATCGAATGAGGAATTGGTTTAAACGGTTAAATAAAACGAGTGGTATGGAACGCTCGCGTTTGTTTGACCAGTTAATTCCCGGACTTGGTCGATTGAACAATTGATACATACAAGTGGAGTTCACTATCTTATAGTAAATGTTTAAGTAAACCCTTGTGGTATGAGACACATTGTCGTTACCTATTCGCTTGCATTTTGGAAGTGCATGACACTTATATCGACGAGTTTATGACCCGCCCTTGGAGTTTTTATAGGTCTTGTACCTATCATGTAGTTTATCGGTCTTGTACCTATCTTGGAATTTTTATAGGTCTTGTACCTATCTTGTAGTTTATAGGACTTGTTCCTATCTTGGAGTTTATAGTAGGGCTGTCAACGGATGCTTTCGGATACGGATAGTGCCATATCCGTATCCGTATCCGAAATCATTTTCGGATATCGGATATCCGTATCCGTTTAATTTTCGGATATCGGATATCCGTATCCGCTTAATTTTCGGATACGGACGGATATCGGATATTTATCCGCTCCGCCAATAATTGATAAATTTAAAGGTATAAACGAAAAAGTTTAGATCAACATAAAACATTTTTTGTACTATTGTTTATAAAAAAACAAAGAAATAAAAAATATGGTGATAAAACATTGTTTTATACTAATATATGTATGTGTATCCAAAAATATTCAAAAGTTAAACACTCATAGCCCTATTTTCCTATTTTAAATTATATAAATATGCATCAGTTAATCGGACGGATATTTTTCGGATACGGATACCACTATAACCATATCCGTATCCGAAAAGCTTTTCGGATATCGGATATCCGTATCCGCTTTTCGGATAACGGATATTTTTCATATTTTCGGATACGGATTCGGACGGATATCGGATTTTTCGGGTACCCATTGACAGCCCTAGTTTATAGGTCTCACACCTATCTTGAAGTTCTAAAGGCTCTCGCCTATCTTGAAGTTACTATGGGAATTATACGCATCTGGGAGTTTTATAGACACATATGTCTATCTTGGAGTTACATGCATAATGTAGGTGAATTTATTCACCAATCTTGGAGTTCGACGCCTTTCCTATTTTATATGGTTTCTGGATTTCTATTTATGATTTCTAGATTCGATGTTATTTGTGTTATCACTAAATAGTTTCGGGGATTTTGCTTTTAGAAGCTATCATGGGTTTTGATATTTGGTGATTTCATTCTTAAAGTTATTAAAGTATGCTTGATATCTGTCGATACTTGACTTAGTGACTACATTTGAGATCTAGCTTATTTTATCTATCATTTATGTTGCTGGCTTATTTATTTTAGCCTAGACTGATCCAATTATTATTTTATAATACTCCGATCAGACCGAGGTGTTTCAGGTCCTTCCGCTTGATGCCTTTAGGATGGACTTCATACTTGTAGTTAGATGCTTATCCATGCTATCACTATGTTTATATTCATGTTTATGATATATCTTATGTCAAGCTAGACTCATTTTATGTACATATTCGTATCTTCAGGATATAGTACTTTTGTATTATGTAGTCTACATCATGTATTTGTATTATGTTTGTTCAACCTTGTATCTATTTATATTCCGCTGTGTATATTTTGTAATTTGTATCTATTATATGTTATTCTGGATTATATTTGTAGCCATCGTAGTTTTGTTTTAAGCCTGAATTGCATACGTCGATTCCACTTGAGAAAAGAAATATGTAGCATATAAATTGACGTATCGATGCTCGCTTAAGGCAGAATTTATGGATGGTCGCTCCTAACTAACCCTATTCACTGCACTAACAAACCTATAACCTAGTAATACCCTTTGTTAGTGTGAGTCTCGAGGTAGGGCGTCACAACTTGGGTACCTAATAGCGAAATCGCTCAAGTGTTCATGTTGTCCACTTTAAACAAACCATTGCAAAGGCAACAAGAACATATATCTGTCCATATAATTTTTGAAAACCTCAAAGGTTTGTTTGGGGATCAATCTCATTCTGCAAAGTACATGATTACTATAAGGTTTTTCAATATGAAGATGAGCAAGGGCACTCATGTTGAGAATATCATCGTGATAATAAAAGCGTATATTGATAGAATTTATCAATTCAAGTGATGAACTACAAGCGGATTTGATCCTTGACTGTCTAACCCGCGGGTTGTGGAATAATGGATCTTATGGCTAATTTAACACTAAAGGGAGGGTGAATAGTGTTTTTGAACTTATGTAAATCTTTTTAAAATTCTTTCAAGATTAATACTAAATCACAGATTAACAACATAGAATTGTACTAACAATCAGTCACTGATGCAATCGTAGATAAATATAAAAGCAATAAAGTAAAGTTAGAGTCAAAGAGATGACACCAAAGATTTTATACCAGTTCGGATTTCCCCTACATCCAGTTCTGTATAATTGCTTGCAATGATTTCTTTTCAAATGCTAATCTTTAAACAAGGTAGAAGGCAAACTAGATTACAGTCTTAGTTTTGAGGCTACGAGACACACCCTCCTATATTATGAGTCTGGGGTAAACTCTCCTGATTTGACCAAGCTACAAGATAACCCACTAGATGTACCGAGCTCTAAGCACATCCACTTGATTTGAATGGCTACAAGCACACCTAAACAAACACGAGTAAAGTTAATAGTTTTTCCAAAGACAAATTCTTTCGAACACAATGAATCATGTAGCCTCTTGGATAGCACTTTGATCTTTGAAATGAGAGAGATATTTCCAAAACAGTAAGAAAGTAGTAGTGAATCAATACAATGCAATATGAATTGATTCTATATTATTTTAAATAGAATAGAGTATATTTCTCCAGGGAATTTTCAAGAGAGTAAGGAATGGGAAGAAAGTAAGTAATTAATTAGTTAAAAATTTGTTTCCACTTCCCTTTATATAGTAAATGAATAGATATATCCATTCATGAAGGGTTGTGTCCAAAAGACACTTCCATTCAAAATTTAAAAAACCATCCAACGGTCTATATGCCGATAGATGCAAAACAAGTATGTCAACATATCCTAGTAATTTTTTAAAATATTTTTATTTTAAATTGTTTTGAAAATCCTATACTTTGTAAAATAATTTGAACATAGTTTCTAAATATTTTGAACTCTTAAAAACTTTTATAAAATATTTTTAAAAGGTTTATTTTGAAACTAAAATAATTTATATTGATTTAAAATAGCAAAGATTAGAAATTGGAGAAAAAGATCAAAGATTGCTATCAAGGACTTTAACAATATATTCTAACGACTCTAAACACTAAGTTATAACCTCGGGATCTTCATTTCTTGATATCAATACTCATAAATCTTCATACCTTTATCTTGAGTCATTATACTGTACAGTCTTCGATTCAGCACTTGTGTAGTATTCTGCATTTTATACTATATAACTTGGAAAAATATTAGTATATATATTTTATATTATTATTGTCATCAAAATCAACAACTAAGGTATTAACAATCTCCACCTTTTTATGATGACAACCATTAAATATTCCTGTATATAAAATATGGTATAACTCCCCCTCAGTTACATAACCCCCTCTAAATATATGCATTTGTATATTTTATATTTTTCTCCCTTTTTGTCATAAATAAAAATGGGTGAAAAATAAAACTCCCTCTAAATGATATGCTTATAAACTATGTTATCCCGCCTTTTGACCAAGAAGTATATGGATGAACCCGACAAGTCATACTACAAAGTTATCAGGGCAAGACGTCCGGAGAAGTGAACTCGATGCCCAAAAACCAAATTACAACCAAGATCACAACACAAATACCAAACCATCACAAAAATTCAAGGACCCAAAACCCCATAGTGTGGGGCCGATACAGACCCATCCCTAGGGGTCAGTGCCGACCCATAAAACCTCCACCAAGCCTTCCCATCTCCTGCCTACTAGCCCTCCTTGATGCTAGAACCCTACTTCCAATGTTGTTTGATTGATTCCATGCAATGCTCTATCAATCTCCAGGAACTTCTAAATCGGCAACTTTGTTCTTCTACAGCTCCATCATTTGGACTCCGAAACAAACTATTATTGATGCAAACAACTATGGAATCATGAAGTTAGCCACAAGATGAGTCGAAGCGAAGAGTTCAAGATCACCAGTTTGGCCATTTTAGTGATCGGTACCGACCTCTAACCATGGATTCATACCGACTCGTACAAAAGTGATGATATGGCACCCAGGTTTCATAGTGAACTAGTCTGTACCAAGGAGAACGGCTTGGAGATCTTTTGTGCAAGATTTAGGCTCCCTACCTCTATAAATGAGGGGCAGGGCTCATTTTTCAAGATCTTTTGCTCTAATTCCATTCCGCTCGAAATTCTTGTAATTTTGAAAATCTAAGTGTCGAAGTTGTATCGATCGCTAAGAACTTCAGCCCCCAAGTCAGAAGATAAGCAATAAAATGATTAAGTGGACGTAATCCAAAGTTTTCCGAACTGCTATAAATCTCTGTGTATTCATTTCTTACTCATTTTAATTTGTTTTTCTTTACTTTTTATTCTCTTGTATTTTCTATTCGGTGTTTGTGCCATTTTTGGTTCAAACATTTTGGTACTTTCATCGAGAAACACATGAACTCACTAATTTAAAATCTGAAAAGGATTTTAAATGGCTAGACAATCAACTAGGATGACTATTATTGGGGGAAATCAACCAGGGGGCAGCCAAGAGGCATCCTCAGAAGTTAATCCCCCATTAATCTACATGACCAAAAATGAGATGGAAGCCATGATGAATGGATTGCAGGAAAGGATGATGGCTCGCCAGGAAGAGATGATAGAGAAATTCTTCACAAGAATGGGATAAATGGGAATAACCCGACTCGATGTAAATCAAAATCAAAGACCAGAAGCCGGAGCATAGGTATCTAGAGTTGGAGTAGAATGACCTGGAGCAAACCATGACCTAAACGTATAGGTCGGTACTGATCCCCAAGTGCTTGATAGCATGGGTGGTCTAGGTCTTGGAAAGAATGACGAATAGTTTAGAGTTGAAGTGGAGCATTTGAATGTGGATCAGAATGCAGAAGCACAACCATAGGAGTATGTACCATAATTCCCACGTAGAGTCGGGGGAAAGGCTGAGAATGCTAACCTTAGAATCCCTTTGAATGACAATGACATATTTGCTGGGATGGTGAGGTGAGTTATGAGGAGTAGATTGCCTAATCAGAACATAGAAGGTGTGAACAGGAGTCCATTCACTTTAAATATACAATACGCTAGGAATCCAACTTATTTCAAGTTACCAACGTTGGAAACGTATGACATAAAGGCGTATCCAACAGTTCATTTGATGAGGTACATCCGACACATGGAAGTGTTGGGTGCATCAGAAGAGGTAATGGGACGGTGTTTTCCTTTATATTTGACAGGTTTGGTAGCATAATGGTTTAATAAGCTGGAGAGCAGTTCCCTTAGCACGTGGGCCGAGTTAGCGAATATATTTGTGAAGTAGTTCCGAGTCCATATTTCACGACCTAAGAATGTGAGGACACTTGCAAGTATGAAGCAGAGGGCTGATCCTCAGAAGTTTTCTAACAAGATTCAATGTGGCGGTTGCCACGGTCGATAAGCCAGACCCTTCAATGGTTTTGATGGCGGGGGTTTTGGGAATAGCTGCTAAGATGGATTTCAAGATTGCACTGGAACAGGAACCTTCGAAGGATCTTGTAAAGTTTTATCATGAGGCTAAAAGGTTACTATGCCAGGAAGATGCTGAGGTCGATGAGGAAGAGGTTAGTGCTCTGGATGGCGGAGGATCGCTCAGAGTAGGATCTAGCAAGGATAGATGAAAGAGAAAAACAGATGATAGCTTTGACGAGTCAAAGCGACAGAGGAGGGAATTGAAATTCTCTTCTCACATAGACTTAAATGAAACCCTAGTGTAGATTTATCTGGATACTTGGGGATAGATCCCCTATTGGAAGCCGGCAAGAAGAGAGCCCATGGTGCGTGAAAGGGAATTTGGAAAGTACTGCCTATTCCATGAGCTAGATAAGCACAACACGAATGATTGTAGGCATCCATGGGATCTGATCAAGGAACATGTCAAAGATAACCAATTATAGCAATATGTAAGGTATAGAACTGTGGTGATGGGACAGGAGCATCCATCAACCACAGCGATTGGGAATGGCCTTGGATCAAGGTCAAGGATAGTCATCTCTTGATCAGGATGGTAGGGAATCAGGTCTTGTTCTCACAGTCTATTTCTCCTTTTAAATAAACCATGCAATAATATAATCTATACACTTACTCATGTATGTGATCCTAAAAGGTCCTTAGGCACGCTTTGAGCTGGATGCTAGATTATAATGCCCGACGATACAATTACCTTGATTTTAGATTTTATGTTGTTTTTGATATTTGAATTTGATTATTGAAATCCACATTGAATGTGATGACTGATATTAGTCGTCTTAAAGTCCCGTCCGAAAAGATGAGACAAGTGTGCAAGTGTAATGACCCGCCAATCCGCACTATTCAAGTTGACAATAGACCACACATGTCCAACCCAAATTGAATGGAAAGACGGATAGTTATGGGAAAGAAAGAGGAAAGAAGAAGAAAAGAGAAGAAAAGGAGAAAAGAAACTAATAACAACATAGAATCTCACAACCACAACGGAACAATATATAATATAATGTCAATGATCTTTATAAAGAGGAACTGTTATATACATACATCCATCAGAAGATAATAAATCACAATCCTTAGCCTGGACAGTTATAAAAAGCTATCCTCACAATTTCTATTGATTTCAACAGCAAAGCGGCGGAAATAAACATATACGTGAATACGACTTGAAGACCTCCAACTCATCTCTTAAGGTCCAATGCATCCAAAAAAATCTGTAAATATGCTCGATCTGACCTAAGCATTATAATAAAATAACACCCGAGTTAGTCTGGAAAATTAGCATGAGAAGAACACACCTAACTGGATTTTTAAAGTTATAGGAAACCTTTCAAAATCAAAAGTATCTCAAAAGAACGCACCGCACATAAGCGCAGATGGTTTTTACCTTACGATAACCAAAACATTTTCTATAGAAAATCCTCTGATATTATAATAATGTCTAGAATACAAATACATATTAATCTTAATCGAAATTATTACATTAATTAAATTCCAGTATAATAGATATACAACTAAAACCATAAAGGCTCGTATTGGAGAATGGATTTCATATAATGACCGAGCTACTGGGGTACCGCCCGTCACGGTTCATCTCTAGGTAAAATACGGAGGACCTCGCCTTGATCCCATGCCAACATAGAATCTGCCTACCACTTGACCAGTAGTACCGTATATGATCACCCCGCTTTGGGCCCCAAAGCATATAATGAGAGATAATAGCGACTCTAGATAAGGATGATCATACCCTACTTGGGAGCGACCCACTTAGCCATGCTGCATCTCGCATGTTTTATTCCCGGTTGATGAGGCTTGAGGCTATGTTTTACCTTTTATATAGAACTTCCCATTTGGAATGCTAATACTGCCCTCTAAGCAACCATGTAATATCTGCATTCATCCATACAAGTTCGTTTTGGAACGGAACAAAACACTTGATAGCTCTGTCTTCGAATTCCATCATCTTCAAGATATCTTCACTTCGAAATGTATTTGTTGGATCGAAGTAGTTTTCAGATAACGTTTCCGATCCCAGTCTCTTCGAAACAACATTCGATAATTCCCAGTAAACTCAACCCCGGTTCTTTAGACAATGAACAGTCAAAGATAAGAGCGGAGATCACCTATAGACCATTAGTGGACGGATTTCCTTACCATTGTCCTTGGAGAACGAAACGTGATTTATACGCACTGTACAACATCATCGGAGATAACTGTGCCATGTAACTCACATGTTTCTCCCAGATATTACCAAAGTTACACTTGGGTCCAATTTCGATAATCGGTTATTTAACTATCGAATAACAATCATTCAATCAAGGATTTAATTCTATAAAGAGAACTAACATCAGTTAAGCGCCAAGCAATACTAAGCCTCTTTTAACAAATCCTTCCATTAACTCAAATCGCTTTGTAAATATTTGTCCCAAAATACTTTTACAAAGATGTGTATATATATACCCACAAATTTATATTAATATTTAAAATAGATTTTGTAATAACTTTAATAAATAGAGGTTGGGAACATAAGTTTAAAGTTGACTTGGCATTTAAATTGGGTAATAATTGAATTTAAATAAAACTTGGTTTCTAATTTAGTCTAAATAAAAGCTGATTTGAAACTTATTGATTTTAAGATTTTAATGATATGTTTTTTAAAATTTGATAACTTGGTTTTTCTATAAAGGTGATTTAAATGAATATTTCGAATTTAAATAAAATAGTAATTAGATATTTTATTTCGATTATAAATTGTAATTTGAGATTTTATTTAAATATTTATAAAAGGTGATTAAGTGAATAAGTTCAAATTCAATATATTTGAAATTTAATATTGCATATTGATTTAAATTGGTAACTTGAGATTTTATTAAAATTGATTAAGTGAATATTTTAAATTTAAATAGAATTAAAGTTGAATTTTTGAAATATAAACGAAATTTTACAAATTGAGTTATTGTAAATTCCTTTGAATATTTAAAACCGTGAAACCTATTGAATTGGAAATGCTTTGATTGTATTTCAAACCTGGATAGATTGAAAATGATTTTATTGAGAATTAGAATTTAATTTAAAATTGTTGAACTGAGACTAATTTAAAGTTGAATTTTTGGACTTAAGTTGATTTGAATTGATTTGTGAAATTGGAAGAAACCAATTCTAGTTTGAAACTATTTTAAATCTATAACCTATTTCAAATATAAAATATTTTGATTTATAACTATTTTAATATATACACACACACACTATTTTCAATATTTAAACTGTTTAAGTTGGAAAGTGATATGATTTCGGAAGTGAATATGATTTCGAAAGAGATATAATTTTGAAATGAATATGATATTTTGATATGAAGTATAAACTGTTTGAAAAATAAATGACCACAGTGTGAAATAATCATTTAGTTGTTAAAGAGACCAGGATCAGATATTGTCATACTCTCTACAATAACTTAAAACCACTTTAACAACTGTGTACATGGTGGAGATTCCAGAACGAAGTAGGATGGTTTGGCGACGATTCTATATGAGGTATTAACGCAGCCCTGACTCCCGCAAGTCAGCTTAATGTGGCTAAAACAGGAGCTATACCGGGCCAAGTGAGGTCGCACCTCCTATCGGGCACATTTCTTTGATGCCATTCTATTACTTTGTGATTTGATTGGGTGCACCTTTGATTTGATTTGGGAGTGTGTCTCGAGGTGGGCGGTATAGCTGCTTTGCATTACCACCAGTCCGGGAGTGCAAACGGTAGAATCCTACCTTGGCATTGCCTCGCGTGCCTTGTCAAATGCATTATCGTGCCTTCTACGATTTTGGTTTGTGTCATACCTATGGAGTGCTCCCTGATAGCCCACCGGTTTGGTGGAGTTTACAGTACTGCATAGACTCGGTGTTATATAAAATGTGTTAAGGGGGATATGGGTAACGCCTTAACGCTATTTTAATAGTTTACTTTACTCTAGGCATTATATATGTAGCGTATTGTACTATGTATGTAGATAGTTTAATGGATCCTTAGAGGATGGGTATCCCAATCATCCTTTAAGTTATTTGTATTTCACTTGAATTGAATTTACTGGTATAAGAATGTTAATCCTGACTCGAGTGTTTTGTGTTTTGCTTTATGCTCGGGTCAGACTGAGCGTCACAGCATTTGAGACTCACCTTTGGAGTTTGGAGCTTTGCTTGAAGATCTGTCCTATATCTATTCAACTTTCAGTTGTTTATGATCCAGACATGTCAATTGCTATTGTATTTGAGACTTCTTTGTAATTGAGATTTCAGTTGTATCTAGTTTTAAACTCTGATGTTCTATGGTAGCTTCATGAACTACTATTTGTTTATTCCACTACTTATTATTGTATTGCTCTGTGTCCATGATTTCGTGATTGATTTATTTACTGTATATGCTAAGTTTTGCCAAATATAAATTAACAATTTGTTGTTTTGAGCAATTCAAGTCTGACATGTGTGGATGATTGTCGATTTGAATGGTTCAAAATAGCAGGTCGTTACAGAAATGGATTACCAAATTTCTAAGTCTTTCAAATCAATTCTTAGTTACTAATTAATACCATTAAAAGTTATAAAACCAAAATCCAAATTTTAGTTATCAACATTATTTTCAAATTCTCAAAAAATTTCTGATGCCTTAAATTTACGAAATTTTTTGCCAACGTCTCCTTTGCATGGCTCAATCGTAAAAATTTACAATATATCTATAATCACAAATATACATCTCATCTTCAAGGATGAGGCATCCTGTAGGAAAAAATATAAAAACACCATATGTAATTTGATATGTGTACCTCATTTTATATTAGCAAGCATATATAATCAATATAATGCGAAAGCGAGCTCTAAATGCGAAGCATACGCCATCTGCACCTATTAATCACTCAACAACCAATGATAACATGTATATAGGAAGTAATATCAATATATAACCTATAGATTATACAATAATTAGATGCAAATGTGACAAGAGAAACCATCAACAATAATATTCATCCAATTAATTTACCATCATAACAATTTGCATTTCCAAATGTCAACATCCAATTTATACACTTCCATTTCCCATTAACATGCAGTTGGTTCACTTCCAATTTATTCACATTCATTTTACTAACATTCAATTATTCCTACTCAATTATTTTACATTCAATCTAAATCAAATTCGATTATTCACATTAGTTTTACTTACACTCATTTATTACATTCAATTGACTCTCATTCAATTCATTTACTTTCAATTTATTTGCCTCCAATTAATTAACATTCATTTATTTAACCTTCATTTATTTCATGTTCAATTTGTTTAGTATATTTCTTTTAATACTAATAACACTTAGGAACCATTCCATAAAACAATTATTTAAGTTCATTATAAACATTTTATGCTACACCATTAATGTTTATTATTACTTCACAACTTAAGTTCATATTCTATGTTATCAAGCAACTTAAATTGAATTTCATTTTATAACTCAAGTTCGTATTCATTCTATTCATTCGTTTTATAGCTTAAGTGGATTTAATTCACTCTACTAATTCATCTAGTTCATTTCATATCCAATTCAATTCATTTAATCTTTCTTAAGTTAAACTTCATTTCTTTCAATCCATTAACTAAATTTATTTAACTTTATTTAAGTTAAAATCTTTAATTTCATATCTCAATTCTAAATTTCTTTTCTTATCTATACCATTTCCAAATTATAAGTTCAAAACTTATTATCTTATGTTTTCTCAAAACATTTAGATAAAACAATTCAAGATTTTAAACACCCGATTTTATTTCAAATCAATTTGAATTCACATATATATACATAACTCCTTTATATATATATATATATATCAAATTTCACTTTTGAAATCTAAAACAAATTTGTTTTACCAAAACAAAACTTCAACGATAGCAATTCATTGCCAAGAAACTCGAAAATAAACGCCGATGATGCTGTAGTCATCACCATAATTATTTTCCAGTGACTGAAGTGAGTTTAGTGCTTTTTATTTCTGTTAAATCCTTTTTCTAAAATATTTCCATTCAAAACTATTTTTCAAATACTAGTATTATTATTTTTTCCAAAACCTTTGAAAACAATTTCCAAAATCAACGGGACTTAAATTCCTAAATTCCTTGTTTTAAAGCCATTTTCATTTACAAATCATATCCATACATATACCTATACAATTTTCATTTCCTTTCCATTTATAAATCACATTTATAATCATATTTATAATTTCACTTTCTTATATGACTTACTGAAAATGTTTATCTCGGTTTAGATTATAATAATAACCACTTTTATTAGAACAACAAACATCAAACATCAAACAACAAATGATAATAATCAAATATTATCATTCTCTAACAGCCAAACATTCCATATATAACTATAATAATTTCTAAAATTATTCTTTTATATATAAAATATTATTTAGGTAAAATTATTTCATTTAACCACTTTTAAAACAATACTGTATTGGTTTGCCTTGTTTAAGTGTTTAGAAACCCCTATCGATATCGTGGCGTCCCACGTATCGACCGGAATTCATAAGCCACTCGACAGATAAATTAACATAGTATAAAACATTTTTATAATCACTAACAAATACATGCTCATATACATACACTCAAACTCATCCTAGGGTCCCGCTTACCCTATCTCAAATGAGTAAATTTCCAACAAAGCCTAGGTGTTCGCTCAACCTAAGCTCTGATACCAGGTGTAACAACCCGCCAATCCACACTATTCAAGTTGACAATAGACCATACATGTCCAACCCAAATCAAACGGAAAGATGGATAGTTATGGGAAAGAAAGAGGAAAGAAGAAGAGAAGAAAAGAAAAGGAGAAAATAAACTAAAAACAATACAGAATTTCACAATCGCAGCGGAACAATTATAATATAATGTCAATGATCTTTACAAAGAGGAACTGTTATATACATACATCCATTAGAATACAACAAATCGCAATCCTCAGCCTGGACGGTTATAACAACATGTCCTCACAATTTCTTATGATTTCAACAACAAAGCAATGGAATATAAACATATATGTGAATACAACTTGAAAACCTCCAACTCGTCTCCTAAGCTCCAATGCATCCAAAGAAATCTGTAAATATGCTCGGTCTGACCCAAGAATTATAATAAAATAACACCGAGTCAGTTTGGAAAACCAACGAGAGAAAAACACACCAACCTGGGTTTTTAAAGTTATAGGAAACCTTTCAAAATCAAAAGTATCTCATAAGACTACGCCGCACATAAACACGGACAGTTTTTACCTTACGATAACCAAAACATTTTCTATAGAAAATTCTATGATATTATAATAATATCTAGAATCCAAATACTTATTAATCTTAACCGAAATTGTAACATTAATTAATTCCAGCAAAATAGATATACAACTAAAACCATAATGGCTCGTATTGGAGAATGGATTTGTAACGACCCAATTTTTCGATGCCCGAAAATCAACATCAATACGTCCACTGTATTAAATGCCGAACAATCGAATGCCGGAAAACTGAACCGTTAGGGTTAAAGAAGAAAGAGGTAGAAGAAGAAATAGAAACAATAGCAGAATCTCACAATCGCAGCGGAACAATATACAATAGATAAATGACTAGTCTTTAAACCAAAGAATAATATCTGTTTATACATTACATCGTCAGAGTATTACAACAACAAAACACAACACTGGCAGTTATGATAATCTGCCCAAATGGAAATTTAATTTGCAGCAACCCATATGCAGCGGATAATACATAATATAAGTGATATGTCTCGTCATCCAGCTTGTTTCCTTTTAGATTTTGACCTCACTACCCTAATCGACATTGCGAAGCCCCAGCTTTGCCACGAGCTCATGCCCCTCTTTGAATTCACATGCGAACACCAGCTGTCTCTCCATGACCGTTCGACGACCACGTGAAGACAAAATCCACCTCCCTGTACCCGCGAGATCATGACTCCCAATAAATCACGAGCGTCCCTCTCTTCCATGCATGCAAAACCAGGCCACGATGACTTCGATAATTGCACGCGAATCGATTCGCAATTGAATTCGATTTCACTTTAACTTGTTGAAGAGGAAAGAAGAGGCTGCGAGCCATGGCTTGATTTGGGAACGAGATTGGGTTGAGTTCGAATTTGGGAATGAAAGAGAGATGGCTCGCAAATTTGAATGTTGAACGAGATTTCCCTGGCTCGGCCATTATTTCGAACGAACTGTTTTATTTTGATTTCGAATAGGAAGCGGCCATTATTTTTTCTGAGAATTTTATTTCCCCTTTTGTTTTTGATTTGTATATATATTTTATAAGAATGCTCACTAAGTTTATTAAAGGAAGAAGGAGACGTGTGCCAACATAAAGGGCACGAAGACGAACACGTGCTCAACAATTCTCTACGTGTCTGCAAAGGCTATAGTGATTTTATTATATTTAAATTTTAAATTCAAATTCAAATCGTCTCGATTATCGCAACTCACAATCTTGATCTCCAATCGAGGCATGCCGCCAGACGTTTATAATGTTAAACCCCTATTTCAAATGCAATGGAAAAGGTTTCGAGTCCAAATTCGATCGTATGGAGAAGATAGCTTTTTAGACCAGTAATCATATTAAATTTTTTATATAGAATTCAGTGTGTTTATCTACCGTATGGTCAAACGATCACTCCAAACACTACGAAATTTGAAATCCGATAATAATACACTATTACGGATCCAATGGAGCTGGTTTCGTCGAAGTCCGAGACTGTGCCTCGGAAGGTTATTTTTAAATATCAATTTAAATGATATAAATTCAAAACTGAACAAATCACTTTCAAATTCAATTTTAAAAGTTCTATTACCTTCAGTATTATCAATATGAATTTTCTAAGCCTTTAAAATATTTTTAACAAGCATAAACTGAAGATTCAATAATTTACCCAACTTCCAATTTATTAAATTTAATAATTTAATTGCCAAATAAACAGTGATATTTGAAATTCAAGTTACACTATCTTCCAAATATTTAAAATTAAATAAATATCCAATTTCAAATGTCCAGAAATTCCGGGTCGTCCTATTCTCCCCCCTTAAAAGAATTTCGTCCCGAAATTACTAGTTAAGAAGAATGATCCATAACCCGTTTATCATTTTCCCAAAACCAAACAGGTTCAACTTTCCAAAACAATTTTTTATTAAAGATACTATCATTCTTACTAACTTCCCAGCCTCAACTATAAGTTCCAAACAATATCATTTTCTCAACAATTCAAATTTAAATTTAAATTCAAAATTTTAAATTATCCCAAATTTCCTCAAAAATTTTCTAACTCCCAAAAATTTTTTTGGAAAATTTCGCCAACGTCTCCTTTGCGTGGTTTGCTCGGTACGACTAAAAAATGCCTCTACGGCCCCCAGATTTCAAAAAAAACAAAAGGCAAGTGGCTAGACCAGAAAATCATCAAATTTCATATAGAAATTTATATACATACCTTTGTCGAGCAATTTAATTTATCTTCGAAATCAAAAATCCCAATTTCTTTTTTTCTTTTAAACACCTGTATATCCTACTCAGCAATAATGTCTAATTATAACATTCAAAATCATTTTGCGCATTTCTTTACAAAAGTTTCTATACCTATTTCATTCAAGTCTGTACGATACACATATCTCATTCGTACGCAATATCAAATTCGATCACTCACTCGATCACACAATTTCACTTCTGAACTAGTATCGTCCATCCGATTTCCTAGTGCAGACTCAGATCTGGTTTCTTGATCAGAAACCGTCATTCTCCTTGCATAGCCGTAAAATATGATAGAGAATTTCCAGAATCAATCAAAAATCCATATTCAGGGTTCGTCGTCGAAAATTGAATGAAAAATCCCAACTCGGATCGATATAACTATCTCGAAATTCTGTGCTCGAAATTGGATCAAATTGCTATGCTAATAAAGTAATATACGTACATCCAACGTATTTATTTCTAATTGATTATTAGCTATATCAATTCTGTTTTATTCACATTTTATTTTGGTTTCCATTCAAATATTAACTTAGAATATTTTCCCAATTCCAGATTTTACTTAAAATTTTCACTATTTATTTCTTAAGTTCAATATAAGTATTTATATACTTCTTATATTTATTTTCACTTCACTACTGAAGTTATATATTCATTTCCATTCAACTTTGCATTTTTCAATTCCATTTGAATTCAATTTACAATTTCAATTTAAATATTGAATTCCATTCATCTTATCTCAAACTAACCATTTTAATTAGTTCCACTTACTAATTTATTCATATCTCAACCATTTTTATTTCCAAACCATTATTATCTTTAGTCCACTTTGAACTAATTCTTCAACTTTACTTTGCTTAACTCAATTTAAATTGAATTCGAGTATTCAGTTCAAGTTCTATTTACTTACAATTTAAGTTAAATATTGTGACGCCCCACCTCTATACCCACGCTAGCCAAGGACACTACGTGGTAATGACATCGACTAGCATGGAGAATAAGGCTGTTGAGGAGCGACCATCCATGTAATTGCTTTGTGCGAGTACCGATATGCCAGATAAAAATATAACTTTTCATTTCAAGAGGAAATCCAACATACCGATACAAACTCAAAGCTACTACACGGTGGTTATGTATATATACTTCGGAAACAAATATAGAAATAAACATAACACAAATCAGTCACAGACAATTCATATCACAAAGGCGGAAATAGATATGAATATAACATATGAAAGTGTACATCAAAGTAGTGGTCAAACAAGATCCACATATCACAAAAGAATAGATACAAGTGCTAGCCAAAAGAATATGTATACATCAAGGGGTCTAAATCTCAAATGTATACAACAAAAACTACAAGCTAAGTAGTTAGCCAAAAGTCAGATGATGGTTCCAGATAGGAAGTCAAGAGGATGCACCTGTAAAATCTCAATCTGACCCGATAATACTTAAGAAGAAAATAATAAATGGATCAGTCTAGCTATAAATATCAGATAAAGTGATATAGAATAAGAGATATGACAAAAACGTATGATAACCATAAAGCCATACTGAGATCAGTATCTAATTGTAAATCAATCCAGAGATTAATCAATATCACAAGAATCTTCTCAAAGATTAAAAAGAATGTCATATTCTTAATTTAATTCACCAAGCCACAAATAATGACATACATATCAATGTCAATTGTAAAAGTTGGCGAAACATAAATTCCAGAAATCATCCATTAGAAATCCAGAAATCGAATAATTCGAAGCAACAACGTCGTACAACGAAACGTCTGGTGCTCTAGAATCACAATAAATCGGAACAACGACGTCGTACAGCGTAACGTCCGATGAACCAAAACACAATAAACCGGATCAACGACGTCGTACAACGTAACGTCCGATGAACCAAAACACAATAAACCGGATCAACGACGTCGTACAACGTAACGTCCGATGAACCAAAACACAATAAACCGGATCAACGACGTCGTACAACGTAACATCCGATGAAACAAAACACAATAAACCGGATCAACGACGTCGTACAACGTAACGTCCGATGAACCAAAACACAATAAACCGGATCAACGACGTCGTACAACGTAACATCGAATGAACCAAAACATAATAAACTGGATCAACGATGTCGTACAATGTAACGTCCGATGAACCAGAAGCACAAATAATTCGGAACATCGACGTCGTACAGCGAAACGTCCGATGAACCAAAACAAAGAGACATCGCACATTGCTAGTCTAAACCATAAAATGATCATCATCGATCATCAAGAAGTGTCGATTACACTAAGCTAGTAAATATAAGAGTTTAGCTTCATGTCCCATAACCACTTGCTTAACTCAAATATTTACGAACAGATTGTAGATTTCCACTCGAAAATTGTCACAAGAGTTTCAATCGAACAAGTCCATAAATTAACCGATGAAGTAAACGCAAGTGTTTCATACCACTTGTTTTGCTAAGCCGTTTAATTAGATTTTCTCACACGAATGAGGTAAAGGTTTGTATATACTAATAGATTGGAAAACAGTTTAAGAAACGAGCTTTGTAATAAAATAGTGTTGAAATCATTTTGATGAAAGGGTTTTGATATTTACTACTAGTATAGAAAACCCTTATATTTTAAAGTGACAAATCACAGAAGTGATTGTAGAAACAATCAATCATTAAAATTCACATTAGAAGACGTGAATCAAATCCAATTAAACCGATAAAGAATCCATCGAAATGGATATTCAAAAATCCCGAAAAATAAGTCATCAAAATTGATAACAAATGGTAACTACAAAATGGGGAATCAAGAATCGATTAAAAATTGGAAACTCAAACACAAAAAGGCAAAATAGGCAGAGACGGTAGATTCAGTCGATTGGACCAGGGTGGTCGGTCGACTGAATCATCCTTGGGAACTTTCTGTTTCCAGGCTCGGTCGACTGGCCCAGAGTGGTCGGTCGACCGATACTGGAAATTCCAGTATTCCGATGCCTGGAAACTTTCTGTTTCCAGGCTCGGTCGACTGCCCCAGAGTGGTCGGTCGACCGATACTGGAAATTCCAGTATTCCCAGCCTAGCCCCCAAGGGGCAAAATCCAACAATCGCGATCGGATGAGCAACGGGCGCTAAGGGTTTACGCCTATCGGCTACCCGGCCCTATAAGCTCTTCGATTCATCACCAAAACATGATCAAAACATCAAAGTTATGATTTTTAAGGATTTGACTTCAAAACATCAAAATTTGGAATATTCACCAATTCAATCCAAACCAAAAGCAAATGCACATAGATAAGTGTTAGGAATTCATACCCAACCATCGAAGATAGATATATACATAGATGTGAAATAAAAATCTCACCTTTTCACAAAATCAATGAAGAAGAAACTATAGAGCAATGGCAAGGACAATCACTCTTCAATTCCAACTCAACAAGCTTGAATCTAAGCTTAAAAGAGAAACATTTCATAAATTAGGTTTAGGGAATTTTCTGAAATTGAAAGGAGAATGAGTTGGAGAAGATGAAGAGGATGCTTACCAATAGCTTCTCTTTGAATTTGGAGCTAGAAGAAGGATTTGCAAATGAACTAGGGCTTGGAGTTTTAATTTCCCATTCCACTCTCCATTGTTGCTAAAGCTTGAGTATTAGGAATTAGAAATGAAGTAATGAAGAGTTGGAGTGGAGTTGGGTTGATAAAAACTAGAATTGGGCAAATGGGCTTAACCAAACCCAAAGTCCAAAGTCCAATAGAAAATATCAAAATTCGACTTACTCCAAACATATCGAAGCTTATACTCAAAAAAGTCGCAAACGGCATTTCGAACTCAATGGAAGTGGTCTCGAGTCCTAATTCGGCTATTTGCAAAAAGTATCTTTTCGGACTTCAATCCGATTAACGATTCTATATTTAAATAAAATATTTAAATATTCAATCGTAAAATATGCGGGTTGTTACAGACTCCCCTCCTTAAAGAAATTGCGTCCTCGCAATACTTAAGAAGAAAATAAAGAGTAACAACCATAAAAGCATATCAACACAAAAGAAAATTTGAAATAAGAAGTTCACCATAAAGAGCACGAAAGAGTTAGCCCAAACGTGTTCGCTCGATGAATTCTATGGATTCCCAAGAGAAATCCTTAGGATTTGATAACCATTGGACTTTCACAAAAAGAACATCTTTATTTTGAAGGCACTCAACCCCCGAAGAGATGATGCGAATAGAATGTTGCTCAAAAGTCAAACCTGGTGAAACTTCAATCCCTACTATAACACCAGGCTCAAGAATAAAAATCGGAAACCTAAAATCATTTCCATAGTTAAAAGACGTGGAAAACATCAAGAATAACAGAAAATTGAGCCGGTGCAACGGCGTAGTACAAAAACGGTACGCCCGAGAAACGAGAAAATCGAATAATTTGGAACAACGGCATAGTACAATAACGGTACGCCAGATGAACCAAAGCTCGAATAATTTCGGAACACCAACGTAGTACAAAAACGGTATGTCCAATGAACCGAACACCATAAAAGAACATCGGACGCTAGTCCATAAAAGAAATGAGATAAAGCTCAATAAAACGAAGTATATCAAAACGTTTGATGAACTTGATAAAAAGATCATTCCATTCGGACATCATCAAAGAAACAACTACTTGTTGCTTACGACAAGGGCATTGGCAACACGATTTCCCCTTCTGGGAATAAAAAGAATATCAAGATCATAAGATGCCAGGAACTCGAGTCAACGTGAAGTTCCTTATGAGAAAATAAATATTCCAAAGATTTATGATCGGGGTAGAGGACAAATTTCTCCCCAAAATAATAATAATAATACTGCCAAACACTAACAGCGAAAACAGTAGCCGCGAGCACTAGATCATGAGTGGCATACCTAGTCTCGATCAGCTTTAATGATTTAGAAGCACAAGTGATAGCACGTTCTCTTTTGCAAGAGAAAGGCATCCAAACCAATACGATTAGCATTGGTACAAAAGATAAAGTCTTGGTTCCCTTTGGGAATCACAAGAATAAGAGTATCGAAAAGAAAGAATTTCTTTTAAATAATCTTCTTTCCTGAAAAGCTAAAACTTTCAAAATTACATTTATCTTTATGTAATAATCTTTCCAGAAAGATTTACATTTTTAGAAGTCAATTTACTGTGTCTGATTGTCTCATCAAAGCGTTTAGGAAATTCCTATCGATAACGTTGATCAGGAGCATCGACCAGAATTCTTAAAGCACTCAATGGGCAATACAATCACAAAATCATCTTCTATATGATAAAAATATCTCTTAAAAGTTTTAAGAATATTCTTTGCTCGTTTTAAGAACAAAAATCCAATTGTACTTATAAATAAATCTTATGAAAAAGATTTGCAAAATTTTAAATTGCTGTTTTTATCCAAAATCAATATATACAAGAATGGAGTCATCGAGATCGTATAATACTCGATTCATAAAATGGATGAAATAAGCTGGACAAACTGAATGACATAATAAGTCATTCATAAGTTTCATAACGAGTGTGGAATGCGGTAAATGGAATGCTAACTCCCGCAACTCGTAGCAAATGAAAATCGGTGGCAAGGTCGAGCTAAAAGGACCTTAACACCACTCAAAAGATTGCTTAGGTCATAATCCTAAGACAAACTCAAAAATACCGGAAAATTCTCAAACTACATGAATGAGAGAAATGAAACTTTCCTCATCATGTGAGCTTAAAGAATAAAATGATGCCGTCAAATTGGAATCAAAATCACAAAGGAAAATCAGAAATCTGCTTAACAGATTGAAAATGTCGAAGATGAATAGTCCACACGGGACAAAGGATATGGCTTCATAATAATTAAGCCAATCCTTACAAAAGTCAATTCCGAAGCATAAGTAAAAATCGGCTCGGAAAGAAAAAATCACATAAAATAATTTCGACATCAATAAAAAGCAAATTGAGTGTTGCAGATCCACCAATCCGGATTCGCAATCCTCAAAGAAGTCATCAAGCCCAGAAATGTTTAAAGAAAAGGAATCACAAGTTCTTTTGATATAAAAATAATGAGATGAAACCCATTTCAAAAGAACTCGAATAAGATAATCACAAAACAAATATCGTCAAGGATAGAAGGAGAATTACCTTGACTAAGAGAAGAGTTGCTAGGGGCTTGCACAATATTTAGCTCTCTCATGTCCTTGTTCAAAAGTTTGGGACATGCAGATAAAAGATGACCCGTTTTCTTGCAATAGCGATAAGAATGGGGTTTCGGACACATATTCGCATAGTGTTCCTTACAATTACAATTATAGCATCCTCCATGATTAGGGATTGGAGTCTTTGCTACAAAAGTAGTTTGCTTCACTCTCTTATTGGGATTAAGGCTCTTGAACTTAATATGCCTCTTCTTGGAAGTCCCAATATCACAAACACTTCCTTTACCAACCTCTTTATGTCGAAGAGTGATATCCACAAGCTGAATGAAAGGAACTTCAAGCTTCAAAGGTAAAATCTTTTCGGGGTTCTTACCCAAAGCACAGATAAACCTTTGATTCTTTACAAGATCCAAAAGTTGTTGGGCCGACATGAATACGCCATCCAGAGAAGGACTACTGGATTGACCAGCGCTAGGACTGTCAGAACCAACCATTTCTTTTCTTTAAGAAAGATAGAAAAGAAGAAGAAAAGGTTATTCTTAGAATGAATATCAAACAATCATGATTGATAAAACAAGGAATCATAAAAGAAAATAGGATAGAACGGGTCCAATTGACTCGAATAAAATCCTAAGGCACGACTCCTAAGAAAGACTTAGGATATGATCCTTGCTAAATTATTCTACATTGTTCCGAAGTTTGGCTCTGATACCAAGCTGTGACGCCCCACCTCTATACCCACGCTAGCCAAGGACACTACGTGGTAATGACGTCGACTAGCACGGAGAATAAGGCTGTTGAGGAGCGACCATCCATGTAATTGCTTCGTGCGAGTACCGATATGCCAGATAAAAATATAACTTTTCATTTCAAGAGGAAATCCGACATACCGATACAAACTCAAAGCGACTACACAGTGGCTATGTATATATACTTCGGAAACAAATATAGAAATAAACATAACACAAATCAGTCAGAGACAATTCATATCACAAAGGCGGAAATAAATATGAATATAACACATGAAAGTGTACATCAGAGTAGTTGTCAAACAAGATCCACATATCACAAAAGAATAGATACAAGTGCTAGCCATAAGAATATGTATACATCAAGGGGTCTAAATCTCAAATGTATACCACAAAAACTACAAGCTAAGTAGTTAGCCAAAAGTCAGTTGATGGTTCCAGATAGGAAGTCAAGAGGATGCACCTGTAAAATCTCAGTCTGACCCGAGTATTATTTAAGAAGAAAATAATAAACGGATCAGTCTAGCTATTAATATCAGATAAAGTGATATAGAATAAGAGATATGACAAAAACGTATGATAACCATAAAGCCATACTGAGATCAGTATCTAATCGTAAATCAATCCAGAGATTAATCAATATCACAAGAATCTTCTCAAAGATTAAAAAGAATGTCATATTCTTAATTTAATTCACCAAGCCACAAATAATGACATACATATCAATGTCAATTGTAAAAGTTGGCGAAACATAAATTCCAGAAATCATCCATTAGAAATCCAGAAATCGAATAATTCGAAGCAACGACGTCGCACAACGAAACGTTCGGTGCTCTAGAATCACAATAAATCGGAACAACGACGTCGTACAGCGTAACGTCCGATGAACCAAAACACAATAAACCGGATCAACGACGCCGTACAACGTAACATCCGATGAACCAAAACACAATAAACTGGATCAACGACGTCGTACAACGTAACGTCCGATGAACCAAAATACAATAAACCGGATCAACGACGTCGTACAATGTAACGTCCGATGAACCAAAACACAATAAACCGGATCAACGACGTCGTACAACGTAACGTCGGATGAACCAAAACACAATAAACCGGATCAACGACGTCGTACAACGTAACGTCCGATGAACCAGAAGCACAAATAATTCAGAACATCGACGTCGTACAGTGAAACGTTCGATGAACCAAAACAAAGAGACATCACACATTGCTAGTTTAAACCATAAAATGATCATCATCGATCATCAAGAAGTGTCGATTACACTAAGCTAGTAAATATAAGAGTTTAGCTTCATGTCCCATAACCACTTGCTTAACTCAAATATTTACGAACAGATTGTAGATTTCCACTCGAAAATTATCACAAGAGTTTCAATCGAACAAGTCCATAAATTAATCGACGAAGTAAATGCAAGCGTTTCATACCACTTGTTTTGCTAAGCCGTTTAATTAGATTTTCTCACACGAATGAGGTAAAGGTTTGTATATACTAATAGATTGGAAAACAGTTTAAGAAACGAGCTTTGTAATAAAATAGTGTTGAAATCATTTTGATGAAACGGTTTTGATATTTACTACTAGTATAGAAAACCTTTATATTTTAAAGTCACAAATCATAGAAGTGATTGTAGAAACAATCAATCATTAAAATTCACATTCGAAGACGTGAATCAAATCCAATTAAACCGATATTGAATCCATCGAAATGGATATTCAAAAATCCCGAAAAAGAAGTGATCAAAATCGATAACAAATGATAACTACAAAACGGGGAATCAAGAATCGATTAAAAATTGGAAACTCAAACACAAAAAGGAAAAATAAGCAGAGACGGTAGATTCAGTCGACTGGACCAGGGTGGTCGGTCGACTGAATCATGCCTGGGAACTTTCTGTTTCCAGGCTAACGCCTGGAAACTTTCTGTTTCCAGGCTCGGTCGACTGGCCCAGAGTGGTCGGTCGACCGATACTGGAAATTCCAGTATTCCGATGCCTGGAAACTTTCTGTTTCCAGGCTCGGTCGACTGCCCCAGAGTGGTCGGTCGACCGATACTGGAAATTCCAATATTCCCAGCCTAGCCCCCAAGGGGCAAAATCCAACAATCGCGATCGGACGAGCAACGGGCGCTAAGGGTTTACGCCTATCGGCTACCCGGCCTTATAAGCTCTTCGATTCATCACCAAAACATGATCAAAACATCAAAGTTATGATTTTTAAGGATTTGACTTCAAAACATCAAAATTTGGAATATTCACCAATTCAATCCAAACCAAAAGCAAATGCACATAGATAAGTGTTAGGAATTCATACCCAACAATCGAAGACAGATATAGACATAGATGTGAGATAAAAATCTCACCTTTTCACAAAATCAATGAAGAAGAAGCTATAGAGCAATGACAAGGACAATCACTCTTCAATTCCAACTCAACAAGCTTGAATCTAAGCTTAAAAGAGAAGCATTTCCTAAATTAGGTTTAGGGAATTTTCTGAAATTGAAAGGAGAATGAGTTGGAGAAGATGAAGAGGATGCTTACCGATAGCTTCTCTTTAAATTTGGAGCTAGAAGAAGGATTTGCAAATGAACTAGGGCTTGGAGTTTTAATTTCCCATTCCAGCCTCCATTGTTGCTAAAGCTTGAGTATTAGGAATTAGAAATGAAGTAATGAAGAGTTGGAGTGGAGTTGGGTTGATAAAAACCAGAATTGGGCAAATGGGCTAAACCAAACCCAAAGTCCAAAGTCCAATAGAAAATAGCAAAATTCGACTTACTCCAAACATATCGAAGCTTATACTCAAAAAAGTCGCAAATGGCATTTCGAACTCAATGGAAGTGGTCTCGAGTCCTAATTCGACTGTTTGCAAAATGTAGCTTTTCGGACTTCAATCCGATTAACGATTCTATATTTAAATAAAATATTTAAATATTCAATCGTAAAATATGCGGGTTGTTACAAATATCATTCCAATTTTTAATTTCAATTCATTTATTTACAAATGTAAATTCATTTGTTCATTCACAAATTTATTCCACACTTAGTAAACCCTATTTCAATAGCCATTCATTAAGCTCATTTACTTTTATCTTACTTGATTCAGTTACATTTTTATTTAATTCAAATTTTTAACTTCTATAAGTTTGCCAACTTATTTGGGTTTTACACTTACTTTTATTTATCCCTTTTCAATTTGAATCTATTTCCAACAAATTTCAAATTTTTATAAGTTATCAGACTTATTTATATTCCATAACATTTTAAATAAGATTCTAGAGTCTTTTAAACAATTACTCAACATTTCAAAATCATCTTTGAAATCAATTATATCCAAAATCCTTTGGTAAATTCACTTATTTCTTTGAATTTCAAAACCAAACCCGGTTTTGCAAAAACCTCAAATTTTAAAACAATTTGGCAGCAATTCCTCTCCTGGAAACTCGAAAATGAACACTGATGATGTCGCGATCACCATCGGAATTATTTTCTAGCGACCGAAAAGAGTTTAGTGCTTTCCTCCCTCCAAAACATTTTCCAAATCTTTTTAAATTCCAAACTCCAACAGATTTCAAATCCAATTCAAAAAATATTTTCCAAATAATTTCACCATATTATTTTTTTTTTCCAAAACTTTTGAAAACCATTTTCAAATCAAAGGAATTTAATCTTTTGAAATTTCAATCCCAAATCCTTTTAATCCGTATTCCAAAAATTACCGTGGCATCTTATTTCAATTTATCAAACTCATTTATAAACTCACACTACAAATTTCATTTTATTAATGAATTTATTTCCTTATCCTTTGGTTATTACCTTAATTTCTTATTCAATTTCCATACAACAATGATAATAATTCAATATTATCACTTCCTAACAACCAAGCAATCATATACTATAATAATTTATGGAAAATTATTTCTTTTATATACAAAAATAATTTGGGTATAATTATTTCATTTACCCTATTTTAAAACAATATCGTGTCAAATTGTTCTATTCAAGTGTTTAGAGATCCCTATCAATAACGTTAATTACTCGTATAGACCAGAATCCATATACCACTCGACAAACCAATCAACACAATATAAAACAATTTTATATCCACTAACAAATACGCGCTCATATCTATTAATACACTCAAACTCATTCTAGAGTACTACAGACTCTATTTCTAATGAGTAATCCCCACCAGAGCTAAGGTTTATTGCCAACCTAAGCTCTAATACCACTCTGTAATGACCCAATTTTTCTATGCCCGAAAATAGACATCAATACATCCACTGTATTAAATGCCGAACAACCGAATTCCGGAAAACCGAACCGTTAGGGTTAAAGAAGAAAGAGGTAGAAGAAGAAATAGAAACAATATCAGAATCTCACAGTCGCAGCGGAACAATATATAATAGATAAATGACTAATCTTTAAACAAAAGAATAATATTTGTTTATACATTACATCATCAGAGTAATACAACAACAAAACACAACACTGGCAGTTATGATAACCTGCCCAAATGGAAATTTAATTTGCAGCAACCCATACGCAGCGAATAATACATAATATAAGTGATACATCTCGCCATCTAGCTTGTTTCCTTTCATATTTTGACCTCACTGCCCTAATCGACATTGCGAAGCCCCAGCTTCGCCACTAGCTCGTGCCCCTCTTCGAATTCACATGCGAACACCAGTTGCCTCTCCATGACTGTTCGACGACCACGCGAAGATAAACTCCACCTCCCTATACCCGCGAGATCGCGACACCCAATAAATCGCGAGCGTCCCTCTCTTCCTTGCATGCAAAACCAGGCCACGACGACTTCGATAATTGCACGCGAATCGATTCGCAATTGAATTCGATTTCGCTTTAACTTGTTGAAGAGGAAAGAAGAGGCTGCGAGCCATGGCTTGATTTGGGAACGAGATTGTGTTGGGTTCAAATTTGGGAATGAAAGAGAGATGGCTCGCAAATTTGAATGTTGAACGAGATTTCCCTGGCTCGGCCATTATTTCGAACGAACTATTTTATTTTGATTTCGAATAGGAAGCGGCCATTATTTTTTCTGAGAATTTTATTTCCCCTTTTGTTTTTGATTTGTATATATATTTTATAAGAATGCTCAGCTAAGTTTATTAAAGGAAGAAGGAGACGCGTGCCAACATAAAGGGCACGAAGACGAACATGTGCTCAACAATTCTCTACGTGTCTACAAAGACTATAGTGCTTTTATTATATTTAAATTTTAAATTCAATTTCAAATCGTCTCGATTATCGCAACTCACAATCTCGATCTCCAATCGAGGCATGCCGCCAGGCATTTATAATGTTAAACCCCTATTTCAAACGCAATGGAAAAGGTTTCGAGTCCAAATTCGATCGTATGGAGAAGATAGCTTTTTAGACCAGTAATCATATTAAATTTTCTATATAGAATTTAGCGCGTTTATCTACCATATGGTCAAACAATCACTCCAAACACTACGAAATTTGAAATCCGATAATAATACACTATTACGGAGCCAATGGAACTAGTTTCGTCGAATTCCGAGATTGTGCCTCAGAAGGTTATTTTTAAATATCAATTTAAACGATATAAATTCAAAACTGAACAAATCACTTTCAAATTCAATTTTAAAAGTTCTATTACCTTCAGTATTATCAATATGAATTTTCTAAGCCTATAAAATATTTTTAACAAGCATAAAACTGAAGATTCAATAATTTACCCAACTTCCAATTTATTAAATATAATAATTTAATTGCCAAATAAATAGTGATATTTGAAATTCAAGTTAACTATCTTCCAAATATTTAAAATCTACTAAATATCCAATTTCAAATGTCCAGAAATTCCGGGTCGTCACAGGATTCCATACAATGACCGAGCTACCAGGGTACCGCCCGTCATGATGCATCTCTACATAAAATAACACCGAGACCTCACCTGGATCCCCTACCAACATAGAACCGGCCTACCACTTGATTAGTAGTACCAAATATGATCACCACACTTTGGGCCTCGAAGCATACAATGAGAGATAATAGTGACTTTAAATAGGGATGATCATACCCTACTTGGGAGCGACCCACTTAGCCCTACCGCGTCTCCCTATTTTAGTCATTCCCGTTGAAGAGGCATGAGGCTATGTTTTACCTTTTACATAACACTTCCCACTTGAAATGCTAATACTTCCCTCCAGGCAACCATGTAATATCAGCATTCATCCATACAAGTTCGCTCTGGGATTGAACAAAACACTTGAGAGCTCCATCTCCGAATTCCATCATCTTCAAGGCATCTTCACTTTGAATCACATTTGTTGGATCGAAGTGGTCTTTGGATAACATATTTGATCCCGGTCTCTTCGAAACAACATTCGATAATTCCCGGTAAACTCAACCCGGTTCTTTAGGAAATAAACAGTTAAAGGTAAGAGTGAAGATCACCTCCAAACCATTAGTGGATGGATTTCCTTACAATTGTCCTAGGAGAACAAAACGAGATTTATACGCACAGTACAACATCATTGGAGATGACTGTGCCATATAACTCACGTGTTTCTTCTAGATATTTCTAAACTTACATTTGGGTCCAATTTCTATAGTCGGTTATTTAACTATCGAATAACAATCATTCAATCAGGGATTTAATTCCATAGGGAGAACTAACATCGGTTAAGCACCAAGCAACACTAAGCCTCTTTTAACAAATCCTTCCATTAACTCAAATCACTTTGTAAATATTTGTACCAAAATACTTTTACAAAGATGTGTATATGTATACCCACAAATCTCTATATTTTCAATGCTTGGAAAATATCCTTATACTTATCTCAACGGTATAAGTATATTCACCAACATTTGGGAAGATTCCCCTTTTTATTCAATTCTAAAATCATTCATAACTCCATTATAAATCCACAAAACCATTTATAAAACTCCTTTCATAAATCTATACCCACTCAAAGATTCTTTTATCAATATCTAAAACCATTTATTAAACGCTTTTATCTTTTAAGCAATATTCCTTTTCATTTTTCAGAACATATTATAAGATTTCTCTTATAATCCACCTTTGTTTATGAAATCCTATTTGTTAATCTTGAAAACATTTAAAATAAAATTCTAATCTTTTAATTAAAACACTATTATATAATAATAAATAACATAAATAAATATTAACTTTATGACATCTTTAAATAATAATTAATAAATTCCAAACATCTTAAATAAAACAATAATAATTTATCTTAACATTCTTATAAATACTAATAATTAATTTCCAAAAATTTACTGATAAATAACTATACTTAGTTTCGAACCATATTAATAATTTAAATAATAACTTTTCAAAATATTATAATATTGATAAACCACTTTAAAACAATATTAATATAAATAAACAAATTTTAAAATGTAATTATATTTCCTTGATAAAAATTCATACTTAACATTCCACATAATCGTTTCCATATTTATAAAGCTATATTTATAAATCTCTTCTATTTTATGAAACTTCCTTTTATAGAATTCCTTTATTTATGAACCCCATTTATAACACCAATCCTTTAGAAATCTCACTTATTCATAAAGTCCCATTCAAAACATAATTTTAACCATTTTAACCTTGCCCTCATAGGTATAAATTTCTTTTATAAATTCCTTTCAATTTATAAATATCGTTTAACAATCCCAATTTACCCTTACCTCAAATTTCCAAAATTGAATCAACTATTTTCTAAAATACCGTCCCACATCTTAAAATAAATCCACTGTTTGATTTATTTCTCCAATCAATTAAATAATAATAGTTTCCTTTAATTTATAAACACCGTTTACAAATTCATACTTTCATTAAAAAATACAATTTTCAAATCTCCACTTCATTTGTAAAATACCACTTTTATAAATTGTCACACCTATAAATCTCACATTTGTAAATAATCTTTAATATATGTACATATACATACATACATATATATATCTGACTTTTTAATAAAATGGTTAATAAATATTTATATCGAAATATTTCTATTTTCCTTAAAACATATCCTTTAATTATAAAAGATAGGCTTATTTTAGGGTTTTAAAATTCTTTATGTTACGATTCATAAATCTCTATTTAAAATTTTTATCAAATTATTAAATTATAATATCCAAAAATCATATCTTTGATTTTTAAAATAGATTATTCCTTTAAATAATTCAAGTCTAATTATTTAAAACATATATAATTTTCAAAATCGCTTTGAAATCCTCTTTTTAAATAAACCACTATTTTATGGGATTTTAAAATACCAAGATATAAGGCCTAGTGCTACTAAAACACTAAATAAGCAAAATTGTGCCTATGTCATCAATTACAGCATACAACATATCATATATCACAATTTATATGAAAAATAAAATCAATACTGTGAGGAATCCTGTTGGATCCCTCCAACATGTCCCCCTACATCACATACACTATATAATCATAGAAATAAGTCAACCGCTTCGAGGCGGGATTCGTATACAAAGGGTCATCTGCTATTACACAGAAATGTAATTGGGTCTGATTCTCTCCAGGTGTGAGAATATATCCAAACTAACAATATAATTTAAAAATTTATCCAAACAACCAATAACAGTCATAATAAAATATGCACACATCCAATCAAAAAATTTATAGACTATATAATATATTTTGATTAAACAAAAAGGTGATATTTACACACATTGATTTTAGTTTCTTCGAAACGTCCCAGCTTGAATTAAAATTGAACAAAGGTTCAATGCTAACCCAAATTTTTATCAACGCCGAATTCATCCAATCCAATTCCAGAGTGCAGCCTTCGTCGATACGATAGCAATGCAACTCATCGCATTCCATTTGGATCTCGTGTGAATTCGATATGAATTAATGAACTTTTAAATCAATTAAACCATAATTAACTTTGATTAAAAAATGTTTTAAACTAATTACCCTCATTCCCAAATTCAAAATTGCGGCTTCATTCCAGCCGAACCCATTCGACGTGACTTTGACCATCCACCGTGCGGCCTGAGACCACCACACCTTCACCCAACGTAGCCATGAACCTCCTGCTTCAATTTCCATAGGTCCAATCTCCCTAAAGCTCCTCCCCTGCCATGAAAACCGCACCTAAAGCTGCCTCGAATGCATCCCAACCTACGGCCATCCACGCCTCATCACCACGATCCGACCGTTGAACTCCCTTGAAAGTGACTATAGATCGTGTAATATGGAATAATATAAAAGCAGTGTGGAATAATAGAACAATTAGCAGATAATAGTAAATAATAAACGAGCACACCAGGAATTTTTATACTGGTTCGAACTTCCCGTTCTACGTCCAGTCCCAGACTCCTTCTGGAATTTCACTAAAACAACAATCCTCACTTAACCCGGAGGAACAGGTCTATGCAACCCCTGAGCAGCCGAACAGGGACCAGAGCAACAGAACAGGATTTCGCCTCAACAGCCAAAGAGGACTTCACACGCTTGAGTAGCAGAACAGGACCTCAACTTATACAGAGAGTGTTTGACACAGTGTGTTCTTGATAACACGGATTTGTCTCTTGATAGTACAACCTTCCTATAATCTTCTCCTTTTGATATATATGTGTGTATGTGAAGAATATGGAAGTAAATGAATGAATTTGTATGAAATTGAATGCACAAGAGTATTAGAATCAAAGAATATGAGAGTAGAATAAGAATAGATTCAATTGAATTATGGAAACTTGATTCTATGTGTTTATATAGATTATAAATAGGTGCATATGTTCGTGAAGAGTTATCATGAAGAGATATGGTCATATATATTGAAATGAAGAACGCATCTCTTCATGAATGGAAGTGCCTATTTGAAAAAAATAGCCGTTATAGATATTCAGACTTCTGAATTGAATAATTCAGACTTCTGAAATTGCACGGGCTCAAACCAGAAAGAAAATATGCTAAAAACAACCATTTTCAGACGTCTAAAATTACCAAGTCAGACGTCTGAATATTTGTACTAACAATACTCATTTTTTCAGATTTAGACGTCTGATTTGGTACATTCAGACGTCTGAATGTAACTAAAAAATACCATAGCACAAATGGTTAGAGCACTTGCCTTCTGAACTAGTGACCCGAGTTCGAGTCCCGCTCCATGCCATTTTTGAAAACTTGATTTTTCATTTAAAATATGAATGTTTATATGTGTATATCATTTTGAGAAGATTTTAACATTTGTAAACTCTAGACACGACATTCTATGACTAATAATACTTTGTTTGTCACCTTCGTCTTGTCTCTATCGTATATATCTCTTCTTGTATCTCCATATACATTCTTTCATACTTTTGTACTGTGTATCTTCATTTTGAACGTATTTGATTATCTCTTTTTGATGCTCATGTACCTACAAATTAGCTTAGAGATTCTTTGACATAATTGTATAGTTGTTGTCATTAAAATCAAACAATTGAGGTTCTATCATTCTCCCCTTTTTTGATGATGACAACTATACAATTTTTAAAAAATATTAATTCTATATAAAAAATAATATTAATATGTTTAAAGCTCCCCCTATGTATAACATCTCCCCCTAAGTATGATATCTCCCTCTATTAATATGCATATGAATTTCTCCCCCTTTTTCATTATCAAAAAGAATAAGGGAATATAATAAATTATATAAAATATCTTGTAAATAACAATTAAACTCATTATTAATTATAAACGAAAAATAAAATAGATTTTACCATATTTGCTGAAGTCCATATTTCATTGTAAGCACGTAATTCTATTAACCGTATGGAACATTCTTTAAAATTCCAAAATCTATCCTTTTCCTTTTGTTTCTCCGAGTACCTGCAAAAAATAATAATCATTTTCGGTACCCACTTATTATGTTAGGTTCCAGGGGGTTAGGTCTTAGGAAACCATACCCATTTGGGTGTGGTTGAACCTTTATAAATATAATTTTCATTATTAACTACCATATCAAAATAATCATCAATGTATTTTTCTCTATTTTTGCAATTAATAGGAACCCAAATACTTAGATAATTTTTATTCATATTTCCAGTTAATGATTTTGTACTTCTAGAATTATAAACATTATTGGTCATAGCAGTATTTGAATTTCTATAAAATTGGATTTAGACTTTACTCGAAATTTAGTACTAGCACTAACATTTTTACTATACATGAAAGCATATCTAGTGCTATTTCTACAATCAGTTTTATTATATCCTAAACCACTTTTATCATTATGAGCTTTTGAATTCTTAACATAACCTAATGCCTTCTTATTTGAAGCAGGTTGAGAATTTTCAATAATCCTGGATAAATTTTCTCTCCCTTTATTAAAATTGGAAATATTTTTAGTAATGTCATCAAGCTTGGTTTTGTGACTAGTGTTATCTAACTCAACAATTTTAATTTTTGTTTTTGACTCATGATTCTCAGAAGCTAGAGCATTATTCTTTTCTTTTCGAGCTTCTATTTCTTGACTTAATAGAGCGAGTTGAGAATTGTCAAAGAGTGAATCTTGAATTTTCTCAAGTTCTTCTTCTAATATTTTCTTCTCATCTTTAAGCATATCTCTGTCGAATTCTGCTTTCTTCTGATTTTCCGGAGCTTCCTTATATTTTCTTTTGAGACTTTTTAAAGTGTCTAGAAGTTCTGAATTTATTTTATCATATCATCAAAAGTTAGATCACTAACCTCATTATCTTTTGCCATGAAGCATTTGTTTGTTTGCTCCTTTGATTTTTCTTTATTGCTCTTCCTCTTCTTATTGCCTTGACTAGATCTCTTTGTAGCCATTTATTCTAGGATGTTGTTACGATATCTAGAATACCAGGTTATTAGATTATCAGATAACTGTGTTACGGTTATATGATGACCTTGCTCTGATACCAAATGAAAGTGATTATAGATCGTGTAATATGGAATAGTATAAAAGCAGTGCGCAATAATAGAACAATTAGCAGATAATAGTAAATAATAAACGAGCACACCAGGAATTTTTATACTGGTTCAAACTTCTCGTTCTACGTCCAGTCCCAGACTCCTTCTGGAATTTCACTAAAACTACAATCCTCACTTAACCCGGAGGAACAGGTCTATGCAACCCCTGAGCAGCCAAACAGGGACCTGAGCAACAGAACAGGATTTCGCCTCCACAGCCGAAGAGGACTTCACACGCCTGAGCAGCAGAACAGGACTTCAACTTATACATAGAGTATTTGACACAGTGTGTTCTTAATAACACGGATTTGTCTCTTGATAGTACAACCTTCCTATAATCTTCTCCTTTTGATATATATGTATGTATGTGAAGAATATGGAAGTAAATGAATGAATTTGTATGAAATTGAATGCACAAGAGTATTAGAATCAAAGAATATGAGAGTAGAGTAAGAATAGATTCAATTGAATTATGGAAACTTGATTATAATGTGTTTATATAGATTATAAATAGATGCATATGTTTGTGAAGAGTTATCATGAAGGGATTTGGTCATATCTATTGAAATGAAGAACGCATCTCTTCATGAATGGAAGTGCCTATTTGAAAAAAATAGTCGTTATAGATATTCAAACTTCTGAATTGAATAATTCAGACTTCTGAAATTGCACGGGCTCAACCCAGAAAGAAAATAGGCTTAAAACAACCATTTTCAGACGTCTGAAATTACCAAGTCAGACGTTTGAATATTTTTACTAACAATACTCATTTTTCCAGATTCAGACGTCTGATTTGGTACATTCAGAGGTCTAAATGTAACTAAAAAATACCATAGCACAAATGGTTAGAGCACTTGCCTTTTGAACTAGTGACCCGAGTTCGAGTCCCGCTCCATGCATTTTTCGAAAACTTGATTTTTCATTTAAAATATGAATGTATATGTGTGTGTATCATTTTGAGAAGATTTTAACATTTGTAAACTCTAGACACGACATTCTATGACTAATAATACTTTGTTTGTCACCTTTGTCTTGTCTCTATTGTATATATCTCTTCTTGTATCTCCATATACATTCTTTCATACTTTTGTACTGTGTATCTTCATTTTGAACGTATTTGATTATCTCTTTTTGATGCTCATGTACCTGCAAATTAGCTTAAAGATTCTTTGACATAATTGTATAGTTTTTGTCATTAAAATCCAACAATTGAGGTTCTAACATCCCTCTCCTTGACGCCGCGAACATTTGGTTAGTTGAAGCCTTCAGCTGAATTTGCCTTTGGTGGTCGAGATGATTATTGGCCGTTCGATGCCATTGATTTGAATTTGAAAGAAAAAAGAACGAAAAGAATTCCTGAATGCATGCGGTTTTTAAAAAGGAAAGGAAGGTTTGGGCACGTATGCTTAGGTATGGGCAGGTTGATGGGGTATGGGGTGAAGTATGGCTGATATAAAAATATTTATTAATTTTAATTTTAAATTATCAAGATATAAGACGTCCAAAAATTCCGAACTCCAAACAAGGTGTGTCGCCTGGCGTTCCATTTGTTTTTGCCCTTATCTCGAACACAATGGAACTAGTCTCGAGGCCTAATTCGATCGTATGTAGAAGATAGCTTTTCAAACCCAGTTATTTTTATAAATTTCTAAAATTAATTTCTATGCTCTCACACATCCAAACGATACACCCAATCACCATGAAATCCGACGGCATACTATAATTCACTATTACGGATCCAATGGAACTGGTTTCGTCCAGTTCCGAGACAGTGCCCAAAAGACTATTTTTACACGTTAATTAAAATGGGTAATTTCCAAAATTGGTTTTATCACTTTTAAATCCAATTTAAAAGTTTACTATCTTCCTTCTTATTCAAATAGATTTGAAATCAACTTTGAAATCATTTTTATCCACATTAACACCCAAGATTCAATTTAAACAATTCCAATTATTAAATTCAACAATTAATTATCAAATAAATAGCTATATTTGAAATTCAAGTTATTTAACTTATAAAATTAACTTTTAAATATTTAAAATCAATTAAATATTTCAAATTCAAATGACTAAAATTCTGGTTCGTTACATCAAGGTACAAGTCCCCTTGCTGGAGCGGAGCGGATGGACTTGTATGATATTAATCATTATAAAGTCCTATCCCAAAAGGCGAGACCTAAGTGCAAGTAGAAGGTCTCCTCACTGGAGTGTAAGTAAATGGACTTACTTGTCATTGAGTCCCCTTGTTGAAGAGTAAGCGGATTGGCATTAGCAAGGGTTCAGAGAGACCATGGACTTTGATCGTATTAAGTCTCGACCAGAAGGTCGGGACCAGAGTGCAGGAAGCAGTTCACTTCCCCGAGAGCGACTAGATGGGCTTGCCCCACCAAAGAGCGAGTCAATTGGGCTCGGCAAGGGTCCGAAGAGACCATATATTTGATTATCGATCCTAAACGACCAAGGATATGATTACCGGCTCCGAAAGGCCATCTATTCGATTAACAGTATGGAAAGATTATGGATTTGATTATCGACCTCGAATGACCATGACTTCAATTAATGATCTGGAGAGATCGCAGATTTAACTATCAACTCTAAATAGCCATGGATTTGACTAACGATTCGGAGAAATCATTCTCTGAACTTAAACATTAACGATTCGAAGAGATCGCACTTTAAACTAAGTATAAAATGATCCGGAGAGATCGTAAATTAAAATGAATATGAAACGATCCGAAGAGATTAAACCTTAGAACATATATTGATTTTGAAAAAAGAATTTGAACGCCTTAGAATAGAATTGGTAAATCCTGAATGAACATGGGACGATTTTGATATGTAATGTAGTGACTCCGAATGGTGATAATATATAGACAATACCTAGGCAAAGTCTGGAGTCTTAGGCTATGATAGGTCTGGAACGACCCATAATTGATAAGAGAATCCGAAGGAACTGGATGATTCACTAAGATTGATGTAGCCAGAGAGCTCAACTATCAAAGATTGGTATCAAATTTGTTCTTGAACAAAGCATACTTTCCATTCGCAAGGCATGTTTTGGGAAGCAACTATTATCCTACCTTTTGACCAGGTAGTATACGAACAAACCTGTTGAGTCATACTTTGAAGTTATCAAGGCAAGACGCCTAAAGAAGTGACCACGAAGTCCAAAACCCAAAATAATACCAAGATCACAACACAAATACCGAACCGCCACAAAACTTCAAGGACCCAAAACTCCATACCGTGGGGTTGGTACCGACCTATAAAACCTCCACTAAGCCTTCGCATCTCCTGCCTACTAGCCCTCCTTGATGATAGAACCCTACTTCCTATGTTGTTTGGTTGATTCCATGCAACGCTCTATCAATCTCCTCGAACTTCTGAATCAACAACTTTGTTCTTCTACAACTCCATCATTTAGACTCCAAAACAAGCTATTATTGACGCAAACAACTATGGAATCACGAAGCTAGCTACAAGATGACCAGTTTGGTCATTTTAGAGATCGGTACCGCCTTTAACTTTGGAGTCATATCGACCCATACAAAAGTGATAATATGGCACCTTATTTTCATGGAGTACTGGTCTATAGCAAGGAGAATGGCTTGGAGATCTTTGGTGCAAGATTTTAGGCTCTCTACCTCTATAAATAAAGGGTAGTCATTTTTCATGTTCTTTTGCTCTAGTTCCTCTCTACTTGATATTTTTGTAATTATGAAAATCTAAGTGTCGGAGTTGTACCAACCCCTAAGAACTTCTACCCCGAAGTCAGAAGATAAGCAATAAAACCATTAAGTGGACGTAGGCCAGAGTTTGCTGAACCACTATAAATCTCTATGTGTTCATTCCTTACTCATTTTAATTTGTTTATCTTCACTTTTTATTCTCTTTTACTTTTTATTGGGTGTTTGCATCATTTTTAGTTCAAACAAACTATAGAGTCAAAATTAATAATTAATTGCTATGTTGGTTAATAAGGATTTACTTATATAATTGTTATTTGATTGAAATAAATAAAATAGGGATAAAATAGGGATATTAAATGTGACATTACCAGGATGTAATATGCGAGATATAAATGAAGAAAATACTGTATATTTAATATGATATAATCATGACATATTAAGATATACAATGATCAATTATTTATTATATATTAAATTAAGGACAATAAATATGAAAAAGATACTTTATTTATTTATTATATTTATAATACACGCAATAAAATTAAAATCTAATACTTAACTAATCTGATCCTAATTATTATATAATCCATATAATCACACCAAATCAAAATTATTATGATCAGTCCAAACCATAGAGTATTAATTATTTACATATTAATAAATTTAATATGCTCTCACGAATTAAAACAAGTAGAAATCTAGATATTCCTTAGGACTTCAACCCAACCTTCAGATCCAAAGTTTGGATTTGCTTTGATGGCATTCCAATCTTCATTGTCCATGGTGTTTGAGCATTCTCGGTTGTTGGTTTGATCATCTTTAATAAGAAAGGAAACTAACCATTGAAGAGCATTGAAATGCTTCTTTTGCTCTTATATCATTTTCATTTGGCTTAATTCTAAATGCTTTGATTTATTAGGATAAAAGAGAGAATATCTTTGAATGATTGGAAGGTCTCTTCAGGATTTTCGCAAAAATTTTGGTGTGGAAAAGACATTTTAATTAATAAAAATGTTGAGAATGAAAGGGGATGGAAATGAAATGATGAGTGAATTTTTCTAAAAGAAATAGGCTTAAATAGGAGTGAAGAATCATTTGGAATATTTAAATTGATGGTAGTTGCAAATTTTTTAAAAAAAATAATTTTTTTCCAAACGGCTATAGTATGTCGACCTATCAAGATATGTATGTTTACATATGTGCCTGAAATTGCAATTTTTAAGTTTTTGATATGTTTTTAGTTTCTACTCAATACCATTCTATTTCAATGATTTTCAGAGACTATTAGAACAATATATAATAGTAAGAATTAAATTTTATTGATTGGAATAAGTTGATACATAGCATAACGAAATACAAGAAGATAACATGAATTAAACTAAGGAAATACAAAGAAATAAAAGTTAGAAAAATACAATGGATGACTAGATAGAAAAAGATAAACTAAGAAGATGACCTTCCATCAAGTTTCTTCATAATCTTTCCAAAATACTTATCCACTTTGTTTGAAAGGTTAGTGAATTTCTTACTTAGCTTCTTTTGACTTTTGATAATCCTCTCTTGATTCTTTGGAATTCCTTTGTTTAAACTTTGAGATTATCTCTCAAAACTTTCAAGAGAAGTTTCTACTTCTTCCTCCTCTTCTTCTTCACCTTCTCCTTGAATTCCATAACTTTATCCTTCCTCTTCTTCAATTTCTTATTGCTCTTCCCTCACTAGTCTTTCTTTCTTTTGGGAAAGAGTCTCATAAGGTTCAAAGTAGGAAGGAATATGCATGGGAGATATGTTGGATTTATTGAAAAAATTTCAAGGTAAAGTGGGTTCTCCTTATAAATCGACACCAAAATATTCATAAACTCTAGTGAGATGCACACCATGATAAAGTATATTCTCATGTCTAGAACTGTTCGTTTGAACAAAATCATCTAAGATGACTTGTGCCTAATAGATGTCATAATTTCCATAAATCGCAAAAGGAGCCTTAAAAACCTTTTGAGTTTGGATTATTGTAATTACCCATTCTCAGAGTGATGCTTTGTTGTAAAATGAGACTCATAAGTCTCGATTTTGGTCTAAGATTTTTGTGTACGAATTCAAATTCTTAGTCACTTTCAAAAGTATCATAAAAAAATTCACGATTTTGTACATCAATTTTAAAGGTGGAGAGATCAATTCCACTAAATTGGAAACCAAGTATTTGATCCAAAATTTCACAATTTAAAATAATTGCAGTGCCTTTCACACTACTCCAAACCTGTCCATCTTCTCCTTCTAAAAATTTCCCATTCAAATTCTCATAAACCATTTTAACTAGATTCGGATAACAAAAAAAATAATTTTGAGAAGAGTTGACTAAACCAAGAATATCATTTTGAAAACAATCTTAAATACCATAAGAAGAAAAATCATCAAACATTGCAAATCTTTTGGGAAAACTTTTTCGAAAGAAGCATATTCGACATAAGTGTCGATGGCTTCTTTGTCATTGAAAAGAAAGCCTATGATTCTTTTTATAAGTCTAATGGTTTTTGGTTGGCTTGAGGAGGCTATTAGTAGTTGGGGAGATAAGAGAGTGAAGAGAAAATTTGAATTTTTGAAATAAAGTGAGTGAATGAATAGATAGAGATAAGATGATTTAATAGAGAGTGAACTGACGTTTCCATTTTGAAAAGATGCCTTTCTAGTTTTTGAAATAAATGCAAAAGAGCAGAAATTAAAAATTTTGAATTTGAAATGAAATTTCAAAATACCGACAGATATATCAACATATGGACTTTGACATATGGGCTGAAAAATCCAAAAATGAAACTAGGGTAAAAGATTACTGTATATGTCTATATACTTGTATGTATCCAGTATTATTATTAATCTATATTTTATTCCTAAATTAAAAAAAATGAAATAAAATTAAATGTAAAAAGTACCACTTTTTGATCCTTTCCTTTGATCTATTCTAGTTAATCCACTATTGCCGTGAAACACATGTTTGCATCCTCAGTGTCTAGTTCACTATCACTTGAAGTAGTATGTGAATATTCTATTGCTGCTGTGTAACCCTTTTGCTTTTTCTAGATGAATCAGTAATTGGCGAGATCCTTGATTTTTTTCTTATGCGTACAGTCTCTTTGCAAATGACTAGGTTCATCGCAGTTGAAAAATCTAATTGTAGTTCTATTTGCAAAAGTCTTGTTTTCAAATCTACGAAAGTTGTTCATCTTTTTATACTTTAAGAACTTTCTGAAATTCCTATTCATGAAGGCAATTTCCTCATCATTGTCATCGCTTGAATCCCGATCGTCAGTTTTTGTATTAAAAGCAATAGATTTCTTTTCTTTTGCCTTGCTTTCTCTTCTTTCCTTCTATTATGCTTAATAGGACATTAAATTACATATTAACTCTTTAATTTTTAAGGTACCAATGTCATTTGCTTATTTTATTGCTAATGTCTTTTGATCTCATTCTGAAGAGAGCAAATTGATTACTTTTCTAACTTTTTCCTCTTTGGAAATTATTTTACCTAATAATACTAAAGAATGCACTATATCTTGAAATCTACAATATATGTCCGAAATAGACATATTCTAATTCATTTTAAATAATTGAAACTAATTAGTTAACATCGAAATTTTAGTCTTTTTAACTTTACTAGTGCCTCATGTGTAACTTGCAATGTTCTTCGTATTTCATATGTAGACGTACAAATAGAAACTCTATTAAATTCATTTTTATCTAATGAGCAAAACAAAATATTCATAGCCTTAGAATTATTAGGTGTTTGTGACTTTCGGTCAGTAGTCCACTGTAAAAAGTCAATCCGGGTTCAGTGTACTCTGTGTAATATTTCAAATATATAAACCATTTGACCGTAAATAAATCTTTATTCTAGATAACTAATAAGTCCATTAAAAAGTGGGGTCTACTAGTTGATTGTCCTTCTATAAAGTGTTAACAAGTGTACTAACAGCGTTTCTGGCCATTTATTCTTTTCAAAAATCAGATTACGAGTTTTTCAAAACCTAATGCTCTGATACTAAATGTGGGTTGTGGAATAATGGGTCTTAAGGTTACTTTAATACTAGAGGAATGGTGAATAGTGTTTTTTAACTTATATAAATCTTTTGAAAATTATTTCAAGATTAATATTAGATAACAAATAAACAACACAGAATTATACTAACAATTAGTCACGGATGCAATTATAGATAAATATAAAAACAATAAAGTAAAGTAATAGTTCGAGAGATGACTGTAGGGATTTTATACTAGTTCAGATTTCTCCTACATCCAGTCCCATACAATTGCTTGTATAGAATTTTTTTTCAAATGCCAATCTTTAAATTAGGTAGAAGGCAAACTAGACTACAATCTCGATTTTGAGGCTATGAGACACACCCTTCTGTATTCCGAGTTCGGGGTAAACTCTGTTGATTAGATAAGGATACAAGATCATTGTCGGGCTACTAAGCACACCTAATTGATTTGAACAGCCTACAACCACACCTAAGCAAACACAAGTAGAGTTGATAGTTTTTTCAAAGACAAATTCTTGTACATTGGATACAATGGATCCTGTAGCATGTTGGATAGCACTTTGATCTTTGAAATAAGAGAGAAATGTTTCCAAAACGGTAAGAAAGCAGTATTGAATCAATACAATGAAGTATGAATTGATTCTATATGATTTGAATAGAATAGAGTATATTTTTCAAGAAAGTAAGGAGTGAGAAGAAAGTAAGTAATTAGTTAGTTAAAAATTCACTTGCACTCCCTTTGTATAGTAAATAAATAGATGTATACCTTCATGAAGAGTTGTGTCCAAAAGACACTTCCATTCAAAATTTAAAAAACCATCCAATGGTTTATGTGTCGACATATACAAAACAAGTATGTCGACATATCCTTGTAATTTTTGAAAATACTTTTGTTTTAAATTGTTTTGAAAATCCCCTACTTTGTAAAATAATTTGAACATAGTTTTTAAATATTATAAACTTTTAAAAACTTTTATAAAATATTTTTTTAAATATATTTTGCAATTAAAATAATTTATTTTATTTAAAATATCAAAGTTTAAAAATTGGAGATTAAAGATTAGAGATTGCTATCAAGGACTTTAACAATATATTCTAATTACTCTAAACACTAAGTTATAACCTTAGGATCTTTATTTTTTGTCTTTGAACTCATGAGTCTTTATATCTTTATCTTAAGTCTTTATGTTGTACAGTCTTTGATTCAGCACCAGTGTAATATTCTACACTATATACTATACAACTTGGAAAAACATTAGTGTCTATATTTTATATGGTTGTTGTCATCAAAATCAATAACCGAGGTATTAACATAACCCTACAGTTTGATCCATTCATATTGAATTACATTATGAACCAATTAAAGTAAATTTCATCGAGATACTCAATATGTTGAGGTCCGTTGAGGGTCTGTTCAAGGATCAGAACTTGATATAGGCTGTAAAGGGAAAGCGTCATCTTCAAAAGGTTTGGAGAAACATAAGTAGGCTTCTAAAATGAGTAAGAAGGATGCTCATGCTGACAAAGGTGAATGTAACCATTGTCACAAGATGAGGCATTGTAAATGAAACTATTCAGACTACTTTAATCTTTTTAAAGAGAAGAAAATAAAGAGTTATACCGCTTCTACCAGTATGTTTATGATTCAAAATTGTTTTGCAATTTATAACGTATCTTCGGTTTTAGATATTGGATCTAGAACTCATATCTATAATTCATTACGGGGATTTAGGAGCAAACGACATGTGGAAAAGGTGAAATGAGGTGTCAAGTTGCTAATGGATGGCTTCTAGATGTAAGTACAATCGATGATTATCATTTACTTCTGCCTAGTGGTTATAATTTAGTATTAAGCATTATGTAAGGAATTTTATTTGCAGTATTATATATGTTTCAAGACTATCTGAAACTAGTTATGGTTACCATTGTAAAAATGGTATTATGAATATTGTGTGTAACATCCCCTATCTTGAGGCCCGAAGCTAAGCGCTACAGATGCTGCAGTCATCCACAGTATTAACTTCCGGTGACAAAATATGGTAATGTTAATGGCATTAATAATATCATAAGCACATGAATATGAAATAAAATCAACAAAGATTTCAAAACAGCTTTTTTGATTACATTTCAAAATAATATTTCATATTTAGATACATAATCCCAAAATGATTCCTAGGTTTTGATCAAATATAATTATTACAAATTATGCCAAGAGCGACATTTGAAGATGCCCCCTTGGATGATCAGAGTACTAGATAAACATGTCTGTCATAAATACATCATAGCGGAAATAAAACTAAATAGCTCCTACATAGCTAACTTTTGCCTCCTGCACATCTTTGGAAGTTTATTCCTCCAACCTACTAAACCTGAAAACCTTAACTCTCAACTACTCAAATTAAATTTTAAGCACCCGAGAGTTTAAGGGGAAAACATAAACTTCGAGTCAGACATAAAGCCTGGTGTGAATAATACTATTACATCTCGGTTTACTAATATTAAGTGAGACCACACCGCTTAGCGCAATGGGTTTCCCCTCGCTAATATCATTTTTAAAAACAAATCTATTGCAAATCAACCATGCAATCAAACTGATTACAACAATTAAAGCAAATACATATACGCATAAAAATCTGGAAATTCATGGACTATCTGTCCACACTATAGTTTTATCTGGCAAACTATTAACCGTTGGCTGACTCGGGCCTACCATACATAATCAATTATCTAACTTCTGTTAGACACACTACTGGGCTGACTGCTCTTAACTTTCTTTTCCTAGGGGCAACTGAACCTAACTGTTTTGCGGGCTCACCAATAACCTATCTTTACTCTGTATATTCCCTTCTATGTGTAATCTCATGTTAGTCCCACCTATGACAAATCCCTACACACTGGAATTTGGACTTATTTTAGCTATGGGCTAATAGCTAAAGTATAGAGCGCGGCCCTACACCAGTCCCATCTAGCCTTCTTATATCTGGGTCATAACTTAGGGTTAGCTACCCTGTTCAAATTTCATTTCCTGTCATATACTTAGGGTTAACTACCCTATTCAAATTTCATTTCCTTATAAACAATCTTTGTAAATGATTTACCCTTGAAATCATACCTTTATAAAACAAGGAAATTGTTTGCACCAAAATTGATCACAAACACCCAATTGTAGATGAAAGCACCAATTCACAGTCTCGGATCATAGATAGACAAAATGTAGAGGATATAAATGTGAAGAACACTCAAAATTTAAAAGGAAAGCAGTAAAACGACAGGGTTTATAGTTGTTCGCCGTTGTAGCCTACGTCCACTTTGAATGATGTGATGTTTATTGCTGATTGCTATATGATTACAACAGTAAATAAATCCTACACTCAAGTTACAATGAAGATCCTACAGAGTAACAGCGTAGCAGAGTCCAAAAAAGTCCCTTTTCTGTTAGTATTGTAGTGCTATTTATAGGTGCAATCTGAAATTATCTGGCATATATCTCGGAATACCCCTTCTCACACGTGGGTAGGCCCACCAGATCGATCCAAGGTCCTTTGGGATCAATCCCTGATCGATCCTTGCACATTTCGTATCGATCAAGATTTTCTCCTTTTGGGCTAAGATCGATCTGAGACATTCTTGAGGTAGTGAGTAAGCTTCTATGAAAATTTGAAGGCATTTGGACTTGCAAATCACGAGTTATGATCGATCCAAAGTTCACATTATAGGTAGGCTGGAGCATTCGCATCGATATCTTCATATTGATCAACTTCGGATCATTGACTATTCATATCGATCAGTTGTGCACTGATGATGTGGAGTAGTAATCACGTGAAGCTCCGAGTTTTATGCCGAGTGACCGTTTCTCTAGGTTGACTTTTTCTTATTCGTATCGATCATATGCCATTACTTTCGTATCGATACTGGCATGTGCTCTTCGTATCGATCATTTAATGTTGTCTTCGTATCGATGACTGTGGGCTACTTCGTATCGATGGGAAGAGTTAGTTTCGTATCGATTATTTGGCCGATCGATACGAAACATACATCAACATGGATCGATACGACGTTAATGACTGTTGAGCAAGGGATCATGATCGATCTGAGAGATGCATCTGCCTGATGGATATGAAATGAATGAGTGCAAATTTAATGGATACGTATAGGATGGATACGAGATTGATGGGGACCTTATGGATATCGATCGATCCATTACTCTGACTCGAAGTGGCCGCCTCCTTGACATGAAGTAAATCTATCACTGACTCAAAGCATGATGCTTAGTGACTGGAAGTAACTTGTAAATATGCTAGTCCATCAAAGACCCAAAGCAATCCCTTCTCTGAACCAAAGTAGCCTGTCTGAAAACCCGAAGTAAGCCTAGGGACGACTTGAAGCAAACCCCAAGCAACTTGAAGCGACTCGATTTTCGTCGAAACCATATTTTAAGTATCCTGCACTATTTTTCCATCGACTATGCTATATCTTGGCCTCATGATCATGTTTATTATCTATGACAATCCAACTTCGATCATTATGCAGTCAAATGGGTTAAATCCGCATGTATGTTGCCTTGCCAAAAGGCGGGCTTTGCCCCCCAAAACTGCCTTGCATTTGGAAGGTGCATTTTATAGTGCCATAAGCTTGATGTTCGTATCCTGTTGATGACCTGTAAAGAGATCGATAATCTTACCTAATTGTGAATAGCAATCGTTCGAGATCGTATGCCGTTCGGGGTGATATATGTGACCGTTCGATGTCGGATGTCGTTCGAGGCGAATTATGACTGTTCGATGTCGGATGTCGTTCAAGGAGAATTATGACTGTTGGAGGTCGGGTGTCGTTCGAGGCGAATTGTGACCGTTCGAGGTTGGGTGTCGTTTGAGGTGAATTGTTACCATTCGAGGTCGGGTGCCGTTCATGGCGAATTGTGACTGTTCACGGTCGGGTGTCGTTCGAGGCGAATTGTGACCATTCGTGGTCAGGTTTTGAAATCATAAACATTAGATTCTACATTCAAATGAGTCTTACAATAGAAGTGTTCAACTAAATCAAATCCAAATGCAAAGAAAGAGAAAATAAAAACAAAACAGAAACATTAAAGTGCAAACACCTCCACTGTTGCGGTTTATAGTCGTCTCAGAGCATGCCTGAGGACCGTTCGTAATCCCGTACATGTGTAAGCGACTTAACCATTATTAGTGGGGAGTTTGCTACTTATTCATCATTATTCCAATCAGTTAATGATAAGATGATACCTTGATCCGGAGCCGTTCTCATTTGATGCGGTTAGTGGTCGCTCCTGTTCCACCGTCGATGCTCGCCTTTTCACGTACTGTAACAGCATGCCGTTCCGGATATGTCCTTCAATCTCATCTCTCAAGTGCCTACAATCGTTCATACTATGGTCGCCCAGCTCATGGAATAGGTAGTACTTGTCTGATTTCCTTTCATTATTGGTTGGATCCCTCCTCATTGGCTTCCGGTAGGGAACCTACCCCCTTGTGTCTTGATATATTTGCTCTAAAGTCTCACTCAGCTCCAAATAAGAGGTAAATCTTGGCTCCTTTTGCGGCCGGGTTGAATCGTCAAAGTCGTTTTCTGCTTTTCGCTTCCCTTTATCCTTGTTTGAATCTTTTCCAGACGGATCCCCGCTTTTGACCGCAAAAACTTCAACTTCATCTGCTTCCTCTCTCTCAGCTTTCGCATCTTCCTACCGCAGATTAGAAACCTTTCTGCCTCATGGTAAAATTCTCCAAGATCCATTGGTGGATCCCTTGTCAATGAATTCTTGCATTCTGTGCCATCAGCTATACCAGATACAGCTGCCATCAGGTTCGTGGATGGATCTGGCCGATCCACCAATGCCGCTGCTGCATTGAATCCCGTTAGAAAACTCCTCAAAGACTCCCTGACTTTATGCTTCAGTGTTGTCAAACTCATCACGTTCTTGGGCCTCGAGATGTGAACTTTGAATTGCCTCATAAACTTCTCAATCAACTCGGTCCATGTTCTAATGGAGTGGCTTTCTAATTGTCTGAGCCACAGCGCTGCTATATCCGTCAAATACAATGGGAAACACCGGGCCATGACTTCCTCTTATGCCCCCAATACCTCCATGTGCCTCATATACCTTGTCAGAGGAACTGCATGATCCGTCCTTTCATCGTACGTCTCTAATGTAGGTAGCTTGAATTCAGGTGGGTTCTTGGCCTGCCTAATTGCGGGAGTGAAAGGGCTCCAGTTCACATCTTCTAGATCTCTATTCACTAATCCTCCTCTCATAGCTTGTTTGACCATCTCTGCCAATCTGTCACTATCATCAAGTTGTGGTCCTTGTCTGTGGCCTTCGACCTACCCCCATTCGAGGGAATCCTGAAATCTGCTCCCTTTGACGAGCATTCATTCCTCCATTGATGCCAAACTGCATGGTACTACATGGTATCCTGTTTGGAATTGGGCCAACATGATCCGGGGGCATGCCCCCAAGCTCAGGGGATGTTCCTAATGGTCCCTCTCTATCCTGAATCCTGGTTGCTCCATGTCCCTGACTTTGGTTCCGGATTCCCTCTGTTCCAGCTGCTCATTCTCTCGATTCTGCGCTTCAGCTTCTCCAATCTGCCGGAGTATGTTCTGCATCATTTCCTCCTACCATTTCAGCATACCTTCCTGCATAACCACCATCATCATCTCCATTTCGTCTCTGGTGATGAAAACTGAAGTCTAATTAACTGCTGAAGAAGCCTCCTGACTTCCTTCATGCTGACTCCTTTCCACTCTTTGTCTCCTTGTTGATTGCTTCGTCATAGCTTTCCAAATCCTTCAAATCCAAAATCCAAGCTACAGAATATTTGAGTGCTAGCCTTCTCAGTGAAAACACCAAAATATTTGCGCCAAAATTGGTCACAAATACCCAATTGTAGATGAAAGCACCAATTCACAGTCTCAGATCATAGATAGACAAAATGTAGAGGATATAAATATGAAGAACACTCAAAATTTAAAAGGAAAGCAGTAAAACGATAGGGTTTATAGTGGTTCGGCATTGTAGCCTACGTCCACTTTGAATGATTTGATGTTTATTGCTGATTGTTATATGATTACAACAGTAAATAACTCTAACACTCAAGTTACAATGAAGATCCGACAAAGTAACAGCGTAGAAGAGTCCAAAAAAGTCCCTTTTTTGTTGGTATTGGAGTGCTATTTGTAGGTGTAGTCTGGAAATATCTGGCTTAGATCTCCGAATACCCCTTCTCACACATGGGTGGGCCCACCAGATCGATCCAAGGTCCTTTGGGATCGATCCCTGATCAATCCATGTACATTTTGTATCGATCAAGATTTGCTCCTTTTGGGCTGAGATCGATTTGAGACATTCTTCAGGTGGTGAGTAAGCTTCTATGAAATTTGAAGGCATTTGGACTTGTAGATCTCGAGTTATGATCGATCCAAAGTTCACATTGTTGGTAGACTGGAGCATTCGCATCGATATCTTCGTATCGATCAACTTCAGATCGAGACTATTCGTATCGATCGGTTGTGCACTGATGACGTGTTGCGGTAATCACGTGAAGATCCGAGTTTCATGCCGAGTGACCGTTTCTCTAGGTTGACTTTGCCTTATTCGTATCAACCATATACCATTACTTTTGTATCAATGCTAGCATGCGCTCTTCGTATCGATCATTGGATGTTGTCTTCGTATCGATGACTGTAGGCTGCTTCGTATCGATAGGAAGAGTTGGTTTCATATCGATTAATTGGATGATCGATACGATACATACATCAACAAGGATCGATATGAAATGAATGACTTTTGAGCAATGGACCTTAATCGATCTGAGAGATGCATCTGCCTGATGGATATGAAAGGAATGAGTGCAAATTTAATGGATACATATAGGATGAATACGAGATTGATAGGGAGCTTGTGGATATCGATCGATCCATTACTCTGACTTTAAGTCGCCGCCTCCTTGACCCGAAGTAAATCTATCACTGACTCGAAGCATGATGGTTGGTGACTGGAAGTAACTTGTAAATATGCTAATCCATCAAACACCCGAAGCAAGCCCTTCTCTGACCGAAGTAGCCTGCCTGAAAACCCACAGTAAGCTTAGGGACGACTCGAAGCAAACCCCAAGCAACTTGAGGCGACTCGATTTTCATCGAAACCATATTTTAAGTATCCTATATTGTTTGTCCATCGACTATGCTATATCTTAGCCTCATGATCATGTTTATTATCTGTGACAATCCAACTTCGATCATTATGCAGTCAAATGGGATAAATTCGCCTATATGTTGCCTTACCAAAAGGCGGGTTAACAGAAATCTTATACTTTGCTTTACTCAAATATTTATGCCATGATATATATACTTTACACAAAACCATGTTGATGAAATCTAATCAATGAGATTAACTATCCCACCAAAGTAAGTTAAAAACCATTTTTAATTTAAATGATTTTAGGCCATGAAGCCAAGGTAAACCCTTCGAAACCTTTGTTTAAAAACTTTAAACAATCCCTTTCGAATCCATTGGAAGTACCCCTTTCAAAATAAGTTAACTACTATACCTTGAAACACTAGGCCGAGACCTTTCGAAAACTTTGAAAATACACCTTTCGAAATCATTAATTTAAACCTTAGACATCCTCTTTCAAAACCATTAAACTTGTCTTTAAAAAGCATTAGAAACCCTCCATTCAAACATTCAAAGTAACCCATTCAAACATTAGGGATCTCCCCTTCAAAACCCATATTATACCTTTCGAAAGTATTTCAAATCTACACTCAAAACATACCTTTCGAAAGTATTGGGTTCAAGTAAAAGTTTGTGGAAACAATACTTCAAAACCATTTAGAACCATTCCTTTCGAAACCTTTGGGTTTAACTTTTAATATAGATAAGGGTCGTAAAGAACTATGGCGAAAGCATTGCTTTCAAATGCATTGGTCCTAAGTAAAAGAAAATCAACCCTTTCAAAAGCTTTGAGAAGCGGCTTTAACTAGGTCGAAAGGTTGAATGCGGCAGCTAGGTTTTGAATATGTTCAAAGCTATCCTTTTGAAAACTTGTTTTAAAACAAAAGATGGCAATCCTTTCGAAAGCTCCTTTTCTAAAACAAAGGCATATTGGTTAAGTCGAAAGCTAAAATAACCCCTTCGAAAGCATCCTTTGTAAACAAAAGTAATTCAAAGTCAATAAGAGTAGCTTCAACCCTTACAAAAGCTTGGTTTTGATGCTATACCTTCCGCCTTTCCTCAATTCACTATGTATCAATTGTTTGATACCATGTGCATTGGTTTCAACTTGGTCATGGATGAAGGTATGGTGTCAAAAGCTACTGATGGAAGTGGTAAAGTAGTAAATTTAAGTAAAACTATTTTATAGCCTTTTAATAGAAATTAATAATAAGTATCTTTCTTGGTTTCAACCAAATACGGTTGAATCCTTCTGGGCAGCAAACAAAGAAATACTCATTCATGAAGTAGGAGCGTTTATTATGCTGTAGCTCGATGACCTTGCACTTCATCCATGCTTCTATTATCACAAAAGATGGACAGTCCTGCCTCCTCCAAATTTAAGAAGATGAGTAAGTTCACGAAATCGAGGAGGCCGATCGAATATCCGCATGAAAAGGACATATAGAGAGTTCATCAAAGCATGCCCGTTTGGGTGGACTTGAAACGAGGCGAGACTAATCTCTTGAAGAAATATTATTAGAAAGGAATTAAAAGGTGGAACGGAACAATTAAGACACATATAGCGACTACAAGCTGTGAGTCTGGTGAAAGATTATGGGAAAATTCGGTTACGGCTTGTAACGATTTGCCTTTTCGACCCCCGAAATTCGACACTAATACATCCACGGTACCCTTGTGCCGAGCACCCAAGTGACAAAAAGAAAAATTGTTTGGTAAAATAAAAGGAAAACGAAATAAACAAGAAAAAAGAGAACACAACATTATAATCTCACTAGCGGAATAGTAATATATAATATCAAAGGAACAGTACAAAGGGATTGTCCGATATAGAAATTTTGGAGTTACAGAACCTAAGTACTACCATCACCCGGACAATTATAACTGCCTATCCTCACAAATGCTGATATAGATAATAGTAATGAAGTGGAAATTGGAATACTACAGTAGGTGAAACATCCAACATGTGAGGAATTAAGGAAAAACAAAAACCAAGCGTCAGACTTAAGTCTGGTATGAGAAACTCAAGAAATATATATACAACATATAACAGTACTTTTGAGATCGCATGGAATGCCATAACAGATATCCCCTTAAAAGAACCACCATCTAATAAGTACATAAGTTGATATAATAGATAATGTCTAGGGTGTAGAATATAAATATTATAACATAGCTGGAATGGTTACATTGGTTACATTCAATAGCATATTAGGAATACAATCAAATCCGATAAGGAATGTTCGCATAATGGATTTTCCATGGAGATCTCTCATGTGGAGTTGGATCCAATCTCCTGCATAAGGGTGAAAAAGTACCACGAGTGATGTATATATCTAGATAAAATATACCATTTGGGTAAACACAAGCGGCCCAGCTTCTAAACATAAACATGAACAACGAGAACCAAATATCATCAGCTCTCGCTGGCCAACAATCGATAAGTATCTCTAGATATGGAGTTGATAATACCCTGACATGGGTCGTTAACCCCAGGTTGCGCAATCTACTCTATTTTTAGTCATTTTCGATGTCGATGTTACGTTCAACATCTTTTCCATGAGTCTTCATCACTCGAACAGAACACAAATCCGAAATTGGAACCCCACATCTCGAACTGAACACGAATCACTAAATGGATTCCAGCATCTCAACAGATCTCGGAATCACACATGGATTCCCACATCTTGAATAGATCACGAACAACTATATGTGTTCGAGCATCTTAAACAGATCTTAAATCTCCATATAGATTCCTGCATCTTAAACAGATCCACTTTTAAGAGATAGAACACACATCTTATCCTTGAAGTGGTTTTTGGTAAGTAAAACACTTATCGATCTCGGTCTCTCCAAGGCTGAATCAATGAAGTTGGTCATTCAATGATACTGAGAGCGATTGCATATGGAAACCAAGTCTCATATACTTATCACATTTTTGATATTTTCATCTCATACTATCCCTCGATCAAGAGTGAAGCGGGTAGGTTAGAGCTCTATTACTCATATCCCTACACAAATATCAGTCTTAATTCCCACAGATAGACAAGCCTAGTTCGTCGCCTTTTAGTGCTAAGTACACGACTAAATGTTTCCAGAAACGAGTAAACATACAAAGCACGATCGAGTCATACGAAGCGAGACCAAGTCACATAAGCGACTTCTAATCCCTTTTTTATTTAATTAATCTTTTATAAATTTAAACCTCTTTTATTTGTAAAACTTCTTTTATCTAATAAAACTACTTTTATCAATTTCTACTATTCGTTTATACTGTTTCAATACTTCAAAAAGTAATCATATAGGTGTCTCAAATGGTATAAGTATATTCACAAATCCTTAACAAGATTTCTTATTTTAAACCTTCACTATTTCTATACTTCAAAAGTATTCATATACAAATCTCAAATGGTATATTCACAATCATTAACAAGATTTGTTTCTTTAAACCTTTTCTTTTTCTATCTTTTTCCAAAAGATTATAGACTTATATTTTCCTTTAAAATATCCATTTTAAAGACCAAAGTACTTTAATAAATCTATTCAAAAGGTTCAAGACTAATGTTACTTAAACATTGTCACTACAAACCTAAAACCATTTCACTTATGCTTATCTTTAAAACATTCTTTTAAATATCTATTTACGCTTATAAGTATAATAAAAAGGGTTAAAGACGAATGTTATTAAAACATTGTCACAACAAACCCAAAACCATTTCATACTTATATCATCTTTAAAAAAATTCTTATTAAAGATCTAAGATAATATCTGGCCGTTAAGTTTGATAGTCGACAAAGTGATTATCTAGTTAAAACAATTGCTTATACAAATCAATATTCGTATACTTAACTCGTTTCCGACATTTCAGCTTAACTATTCCATATTCAAGAATGAAGATAGGTAAGTTAGAGCATGGGTTGCATCAAAGCCTTGCCTAGACACTTCTTCTTGAATCTCACAAAAAGACAAGCATACCCGCCGACTTTTAGTGTTAAGTATAGTATTAATGATTTCCATAAACAAGTTAGAAAACAATATGATAAACCCATTTTCGACGTTCCCGACTTAAATATTACTCATTCAAGAGGGAAGCGTGGTAGTTTAGAGCTCTATTGAACCATCCTTACTCAACATCAATCTTAACTCTTAGAAATAGACAAGCTTACTTCATCAGCTTTTAGCATTAAACAAAGTTAATTACCTTTTAAACAAGTAAACAACAAGATCAAAATGTTTTCGATGTTCCAACTTAACCATTCCTCGTTCAAGAGGGAAGCCCGATAGGTTAGAGCACTATTTCTCCATCCCTATTCGACATTTATCTTAACTCTCAGAAATTAGAGAAGTTTACCTTGTCGGCTTTTAATGTGAAGCCTCTTCTTTACTTCTCTAAAATTTATATAATATTAAAAATATATTTAAACTTAAAACCAACTTTAAGATACTTCAAAACATGTTTGAAAACATCTATAAAAAACTAGAGAAAAATACCAAATTTAAAAATCATATTTAAAAACTTAGAACCATAAGTGAGTTACTACAGCATTTATAAGCGCTGTTAAAAATCCTTGTTAAAACAAAATTAAAAAGCATGATCTTTGTGACTAGTTGTAACCATTTAAACAAATGATTTTAAGACTTAAAATTTTTATAATAAGTACTACCATTAGGGTACTTATAAACCAAGGAAAGAAGCCCCTAAGAATATCTTTTCATTTATTTATAAAAATTCTCAAAAACAAGGGATTCGGAAGTGCACTTATAACGACTATTCTTGCTTCAAACACTTTCAAACTTACTTAAATTTAACATACAAGTTTAAGCAACCATTAAATATCAAGTCAAGGCTATGCCACATGTTTAAGTGGATAAAAAAGTGAAGTTATACAATATAAACTTGTCATTTGCTTTCAAAAGCAAGAGGGGTCCAAAGTTTATAACTTTACTTAGTTAATGTCACTTTAATTTTATAATTTGCACGCAACATATATATATATATATACAAAATATATACTTATAAGATAGTGAGAGAAATCACTTAGATCCATTCCAAACCCAAGAACAAAGCCACAATAACCAAAGAACCGCCTTCATCCATCACCATAAGCCTAAAGATCCAACCTTTAACACTTCCAAACCAAGGCAACATCTTCATCCTCCTCCCATTACTCACGCCCTCCTTAGATCCCCCGCTTCCTCTTACTTTCTCCAAATTTTTACTTACAAATCATTCTTCCTATGATGTATTTGGCCTAGGGCCAAAGTTTAAAAGAGATTGGAGATGATTTGGTTAAGACTTGAAAAGGTTAGAGAGTAATTATGGATTAGTGCTTAAGCACTTCCACCATTTTTAACTCTCATACTTCATCTCAACCTCAACTGAATTAGTGGGTTATGAAGTGAACCCCTCCCTTATATTTATAGGCTAGGAAATGAGATGTTGAATGACCAAAAACTCCTCACAAAGGACCTAACATTAATTACAAACATCACTTCTCCTTTATCATTTACTTAATTTTTAAGACTTTCCATTTATGCACATTTCATGGTATATTTGATGACATCACCCATGATATCATCCATAAAGATTATTTCCATAAATGGAAAAAAAATATTTCATTTTATTAATTTCCTAAGCAAATAAGTTTAAGTAAAAAAATATCTGAACAACTTTTGACAGTTAAAAAGCTGTTTATCGATAAATCGATTTCTGGTCTCATTATCGATATTTTTTGAAAATATTTATTTTTTTAAAACATTTTTCAAAACAAGTTTACCATCATCAGTTATGATTTAAAAGAGGGTTAAGAAGCTTATTAAATCATTTTAATAACATTTAATTCAAGATTCAAATATTTAAATAATTCAGATATTAAAATACGAAGTGTCCGAAATTATGGGTCGTCGCATTCTCCCCCACTTAAAATATTTCATCCTTGAAATTACGAAACGAGAAACAAAAGAAACAATCACCTAGCAATACTTATCAGTATTCAAAATCACTTAGCAAACAAAACTAATGGTTTGCCCAACGCCAAAATCCTCTCATCGCACAAGGATGATAAACAACCTACTAAGCGTACCATATGCTTAATAGCCTCTGGTTATTACTTAGACTATTCATGCTACCTCATAGCAAATCGAAGAGCCATCACCTAAACTTTCCATAAGCCAACAGAACATAGTATGCATATATATACTAAAGCCCATACGATGTACATGGACCATCTGTATGCAATATCAATTTCGATCCCTTGCTCGATCATGTAAATTTCACTTCCTAACTTGTATAGATCACTTGACCTCTCTAATGCAGACTACGATTAGGTTCCTTGATTATAAACCTTCATTCTCTTTACATAGACATAGACTATGATAGAAAACTTTGAGATCATATTAAGTGTTTGCCGTCAAGGATCAAGTGAAAAGTCCTTTTTCAGACCTGTGTAAATCACCTCTAAATCTTGTATTCAAATACTGGATCAAGAACAGTCATGTGAATAAAACAATCTATTTACAATTTACGTACTTATCCCATTAGTTTCTTAACTATACCAATATCTATTATCACATTCTTTTATTCAATATGTCCCATTCGATACTTAAATATTTATGAAATAATTCATAAAACATAACTTCTAGTTTTCAACATTTTATAACATAAGTTCATATTCTTATAATATTCCATAACATCCTAAGAGTATCTACAAAACATCAAATTTTGTTTTCCTTAACAAGTATGTTCAACAAATAAGACTTGTTTAAAATTAATACCTTCTCTATTCAAGTGTTGTATAAACTCATCTTTATATTTTCACAAAACACTTTGTTTCACATTCTATACGATTCGAAAGTTTCCAACATCGAAAATCTCATTTCATTTTAACAAATGAAATATACCAAACAATATATTGTAATATGATGCACATACCATACAATCATAATGCAGGGGCTATATCTGTCCATGAAATAGCTTAACAAATTTGAATAATTTATTAAACATACTTTACCCAAAAAAGAAAACATGAAAAGTTCCAACACTTATTTCGCGCTATGCCACTACCACTTGGGCACCCTATGTAGCATACATATAAAACTTTTCCACACAAAAAGTTCGTATCAAATTTATTTCCAAAGAAAAACCTTAGAACTAAACACCGGGTTTTATTTCAAATCATTTTGAAAATAAATATATATATATACATATATCTTTTGTATAACAAATCATACTTTTGGAATCTAACTATAATCCATTTTACTAAAACAACCCTGTAGCATTCTCTACTTAGAAACCCGAAAATGAACGTTGATGATGTTGAATTTATCACCAAATTATTTTCAAGTGACAGAAGTGAGTTCAGTACATCCAATTCATGCCTTTTTGACTTAACCAAAATCATTTCAAAATGGAATCAAATACTTTGTAAATATTACTAAGTACCATGATCCCAATTCCATAAACCAATTTCCCAAATACTTACTTTTAAATAATACTGCTATTATTTTCTTGAAATCTTGAAAAACATTTTCAAAGACACTGAGATTTAAATTCTCAAAATATCAATTTAAATCCTTCTTGTTCATAAATTATGTTTTTATAATCCATACTTATATAAAATCACTTTTTAACATAAATTCTTTCAAAAAAATTTATTTCCAAAATATCTTACTTTCTCATATTAAAATAAACATCTTTTACTAAATTCAACTTTTATAAAAGTTAACTTCTAACCCCAACATTGCCACCGAATGCCTTATAATCGAACTTTGAAACTAAATTTACAAGGTGTTTGTTTCAATGTATTTACAAATACAATCCACCCAATCCATCCAGTGAAAAGGTAAAACTACTTACAAACTAGTCGAGCACAAATAACAATCAACAAATGATAGTTGATGCCTATAAACTGGTCGAGCATATGAAATGACCCTCCCAATTTTGATGAAATTTTTAATGAATTTTTTTTATTTCCTATAATTAATATTTTCAGAGTCATTTTCTTTCCAAACAAATTGTCCAGGATTTAAAATTCCTACTAATATAAGTATATTAGTTTAATCACAAAAATACACATATACATATGATGATGTATATGGCCCTCTTGTTTAAATCAGAGTATACATATATTTAAATTTTGTAAACAAGAGCATATTCTGTTTGATTTGAATTGAATTTTGAATTTCCCATCCCATTATTAATTTTCATGTTCTTGATACTTATAATATATGAGTAGATCCTGCTCATATTTATTTATAGTGATAGCTTTGATTATTCAAATTAAGATTTATCAATAATTTATCTTGACAAGCTGATCTCTGAATGCTTGAGGTTATATTATTACTTTTGTACAGTTCAAATGTTTGATATCTGATTAAGACCAGAAAATGATATTTATATATATCATTTTTGGCTCATGATTTTTCTTTTAAATTCATTTGTTTTTAACTTATCCCATAAATTAACCTATGTTTTGTTCTCATGCATATTGGTTTCTAGATTTTTCTGAAAGTGATTGTAAATGGTGCAATCCTTGGATTTTTGTTGTGTCAGGTTTGATTGCAAAGTGTTCTCTGGTTTGATAGTACAAACTAGTTCCAAAATGCACATATGTGTATAGCATTTGAAAGGTAGTTTTGGGTGGAACACTTGTTAAATGGATAAGAGATTTTGTAATGCATTTCACTACTAAATTACAGTCCAATATGATCAACCAGACAAACATCATCCATGTCCCTTAAATGTTATTCATATGCAAACTACCTGATGCCTTATTTTAAGATATATGCATTTCACAACACAGTTCACAAAGGACTTGAATTATTTTACAAAATTCTCTAATGAAAGATGACTAATTACTTGAATGATTACCCCGAGTTAAACCATATTTTAACCCCAAACTTAATGCTTTTAAATAACATCAGATTGACTAGTGCAAAGTATAGAATATGTTGGATAATTGCTCAAGTATATGTATATTTTCTTTCAGATTTTGGTAGATATTACTTTAAACTTGTTCTCTTGTTCATAACTCAAATAATCTTTAAATTCTCAAACCTTAATACATAACAAAATGTAACAGAAAACATCCAGTTCAGACAATCATAGCAGATTCATTACATAACAAGAAATTTTAAAAACATAAGTTTTCATGAATACATGCAGATAAATCATCCTATGCTCTTATTAAACTAACAAGCATGCTCTTCCATTTTTCTCATTAGCCATAATCTTCTTTCCTACTTATGTCTTGCATCCCCTAAAAAAGCATTGGTGGCTGCCTCAGTTTAAATTGAGACACCCCCATATGCCATGAGCAAATAAGGGCCAGATCAATGATCTGGTATGAGCAACATCAATACATTCATGGTATTAAGCAAATAAATGTTACATAAGTATTAACCAGTTGCTTAAGCAATTTCTTAAATCAACTATGTTACTATATTTCAGATAAACTGTTATGCAAATGCAATGACTTCATAAATTAATCATTAGCACAAGCATGTTTAGACAAGCATTCACATCAATCTGTAGCAATCAGATGCCCTGGAACACTCATGGTTCCAAATCAACAAATCTAAGAAATACTCATATTCTTATTTTATAACTTTGCATAGCCTCTACCACTTTAATCCTAGCCTCATCTGCTATCAAGGAATCACAGGGACGCATTGCAATGAACTAATTCACATCATTACACAAATATCTCAGGGCTTAAACAAACCATGTGCCAAACTTGCATACTTCAAATCTGACAAGCATTCCAGCAGCCTTCTTGGCTTACAATTCCTAGTTCATTTACTAATTTGTATTTATTTAATCCTATCATCAGATAGATAAGTGAACATGTCACTGTGTTCATTGAAACACCCATGTAATACTACAAGCATATTTTTTCCAAACAAATAATTATTTTCAAGGATACTACTAACATATATTTTGTCTTTGAACTAAGTACAAGAAATTTATACTGAGAATAGGAACATGGCATAATGAATTTATTATGATCTGCAAATAACTATGATTAAACCAGATTCAAGATCTAGCTGAATCATAATTTTTATCTTGTAGATTTTTTGCTATTTTAATCAGGGATTCAGCACATAGAAAGTTCTATTGCATCCCTAATATCTTTTCTAAAGCCTCAGCACTTATACAATGTATATTGCAGCTTATTTTATTTTCTTTGTTGAGATTTACTTGCCATGATTCTATATCAAATATAAGTATTCTTCCCCTAATTCCAAGATCTAATGCCTTAGTTTTTTTTAAATATAATAAAACAGTAGCTTGCACATCCATAATAAAACATCTTATCAGATCAAGGCCATCCAAAGAGCATCCATAACAAAACATTGTATCAAATCAAAACCATTCAAAGATATCAATAAAACTGTTTTCAACAAAAACCAGAAAATATCAAATAGCAACATAAAAGCTTGGCTGCCTCATATCAGGTCTTAATGCCATGAATCTAGTGAGATTACTCACCTAAGTATCCTCTTCTAGTGGATTCAGAAAATCCCTGAGTATATTTTTCTCTCTTTTTTTTCCTTTAAAATGTTTTTCTTCCTTTCTTATTTTAAGTATCTCGGGTAAAAATGATTTCCCTGGCTATAACTACTTATTTATAAGCATTTTCACTAGGGTTTTATCAAGATAAAATTCCATTTCTGTCCTGGCTAGCATCATGCATTATGTATTTACATTTCCTTCCTTAATACCCTGGCCTTACTAGTTAATTAAGGTCAGTACTTTCCTCCTTTTGCTTTTCCAGAAAATTGCTATTTTTGAATACTTGCTCAAGTCATGTTATATGTGTGACTTAGTCATATTTTATATTTTATTCATTTCTGAAAATCCTCTTTACTATTTTTACCTACACATATTTACTTACTTATTATTATATCTCATACCATTTTAATGTTACTTTTCTTGCTTAGTTCCAATATATTCCTACTTCAAAGAAAATATATCTAGGTATAAGCATATATGTATTTTATTTAGTTCTTCCTTACTTCCTGTAAAAATATTCATATGTTTCATATATATATTTTTTTTTCAACATACTAATATATTTTTAATTTCAGTATGTATACATATCCAATTTCATAAAGAGTATATAATTTCAATGTATGCAGAAAAACATGTTTTTAGTTGGTTTAATAATTCACATTTCAAAATCATATTTGAACTGCTTCCTTTTCTTTGTCTATTTATTTTATTATCATTATTTTTTTTAGAGATCTTAAACCTTTTCCTTGTGTCATTTCCAGTGTGCACGTGCACACATACTCTTGCACATCATTTCATCAAGAAATCCTTCATCATTTTATCTAAATATTTTTAGAACTGAATTATTTTATTAAAATAATTTTCCTCAAAATTTTGGGGAATTACATTCACCCCTCCTTTTAGGAATTGTGTCCTCACGATTTCTCTAATACTTATAACAAGCATTTACTGTTCTAAGGAATCCATCAAACATATGCATAAGCAAACAAATTCAACCATAATAACCACACATATTAAATTCTTCAGAAATTAAAAATTACCTTTAATTTGCAAAGAGCTTAGGATAATCTATCCTAATTTTGTCTTCTAGCTCCCATGTACAATCATTAGGATCAAGACTCCACTAGATCTTCACTAGTTTCAAAGTTTTACTCCTTAATTTCTTTTCTTCTTTAGCTAAAATCCCCACTGGTTCTTTCTCATAAACCAAATTAGGATTTATTTGAATTTGGGTAGGCTTTTCCAGAATTTCTTCTTTATCATGTACCCACCTTCTAAGTTGTGACACATGAAACACATTGTGCATTGCTTTCATTTCCTCTGGCAGTTCTAATTTGTAAGCTAAAGAGCCTATTCTCTCCAGAATTTTATAGGGTCCAACTTACCTTGGTGTGAGTTTTCCTTGCTTGCCAAACCTCAGGACCTTTTTCATGGGTGAAACCTTGATGAAAACAAAGTCTCCCACCACATATTCCACCTGCTTTCTCTTCATGTCTGTAAACTTCTTTTGCCTATCTTGAGCTGCTGCCATCCTTCTTCTTATTAGCTCAATTTTCTCTGTAGTTTCTTTTACATATTCAGGCCCTAAAATTGCCCTCTCTCCTGTGTCTACCCAACACACAGGTGATAAACATGGCTTGCCATATAAGGCTTCAAATGGAGCCATCCCTATGGTGCTTTGATAACTATTATTGTATGTAAACTCAGCTAGATGGAGATGATCCTCCCAGTTGCCTCCAAAATCTAATGCACATGCTCTTAATAAGTCTTCTAGAACTTTGTTCACCACCTCAGTTTGTCCATCTGATTGTGGATGGTAGGCAGTGCTTAAACATAACTCACTCCCCATGGCCTCTTGAAAACTTTTCCAGAATCTTGAGGTAAAGATGGTATCCCTATCACTCACAATGGTTTTGGGAATGCCATGTAATCTTACCACCTCTTTTATGAATACTTGAGCCAATTTTAGTGCATTTCTTTCTGGTTTCACTGGGATAAAATGTGCTACTTTAGTTAGCCTATCCACTATTACCCAAATGCTTGTGTTGCCTCTTTTAGATCTAGGCAGGCCATCTATGAAATCCATAGATATATCCTCCCATTTTCACTATGGTATGCTTAGAGGTTGCAACAACCCTGATGGTCTTTGGGTTTCTGCTTTAACTTGTTGGCAAGTCATACACTTTGCAACATGTTTGGCCACATCTGATTTCATTCCCTTCCACCAAAAATTTCTTTTCAAATTTTGATACATTTTTGTACTGCCAGGGTGTATGGAGTATTTACTCCTATGATATTCATTTAAAATTTCCTCCTTCAACTCTGTGTTTTCTGGAACACATATCCTATTCTTGTTTCTCAAATAACCATTTTTATCAATGTGATAATTTGTCACTTCTTCCCCTTTTGATATGAGAGTTTTCTTCTCAACTATATTAGAGTCTTGGTCTTGCATTTCATTTACCTTCAAAATTAATTCAGATTGAAGTGTCATCAAACTCAACTTCCCTCTATTTTCCTGTGCACCATGCACATGCACATTCATGTGCACACAGCCATTCTCCCCTATTTCTAACTCAGCAAGCAAAGACAATTCCTTAAACTCTTCTATCGTCATCATAGCTAACTTAGCATGTTGTCTACTTAGAGCATCAGCAACTTTGTTTGCTTTTCCTGGTGTATAGAGTATATCTAAGTCATAGGTAGCTAGGAACTCCACCCACCTATGTTGCCTCATATTTAAATCTTTTTGTGAGAATAAATATTTTAGTGCCTTATGATCAGTGTACAAAATAAATTTGGCACCTAATAAGTAATGTCTCCAAAGCTTTAAGGCATACACTACTACTGCTAGTTCAAGATCATGGGTTGCATACCTAGTTTCATGTGGCTTTAATTGCCTAGATGCATAGGCTATTACTTGGTCTTGTTGCATTAACACAGCCCCTAGCCCAGAGCCACTTGCATCAGTATACACAATTAAGTCTTCATTCCCTTCTGGCACTCTCAGTACTGGTGCATTAACTAAAGCTTCTTTTATTTGATAAAAGCTTGCTCACATTTTTCAGTCCATATAAACACTTGATTGTTTCTAGTTAAATTTGTAAGTGGTGATGACATTTTAGAAAAATCTTTTATAAACCTCCTATAATATCTTGCCATCCCCATAAATGATCTAATCTCACTCACTGAACTGGGTCTTTTCCATGCTTGAATTGCTACAACCTTATTGGGGTTCACTGAAATTCCTTTTGCAGAAATGACATGGCCAAGGAAATGTACTTCCTCCTTCCAAAATGCACATTTTGAAAATTTTGCCTTTAAGTCTTTCTCCCTTAATCTAGACAAAACCAGATGTAAATGATTTTTATGCTCTTCTACTGTCTTGGAATAAAACAAAATATCATCAATAAAAATTAGCACAAACTTGTCTAAATAATCTCTGAATATTCTATTCATTAAATCTACAAAGTATGATGGTGCATTAGTCAAGCCAAATGGCATAACCAGAAATTCATACAAACCATATCTAGTGTTAAATGCAGTGTACTTAACGCTTGAGTCCTCAACCTTCATCTGATGGAACCCAGATGCCAAATCTAACCTAGAAAATATTTTAGCTCCACTGAGTTGATCAAAGAGATCATCAATTCTAGGCAATGGGTATTTATTTTTAATAGTAACTTTATTTAGCCCTCTGTAATCTATACACATTCTCAAAGTACCATCATGTTTTCTTACAAACACTACTGGAGCACCCCAGCATGAATTGCTTGGCCTTATAAATCCTTTGCTTTCTAATTCTTCTAACTGATTTTTCAATTCTTTCAGTTCACTTGGCCCCATTCTATAAGGTTTCTTTATTATTGGGCTTGCTCCGGGAATAAGTTTGATTTGAAACTCTACTGGTCTATGGTGTGGAACACCCTTAACCTCCCCAAACACATCCAAGTATTCATTGACTATGGGAATTTCTTCAATAGTAAGTTCACTGGAATCTTTTTCCATATCAATTAAATGATATAATTTTCTTTCTATAGCCACTTCACATAAAATTATGATTCTCTGGCCCTTAAGATTTTGCAATGATATGGTGGATGATTCTAAGTTAATTATGGCTTTAAATTGCCTTAACCAGTCTACCCCCAATATAACACCTATAATAAAACATATAAATTGGAAATGAAAATATTTCCACCTATGTTTAATTCCACACCCACACAAATCATATCTAGAACACTAGAACTCCCCAATGGACTTTGTATAAGCAATGGAGTTTCAACCAATATGCAATTTAATTTTTAGCATTTTAACTAGTTCATAAGAAATCAAAGAGTGAGTTGCCCCAGTGTCATATACTACTGCTATGGGTATGGTACAAATAAGTAATGTACCTTCCACTTGGCTATGATTTTCAACATTAATTTCCACTGTAGATTTGCTTTTGCCACTACTACAAAACAGGTCATTTGCATCGGTTGTTTACCCCCCTTTTGCATCAGTTCAACAACCGATGCATATGCAACCGATGCAACAGGCTTAACACTTTTGCATCAGTTCTGAAACCGATGCAAAAAGGTCCTTTTTGCATCGGTTGTTACTAACAACTGATGCAAAATATCGTGGTTGGTTGCATCGGTTTTTTATAACAACCGATGCAAACTAATCCCTCTATTGCATCAGCTATTTATAGCTGATGCAAAAAAGCCATTCTCAGAAACCATTATTACAATGTACATATATATATATATATTATTGATTATAACAAACAATTATTGCATGCAATCATTCAAAAATTAAATTTAATGGCATATACAAACTGAATAACATAATACTAAAATAAACATATATCAATTAAAGTGTTAATAATCTATACAAAATAATGGTTCATACATTCATTTTCATTTCATTGTTGCATTAACATTGGCATTGTTGTTACACCATTGTTACATTAGCATCTTAATTAACATTGCATTTTTTCTGCCTACAATTACTCACTAACTCCTCTTACAAACTTCATCGTTAAAGTCTGCAGAACTTCACCCAAATCTCCTTCAAATTCAACACTGCATCAATCAACCACCACTACAAACCACTACAGTCCCCTACTTCTGCAACCGCTCCTCCTTGCCACCCTCTGTCCAACAACATACTACTCACACTTTTGCCTTACTTCTGCAACTCTTTCTTCATCAAAAAATGCAACAGAATAACTATCATCACCTCATTGAATATTTGCATCCAACCATCCACCGCAAACTACTTCCAGACCATCATCCACTGCAAACTACTTCCAGACCATCATGATCTACTTCCTCCTACTTCTTCCAGACCATCGCCATCTTCCACTGTAAACTACTTCTACCAGACCATCATCCACATTCAAACAACCACTCATACCATCACCTGAAACCATCTCATACAAACACAAACTCTCTATCCATTTGATTATTTACCAATACAAACTTCTTCATCATCGAATAAACTTGACATCCACCCACCTTACAACTTCAAGCAGTACTACTGCCTAAACTGCAATTCACTCAAATTGCTTCATCAACTTCATTCTCCATCAACTTGCTCGCATACCCCCTGCACAATGATACAAACAATCACCCACTATCATCTCCATAAACTATTGCCACAACATTTCACAACTACAATTCCATTCTATCTTACAGCTACGACCATTCTATTATTTACAACCCACAAATCTGCCTGCTGTCGTGACTTCATATACCAGTGTTGCATTTCCATTCTTCAAACCAAACCACAAACTACAGCCATTCATCTAACACTTCAACAGACCACTGCCTGATCAACTTCTAACCACATAAAATCTTCAACGACCTCTTGCCTTTGTTGACATCACATCTAACTACCACCCTTCCTTGACTGCATACTTGCATAACATCCCCCTGCTGTTTCAAATCTCCTCAAATTCTACATAACAACTGACCAAATTCATCTACAACATATCTACCTCACATAAATTAACTTCCTCACAACATTCTCTGGCAAAAAACTTCTGCAAATAGTCAAAACACTGCCATCATCCCCTTTGAACACATTGACCAACTTCAACTTCAAACTCAACTACTGCCTATCCACCCAAGTCCTGCACATCACACTTCTCAACAACATCTCAAACTTCCCCTGCTTTTAGATCTACTAACAGCAACAAATCCACCACCTCCACCGCTCCCATTACCTCCACAAACATTCAGTTCATCAAAACATCACACCCCCAATACCAGTTCAGGCACTGCCAATTTCCAGTGCTCCGCATCAACACCTGATCATAACAAATTGCCATCCACTATAAACTGTCATCCTTCATCAACATCTACTAACTTCTCCACTGTCATACCTATACGAACCTACCAATTCGAAAACCACCAAATCGAGCATCACCTCCCCAATTACTCGCAACTATTTCCATTGATAGCTGCTTCATTTTCTCAATTGCATTTTGCTCCAGTGGACCTATTCCACTTGTGTTTTGAGACACAAGGAACATGAATTGCCCTATTTCTGGCATTTTTTCCTTCAAACAAAAAGGAACGTTTTGGCATATACAAGGATTCATAGTTGTGTCATAACAATTATAAAAATGATCACGGTTTACCTCAACTGCGTGCTTGTTGTTGAAGTTGATGACATCGAGCAGTGATTTCACATGAGAGTAGAGCAATTCCGACAGGTACATGTCAAGTGATATCTTGAACTCAGCAGGCAATACTAGCAATTCTCCATTTTGCATAAAATCATTTATAATGCTTGTATTTGGTATTTCAAGGTTATCTATCAAAACAGCACCTTGTTCCCTTTAAAAAAAAGTATACAGTAAACAAAAAGATGAAGATTTAAGGCCAAATGAAAATGTTCATGACAAATACCTCATCAGTTTGAAGTGTTGCTCAAAAGTTGCATTGTGAACTGTTCCTTGACCAAATTCAAAGAACCCTTTCCTCAGTATCCCAACTCTTTTACCCTTCATTCCAGATACATTAAGAAACTGCATGTGTCCTCCTTTCGGTATATACTTCAGTGCTGCTTGTGTAGCATCAACATCTCTCTCATCAAAGCCAGCCGTTGCTTCCAAAACCACCACTGCATCTCTAACTGTTCTTGCAATAGGCCTACACATGATATTATATGCAAAGTACTTGAACTATATTATGCTCTACCCCTTCTTGCAATTATTCAAAATTTTGATTCATTACTCGACTGTGTCCTGCCTGGGGCTTATTGGAATCACTCCAGATCTACTAGTTATCCCAACCGTTGGTTTGATTCCAACAATTGAATTAGCAGAAGCAGGGCAAATAATAGACCCAGATGTCTCGGTGCCTAATGCAACTGCAGCCATGTTCGCAGCAACTGCAATAGCAGATCCACTGCTCGATCCACATGGATCTGCAGACAGTACGTATTGGACACGAATTGGACAATGTGATCGTGTTTGGTAAGTGTAATGATAACGAAGATTAACATGTGTAGCGGGAAGAAGATGTGGGCAACCATCCAAGAAGATGAGTCGAATGACCTTGGGTTCCCTGTTTACTAGCGGGTATTTCTTCATAGTCCCTAGGGCTATTGGTATAGTGGGTTGTGTGATTTTGGATTGAGCTCCTTGGCTGCATCTGCAGCGTGCTCTTATAAGTTATATCAGACTTTTAATTTATTACATTGAAGGCTCGTCTAACACATACATACATATATGTATACAAATAGAGGGAGGAGGGATCTGCATCCAACTTTTTCATATCCCGGTTTTGTACTCAACTCAATTTCGTGTGTTCACTGTTATTCGAACTTGATGAATTTTTGTATATGTGATACACATGTCATGGGTACCACCTCTAAGAAAAATATCTTATCCAATACCTTTTATTCACTATTGTTTTTGAATCAGGCATTGAAATGAATATTTTTGATATATAATTAATTGCATAGTTAATTTTAATGGGAAGAAGTATTAGATATGATGTGTTTTTTATAGAGTGGTGTTTACAATAAGTAGAACAGACATACGAATAATTATTATATTCCAAAAACTGTCGATACGTAACATTGATTTTGTCGATATGTAACATTGATTTGGGCATAAATCAACGATCGATAAAAATCAATATGCGGATATAAGAAATGCTAGGGATAATCGCCTTAAGCGACTGTAATTCTGCACTCGCGATTCCATTGGTTCTCATAGTAAATATAGTACCTACCTTTAATCAAAAATTATCATAGAATTTGATCTGTTACACTGCCTCTTTCATTTCACAAATCACTCAAATCATCGCATCACTCCACTGCCTCCACCACAAACAAGCAACATCACCATTGCTCTGCACATTACCGCTACCCACCATTAAACAAACTGCTGAAGATCTCAATTTGCAGTATTCTACCGCTTAAGTAAATCCAATTTGATTGTATATGTATAAATGTTGCACTGATCTCAAAGCATATATTTTGTCAAATTGGATAGAAAAGTATTAATATAACTGATTTAGTTCAACTCATGATAGATTTACAAATTTGGCATATGAAAAAGCTTGTATTGAGCATTTGACCCTTTGACATATGTGATGACGGAAGCATAATATGATCAGTATAATAACAACATAACATATATATCAATCCTTTACAAATGTGCTTATTTCCTCCAAAATATAATTGATCGTGTAGACTGTTCCTAAATCTGGCAAACAACCAATGATTAGTCTACTTAATCAAAGATTTAACATCATCAATTAATCATTATCCAAACGATTAATGTTTCCCAGGTGTTAAACATATCTCAAACCCAAATTAATTAAAACTAACATAATGATTGATTACTTATACATAATTAACAGGCTGGAATTCCCTAATACAGATCACATGGAACAATCTATCAAGATGCTCAAAGATTAATTGTTAAACAAAACAAGCGACAGGCATAACAAAGAAACAAAAATATATCTTATGCGACTTTAAATACACATACGATAAAAAAGATATGCTCATTAATATGAGCACTATATTCTATACATGCATGCATGAAATTCAATACTTTTATAACTTTACTTCTACGGTGTATCATTTCAAAAGGTATATCAAAAACTTGAAACAAAGAAACTATGAGACAAAGAAGCAAACCTCAGATGTCAAACATACATAGTATTAGTAAATAAATGATTATAAATCGTAGAAGAAAATTTACTGATATTTAACAAGCTAAAGAACGCATACTGTTTTCAGGCTGTACATTAAGTCGTTAACAAGAACATCCCATCCAAAACACACAGACAAAGAAACAGGGAGAGAAGAGAGGCTAATCAAAATGTCACAAATTCACCAATCATAAAAGGGTTACAACAACCCAGGATTAACAACAAAAGATATATCGCTACCTTGAAAATCAATGTATCGAACAATGAAGCTCCCATGGTGGTTTGGGTCTAGCATTTGAATCCATGGCACACGGACAAGATAATGATGAGGATTAAGGCAATGATTATGCCCAAGACTATGTGTTTGTGCTCAAATCAAATAAACAGTACAAGATTTCTAAAATTAAGTTTTTACTATTTTACTTCAACTAAACAATTCAATTCATTCACCAATTTATCCAAGACAGTAATTTAGTTTAGAGAAATCAGTAATTATAGATATAGGTGCGTGAGATTATTATCTCACCTCGATGAAAAGAAGTATGCCACCTGTCATCGCTGTTGAGCACCTCCATCGCACCCAGATTCACACCTCCATAACTCGCATCACCAAAACGTACGTCGAAGCGCACGCGACCTTCCTTATCGCCTTAAGATGTTGATGCCGTTCGACCTCGCCTTGCCCTAACATGCTTGAAACATGCCTCCTCACAATAGCCTCTGACGACGTACGCAAGGCTTATTGACTGTATTTTGTTTGAGTTTGGAATTAATACTGAAGGTGGAGATGAAAAGAAGATCTGGTTTAAGCTGGACTATAAAATTATTTGGCGATGGAATGAAAATTTGATGGAGAAACGAAAATTTGAGAACAAAAATATTAGCGGCAAACAAAAATGATTTGGCGGCGAACAAAATTTACTGTAGTTGCATCGGTTGAATTTAAAACCGATGCAACTAAAACTATTTGCACGTACCAATTGCATCGGTTGTTGGTGACAACTGATGCAAATTTATTTTTTTATTACCTATTGCTTTCCACGTACCAATTGCATCGGTTATTAAGATAGAACTGATGCAAATAGTTCTATATGCATCAGTTTTTACTTCAACCGATGCAAATGAGGCGAAGCAATAAGCACTTTTTGTAGTAGTGTGCCCTCCAGATTTGCTAACTTCCCTTGCTGCTTGTACTCAGGACAGTTCCTCTTCATATGCCCCTCTTTCCCACATAGGTAGCATTTGAAGGCTCCTCCTTTTAACTCTGGGCACCTTGGTTTAATGTGTCCTTCCTTTCCACAATGATGACAGACCAATTTCTTCTTAGCATCATTAGCCTTGGTGTCATTGGCCTTCTTGTTGTTTGTCTCCTCCTTCTTTTTATCATAAGGGTGATATCTTCCCTTATTCTTCTTGTTATTTTGGTTCTTAAAATTCCTGTACTTCTCTCTTTCCTTGTCATGCTGTTCCAATTTTAAAGCCAGATCTATTACTTGATCAAAAGTCCTATCTGCATATGGTAGCATGGCTCTACTAAGTCCTGGGTTCAAACCTCTAATGTACCTATCATTTTTGGATGCTTCATCTGCCACTAACATTGCTCCATATTTGGATAATCCCTCAAACTTTTGAGTATACTCAGTGACATTCAAAGTCCCTTGCCTAAGTCTAATAAATTCTTCAAGTAATGTGGTCTTGGCTGATGCTGGTACAAATCTTGCCTCCAACATTTCCTTGAATTGATTCCAAGTGATTTCATTTTCATTTCTCCCAGCTATGATCACCTCCCACCAGCCTAAAGCTACTCCTTTCAGCTGTCTTGAAGCCACTTGCCTCTTCCTTTGATCATCAAGCTGCATGTCATTGAAAATCCTATCAAGTGTTCTCAACCATGCTTGAATTTCCATCACATTCTCAGTCCCTTCAAAACTTTTGCCTCCCAAGTTTGTATAAGCCTTTAATAGTTTTGAAAGTTCCTCATATGGATTCTCAGGCCTATGCCCAATTCCATCCCTTAAAACCCTCACAAATTCTTGCATATCAAGCATTTGTGGTGCACTTGTTCCTACATGATGTGATCCCCTTCCTACCATGGTTTGCTAACCAAATTATGGGCAAATAGAATTAGTGTACTGTGAGTATTTTCTATGGTTAATATTTTCCTATTTAAATTATTTCATCCTAAACAAACAAATATAATACATTTCTAAGTATTCAACAATCAATGCAACCATTTGCTCTGATACCAACTGAAATGACCCTCCTAATTTTGATGAAATTTTTAATGAATTTTTTTTTATTTCCTATAATTAATATTTTCAGAGTCATTTTCTTTCCAAACAAATTGTCCAGGATTTAAAATTCCTACTAATATAAGTATATTAGTTTAATCACAAAAATACACATATACATATGATGATGTATATGGCCCTCTTGTTTAAATCAGAGTATACATATATTTAAATTTTGTAAACAAGAGCATATTCTGTTTGATTTGAATTGAATTTTGAATTTCCCATCCCATTATTAATTTTCATGTTCTTGATACTTATAATATATGAGTAGATCCTGCTCATATTTATTTATAGTGATAGCTTTGATTATTCAAATTAAGATTTATCAATAAGTTATCTTGACAAGCTGATCTCTGAATGCTTGAGGTTATATTATTATTTTTGTACAGTTCAAATGTTTGGTATCTGATTAAGACCAGAAAATGATATTTATATATATCATTTTTGGCTCATGATTTTTTTTTAAATTCATTTGTTTTTAACTTATCCCATAAATCAACCCATGTTTTGTTCTCATGCATATTGGTTTCTAGATTTTTCTGAAAGTGATTGTAAATGGTGCAATCCCTGGATTTTTGTTGTGCCAGGTTTGATTGCAAAGTGTTCTCTGGTTTGATAGTACAAACCAGTTCCAAAATGCACATATGTATATAGCATTTGAAAGGAAGTTTAGGGTGGAACACTTGTTAAATGGATAAGAGATTTTGTAATGCATTTCACTACTGAATTACAGTCCAATATGATCAACCAGACAAACATCATCCATGTCCCTTAAATGTTATTCATATGCAAACTACCTGATGCCTTATTTTAAGATATATGCATTTCACAACACAGTTCACAAAGGACTTGAATTATTTTACAAAATTCTCTAATGAAAGATGACTAATTACTTGAATGATTACCCTGAGTTAAACCATATTTTAACCCCAAACTTAATGCTTTTAAATAACATCAGATTGACTAGTGCAAAGTATAGAATATGTTGGATAATTGCTCAAGTATATGTATATTTTCTTTCAGATTTTGGTAGATATTACTTTAAACTTGTTCTCTTGTTCATAACTCAAATAATCTTTAAATTCTCAAACCTTAATACATAACAAAATGTAACAGAAAACATCCAGTTCAGACAATCATAGCAGATTCATTACATAACAAGAAATTTTAAAAACATAAGTTTTCATGAATACATGCAGATAAATCATCCTATGCTCTTATTAAACTAACAAGCATGCTATTCCATTTTTCTCATTAGCCATAATCTTCTTTCCTACTTATGTCTTGCATCCCCTGAAAAAGCATTGGTGGCTGCCTCAGTTTGAATTGAGACACCCCCATATGCCATGAATAAATAAGGGTCAGATCAATGATCTGGTATGAGCAACATATATACATTCATGGTATTAAGCAAATAAATGTTACATAAGTATTAACCAGTTGCTTAAGCAATTTCTTAAATCAACTATGTTACTATATTTCAGATAAACTGTTATGCAAATGCAATGACTTCATAAATTAAACATTAGCACAAGCATATTTAGACAAGCATTCACATCAATATGTAGTAATCAGATGCCCTGGAACACTCATGGTTCCAAATCAACAAATCTAAGAAATACTCATATTCTTATTTCATAACTTTTCATAGCCTCTACCACTTTAATCCTAGCCTCATCTGCTATCAAGGAATCACAGGGACGCATTGCAATGGACTAATTCACATCATTGCACAAAGATCTCATGGCTTAAACAAACCATGTGCCAAACTTGCATACTTCAAATATGACAAGCATTCCAGCAGCCTTCTTGGCTTACAATTCCTAGTTCATTTACTAATTTGTATTTATTTAATCCTATCATCAGATAGATAAGTGAACATGTCACTGTGTTCATTGAAACACCCATGTAATACTGCAAGCATATTTTTTCCAAACAAATAATTATTTTCAAGGATACTGCTAACATATATTTTGTCTTTGAACTAAGTACAAGAATATTTATACTGAGAATAGGAACATGGCATAATGTATTTATTATGATCTGAAAATAACTATGATAAAACCAGATTCAAGATCTAGCTGAATCATAATTTTTGTCTTCTAGATTTTTTGCTATTTTAATCAGGGATTCAGCACATAGAAAGTTCTATTGCATCCCTAATATCTTTTCTAAGCCTCAGCACTTATACAATGTATATTGCAGCTTATTTTATTTTCTTTGTTGAGATTTACTTGCCATGATTCTATATCAGATATAAGTATTCTTCCCCTAATTCCAAGATCTGATGCCTTAGTTTTTTTTTAATATAATAAAACAGTAGCTTGCGCATCCATAATAAAACATCTTATCAGATCAAGGCCATCCAAAGAGCATCCATAACAAAACATTGTATCAAATCAAAACCATTCAAAGAATATCAATAAAACCGTTTTCAACAAAAACTAGAAAATATCAAATAGCAACATAAAAGTTTGGCTGCCTCATATCAGGTCTTAATGCCATGAATCTAGTGAGATTACTCACCTAAGTATCCTCTTCTAGTGGATTCAGAAAATCCCTGAGTATATTTTTCTCTCTTTTTTTCCTTTAAAATGTTTTTCTTCCTTTCTTATTTTAAGTATCTCGGGTAAAAATGATTTCCCTGGCTATAACTACTTATTTATAAGCATTTCACTAGGGTTTTATCAAGATAAAATTCCATTTCTGTCCTGGCTAGCATCATGCATTTTGTATTCACATTTCCTTCCTTAATACCCCGACCTTACTAGTTAATTAAGGTCAATACTTTCCTCCTTTTTCTTTTCCAGAAAATTGCTATTTTTGAATACTTGCTCAAGTCATGTTATATGTGTGACTTAGTCATATTTTATATTTTATTCATTTCTAAAAATCCTCTTTACTATTTTTACCTACACATATTTACTTACTTATTATTATATCTCATACCATTTTAATGTTACTTTTCTTGCTCAGTTCCAATATATTCCTGCTTTAAAAAAAATATAGGTATAAGCATATATGTATTTTATTTAGTTCTTCCTTACTTCCTATAAAAATATTCATATGTTTCATATTTTTTTTTCAACATACTAATATATTTTTAATTTCAGTATGTATACATATCCAATTTCATAAAGAGTATTTAATTTCAATGTATACAGAAAAACATATTTTTAGTTGGTTTAATAATTCAAATTTCAAAATCATATTTGAAATGCTTCCTTTTCTTTGTCTATTTATTTTATTATCATTATTATTTATTTTTATTTTTTTCAGAGATCTTAAACCTTTTCCTTGTGCCATTTCCAGTGTGCACATGCACACATACTCTTGCACATCATTTCATCAAGAAATCCTTCAACATTTTATCTAAGTATTTTTAGAACTGAATTATTTTATTAAAATAATTTTCCTCAAAATTTTGGGGCATTACAGCATAACTAAACTAATTAATGAGAGATAGTAGATAAACATCACTAACCCTATAGTAATTAAACTACACTTAGACAATTCATTTATATAAGTTACCTTATATAAGATCTTTAATTTTCGTAGTTATAATTACCATTAAGGTATTTGTTTATAACAATTACAAATATGCTCTCATATGTATAATACACTCGATTCATGCTAGCAAATTCCATTACCCTATCTCTTAATGAGTCATACGCACCAAAGCCAAAGTACTTGCTTAATCTTTAGCTTTGATACCAACTATAATGATCTGCATTTTTGACCCCCGAATATCGACATTAATACATCCATGGTATCCATGTATTGAGCACCCAAGTGCAGGAATGACGAATTGTTAGGGTAAAATAAAAGGAAAAGGAAATAGATAAGAAAGAAGAAACACAACTTCAGAATCTCACTAGGGGAATGGTAATATATAATATTAAAGGTATAGTACAAAGGGTTACCCCGATACAGAAATTTTAGAGTTACAAAACATAAATACTATCATCAGCCTGGACAGTTATAACTGCATGTCCTTACAAATGCTGATATATACAATAGTAATGTAGTAGAAATAGGAATACTACGGTAGGTGAAACATCCAGCTCGTCTTCTCGGGCTCCAAAAAACATCAACGAAAAACCTGCCTTTCTCAGACTACTCAAAAGAGCACGCAAGGAATTTAGGAAAAACAAAAACCAAGGGTTAGACATAAGTCTGGTACGAGAAACTCAAGAAATATGTGTACATCATATAATAGTACTTTTAAGACCACATGGATTGCCATAACGGTTATTCCCTCAAAAGAACCACCATCTAATAAGTACATAAGGTGATATAATAGATAATGTCTAGGGAGTAGAATATAAATATTATAACATTGCTGGAATGGTTACATTGATTACATTCAACAACACATTAGAAGTACAAGCTAATCTTATAAGGAAAGTTCGCATAATGAATTTTCTATGGAGATCTCTTCGGTTGAGTCGGATCCAGTCTTCAGCACAAAGGTCTGAAAGTAACTTTGATTGATGTATATCTCTAGATAAAATATACCATTTAGGTAAACATAAGAAGCCCAGCACTTGAACATAAACATGAACAACATGAAGCAAATATTATCAACTCCCGTTGGCCAACAATCGATAAGTATCTCAAGATATGGAGTTGATAATACCCAAACAAGGGTCGCTAACCCCATGTTGTGCATCTTACTCTATTTTTAGTCATTTTTGATGTCAAGGTTATGTTTAGCATCTTTCCCATGAGCCTTTATTAATCGAACAGAACACGAATCCCAAATTGGATCCTCATATCTCGAATAGATCATGAATCACTACATGGATTCTTGCATCTCAACAGATCTTAGAATCACACATGGACTACCACATCCTGAATAGATCATGAACAACTATATGTGTTCGAGCATCTTAAACAGATCTCGAATATTCACATAGATTCCCACATCGCAAATAGATCCACTTCCAAGAGATAGAACACATATCTCAGTCTTGAAGTGGTTTTTGGTAAGTAAAACGGTTACCGATCCCGGTCTCTCCAAGACTAAATCGACGAATTTGGTCATTCAATGACAATGAAAGCAATCATATGGAAATCAAATCTTGTATAATTATCATGTTTTTTATATTTCATCTCACACTATCCCTCGATCAAGAGTTGTTTGCACAAAAAATGGACAAACACCTCAAAGTTGTATGATTTAGCAGATCTGATGTTATTCTTAGTGATTTGAGCGATTTATGCAAATATATAAAAAACAGGGGCTAAATTGTAAAAAGACACGCAGATTTATAGTGGTTCAGCCAGAATGTGCCTACGTCCACTTTATATGTTATTTCTCTTCTCTTATTCTGATTACAAGTACAAAACTTTGATATCAGTAATAGAAAGTGGTTTGAAAGTTCCTTCCGTGCTTGAGCTCTCAAAAATCTTGTCCCCATTGTTGTACCCCTGCCCCTCTATTTATAGAGTGAGGCTGGGGGTAGGGGTCTTGGAGGTATATAGCAGCTGGTGGGCCTGGGCTGCTACAATCCGGCCTGGTATGACTTGGTTCGGCATCACTTGGTCCGGAGATGGAATGGTGAGGTTGGACCGGTGGTAGTTGGTCCGGTGATGGAATGGTGAGGTTGGACCGGTGGTAGTTGGTCCGGTGGTGGAATGGTGAGGTTGGACCGGTGGTAGTTGGTCCGGTGATGGAATGGTGAGGTTGGACCGGTGGTAGTTGCCGAATGGATTCGATGGAAGACTGCCGAACGAGGTCTGCCGAATGGATCACGTCTCTGGGTCTCGAGGTCTTCCGGGTAAGAATTCACCCAACATTTGCCCCCCAAAGCGGGGCACGTGTTTGCATGTGTCGCGCTTTGTTTCGTGCTTGGGCGTTCCCCGTAGTTGAAATAGATCCATTCGGCGAGGAATGCCGAACCGGTTGATCCGGTTGCCTTTCGCTTGGCTATATATAGGGGCTATACCCCCTTTGCTTTTTCTTACCGAACAACTCTTGCCGAATCAATCCTACGCCGAATCAGACCTTTGCCAAATCTATCTTTGCCGAATCAAACCTTCGCCGAATCAAGGTGAGGCTCTTTTGCCGAATGAATGAGTTGAGTGCCGAATGAACTTATGGGTTGAGTGCCGAATGAACTTATGGGTTGAGTGCCGAATGAACTTAAGGGTTGAGTGCCGAATGAATCTATGAGTTGAGTGCCGAATGAACCTACGAGCTGAATGCCGAATGGACTGTTGTATCGAGTGAACACGTGTTTCATACTTCGAATTTCTAAGCGAAATTCCAGATTACGCTGCCTGTATATTCTAACGATATACTTTTCCCATTTTTGCAGATAAATGTCTCGAAAAGTTGAAACTCGATCAGATAAGAGGAGATCCGGGGGTGAAGGAGAGTCCTCGGCCGTGCCCCCAGCTCAATCAGGATCGGAGCGTCATTGGCCTGCCCCGAGGTCATTAGTGGATGGATATGGTCCCCAAGAGCTGCTGGACTCCCCGCCTGACTGCTTTCCTAGCTCTCTCAAAGAGGAGCAACTCGATGTTATATCTCGTTCCTTTGGGATCGATAGAGCCCTCATGCTGCTGCCGGGCCCAGGAGTCATGCCATACAGTCCTCCCGAAGGATACTTTGCTTATAGTAGGTACCATTGCATGTGTGGTGCTATCCCGCCACTCAATGGTTGGGTAGTCAGCTTCCTCACGTACCTGAAGGTGGCCCCATTCCAGCTTCATCCCAACTCTTATGCCATATTGGTGAGCCTCTTTGTTATTTTTCGGAGGAAGTATGGTCGCGCCCCCTCCAACCGGGAGATCCGGTACTTGTATAATTTAAGGGGCTATAAGAAGGGGTCCCCATATGTTAGCTTGGAGTCTGCTGTGACCTTCAAGCCGGTCTTGGACCTGTACTCTAAATTCAGCATGTTCAAGAAAGAGTGGTTCTTTGTTAGGGACGATTCCGTCTCCATCCGGCGCTTTACCTCTGGATGTAAGTTGATGCTTTTACTTATAATTCTTATTCCGATTGCGATGCTTCTTCTCATACTTTCTCATTTTTGCTAGCGACAGGTGGCTTTCCGGTTGTGGAGACTGACCGCCTGGTTCAGACGGCGGCGGAGATAGAAGCCATTCTTGGGAAATACAGATCATCTGCCTACTTGATTAGAAATGCGATTCTTCTGGAATATAACTTGATCCTTCCGCAGCAGTCTGTATTTAAGTTGAGGGAAACGGCGGAAGAGAGGGCGGCTGCTCAGGCTAAGGGAGGCGTTGCGGCAGAGGGCGGAAAGAGAAAACCATTCACGAAACCTCCAGCCGTCGGAGGTAAGAAGCTTAAGAGGTCGGACGGTCCTTCTCCCAGCAATTGTCCACTTACTCAGGGGGAGATAGATGCGGAGGAAGAAAGAGGTGAGGCGGAGGGCGGAAGAGACGTTGAGCGTCTTGGTGATGATGGTGGCGATGGACGGAGTGGTGATGGTTCCAGGGCTCTATCTTCTGGGCAAGTAGGCGAAATGCAAGAGTGGACGGATGATGCTCTCCGCCAAGCTTTTGAGGGGTTGGATGATGATTCGGCTTTGGTAGTGAAGACCGGGAAGGCGGACAAAGCCGGGACCGGTGCAAGTGAGTCTTCTCCGGCTATCCCGGCCAAGGTGGCTCTGACAACTCAAGGTGAACTCTTGACCCCTGCATGCTTCACTAATGATAGGGACTTAGGAATATTTTATGACCCGCTCCCGTCCTGGAATGAAATCCAGGGCTTATTGCAGTATCCCACTCCTCCCCAGGGTCTGTACAACCACAACTGTGTTTCTTTTCCTTTTCTAACTTGTAATCTACCGTGTTTCTTGAATCATATAGTAATGTAAGATCGTGACACTTGTTTTTTATATCAGGAGCAGGCAAGACGCCCAAAGCTTCAGACCTTCGACACAGGCTCGAGCAATATAAACTTTCCAAAATTTCTGCTAAGCCGAAGCCCTCAACCCAATGCTCCGGGGATGTAGTCGGATACCGTCCTCTTCTTGGGGTCATCGAAGAGGGTATTCAGCAGAGGAAGAGGAGTCATCCTTTATCCGAAACTTCGCTCGGTCCTCAGCCTCCGGCTCAGCCTATTCATGATATTACTGAGGAGGGTAGCGAGTTTGTACCTTCTCCACACCCGTCCGGAAACCCTTCTGTTATTCATATCGACCGTCCCGACTTGGCCCGTAATCCATTCGCGGGTCATCCTGATCTGGATCCAGGTTCTCATGATATTACTTTTGATGAAGTCACTGGTGAACACCTTCTCCCCCGTAACCCCATGGTACGAGTACTTGATGAAGCCAAATCCTTAGATCTCGATCTACTCACCACTCGTATAGTCACTATGGGAGACGAGGCCAAAGCTAATATTGATCGGGTGGCAGAGGAGACCAAGAAGTTGATGGGGCATCATGCTCGGCTGGTTAAGGCCGGAGAGGAGATTGGGAGCGCCAATATCCGACTTCGATTGGTGGTTTCGGATCAGGCCAAGCAGCTTGCGGATCAGGCTATCCAGATTTCTCAGCATGAGGCTGCTACTGGGCGATTAAGGAAAACCATGGAAGAGGCCAGTCGGGCCGAATTGCGGAAAATGGAAGCTGCTTGCAAAGAGCGGATTGACATGGCCATTGCTACGGTGGATGAGGTTCGGAGAGCGGATCTCGAGCAGGTGGAGGAATTGTCCGAGAAACTTGAGGCTGCAGAGCTTGCCCAAGCTAAGTTGAGGGAAGAGATGGAGGTGATGCGGAGGTCCCTTTAGGCTGATTGCTCGAGATACAGACTGGAGAGAGATGCTGCCGTCGAAAGGTTGTCGGCCTCCGATGCCCGGATGAGGGAGTTTGAGGAGAACGAGGGAATGATGGATGACATGCTCCAGGACATGTATTTCCGGACTTGGAAGCAGGGCAATCTCTCTTGGATGGATGATTATCCCAGGGTCATGGCCAAGATCTATCTTCGGGCTTTGGAGGAGGCTAAGGCTGATGCAGATAAAGAAGGTGGAACGGTCTTCAGTATGGATGTGGTCACTGCCCAGTTCACCAAGGAGGAGAAAGTGGCGGTAAAGGAGGGTATGCGGCTGCTTGCTGCTGAAGTGGCGGGTGTGCAGGTAGAGGATGACGACCAGGATGGTCAAGAAGCAGGTGCTGGTAAGTTTTCCTTTCTAGCCTTTCCGTTAACTTGGTTACTCATCACTAATGAATCCTTTTTATGACCGGACAGGCGGGCAAAAGAGCAGGGACAAGACTTCGACGCAACCAGCTCCCTGATTGGACCTGGAAAATTCTTTTTGTAGGCTTGACAGTGTTGAATCTGTTAGTCTTAAGACAGTAGAGGAACTTCTAAGTTGTAATTCTTGCTACTTGTAATAATATTATTCTTGACGTGTAATTTTTTAGCTTAAGCTGATTCTGTCGTTTCTTGAATATTTGTTGCTATTTCGACATATCGTATGAGAAATGTAGCTATGTATATTCTTGTAATTAAATTGTGTTTGATGTCAGATTCTGGTTTTAAATCATAATCTCATGACTTGCAATGTTAGCGTGTGGTGTGAAAAAATTAAATTATAGTCATGCATTTGTACATAAAGGAAGAAAATACCGCCTTTCATGTTCTGTTTGTAAATGGCAGTTTCGAATATCTTGTATGACCAAGCATGGAAAGCAGTTGACTGCCCTGCCATCTGTTTGTGAATTTCTGCATCCATTGGCGGGTATCTCTTACCCTGCATCCTGTACTTTATGGTTTGTTATAGAGGATAGGAGGAAAGTTTTTTAAGTAAAATTGAAATATGTGAAACAGTAAAACTTCCAGTCACGGAAGGCCTTCGATGTGCTTAAGTTCGTGGCAAACGGGTTTTGTAGTCACTTTCCCTAGCTGTGGGTCTTGGAGACATTTGTCACCCATCTTACGCCTCCGCGGGGAGTTAATTCTTTTTTACCACAGCCGCACTTAAGACACACCGGAGCCGAGATCGCGCACAGTAACTACCCGGGCCATTATGGCCCGTACTCATGGGTATTATTCGACTTACTGTGGCCGGCTAGCGTGGGTGCCGATCGTCAACTGTGAACTGCCCCTGGCTGGCCACACCTTATGTTGGGGCTTATAATCGGTTCATAGTTGCCGGCGAGCCTAACGCCGTAATGAGCTGCCTCGGCTATAGTCGGCCTTCTCGGTGGCTTATAATCGGCTCATTACAGTTGGCTTTAAGGGCCGTCGCGAGCAATGAGTTAACCCGCAGCAGAGGGATGCTGGAGCAAAAGTGTCTCATTGACGAGGGCATAGATTCGCATAGTACCTGTTGTGTCTTGTCCACGTGAAGTTGCATTGTGGAGTGCTTTGAATAGAAAGCTATATGCTCAGGATTTTGTTCAACAGAAAAGGATAAAGTCAACAAGCAGCCAAGATACAAAGGAACAAGTTAAAAAGGAGACAAGGCTTTTTTAAAGTGGTTCGGCACGAAAAAGTGCCTACGTCCACTGATTCTCTTTGTTAATTCACTTCATATGGGCAATACAAGTTAAGAAAAGTATCGACGGAGGTGTTGGATGTTCCATGCCCTCTGGAACACCTCTCCGTCCACTGTTGACAAAATATAGGCTCCGTTGCGGAGATCTTTATGAATTACATATGGTCCATCCCAGATTGGGTCTAGTGCTCCGGGGCGAGGGAAGATTCGCTTGAGGACAAGATCCCCTTCTCGTAAGGTACGATGCTTGACTTTGGAGTTGTATTGTGCTGCCACCTTTTGCTTGTGGGCTGCTGTTTTTAGGACTGCATCATTCCTTCTCTCCTCGACTAGATCCAAAGACATGTTGAGGAGCTCTTCGTTCTCTTCTGGGTTATAGTGGATCCTACGGTGGGAAGGCACAATGGTTTCAACTGGGAGCATAGCCTCCGATCCGTATGCCAAAGAGAAAGGAGTGTGCCCTGTCGATGTTCTGAAAGATGTGCGATAGGCCCATAGTGCCGTAGGGAGTTCATCCACCCACGCGCCCTTTGATTTTTCGAGCTTCTTTTTGATCAGAGTTTTCAGAATTTTGTTGACTGCTTCGACTTGTCCGTTTGCTTGGGGATATGCTACGGATGAGAAGCTTTTGTGAATCCCGTGTTCTTGGCACCAGTTGGCGAATTCCTCGCTGTCAAACTGAAGTCCATTGTCTGATATGATTTTTAGGGGGACTCCGTACCTGCACAGAACATTTTTGATTAAGAAGTTGATAACCTTTGCTGAAGATACTTTATTTAGCGGTTCTGCTTCCACCCATTTGGTGAAATAGTCGACTGCTACTATAGCATATTTGGCTCCGCCTCGACCCATTGGCAGTTCACCGATTAAGTCAATTCCCCACACTGCAAAGGGCCAAGGGCTGGTCATCTGAGTAATATCGGTTGTTGGTAGCCGAGGGATCTTAGCAAATTTTTGGCATCTGTCACACTTCTTGACGAAATCTAAGGCGTCCTTGCTTAAGGTGGGCCAAAAATACCCGTATCGGAGTATCTTTTTTGCTAACGTTTGCCCTCCGGTGTGATCTCCGCAGCTTCCTTGATGAATGTTGGATAAGATTTCCTTGGCTTCCCTTCCGGCGACACACCTTAACAATGGGTTAGAGAACCCGTGCCGATAGAGGATGTCTCCTTGTATCGTGTAGCGGGACGCTTTCCTCAAGATTTTCTTGACTTCGCTACGCCTGTCGGGTAGCGTGCCATTTTGTAGGTAGTCTCGGATGGGAGTCATCCAAGTTGCTTCTTCGGTTGCAGCTATCAGATTCACTTGCTCAAAACTTGGGATCGTTTGCTTTGAGACAGTTACTGCCCCGAAGATGGCGACGTCCCTCATACTCGCTTGCTTTGCCAATTCGTCGGCCTCTTGGTTCTCTTCCCGAGGGATGTGTTTGACTAAGTAGTGGTCCAATCGGTTGAGAAGTGACTTGGCCTTCTTTAGATATGCGATGAGTCGCTCTTCTCGAGCTTGGAATTCCCCTAGTATTTGATTAACAATAAGCTGAGAATCGCTGTGAAGACACAAAGAATTGGCTCCGATCTCGATAGCAATTTCCAATCCGGCTATTACTGCTTCATATTCCGCATCGTTGTTGGTGGCAGCGAACTCCAACCTTATAGCATAGTGCAGTTTATTTCCCCTGGGAGTGATTATTACCACACCTGCCCCCGAGCCTTGTTCGTTAGATGCACCGTCCACAAAGAGATTCCACTTGATATCTTCTGTTATTTCCAGTTGCTCCTTATCCTCGTTGGTGAATTCTGCAATGAAATCAGCCATGGCTTGTCCCTTGATGGCGGTGCGAGGGTGATAGGTGATATCATATTGACTCAGCTCAATACACCATTTAAGTAGTCGCCCGGAAGTGTCAGGACGATGGAGTACCTGCCTCAGTGGTTGATCGGTCAGAACTTTGATGGAATGGGATTGGAAGTAGTGACGTAGCTTTCGTGAAGTGATTAGTAAACAGTACGCTAACTTTTCAAGCTTAGGATATCTGACTTCTGCCCCAGTAAACCTTTTACTGACGAAGTAAACTGGTCGTTGCGTGCGGTTATCTTCCCTTACCAAGGCAGCGCTTAGAGCGTGAGATGACACAGCAAGGTATAGGTATAATTCTTCGCCTTCGCTTGGGGTCGAGAGTACCGGTGGTTTCTGGAGGTGTTCGATTAGGTTAAGGAAAGCGGTCAAGCATTCGTCCGTCCATTCGAATTTTCCTTTATCCTTCTTTAGAGCTTCGAAAAAGGGGACGCACTTGTCTGTTGCTTTGGAGATGAATCGGCTTAGGGCAGCCACTTTTCCATTTAGGCTTTGCATTTCCTTTCGGGTGGAAGGTATCTTGATGTCCCTTAATGCTCGGACTTGTTCAGGGTTTGCTTCTATCCCCCGGGCATGGACGATGAATCCTAAGAATTTTCCCGACGACACTCCGAAGGAGCACTTTAGTGGATTCAACTTCATTCCATACTGTCGAAGTACCTGGAACATTTCGCCTAGGTGGCTCACGTGATCTTTGGCTTTCTGTGATTTTACCAGCATGTCGTCTACATATACTTCCATTGTTCGTCCTATTAGTCCTGCGAACATCTTTGTGACGAGGCGCTGGTAGGTGGCCCCTGCATTTTTAAGTCCGAAGGGCATTACTTTGTAGCAGTACAATCCCCGATCGGTGATGAAACTAGTGTGGTCTTGGTCGGGAGCATGCATAGGAATTTGATTATATCCTGAGTATGCATCCATAAAAGACAGGAGCTCGTGCCCGGCTGTGCTGTCTACAAGTTGATCGATTCTGGGAAGCGGGAAGCAATCCTTTGGGCAGGCGTCGTTTAGGTTGGAGAAGTCAATGCATGTCCGCCACTTCCCATTAGCCTTTTTTACTAGTACCGGGTTGGCGATCCATTCTGGGTAAATAGCTTCTCGTATGAAGTCATTGGCGAGTAGATTCTTTACTTCTTCATCGAGGGCTGCTGATCGCTCTGCCCCCATACTTCTCTTTTTTTGTTTTACGGGCGCCTTGGTAGGATCAATTTTTAATACGTGGCATGCTACGTTGGGGGAGATTCCGGTCATGTCAGCGTGTGACCAAGCGAACACATCCAAGTTGTGGCGGAGAAAATCAATGAGTTGTTCCTTCAATTCAGTTTTCAGCTGCGACCCAATTTTCAGTAGCCTACTTGAGTCGTGCTTGTCTACAGATATAAACTCCATAGCCTCTGCAGGCTCGGCGGTGGCCTCCTCCTCTTTGTCCCTAGGGTCTAATTCATTGAAAGGGTCGCTGGTGTATCGAAGAGGAGGGGCTTTCTTTAGTTGCTATGCTTCAAGGCTTTTTGTGCAGAGGGCAATCTCTACACCTTTCCCTTTATCTCTCCTGTGGTTGTTGCGAAGTTCAGTTACATAGCAGTCTCGTGCAATATCCTGGTCTCCTTCCACTTCCCCTACCCCATTGTCTGTTGGAAATTTCATTTTCAGGCACCACGGGGCTAGGACAATCTGGAAGTCAGATAGGGCTGGTCTTCCTAGGAAGGCGTTGTAGGCCGAATGGTTTTCTATCAGCACAAACGTCTGTTTCCTCACAACGGAGCGGGGATGGCTTCCAATTTCAACGAAGAGGTCCAGCTGCCCGATGGGCATTTTCGCATCTCCAGTGAAACCGTGTAGCGGTTTATCGCAGGGAGATACATCCTTCATTGATAGCCTCATTTTGTCGAATGCATGTTTGAACAGGATATTTACAGAGCTTCCAGTGTCTACCAGTATTCGGTAAACTTCGGCGGGACCGAGTCGGGCAGAGATAACCATGGGATCCATGTGCGGGTACTGTCTTCCTTCTAGGTCGCGTTTACTGAATGTGATGTCATCACTTTCTTTCCGCTTTGGGTGGCGCTCTTCTATAACCGTATTGACACAGTCTCTATTGTCTCTGAGCGACTTCCCATATCTTTCCATCTCTTTCCAACTTCTGTCTGCGATATGCGGACCTCCTGAGATGGTGTGGACCACTATCTTCTCTTGACTAGAGCTGCTAGCGTTGCGGTCGCCTCTGCCGGTCCCTGGTGAGGGTAGCCTTGGGTTTTCATTGGCAGGAGCTGGAGTCCTGTCTTGACTCTTTACATAGCGTTCCAGTTTCTTTCTTCTGATGTGTTCCTCAATCAGATCTCGGAGATGATGGCATTCGTTGGTATCATGTCCGTGGGATTCGTGGAAGCGGCAGAATTTTCCGGATTTCTGTGCGCTATCTGATTCCTTCTTGTATGGTGGGCGTTTGTATCTAACTTCGCCTTGGGTGGCGAGGAAGATATTTTCGACGGTCTCGTTCAGAGGGGTGTAAGAGTCGAATCTTGGTCCTGGCCGATATAGGCGTTTTTCTACTTTCTTGCCCCCAGCATTGTCTCTGGAATCATTTCTTCGAGCGTCCCTTGCCACAGCAGGGGCGTTGCCATGGGTCGTCTTACTTTGCTGTCCTGACTGCCCCTCAATGGCAGCATCCTCAAGCCTCATGTATTTCCCGGCTTCATGGAAGAAATCGGGTAAAGTAGCTGGTTTTTCTTTTGTCAATCTTCTAGCAAATTTAGTGTCCGGATGCACCCCACTGCAGAGGGCCATCAGGATAAGCTTCTCATCAGCGTCTTGAACTGCGGCTGCTGCGGCGTTGAATCTGGTTAGGTATTGCTGCAGCTTCTCTCCAGGTTTCTGTTTGACGCTGGATAAGGAATAAGCGTCCTTAGGTTGCTCCACATGAATGCGGAACTGACTGATAAATTTTTCTTTCAACATTTCCCATGAGCTGATGGATCCTTGGGGTAGATGACAGAACCAGGAGGTAGCAAGATCTGCTAAGAAGAGCGGAAAGCATTTGCATAGTACTCCCTCTATTGCTCCACTCATGAGCATATGCTGTGTGTATCTCTGTAAGTGTACAACGGGATCGGAGGTTCCTTTGTAGGGTTCCATTGTTGGCATCTTCCATTCTCGGGGGGTGATAGCAATTTCAATATTGCGGGCGAAAGGACTGGTTACCCTAGCGCCTATCCCTCGATCTCTTTGCTCCCGTTGGACACACTCTCTGAATAAGCGCGCCATCCTTTCATCAGAATTTGGAGCGGACAGAAATGAGTTTGGTTCTGTTCTGTGGGGTTGATTCCGTCCAGACAACCTGTAGGGATGGTATCGTCTATCATTCCTCATATTTTCCAGTGGCTGCCTTTGATCTTCTGGGAGCATGCTTGGGTCAGCTACAGTTGGTCCTTGCCTTGATCTTCCCCTGTTGGGTTCTGATCTAAGCACTTCCTCGGGTCCAACTTCGGGCTGAACTCTAGCTCGGCCCCGTTCACCGGTGTTTCTGTGGTTAGGCAGCACGACAGGCTCAGCTGCAGTTGACCTTCGCCCGGTACCTTCCCCGTTGGGTTCGGCACCAAACGTTTCCTCAGGCCTAACTTCGGGCTGGGCTCGGTCTCGGCTCCTACCACGGCTACTCTTGCCGTTAGCTCCTTCGAAGAAGGAAGATCTTTGCTGTCTCTGAGATCTTCCAGACTGGGACTCGCCCCATGATTCAGTGTTGCGGTTGGATTCTTCAGCGTCCCTCAAGCGTGACATGAGATGGTCCACCAAGGCTTCCTGCTGGGACGTGAAGCGGTTAGTTACTTCAACAACAACTCTGTCCAAATCTGCCCTAGTAATTGCTGCAGGCTGTTCTGTGGCAGGAGTGGTTGGGTTAGCCTGTCCTTCATTTGTTGCCGTTGCTGGAGGAGGACGATTTACTTGATTCGCGGCAGCTGGATCAGGAAGGCTACTGGATGCGATGTTTTTTCCTTTGTTAACATCTTTTCTCTGTTTGGGAGGCATGTTTTCCAAGTGGCGGACGATGCTGTTAGGAAAACTTGTTAAGTAGATGAAGCTGAAGCTTCAAGTTTCTCTTTCTCAGTGAAAGCACCAAAAATGTTTGCACAAAAAATGGACAAACACCTCAAAGTTGTATGATTTAGCAGATCTGATGTTATTCTTAGTGATTTGAGCGATTTATGCAAATATATAAAAAACAGGGGCTAAACTGTAAAAAGACACGCAGATTTATAGTGGTTCAGCCAGAATGTGCCTACGTCCACTTTATATGTTATTTCTCTTCTCTTATTCTGATTACAAGTACAAAACTTTGATATCAGTAATAGAAAGTGGTTTGAAAGTTCCTTCCGTGCTTGAGCTCTCAAAAAACTTGTCCCCATTGTTGTACCCCTGCCCCTCTATTTATAGAGTGAGGCTGGGGGTAGGGGTCTTGGAGGTATATAGCAGCTGGTGGGCCTGGGCTGCTACAATCCGGCCTGGTATGACTTGGTTCGGCATCACTTGGTCCGGAGATGGAATGGTGAGGTTGGACCGGTGGTAGTTGGTCCGGTGATGGAATGGTGAGGTTGGACCGGTGGTAGTTGGTCCGGTGGTGGAATGGTGAGGTTGGACCGGTGGTAGTTGGTCCGGTGATGGAATGGTGAGGTTGGACCGGTGGTAGTTGCCGAATGGATTCGATGGAAGACTGCCGAACGAGGTCTGCCGAATGGATCACGTCTCTGGGTCTCGAGGTCTTCCGGGTAAGAATTCACCCAACAAGAGTGAAGCCAGTAGGTTAGAGCTCTATGGCTCATATCCCAACAAGAACATCGGTCTTAATTCCCACAGATAGACAAGCCTACTTCATCGACTTTTAGTGCTAAGTATATGACTAAATATTTTCCATAAATGAGTAAATGTACAAAGCACGATCAAGCCATACAAAGCAAGAACAAGTCACATAAGCAACTTTTAATCCCCCTTTTGTTTAATTAATCTTTTATAAATTAAATCCCCGTTTATTAGTAAAAATTCTTTTATCTAATAAAACTTCTTTTATCCATTTCTACGGTTCATTTATACTCCTTCAATTCTTCAAAAAGTATTCATATACTTATCTCAAATGGTATAAGTATATTCACAAATCCTTAACAAGGTTTCTTACTTTAAACCTTTACTTTTTCTATACTTCAAAAAGTATTTATATACTTATCTCAAATGGTATAAGTATATTTACAATCATTAACAAGATTTCTTTCTTTAAACCTTTTCTTTTTCTACCTTTTTCCAAAAGATTACATACTTATATTTTCCTTTAAAATATCCATTTTAAAGACAAGCACTTTCACAAATATATTCAAAAGGTTCAAGGCTAATGTTAGCTAAACATTCTCACTACAAACGTAAAACCATTTCACTTATGCTTATCTTTAAAACATTCTTTTAAATATCTATTTACACTCATAAGTATAATAAAAAGGATTAAAGACGAATGTTATTAAAAAAATCGCAACAAAACCAAACCATTTCATACTTATATTATCTTTAAAAACATTCTTATTAAAGATCTAAGATAATATCCGGTTAAGTTGGATAGTCAACTAAGTGATTATTTAATTAAGACAATTGCTTATACAAATCAATCTTCGTATACTTAACTCGTTTCCGAAATTTCAACTTAACTATTCCTTGTTTATAGAGTGAAGACATGTAAGTTAGAGCACTAGTTACATCAAAGCCTTGCCTAGAAACTTCATTCTTAAACCTCACCAATAGACAAGCATACTCGTCAGCTCTTAGTGTTAAGTATAGTATTAATGATTTCCATGAACAAGTCAGAAAATAATATGATTAATCCACTTTCGACATTCCCGAGTTAACTATTCCTTGTTCAAGGGGGAAGCCCGATAGGTTAGAACTGTATTGCTCCATCCCTACTCGACATTAATCTTAACTCTTAGAAATAGAGAAGCCTACTTTGTTGGCTTTTAATGTTAAGCAAAGTTAATTACCTTTTAAACAAGTAAGTAAGCAACAAGATTAACACGTTTTCGAAATTCCAACTTAACCATTCCTCCTTCAAGAGGGAAACCCGGTAGGTTGGAGCTCTATTGCTCCATCACTACCTAGCATCAATCTTAACTCTCAGAAATTAGAGAAGTCTACATCATCGGTTTTTAATGTTAAGCCTCTTTTTTACTTTTTCAAAATTGATATATTATTAAAAATATATTTAATCTTCAAAACAAATTTAAGATACTTCAAACATGTTTGATAACATATCTAAAAAGATTAGAGAAAAATAAGAAATTTAAATATCATATTTAGACACTTAAAACCATAGGCGACTCACTACAACATTTATAAATGTTGTTAAAATTACTTATTAAAACAACATTGGAAAGCATGATCTTTGTAACAAGTTTTAACCATTTAAACAAATGATTTAAGATTTAAAATTTTTATAGTAAATACTAACATTACGTTACTTAAAACCCATGGAAAGAAACCCTTAAAAATATCTTTCCATATTTATAAAAATTCTCAAAAACAAGGGATTCAGAAGTGCACTTATAACGATTATTCTTGCTTCAAACACTTTCAAACTTACTTCAATTTAACACACAAGTTTAAACAACCATTATATATCAATTCAAGGCTATGCCACATGTTTAAGAGGGTAAAGAAGTGATGTTATACAATATAAACTTGTCATTTTCTTTCAAAAGCAAGAGAGGTCCAAAGTTTATAACTTTACTTAGTTAATGTCACTTTAATTTTATAATTTGCACACAACATATATATACAAAATATATACTTATAAGATAGTGAGATAACTTACTTAGATCCATGCCAAACCCAAGCACAAAGCCACAAGAACCAAAGAACCACCTCCATCCATTATCATAAGCCTGAAAATCCAACCTTTAGCACTTTCAACCCAAGGCAACATCTTCCTCCTCCTCCCATTGCTCACGGCCCTCCTTGGATCCCCCTTTTCCTCTCACCTTTTTCCACCTTTTACTTGCTAATCATGCTTTCCATGATGTTTTAAGCCTAAGGACAAGTTTAAAAGAGATTGGAGATGATTTGGTTAAGACTTGAAAAGGTTAGAGAGTAATTAATGGATTAGTGCTTTAGCACTTCCACCACTTTTAACTCTCATACTTCATCAAAAGCTCAACTGAATTAGTGAGTTATGAAGTGAATCCCTCCCTTATATTTATAGGCTAGGAAATTAGATGTTGAATGACCAAAAACCCCTCATAAAGGACCTAACATAATAGCAAACATCACTTCTCCTTTATCATTTACTTTAACTTTTAAGACTTTCCACTTATGCACATTTCATAATATCTTTAATGAAATCACCCATGACATCATCTATAAAGATTATTTCCATAAATGGAAAAAAGTTTTTGTTTCATTTTATTAATTTCCTAAGCAAATAAGTGTAAGTAAAAAATATTTGAACAACTTCTAACAGTTAAAAGGCTGTTTATCGATAAACTGATTTTCGCTCACACTATCGATATTTTTTTCAAACTATTTATTTTTGTAAACATTTTTCCAAAACACGTTTACCACCGTTAGTTATGATTTAAAAGAGGGTTAAAAAGCTTATTAAATAATTTTAATAACATTTAATCCAAGATTAAAATATTTGAATAATTTAGATATTCAAATACGAAATGTCCAAAATTCCGAGTCATTACATGGTTGGTAAGCGAACATTGTCCTTTGGGATGTCATGTTGAAGGAAAATGTTCCGAAGCTTCTTGGCTAGCAGAGTAGTCGGTGTCCACTCCAACAGGCCATTTTTAATCAACCCTAGCGGCAACAGATGCAGAATGGGATCAATCAGTACCATCTGGCCCTCGGACTAAGAAGTTGTAGGTTGGTTGGTGCCGACCGGAATAGATGGAGAAACCGGAGCAGTAAAGGATGTAGCTTCGGGAGGAGTAGATGATCCTTTACCAGGCTTGAGGCGGGATGATCGCCAAGCCATTCTATATAGCAGAACTTGGCGTTCAATACATTTAGGTAAATACCCGTGTAACCAATGCTCGAGATTCAAAGGAAGTCAACATGTATCAACCGATTGGATTCTAAATGTTGATTGTGGAAGATGCAATGTGTTATCTACATGGAGTGAGTTCAGTGTCCCAAACTCTACAAACGAAAAATCCTATGTAGATAGCTTGCTCGTGTCGCTTCGCAATTTAAAATTATCTCTTTCGGAACTTACCTGTTATTAATTGGAAATCGATAACAGATCCATTGTTCGGAGCAACGCGGAAAGTCCTTTTTTCAGGATCACTGGAAGTGCAGGATTAGAAAGGCAATATGATAAAATACACTCAAGTTCAATAGAAATTATCGAATCAAACTCTACACGATAATCAGAACTTATCCAATTCCACTCAAAAGATAATCGAAGCCTAAGAATCATGCTTTTCTCTAGGGTCATATGCGTGCAACCAAAGTAAACCCTAGTTCCATCCCCAATTACATGCACTTGAATTCGATTGTCTCACATTAGGTCAAATCAGCCAAGCCACGCCACCATCATCCACCGATACCTACCTTCAGATTAGATCAAATCTAGCTCGGAGCCTAGTGTTTTAGGTTTCAGGTCGATCCCGAGAACTTGAAGCGGCGACTCTTGGATTGCTGGATCAATTGGACGACGGCAAGAGATTAGGAGGGGCTTCAACAAAAGGCGGCGGTGCAGAAGCAGGTCGGAGGCGACTTTGGTTGATGGTAGAAGGAAGCTCGGTAGTGGAATTCTGATAGGAAGACCGAATAGTTGTGAGCAATAAGAGAATGTGAGCGAGTAAAGAAAAGTAAAAAAACCTTATAAAAGAAAAAAGCTTGAAAAATTCTCAAGTATACATGTTGGTATCGACATGGATAATTTGGTACCGACATGTCCTATTTATTTGGTACAAGCTTGTTACAGTGGATTGACCTGATGATGTAAAGTGATACATAAATTTTGGCAAGAATATTGCATCACTACCATCGAGAAGAGAAGTTCTAGTTCAAACTAAAGCTAAAAGCAAATAGAAATCGATCAATTAAAACTCGATAAAAGCAATGCCTCCAGACAACATTCAAACGATTAACTAGAATTTATAGGATAACAGTTCGTACCTAGTTTCAATCCAGAGCACACTTTGTTTCCAATGAAAGCATACGTTGGAAGGCAAATGTTAACTGGGTTTTAACCAAGAAGAAATCGATAGAAGCCAAAATATTGAAACGAAGACGTAATCACTTGAAATCCTGGAAGCACACCTAGATAGGATAGAGAGGCACTTTAGAGAAATTTCAACCAAAATGAAGCCAACACCAAAGGACGATACCAACCTCTAGAAGTCAGTAGAGACTTCTCATACCTTCATGTTTCTCATTCAAACTTTGCACGAGTCCTTCTTTGCCTATTTTTTGTGTACCCAAGAGATATCAAAGGATTTTGAACAACCTAGCGCAAAATTTGAAGAATTAGCAGTCAGAACAGCAAAAAAGACCAAATAATGGAGGAAAGATCATCAAAATCAATCAACAGCCTATTGAAACAGCATAGGACATCCCAATATGGAAAAGAAATGGGAATGCGGAAGGGTTTGTAACGACCTAGAATTTCAATCGTTCGAATTAGAAATATTTAATTGATTTTAAATATTCAAAAGTAAATTTTATAAGTTGAATAGCTTATATTTCAAATATAATGAATTATTTGATAATTAAATTGTTTAAATTTAATAAATGAAATTGTGGAAATACTTGAATTTTGAATTTAATATGAATGAAAATGTTCAATAAAGTTGATTTAAACTCTATTGGAATTAGAATGAAGTTAGTAAATTTTTAAAATTGATTTGAAAGTGAACAAATAGAAATCGGAAATTACTCGTTTTAATTAACGTGTAAAAATAGTCATTTTTGACACTGTCTTGGATTTCAATGAAACCAATTTCATTAGATCCGTAATAGTGAATTATAGTATGCTGTCAAATTTCGTGTCGATTGGAGTTACCGTTTGATCGTGCGAGTTCAAAACGCATAGAACTAAATTAAAATAATTCGATTTTAAAAACCTATCTTCTATATATAATGGAATTGGCCTCCGATATATATTCCATTGTATTCGGAATAGGGGTAAAACATTAGGAACGCCAGGCGGTACGCTTCGTTTGGAGTTCGGAAAATATTCAGTAAATAATGTTTAGATATTTTTTTCTATAAAAGGACCTTAGCTCTTCACATTTCCAACCCCCTAGAAACTAAAGCCAGCTGCCACTTTCGTTTTCTATGGCCATAAACGCGCCGACTTGCTCCTCCAATAACTCACAATCCATCGACATTTAGCAAAAACTTTCAACTAAGAAAATGTAGAGAACGTCGAGATCTTCAAGTTCAATGGTGGAGATTGGAAACGGAGCGGCGTTGTGACCTAGATCTGCTCGCGTTTGTGTGGCATTCGAGTGGGTGCTGCGACACGTGGGGATGGCCGGGCTCGACGAGGTTGGAGGTGTAGGTGCGGCGGAGGATGGGCGTTCGTTTGGTGGTGGTCGATCGTCATCTCGATCGACGTGGGAGGTGCGGCAAGCAATTGAATGGGTCGACTTTGGGTTTGAGCGCGCGTGCGTTTACAGGGAGAGGGAGATAAATTTAAAAGTTAATTTGGTAATTAACTTAGGCTAATGACGTTAATAATTATATTTTAATTCGTGTAACTTATAAAATGCATAACTTGTTCATACGAGGTCGGATTCGCACGAAATAAGCGGCGTTGGATTCGTATTGTCGAATACTATGCATAGAAGTTGGATTGGACTGATTTAAGGCACATAGGAATTCTGGTTAAATTCGAACACCTGTTCGTTTTTAATCGAAATAAACTCTGCAATGACGAATGCAATCGAAGTGAGTAAAACTTACTCTCTCTGGCTCGCTTATATTTTTATATAAGTGAGAATAAATTTATTTATGATGATTGATGCTTGCTTGTATGATATATGATATTATATATATATATATATAAGTTGGTTTGGATATATTCCTGCCTATTGGAGCGGATGAGACCTTATACATTCCCATGTATTACTGGATGAACCTTTGTACGCGCGTCAGCCTTAAAGCAGACATTGTACATATTCTCATATGCATATTTGTTGCAGGTTACAGGTTGGAGGGATCAAACAGGATTACTCACCACTATTGATTTATTTTCATATATATGATGATATATAATGTTTGTAGGATCGTTTTCACCCTAGAGGAGGGGTGAATAGGGTGTACTAATAATTAATGCATAAATAAAAATAAAAACAGAAAGTAATGCAGTAGAGATCACATGCAGATTTACCCAGCTTCGGCAAAAACCTGCCTACGTGCTGCCCCCAAGGTTTCTACTAGAAATTAAGTAATCAGACGCTTACAAACACACGTAAACTCGCGATACCCGCTAACTTGATTAACCTAACTCTAAGCTCAAAACCCTGCAACAACTCAGCCACTGAGTTGCGAATTCTTGAACTACACAATCGTAGTCCGTAACATAGTTAAACTAGAGTCTGACTTAAATAAAAACAAACAAAACAACTAAAAATAGAAAACCCCAATTTATAATTTAGCCCAAAGCAAATATAATATCGGCACAAATAAAAAACAAATATGGTTAAAACGAGATATCATTTTCTTTGTTTTTCGGCCGCCTTGTTTCTTTTGTACACTGGAATTAGGGTTTTCAATTTGAAGCACTGCTTGGAAATTAAAAGCTCGAATCGTTTGTTGGTATGCTCTCGTTCCTCAAATTGATTTGCTACTTCTTCGATCAATGTTATTCAATAGCTTGCGGCTGCTTTGAGTTCGAATGGTACTTTGGATTTGGTATGTGATTTTCCCCTTTTTGATTTGTGATTATGCTCGAATTGATTGTTTTCGAACTCATGATTTGCCGATGATGATATGGGTTCAATTTATAGGGATTGAAACCCTATTTTATTGTTTATATATTTTGGTTTGAATTCGTCCATTTCTTTGCTCGGCCATACGATTTTCGATTTAATGGTTGAGATGAATTCTGACTTGTTCATTTGTTGACTTGATCATCCTTCGATTGTATTTGAATATGCTTTCCGTTCTTTTCTCCTATGACTTGTTCATCGTTCGCTGACTTGTTTGGTACTTGAATTTGAGATATTCTCGACTTGATGAAGTTTGACTTGTTACCCTCTGTTCCAATTTTTGCTGGCAATTATCGATTTTTTTGAACAATTCACTGATTTTCGTTTGCTCATTTTTTTGAACCATGACCTACGACTTTTTTTAAACACTGCAACAGTATTTGTTTATTTGGTCATTTGTTTGAGCTTGACTTGGAGTCTTGGATGTTGTAGTCTGCTTCTGTGTTGTGTGTGTACTCTAGCATCAATTCTGGTTGTATTGTTTTCATGTGATCGTGTTGGTCTTGCTGTGTCTGGTGTTGTTATTTTGGTCTTGTTACATGTCTGGTGTAGTTCCACTTGAAGTTTTCATATTACATGTTGTCACGTGGTATGTTTTGTTAAGGCTGCATGTGTAAACTTGTTGTTTGCCTCTGAGTTGATGTCATGTTGCATTTGCATCCAATTAACATGTCTGGTGTGTGTTCATGTTCATATGAGCATGTCTGAATCTCTATGACTTTGTTTCGAGTTAAACTGCCCCTGTTTGCCACTATATATGTATACATGTGTGTACAGACATGTATACATATATGTGATTTCCCATTTCTTGCATTTATCTTGCATATAGAACTTGTTCATATTATGAATGCTCTGTTATATGGTTTTCAAAGATGGTCCTCCTGCTTGTTTGACATGCTGTGCTTGCATTCTGATTTTGTATTCTCTGTTGCATGTATATCACTTTGTATATGTGCATTACATTCTGATTTTGCTTTGAGTTCCATGTCCAATTGCTTTGAGTTCCATGTCCAGTTGCATATCTATGGAACTTGTCAGCATGTTTGAATTGATCTGGTCTGTGTTGCATCTTCATGTGTACATTTCTGAACTGAACTGATCTACGTATACATGCTCCAATGCATACATGTCTGGTTGGGCCTGAGTTATGATAGTATGAAACCATTGAAGTATGTTGCATGTTTGAGTTATTGTAGCTGGTTATCACCATGTATATACATACATATATGTATGTATATATGTATGTGTGATTGGTATTACTGCAGCTCCAATGTGTTCAGATGCATTGTTCTGGTCTGTTTGCATATGTTGTTTGCATTGTGACTTGCCTCGAGTTTGATTTGTTTTGTTTCATGTTATTGTAGTCATGCCCGTAGCTTGATTCATTGCTCCTGACCATATGTGCTTCCTTGTGCCTTTGTACATTTGGAGTCTGGTTCCATATTAATGAATCTAGTCTGCATTGATGAGTTTGATGTCATGTTGCACTTTGTTATACATGTTGAAACTAAATGCTTGCATATCCATTTTGCTTGAACATTTTGCTTTGTACTTGGCCATTGCTGTGTTGTTGCATTGCATTCATGTTAATGTTGACCGGTTCCATTTGTTGTTTTTGCATTGCACTTGAGTTGAATCCAGTCTAGGCTTAGGTTTGACCATGTGCTCACTTGTCCCTACTATTTTAACAAGCAAATATATCGGTGTGCACGACTTTGTGGCATGTACAGTGATACACTATGCATGTCACAATTTGTTCGTGTAAGATGAATTAAAAAAATAATGACAAACAACCCAAATAACTGAGGCAAATAATATTTTCAAAACACTAACTTCATTTTGCACTGCAAAATGTTTCCTTTTCAATTTTAATGCGTCAGCGTTTATTTTGCAGATAGTTCAGATGTTGGATACAGGCTGGAACAAAGTTGAAGATCAAATACGAGTGATGAGTGAATTATGTAGTGAGGTGAAATCGTATGTAAAATTGTAAAGTGAAAATTGTGTTGTAATTGAAGTTGTATTGTAATTGAAAATGTGTAAACGTAGTGAGAGCTCAAATTTGTACTATTTGAAATTGTAATAAAATATTTGTTTGAATAAAATATTTTTTTAAATATGAATTCCGAGTTATTTATTTTATTCAACAAATATTTATTTAATTATGGGGAAAAATAAAATAGTACAATAACAAATACATTTAAATGAATATATATATATATATATATGTTTATTATCATCAAACAAAAATCATACACTAGCATATTCTACAATGTTATGGATGCCATGATGATGTTTTGATGTGATATTACTTATTTAGTGATATGGTAGCACTGGGCCTTGTTTTCATTTTTTGGAAATATTGAAATTGATGATTTTTAATTGAAATGGTTTTCGAAGTGATTTTGGAAGTAAATATGTTTTAATGATTTTTGATTTATTTTAAAAAGAAAAGAATTTGTTTTTAAAAAGTTATGAATTTTGATGTTTTAAAAATATAGTTTTAAGAAATACTTCGATTTGAGATTTTTGAATAGGGTTATATAAAAGATTTATAAAGGTGATATTTTTTATAAATAAAGAGGTGGATTAAAAAAGTGAATTTATATATGTTTTATAAATGGACTTGAAGTTATTTTATAAGTGGATTATGATAGTAAAGTTGATTTATAAAAGCATGGATTTATAAACAGAATTTTAGGAGTATAGGAATTTTATAAAATAGAAGTTTTATAAAGGAGATTTATAAAAATAAGTTTTATAAATATGGGAATGTTTTATGTTGAGATTTAAGTATGGTTTTTTATGTAAAAGAATGTTGAAAGAAAGATTCTGATGAAGTTAAATGTTTTAAAAGAAATTATCTTTTTAAAATAAAGGTTTTGGTTAGTGATGGTTTTAAATGGAGTTAAATGATTTTGGAAATGTTTTTTAAAATGTGATAAGCACCGGGAACATAGATTTCAACATTTATTGTTGTAATAGACGTTTTCGGAAAGTAAGGAAGGCATGGACTATAACACTGTTGTTATAGTAAATGATTTCACAAAAGAAAATATTTTATATAGTATACGGGATTTATATATCTATTAATTACCAAATCCCTATACTAGTTTTTTGGGTTATCATAACGATGTTTTACGCTACATTCGTTTTGACCCAATAAAGCGTGTTTTGAAAAATATAAAGCTTTCCTAAAATGATTTGTAAATATGCTTATACTGTTAATATAAGTATATGAAACTATTTTCTAAGTGATGAGATGAAGTAATTTGTGAATATGCTTATACTATTGATATAAGTATATGGAAATGTTTTCCAATATAGAAAGATTTGAAATGGTTTTGAGAATATATCTTTTTAAAGATAATTTGAAGCAAATATGTAGAATACAATAGTCTATGATTTTTGTTTGATGATAATAAACATATATACATTCGTTTAAATGTATTTGTTATTGTACTATTTTATTTTGTCACATAATTAAATAAATATTTGTTGAATAAAATAAATAACTTAGAATTCTTATTTAAACAAATAATTTATTCCAACAAATATTTTATTACAAATTTAATAGTACAAATTTGAGCTCTCACTGCATTTACACATTTTCAATTACAACACAATTTTCAATTTACAATTTTCACCTCACTACATATTCACTCTCACTCGTATTTGATCTTCAAATTTGTTCCAGTCTGTATCCAGCATCTGAACTATCTGCAAAATAAACACTAACGTGGTAAAATTGAAAAAAAAATTATTTTGCAGTGTACAATAAAATGTGTGTCATGAAAATATTATTTGCCTCCGTAATTTGGATTGTTCGTCATCATTTTCTTTTAATTCATCTTACACGAACAACTTGTGACATGCACAGTGTATCATTGTACATGCCACAATGCCGGGAACACCGATATACACTTGCTTGTTAAAACTGCACGGATAGGTGAGCACAAAGTCAAACCCGAGCCAAGGCTGGATTCAACTCAAATATGCACATGAACAAGAGGACCAGACCCGAAGTACAAAGCAAAGACTTCAAATCAAAATAGAGGTGACTCAAAGCATGCAACATGAAAACAAGTCAATGGAGCTAAGGCACTATAACTCAACACACTAGTTCGACATGTGACAACAGACTCAACAAATCCAGGACAGAGGAGTTCGAAATGCAGAACAAAGTCAACATGAATGAATACAACATACAACATGAAGTGGACTCAAGGCAGATGGATTCAGTGCATTTCAGGTATGTATACAACCAGAGACAAATACAAGTTCACAAATGTACACATGAAGCCAACAACACAACTTCATCATAAAGCAAGCAGAATGAAGGCATGAAGGCAACTCAGGCATGAACTGGCTCGTAGCAACTGGTAAGTTAACTCGAAGTAGAACAAGACCAGTACAACATGCATTCAGACATGTACAAAGCAAGTACGCAAGACTTCAAGACCACATTCATATGAAACCATGGACAAGTGCACCAGACAAGTATGAGTGCTACATGAAGTGGACAAACAAGAAGATCACAACACATACAAGCCGATGCAACCTAGACCAGAAGTAGTAATGTAACCAAACCAGACCACATGACAGCATGCAAGTGGAACCACTACAGTACAGTAACAAGTTCACATGAAACCAGAAACACAAATGCATGCATTCATACATGATAACATAAATTTAATGCAACAACATGAGCAGTGGAGACATCAAGCCAACCAAGAGCATAGGCATCACAACAAAGATATACACACATATGTATGTATATACATGGTGACAATTATTATTTTTGTGAACATGATATGATCAAAGAAAATGGCGGTGAAGTAGCAGTTCGATGAAAGTCAACAAATAGGTCAGCATGACTACAAACCATAACACAGCAGTACAAAGCAAAATGTTCAAGTAAAATTGGATGCAAGCATTCAGTTTTTAACATGAAGGTGAACCAAATCAGACACCATGAAGTACACATGAAGATTCCAAGCAGAATCATAATGCAGACTAGTGTGGATATGCAAGCATTCAACATATCCAAGAGGAAACAATTTACATGCATACAACAGATCATAAGTATATACATGAAGTGACACACAAGAAAAGCACAAAGCATTTAAAGGAAGAAAATCGAATATGTCGGTAGCAGTTCGAAAATTGCCAGCAAGTCAATGATGAACCAGTCAATCAAAATTAACCCAACATATTATCTCAAAAATTCAAATGCCATGATCGTAGGAGCAAAAAGAACGGGACTGATTCAAACACTTCAACCAAATTCGAGCATATCAGAGATGGAACAAGTTAGCAAATAACAACAACCATTCGATTAGAAATCAACGCAAGCACCAAAATCACTTGAAGAATTCAAACAAAATATACGAACGAAAATATAGGGGTTTTATCCCTATTTAACCCAATTACATCATCGGTAGAAAATCACGAGTTTGAGAACAATCAAGTCGAGCATAATCAAATATCAAAAAGGGGAAAATCACTTACTAATTCAAAGTAGCATTCGAACTAGTCACTGAAGTGGCCGCAAAGCAAATCAAAGAACACTAATTGAAGCAGTAGGCTAATTGAGGAACGAGAGCATCAAAGCAAAGAATCGATTCGAATTACAAACTCCAGCGGTGGCTCCAAGTTCAACACCAAACCCTAATTTTTTGAAGAGTGGTAAAGGAAGTACGGCCGAAGTTTTACACAGAAGAAAAGGGGGAGATGATCTTCTATTTATTATTTATTTGGGACGGTCTTTGTTTTCTATTGGGCTTTATTTATAAATAGGGTTTTCTTTAGTTTTTTTATTTTATTTTGTAAATTTTATCTTTTAAAATTGTGTAAAGTCCTAGTTGTGTGACTAGGTACGAACTACGGTTTTGTAGTTCGAGAATTCACAACTCAGTGGCTGAGTTGTGGCAGGGTTTTGAGCATAGAGTTAGGTTAGTCAAGTTAGCGGGTGTCATAAGTTTACATGTGATTGTAAGCATCTGACTACTTAATTTCTAGTAGAAACCTTGGGGGCAGCACATAGGCAGGGTTTTGCCGAAGCTGGGTAAATTTGTGTGTGACCTCTACTGCATTACTTTCTGTTATTGTTTTTATTTTCGCATTAATTTCTATTATTATTAGTACACCCTATTCACTCCCCCCCTCTAGGGTGAAAACGATCCTACAAGTGGTATCAGAGCTAGGAACAAAAACCAATTTTTGTTTTAAAAATTTGATTTTTTAAAAAGGCTTCTTTTAATAATGCTTTTGTTGAAGGTCAGTCCATAGTTAGACCACACATGTTTAATGGTGAATATGCTTATTGGAAAAATAGAATGAAAATTTTTTTGAAAACCATAGATGCATGGAATATTGTTGAAACGGGATATAGGACACCAACAATAATGGCAGATAATCAAGAAGTTGAAAAACCTATGGATTAATGGGCTGATCTAGAAAATAAACTGCAAAAGGCTAATGCTAAAACTATGAATTCTATTATTTGTTCATTAGATCGAATTGAATTTAATCGTGTCTCACATTGTCAAACTATGCAGGAAATTTGGCACACGCTTGAAGTGACTCATGAAGGAACCTCCCAGGTTAAAGAATCCCGCCTTGCCATACTTAGTAGCGAGTATGAGAACATCACAATGGCAAAGGATGAAAGTGTCAAAGAAATGTATGGACGACTTTCTAATCTTGTATACAAATTAAAATCCCTAGGAAGACCATACACAGAGCTGAAAATAGTATAAAAAATCCTCAGAATTCTTCCATGAAATTTTGAAGCAAAAGTGACTGTTATTCAAGAATCAAAGGATCTGAAACAAATTAAAGATGAAGAACTCATCGGAAATCTCACCACTTGTGAGCTAGAAATCAAATTCAAGGAAGAACGTGAAGGAGGTGATATGCGAAAGAAATCAATAGCTCCCAAAGGAACAACTGAAAGTGAAGATGATAGTGATGATGACAGAGCAGCTGAAATGGCGCTGATAATAAAGAGATTAAAAAGGTGGAACCGCAAATACGGAAATTCAGCCCTAAATCACAACTAAAGAGCAGAATCGTCGAAGCTCTAGACAACTCAGAAAAGCAAGAGATCATTTGTCACAAGTGCAATAAACCTGGTCATATCAAGCCAAATTGTCCTCAAAATCGATTCAGTAATGGAAAGAAACCGAAGAGGAGATGTTTTGCAGCAACTTGGAATAAAAGTGATGAAGATGATGATAAAAGCACTGGCAGTGAGAGTGAAAAACCAAATCTGTGTCTTCGAGGAGAAACAACTGACAGCGATGATGACGAGCCAAGCGAGGTATCAAAACTTACTTACTCGGAATTACTTATATTTTTTCATGAAGTAAATGGTTGTTTTGAAAGACTTAGGGAGAAGTACGCTAATATTGAATCACAAAGAGGTATTTTGATAGAATTAAATAAGCAGCTTGATCAATTGGTTAAAAACTATCGAAATAAGAGTCCTAAGTGTGATAAATGTCCATCATTAGAAGGGGAAATAAAAAAATCAAAAATTAAAATTAAATCGCTTGAAAATGAAATTTGATTTTGAAAGAAAGTGAAAACACTAGGAGAGAAAATTTTATTAAAAAGTGCACTTTGTTATTGAATGAAAATGAATCTCTCAAAACACAAGTCCAACAATTGTCTACAACTTTAGGAAAATTCTCCAAAGGAGAAAGATCACTAAATATGCTATTAGGAAAACAAATTGTTAATACTGTTAGAAAAGGACTTGGGTATACTCAATCTGAAAGAGTTAGAAGTGAAACTAATCATGCAAATTCCAAGTGCACGATTTGTAGAAAAATTGGACACAGTCACAACAATTGCTGGTATAGACCTAAACACACAAAAACCATACCAATTTGGGTTCCTAAAGGCACAAATGTAAAATCCCTTAAAGTCAAAAAAATCTGGGTGCCAAAAGGAACAAACATAGACTGTCTTGGTTCTACACAAACTTATTATTCAAAATTTCTTGTCACTAACAATCATGGACCTATAAAAACAAATAGGTCACAAAAATCTTCTCTCGTGTAGGTGTGTTGGTAGGCTAAGGAACAGCAACAGTGGTACCTGGATTCTGGCTGTTCCAGGCACATGATGGACGGCAAATCAAAGTTCCTTAGCCTAGAGAAGTACAAAGGTGGCGGAGCCACAATGGGCAACAACGATAAATGAAAAATTATCGGTAGAGGTAAAATAGGTAACGATACATTTATCTTAAACGATATATTATATGTTGAAAATCTGCACCATAATCTAATTTCAATCAGCCAGCTATATGATAATGAATGTTATTTTTTATTCCGATTTATGCAAAATTGTTGACCAATCATATTTTCTTGCCAAGAACACTTTAAGTAACTTCTATAATCCTTGAACTAGTTCACATGGATCTGTTTGAACCTAACGATATTGCAAGTTTAGGTGGTCAGAGATATTTTTTTGAATTGGTTGATGATTACTCTAAATACACGTGGGTATATTTCTTTATCTTACTGCTTCTACACCTACCATTATGTTCACTGTTTGTTTATGTGCATGGTTTCAATCAAATCTAAAAGAATTTCATTTAAAAGACGTAAAAAGGATTATAAGGTATTTGTTGCACACTCCACGGTTTGGTCTATGGTATCCATCTAACGATGACTCTGAGTTAAAAGGGTATTCAGATGAAAATTATGCTGGTAATCTAGTTGATAGAAAAAGTACTGGTGGAACGTGTTTTATGTTGTAACATTCGTTAGTTGCATCTCATTTCCAAAGAAAATATCTGCATAAATTTCATTTCAACCGATTTTCAATTGGTAGACATTTTTACAAAACCACTTCGAGAAAATAGTTTTTGTCGACTGCATCTCAATTTAGGAATTTAGAAATTTGATTTTATATTTTTGGAGTTTCTCTTAAATGTCTATGTTAACTAATCTGACTCCCTACAAATTATCGAAAAGGAAAATAGTGACTGAAAAAATTTGATGAGTGTTGATATTAATCATACATTATGACTTGAGACAATATATTTAGTAAATTTCTTTAAAAATCTAAACAAAATTTGTAATAACTTTTGTTGGTAAAAATTCCATGACCATCTCTATTTCTATCATATTTCTAACGACTATCACTCATCAAAAATCAATATAGTGTGTCGAAATGTGGTATCTAAATAGGAAATTATTCCTTTTTTAATTAACTAACAATAAAATTATCCAAAAGTATTCACTCTCATTTAAAAGTCCTCACGGTTATGCATGAGTGAAGTACTTGGATCTTTGATTATGTGCTGTCATGCTCATTTAAAAGTCCTTACAGTTATTGTAACGACCCGCCATTTTGGACCATTCGCATCCATTATAAGTGTATAGGTAGACACTCATGCCGGAGTTGAATTGCTCAAAATACCGCGTTGTTAATTTAAATTTGGCAAAACTGAACATATACAGTAAATAAATATAATCATAGATCACAGACACAGAGTAATAAATGCAGCGGAATTGAAAAGAGATAGTAGTTCATGAAGCTACTATATGAATATATAAAATACATCAGAGTTTACAACAGAAGAGTAAAACGATACATCAGAGTTAAACCAGATACAACGGAAGAGTAACACGATACATCAGATACGAATCAGAATACATCACTGGAATCATCGAATACTGAAAGCAGAATAGATGGCTGGATCTTCAAGCAAAACTCCAACTCCAAAGGTGAGTCTCTAAAGCTGAACCACTCAGTCTGACCCGAGCGTAAAGCAAAAACACAAGACACTCGAGTCAGGATTAACATTCTTATATTAATAAATCCAACCCAAGTGAAATAGCAATTGAAATACAAGTAACTCAAAGGATGTTTGGAATAACCATCCTTTAAGGATCCGTCAAACTATCTACTAGGTAGTAATGTACGATAAGTAGATAATGTCTATCAGTAATATAAAGATATCAAAATAGCGTTAAGTCATGGCCCATTCCACCCTTAACACATTCTTATTCCCACAAGCATATACAAGACCGTAGTTTCCCCAAAACCGGAAGTCACCAGAGGGCAATCCATATACTCAAGGTACAAAACAAATTCGTAGTGGTCGCGCATAAATGGAATACAAGTATGACAAGGCACATGAGGCTATACCCAAGGTAGTGATACTACCGTTCGCCTGATCCGGACTGGTGAGAACGCAACGCCGCAGCGCCCGCAACACCGTGAGACAACACTCCCAAAATCAAGGGTGCACCAATCGACAACAAGTGTAAGTAGTTCGAAGAAGTGTGTCCACTTGAGGTATCAATCCTCCATTGGCCCGGCACAGCTCCTGTTTTAGTCATTTCTAATTTGACACAAGTGTCAAGGCTATCCATTATCGTTCTCTTCTTCATTCAACACGACACCATTCCAACCACTTCATTCTGGATCATCACTCCGCGTATAGTTATTAAAGTGGTTTTCGGTTTAGATAGAGAGTATATCCATAACCGAATTCCGGTCTCTTTAATAACTTCCGTAATTATTTCACCGATTGGTCGTTTGTTTATTTCAAAACCAAATCAATTTCAATTTCAAATAGAATTCGTAAACCAACATTTTATTTGTCTTTCAAAACCAATTTCCAATAATTTACGTTTTAAAACTTCCAAATTATCATTACACCATCTTATAATTCAATTTCAATTTTATTTAAAACAATTCAATATTGATTCAAGTTCGCATATAAGTTTCATTCCGAAATCATTTAAATAAATTTTATTTAACATTCAAATCAATTTAAACTCATTTATCGATTTCATTCAATATTCGTTAAGTTACTTTATCATTCAAAACAATTTCTATTAAATTTCCAATTCATTAAATCCATTATTCAAATTCAACTTCATTAAATCAAAACTTACAATTTTGAATTAAATCAAATCCGTCAAATCAATTCTTTCAATTTCAAGTCTTACATTAATTCCAAAAATATCACATTTTCATTTCTTGTTAAAGAAATTCCATTTCACTTATTTACTTCCTTAAATAATTTTCCAAAACTTAATTAATCAAGAAAACTCAATTTCAATTATTTACAAAGTAAATTCACTTATTCAAAAGTTCAATTTCTCTTATTAAAGAATTTAATTAAATTTGATCATTAAATCATTCAATCTTATTTTATTATTAAATAATTCAACTTAATTATTAAATAATTCCAAAGTTTAATAATTTCAAACTTAATTATAATTTCAAACTTAATTATTAAATCATTTCAAATTTTAATAATTTCAAACTTAATTATAATTTCAAACTTAATTGTTAAATCATTTCAAACTTAATTCAATCATTTCTCAAATTAAACAACCTTCTTTCATCAATTACATCGTTATATTTTGTTTCAGATTATTAAATATTAACATTTTCCTTTCATTAAAAATTCAAATTTCAACTTCATTTCAAAACCATACTATTTATTCAAATAAAATCTTCGTTATATTTTTAAATCAAATTATTGACCAATCGGGTTTTATTTAATTTTCTATTCTATGTCAAAGTTCAATTTGGGTATTTATCATTTCAACCCGATTCCAATTCAATTCAAAATCAAAACATAACAAAGGGAACTTGCAGTGTGATAACTGGGATGGTGTCAAAGTAAATAAACAAGCAATAACAACAATCAATAACAATCCAATAATCAATTCAAATAATCCCGAAATAACCGTATTAATTCGCATTGTTATTAGTACGAATTAATATAATTATTTCTAGAATCTACACTATCATTTCATGTAGATTAAAGATTATTACATTACGGTTCTTCACTTGTCATCTATTACAATTTCATACACCATCAGTTTTAAACAACATACAATTCAATGGTTCAAAGTATAGTTAACACTATTCTACATGTCAATTTATTTAACATTTAAAGGGGTCATACTATACAAATTTAACTAATCAAATTCAACATCTAACTATTCTATATCGAGTTCAATTGCATACTATTTATCATTTTACATTAACAGTTTAACGTCCAATATCAACATCAACAATCAATCAATTATCAGCCAAACAGTATTGTCATTGCATAAATAATTAACAGATAATTGTGTCAGATGTCATAGGTGAACTGATACAGGTAATAGCACATATAACAGTGTAATTAACAAACAGCAGCATATTTCAACTGTCATTTCAATTGAAATCAAAATTAATAAATAAAAGAACGTTAATCGTGAGTGATTGCTCACCTTTCGAGGCTAGAGAGACTTAACAAAGAAATGAGCTACGAATTCCAAAGCAACTCTAGATGGATACGATTCGACGAAGAAAACAGGCAAGACGGACAAAGCTGATAGATAAAATAAACGAAATCAAATCAGAACTGGATCGATAAAGATAAATGGTATCAGTAAATTTATATATAAAACTATATATATAATTATATATATACCAAACCATATTCTAAATAACATATATATTTCAAAATCCATTGTTTCAAATTAAAACACATATATCAAACTCAATATATATACATAATATATTAAAAATCAATACAAATAATTTATTATTATATATGTAGAACTTAGACAGTAACGAGAAAGAAATTTTAAAATTTATGAATAGCCTATTGTAGGTACTATATACATCAACCTAAATGCATGACTTAACAGCTGTATATACTCGCAGACCATACTAATATATGCAGACTTTGAAATCTGTATACCCTTATATGGACAGAATCTATACACTATATTTTTATACGTGAACTTTGACAGAATACAAAACTCAAATAGCTTTTTTTTTTAAATAATATATATATATATATAATACTTACATCTATATATACCATACATGTTCAGAACCGATACTCACATCAACACTTCTAACCCACATCCATCTTTCTAGACCAAATGTGTATATATAAATTTTAAACGGTATGTACCTAGAACACTCAACCGTATATATAAATATATATATATACTATTTTTCAAAATCAAACTCACATAAATCACAGATCATATGGTTAAGGATGTTCGCATTAACTAAATACTGGAAAAGTATATATATACACCAATATACTTTATAAGTTAATATATATCCCATATAAATCAACAGTTTTTCGAAAACTTATCTAAAACTTTACATATAAATATGTACTATCATACAGCATGGATATATTATATACTTTATATAACTTACATATAGTATAATATGTTTTTAACTAAAATGAATGCATATTCGAACCTGAATATACAAATAGATTTCTAAACTAACTTATGTGTAGGCAAACGAGTATAACTTTATACATATATACATACCCAGCATATTTTGTACAAACCTTTATAAGTATATATATATACAACAGATTTTCATATACATACTTTTATATATGTAATACTTAAAATCGAGAGTTTAAAACATATATAAATATATATAAAATTTTCTTTCGGCTGAGGTCACATATCATATTGTATATACAAACTTATATCATATATAGATATATTACCTCAATATAGAGAAGCACGGCATGGATGACGAGGATAAGACAAAAGAAAGTGGAAGTAGAGTGAGTGGGAGGAGGGAGGTGAGGCAGGCCTTCGGCTTGGTGTGGGTTCGAGCTGCCGGCGTTGCTTGGGTTGCTGCGGCCAGGTGAAGGAGATCAAGGGAGAGAGGGGATGCAAGGATTTACTGCCGAGGCCATGGGAAGGAGGAAGTGGTGACAAGCTCGAAAGGATTGGGCAAGGGATATGTCGGAGAAGGCAGTTCGAAGTTCGCGGAAGGTAAGATGGAGGAGGTAGGTCGGTTGACGTGGTGGGGAAGGCCATGCGTGCTGTGGGCGAAGGCTGGCCGACATGAGGTAGGAAGACACGTGGGAAGGTGGGTCGGTGGGTCAGTGGCGTGCTGGCGGGTCTGGGCTCGGTTGTCGAGGAGGTGAAGGCGGAGGTGGCCCGATTTGGGTGGTGCGTGACAAGAGGGAGAGGGAGGCAGTGGTTAGGGGAGGAGCACGCTATGGATTTGTCTGGGACGAGCATTGGTCACTGTGGCATGGTGGAAGGAAATAGGCAAGGGTGGGAGAGAAAATGACACCAGTTAAATGAAGAGGTTGAGCAGAGAACGAAAGAGAAACAAATGTAGGTGAACCCGAATGAAATGAACCAGAATTTACATTAAAACCATAGGAATAACAACAGTCAGTTACGTTGAATCCAAGATGATAATAAAAGCTGATGGCTATTCGTATTACGATGTATAACGAATGGACAAAGGAGATCAAAAAGGCTCAATACGGTTAACGATACGGAAACGTTTTACCAATTTCGCGGCGTACCGGACTCCGAATTTGACAATCGAATATATCGTAGAGATCAGCACGGCGAGGCGATCAAAACGGTATACAGATATCAGTGGTACGATCATCCGATAAAAATCGATATCGGTACCAGAATGCTGCTATTTTGCAGAAAATAAGAACGATGGAGCAATAGATGTCCGAATTTGGAAAAATGATGAACTAATATTTTGCTCAGAAGATGGTTTAGAATTTTTCTATGTAAAAATATTTTGGTTTCGAAAACATTTTATTTTCAACGCTTTTTAACTGATTAAATTGAAGTAAATTTACACGCGAAATAAACTTTCATATTTTCGGACGAAATTTTACCAGTTGCTATGTTTAACTAGACGTATTCCAAATATTAAATTTTTATTTCAAAATTTTATCGTTTAAAATTTCACAAAATTTCAACTAATTACGTTATTAAAACGGTTGAAATTTACGGGTCGTTACATTCTCCCCCACTCAAAACTTTTCATCCCCGAAAAGGAACGAGGTAGGAGAATAGAAACAACCAGAAAGAAAAACAGATTTGAAATACAAATAACAATTTATTTAAACCATATAAATTCAAATTTAAATTGATTGATATTCAACAATTGATTTAATCCATTTGATTTCACTAAAATCAATCCCAACTATTTCTAAATTCATTATCTTACTATCCAATTATCCTCAATTTAAAATTTCTAAAACCATAATTTTGAATAATCTTTTATTATAATCATATTTTCTTTTCAACGGATTTAATTTTTTTATTTTTTATTTATTCCAAATTATTATTAATTTATTCTACTTAATATATCTAATTACATATATTTAACCCATATAAATTAATTTAAACCATAAAAGTTTCGATTTAAATTAATTTACATCTATTAATTTCTTTTAAATTTCAAGGTATTTTCATATGTTGATCAAATTTCAATTTATTAATTATCCTTCAAAATAAAATTTATTTTTCGATTTTCTTATTTTTCTATTTATCTCTATTAACATTTTATAATTAAAGTTTAAGTGTATAACATTTGTTATAACCACTCAAATTTTATTTATAAATTCAATTTATCTTATATATTATCCAATTACATAGTCAACTTCTGAATGATTTAGGTAAGTTGTATTAGAATGCAGTTGAACAATATACAAATAAAATTTTCCCAATTCAATTATTAAGTTTAAATATTTATTCCAAATTTTGTTTTATTTGTAATTAAAAACATCCTTTAACAAAATTTAAGAATTAGATTTCTGATTAACTTTAAACAATTTAGAGATATATATAATATATTTATATCAAAACAAATTAAATTTTAAAATAAGATACCTATATATAGGTAAATCAAAATATACTGAAGAAATTCAAATCAAAATATTTTCCAAAACAAAACCATAGCAAAGCTACAGAATAGTATCTCCACTTCGAAACTCGAAAATGAATGTCGATGATGCGGCCGCCATCACCGAAATTATTTTCCAGCGACAAAGAGAAGAGTACTGATTTCAACATTTAAAATTCTTTGGAAATGATTTCTATTCGAAAATACTTTCAATAATATACTTTAAAATTTTAAAACCAAAGTTTGAAATCATCGGAAACTAATAAATTCTCAAATTCTGAATTAGATTCAGTTCAAATTCAAATCAATTTATAACCAAGTTTATAAATTCATTCATTTATATTATGCAATAGCCAATGGTTTACAAAACAATGAATGAAAATCAAATATTATTATTTTCAGACAACAAATTCATTAACAATTTAATTTCAGAAAACTTATATTTATATATAATATAATCATTCAAAACTATTTTATTTATCAAATTTGAAAACAACATTTTTAATATAAATTTAGAAATACATTTCTTTGCTCGACGATACAGGAATGGATTTTCAAAATAAGGATAGGGATTCAAATTTGATGGACTTAAATCAAAGAGAATTTTGATTCGATAATAAGTTCGAAACAGAAGATAAGATAATTTAATTTCCAAAATCGGGAGATGGAGGAGTTTATTTAATTCATGGGCAACCTTAACCGGATCGTCCGTAACTTCAAGAATAAGATCGATGCTGAATTCCGAGGTAAATCAACACTCGATCTCAAGAGATGGAATTCAGGTATAGCAGGGAATAGATAGCATCGTAAACCGAGGATACAGAAATCTCCGGTAAATCAATGCCTATTATAAAGGAGTTTTGCTCCTTTACGAATTATTCGAAGATTGGCGAGACCGCCGATCTATTATAGATAACATTCAGAATGGAGTTATGGGGTGCTCCATGATTGAAAGAAGACGAATAGTGAAGGACACGAATGAATTTCGGAACCGAGGGGAACGTTCCAAAATTCAAAGGAATTGAGTCAAAGGAAGAGGTTGAAACTCGAATGAGAGTGATTCTGTAAATACATTTACCCTATATGTTAAGTTTGCCTAGAGCTACCAAAGCTCTGATACCAACTGTAACGACCCGCCATTTTGGACCATTCGCATCCATTATAAGTGTATAGGTAGACACTCATGCCGGAGTTGAATTGCTCAAAATACCGCGTTGTTAATTTAAATTTGGCAAAACTGAACATATACAGTAAATAAATATAATCATAGATCACAGACACAGAGTAATAAATGCAGCGGAATTGAAAAGAGATAGTAGTTCATGAAGCTACTATATAAATATATAAAATACATCAGAGTTTACAACAGAAGAGTAAAACGATACATCAGAGTTAAACCAGATACAATGGAAGAGTAACACGATACATCAGATACGAATCAGAATACATCACTGGAATCATCGAATACTGAAAGCAGAATAGATGGCTGGATCTTCAAGCAAAACTCCAACTCCAAAGGTGAGTCTCTAAAGCTGAACCACTCAGTCTGACCCGAGCGTAAAGCAAAAACACAAGACACTCGAGTCAGGATTAACATTCTTATATTAATAAATCCAACCCAAGTGAAATAGCAATTGAAATACAAGTAACTCAAAGGATGTTTGGAATAACCATCCTTTAAGGATCCGTCAAACTATCTACTAGGTAGTAATGTACGATAAGTAGATAATGTCTATCAGTAATATAAAGATATCAAAATAGCGTTAAGTCATGGCCCATTCCACCCTTAACACATTTTTATTCCCACAAGCATATACAAGACCGTAGTTTCCCCAAAACCGGAAGTCACCAGAGGGCAATCCATATACTTAAGGTACAAAACAAATTCGTAGTGGTCGCGCATAAATGGAATACAAGTATGACAAGGCACATGAGGCTATACCCAAGGTAGTGATACTACCGTTCGCCTGATCCGGACTGGTGAGAACGCAACGCCGCAGCGCCCGTAACACCGTGAGACAACACTCCCAAAATCAAGGGTGCACCAATCGACAACAAGTGTAAGTAGTTCGAAGAAGTGTGTCCACTTGAGGTATCAATCCTCCATTGGCCCGGCACAGCTCCTGTTTTAGTCATTTCTAATTTGACACAAGTGTCAAGGCTATCCATTATCGTTCTCTTCTTCAGTCAACACGACACCATTCCAACCACTTCATTCTGGATCATCACTCCGCGTATAGTTATTAAAGTGGTTTTCGGTTTAGATAGAGAGTATATCCATAACCGAATTCCGGTCTCTTTAATAACTTCCGTAATTATTTCACCGATTGGTCGTTTGTTTATTTCAAAACCAAATCAATTTCAATTTCAAATAGAATTCGTAAACCAACATTTTATTTGTCTTTCAAAACCAATTTCCAATAATTTACTTTTCAAAACTTCCAAATTATCATTACACCATCTTATAATTCAATTTCAATTTTATTTAAAACAATTCAATATTGATTCAAGTTCGCATATAAGTTTCATTCCGAAATCATTTAAATAAATTTTATTTAACATTCAAATCAATTTAAACTCATTTATCGATTTCATTCAATATTCGTTAAGTTACTTTATCATTCAAAACAATTTCTATTAAATTTCCAATTCATTAAATCCATTATTCAAATTCAACTTCATTAAATCAAAACTTACAATTTTGAATTAAATCAAATCCGTCAAATCAATTCTTTCAATTTCAAGTCTTACATTAATTCCAAAAATATCACATTTTCATTTCTTGTTAAAGAAATTCCATTTCACTTATTTACTTCCTTAAATAATTTTCCAAAACTTAATTAATCAAGAAAACTCAATTTCAATTATTTACAAAGTAAATTCACTTATTCAAAAGTTCGATTTCTCTTATTAAAGAATTTAATTAAATTTGATCATTAAATCATTCAATCTTATTTTATTATTAAATAATTCAACTTAATTATTAAATAATTCCAAAGTTTAATAATTTCAAACTTAATTATAATTTCAAACTTAATTATTAAATCATTTCAAATTTTAATAATTTCAAACTTAATTATAATTTCAAACTTAATTGTTAAATCATTTCAAACTTAATTCAATCATTTCTCAAATTAAACAACCTTCTTTCATCAATTACATCGTTATATTTTGTTTCAGATTATTAAATATTAACATTTTCCTTTCATTAAAAATTCAAATTTCAACTTCATTTCAAAACCATACTATTTATTCAAATAAAATCTTCGTTATATTTTTAAATCAAATTATTGACCAATCGGGTTTTATTTAATTTTCTATTCTATGTCAAAGTTCAATTTGGGTATTTATCATTTCAACCCGATTCCAATTCAATTCAAAATCAAAACATAACAAAGGGAACTTGCAGTGTGATAACTGGGATGGTGTCAAAGTAAATAAACAAGCAATAACAACAATCAATAACAATCCAATAATCAATTCAAATAATCCCAAAATAACCGTATTAATTCGCATTGTTATTAGTACGAATTAATATAATTATTTCTAGAATCTACACTATCATTTCATGTAGATTAAAGATTATTACATTACGGTTCTTCACTTGTCATCTATTACAATTTCATACATCATCAGTTTTAAACAACATACAATTCAATGGTTCAAAGTATAGTTAACACTATTCTACGTGTCAATTTATTTAACATTTAAAGGGGTCATACTATACAAATTTAACTAATCAAATTCAACATCTAACTATTCTATATCGAGTTCAATTGCATACTATTTATCATTTTACATTAACAGTTTAACGTCCAATATCAACATCAACAATCAATCAATTATCAGCCAAACAGTATTATCATTGCATAAATAATTAACAGATAATTGTGTCAGATGTCATAGGTGAACTGATACAGGTAATAGCACATATAACAGTGTAATTAACAAACAGCAGCATATTTCAACTGTCATTTCAATTGAAATCAAAATTAATAAATAAAAGAACGTTAATCGTGAGTGATTGCTCACCTTTCGAGGCTAGAGAGACTTAACAAAGAAATGAGCTACGAATTCCAAAGCAACTCTAGATGGATACGATTCGACGAAGAAAACAGGCAAGACGGACAAAGCTGATAGATAAAATAAACGAAATCAAATCAGAACTGGATCGATAAAGATAAATGGTATCAGTAAATTTATATATATAACTATATATATAATTATATATATACCAAACCATATTCTAAATAACATATATATTTCAAAATCCATTGTTTCAAATTAAAACACATATATCAAACTCAATATATATACATAATATATTAAAAATCAATACAAATAATTTATTATTATATATGTAGAACTTAGACAGTAACGAGAAAGAAATTTTAAAATTTATGAATAGCCTATTGTAGGTACTATATACATCAACCTAAATGCATGACTTAACAGCTGTATATACTCGCAGACCATACTAATATATGCAGACTTTGAAATCTGTATACCCTTATATGGACAGAATCTATACACTATATTTTTATACGTGAACTTTGACAGAATACAAAACTCAAATAGCTTTTTTTTTAAATAATATATATATATATAATACTTACATCTATATATACCATACATGTTCAGAACCGATACTCACATCAACACTTCTAACCCACATCCATCTTTCTAGACCAAATGTGTATATATAAATTTTAAACGGTATGTACCTAGAACACTCAACCGTATATATAAATATATATATATACTATTTTTCAAAATCAAACTCACATAAATCACAGATCATATGGTTAAGGATGTTCGCATTAACTAAATACTGGAAAAGTATATATATACACCAATATACTTTATAAGTTAATATATATCCCATATAAATCAACAGTTTTTCGAAAACTTATCTAAAACTTTACATATAAATATGTACTATCATACAGCATGGATATATTATATACTTTATATAACTTACATATAGTATAATATGTTTTTAACTAAAATGAATGCATATTCGAACCTGAATATACAAATAGATTTCTAAACTAACTTATGTGTAGGCAATCGAGTATAACTTTATACGTATATACATACCTAGCATATTTTGTACAAACCTTTATAAGTATATATATATACAACAGATTTTCATATACATACTTTTATATATGTAATACTTAAAATCGAGAGTTTAAAACATATATAAATATATATAAAATTTTCTTTCGGCTGAGGTCACATATCATATTGTATATACAAACTTATATCATATATAGATATATTACCTCAATATAGAGAAGCACGGCATGGATGACGAGGATAAGACAAAAGAAAGTGGAAGTAGAGTGAGTGGGAGGAGGGAGGTGAGGCAGGCCTTCGGCTTGGTGTGGGTTCGAGCTGCCGGCGTTGCTTGGGTTGCTGCGGCCAGGTGAAGGAGATCAAGGGAGAGAGGGGATGCAAGGATTTACTGCCGAGGCCATGGGAAGGAGGAAGTGGTGACAAGCTCGAAAGGATTGGGCAAGGGATATGGCGGAGAAGGCAGTTCGAAGTTCGCGGAAGGTAAGATGGAGGAGGTAGGTCGGTTGACGTGGTGGGGAAGGCCATGCGTGCTGTGGGCGAAGGCTGGCCGACATGAGGTAGGAAGACACGTGGGAAGGTGGGTCGGTGGGTCAGTGGCGTGCTGGCGGGTCTGGGCTCGGTTGTCGAGGAGGTGAAGGCGGAGGTGGCCCGATTTGGGTGGTGCGTGACAAGAGGGAGAGGGAGGCAGTGGTTAGGGGAGGAGCACGCTATGGATTTGTCTGGGACGAGCATTGGTCACTGTGGCATGGTGGAAGGAAATAGGCAAGGGTGGGAGAGAAAATGACACCAGTTAAATGAAGAGGTTGAGCAGAGAACGAAAGAGAAACAAATGAAGGTGAACCCGAATGAAATGAACCAGAATTTACATTAAAACCATAGGAATAACAACAGTCAGTTACGTTGAATCCAAGATGATAATAAAAGCTGATGGCTATTCGTATTACGATGTATAACGAATGGACAAAGGAGATCAAAAAGGCTCAATACGGTTAACGATACGGAAACGTTTTACCAATTTCGCGGCGTACCGGACTCCGAATTTGACAATCGAATATATCGTAGAGATCAGCACGGCGAGGCGATCAAAACGGTATACAGATATCAGTGGTACGATCATCCGATAAAAATCGATATCGGTACCAGAATGCTGCTATTTTGCAGAAAATAAGAACGACGGAGCAATAGATGTCCGAATTTGGAAAAATGACGAACTGATATTTTGCTTAGAAGATGGTTTAGAATTTTTCTATGTAAAAATATTTTGGTTTCGAAAACATTTTATTTTCAACGCTTTTTAACTGATTAAATTGAAGTAAATTTACGCGCGAAATAAACTTTCATATTTTCGGACGAAATTTTACCAGTTGCTATGTTTAACTAGACGTATTCCAAATATTAAATTTTTATTTCAAAATTTTATCGTTTAAAATTTCACAAAATTTCAACTAATTACGTTATTAAAACGGTTGAAATTTACGGGTCGTTACAGTTATGCATGTATGGATATCAAAATTGATTATTAATTAGGCGAGTTGATTCTAACCCCACTTAAAAGTCCTTACGGTTATGCGTGGTTAGAAGATGCTCGAAATTCATTTTTAATAAAAATTGGGAATACTACTAATCTCATTTAAAAGTCCTAACGGTTATGCATGGTTAGTAAGTATTCAAATTTCTATCATAAATATACCACAAATGGACATGACTATATGGTTTTCTATACCGACATCACCCCTATCACTCTAACATGGAATATACGCCTAATAGAGTATTTATGATTTTTGTTTGATTTTTATTGAAATTTAATATTTATACTCGATTAGGTATTAATGTTGTATTAATATTCTCATCTAGGTTTTTTTTGCATTTGTCCTTATTTGCATATTTTCTTTTTATTTTCATGCAAATGTAAAGGGGGAGCTTTGTTGTAGGAGGAGCATTTAATAGGAGGAGCATTCAATTTATCAAGACCAAATACATTTAATAGAGTAAAAAATCTTAATATATGTTTGTTATCATGAAAAGGGGGAGATTGTAGAATACAATAGTCTATGATTTTTGTTTGATGATAATAAACATACACACACACACACACACATATATATATATATATATTCGTTTAAATGTATTTGTTATTGTACTATTTTATTTTATCACATAATTAAATAAATATTTGTGAAATAAAATGAACAACCAGAATTCTTATTTAAACAAATAATTTATTCCAACAAAAATTTCATTACAAATTCAATAGTACAAATTTGAGCTATCACTACATTTACACATTTTCAATTACAATACAGTTTAAATTACAACACAATTTTCAATTTACAATTTTCACCTCACTACATATTCACTCTCACTCGTATTTGATCTCCAAATCTGTTCCAGCCTGTATCAGCATCTGAACTATCTGCAAAATAAACACTGACGTAGTAAAATTGAAAAAGAAATTATTTTGCAGTGTACAATAAAATGTGTGTTGTGAAAATATTATTTGCCTCAGTTATTTGGGTTGTTCGTCATCATTTTCGTTTAATTCATCTTACACGAACAACTTGTGAGATGCACAGTGTATCACTGTACATGCCACAAGGCCGTGCACACCGATATACACTTGCTTGTTAAAACTGCATGGACAGGTGAGCACAAGGTCAAACCCGAGCCAAGGCTTGATTCAACTCAAGTATGCACATGAACAAGAGGACCAGATCCCAAGTACGAAGCAAAGACTTCAAATCAAAACAGAGGTGAATCAAAGCATGCAACATGAAAACAAGTCAGCGGAGCCAAGGCACTATAACTCAACACACCAGTTCCACATGTGACAACAGACTCAACAAATCCAGAACAGTGGAGTTCGAAATGCAGAACAAAGTCACAATGACAAGCTTTAGACATGAACAAAGTCAACATGAATGCATACAACATACAACATGAAGTGGACTAAAGGCAGATGGATTCAGTGCGATTCAAGTATGTATACAACCAGAGACAAATATAAGTGCACAAATGTACACATGAAGCCAGCAACACAAGTTCATCATAAAGCAAGCAGAATGAAGGCATGAGGGCAACTCAGGCATGAACTGGCTGGAAGCAACTGGTAAGTTAACTCGAAGCAGAACAAGACCAGTACAACATGCATTCAGACATGTACAAAGCAAGTACGCAAGACTTCAAGACCACATTTATATGAAACCATAGACAAGTGCACTAGACAAGTATGAGAGCTACATGAAGTGGACAAACAAGAAGATCACAATACATACAAGCCGATGCAACCTAGACCAGAACTAGTAATGTAATCAAACCAAACAACATGACAGCATGCAAGTGGAACCACTACAGCACAGTAACAAGTTCACATGAAACCAGACACAAATGCATGCATTCAGACATGATAACATAAATGTAATGCAACAGCATGAGCAGTGGAGACATCAAGCCAACCAAGAGCATAGGCATCACAACACACATATACACACATACATATGTATGTATGTATATACATGGTGACAATTATTATTTTTTATGAACATGATATGATCAAAGAAAATGACAGTGAAGTAGCAGTTCGATGAAAGTCAACAAATGGGTCAGCACGACTACAAACCATAACACAGTAGTACAAAGCAAAATGTTCAAGTAAAATGGGATGCAAGCATTCATTTTAACATGAAGGTGAACCAAATCAGACACCATGAAGTACACATGAAGACTCCAAGCAGAATCATAATGCAGACCAGTGTGGATATGCAAGCATTCAACATAACCAAGAGGAACCAATATACATGCGTACAACATATCATAAATATATACATGAAGTGACACACAAGAAAAGCACAAAGCATTTAAAGGAAGAAAATCGAATACGTCGGTAGAAGTTCGAAAATTGCCAGCAAGTCAAAGATGAACCAGTCAATCAAAATTAACCCAACATATTATCTCAAAAGTTCAAATGCCATGATCGTAGGAGCAAAAAGAATGGGATTGATTCAAACACTTCAACCAAATGCGAGCATATCAGAGATGGAACAAGTCAGCAAATAACAGCAACCATTCGATTAGAAATCAACGCAAGCACCAAAATCACTTGAAGAATTCAAATGAAAAATACGAACGAAAATATAGGTTTTTTATCCCTATTTAACCAATTACATCATCGGTAGAAAATCACGAGTTCGAGAACAATCAAGTCGAGCATAAACAAATATCAAAAAGGGGCAAATCACTTACCGATTCAAACTAGCAGTCGGACTCGTTATTGAAGTGGTCGCAAAGAAAATCAAAGAACACTAATTGAAGCAGTAGGCTAATTGAGGAACGAGAACATCAAAGTGAAGAATCAATTCGAATTACTAACTCCAGCGGCGTTCCAAGTTCAACACGAAACCCTAATTTTTAAAAGAGTGATAAACAAGTACGGCGGAAGTTTTACACAGAAGAAAACGGAGAGGCGATCTTCTATTTATTATTTATTTGAGCCGGTCTTTGTTTTCTATTGGGCTTTCTTTATAAATAGGGTTTTGTTTAGTTGTTTTATTTTATTTCATAATTTTTCTCTTTTAAAATTGTGTAAAGTTTTAGTTGTGTAACTAGGTACGAACTACGGTTTTGTAGTTCGAGAATTCGCAACTCAGTGGCTGAGTTGTGGCAGGGTTTTGAACTTAGAGTTAAGTTAGTCAAATTAGCGGGTGTCGCAAGTTTACGTGTGATGTAAGTGTTTGACTACTTAAATTCTAGTAGAAACCCTGGGGGCAGCACGTAGGCAAGGTTTTGACAAAGCTGGGTAAATTTGTGTGTGATCTCTACTGCATTACTTTCTGTTATTGTTTTTATTTCCGCATTAGTTTCTATTATTATTAGTACACCCTATTCACCCCCCCTCTAGGATGAAAACGATCCTACAAATATTTGGAAATTTATTTAATTAATAAAGATTAATTAAATGGCCTAGTGATATCTTATGGTGCTGGATATTTGTTTGTTGCTTTGATAGTTAAATTACCGACTATCAAATAAATATTGGCCTATTTATCGTTGTTAGTATGGAGAGACCGGAGTCAGATTTATCCGAGAACCACTTCGGACCAACGTATATGCTTTCGATGTGCATATTTTGAAGATATTGATATTTAGGATTTTCATAGTGAAGGACTACTTGTTGATAGTTTGGGGATAAATTCCCAATATGCATATAGTAGCAGTAGTCTCTTCGTTATGAAATATCCGATGCAAGGACTATTCGCTACTAATCCTAGGGTAACTCCTGACAGGATGTGGTACGTGAGTGCCTTCGGTTTCATTCAGTCCTAGAACGAACTTGTATGGATGGATGTATGACATTGCATTTTGAGATTGCACTGTTGACTTTTATAAACGTACATCTATTTGGTGGCGGAGAAGGCAACTTCTCTTAGCTTAACACCCTTCTCTGAGACGTACGGACTCGAAGATTGTATGTTTGTGAAAGTTAATAAGTGATCAAAGGAATGGTAGTGTGGCATTCAGAGTGAGATGTGCTATGTGAAAGGTAATTGTGACCTTTGGCCTCACATCCAAAAATGACCGAAACAGGGTAGATGTGGCAAGGCTATGTGGGTCGCAACCATTAGGGTATGATCATCCCCTTCTAGATATATTTCTTCCCGCTATGACGTTCAGGATGTAAATTATTATGGTTGTATGCTATGAGGGCCCTCGGATGGTCGGTAACGACCGGGGGATGACATATTCGGTACTATCTAAGTGTAAAGGTAGGCCGATCTTATGTTGGTAGGGGAGCAGATGTTCTGTGTTCTTCGGGACATCAATCTAGAGATGTACCAATCGAAAGGTAGTCCCTTCACCTGGTCATTTGTATGGAATCCATTCTTCACTACGTACCTGCCATTTTGTTTGCAGAGCCTAGTATACTGGAATTTAATAATGGTAACAATTTCGGCTATTTTAACTATAAAAACTCGTCTGTGTTTATGTGTGGGCGTGTCTTACGAGATACCTTTATTTTGATAAAAGGACGCTTTTATAAACTTTAAAATAAATTCAGTTGAGATGTGTTTTCTCACGCTAGTTTACCAGACTCATCCGGGCGTTCTTCCCTTTCAATGGCCGGGTCAGACCGAGTATATTTACAGATGTAGATTTGGATGCTTTGGAGCTTCAACAGGAGAGCTGGAAGTCTTCTGGTCGTATTCCACATACATGTTTATTTTTCCACTGCTTTGTTATTTAAATTATCAGCAATTGTAAGGACATGTTATTATAACTGACCATGTTGATGATTAGTGGTTAATTGTTGTACTCTGATTGATGGATGTATATTATATTATAGTCTCTGTTTTGTAAAGATCATTGATATGATGTTATATATTTTTCCGCTGTAATTATGAGATTCTGTAATTGTTTTAGTTTCTTTTGTTTTATCTTATGTTTCTTCTTCTTCTTTCTTTTTCTTCTCTTCTCTTCTCTCTTCTTCTTTTCTCTTCTTCCCTCTTCTTCCTTTCTTTCTCATAATTATTCGTATTTCCCTTTGGTTTGGGGCTGGACATATGCGGTTATTGTCGGCTCTAAACGGGATCGGATTTGCAGATCATCACAGGGTTAAACACTATTGGACATAAGTACACACATCGGCACCGACATGAAGAGGACGGTACCGACATGTTTAAATATGTTGCTGGACTCCACGACTTTTTTACTTCTTCAGGCCGACTTCTAAACTCTGCTCATACTCTTCTCCTAGCCCAATACGACTACTACCACTATAAATACAAACCATAGAGTAATCAAAACAGGATCTTGTTTTTGCCATCACTGGAAGCTCCATCTTTTCTTCAACTCTTTCCTCTACACAATAGTCACCAAGACAGCTACTTTAGGTAATTCTAGGACTTAGAATCAGTCTAACCCCTGTACTTGTGACTTGTTCTCTCTCAAATCCTTTGTAAACTCAATCAAATCAATAGGCAAAAAAGTTATAAAGTGGACGTAGGACAAAGATTGCCGAACCACTATAAAATCTTGTGTCTCTCTTTCCTATTGTTGTTTGTTTTCTTTTATTAATAAAACTATCTGCTAGATCTTGGTCACATGGGTTTCCTACAACATATTCTTAGGTGTTGATACATTTTTGGCATTAACATACGCTATCATATATAATACACTCAACTCATAATAGGGCATTCCATTACCCTATCTCTTAATGAGTTTATCCCAATAGACTTAAAGTGTTCGGTCAACCAAGGCTCTGATACCAACTGTGACAATCCACCATTTTAAATGATTTAAGTTAACAATAAACCACATGTGTCTAACTCAAATAATCCAAAATGGCAGATTATCAATGAGGTTTGTAATAAGATTCAAGAAGAGAAGAGAGTAATACACAAAATCTCATATGACAAAATATAATAATTACATAAACAGTTCATGAAGCTGTTTTGCAATATACATTTGATTTCCCTTTCACAAAATAATTAGAGTTATACATTTTGTAACGACCCGCCATTTTGACCATCGAAAGTCGATACCGAACACTACCACTGTGTTCCAATGTCGCGCATCCAATCGACACAAAGGCAGATTGTTAGGGTAAATAAAAAGAAAAGAACAGAGAATAGAGAAAAATAGAATCTCACAACGGAATCGACAACATATAATATAACAAAGACAGTAGAAACTGTCTCTTCAAAAAATACAAAGTATATCAGAGTTAAATTAAACCTTATCAGCAGGACAGTTATAAAATCCTAACCGTACAAATGCCGATAGGTATACTATATAATACATCGGAAAATAAAATACCACAATAGGTGAATCTTCAGCTCCCCTCCATGATTTCCATAACACCAGAGGCAACCTGGGAAAATACTCGGTCTGACCCGAGCATTATGAATAAAAAACACCCGGATTAGTCTGGAATACCAGCGTGAGATTACTCGAATAAGGGAAAACAAATATAAAAATTCTGTGAGACCATGCCGCTAACGTGGAACGGGTTTTTACCTCACAAGAATATCATCCATACAGGCAAGAGTAGAAATGAATATCAGGAAACAAAACCAAATATGATTGAGCATAAATATATCAACCAGACCTGAAAGAATGGAAATAAACCAAGTAAAATCAAAACTAGACTGAATGGATAGAATAAGGGGAAACAGTCCAACTTGATAGAATGGACTAAATAAGGTAATAGTCCAAACTCGATAGAATGGGCTAAATAAAGTAACAGTCCAAATTGGATAGAATGGGTCAAATAAAGTAACAGTCCAAACTCGATAGAATGGGGTAATAAACATTTAAATACTGTAATGAGGAGTTGGCTCTACTCGTGGCAATTTAAAGCTAAAACAGATTCAGGGTTTTCGAATCAAATAAGGAAAGGTAATTTTCCAACAAATGACTAGGATGGTGCGCCCCCCTCACCAAAAGTATACCTCTAGAAATATACTTGAGAACTTCGATGGCTCTCGGTAACCTCCAAGCCGGACCCCGTCAACTGTTACCGAGTATCCGAGTATTTCACATCTCAATACGCAACACCGAATCCAATCTAGAGTGGATGTGAAGATACCCTAATGGGAGCAACCCCACATAGCTTGGTCCCCACTCGCTCTTTGGTTTTAGTCATTTTCGACAAAGGATAACAAAGTTTAAATGAGCAACACATCATTTTAGAGTGACGGTATATAATGGCTAAAGCAACCGATAGCTAAGATAGCAACTATCGAGGACATAAAATGATCGTATATGGAAATGAAGTCTTGTATACTTATCACCACTCATTGAATTCAAACTCGTACTATTTCTAGGTTAACAATAATGCTAGACAAGTCAAGGCAGTGTTACCTCAAACTCATGTCATACGATTATTCTTAACTTTCGAAATAGCGACAAGTCTACTTCTTCGATGTTTAGTGCTAATTATACAAATAAATAGTTTCCATATAAGTGATTCACTTTACAGAAATAATTCAATTCCATAAATGAATAAAACTTTTTCTTTCTAAAAACGAACCGAACTTTTTGGCTTGATTTTCGTATTAGTAAAACACTTTTAGAATTAGTTCCAGATTGTTAAAATGTTAAGAGAATAATTTTTCCAAGTGCGGGACCCCGAAGGCCTAAACCAACATCAGACCGAACACCCAGAAGATTATCCAACTTATCATCCCAATAATCAAGTTCCAATTCCTTTTTATACTTTAAAAAAAGTTAATTATCCCAAAAGATAATTAATCACATTTAAAATCCCTTTAAATAAACAATTCGATATCTATAATAAATAGATAATTATTTCCAAACACTTTTATAACATTGTTAAATTAACTTTAAAATCTTTATTAAATCAGTCTATTAATTTTAAATCAGTTTATTAAAGCAATTTTTATTATATTAGTTAATTTACTTAAATCCTTTTTTATTAAATAAATTAATTAACTTTAAATATCATTAATTAAAAAGATTTATTAAATTCAACTAACCATTAATTAAATGAATAAATAATCTCAAACATAATTAATTAAAATGATAAATAATTTTAAATTCCATAAATTAAAACTATTAATTAAGTTCAAATTATCATAAATTAATTGGATTAATTAAATTCAAACTCCATTAGCTAAAACAATTAATTAAAACATTATTTGTTAAAAATGATTTATTTAATTGTAAAACATCATTAATTAAAATGATTTAACTAAATTCCAAATATCATTAGTTAAAACAATTAATTAAATTTAAAACAATCATTAATTAAAATGATTAATTAAATTCAAATATCATTATTTAAAATGATTTATTACTTTTAAATATCATTGATTAAAATGATTATTAATTTCAGTTATCATAAATTAATTAGTTAATTAAACTCTATTATCATTAATTAAAATAATTAATTAATTAAACTCAAATAATCATTGGTTAAAACGACTAAGTATAAAACATCATTTTAAAAAATGATTAATTCAATCTAAAGATAAACCAATTTTAAATCATCATTTATTAAATTGGTTAATTAATCTCAAATTAATTAATTTAAAAGATTAATTAATTTAAATTATCATTAATCAAAATGATTAATAAATTTTCAATATTCTTTTTAGTGTAAATACAAGCTCAAGTTCATATGATAGGGTATTGAGTTGAAATTTAATAAATGACGATATAGCGAACACGCTATAACGACATTTAAACTATAAAAGGGAATATTAGTAATTTATTTCAATAAACCATCAATAACAACATATGGATGTAAATAAAATAATTTATGGTCGAGAAACCCCCTTTGGGTCACTTTACAGATTTTACCTGCAAAACAATGGTTATGGATAATAAATAGATGATCATATGGGTTTATAACGGTCAATTTAATATGTCATCCATTTTCCAAACGAAAATCCAACGAACAAGCAATCAAACAATTTAACTAACATCCAAACGATCAATAAACTTTTATAACATCATTAATATGATATAATAAAAATTTAGGTGAGTTAAACTCAACAAAGGTTTTGAAAACTTGAAATACTTTAGGGCTCGGAAAGCTTAGAAAACCACAAATTCTTCTCGAAAATGGGTCATTTTGCACTCGACTTTTGGACCCTTTCCTCTCAAATTTTGGCAAAGTGGTCAAAAGGAAAGTTTAAGATTATTCTTCCTCTATCATCTAAAATAAATAATTACTAAAAAAGTTAAATTTTGAGGAAATTATAGCCAAAACAGTGAGGGGTATTTTTGGACATCAAAATCTAGGTTCAAAAACACTCTTAAAAAAATAAATTTTTGGAGCATCTAAGCTCGAAATAAGAAAAAGTAGTAAACTAAGAAGTTGTAGAAACTAGAAATATACATTATTTGAAAAAAAAAATCTAGTTTTGGAGTCTTTTGTAAGAAGTTATGACCGAAACCATTTCAGGTAAAATGGAAGAAATTTAAATGGAAAAGAAGGAACCTTTAAACAAGTTTTTAAAACATTTAAAAGTTAATTTTTGAAATATTAAAACATGAAATGTTATTTTGGAAGCCATTAAAAGGTTTCAGGAAGCTTTAAGGAAGATAAGAGAAGAGAAAATGAAAAATAAAATGAGTAAGAAAGGTGAAAAATTAGTTTTATATGAAATTGAAATAGCAAATTACCTTTTTACCCTCATGTACTCTACTCTCCACACATGCATGCCATGTCACACCCTCTCCTCTACCTTACCCATTTCAGCCCATCAAGTCAAAGTCAACATGCATAAGTACTCTAATGTACTTATGTCTTCTAATGATGTGACATTCTCTTTTTTTATAGTTGCCAAAGTGTCACATCATCATTTTCTTAACTTAATTAATTACACTTAACCCCAATTAAATTACTAATCGATGTTTATAATATTGCATATACTTGAATATATATATACAAATGTGTACACAACATTTCAAATAAATTTTATATGATGAAACGTCGAAAATTTGAAAAACGGTTTCCGGTCACATTTTCTATTTTTCATCGAACTATATATTTTTGTAAACAAATTTTAAAAACTATTTCACCATTATTATTTATTATTAAAAAGAGTTTTATTTTCATTATAAAACCATTTATTTGAATATTTAAAATTAATTAAATATTCTCAAATCAAAGTAGAGGTCGTTTATTACAATTTGATTTTTCTTATTATTTATTATATTCAAACCATTTGTTATTGTAATAAATTTGAAAAATGATTCACCATTATCATTTATTAATTAAAAGAAGTTAAATGACACTATTAAATCTATTTAATTCATATTTGGTTCACCATTCAAATATTTAATTCTTAGTTCAAATTTTAATCAATCACTATTATTGAATTCCAAGTATTAAATTCCAAAATCCAAATATTTAAATATCTAAAATTAATTAAATATTTAAAATCAAATTTCAAGAATTTTGGGTTTTTACATTCTTCCCCCTAAATAAATTTCGTCCTCGAAATTCCTAATAAAGAAAATGTTTCCAAACCCTTAAGTTTAAAACTTTTAGTTAGAATGGGCCATTAAACTTATTAACTTTTCAAAACAAATTAGTTGGAATAGATTCCAAAATTTTCAAATCTTTTAAATCCGTTCACCTATAACAACTAATTCCCTTTCCCTCATTCATTCCAAGTTATAATTCAAAAATCAAACTTTAGTTATCCAAAAAATTTCAAAAATTTCTTAAAAACTTTCTAACTCTAAAATTTTAGGAAAGTTTCGCTAGCGTCTCCATTGCGCAGCTCGATCGCTACAACTACAAATTACCTCTACGAGCTCCAAACCAATCAAAGAAAACAAAAGCCAAGTGGCATCCCATATCCGGGGCATAAAATCATCAACCAATTCAAGTTTTCTAAATTTAATATGTACCTTTTGCGTTTGATTTATATTTTGGCAAGTAATTTATTATCTTCTATGCAAATGCAAGTGCACAAGAATTGATAACAATCTCTTGCATGCCTGTACTTACAAAAATCTAAAAGAAAATCAGGCTGACAATATGATGTCACTCTACATGCAAAAACTAGCATGATATAAATCTACATGCAAGCAACAACCATATCTCAATCATATGCGACAAACAAGAGGATATACTATAATAGATGCCATGCATCCAAATTTTTTTTTAAGATGAAAAATTTAGATCTAAATACCCAGGTTTTTCGATTCAACATTTTATTTTCAACATGGAGCGTCCAATGGTATTACGGTTCCTCCAAAAACGTCAACTATAGTGAATAAATTCCTTTCCTAAAATCTTCAAAATTTACCTTTTTCAAAATCACCGGGATTTAGGTCCTAAAAAAAGTTAAAAATTTTGTCTATAAACTTAAACTTTATAGACAATCGTATATGAAATCACACAGCCAATCAATTCAATTCAATCCAAATCCAATCAATCAAATTCCATAAGGTAAAACTTATCACCTAACATTGTTTTAAAATGTCTAATGACGAACAAATAAATTTTAACTTAGGTTCAAAACTTTCTTAATTGTCTAAAAATATAGATAACTTTCTAAGCATACCGTTTTGCTCATTAGCCTTTGGTCATTGCTTAGAAGATTATCCAAACTAACTTGGACAAAATGGAAAGTTATACTCTATATTTTATTAATCTCTTAATTATATTAATTTCTAATTCGGTTATATTTTCACTTAGTATTCTATTCAATAATAAAATTATTTATGAATTATTTCATAAATTCTCACCCAAGTTTTCAAAAATATTTTATAAAGTTATTTCTTTATAAAATATCAAATCATAACTTATTCCTTTTATTTACTTATATAATATTCTTTTATATCCTGAGAGTACACATAAATTTTATTTTTAACTTTTTCAAAGATGTAGTTGGAAATCAAATCATATTTCAGATTTCTTAAAACCGAGTCAACCTATTAACCTTTTTGACTTAAAGTGTTAAAACAAATAATGTTTATGAGTTGAATCAATCAACAAGTAGTTCATACTACCTAGATGTTTCAAACAATTATATGGTTTTAATAAAAACAACGTTTATCAAAATATTCTTTATTAATTTAACCCAATTTAAACCTGTGTTAAATTACCCAATATCTTACCTAAGAGAGAAATCTTATTTATTAAAGCAATCTTTTATTTGAAATACTCTTCATTGTCAAACTGATTCCCTTTTAGGGAACTCAAAAATTAGATACCCGGTTTTAATTTCAAAACTTATTTTTGAAGGCATACTGCATATATTTTTTATATATCAAATGATTTATTAATTAAATCTCACTTTGAGTTCATTCGGATTTGAACTCATTTCGATTGCACAATGATAATGAGAGTAATTTACTAAGTATTTCATAAGTTCGCCTAAGCAAACATCTGATCGTCACTTAGAAGATTATTCAGATTACTACAAAAATGATCGAAACAATTTCCTCCTAATCATCCCAAAGAAAATACATCCCTTTAAAATTTTACTTCCCAAAATAATTTCATTTTCAATTACTTTCAAAAGTACTGCTATTTCATTTTTTCTCAAAAACCTTTCTGAAATTATTTTCAAAAATAAAGGGATTTAAATTCAAAATCCTTTTTAAACACATTTTACAAACTAAATCTATATAAATTTCCTTTATATAAAAATTATTTCATATTATAATAATCATTCTTTATTATAATAGAATTATCTCCAATATTTATTCTCTAAATATCTTATTCCACTATTTAGATTATATTACAACTTTTTATATAGTTTAATTCTTAACTCACCATTACGAAACGATAAATTCTTAATCTAATCATATTCTTCAAACAACTTATAGTCAAATTGTGAAAATTAATTCATAGAGGTTTCATTTTAAATCAAGAGATAAATGCTTCTAAATAAATCGAGCACTGTAACGACCCACTATTTTGGACCATTCAAATCGACAATAATCCACACATGTCTGACTTGAATAATTCAAAATAACAGATTGTAAATAAATTTGGAGCAAATGAAATCAAATACACAGAATCACAGACACAGAACATATCAGAATAACTCGCAGTGGAATATAAAAACCATAGTAGTTCATGAAGCTACTATAACAAACTCTCAAAACATAATACATAATATCTGTTTGAAAACATATACAATAGAAATCTCAAATAAATAGAAGTTTATGAATACCAAAACTGAAATAGAACAACTGAACTGAAAGGAACAGATAACTAGACAAGCAGAATCTCCAGCGATTCCTAGCTCCAGAAAAGAAATCCAAAGCTAAGCTGTAAATACTCAGGCTGACCCGAGCGTAAAGTAAAACACAAAACACTCGAGTCAGGACAATATATACTTATAAAATGTAAACCAACTCAAGTGAACTGTAGTAGAAATGCACCATAACTTAAAAGATGCTTGGGATCGCCCATCCTTTAAGGATCTGTTAAACCATAAATTAAATACAACCAGTGGTTAAAATTTCAAAATAGTATTTTATACTTCGAAATCAAATATCATTTCAAAATTCAATATCATTCAAAAATCCATTTCAAAATATCATATTTCAAAATAGTTTATATTTCGAAAAAATTACTTCATTTTAAATCATAAAAATGAAGTTATTATATTTAATAATTAAATTATTAAATTTCCAAAATTTTAATCTTTCAAAGTTCATTCGTTCACTTAAATTAATTAAAACAATGAGAATTCAACTTTCGCAGCATTTAGAAAATGCTACGGAAAGTCACATTTAAAACAGTTCAATTTAACAAAAGACAGCATTTAAAATGTTGTAATAGGGTTACATTAGTTTCAAATAAACTTAGTTAAATTCAACCATTATAACATTTACAAAAATGCTATAATAGTCTTTAATTAAATTTAGCCATTTGGTTCATTATTATCAACTATAGTATTTACAAATGTTGTATTATCATTTACATTAGAATAATAGCATTTCAGAAATGCAGTTAATTAACTTCAAATATTCAGTATAATTTCTCAATTATATTTTTATATAAATCATTTTTTTTAACATTTTAAAATCATATATTTTCACTTTTATAGTCATCATTAAATACCCTTATATTCATGATTTTATAAAGTTAAATTTCCATTCAAAAATCAAAATTTAATAATAATTCACTTATTAAATTCCAACATTAAATTATAAATTCATTAAATTAAATTTAACTTAACAGTTAAGTTTAAATTTTCAAATATAACTTAATTTCATTTTTATTTACTTAACTTAAAATTCACTTTTAAGCCAAATTCATAAATTTCCAATTTTAGTTATATGTCAAAATTACAACTTAAATATTCATTCATTTCACATTTTAACTTTATTCAAAAATCATTAATATATTATAAAATCATTTAAATTCACTTTAATCCAAATTATCATGAATTTATCATATTTCATATTTAATTTAAATTCCAATTATCACCAAATTAAAATTTCCCAAAATAACTTACATTTCAGATTTTCTAACTTTACCATTAATTTATTTCACGTATAAACTTTCAGAAAATCAATAATGCTTTACAAAAATCATTTTTAATCAAATTTAAATCAAAATATTATAATATTTACATTTCGAAAATATTTTAAAATTTTTAGAAAAACATAATTTAACTACGGGTCTGTATTTCATTTTTTAGCCTAGGTAAAGTGATACGGGTAATTTATCATTTCAACCCGTAATTTACAAATATACCCGGGTTTTAGTCATTCCAAACCCGCAATTCCAAGTAAATGAAAATAATTGAAAATCATTCAGGCCTATCATTTCAGCCCATAACGATTTTCTCCTATTCTAAAGTCCGTTCGGGTATGTATCATTTCAACCCATAGTGATTCTAATCTAAAGGGAACTTGCAGTGTGATAACTGATAAAAATAATAGAACAGCATAATATAACTGTAACATATAATATAATAGGTGTTTAAGCATGGGTGAACATCATAACATCGTAACATAGCAAGTGTAACATGATAATGCATTTTACAGATTCAAAAGGGGTCAATTCACTAGTTATATATGTACATATTGTCTGGTGAGAATAACTCACCTCAAATGCTGGAGATTGCAAATTCAACTGACACAACCAAATCCAAAACACAAAGACAAAGCTAAGAACTTGAGTGGAGAGCGATATTCAAGCTATAGATTTTGTGTTACAACCCAAACAAAATCAAAACAAAAGTTAAAAATCAATACGATTGAAATTGTATCTTTGAAACAAAAAGCAGTTTGAATACGAATCTTTTTGCCTTACTTTCTAAAATCTTTTGCACTGCCTAGGGGTTTAATAAGGTCAGGTTTGGGACCTATTTGGATCAGGTATGGGTGACAAAAGTCACGGCCATGATCTGAAACAATTGGAGGAAGTTACACTTGAGGTAGGTGAATGGTTTCTAGGCAATTTTAGTGGAAAGGTGGTCACACTAAGGCTCGGCCATGGATGGTTAGGCTTGGCCAGAGGGTCCAGGTGGTAGATCAGGGGCTGGAGTGGTGAGGTAGGGTCTGGACCAAGAGGTGGTGGTGGCCAAAGATGGTGGTGGTGATGGAAAATGGAGTGGTGATCAACTAGGTGCTCGGCTATGCATAGTTTAAGGTATTGTTTGCAATTTTGTGGAGTTTTGTCACTAAGGGAGGTTCGGCCATGGATGGATCTGAAATGATGGCTGGAGATGATTCCAAGGAATAGTGGTAGGGGATGGTGGTCGTGTCTATGGTGAGGAGGCCGTGCAAATAGAAGAGGAAACAAGGCAAAAAGTACGAAAAAAAGTGAAAAGAGAGAAGGCCATTACCAAGGAACTTTGCGAGGCCGTGAAAAATGAATTGAGAAACAAAAAATTTCGTGAAAAGTGAATGATAACTCACGGCCAAAACTGAAGAAGTGGATAGCAAAATGAATTAAAGTGAAGGTTATGGAAATGAAGAGTTTCAGAGATGAAAATGCTTCGGTTTCAAAAGCAATTTTAAACTCTTCATATTTCTTTTTTTCCTTTTAATTTTAAATAAAAAAAATAACTCAGAAATTAACTTTAAAACTGAAACAAAGAAATATAGAATAATAATAAATAATTTATTTTAAAGAAATAGAAAAAGAAAATAAGAAATTGCTTAAAAAATCCAAAACAGTGTCCAAAAATTACAAATAAATCACCATTGACTTTGGAAAATTAACAACTTCATTTAAAAATATTATAACATAAAATTTGAAATAAAAATGATTTTAAATCATTTCCAAAGTGAAATAAATAATTTAAATTTAAAGAAAATGGCTAAAAGAACTGAAGAATTGTTTAAAAATAAGAAACAGAACATAAAAATTACAACAAAACTACCATTAATTCGAGAAAAATTTCTACTTAACTATAAAATATTTTCAAAATGAAATAAATTCAAATTAAAATAATTTCAAAAATATTGGGTTGTTACATAAATAAATAAATATTAATTATATATGATTAAAATAAGAAAATTGTACAAAATGAAAACTAGTCTAACAAATTTGAAAATAAACAGAATAAACTTTGGAAGATTTATATGGACCTAGAAAATATTTATAAATAAAGATAATAACATAAAAATAAAATGCATTCACAAAAATAAATAAATAAATTTTAATTAAATATAATTTAAATGAAGAAAATATCAGAAAAATGGAAACTAGCTTTTAAAAATAGAAAATAAATGCAATAAATTTTTGGAAATTTTTTATTATCACATTAAAAATATTAAAAGACAAAAATATACATAAAATAACATATTAACACATATTAAAATAAAATATGACAAAAAAAATATAATTTATAAAATTAAAATAAACAAAATTGCTAAATAAAACAAATTGCATTCAATATTGAAATACACATAACTTTCACAATTTAACTCCGTTTTCAACGAAACGAAAAGCAGTATTCATGTTATTAAATATATTTTCATAATAAAAGATAAAATTTAAGAATTTAAATAATTTAAATTTGAAGTTTAAAAGTCAAAGTTTGAACAGTTTGACCAGAAATTCACTTTACAGTAAAATATTCAAATTATACTAGTATAACTAAAAATCACTTAATAATAAACATTTATATTTAAAAATGAAATATTTGAAATAAACCATTTTAAAAATAATTTAAATAAAAGAAAGTCAAATTTAAAATATATACAAAAATCTAGGGTTGTTACACTCTTCCCCACTCAAATCTTTTCGTCCTCGAAAAGGAAGGGAGCAGAGAAACAACTAGAAAGAACAATATGTTGTAAGACATCCCGAAAGAAGGTAGGGAAGAAAAGTAGCTAGGAGGGAAAACAGGTTGAAAGAGAAGGATGAACCATTATTTAAAATTGTTGGTTAAAGAGGTAAAATATTTAAAACGCTTTAAAATCCTTTAAAAAGGAAATAACTGATCAAAGTATCATTTATATAATATTTTATCAAAATACTTTTATAACTCGATGTCTTAACAAGTTTATCCTCATTCCTGCAGGATCTAGCAGTGCGTTGATCAGGCGCAAAGCTAGAATTCTCCAGGTACTTAGTAGACTTGTTTCAACACCCAGTGAAAATACTGGAAAACTTTAAAAAAACAGATATGGAAAGTACAATCCAAAAAAAAAACATGTCGATCATGGACCGCGGATACACAATGGTTTCGCCTGGATCCCCCAGGAAACATCCGTACCCTTAGGCCGCCCCCCAACCTTGCGATTACGCCATGAAGACTGGTAGTATTGCAGATACACAATGGTTACGCCTGTATCTCCCAGGAAACATCCGTACCCTAGGCTCTCGCAGCCCCTGCTGATTACGCTACCAAGCGACTCAATAGATCGCAGATACACAATGGTTACGCCTGGATCTCCCAGGAAACATCTGTACCCGTAGGCCGCCCCCCAACCTTGGGATTACACTATGAAGTCGCGCTCGTAAGACCATGGAGATTTCCATGGAATTCGATGGAAACTCGAGTATCATATCCGGAAAACCAAAAATCAGAGAAATATCGATAGAATGAATCCACAATGTGGCCACAAAGCGGATATCAAGCAGAAGGCACTTTCCATATCTTTACTTCGAAAATATGTATTATATAGTACCTTTTCAAATCACTTTCAAATATCATACTTATATAAAGTCCATTATATATAAGATTTCATTTTCAAATCAAATACTTTCCAAAATCAATAGTATATCAAATCACACTTATATAGACTTCAATTATATAAGGTTTCACTTTTTCAAATTGAGTACCTTTTCAAATCCATAGTTTTTGAATCAACATCATACTTATACAAACAAATTTTTATATAAAAATTAGATAACTCCCAAATCAAGTATTTAAAATAAGGTTCTCAATTTCAATTCATTTCAATATCATTTCGGTTTCAAAATCATATACAATTCCACCAAATCATTCTTCCAAATCAAATATCTTCAGTTTCAAAGTTTCCAAAATCATAAGTTTAGAAAATAATCCAAATTTCCAAATCAATATAGTTTAAGTCAAACAATTCATTTCCAAAATCATCTTATATTTACATAAAGTACATCTTATATAAGGATCAAAATTTTCAAAAATAAATTTTGCTGTACGAAGAGCTATATGGGATTGAACATCTTTGCTTACTAAAAGGTTTTTAATTTAGAATAGTTTTGTATAAAAAAATAAAGAAAAGAAAAATAGTTTGTAGAATAGTTTTGTAAATAAAATGGTTTGTAAAATAGTTTGTATGTCAAATAGAATAAAACAGTTTGTTTGAGAAGAATAAAAGAAAAATAGTTTTGAAAAATGGTTTTAAATTGATAGTAGTTTTTCATAAAAGAAAGAATTCCAATTATATTACAAAGATATCCAACCCAACAACTTCCAATTTCAGTGGCAAGTATATCAATGACATAAGAATATAAGATGTACATATGTTATCATTTCGCAAAATCTCATTTGCTCGCTCGATCACACAAGTTCACTTTCGAACTAGTATTGTCCATTCGACTTCCCTAATGCGGATTTCGATATGGTTTCTCGACTAGAAACCATCAGTCTCCTTGCATAGCCATATACTATGATAGAGGATTCTAGAATCAAGCCCAAAATCCATATCAAATATTCGCCATCAAGAATCAAATGAAAAATCCTAACACGAAATGGTGTAATTCACCTCGAACTTGTGTACTCAAACTTGGATTAATTTAATTATGCGAATAAAACAGCATACGTACAACTTATGTATCTATTCCAACTTCTTAAATATATAGTTTCATAAAGATGTTACTAAATTAAACATTTAAACTAAATTTTATTCAAAGTATTTTGAAGACCAAATTCTTTTCAAAGCATTTCAAATCTAAATTTCATTTACTTAACAAAAAAGTTTCAACTTATTTAAATCATATTACTACATATTTAAACATACATACCAAACTTATACTTTATACTTTTCAAAATTACTTAGCTTTGAAAAGTTAACCTTGATTTGGAAGTGCTCGAACCCTCAAAATAGTCAAAGAAATTATATTTCAATCCAAGAGTTGGGAATCACATTTTAAATCAGTAAATCAATTCCAAAAGTAGGTTTATATCAAACCAAATCCAAAACTCAAGGAATGAACACCGGCTCATTTCAAATTGTTCAAATATATATACATATATCTTTCAAATATCACACCACACTTCGGAATTTGAAATCAAAATTAGTGTCACAAGTCACCCACATAACAAAGCTACCGAAGTGGCCTCTCCCCCACTCTGAAACTCGAAAATCAATGTCAATGATGCATGCATTCATCACCGAAATTATTTTCCAGCGACATAAGTGGGTTCTGGACTTCTATTTTCTCAAATTTCTTTTGAAATTTTTTCGAAATCATTTGAAACTGATTAAAATCATTTGAAACATTTCATATTCGAAAATACTTTCAAATCATATTATTTATTATTTCAAAATCATAAAACTATTTCCAAAATGCCGGAGTTCAATCACTCAAATTCAGATTCAAAACCTTCAGTTATAAATTATTCTATATGAAACCATTTCTTATATAATTTTCAAAATTCCAAATCCTTTTGAAACTTCAAATTCTCATTTTTAAAATGGTATATAATCCTCATCGAAAACATTTCACTTATATATATAAAATATGGTCACCCTTATCAAAATAACAATTTCGATGAATACACAGTTTTCAAAAGACAATTAACCACAAATTTCACCAATGGATGTTCAAGGATGGATTTCAAAGCAAAATAGAGATTCAAATTTAGAGGAACTCTAATCAAATAGAATTCTGATTCAAAGATAAGCTCAAATGAAGATAAGATAATTAAATTACCCAATAGAAGATGGATGAGGCCATATAGATCGTGAGCGACCTTAACAGGGTCAACCGTGACTTCAGGAATATAATCGATGCGAAAATCTAAGGCAAATCGACCTTCGATCGCCAGAGATAGAATCTAAATATAGCAGAAGATAGAAAACATCGTAAACCGAGGATACAGAAATCTCCGGTGAATCAATGGCAATTATAAGGGAGTTTCACCCTTTTACAAAACATTCAAAAAAAATTGGTGGAACCGCCGATCTTTATAGAGGTCATTCAAAGTGGAGTTATGGAATGCTCCAAAAATCAAAAGAATACAGTTAGGGGAGACCGGAATGGATTTCAGAACAAGTGGGAGCGTTCCAAAATTCAAAGGAATCCTAATCGAAGAAATTCCAACTAAGATAGAGGTTCAGAATTTTAAGGAAATCCTAATCAAAGAAATTACTAACAAGGTGGATACGAAAGGGATAATGTCCAGAATTTTTTTTTTCAAACAAGAAAATTTTATATCAAAATAATCGTTAAAAATCCTTTAAAAATCATTTGAAAATCATTTTATACTTCGAAAATACGTCCTCTCACAAAGAAATGATTCTGAGATTGATTTCACTCATTCTAGGGTATTTCTACCCTATCTCTAATGAGTTTTTGCTCCGCAGGCTAAGGTTTGCCTAAAAACAAAGCTCTGATACCAACTGTAACGACCCACTATTTTGGACCATTCAAATCGACAATAATCCACACATGTCTGACTTGAATAATTCAAAATAACAGATTGTAAATAAATTTGGAGCAAATGAAATCAAATACACAGAATCACAGACACAGAACATATCAGAATAACTCGCAGTGGAATATAAAAACCATAGTAGTTCATGAAGCTACTATAACAAACTCTCAAAACATAATACATAATATCTGTTTGAAAACATATACAATAGAAATCTCAAATAAATAGAAGTTTATGAATACCAGAACTGAAATAGAACAACTGAACTGAAAGGAACAGATAACTAGACAAGCAGAATCTCCAGCGATTCCTAGCTCCAGAAAAGAAATCCAAAGTTAAGCTGTAAATACTCAGGCTGACCCGAGCGTAAAGTAAAACACAAAACACTCGAGTCAGGATAATATATACTTATAAAATGTAAACCAACTCAAGTGAACTGTAGTAGAAATGCACCATAACTTAAAAGATGCTTGGGATCGCCCATCCTTTAAGGATCAGTTAAACCATAAATTAAATACAACCAGTGGTTAAAATTTCAAAATAGTATTTTATACTTCGAAATCAAATATCATTTCAAAATTCAATATCATTTAAAAATCCATTTCAAAATATCAAAATATCATATTTCAAAATAGTTTATATTTCGAAACAAATTACTTCATTTTAAATCATAAAAATGAAGTTATTATATTTAATAATTAAATTATTAAATTTCCAAAATTTTAATCTTTCAAAGTTCATTCGTTCACTTAAATTAATTAAAAAAATGAAAATTCAACTTTCGCAGCATTTAGAAAATGCTACGGAAAGTCACATTTAAAACAGTTCAATTTAACAAAAGACAGCATTTAAAATGCTGTAATAGTGTTACATTAGTTTCAAATAAACTTAGTTAAATTCAACCATTATAACATTTACAAAAATGCTATAATAGTCTTTAATTAAATTTAGCCATTTGGTTCATTATTATCAACTACAGTATTTACAAATGTTGTATTATCATTTACATTAGAATAATAGCATTTCAGAAATGCAGTTAATTAACTTCAAATATTCAGTATAATTTCTCAATTATATTTTTATATAAATCATTTTTTTACATTTTAAAATCATATATTTTCACTTTTATAGTCATCATTAAATACCCTTATATTCATGATTTTATAAAGTTAAATTTCCATTCAAAAATCAAAATTTAATAATAATTCACTTATTAAATTCCAACATTAAATTATAAATTCATTAAATTAAATTTAACTTAACACTTAAGTTTAAAATTTCAAATATAACTTAATTTCATTTTTATTTACTTAACTTAAAATTCACTTTTAAGCCAAATTCATAAATTTCCAATTTTAGTTATATGTCAAAATTACAACTTAAATATTCATTCATTTCACATTTTAACTTTATTCAAAAATCAATAATATATTATAAAATCATTTAAATTCACTTTAATCCAAATTATCATGAATTTATCATATTTCATATTTAATTTAAATTCCAATTATCACCAAATTAAAATTTCCCAAAATAACTTACATTTCAGATTTTCTAACTTTACCATTAATTTATTTCACGTATAAACTTTCAGAAAATCAATAATGCTTTACAAAAATCATTTTTAATCAAATTTAAATCAAAATATTATAATATTTACATTTCGAAAATATTTTAAAATTTTTAGAAAAACATAATTTAACTACGGGTCTGTATTTCATTTTTTAGCCTAGGTAAAGTGATACGGGTAATTTATCATTTCAACCCGTAATTTACAAATATACCCGGGTTTTAGTCATTCCAAACCCGCAATCATAATTAAATGAAAATAATTGAAAATCATTCAGGCCTATCATTTCAGCCCATAATGATTTTCTCCTATTCTAAAGTCCGTTCGGGTATGTATCATTTCAACCCATAGTGATTCTAATCTAAAGGGAACTTGCAGTGTGATAAACTGATAAAAATAATAGAACAGCATAATATAACTGTAACATATAATATAATAGGTGTTTAAGCATGGGTGAACATCATAAAATCATAACATAGCAAGAGTAACATGATAATGCATTTTACAGATTCAAAAGGGGTCAATTCACTAGTTATATATGTACATATTGTCTGGTGAGAATAACTCACCTCAAATGCTGGAGATTGCAAATTCAACTGACACAACCAAATCCAAAACACAAAGACAAAGCTAAGAACTTGAGTGGAGAGCGATATTCAAGCTATAGATCTTGTGTTACAACCCAAACAAAATCAAAACAAAAGTTAAAAATCAATACTATTGAAATTGTATCTTTGAAACAAAAAGCAGTTTGAATACGAATCTTTTTGCCTTACTTTCTAAAATCTTTTGCACTGCCTAGGGGTTTAATAAGGTCAGGTTTGGGACCTATTTGGATCAGGTATAGGTGTAACAACCCTGAGATTGCAATTACCGAATAATAAATTAAAATTATGATTTTAACTTAAAAGGGGGGCTAAACAAATTTTTGGGAATTTAAATTTGCAATTGGTTTGCAAATTAAAATATTTTGGGTTGAAATGGGGAATTTTTAAATAAAAAGTGATTATGGGTTAATGGGCCAAATGAGACAATTACATGGTTAATTAAAACTAGGATGCTTATTAGAATTTTGTTCACATGATAACCTTAGAAAATAAACTAAGTTCTAATGGGTTTCTAAACCTCTTACCATAACCCATTAGCCTACCCACTCTATATAATATCTTAAACCCATTTCATAACCCTAACCCTCATCCTCTTCATAAATTCCTAAACCTAAATCTAAGAAAAACTAATGGCCTCCCTTTAGAAGATCCATCTCCTTCTCTTCATAATTAAATTAGTTTAAATCCTATAAAAAAAGAAGAAAGGTAATGCAATCTCTCCTAATCTCTAATCCTTCTTAATCCTATTTATCTCAACCATCTTGTGTAATCATTGTTTTGTTTTTTTTGTTGATTTTGGGTCCTTGAAGTCTCTTGATCTTTGCTTTGGGGGTTGAGGCTTTTGGCTTGCTTGATTGTGCACACATACTATTTGATCTTTTGCTCCATTGAGGTAATTACTATTGAGTAGTGATTATTGCTAGTTAAAATTTTGGTGAAAATTTGTTGCCAAAAACTGAAAAAAACACACCTAAATCACCTAAAACATCAAATTATGTTGGCTGGTATTGTACAGGGCTGAAAACAGTGCCCTGAGTGCACCAGGACAGGCCTGGGCTGCACCCAGGCACAGTAGGCTAGCCCAGCTGGGCTAGCCAGAGGCAGGCCAGCCCTTGGTGGGCTGGCCGCGAATCATACCCCCCAGCCCGCCCGGGCTGGGGGTTTGCACCCCCTCCCCAGCCCGCCTGGGCTGGGGAATAGGGGACGCGGGCCGAAGCCCGCGTCCCAGCCCCAGCCCAGGCGGGCTGGGGATTTACTCAATGTCCCCAGCCCGCCTGGGCTGGGGCATACGGGCGCGGGCCTTGGCCCGCGTCCCATATCCCCAGCCCAAGCGGGCTGGGGCAAGTTATAATGTGCCCAGCCCGCTTGGGCTGGGGCATACGGGCGCGGGCCTTGGCCCGCGTCCCATATCCCCAGCCCAGGCGGGCTGGGGCAGGCTGACGCGGGTCAAAGCCCGCGTCGAATAAGAAAAAAAACTGCATCCAACTGTCTGTTTTTCAGATTTTTACCTCCACTTCGCGATGCCGCCACGATCGCATCCGAAGTCAGAATTCGGCATTTTTGGTCTCGTTCGAAAGGGGGAGTTTCGAACTCCATCTCTGTAAAATTTGGGCATCATCGGTGTTCGTTTGGTACTTCGAATTTTGTGTCGAAGTTGAACTCTGGTCGCTGTTTGTAAACAGTGTAAATCTTGTTCTGGGTCCAACTTTGAGACTTCGCTGCCACTTCGTCTCGACTCGGAATCCAGAAATTCTTTTTGCAATTTAAAGTAGGGATGTTGGACTACATGCCTGCAAATTTTCATGACATTTGGACACAGTTTGCTGGTCCAAATAAATTGTCGAACTTGGGTTCACAGCTGTTTTTGAATGGTTACAAACACTTAGAATATTTTCAGTGATTTTCTGGTTTTGTGGATTTCTTTGAGATTTGTCTCTAGATTTCATACACAGGTTTTATGAATCATTTTCAAAAGATTTTTCACTCCTAAATGACTTTTGAAATTATTATATAATATTATTTTTAATTATTAAATTAATTACTCCATAATAGGAGAGTTTCAAAAGGCCGTTTTAAAGTGATTTCAAAATCAATTATAAATCCGTTTCGCACCATTATTTTCTATAATAAAAATCTCATACTCACTTTTTAGCACGTCGAGCGAAGTGGAAAGGTGCTTAAACGGTTAGGAAATCTCCGGCCTATGGAACCGTGTGTATTTCCTTTCCGGTTAATCCCCGACCTATTCGATTGATCGTTTTGACCTTTGGGTCTAGTTTACCGATGATACGAGGTGGACTTTTTATTGTTTGGAGTGTGAGCTTGCTATTGGTTAGTAAACCGTTTAGTGCGAACGTGGGGTATGGGACTCATTGTTAACACTTTACGGGTTCCTCTCCAAGAAGTTAGTGACACATTAGCTTCTGGGCGGCCAATACTGGACCTCTGGGTCACCACGCCTCTGGGCAACCATCTCTGGACACCTGCTCTATGGAGCAGTTTATTTTTCGGCATGCGCCTCTGGGCCTTTATCCTTTTGGGAAGGATCTTGCTGTCTCGCGCGTTCCGCATCTGTGCGAGTGATCGATCACAACTCTACAATACTTGGCAACAACGACTCTGGTCGGTGCACATGCAATATTGGTATTATTTGATGATTTTTATATCCATTTGAGTACCGCCATTCGGTGTTGGTTCTATAGAACCATACGATGTAAGTGCGATTACCTTGTGGATTCACAGTGTCTCTGGACACTGCTTTTCAGTGTTGGATTTCATTGACTTTTCAGTATATCCCTATTGCTCTTTGGAGCATCGATCTTTGCTTGGGCATTGATTACAAACTCTGGTCACTCTTGGGATTATTGCCTATGGGCATCTTTTTATAGCTTTGGCTACGCTGATGATATGAGGCGATTTTTATTGTTTATTGATGATTAGGGATCGTCATTATATTCATGTGGTTCATAATATACTTCTCTTTGGATAAGTACTGTTTTATTTAAGTACCACATTATTATATATCTCAGTTATTACTGATTGTTTAGCTAGCCTGACCCGAGTGTTTTTTGCTCGGGTCAGACCGAGTTGTTTCAGGTTAGGTCTCTGGACTTAGCTTCTCTGTGCTTCCGCTTTGAACTTATCTGCTATGCTTTTGAGATAGCTTATCTTAGTGTCCGCTTATGTTATTATTCAGACTTTGATATGTACATATTTTTGACTCACATGTGTGAGCAGTGGCTTTGTACCCACTTATGATATTTGGATCTGTATTGATGATGTATTGTTCTGGGATTTTATATCTGTTATGTGATTCCGTTCTGTGATGCTATTTCATTATGTTATTATGCTTTGTCCTGATAGATCTTTAGCCATTTGTAATTTCGTTATAAGTATTTACCAAATATCTCGAACCACTTGAAAAAAAAATATAGATACCATCCTTTCGACGTATTCAGTAGATAGTTATAGCTTGATTACAAATGGTCGCTTCCACTATACTCTATTCTCCGCTTTAACAGACAGTATTACTCCCGTAATACCCTTTGTTACAGTGGGTCTCAGAGTGGGGCGTTACAGCTTGGTATCGGAGCCTGGTTTCAGGAATAAACATAATAAACACAGAACAGATACACTTAGTACAATACATTTTAAATTAGATCCGAATTAAATCAAATCCCTTCCTTATGTTTATTGATAGATAAGTTAGGAATATGTATAGGAATCCGTTATATTCCGTAGTATTCCTTAATTAATTATCTATCATTGAATAATGTCTAACTCTAATTCCCGTTACGACATGTTTGACCAATTGAGCGGTGCGAAGGTCTTCTCTCAGCTTGACCTTGCCACCGGATTCTATCAGCTACGAGTCGTGGAAGACAGCATTCCTCTTACAGCATTTCGCACTCGTTATGGTTCTTTTGAGTGGTTGGTCATGCCGTTCGGCTTGACGAACGCTCCGGCTTTCTTCGTCGATCTTATGAATCGAGTATTCCGGGAATACATCGATAGATTCGTACTGGTTTTCATCGACGATATTCTTGTTTATTCTAGATCCGAGGCAGAGCATGCTCATCATTTGCGGATCGTCTTGAATACTCTTCGTCAACATCAGCTTAAGGCCAAACTCTCCAAGTGCCATTTTTGGGAGAGCAAGGTCAAGTTCTTGGGCCATATTGTATCATCTGAGGGTATTTCTGTCGATCCTGCCAAGATCGAAGCTATTCAGAATTGGAAGCAGCCCGAGAACGTTCATGATATTCGCAGCTTCCTTGGTCTGGCGGGTTATTACCGTTGGTTTATCAAGGATTTCTCTCGAGTTGCACTTCCCCTTACGACGCTGACTCGTAAGGGTGTTCGCTTTATTTGGTCTGATAAGTGTGAAGCTTCCTTTCAGCGACTGAAGGAACTTCTCACTCATGCTCCTATTCTTGTGGTTCCTGAGAGTAACCAGGATCTTGTTGTTTACACCGACGCTTGTGGTAGCGGCCTCGGTGCTGTTCTTATGCAGAAAGATCGGGTGGTTGCGTATGCTTCTAGGCAGCTACGTCCGAATGAGATCCGCTATCCTACTCATGATCTTGAGTTAGCAGCTATCGTCTTTGCTTTGAAGACGTGGCGTCATTATCTATTAGGCGAACGTTTCATTCTCTACACCGATCACAAGTCACTTAAGTATTTATTCAGTCAGAAGGATCTCAATATGAGGCAGCAGCGATGGCTTGAGTTTCTCGCCTCATATGACTTAGACATTCAGTATACCCCTGGCAAGGGTAATCGTGTGGCTGATGCACTCAGTCGCAAACACTCGGCAGTATTTTCTATGATGATAGCCGAGTGGGATATTCTTGAGACTCTTTCTATGTGTGATATTCGAAATCGAGCTCCGTCTTCTGATTCTCGGATCTTGTTATTCAGCTTGGAAGCTCGACCTATTCTATTGGATCGCATTGCCCATGCTCCGCGGCAGGATCCAGACTTGTCGCGATATATTCATCTCCTTGAGTCGGGATCCAGTAATGAGACATTATTGGATTATTCTATTGATTCTCATCGGTGTCTTCGCAGGAAGAACCGTATTTTGGTACCATCTGATTTATCACTTAGGCGTGACATTCTGGACGAGTGTCATCGCACTAAGTACACCATCCATCCCGGCTCGAGTAAGATGTATGCCGATATGTGTCGGGTATATTATTGGGAAGGGTTGAAGAGTGATGTTGCAAGTTATGTAAGCTGTTGCATGACTTGTCAACAGATCAAAGCTGAGCACCAGCGTCCATCCGGTCTTCTTCAGCCGCTAGAGATTCCATTGTGGAAATGGGATCAGATATCCATGGATTTTATTGACGGTCTGCCTCGATCGAGGTCAGGCCATACTTCTATTTGGGTCATCGTCGATCGCTTGACCAAATCAGCTCATTTTATTCCTATTAAGTCCACTCGGACTGCTCCTTAGCTTGCCAAGTTATATATGAAGGAAGTCATTCGACTTCATGGCATTCCTAGCTCTATCGTCTATGATCGAGACACTATCTTTACTAGTCACTTCTGGAAGTGCCTACAGTCAGCTTTGGGCTCAAAGCTGAATTTCTCGACTGCTTATCATCCTCAGACCGACGGTCAGACGGAGAGGGTGAATCGTGTTTTAGAGGATCTTTTGCGCTGTTGTATTCTGGATTTCGGAGGTAGTTGGGAGGATCACTTACCGCTTGTAGAGTTCTCCTACAACAACAGCTTTCAGTCTAGTATTGGCATGGCTCCTTTCGAGGCTCTGTATGGAAGGCCATGTCGTTCACCTGCTTGTTGGTTAGAATCTGGTGAGAAGCACCTTCTTGGTCCAGATTCAGTTCGGGAATCTTCTGAGAAGATTATTCTTATCCGTCAGAGAATGAAAGAGGCACAGGACCGCCAGAAATCCTACGCGGACAACCGTAGGAAGCCTCTTGAGTTCTCCATTGGTGATCTTGTCTTTATTCGGATTTCTCCCATGAAGGGGGTTCTGCGTTTCAGCTCTACAGGGAAGTTGGCTCCTCGCTATGTCAGACCATTTCCTATTACGGAACGCATTGGCCCCGTTGCTTATCGTGTGGCTCTACCTGCTCACTTCTCTGGAATACACGACGTGTTCCATGTTTCTCAGCTTCGCAAGTGTGTGCACGACCCTGATTCTATTATCGAGCCTCATATCATGCCCGATTTGGAGATCTCACCCGATCTATCTATAGAGCAGCAACCTCTTCGTGTGCTTGATTCGGAGATCAGACGTCTTCAAAATAAAGAGGTTCCGCTTGTGAAGATTCAATGGTCGTCTAATCCTAAGGACTGCACTTGGGAGACCAGAGAATTTATCGAGCGTACTTATCCTGGTTTTCTTTCATCTTCCGGCACGGGTGAGCATCTATATCTTATCCTCTGTATTCCTTTGTGGATTAGATGTTATAGACGACTTCTATATTTAAGGAAATTGCGGGGACGCAATTTTCTTAAGGGAGGGAGTCTGTAACAACCCTGAGATTGCAATTACCGAATAATAAATTAAAATTATGATTTTAAGTTAAAAGGGGGGCTAAACAAATTTTTGGGAATTTAAATTTGCAATTGGTTTGCAAATTAAAATATTTTGGGTTGAAATGGGGAATTTTTCAATAAAAAGTGATTATGGGTTAATGGGCCAAATGAGACAATTACATGGTTAATTAAAACTAGGATGCTTATTAGAATTTTGTTCACATGATAACCTTAGAAAATAAACTAAGTTCTAATGGGTTTCTAAACCTCTTACCATAACCCATTAGCCTACCCACTCTATATAATATCTTAAACCCATTTCATAACCCTAACCCTCATCCTCTTCATAAATTCCTAAACCTAAATCTAAGAAAAACTAATGGCCTCCCTTTAGAAGATCCATCTCCTTCTCTTCATAATTAAATTAGTTTAAATCCTATAAAAAAAAGAAGAAAGGTAATGCAATCTCTCCTAATCTCTAATCCTTCTTAATCCTATTTATCTCAACCATCTTGTGTAATCATTGTTTTATTTTTTTGTTGATTTTGGGTCCTTGAAGTCTCTTGATCTTTGCTTTGGGGGTTGAGGCTTTTGGCTTGCTTGATTGTGCACACATACTATTTGATCTTTTGCTCCATTGAGGTAATTACTATTGATTAGTGATTATTGCTAGTTAAAATTTTGGTGAAAATTTGTTGCCAAAAATTGAAAAAAAAACACCCCTAAATCACCTAAAACATCAAATTATGTTGGCTGGTATTGTGCAGGGCTGAAAATAGTGCCCTGAGTGCACCAGGATAGGCCTGGGCTGCACCAAGGCACAGTAGGCTAGCCCAGCTGGGCTAGCCAGAGGCAGGCTAGCCCAGCTGGGCTAGCCAGAGGCAGGCCAGCCCTTGGTGGGCTGGCCGCGAATCATACCCCCTAGCCCGCCCGGGCTGGGGGTTTGCACCCCCCTCCCCAGCCCGCCTGGGCTGGGGAATAGGGGACGCGGGCCGAAGCCCGCGTCCCAGCCCCAGCCCAGGCGGGCTGGGGATTTACTCAATTTCCCCTGCCCGCCTGGGCAGGGGCATACGGGCGCGGGCCTTGGCCCGCGTCCCATATCCCCAGCCCAGGCGGGCTGGGGCAAGTTATAATGTCCCCAGCCCGCCTGGGCTGGGGCATACGGGCGCGGGCCTTGGCCCGCGTCCCATATCCCCAGCCCAGGAGGGCTGGGGCAGGCTGACGCGGGCCGAAGCCCGCGTCGAATAAAAAAAAAAACTGCATCCAACTGTCTATTTTTCAGATTTTTACCTCCACTTCGCGATGCCGCCACGATCGCATCCGAAGTCGGAATTCGGCGTTTTTGGTCTCGTTGGAAAGGGGGAGTTTCGAACTCCATCTTTGTAAAATTTGGGCATCATCGGTGTTCGTTTGGTACTTCGAATTTCGTGTCGAAGTTGAACTCTGGTCGCTGTTTGTAAACAGTGTAAATCTTGTTCTGGGTCCAACTTTGAGACGTCACTGCCACTTCCTCTCCACTCGGAATCCAGAAATTCTTTTTGCATCTTATAGTAGGGATGCTGGACTACATGCCTGCAAATTTTCATGACATTTGGACACAGTTTGCTGGTCCAAATAAATTGTCGAACTTGGGTTCACAGCTGTTTTTGAATGGTTACAAACACTTAGAATATTTTCAGTGATTTTCTGGTTTTGTGGATTTCTTTGAGATTTGTCTCTAGATTTCATACACGGGTTTTATGAATCATTTTTAAAAGATTTTTCACTCCTAAATGACTTTCGAAATTATTATATAATATTATTTTTAATTATTAAATTAATTACTCCATAATAGGAGAGTTTCAAAAAGCCGTTTTAAAGTGATTTCAAAATCAATTATAAATCCGTTTCGCACCATTATTTTCTATAATAAAAATCTCACACTCACTTTTTAGCACGTCGAGCGAAGTGGAAAGGTGCTTAAACGGTTAGGAAATCTCCGGCCTATGGAACCGTGTGTATTTTCTTTCCGGTTAATCCCCGACATATTCGATTGATCGTTTTGACCTTTGGGTCTAGTTTACCGATGATACGAGGTGGACTTTTTATTGTTTGGAGTGTGAGCTTGCTATTGGTTAGTAAACCGTTTAGTGCGAACGTGGGGTATGGGACTCATTGTTAACACTTTACGGGTTCCTCTCCAAGAAGTTAGTGACACATTAGCCTCTGGGCGGCCAGTAATGGACCTCTGGGTCACCACGCCTCTGGGCAACCGTCTCTGGACACCTGCTCTATGGAGAAGTTTATTTTTCGGCATGCGCCTCTGGGCCTTTATCCTTCTGGGAAGGATCTTGTCGTCTCGCGCGTTCGGCATCTGTGCGAGTGATCGATCACAACTCTACAGTACTTGGCAACAACGACTCTGGTCGGTGCACGTGCAATATTGGTATTATTTGATGATTTTTATATCTATTTGAGTACCGCCATTCGGTGTTGGTTCTATGGAACCATACGATGTAAGTGCGATTACCTTGTGGATTCACAGTGTCTCTGGACATTGCTTTTCAGTGTTGGATTTCATTGACTTTTCAGTATATCCCCATTGCTCTTTGGAGCATCGATCTTTGCTTGGGCATTGATTACAGACTCTGGTCACTCTTGGGATTATTGCCTATGGGCATCTTTTTATAGCTTTGGCTACGCCGATGATATGAGGCGATTTTATTTATTCTACACTTTGGTGTTGATTTCTCTTTGGAGATTTTTATTGTTTATTGATGATTAGGGATCGTCATTATATTCATGTGGTTCATAATATACTTCTCTTTGGATAAGTACTGTTTTATTTATGTACCACATTATTATATATCTCAGTTATTACTGATTGTTTAGCTAGCCTGACCCGAGTGTTTTTTGCTCGGGTCAGACCGAGTTGTTTTAGGTTAGGTCTCTGGACTTAGCTGCTCTGTGCTTCCGCTTTGGACTTACCTGCTATGCTTTTGAGATAGCTTATCTTAGTGTCCGCTTATGTTATTATTCAGACTTTGATATGTACATATTTTTGACTCACATGTGTGAGTAGTGGCTTTGTACCCACTTATGATATTTGGATCTTTATTGACGATGTATTGTTCTGGGATTTTATATCTGTTATGTGATTCCGTTCTGTGATGCTATTTCATTATGTTATTATGCTTTGTCCTGATAGATCTTTAGCCATTTGTAATTTCGTTATAAGTATTTACCGAATATCTCGAACCACTTGAAAAAAAAATATAGATACCATCCTTTCGACGTATTCAGTAGATAGTTATAGCTTGATTACAAATGGTCGCTTCCACTATACTCTATTCTCCGCTTTAACAGACAGTATTACTCCCATAATACTCTTTGTTACAGTGGGTCTCAGAGTGGGGCATTACAATAGGTCACAAAAGTCACGGCCATGATCTGAAACAATTAGAGGAAGTTACACTTAAGGTAGGTGAATGGTTTCTAGGTAATTTTAGTGGAAAAGTGGTCACACTAAGGCTCGGCCATGGATGGTTAGGCTTGGCCAGAGGGTCCAGGTGGTAGATCAGGGGCTGGAGTGGTGAGGTAGGGTCTGGACCAAGAGGTGGTGGTGGCCAAAGATGGTGGTGGTGATGGAAAATGGAGTGGTGATCAATTAGGTGCTCGGCTATGTATTGATTTAAGGCATTGTTTGCAATTTTGTGGAGTTTTGTCACCAAGGGAGGTTCGGCCATGGATGGATCTGAAATGATGGCTAGAGATGATTCCAAGGAATAGTGGTAGGGGATGGTGGTCGTGTCTATGGTGAGGAGGCCGTGCAAATAGAAGAGGAAACAAGGCAAAAAGTACGAAAAAAAATGGAAAAAAAGTGAAAAGAGAGAAGGCCATTACCAAGGAACTTTGTGAGGCCATGAAAAATGAATTGAGAAACAAAAAATTTCGTGAAAAGTGAATGATAACTCACGGCCAAAACTGAAGAATTGGATAGCAAAATGAATTAAAGTGAAGGTTATGGAAATGAAGAGTTTCGTAGATGAAAAGGCTTCGGTTTCAAAAGCAATTTTAAACTCTTCATATTTCTTTTTTTCTTTTTAATTTTAAATAAACAAAATAACTCATAAATTAAATTTAAAACTGAAAAAAATAAATATATAATAAGAATAAATAATTTATTTTAAAGAAATAGAAAAATAAAATAAGAAATTGCTTGAAAAATCCAAAACAGTGTCCAAAAATTACAAATAAATCACCATTGACTTTGGAAAATTAACAACTTCATTTTAAAAATATTTTAACATAAAATTTGAAATAAAAATGATTTTAAATTATTTCCAAAGTGAAATAAATAATTTAAATTTAAAGAAAATGGCCAAAAGAACTGAAGAATTGTTTAAAAATAAGAAACAGAACATAAAAATTACAACAAAACTACCATTAATTCGAGAAAAATTTCTACATCACTATAAAATATTTTCAAAATGAAATAAATTCAAATTAAAATAATTTCAAAAATATTGGGTTGTTACATAAATAAATAGATATTAATTATATATGATTAAAATAAGAAAATTGTACAAAATGAAAACTAGTCTAGCAAATTTGAAAATAAACAGAATAAACTTTGGAAGATTTATATGGACCTAGGAAATATTTATAAATAAAGATAATAACATAAAAATAAAATGCATTCACAAAAATAAATAAATAAATTTTAATTAAATATAATTTAAATGAAGAAAATATCAGAAAAAATGGAAACTGGCTTTTAAAAATAGAAAATAAATGCAATAAATTTTTATGATCACATTAAAAATATTAAAAGACAAAAATATACATAAAATAACATATTAACACATATTAAAATAAAATATGACAAAAAAAATATAATTTATAAAATTAAAATAAACAAAATTGCTAAATAAAACAAATTGCATTCAATATTGAAATACACATAACTTTCACAATTTAACTCCATTTTCAACGAAACGAAAAGCAGTATTCATGTAATTAAATATATTTTCATAATAAAATATAAAATTTAAGAATTTAAATAATTTAAATTTGAAGTTTAAAAGTCAAAGTTTGAACGGTTTGACCAGAAATTCACTTTACAGTAAAATATTCAAATTATACTAGTTTGAACTATAAATCACTTAATAATAAACATTTATATTTAAAAATGAAATATTTGAAATAAACCATTTTAAAAATAATTTAAATAAAAGAAAGTCAAATTTAAAAATATATACAAAAATCTAGGGCTGTTACAAGCACAATTTAGCAATCAACACGCAACAGTCTATGCTTTTCATTTAAGTTAAGCATAGCCGAACAAACAATAGTGATAATAAATAAATATTATCACATTTAAACCAATTCACTATATAACTATATAGAGTTTTGAAAATTATTCCTTATATATATAAAATATAATCCTAGGAAAAAATTTTAATTTTCCAAATTGTCAAAAATTTCAATACCATGTCCGTCGGCCTTGGTCAAATGTTTAGAAAACCCTATCGACGCTGTGGCGTCCCACGTCTCGACCAGTGTTCATAAAAACTTAATAGACCAATTAACATAATACGTTTTTATAACATTAACAAATACGCCCTCGTATATGTAATACTTTCAAACTCATTCTAGGGTGTCGCTTACCATATCTCCAATGAGCCAAACCCTACCAATGCCAAGGTTCTCGCTTAACCTTGCACTATGATACCACTTTGTAACGACCCTCCATTTTGACCATCGAAAGTCGACACCAAACACTACCACTGTGTTCCAATGTGACGATCCAATCGGCAAAAGGGCAAATTGTTATGGTAAATAAAAAGAAAAGAACATAGAACAGAGAAAAACTGAATCTCACAATGGAATCGACAACATATAATATAACAAAAACAGTAGAAACTGTCTCTCCAAAAAATACAAAGTATATTAGAGTTAAAAAAACCTTATCAGCTAGACAGTTATAAAATCCTGACCTTACAAATGCCGATAGGTATACTATATAATACAGCGGAAAATAAAATACTATGATAGGTGAATCTTCAGCTCCACTCCTTGATTTCCATAACACCAAAGGCAACCTGGGAAAATACTCGTTCTGACCCGGGCATTATAAATAAATAATACCTGGATCAGTCTGGAAATACCAGCGTGAGATAACTCGAATAAGGGGAAACATATATAAAAATTCTATGAGACCACGCCGCTAAAGCGGAAAAGTTTTTACCTCACAAGAATTTCATCCATACAGGCTAGAGTAGAAATGAATATCAGGAAACAAAACCAAATATGATTGAGTATAAATAATATCGACCAGACTTGAAAAAATGAAAATAAACCGAGTAAAATCCAAACTGGATAGAATGGATAGAACAAGGGGAAACAGTCCAACTTGATAGAATGGACTAAATAAGGTAACAGTTCAAACTCGATAGAATGGGCTAAATAAAGTAACAGTCCAAACTCGATAGAACGGGCTAAATAAACTAACAGTCCAAACTCAATAGAATGGGCTAAATAAAGTAACAGTCCAAACTCAATAGAATGGGCTAATAAACACTTATGTTGTAATGAGGAGTTGGCTATACGCGTGTCAATTTAAAGCTAAAACAGATTTAGGGTCTTCGAATCAAATAAGGAAATGAAATTTTCCAACAAATGACTAGGAGGGTGCACCCCCTTCACTGAAAGTTTACCTCTAGAAATATACTTGAGAACTCCGATGGCTCTCGGAAACCTCCAAGCCGGACCCCGCCACTGTTACCGAGTTGTAACGACCCAGAATTTGACCACTTTAAAATATACTATTTAAAGTGATTTTAAATATGAATTAAGTAAGGTTATATGATGCAAACAAAATTAGATAGGGGTACGTAGGCAGTCACAAGTGGTAGTGATGCAGCCCTTAAAATAATATAACCCTTTCATGTTTATCTGTTATTGGTTGTTGTTTATCTTGTGTTAGTATATCTTTCCTGCTTACTATTTTATTTTGCATTTACATTGTTTATTGAGTTCTCAGGTAAGGATAGTGTTGTCTCTCTCATTAGAGTTGTGCGGTGGTAAATTTATAGTCATTGTATTTGGTATGTATTAAAGCACACTTTGTAGGATTAATAAATTAATTAATTACTCTGATAGGTTGTATAATTGAAATTGTATCCTATACATTTAATAGTGTTGAATATTCATCAAATATTGTGTATTAAGTTGGTAGTTTCCATTAGTAGTTTTAGAACGGACGGATTTTTGGCAATTTTAACTGGTCCGAAAATCCGAGTCGTTACACGTGGTATCAGAGCTTAGGTTAGGTGCCTAAGTAAAATTCATCTAGGGTTAGTATATCAACCTAGGAATTTTAAAAATGAAACTACCTTAATTCGATAAATAAAATGGATAGGATATGGCACCGTACCTCCGACAGGGGTTATGGGTGATATTACTATTTTTGGTGTGCTTAACTTTCATTAATTGTTGTTTTTTCGTTATATTTTTTCGTCCTTTTAATTTCGAGGACGAAATTCTTTTAAGTAGGGGAGAATGTAACGACCTAGAATTTGACCACTTTAAAATACACTATTTAAAGTGATTTTAAATATGAATTAAGTAAGGTTATATGATTCAAACAAAATTAGATAGGGGTACGTAGGCAGTCACAAGTGGTAGTGATACAGCCCCTAAAATAATATAACCCTTTCATGTTTATCTGTTATTGGTTGTTGTTTATCTTGTGTTAGTATATCTTTCCTGCTTACTATTTTTTTCTGCATTTACATTGTTTATTGAGTTATTAGGTAAGGATACTGTTGTCTCTCTCATCAGAGTTGTGCAGTGGTAAATTTATAGTCATTGTATTTGGTATGTATTAAAGCACACTTTGTAGGATTAATAAATTAATTAATTACTCTGATAGGTTGAATAATTGAAATTGTATCTTATACATTTAATAGTGTTGAATATTCATCAAATATTGTGTATTAAGTTGGTAGTTTCCATTAGTAGTTTTAGAACGGACGGATTTTTGGCAATTTTAACTGGTCCGAAAATTCGGGTCGTTACACGAGTATCCGAGTATTTCACATCTCAATGCGCAACACGAATCCAATCTAGAGTGGATGTGAAGGTACCCTAATAGGAGCAACCCCACATACCTTGGCCCCCACTCGCTCTTTGGTTTTAATCATTTTCGACAAAGGATAACAAAGCTCAAATGAGCAACACATTGTCTTAGAGTGATGGAATAAAGTGGCTGAAGTAATCGATAGCTGAGATACCAACCATCGAGGACATAAAACGATCGTATATGGAAATTGTCATGTATACTTATCACCACTCATTGAATTAAAACTTGTACTATTTCTGGGTTAACAATAACACCGGACAAGTCAAGGTAGTGTTACCTCAAAGTCATGTCACACGATTATTCTTAACTTTCGAAATAGTGACAAGTCTACTTCTTTGATGTTTAGTGCTAATTATACAAATAAATCGTTTCCATATAAGTAATTTGCTTTACAGAAATAATTCATTTCCATAAACGAATCAAACTTTTTCTCCTTAAAACAAACTGAACTTTTTGGCTTGATTTTCGTATTGGTAAAACACTTTTAGAATTAGCTCTAGATTGTTAAAACGTTAAGAGAATAATTTTTCCAAGTACACGACCTTGAAGGCCTAAACCAACATCATACCGAAAACCCAGAAGATTATCCTACTTATCATCCCAATAATTGAGTTCCAATTCCTTTTTACACTTTTTAAAAAATATATTAATTATCCCAAAAGATAATTAATCACATTTAAAATCCCTTTAAATAAACAATTCGATGTCTATAATAAAATAGATAATTATTTCCAAACACTTTTATAACATTGGTAAATTAACTTTAAAATCTTTATTAAATCAGTCTATTAACTTTAAATCGGTTTATTAAAGCAATTTTTATTATGTTAGTTAATTTACTTAAATCTTTTTTTATTAAATCAATTAATTAACTTTAATCTCAAGCACCATTAATTAATTTAATCTCAAGCACCATTAATTAAAATGATAAATAATTTTAAATTCCATAAATTAAAATAATAAATTAACTTCAAATAATCATAAATTAATTGGATTAATTAAATTCAAACTCCATTAGCTAAAACAATTAATTAAAACATCAATTGTTAAAAAATGATTTATTTAATTATAAAACATCATTAATTAAAATGATTTAACTAAATTCCGAATATCATTAGTTAAAACAATTAATTAAATTTAAATAGTCATTATTTAAAATGATTAATTAAATTCAAATATCATTATTTATAATGATTTATTACTTTTAAATATCATTGATTAAAATGATTATTAATTTTAATTATCATTAATTAATTAATTAAACTCCATTATCATTAATTAAAATAATTAATTAATTAAACTCAAATAATCATTAGTTAAAACGATAAATAAGTATAAAACATCATTAACAAAAATGATTAATTCAATCTAAAGATAAACCAATTTTAAATCATCATTTATTAAATTGGTTAATTAATCTCAAATTAAATAATTTAAAGATTAGTTAATTTAAATTATCATTAATCAAAATGATTAATAAATTTTCAATATTCTTTTTAGCGGAAGTACAAGCTCAAGTTCATATGATAGGGTTTTGAGTTGAAATTTAATAAATGACGATATAGCGAAAAACGCTATAACGACATTTAAACTATAAAAGGGAATATTAGTAATTAATTTCAGTAAACCATCAATAACAGCATATGGATGTAAATAAAATAATTTATGGCCAAGAAACCCCTTTGGGTCTCTCTACAGATTTTTCCTACAAAACAATGGTTATGGATAATAAATAGATGATCATATGGGTTTATAACGATCAATTTAATATGTCATCCATTTTCCAAACAGAAATCCAACAAACAAGCAATCAAATAATTTAACTAACATCCAGACGGTCAATAAACGTTTATAACATCAATAATATGATATAATAAAATTTTAGGTGAGTTAAACTCACCAAAGGTTTTGAAAACTTGAAATACTTTAGCGCTTGGAAAGCTTGGAAAAACCACAAATTCTTCTCGAAAATGGGTCATTTTGCACTCGACTTTTGGACCTTTTCCTCTCATATTTAGGAAACGTGGTCAAAAGAAAAGTTTTAGATTATTCTTTTATATATCATTTAAAAAAAATTACTTAAAAATGTTAATTTTTGAGTAAGTTATAGCCAAAACTGTGAGGGGTATTTTCGGACATCAAAATCTAGGTTCAAAAACACTCTTGCAAAAAAATGAATTTTGGAGCATCTAAGCTCGAAATAAGAAAAAGTGTTAAACTACAAAGTTGTAGAAATTGGAAATATACATAATATGAAAAAAAGAAAATATGTTTTGGAGTATTTTGTAAGAAGTTATGGTCGAAACCATTTCGGGTAAAATGGAAGAAATTTAAATGGAAAAGAAGGAACCTTTAAATAAGTTTTTAAAATATTTAAAAGTTAATTTTTGAAATCTTAAAACATGAAAAACTATTTTGGAAGCCATTAAAAGGGTTCATGAAACTTTAAGGAAGATAAGAGAGAGAAAATGAAAAATAAAATGAGTAAGAAAGGTGAAAAATTAGTTTTATATGAAATAGAAATAGCAAATTACCTTTTTACCCTCATGTACTCTACCCTCCACACATGCATGCCATGTCACACCCTCTCCTCTACCTCACCCATTTCATCCCACGCCTAGCCACCCTCCCATCAAATCAAAGTCAACATGCATAAGTACTCTAATGTACTTATGTCTTGTAATGATGTGGCATTCTCTTTTTATTTTTTTATTATAGTTGTCAAAGTGTCACATCATCGTTTTCTTAACTTAATTAATTACACTTAACCCTAATTAAATTACTAATCTATGTTTATAACATTGCATATATTTGAATATATATACAAATGTGTACACATCATTTCAAATAACTTTTATATGATGAAACGTCGAAAATTTGGAGAACGGTTTCCGATCACATTTTCTATTTTTCATCGAACTATATATTTTTGTAAACAAATTTAAAAAACTATTTCACCATTAATCTTTATTATTAAAAAGAGTTTTATTTTCATTATAAAACTATTTATTTGAATATTTAAAATTAATTAATATTCGCAACTCAAAGCAATGAAATTCCGGGTCGTTTTATTACAATTTGATTTTTCTTATTATTTATTATATTCGAACCATTTGTTATTGTAATAAATTTGCAAAATGATTCACCATTATCATTTATTAATTAAAAGAAGTTAAATGACACTATTAAATCTATTTAATTCATATTTGGTTCACCATTCAAATATTAAATTCTTAATTCAAATATTTAATCGATCACTATTATTGAATTCCAAGTATTAAATTCCAAAATCCAAATATTTAAATATCTAAAATTAATTAAATATTTAAAATCAAATGACCAGAATTTTGGGTTGTTACACATTTAACAGACATAACAAGATAATGTAGCAGAATAATACGAGTAAATACCGTCTACCAAACTTTGTCTTCATCTTCAAGAACAAATGTGTTCGAAATACTAAAACTACTTAGGCTAACTCGAACATAAAGAAACAATATGCTCGAGTCAGGACTATGCATTCTTATGCAAGTAAATTCAAATCAAGAAATAAGGGTACAATAACTTAAGAGATGTTACAAAATTTTACATCTCCTAAGGATCCGTTAAACTATCTATATGTAGTAAGATATGCTACATATGTAATGTCTATTGGTAATGTAAATATTAAAATAGTACTAAGGTTTTATATTGGTAACCCTTAACACATTTTTAAGCATGTAGTCTATGTAGGTCCTGTAACTCAACTAGTAACGTCGGTAGCTAGGGAGTCCTCTATAGATACAGCATTAAAACAAAGTGGTAGTGGTCTTGCATAGAGAGAAACATATAACAAGGCATATGAGGCAATGCCCAAGGAAGGATACTACTAGTTTACCCTTCCTGGTTGGTCATAACCCCTAACGGCCGCCCGCATCCATCAATCCAAAATCAAGGTGCACCAATCAAGTTCAAAATCAAGATAGTAATACATGGTAAAGATGTCTGCCAGAGGTAGCTAACCTCATTGGCCAGTTCATAAAGCTCTTCGTTTAGTCATTTCAAACTGAGACAAGTGTCGGGGCCATCCATCATCGTTCTCTTACTTCATTCCAACCAACGTTTTCCAATTCAACCTCTACATTCTCAAAAAATTCCCTGCATACACAGTTACTAAAGTGGTTCCGTTAAAATAACAAAGAGTATGCTATTTATCGAGCCCTGGTCTCTTTAACAACCAATCGTCGTTTTATAAAGAGTGTTATTTTGTTCAATTAAATTTTTACATCAAAATCAGTTTGGAATTTCAAAAAGTGCTGAACATGAAAAGTTCTCCACTTTACTTCAGGAATCTACAAAATAATGTTTCAAATTTTTCAGAAATATTTAATATTTTTAGAAGTCAAAATACATTAGTTTTTACACTAGATAAATTACTATGGGTCTAAAATTTTGTAGAAAAATTCTAGTTTAAATTTCAGAGTTCTTAAAACATTTTTATAGAATTTTCAATAAAATCTCATATTTTTCTGTTTCCTTCAAATAAATTTAATAATTTTTCCTAATTTCCAAACGGATAATTTCCCAAATTAAATCATTAAATTTATTAGATGGCCGAATTAAACATACATCCCTTTAGTAAATATTCTTCCAATAATATTCAAGTGCTACAGAAAAAATTTTAGGTCATCTTAATGTTATTCAAAATTCCAATAATCCTATTTTCAAAAAGTAAAATATAGAAATTATTAAATGGTAGAATTTGGTTCAGGTTTCTTTACAAATTTTTTTTTTGAAATAGAGTTATAGAAAACTTTTCAAGTTTAAATGACACTTTTACAAATCACATATTTATTCATATTTAATTAAATAATTTATTCTAAAAATCTACACATAAACTTCCTATCCAATTTTAGACTATCCTATTAAAAATATCCAGAGAAGTACTCTAAACTTGGAGAGTAGTTGGAGACTAGTCTCCAACTACTCTCCAAATTTAGAGTACTTCTCTCTCTCTAAACTTGGAGAGTACTTGGAGACTAGTCTCCAACTACTCTCCAAGTTTAGAGTACTTCTCTCTTATTATAACACATCAAAAAATTTAGAATTAAACACATTCATTTGTTAAAAACATTCAAATAAAGACATAACAACGTTTAATTTAGATTTTCTATTCTAAGGTCAAAATAGTAAAATTTCGGTTTCATATCTTTTTATCCCAATACTAAATGTCAATGGTGTTTAAATTATACTATTTAACAATATCGTTAATCAACATAACATTCACATTAATCAATGATGATAGGATATGATACAGTGTCAATAGGGTGTCATAATAACCAATTTATTGGAATGGCATGAGATAGTAAATTAAAATCATCATAATATATTCATAACAACTATACAACAATACAACCATATCAACCAACATTCAATTCAATTCATTTTAGATCTTACTCAATATAAACTTCATATCTAAATTCCAACAATGAAAGTTACAATCATTTTCATATTAGTTTCATTCCAACTTTATTTTTAAAATAAAATGTTAAATTCAAATATTTATTCCAAACACATAAAATTCAAATTATCACCACTTATTTCATTTTAATGCAATAGCAAATTCAGATCCAATTGAACAAACCAGATTTCAATTTTACTACATAAGAAATTATAGACCGTGAATTTAAAAACCCACCTTTTATTTAGTGCATTAGAATACCAAATAAGAGCAAGTGAGACAGGAGCGCAATAACCAAACAACGATCAACTTCAGCACCTTAAAACCCAATTAACAAACATCACATGCCACTAGAATTAAGGCAACACTTCCTACCATAACCCCGAAGCCAAAGCAACCACCTTTGCAATCAAAATTGGGTTAGAAAATAGGTCAACTTCTCACTGGGTTTTGATAAGATTGCTTTACGAATTTGAAAAGGTGGTCTGAATGAAAGTTCTTTGTTATTAATTTCTCTTTGGTTTTAAACAAGGAATCATTGTATTTGGATTTGTTTTGAATAAGAAAAGTGAAAAAGAAAGAAGGATGAAAAGGGAGGTGAAGTAAAGAAATAGATCTCACGATTTGAAAAAGAGGCTTCAGGCATATAATTTTTGGAAATGAAACAAAATGAACTCACGTTTTCAAAAATAAAACACCAGAAAATGGAACAAATGAGAATGAGGTGGCACGAGAAATGAATAACAAAAATGGGAAATTAACGAAAGACCTTTGGGAGGAATAATAACAAAATGAAATGAGGTGTTTTAGAACAGGCTGTATGTTACAAGCAAGACCTTTGGGATCAAATTCAAAACTTCTAATCTACTCAATTAAATTCATTAACTCCAAATATACACAGTTTATATCCATTTAATTTTTATCAACACATAATAAATAAAATTTAACCCTTTAATTAACGTAACGGGAACCATCGCTACACAAAATAAAAGATAAACCAGGACTACAAATTCAAATTTTAAAAACGGCGTAAGCGCACAATCACGAACTCAAATATTTAATTTATTATAAATTTTAAGGTTAGCTTAAAATCACTTCCGTGCCGCCTGCTACTACTATTTAAAAGCTGTAAATTGTTGTTTCAAAATTCATTTTTTTTCTTTTTATAAAATTATCCTACCCTTCAAAATGAAAAATGGTTTCTCAAAATATTCTTTTATTTTTCTTAAAACATTCTTTTATTTTCATTAAAAATGTTCTTTCTATTTTAATACAAACGTTTGTTTCTTTTATTAATTACCATTAACTTCTCTTCCCTTTTAATTGAAAGATTCCATGTCAAATTAATTGCAATTAAATTTAATAATAAAATTTTAAAATGGGCCATAATTAATGGGAAGAGAAATAAAACAATTTTATTCCATTTTATAGTAATTCAAAAATATTTATAAAATTATTGTATACAAACAAGAGTTATAAATTACTTACTAAATAATTGATTTCTTATTCCTGCAATCAATCTTTATGCTAAAACACATTTCAAATAAATAAGCCAATGCTTTCTCCTTTAATAAAATCATTCATTTTATTCTTTATTAAAATTAACATTTACTTTTCCAATCCCCATTATTAATTACATTCAAACTAATATCATTAAATTATATTCTAATATATGTTACCCTTTTATCTTATTGCAATCTGTATTATTAATAAGAATTCAAATTAAGATCATAACTTATATTCTAATATATTTTACATCAATAAAATCATAAAATTTTAATTTCTAACGATTATATTCAAAAAAATTATTCAATTTAATATTTTTAAATGGTTAAAAATACGGGTCATTACAAAATCAAAATGTAAAATATTTATATTTCAACGTACCATAAAATAAAAATCAGCTTCATCCAATAAAACATAAATGTGATTTAATGTCAAGAACTTTATTCATGATAACACTAGAAAAGATCTTATGCATAATGATTATAAAAGGATTTTTTTTAATTTTCCATTTTAGCCCTTTTCTCGATGCACTTGATCCAACATGATAAATGCGAAGAAGCATTCATGAAGCTAAAAAATTCATTGGTCAATGCATCACCATTAGTTTTTTTAAATGGAAATCTAGATCAAGTGGTGTACAACGATGCTTATGGAACTAAGTTAGGAGTTGTGATTTTGCAGAGAGGTAAAGTTATTTCCTTTACTTCTAGACAGCTTCAACCACATGAAATTTGCTATCTTACTCACAGTTTGGAGTTGGCAACAAAAACCTTTACATTGATGGTACAGGGGCATTATCTTTTGGAAGAAATATTTGATTTATTTACAAATCTTAAATCCTTGATGTGTGTATTCCCTTAGAAAGTGCTCAATATGAGACAACAAAGATGGATTGAGTTCTTGGTGGCTTTTGACTTTGGAATTGAGTATAAGCCATGAAAAGAAAACAAGGTTGTTAATGCACTTAATAGAAAACATAAAAACATGGTACTATAAATGTTAGCAAAAGGGAATAATTTAGGGTTGTTGGCTTCTTACGGTGTTCTTAGGAGGTCAACAACAAGTTCTAGCCAATATAATGTGATGGTCTCTATGTGAAATGGGTGGTATAAATTATACTCGTATGGACGAATCTTAAGGCTGATATAACACGAGAGAGTGGTGAATAGTGTTTGATGACTAATATATAACTTTTTAAACAGTTTCAAGATTTAAATCAATAAACATATAATAAACATAGATATATATTAATAGGCACTCACAGATATATATATATATATGTATGTATGTATGTATGTATGTATGTATGTATGTATGTATGTATATGTATGTATATATGTATATAACGTTGTAAAAATAAAGTAAAAGTAAGAGAGATGACACTAGAAGTTTTATGTTGGTTCGAATAACTAATCCTATATCATGTCCTTTAGAGTATTAGTACAAATTTCCTTTCAATGCTTATTTTAATCGGGTTGCAAGCAAACCAGAATATAACCTTGATTTCAAGGCAACAAGACACACCCTCTTGACTTTTCGAGCTCAAGGTAGATTCTCTTGATTTTCTGAGCAATAAGATCACCCACTTGATTTAAACAAGCGACAAGCACACCCATTTTCTATAAATGGGCAACGTGCACACCAACTTGATTTGAACAAGCAACAAGCACACTCAGACAAAGTAGTAGTAGAGAGTTGTTGATTTAAAATGCAAACAGTCGTAACTTGATTAGAAGATATTCTATAGCCCTTTTATAACACTTCGATCTTTGAATTGGTGAAAAAAGGTTTGGAACAACAAAAGAATGATTTGAATACTTGTAAAACCGAGAGTAGATTATAGGGAATGAATGTAGTGAAGTAGAGATTGAATTTGAGTGGATTACTAAGAGTATAGAAAGTGATTTTGTGAAATATATAATGAGAATTTAGAGTAAAACGAATGGAGTGAATAATTAGTTAAAAATTTGTTTTCCAGTCCCCTTTATATAGTGTTTGAAGGGACATGTCTATTCACAAAACGATGGAGCCAAAAAGACATAACTTTAGGGTACGATCTGTTGACATATCCTTATAAGTTGGGAAAAACAACAGCACGTTTAAAGTGTTACAAAATTTTGAAATTTTTTAAAATCATTTAAAAGTAGTTTTCAAATACTTTAATATATAAAACTTTTATAACATATTTTTAGAAATATATTTTGAAAATAAAATAGATTTTTGGTGAGAGAGTTTCTCAAAGAAGAGACAGTTGCTATTCAAGGACTTTAACAAATTTATCTAATGTCTATTAATTATTACCTATATTCTCGAACTATTCATGTCTTTGTCTTCAAACTCATGGGTCTTCAATTGTATTGATCATCTATGAATCTTGATATCTAGTCTCTTTACTGATCAATCTTCAAACTCGATTATTCCATACTTGTATAAATCTGTGTAACATCCTGCAAAATACTATATAGAACTTGGGAAACATTAGTACCTATATTTATATAGTTGTTGTCATAAAAATCATTATTTGCTGGTATTGACAGTCTCTTGTTTGGAAATTCATTCAGTGTTGGTCGAAAAAGTCGCAACAATACAAAGAGATTACCCATTACTAGCCAAGTGGATTAAAAGACCAGAAGTGGTTTTGGACATTGATGACTTAGAAGATTTTGAACTTCATCACTGTGCATAGTTAAGAAAGAAGGAATATTTATGTGTTTCTACTCTAGATAATCTAAGGAAAGAGGTCCTTAGAGAATGTCATAAACCAAAATTTATCATTCATCCTAGAGGAATGAAGACGTACAAAAATATGTTGAGGAGTTTCTTCTATGAAGGAATGAAGAGGGACTTAGGTATGTAGGTTAAGCAATATATGAATTGCAAATAAGTAAAAGCCGAACATCAAAAGGAGAGTGGATTGCTTCGACCATTAGAAGTACCACTGTGGAAATGGAAGTTTGTGTCAATGGATTTCTTAGATGGGTTGCCAAAATCGAATGAGGGAAATGAAAGTATTTGGGTTATGGTTGATGGATTGACTAGAAGTGCAAACTTTATCCCGGTTAAGTCGATAATAATAGCACCAAGTTTGGTAAAAAAATTATGACAATATTGTGAGACTTCATGGGATAACAAGTAGTATTGTGAGTGATCTTGATCCCTTGTTTACCACTGAATTTTGGAAGAGTTACCAGGATGTATTGGGTACCAAGATGAAAATGAGTACCACTTACCAAGACTAAGAACCCATAACACATTGCGGGATGGATAGTGTAAGAAAAAGGAGAGCAAATAAAATGTGTATGCATATGGAGTGTGTGACATTTGAACCCCGTTGAATATATGGACCTACTCATCATTAACTCATTTTTGCATTATGTTTTATTATGTTATAACCTTTATGGTCTCATGTGTGTGAGGAAAGCATAGTGCACTAGGCCTATCTTGTCTTATCCCATAGATATTAATCTTTATCTTTTAGTTTTGTAAGATAATAGTGAGGTGAAAACCTATTCTGCATCGTTGTGTGGTCTCACTGAGTATCAATGTTGTTCTGGGATGACTAAAATCAATCATAACAGACTTTTTTGTTCAGCCCGAAGTTTTGATTTCGTTATATACTGGCTACTCATTTGAGTAGGCCAAGAGTGATAGAGTCAAGGATGTGCCTTAAAGGCAATTATGTAAATTGTTATGTACTTAGCTCTGGTAAAAGAATCATCTTCAAAATAAATGATGCTTTTGGTTTTTGTTTTCTATTATATGTGTTGTTATATTATGATGTAAATATTGATATGAATATAATAAACCAAAATAAGTAGAAAACCATTAGGAAAAGTATTTTATTGATTCTAGTTATGAATTAGTTCGTAACCATAAGTTTGAATCGAACATTCAAAACACTTATCCTTAAATTATTCTTAATTAAGATGTGTTGAAAAAATGATATTGACACATCCCTTTAGACTAGTGTATGCAATGCTCTCTATACGATGGAAGGTGAATTATTGATGATTGTTTGAGACACCGAGGGATTACATATTTGTGGTTGTTTGGAACGATCATAGAACGGCTTAATGAGAGTCTTCTATAGGTTAATACATCTAAGTCAAAAAAGAAGATCTCATGTAATGACATATAGTAACCTTCAGACTTGTGAGTACCTTTGAACTTAAGTGGCTAGGTTATACTTTAATTATGGTCAATCACATGGCATCACGATCATGTAATGATCATAGTAGGGTACATGTTGAACTACTTAAAGTAAAACACTCATCAAGAGAGGATCCATCTCCTTTGTTATAGAAGGTTAGTATCAACGTAATTGGTAGTCAACTTAAAGTCAAAATATCTAGCTTGAGTAAATTGGTTAATCGATAAATATGACTGAATTTTACCAAGGACTTTAAATGTTCTATGCAATTAACTATGCATATTATTCGAGATTTTTTACCATTAACCAAACGTTAGACAACTTAGTGATATAGTGATTGTGAAAAGAAAACATGCATAAAATATCATTATATCGTTACAAACGTGTAGCATAATAAAGATTAAAAATTGAATTTTGCCTAAATGATTTATAAGCAACTGAATTGTGCTTGATAATGTACTTCAGCAAAGTTTGTACTGATTTAGTATTTAAATTTTTTAAGTATTACCAAGGATTGAGTTCACATCAGGGAATCAACGCAACAGTGTTGTTAGCTAACTTCTGAGTTCACCTATTTTAAATTAATTTATAAACGTTCTAAATTAATAACAAAGAATAATAATACAAATGTTGTATTAAAATTTTATGACATTTAATTATTTATCAGAGGCCTAGAAATTAATTAAAATAATATATATTTTTATATATTAGGTTAATTAAATATATCGGCTTAATATATTAATTAATTAATGTATGGTATATTAATTAGGTCCAACATCATGAAGCCTATGACAAGGTGTGACCAGCCATCCAAGGAGAGGGTGGGAGAGTTTTGGCCAATTCTTTTGCTCCTGATTAGATACAGATTCAAAAGAGAGGAAAATGTGAAGGTATTATATTTTCTAGTGGCTATAAATAGATCTACCTTCTCCCATTCACAACAAATAAGTGAAATCAACCCTAGCCTCCATTAAAATTAGTTGAAGTCTTGAAGCCAGAATTTGTACAATAAGTTCAAGGAGAAGGAACGATGACTCGAAGAGGAATAGCTAGCAACCAACGTATCAACAACTAATAGGTCTAAGGTATATACACATATTCTTTCCAAAATACTATAAATACATATATACGTATATCATGTTTTATTTTCCACCAAATAAATAATAATTTTAATTTTCGTAAAAAATAATAATTTATAAATATAATTGTACATAAACTTACATATGTATAATTATGCATATAATAATATTTATGTATATTTATAATAAAACAATATTGATTACAGCCATATATATACATATATAAATAATATATACACACACAAATTTAAAAAATGGTTCAATTGTTATTTGGTTTTACAATAAAAATTATTCTTATAAGTTATCAAACAATTTTTTTCAAATTTAATATAATATGCGTATATATATTTTTAGTTTTAATATATATATTTGGTTTAATAATTTTTTATATATATTTAAATTAGTCAAATTCAAGTTTAAATTTCAACTTTTAAATCTCAATATATATATATATATATATATGTTTGTAATATTATATATATATATATATATAATAGCTGGATAAAAATGCATTTATTATTATTATTGAATTACACACACATAATCATGTATCTTTATGAAGCCATTCAAATATATTAAGGGAACAAAGGAGATAACCTTGAAATTGTTTCCCTCCTTTATAGGCATAAATCACAATAGCTATTTATATATATTCCATATTAACATTCATATAAATATCCTAGGATATTTTATAACATTTATAATGTTCACATTGTGTAATTGGATTCCTAACAAATAAAATATAATACACAAAATTTGAATTGGACTAAAACTACAATTGATATATATATAAATAGCTTTGAATTATAGTATAAACATATATTAAAGTTTTAAAAATAAAATAAAACACAATTAAATTAATAACAAATTCCTTTTACTAACACTAAATATGATTTAGTCTAAATATAATATTCATGTAACACAATATAAGATACAGTTAAAAATTAATAAAAGGAACTTTTTTTGAGATTTCCCCTTTTTGCCCCATTACTAATGCACCTGATCCAACAATGGTATCAAATCTCACACTGTATTCACATTAGTAATTAACCAATATATAGGGCAGTCACTTGAAAAATCCAACTAGATTGGTGTCGAAGGCAAAGGTGCAACTAAAGAGAAGGTTACTCTAATCAGGCAACATTTATGAATAGAAAACCTACCGTCTTTTAGCCCTTACCCGGCTCATTAAAGTGGTATGTTTTAAACGTATGCCCTTAATGGAAGGACTAAAAATATCTTATGCCTTAGGTTGATAAAATGTGTAATTAAATATTAAAAATTAAATTTATTATTTCAAATTTAAATAAAATATAATAAATTTTTATAAAGGGTTCCAAATGAAAATTTAAAATCGTTTTAAATTTTACATAATTATAAATGTTATATTTAAATTAATATGAGGTCTACTTAACAAAGAATTGCATATGGATATATAACTTAATGAATTGTAATTATTATAATAAACTAATACATACATATATACATACATACTCTTATGTGTATAAGGAAATAGAGGTTAAATGAATTAAAACCCATATAGACTTAAGGTAGTATACATAAGATTTAAAGACAAATGATGTCATGGGATATTATAATCATCTCCTTTAAAATTTTGATAATGCTAATTATTATTATCTTAAATTATGAATTTTAAAAAATGTTGATGTCCATCATTTACATAGAAATCTATACATAATTATGGTTATTGACCATCCTCAGGCCATAAAATATTTATAACGATGTTTATATTATCCAAAGAGTGGTAAAAATATTTTGTAACTTTTTTGAGCACCCTCAGGGGTTACAAAATTACCCTTAGGCTATCACATAATGATGGATCTAGAGTATCTAATGTACTTTATGATTTGTTGAGAACACTAGACTCATAAAGATGGTTAGGATCAAGTAAATGTATACTTAGAATTTAGATACGAGATATAATTAGTAAAGAGTTAATTATCATTTATAGGGACTACAATTTGTTGACCACCCTCAAGGATGTAGTAAAAGGACAAATGCATCTTAATACCCATTAGTTGAATTTATGAAATTCCTGTGTCTCTTTTATTGTTTTAAAGGGATGCAAAATCTAAAGAGAGTCTTATTAGATAAATATAATAACTGATCTGATAAGCATAAGAACGTATGCAATGTTATCTAATTTACTTTATTGATTTCCCATAGATTAAATGACAACAATGAACCTATTTCTAGAGAAAACACACTAACTAGTGTGAAATATAAAGACCAGCTAAGGAATGTAAGAATCACACTCATCTATGGAAAACTCTGGCATGTAGTTGCCAATGAGTTTAAGGCTAAACCCAATAAAGGTGTTATGCCCAAACAAATAGCCTCCCGTTATTCATGGTCAATAGACCATGAACTTGTTTAATGTTACGTACTATCGACCATGAGTACCAGGCTCCAAAAATAGCATGAGAATATAGAAGTCAAATCCATATTTCTGCACCTACAAAATTTGTACGGTGAATAGTCGCCTATCGCATCGTATGAGTCTATGAGACCTCAAGGAAATTATTTCATACGAAAAGGAGGAAAGGTACCCCAGTCTAAGATTATTTACTCAATATGATTAGGTACATAGAGAGATTGGCTGAGTTTGGAATGACTCTTGACACAGAGTTACAGACTCGACTTAGTTCATGGATCATTGACTCCATGGTTTAATTCATTCATATTGAATTTTAGTATGAACACCCTAAAGTGTAGTATCGTGAATCTCCTCAATATGTTAAGGACGGGTATGTTCATAATGAACTAGGTGCGGCACTCACATCATAGGCACATCTTCTCTGAATGGTTTGAAGAAGGGAAAACGCAGGTCAAATGACGATAAAGGTAAAGTTGAGGCCAAAGAAGAGAAGGGTAAATGTACTATTGCTCTAAAAGGGACCGTAAAATAGGAATTATTCAGATTATCTGAGATTCTCAAAGGGAAGGAATCTGATTCTGCTCATAAGTGTATTTTCCTAAAAGAAAATTGTTTATTTGTAAGTGTTTCATCTTAAGTTTTAGATACTGGATTTAGAACTCGTATCTACAATTCGTTACATGAAATTAGAAGAAAGTGGCCCATAGCAAAAGGGACCATGGAATTCCAAGTTGCAAATTAGATTTATTGTAGATGTCACAGTAGCAAGAGATTACCATATGAAGGTTGCTAGTGGACATAATTTAGTTTTATATAATTGTTATTTTGTACCGAACTTTATTGGTGGAATAACCATTTACCGTTTTACGAAAAATGATTATAGTTTTATTAGTAATGACAATGTTATATACATTTGTTGCAATAATAAAACCATTTTCTTTAATACTCTTAAGAATGACATTTACATACTTAAATATTATCATATATTTGTTGTACAAAAAACTAATGCATCTATAATAAATGACAACTACCTTTGGTATTGTAAACTAGGCCATATAAGTAAGAAACGGCTGAACAAGTTATGAAAGGAAAGGATTTTTCCATCATTTGAAATGTAAATCATATGATACTTGTACAAAGTGTCTTAAAGTTAGAATGGTAAAGCACTCATTCAGTAGGAGTAACAATAGAGTTGCCAAACTATTAGGACTAGTATATACAGATGTATGTGGTCCTATGTCTATATCTACCAAAGGTGGATCTTTATACTTTGTTACAATAACTGATAGTTTATTTTGATATGGATATGTGTTCCTTATGAAGCACAAATTATAGGTCTATGATACATTTACAGAATATAAGAACGTAGTTAAAAACCAAACATGTAAGAAAACTTAACACTTCGATTTAATCAAGGCAGTGAGTACATTGGGTATGAGCTCCAAGGATACCTAAAAGAGAATGGGATCCGCTTCCAAGTCACTCCTCCCTATACTCCTCAATGCAACAGTGTTTTGAGAAGGAGAAATCAAACTCCGTTAGACATGGTTCATTCAATGATGAGTGATACCGAGTTGCCTCTATCTTTTTGGGGATATGCATTTGACACCATAACATATATGTTGAATTATGTACCATCTAAAGCTATGCTCAAGACTCCATATGAGTTATAGACTATAAGAAGAAAACCCACCATAATTATCATAAGGTATCGGGTTGTCCAGCATAGGTTAAGAACGTAAAACCAGTAAACTTGAGCCAGATCAGTTTTATGCAATTTCATAGGGTATCCATTTTATTCTCACGGATACATATTCTATCATACCAATGAACAAAAAGTATTTGTATGAAGATGTGCCACCTTTTCAGAAAATAAATTCTATCTCGAGAAATTAGTGGCAGTAAGATAAACTTGGATGAGATCCAAGAAACACCCATAGGAACTAAATATTTAGATAGTGATTAAACACTCGTAGAAAGCACGCAAGCTATGAGAAAGTCTAGTAAGGAATTTCGCACGATAGAGAGATTCTGTAGGTTTCTTAATGATGGCAAAAAAGAGGATTGCATCATCCATGACGATGATTGATAGAGTTAAGGTATGCCACAGGGGCAATAATGTAATTTGTTACATGTTTCTAACTCGATTACTAATCTTGTTCAAAATAAAAGGAATTTTCTTTCGATTATATACTTAATATAACGTTTTATATTAATTGTTTATTTAATTAAAGTATATTCAATGTAGAATATTTATAAACGGTATGTTTTGTGATAGTGGTTACAAAGTGTTGCAATCATGAGAATTTTATTACAATGAAAATAACATATTGTTTTAAATATTCCTAGTCAAGATGTTTCGAGAAAGGATATCAATTCATCCGTTAAGACTATCATAGTAGCACTCTTTAAATGTTGGACAGTGTATTTCTCATAGCTACTGGGAGCACCAAGTGTTTATGTACTGATAGTTATTGGATAACCATGTAATGACTCACTCAAGAGTTCTTTGTTGGTTAATATAACTAAGCTCAAACAGACAATCTCGTAGTAATGATATTACATAATTCCTTTGACTTGAGAATACTATGAAACTTAAATGTGGCATTCCACTTTGATTATAGTTAAATTATGGCATGGCGTCGACCCAGCGACTATAGTTGGGTTTGAGTTGAAGCATTGGAAGTGAGACAATATTCAGTAGAGAATTCGTCTCTCCAGTTATATAGGGTTAGTATCACGGTCAGCTGTAGTCAACTCAAAATTAAAACCTATAGGTAGAGAAGTATGATTAATAATAATTGTTATTATTAAACCAAGGATTTTGTTTTTGGAATTACAAAGTTGAATGTGGATGATATTGGAGTTATGACCAAAACAAAATTCCATAAGCTCTAATGTGATATAGTTTTAACAAAGAGAATTGGTGTAAATAATTGTTACTACCAGGTACCGCTTATGAGAAATAAAATTGGATTTAACCAAAAGATATGTAAGTTATAAATTCAGTCAAAATGTCACACCACTAGCCAAGATGACATGTGAACATTATTATTTGAATTGTTCGGTATTAATCACTAACAAAATTTACACCTTTGAGTCGCATAACTGTAATGATGAATTCTCCAAAAAACCATATGATTTAATTAATTTATAAAATGTTGTAAATTAATTAATATTTAATAAATATTAACTATTATTTAATTGATGTTTGGGTTTTGTTTGTAATTATTTGAATGCATTTATAAAAGTTATATTTGCACACAATGATACATGTTATCAATATAATTTTAAATGGGTTAAATAAAGGATAATTGTATGAAGCAATTTATGGAAATTTTATGTCATTTGATGGCATATAATATTAGCCCTACCATGTAAAGATAGAGGGCTCGGGGGAGAGAGGTAATCAAGGGAATTCACCGGGGAAGTTTTAACTAAAGAATGGGAAAGGTTTCATTGTTTCAATTAAACAAATCCATTAATAATTCCGTATACACAATTCATTCTTTCTCATTCATTTTTGTCTCTTCTCTCCTTCTAACCTTCCATAGCAGAAAACAAAATAAAATTTCCAAAAAATTTCAATTTCGAATAAAATGCAAACATTAAAAAGTAATAATGAAACATAACTAATTCATCCATCTCTTGCAAGGATTAGGTATGGATCTTGGAGTTGGAGATCTGAAAAGATATTTTCATTTAAGGTGTGTTTCTTAGGATACTTCTTACGGTAATTATCTAATCTCAATTTTAACTATACATCCCATCTTTTAGTGTAGATTATATCCTTCATATTTTACAATGAATTTATATGTGTAAATGTTGTCACATATAACTGATTGGATCTGCATATATAAATTTATATTTGAATAGTTTATATGTTGTAAATATCATTGTTGGAGTTTTGCATTAAAAAAATTGATCCCAAATTGTTTAATACACGCATACACATAGGTATATATCTATATAACATTGATAACTTTACTGCTATATGTATATTTCACATACAATGTAATTTTTAAATAGTTTGTGCTTTTAAAATAATGATAGTATTGTTTAGGCTACCTTCATGTTACAAAATTAGTTATATATATATATATATATATATATATATATATATATATATATATATATATATTACATATTTTAAATATCTTTAACTACTTTATTGTTGTCATTTTGATACGTAGAGTTATTTACTTGGCAACATTTGATATTTTGGATTTTAAATTTAAGTCTATTTTATTCGCTTAGTCAAATCTATTCAAATAGTTTAAATGATTTATTTCATTTAATATATTAATTATACAACACATACATATAATTTTAAAATGTTTTGAAAATAAGTTAAGGAAATATTAAAACTAGGATAAAAGATTTCCATCTTCACATCTCCTTAATTGCCATTTAAATATCTTTTACTATTTCTTTTAATGCCACTTAAATGAACCACTACCCATTGATTTAGACTTTTGGTTTCAAATATATTCAAACATTAAATTATTTATTTCATTTAATACATAAGTTAATTTTGATATATATATATGTGTGTGTGTATATATGTATATATATATATATATTAATATAAGTTTAAATTATTTTTGTAGCAACTATTTCCCATTTAAATGAGCAATGTATACATTATAGATGCAAATCTGAACATCTATGTATGTATATATTGACTATGTACACCTTTTGCCATGTTGCACTTACACATTTTACACTGGAATATATTTGGATAAATACACAATTAATTCCCAGTATGAATTTGGTCATAAATGTCATTTAATAAGTCAATCGATTTAATTAAAGAGATAGAAATGAAAGGTTTCTCTCTCTAAATAAAAAAAAATCTTCCCTTAATTAACTAAATAAATTAAGAGAGAGAAACGAAAGTTTATTTCTGTAAATTAATTTTAACATGTAACTCGTACGCACATTTACACACAAGAGTATATTTGATATACTCCATTTTATATAAATATCTTATCTTGATTAAAATATAAATATTTAAAACCTTTTTTGAACAAATTTAAATAAAATAAGATATTATTTAAAACTTTACTAGATTAAATCTAAACCCCATTTAGACTTCATAGTCCCAGTAGATCAAAAATAAGTATTGTTTTAAAATCTAGCTATTTCACCTCCTTCTAACTGGCTCAATTCCCATAGTGATTCCATCACATACTAATAAGCCTTGGAGAGTAATAACTCTGCCTTGTAGCTTGATGCATTGAAATTTGAATTTGATTCCATATACAAGAACAAAGTTTGGACTTTGGAAAATGTACCGAAAAAGGAAATTCCTATCACTTACATATGGATCTTTAAGATAGAGTTCAAATGGAATCATCGAGACCAATTGTAACGCCCCACTCCGAGACCCACATTAGCAAAGAGTATTACTAGGTAACACCGTCTACTAATATGGAGAATAGAGCTGGATAGGAGCGACCATCTATAGCCTTGTCTTAATTATCTATTGAATACGCCGACAATTTCCATACATTTTTGTTTTTCTTTCTCAAGTGGATCGACATATCCAATAAATACTTAATACAAAACCATAGGTAGCTGAAGGATCTATCAGAACAAAATATAACAACTCAAATGTAATACACATCACAGAACATTGGATCATCACATGCATTTACACATATACAGATACATTACAGAGTATACAAAATGATACATGTCAAGTGGTATAGCAACCACAATATACAGGCGAGTCAAAAGAATACATATTAGAGTTACAGCCAAAAAGGACTACACAAAAAGCTATAACAAAAAGGAACTAGCAGAATAGTCCATGCGGAAGCAAAATAGGCTAAGTCCAATGTACCTAACCTGAAACATCTCGGTCTGACCCGAGTATAAAATACACGGGTCAGTCTAGCTAAACAAATCAGTTAGATAAACTAAATGATAATGAACATATAAGGTCATAAAGTACCACAAATATCTCCAAAAGAGGTAATCAGATCATCTAACAAAAGATGAATCAAAACAAGCCTCATATCATCGGCAACTCAAATAAACAAAGGATATAATATCCCAAAGCAAGCCAAAAAGGCAAATAACAAATACCAATAAAGGTAACACAAGTTTCCACAAGGTAATCGCTATATATCGTGTGGTTCAAAGAACCTACACCGAAAGGCGATACTCTAGGGAAATATAATTGTCAAAGAAACAAAAGATGCTCGAGCTCAGTACTGTACAACAAGGATCCACAAGCCCGAAGGAAACAAACCCGAAGGCACAAACCCGAAGGTACAAGCCTGAAGGCAACATACCCGAAGGCAACAAGCCCCAAAGGCTCAAGCCCGAAGGCAAAAAACCCCGAAGGCTCAAGCCCGAAGGCAACAAACCCCGAAGGCAACAAACCCCAAAGGCAACAAACCCCGAAGGCTCAAGCCCGAAGGCAACAAACCCCGAAGGCAACAAACCGTAGTGGCGAAGGTCCGGAGACCAAGTACTGGACAGCACTAACTGGCAGAATGTGTCACAACTCTCAGAAAGGAACCCGAAAAATGTTAACGTGAGTCCCATACCACACGTTCACACTAAACGGTTTACTAACCGTTAATCAATTTCACACTCAAAGCAGTACAAAGTTCACCTCATCTCATCGGTAAACCATACCCAAAGGTCAAAACGGTCAAACAAATAGATTAGGAATTAACATAAAAGATAAACCCATGTGTTCATAGCACGCGTTTTATTTAATCATTTAATTCTCCTCCCTCTTCTCTCGAAGTGCAAAATTGTGTGTGTTTTAAATAGAAATTATAAATTGGAGAAACGAGCTTTTAATACAATTTAAAAAGATCATTTTATAAAAACCCGTGTACGAAATCTAAAAAGGAATCATCAAAGTCAAACATGCGATAACAACTAATTGGATCGACGCGAATCGATTAAAATTGGAAACCCAAGCAAATTCAACAAATTGAGCTGAGACAAGCAGGTCAGTCGATTGAACCAGGGGGTCAGTCGACTGGCCCAGTGCGTGGAAACTTTATGTTTCCAGGTCAGTAGACTGACCCAGGGTGTCAATCGACTAACACAAGGGTACACAATTTTCTGCCCCAGGGTCAGTCGACTGGCCCAGAAGGTCAGTCGACTGATACAGACCCAGGCAAATTCCTGGGATCTGGTTCAGTCGAATGACCTACTGGTTCAGTCGACTGAACCTGCTACCAGAACAGAATCAGCCTAGCCCCCTTTGGGGCAAATTCGATAACACGGAACGGGAGCGACGAGCGAGCAACTACGGCCAAGGATTTACACCAAGCGACAACCTAGCCTTGTATGGCCCTCCGAAACACCCCACTTACGTGTTCAAACAACAAAGATTGGATTTTCACAAAATTGGATTTCAAAAACCAAAAATTGAACAATTCACCAAATCGATCCAAATCGAACACAAATGAACATGGATAGATGATAGGAATTCTAACCCAACCACAACAAAAACTATAGGCTTAGATGTAAGTTCAAAAATCTCACCTTTTAACTCAAAAACAAAGATGAGAAGCTCAAATGCAAAGAAAAGATCAACCACTCTTCACTTCTACTCTACAAGCTTCAATCTAAGATCAAAACAAGTATTTCCTAAATTAGGTTATAGGAAATTTCTGAAATTGGAGAGAGATTGAGATGGAGAAGAAGAAGGAGATGCTTACCTAAGCTTCTCTTTGATTTTGGAGCAAGAATTTAAGTTTGCAAAAGAAACTAGGGCTTAGGATTTTCTAATCTCTTTTCTCTTCCCCCATTTTCCTAAAGCTTGAAGTATTAGATAATATTAGAATGAATGAAGAGGAGAGGGGGTGGAGTTAGGATATAAGGTGAGTTGGGTTAGTGGGATGAAACCCAAACCCAAAGCCCTAAGCGAAAAATAGCAAAATTCACTCAACTCCAAACATATCGATGTTTATACTCAAAAAGGTCGCAAATGCCATTTTGGACTCAATGGAAGTGGTCTCGAGTCCCAATTCGACTGTTTGCAAAAAGTGACATTTCGGACTTTAATTCGACTTACGACGCTATATTTAAATATACAATCGTAAAATATACAGGTTGTTACAGACTCCCCTCCTTAAAGAAATTGCATCCTCGCAATACTTAAGAAGAAAATAAAGAGTAACAACCATAAAAGCATATCAACACAAAAGAAAATTTGAAATAAGAAGTTCACCATAAAGAACATGAAAGAGTAAGTCCGGATGTGTTTGCTCGATGGATTCTCAAGATTCCCAAGAGAAATCCTTAGGATTTGAGGACCATTGAACTTTCACAAGAAGAACATATTTATTTCGAAGGCGTTTAACCTCTGAAGTAATGATACGAATAGAATGTTGCTCATAAGTCAAATTTGGTAAAACTTCAATTTCTTCAATTACACCGGGCTCAAGAACAGAATCAGAATCCCTAAGGTATTTCCGTAGTTGAGAGACGTGGAAAACGTCATGAATAGCAAAAAAATTGAGCCAGTAATAAATAAAGGCGATAAGCCATGGAACTAATGCGTTCGGTGATGGGAAATGGACCAACATATCGAGGTGCTAATTTTCCCGATCGACTGAGACGCACAACACCCATCAAAGGTGAAACACGAATGAGCACTAATAAAATCTGGACCTAAAACCAGCTTCTCGCCGGCTTTAAGCCCATACGAAGAAAATCGGCATGGCCTTCCGTAGAGCGCCTCGAAAGGAGCCATACCAATACTAGATTTGAAGCTATTATAGTAAGAAAACTCAATCAAGAGAAATATGATCTTCCCACTTCCACCAAAATTAAGAACACATGCACGAAAGAGATCTTCAAGAGTTTAATTCACATGCTCTATTTGTCCATCGGATTGAGGGCGATAAGCGGTGCTAAAATTAAGCTTTGTTCCCAAAGCTTTTGAAGACCTTACAAAATGCCACTAGAAAAATAATGGATCACGATTGCTAACAATAGAAGTAGGAACTCCATGCAATATAACAGGACATTGAGTTCAGCCAAAAGAGGTATAGTCAAAAGGAGAAGGACGAGCCTCAAGGTTACACAAAACAAGAGATGAACATGAATTGGATTCACGATCTCGAATCTCACAAGTGGATAAAGTTTCAAGATCACTCCATTCGGATATCATTATAGAAACAACCGCTTGCTGCTCTCGGCTTAAGGGCATCGACAACACGATTGCCCTTTCCGGAAGTATAAAAATAATTAAGATCATAAGATGCAAGGAACTCGAGCAACGTTGTTGACGCAAATTGAGTTCCTTTTTGAGAAAACAAATACTTCGAAGATTTACTATCGGGGTAGAGAACAAATTTCTCTCCCAAAAGATAATGACGCCAAAATCTAAGAGCGAGAACAATAGCTGCGAGCACCAGATCATGAATGGCATATCTAGTCTCGACAAGCTTTAATTGTCAAGAAGCAAATGCGATAACACATTCCCTTTGCAAGAGAATGACACTAAAACCAATACGACTAGTATCGGTACAAACAATAAAGTCTTGGTTCCCTTTAGGAACCGCAAGAATAAAAGCATTGGAAAAGAGTTCCTTTAATCGATTCTCTTTCCCGAAAAGCTAAGACTTTCAAAATTATAATTAACTTTATATATTCATCTTTTTAGAAATAATAACTTTTTACAAAAATTTACTGTGTTTGACTGTCTCATCAGTGTTTAGGAGATTCCTATCGATAACGTTGATCAAGCGCATCGACCAGAATTCTTAAAGCACTCAATGGGAAAAACAGCACAAAATCATCTTATATATGATAAACAAGTCTCTAAAAAAAGATTTACAAATATTCTTTGCTCGTTTAAGAACAAAATCCAATCATACTTATAAATATCTTATTAAAAAGATTTGCAAATTTTAAATTTGTCATTTTCATCCATAATCAATAAATATAAGGATAAACTAATCGACATATTCATGGAATACTCGATTCACAAAATGGATGAAATAAGGTAGAAGGTTCGTCAAATCGAATGACATAACGAACCACTCACAAGAATCATAACGAGTGCGGAATGCGGTAAGTGGAATGCTACCCTCCGTAGCTCGTAGCTGATGAAAACCGGTGGCAAGGTCGAGCTGAAAAGACCTTAGCACCATTCAATAGATTGCTTATGTGATAATCCTAAGACAAGCTCAAATATACCGGAAAATTCACAAACTAATTGAATGAGAGAAATAATATTCTCCTCATCTTGTAGGTTTAAAGAATTAAAAATGATATCACCGAATTTGGAAATCAAAATCATTAAGAACAAAAGAAACCTGCTTAACAGATTGAGGATGTCGAAGATATATAGTCCGCTCAGGACATGGGATGTGGGCTTCATAATGATTAAGCCAATCCTTTCTCAAAAATCAATTTCGAAGCCTAAATAACACATACATGCAAATCGGCTTGAAAAGAATAATCACATAAAATAATCTCGACATTATTACAAAGCAAACTGAGTGTTGCGGATCCACCAATCGGATTCGGAATTCTCAGTGAAGTCATCAAACCCATAATATTTAAAGAAAAAGTATCAACAAGTTCTTTTGATATAAAAGAAGGAGATGCACTCGTACCAAAAGAATTCAAATAGGAAAATCATGAAGCAAAATAATGCCATCAAGGATAGAAGGAGAAATACCTCTTGGCTGAGAGGAACCTCCAGAAGCCTTAGCAACATAAAGCTTGCCAGACTTGGCATTAGCAAGAACAGTAGGGCAGGAGGAAACATGATGACCTTCATTCTTGCAATAACGGCAGAAGAGAGGCTTAGGACAAGTTCGAATCATATGATTAGGAGAACCACAATTGAAACACTTCTAAATGGAAGGTGTTCCAGCAGATTAAGAGTTAGAACCAGATTCAACATGCTTTTTCTTCTTGGAAGGAAAAAATTCCTGCTTATGAAATGGAAACTTCTTCTTATTGGGGTTCTTGCGAACCTCAATATCATCACCACTATCACACTCCTTCTCAATGGCTTCGAGATGAAGTGTCGAGTCAACCAACTCCTCAAAAGAAAGCTTAAGCTGAAGCATTAAAGACTTCTTAAGATATTTCTTAAGACCAGAGACAAACTTCATATTCTTCTTATAAGAGGTGCTAATGAATTCAAGACCATACTTAGATAAGGCCTCGAATGATGCAACATATTCAGAGACGGAGGACTTCCCTTGCTTCAACACAAGGAAGCGACGGGCTAATAAAACTTTCTCAGATTCAGGAACGAATTTGAGTTCGAATCGTTCCCGAAACTGAGTCCAAGAAAGAACAAACTCATCAAGTTTGACTACAAGAAGCTCGTAACAATCAAGGGCATGCTCTTGCAATAAGCTAGAAGTCACAAGAACTCGATCGTGGTCAGAAAGATCCATGCGAGAGAAGATACGCTCGCATGTGCGAATCCAAGCTTGGACCTCAAGAACGGACTCGGAGCCTTTGAATGGCTTTCCTCCAAGATGAGAAAAATCACTGCACAGGCGTGCAAAGGCAGACTTGCGTGGAGGAGATGCTCGAATAGGATCTGGAGGCTGAGTGCTCCTAAATAACTCCAAAAACTGCTCGGCATACATATAAACGCCGTCCGGATGCGAGCCGCTGGATTGCCCAGCATCCGAGTGTCGTCCTCTACCTCTTCCAGCCATTAGCTGAAGGTCAAGATAAGATAAAGATTATTCACAAGGTAGATATCATTAATTCAAATATGGAATACTACGGAATAAAATGCATTCCTAGACGTATTCCCAAAATGCTATCTACCCCAAAGGCACGGAAAGAATAAAGGCACGATAATTCAAAGATTCGTAACATTCGTACTACCCTTTGATGTACCGTAATATGTGTCTCTGTTCTATGTATATCATATTTTGTTCTGAACTCAGCTCTGATATCAAGCTGTAACGCCCCACTCCAAGACCCACATTAGCAAAGAGTATTACTAGGTAACACCGTCTGCTAATACGGAGAATAGAGCTGGATAAGAGCGACCATCTATAGCCTTATCTTAATTATCTATTGAATACGCCGACAATTGCCATACATTTTTGTTTTTCTTTCTCAAGTGGATCGACATATCCAATAAATACTTAATACAAAACCATAGGTGGCTGAAGGATCTATCAGAACAAAATATAACAACTCAAATGTAATACACATCACAGAACATTGGATCATCACATGCATTTACACATATACAGATACATTACAGAGTATACAAAATGATACATGTCAAGTGGTATAGCAACCATAATATACATGCGAGTCAAAAGAATACATATCAGAGTTACAGCCAAAAAGGACTGCACAAAAAGCTATAACAAAAAGGAACTAGCAGAATAGTCCATGCGGAAGCAAAATAGGCTAAGTCCAATGTACCTAACCTGAAACATCTCGGTCTGACCCGAGTATAAAATACACGGGTCAGTCCAGCTAAAGAAATCAGTTAGATAAACTAAATGATAATGAACATATAAGGTCATAAGGTACCACAAATATCTCCAAAAAAGATAATCAGATCATCTAACAAAAGATGAATCAAAACAAGCCTCATATCATCGGCAACTCAAATAAACAAAGGATATCATATCCCAAAGCAAGCCAAAAAGGCAAATAACAAATACCAATAAAGGTAACACAAGTTTCCACAAGGTAATCGCTATATATCATGTGGTTCAAAGAACCTACACCGAAACGCGATACTCTAGGGAAATATAATTGTCGAAGAAACAAAAGATGCTCGAGCTCAGTACTGTATAACAAGGATCCACAAGCCCGAAGGCAACAAACCCGAAGGCACAAACCCGAAGGTACAAGCCCGAAGGCAACATACCTGAAGGCAACATACCCCGAAGGCTCAAGCCCGAAGGCAACAAACCCCGAAGGCAACAAACCCCGAAGGCTCAAGCCCGAAGGCAACAAACCCCGAAGGCTCAAGCCCGAAGGCAACAAACCCCGAAGGCTCAAGCCCGAAGGCTCAAGCCTGAAGGTAACAAACCCCGAAGGCTCAAGCCCGAAGGCAACAAACCCCGAAGGCTCAAGCCCGAAGGCAACAAACCCCGAAGGCAACAAACCGTAGTGTTCAAGGTCCGGAGACCCAGTACTGGACACCACTAACTGGCAGAATGTGTCACAACTCTCAGAAAGGAACCCGAAAAATGTTAACGTGAGTCTCATACCACACATTCGCACTAAAGGGTTTACTAACCGTTAGTCAATTTCACACTCAAAGCAGTACAAAGTTCACCTCATCTCATCGGTAAACCAGACCCAAAGATCAAAATGGTCAAATGAATAGATTAGGAATTAACTGAAAAGGTAAACCCAAGTGTTCATAGTACGCATTTTATTTAATCATTTAATTCTCCTCCCACTTCGCTCGAAGTGCAAAATTGTGTGTTTTAAATAGAAATTTTAAATTGGAGAAATGAGCTTTTAATACAATTTAAAAAGATCATTTTATAAAAACCCATGTACGAAATCTAAAAAGGAATCATCAAAGTCAAAAATGCGGTAACAACTAATTGGATCGTTGCGAATCGATTAAAATTGGAAACCCAAGCAAAATCAACAAATTGGGCTGAGACAAGCAGGTCAGTCGACTGAACCAGGGGGTCAGTCGACTGGCCCAGTGCCTGGAAACTTTATGTTTCCAGGTTAGTCAACTGACCCAGGGTGTCAGTCGACTGACACAGGGGTACGCAATTTTCTGCCCCAGGGTCAGTCGACTAGCCCAGAAGGTCAGTCGACTGATACAGACCCAGGCAAATTCCTAGGATCTGGTTCAGTCGACTGACCTACTGGTTCAGTCGACTGAACATGCTACCAGAGCAGAATCAGCCTAGCCCCCTTTGGGGCAAATTTGATAACACGGAACGGGAGCGACGAGCGAGCAACTACGGCCAAGGATTTACGCCAAGCGACAACCCAGCCTTGTATGGCCCTCCTAAACACCCCACTAACGTGTTCAAACAACAAAGATTGTATTTTCACAAAATTGGATTTCAAAACCAAAAATTGAACAATTCACCAAATCGATCCAAATCGAACACAAATGAACATGGATAGATGATAGGAATTCCAACCCAACCACAACAAAAACTATAGGCTTAGATGTGAGTTCAAAAATCTCACCTTTTAACTCAAAAACAAAGATGAGAAGCTCAAAAGCAAAGAAAAGATCAACCACTCTTCACTTCTACTCTACAAGCTTCAATCTAAGATCAAAACAAGTATTTCCTAAATTAGGTTATAGGAAATTTCTGAAATTGGAGGGAGATTGAGATGGAGAAGAAGAAGGAGATGCTTACCTAAGCTTCTCTTTGATTTTGGAGCAAGAATTTGAGTTTGCAAAAGAAACTAGGGCTTAGGATTTTCTAATCTCTTTTCTCTTCCCTCATTTTCCTAAAGCTTGAAGTGTTAGGAAATATTAGAATGAATGAAGAGGAGAGGGGGTGGAGTTAGGATATAAGGTGAGTTGGGTTAGTGGGCTGAAACCCAAACCCAAGCCCAAAGCCCTAAGTGAAAAATAGCAAAATTCACTCAACTCTAAACATATCGATGTTTATACTCAAAAAGGTCACAAACGCCATTTTGGACTCAATGGAAGTGGTCTCGAGTCCCAATTCGACTGTTCGCAAAAAGTGACATTTCAGACTTTAATCTGACTAACGATGCTATATTTAAATAAAATATTTAAATATACAATCGTAAAATTTGTGGGTTATTACACCAATAAAGCAAAGTTGGTGGTTAAAGGTTTCCATCAAATTAAAGTTGTTGATTACAATGAAACATTTTCTTCAGTCGCATGCTTAAATCAATTCAAATTCTACTCGTAGTCACTACTTATTATGACTATGAAATATGGAATATGGATATATTAAAATAATGTTTCTAAATGGTTCTTTAGAATAGACTATTTATATATCACATCCAAAAGTTATTGAAGTCAGTGGGAGCTGCGATAAGGCATGTAAACTCATATGATCAATTTATTGTTTTAAGCAAGCATCAAGGAGTTGTAATAAATGTGTTAAAAGGTAATTAAACAATTTGGTTTCAATCAAAAAACATAGGAAGTGTGCATAAAGAAAGAACAAAATGGTATTGTTAAGTTTTTTGTTTTATACGTTGATGATTTACTACTAATTGGTAACGTTGTACCAATATTACAATCGGTGAAAGCTTGGTTATCCAATAATATTTCGATGAAAGATTTGGGAAAGGCATCTTAGGTGTGTATATATAGATAGATCTAAAAGGTTATTTGGATTGTCCCCATAAATGTACATAAATACCGTACTAAGAAGGTTTGTATGGACAATTCTAAAGGCGGAAATGTTCCAGTGTAACATGGAATTGTTCTTTCTACGAAACAGCCCTCATATACAGATGAGGAAAGAAAGAATATAAGTAGGATTCCTTATGATTCAGCAATATTATTCATCATGTATGTTATGCTATGTACTAGTCTAGATGTCGCTTTTGTGCTAGGTGCAATTAGCCGATATCAATCAAATTCAAGGAAAAACCATTGGACAACAGTTAAGGATATCCAAAAGCATTTGAGAAATACTGAGGTTTTGTTTCTTATATATGGAAATAACAAATTTCTTATGAAGGGGTACCCAGACTCAAGTTTTCACATCAATGTCGATGATAGCAAATCAGCCTCGGGATTCGTATTTACCTATGATAGCGTGATAGTTAGTTGGACAAGTTTCAAAAAAGAAGTTATGGTTAATTCGACCATGAAGGCTGAGTATATCACCATAAACGAAGCCACAAATGAAGTATTATGGATGAATATGTATTGTGGATGCATATATTCATTAAAGAGCTAGTAGTAATCTCAAGCATTGAAGGTCTGATGCTAATGTGTTGTGAGAATAATTTGACAATACAAATTCTAAGGAACGGCAAGCTCGCAAGACCCTAGACACATCCTCTGCAATGTCCACATGATAAAATAGTTTATTAATGATGGAGAGTTACTAATCTAGAAAGTATATACTAAATATAACATCGCACTCACAGATCCATTCGTAAACGACCTTTCTCAGTCTAATTTAGGCAGACTAGGCGATGAGTCTCCATAACTGGCCTCTAGTGCACATGAGAGATTGGTAGAGTTAAGGGCGTGACCTAAGAGAAATTATGTTAATTGTTATTTAATTTAACTCTTGTAAAAGAATCTTATTTGAAATAAAATATAGTTTTGGTTTTGGTTTTCTATTATATGTGTTGTTATACGTGATATAAGTAGTGATTGTTTGAATCTGAGATGATAATGAAATATATATTGTACACCCAAAAATTACAAGATATTTGAATAACAGCTAAGAGCCAAAATAGAAGAAGAAAAGGAGATAAAATGTTAAAGAGTTTATCAATATGGAGTACAGTTGGAGACTACTTTGATAGAAATATGTACTTTCTGGTATTATCTTTGTATTTTCTCTAGTTGAGTCTTAGATCTTAAGTTGCTAAAATCACTTATAATATCCAACCCACCACTTCTCAGTTTTGAAATCATTTATAATAATTTTTATTGAATTCTAACAATTTAAGGTTTAAAGCTATTCAAAACAGGAATGATTTTGATTAGCAGTCGACCAGACTATAAAAGTCAATGGTCGGCCACTGGCAATGCAGGTCAATTGTTAAGTTTAATAGTGGTCGACCTATTTTGATGTTATTTATACTTAAAAGTTATTTTCTAAAGCATTGTCTTCCTTTAATCTCCTGCATCCCTTAATCAACGACTGCTAACCTTTAAACCAACTATTGCAATCTTTCTATACACCTTTTCACTGCTATAAAAACACTACAAATGATTTCAGCGAAACTTACCTTTTTCTTACCATTGTAAAACATTCTATCTCTCTATAATTTTAAAAGCTTTCAACTTTCAATATTGTGATCAACTTTCTTTTCGTCCCACACCCAGTTCATACTTATTTGGAGATTATTTGTGGATATAAGGCTGTTGTACTACATTGTGAGAAATCAGTATTTGAAGATTCAAAGTATTGGCAAACTCTTTATTATAGTAGAAATACAAAAGTCATGTAGATGGAGTCTTTAGGCAGCCTATTGTAAGCATGTTCCTTGGAGTGAAGAGAAGATTTTTGATTAGTGAAATGCCTAAAGGGAGCTTCAAGACATGACGTGGGATGGGAGGTCCGAACCTGTATAAAATCTTGGTGTGATTTCTTTATTTTACTCTTTACATATTTACTCTATTATATATAAATACTTAGCCATATTATCAGATCCATCTATACACGTACACTTCCATTTGGTATTAGAGAAAGGATTTTCAAAATCGTAACACAATTTTGAAAAATAATATGACAAATATGGGTTATAAAATGTTTCAGGAAGAACAATCCACTGCACATCCTACTCTTTTCACCAAGTTTAATTATGTTTTTTGGGCTACACCTATGAGTATCTATATGGAAGCTAATGAACTTGAGATGTGGCAAGCTACTGAAGCTTAGTATGTAGCACCTATTGCTTACCTAAGTACTTGGATGAAAGTTCAAAAAATCGCTTCATCTAATAATGCAAAAACCATGAATGTCTTATCTTATGCATTAGATAAGAATGAATTTTCCATAGTTATCATGTGTAAACCTGCAAATGATATTTGGGACATGTTGGAAATCACACATGAAGGCACAAACAAGGTTAAACAAACAAAAGTGGATTTATTGAAAATCAATTTCAATCATTTAAAATAAAGTAGAATGAAAGTATAGTTGACATCCATTCATGTTTTTAAAGTATACAACATGATTTAATGGCATTAGGAGTAAAATTCAATGAATTTGATCTAGTTTCTAAATTTTTGGATTCCTTTACAAATGATTGGGAGAGAAATAGTTCTTGAAGTTGAAAAACAAATGACCTTTCCACTCTCAAGATAGAAGTTAATTGTAAACTTGATGTCTTATGAAGCTAATCTACAAGCCAGAAAAGAACTAATGAGGTACCTTTTGAACTTTCCTTTGATGAAGTACTAGAAGTTACTATGACACTAGATAACACATATAAGACTATAAAGAAATCTAATAAAGAATATATTGGTAAAATAAATAGATAAGCTAGAAGTCAATATGCTTAAGGATGAAAAGGCAATTTTAAAAGAAGAGATTTATGATTATAGGATCTCTACAAAAAATTCTAAAAATATAGATTTTAGTGGAGAAATTCAAGTTGTTAAGAAATGAAAATTTGATTTTATCTAATGAAAATAATAAATTGAAAAATAATGTAGATTCTTTCAAAAATAAGGTAAATGATTTGGAAAGTAGTAAAAATATTTTGTCAACTGACATATTTTGAAAAATAAAATAAACGAATTATCTACCAATATTTCTAAATTTAACCAAGGAAAAGAAAATTTGTCTCATTTAATTATCATTTCAAAACCTACTAATAATAAAAATGGTATAGGATATAAAAGATCAGATAAGCCAAAACCTAAAACCAAGTATGCTACCTTATATATTAACTTTAGGAAATCCAAAAATAGTAATCCAAAGATATGAAATAAAATGACTACTAAAATTTAGGTTCCAAAGACTAACAATAATTTAATTAAAAGAAATACATATATAAAATTTTAACTGAAGTTCACCATAATAATAATTTTCATTCTAAAGGTCTTACTAAATCCTCCTTGGTATAGTTACCTTCTACCTGACCCCCATGCCTCTAATGTAGGAACTGGGTACAAATGAAATTGCTTTTATTTTTTATAGGTATCCAAAAATAGAAAAGAGAAATGGATTCTCGATAGTGGTTGCTCCAAGCATATGACTGAAAATGCGGAGATGTTAACAAATATATCGTATACACTACAAAATGAAGACCATTTACCAACGCCAAAAAGGCATGGATGATGCGTCGGTAAATAGCCTACCACCGTCGCGCTGACAACTTATTATGCATCGGTTAAAAATATGTCAGAAAAGGAATAACAACGCCTTGAAGGTGCCTCACATGGTGTCATTACTGACGCTAAACAGAAGAAATGGGCCTATGCCATGCCGATACCATTTCAACGCCTTATTGACTGCATTTAAATTATAAAAATAGGAATTCCTAATGCCTTGTCGACGACTGACTGATGACTTAGTGACCCCCAATCAAAGTGCGAAAATCAAATTTTCCCATGCCATGCAGATACCCCTCCAACACCTACGCTAAAACATATTTGCATATTTCTGCTGCTTTTTTCATCTCAATCACATATTTGTATATATATTATAGATTCATATACCATATATCAAACATGGTAAGCAAATATCATATATCACATATCACATCCAAATATAATGTATCATATATTACAATCAAACCATCATAATCTAAATCAAATATCCAAACAATCCGTAAGCAAATATCCAAACAACACCAACAATACCAAGCTGAATATCCAAACGCAATAGATATCCAAACAAACCAAATATACATGCAATCACCATCCTAAAAGAAACCTAATATACATAACCAAATACCTAATCGACTGAAGCCTACCTAGCATCACCGTCTCCATCACCACTGACACGCCTAGCATAAATGTCCTTGTCTAGAAAGCATCACAAAAATGCATCCGTAAGCAATCCAATAGCTTCTGTAGCTTACCGATGTGCGACTTCAACCATCGGTTTTCTTACTCTACATCAATGCTAAATGTAGAAGCTCTATCTAATGACGATCTCTACATATTAACCAAATTTGTTCATTAGTAACAAGTAATTTTTTATTTCAATTATTGTATTTATTGAAATAAAATTTTTAAATTTTTGTTAACCATATATTTGTTTAATTAATTAAGTGATTTAACTTATATATTTATTTACTTTATTGGGTGATTTAACTTATATGTCTATTTAATTATATATATATATATAGATTTAATTTATTAAGTGATTTAGCTTTTACAAACATACTCTTGTTTAATTTATTGAAACAAAATTTATAATTAAACTCAATTATATATACAGTTGTTTAATTTATTGAGTGATTTGACTTATATATTTGTTTAATTTATTATGCGATTTAACTCAAATATTTGGTTAATTTGTTGTGCGTTTTAAAAAAAATTCTATATTTTAACTCGAATATACTCTTGTTTAATTTATTATATGGGGGTGTGTATGTGTATGTGTGTGTATATGATTTATTGAGTGATTTAACTTTAACAAACATACTCTTGTTTAATTTAGTGAAACGAAATTTATAATATCACTCAATTATATAAACATTTTTTTAATTTATTGTGTATTTAAAAAATTCTATATCTTTAACTCGAATAAACTCTTGTTTAATTTATTTACCGATCATAGGGTGGTGATTATACTAAACATTCGTATAAAATACATATATGTACATGTGGTTCTTGGGATTTAAAAACCAATGTACATGTACATATAGTGTAGTATACATATATGTGTATATGGTTTTGTATACATATATACTTAATATCATATGTATATAAGGAATGCTTAAGCTATTACGTACCTAAGGATATTATCATAGTTGAGCGTGCGATCCACCTATTTTGCAGCAGTTCCAATGAGTGTGTGAAATACATCGTTGTTCTTCGGTTATCTCCACACCTTGACTTTGAAGCTCGTTAATCCTAGTCCAATATTTTGCTCATTTTTCATTTTACCTCTGCAGTAGAATTTTATACATTTTATATACGTAATATTATGTAATTGAATTAAGTTTTTTGGGTAACATACTACAAACTCTGTGGAAGTATCATCTACCCAGCTATTGATAGTATAATCTGACATACGATCATCTTCAATTAAATCAATGTATGTAAGCATGAAATAAAAAGTTGTACATTTACTTGGCACAAAAAAACAGAAAAAAATGAAAATAACGTGTATACATAAAAATAGTCTTTCGATAAATTATATATAAGCTATCGATTGTCAGCACCATTATCAATATCATCATTTACAATATCATCATCATACTCATATACATTTACTTTAACATCATCAACCTCGACATCTGCATCAAGTTTAACTCCGTTAAATAAATCATTGTTAAGTGATCCTATATCATCAGTATCTTCTGTCATTTGGAGTATTTCATTATCATTCGGATCATATTGGTACGGTTGATCAATGGTTATAATCAGATCACCATTGAATGACCTTCTAGGTTTTGTTTTAATGATAACCCATCGTTCATCCTTATTGTTATTCATGGTAAGATAAGGCGCATAATAAACTTTTGTTGCTTGCATTGCTAGCACAAATGTATCATTTCCTTTATATTACCTTTTATGATTTACCTCAACAAGAGGATAATCTTTATGTATACGACGTACTCCAACATTAGCAGTAGTATCAAACCAATCATATTTGAAAAAAAAATGTTGTAAGCTCCGGTATTGCAGAATAGGCGAGTTCAATTATTTTCTATAACACTCCATAATACTCTCGTAAATCATCACCTTATTCATCATCTTTAACACATACCCCACTATTATAAGTTGTTTTACTGGATCCAAACTCCTTTGTATGAAATTTAAAGTCGTTTACTATAGGATTGGGCATTTTCTATATTTCATCATTGGACCAAATTCAAGAGTTTTATAACACATATCATGTATTTCATTATCAATAACATGTTGCATTAAAGTAATACACATTAATATACGTAATAATTAAATTGTTTCATACTAAGTTTATTTAAAAATTATATAAGCTTGTGTATTTCTGAAACCAAGCCTCAAATCCTTTACTTGGTTGAACCCTTGGATTTTGTTGCTCGAATTGATTGTTAAACAACTGATATTTTTAAGATAAATATGAGTATACTATATAACATGGTATTGACAGTAAATAAAAGAATATCGTGTTACCTAATAAGATCTGATAATACTTCACACTTGAGAAGCACCATTGTTCTAGCTATGACAAACTCTTAAAGTGTTTGAAAACTCCCATCCTTTCATTTACCCAAAGGACATCCACGTTCTTGAAAAACATAAAGAGAAATGTTTGATAACTCATCCGTTGCATCATCGGTATGAGGACTAGTGTTTGAATTCAGTTTACCAAGGTTGTCAAAATAATAACTGAAAAATGTGGATGTTATTTCAACAATGCATCTTAACACATTGAACCTTCAATGCATGCTTTTTGTTTCACCTTTTTTTAAGGTGGCCTAGGTACCTTCATGTCAAAATGCTATCAATTACATTTACTATGTTGATCTCAAAAAAGAATACATAACTCCTAATTGTATTTTATGTACCTCTCAAAAGGATACATCCATCCATCTGTATTACGCCGGTCCTCGCATTAAAGCTTCAGTTGATAGATTTATGGGTAGACGTTCCATGTAGTTGAATACTCCATAAGGAAATGTTTTCTCCAATTTACATAATAATTTAGGTAGAGACCTCTCTTTTAAGAGAATACCAGTTCTCCGTCAATACATTATCAGGTGGAAGCATTTTTTTACCTATGCTAAGAATTGTGTCCATTATATTTTCCGATGCGTTATATTCAGATTTTATAGCGATTAACCTAGATGTGGTTGACAAGTGTGTCATTTTACAATCTTTATAAAGTGGTCAATTTGATGCTTCTAACAATTTGAAATATTTTTTGCTTCGGAGTCAAGACTTCCCTCAAATCCAGTTCTTCGATCCACAAAACATACTCGGACCAGCAGCACCATGAACCATTTCTATCATTCTATTTTCTAAATTTACATTTTCTTCAATAAGGGGTTCATCGCAATCCACATTCATATTTGCAGTCTCCTCTTGTACTCACACAAGATAGTCGAGCATAAAACCATATAACACTCTATAAGTTTCAAGCAATGACATTTCGAACACGGATATCGGACTTTTTTCATATTGGTTTTATTACAAGATGCAACTTTCATGAATGCATCCATGCCATTTCTAAAGTGCAATAGAAATGTTCCTCTGTTTTTTTACCCAAAATGTACATCCATGTTCGATATTTCCTATAATCCGTCTTTTATACTCTACACGTAAACAAAATTTATATTTTCTTTCACACGATAATATTATTAATTCAAATAACATTATTAATTTTCTTATTCGTTTAACTAACATTATTAAGTTTATTAATATTTTAAATAGCATTATAAATTTACGTAACATTATTTATTTTATGATTAATTTAAATAACATTATTATTTTTAATATTAATTTAGATAAAATTATTAATTTTATTAGTTTAAATAACATTATTATTTTTATTATTAATTTAAATAACATTATTAATTTTATTATTAATTTAAATAACATTATTAAATTTAATATTACACAATCTCATTAAATTTATTAACACATTCAATGGCATTATTAATTTTATTATTAATTTCAATAACATTATAAAGTTTATTTAAAACAAAGGAATTCACAAACAATTTTAAAGCTATATAACCTAGGGATTTCTATACTTTTTTAAATGGCTGGACATCCCGCTTTCCATTCCAAATGCAATGATATTTATGTTTCGTAAATCATTTCAAATCGAACGATTAACAAAATTTCGGCACCACTTCCCCTTATTCTCCGTATCATACACAAAAGAGCGTATATGAGGAACAAAGAGGAAGTGTCATCAAAATTTTGTTAACCATTTGATTTGAAATATTAATTTAAGAAACATAAATATCGTTGCATTTATAATTTATCCAATACTGGGATAGATTCGACAAATAATATATCAGTTGAATATCAATATTTGTTTTATTTAAAAACTAATACCAGTATAACGATCATATACGGTACTTGTCAAATGAGGCCAAATTAAACATCGATGAGATTTCATTAATACTATTATATAAAATGATAATGAATTATTGAATAATTTATATCAATTTACGAAGTTAATCAAATATGAATGTAGACCAATCAATATAAACCAATGACAATGTTTTATAACAATTTATATCAATGGCAATGAATATAAGCAGACGAATCTATATCATATACAAAGATAATCAAATCACAGCATTGCACATGAAATGAATGATAATAATAAATCATATTGACTGAGCCTTAAGCGGTGACTAGGAGAAGGGATTTGCGGGTTGGGCTTGTTGCGATCCATAAGGTAGTGGCTTGGGCTTGTTGCGATCAACGAGGTGGCAGATGTGGTAGGGATATGGGGCTTGGGCATGGGGCATGTGCCTTGCAATAGCGTCCAGGTGGAGGGCTTGACCAACGAGGAGGAGGTTGGGACTTTGCGACAATCAAAGTCGAGGGGGTGAAGGGTTTTGTGTCGATATAGAGGGCTTGACCGACTAGGAGGAGGAGGGGGCTTGCGGTTGACGAAGTTGACAGAGGAGTAGGTAAGGGCATGCAGTGGTCGATGTTGAGGGAGTCGAGAATCGTTTTTCCCTCTGTATTTGGAAAGCGGGAAAGGGGAAGACGTCGATTGGGGTATTATCATCAAGGCCAACGCCACGTCGACTTTATTTAGGCGTTGATAATGTTGTGTAGGTAATTATTTACTTATGGCTCATCGATGCTACGTTGGTGCCTAAAGTAATGGCATTGGGGCAGCATCAGTATTGTTAAGTGGGTAAACAATGTTATCCCGCCTTTTGGTAAGGCCGTGACACCAAGGAATTGACTAGTAACCAATGACGGCCCGTCCTAGAGATCGGTTATACACAGGCTCACTATGGATATCGACGAATTTTGTCCGAGTCCGAATCGAGCCAAAATTGGTGTGACATGACAAGCTAAGCTATGAGAGTCAGCGTTCCAAATCTCAAGTCAATCCGAGTTCGTATGCTCAAGTTATGGACGATACAAAGTTGGATGAAAACCAATCACCGGTCGACTCGCTTCCTTCGACTCGCTTCACAACATTCAGAAGTGACAACTTCGACTCGCTTCCTTCGACTCGCTCCGCAACCATCAGCAGTGATTTCTTCGACTCACTTCACAACATTCAGAAGTGACAACTTCGACTCGTTTCCTTTGACTCGCTCCGCAACCATCAACAGTGATTGCTTCGACTCGCTCCGTTTGCCTACTTCGACTCACTCCGTTTGCCTACTTCGGCTCGCTCTGTTTGCCTACTTCGACTCGCTTCGCCTTCTCCGCTTCGACTCCAACACAGAATCACTCTCCGACTCGCTCCTCTACGACTTCATCAGAGAACCACGCTCCGACTCGATCTACTTCACATCCACATAACAAAGCATGGCAATCGAGGCGAACAAAAGCATAGTCATCGATACGAACGAAGGGACTCGCATCGATACGAACTGGGTTGATTCGTAACCGAGTCGAACAGAGCGAGTCGAACCAAACAGCCACCAAGAATCGCATTTCGTATCGACCATATCTCCTAATCTACAAGTCCAAATGCTATGAAATTTTCACAGAAGACTACATGCATGCTAAGGAATGTCCACGCCAAATTTCGACTCCATTAGATGAAATCTTGATCGATACGAAATCTGTTCGTATCGATCACGGATCGGACCGAAACTTCACGGGCTTGGGCGTGCGGGCCTGGTCACGTGCCAGAGAGGGTCTCCCGAGATCTGAGCGAAATACCAGCCTCCTACACCTATAAATAGACCCCCAAAGCCAATAGAAAAGGGGTTCTTCTTCTTCTTTAAGGTCTCCAACGTCCAGACTCTGCCAGATCCAGATCCAAACTCCATTGCTGCTGCTACCAACGAATTCCACTGTTGCAAATCATAATTATCTGCTGTAATTCATTGAATTCACTTGTAAACATCAATGAAAGATCAATAAAGCAAACTACTTCAGAGTGGACGTAGGCAAGATCGCCGAACCACTATAAATCTTGTGTCTCTGTCTACTTCTTTCTGTTTTAAGTTTATTATTCTTCATTTTTATCCTCTACAATACTTAGATCTAAGATCTTTGATTATATATTGCTGATTTGTGTTCATACACTGGTGCTTTCACGACATTTGGGGTTTGTGACCAATTTTGGGGCAAACACTTTGGTGCTTTCACTGAGAACTGAACTCAGGGATCCTATCATTTGGAAGTTGAATTTGAAGGCTTGAGGATTCAGATCTGAAAAACTATGACAAGGAAATCAAATAGAAGACAAAGGGCGAAGAGAGGTCAGCATGAAGGGAGTCAAGAGGCTTCCTCAGGTGCAAATCAGACATCAATCTACATCACCAGGGATGAGATAGAGACAATGATGAAAAGACAAGAGGAAATGATCCAGAACTTGCTTCTTCAGATTGTGCAACTTGGAGCGCAAAATCAAGGAGCAACCAGAGTTCAGAACGGAGCAGGACCATCTGGCACAGCCCCAGAACTAGGGGGCACTTACCCAGAGCATGTTGACCCGATCCCAGGAGCAGTACCAGGAGGAGCTGCGCAGCGCGGCGTCAATAGAGAAGCAAATGCTCGTTCAGGAGAGCAGATTCCAGGAATCCCTCGTGAACTCGGGGGGAAAATCGAAAACAACGGACAAGGACTACAACTTGGAGATAGTGACAGATTGGCGGAGATGGTCAGACGAGCCATGAGGGGCGGACTAGTGAATAGAGATCTGGAGGATGTGAATAGGAGTCCCTTTGCTCCTACGATCAGGCAAGCTAGGAATCCACCAGAATTCAAGCTACCAACAGTGGAAATGTATGATGGAAGGACGGATCCTGCAGTCCATCTGACAAGGTATATGAGGCACATGGAAGTGTTGTGGGCATCATAGGAAGTCATGGCCCGGTGCTTCCCATTGTATTTGACAGACATTGCGGCGCTATGGTTTAGATAGTTGGAGAGTGGCTCCATTGGAACATGGACCGATTTGACCGAAAGATTCATGAGGCAGTTCAGGGTTCACATTTCGAGACCTAAGAATGTGATGAGTTTGGCAGCGCTAAAGCAAAGAACCAGGGAATCTTTGAGGAACTTTCTGACGCGATTCAATGTGGCGGCAGCATCGGTGGATCGACCTAATCCATCCATGGTTTTAATGGCAACTGTATCTGGCATAGTTGATGGCACAGAATCAAGAATTCATCGACAAGGGATCCACCTATGGATCTTGGAGAATTTTATCATGAGGTTGAGGGATTTTTGCGATTAGAGGATACAAATGCTGAGAGAGAGGAAGGAGAAGGAGTTGATGTTTACACAGTCAAGGGTGAAAATCCTCCTAGATCAGATTCAGGGACTGGTAAAGGGAAACGAAAGGCTGAAGATAATAATGATGGACTAGCACGACCACGAAAGGAACCAAGGTTCACCTCCTACACAGAGTTGAAAGAGACTTTCGAGTTAATCTACCAGGACACCAGGGGGCAGATTCCTTACCGAAAGCCAGTAAGAAGGGATCCGACCAACAACGAAAGAAGGTCAGACAAGTACTGCTTATTCCACGAGCTGAATGGCCATAGCACGAATGATTGCAGACACTTGAAGGATGAGGTTGAGGGACATATCCGGAATGGTCTGCTATCGCAGTACGTAAGAAGGAGAACAACAACGATGGAACGGGAGCGACCACCACCCGCACCTACTAGAGACGGCTCAGGATCGAGGCGTCAGCTTGTCATCAATTGATTGGGATAATGACGAATAAGTAGAAAACTCCACACCAACGCGACTTAGTCTTTTTACACATGTACAGGACCGCGAACGATCCTCAGGCATGCTCTGATACGACTACCGATCACAACGGTGTAGGTGTTTGCACTTTGACGTCCCTATTTTACCTTTATATTCCATTTCTAATGTTTGAACCCGATTTTGTTGAACATCTCTATTGAAAAACTCATTTTGAACGAAAATCCACTACCTATGATTCCACAACGGCTAAGCCACTTACACATGTAAGGGATCGCGAACGGTCCTCAGGCATGCTCTGAGATGGCGATAAACCGCCACCACAAACAGTTCAGAAACTCACTCGAACGTGAAATCTGACATTGCTAATGCTAAGTCCCCCCCGGGCACACAAAATTCGCCTCGAACGGCACCCGACCACGAACGGTCACAATTCGCCTCGAACGGCACCCGACCACGAACTGTCATAATTCGCCTCGAACGGCACCCGACCACGAACGGTCACAATTTGCCTCGAACGGCACCCGACCACGAACGGTCACAAATCGCCTCAAACGGCACCCGACCGTGAACGGTCACAACTCGCCTCGAACGGCACCCGACCACGAACGGTCACAAATCGCCTCGAACGGCACCCCGACCGCGAACGGTCACATATCACCTCGAATGACATACGATCCTGAACGATCATCATTTGTGGTCAAATAAAACTATCAATTCCTTTGCAGGTCATCAACAAGATATGAACATCCAGCTCATGGCATTATAGAGCAAGAACTTTCATCGAAGAAACGATAACTATTCAGAGTAAAGATTACAGCATTTCAAAGCACATCGTGTTTCCACAAGACGTACTTTGGGGGGCAAATGTTATCCCGCATTTTGGCAAGGCCGTGACACCAAGGAATTGACTAGTAACCAATGACGGCCCGTCCTAGAGATCGGTTATACACAGGCTCACTATGGATATCGACGAATTTTGTCCGAGTCCGGATCGAGCCAAAATTGGTGTGACATAACAAGCTAAGCTATGAGAGTCAGCGTTCCAAATCTCAAGTCAATCCGAGTTCGTATGCTCAAGTTATGGACGATACAAAGTTGGATGAAAACCAATCACCGGTCGACTCGCTTCCTTCGACTCGCTTCACAACATTCAGAAGTGACAACTTCGACCCGCTTCCTTCGACTCGCTCCGCAACCATCAGCGGTGATTGCTTCTACTCGCTTCACAACATTCAAAAGTGACAACTTCGACTCGCTCTGCAACCATCAGTAGTGATTTCTTCGACTCGCTCCGTTTGCCTACTTCGACTCGCTCCGTTTGCCTACTTCGGCTCGCTCTGTTTGCCTACTTCGACTCGCTTCGCCTTCTCCGCTTCGACTCCAACACAGAATCACTCTCCGACTCGCTCCTCTACGACTCCATCAAAGAACCACGCTCCGACTCAATCTACTTCACATCCACATAACAGAGCATGGCAATCGAGGCAAACAAAAGCATAGTCATCGATACGAACGAAGGGAATCGCATCGATACGAACTGGGCTGATTCGTAACCGAGTCGAACAGAGCAAGTCGAACCAAACAGCCACCGAGAATCGCATTTCGTATCGACCATATCTCCTAACCTACAAGTCCAAATGCTATGAAATTTTCACATAAGACTACGTGCATGCTAAGGAATGTCCACGCCAAATTTTGACTCCATTGGATGAAATCTTGATCGATATGAAATCTGTTCGTATCGATCACGGATCGGACCGAAACTTCACGGGCTTGGGCGTGCGGGCCTGGTCACGTGCCATAGAAGGTCTCCCGAGATCTGAGCGAAATACCAGCCTCCTACACCTATAAATAGACCCCCAAAGCCAATAGAAAAGGGGTTCTTCTTCTTCTTTAAGGTCTCCAACGTCCAGACTCTGCCAGATCCAGATCCAAACTCCATTGCTGTTGCTACCAACGAATTCCACTGCTGCAAATCATAATTATCTGCTGTAATTCATTGAATTCACTTGTAAACATCAAGGAAAGATCAATAAAGAACACTACTTCAGAGTGGACGTAGGGAAGATCGCCGAACCACTATAAATCTTGTGTCTCTGTCTACTTCTTTCTATTTTAAGTTTATTATTCTTCATTTTTATCCTCTACAATACTTAGATCTGAGATCTGTGATTATATATTGCTGATTTGTGTTCATACACTGGTGCTTTCACGACATTTGGGGTTTGTGACCAATTTTGGGGCAAACAAACAGTAACTTTTCTAGTAGTGATATGGATGGTGTAATAGTCATCATCGACGATAATTCCAACGGCTACGTTATTTGTAAAGGAGACATATCATTTGTCGATATATCTTGTTCCCCTTCAATATCTATTGTTCTGCTAGTAGAAAATTTAATTCACAATCCTTTAAGTATTAGTTAACTTTGTGATAAAGGTTTTAAAATAACTTTCGAAAAATATAAATGCAATATTTTTGATCAAAAAAGAAATTTAATTTTTTAAGGAGTAAGGAATCGAAAATTTTATATATTAAATTTGAAAATAAGACATAATAATGATTTATGCCTGGTTGCAAATATAAATCATCCATGGCTATGACACAAATGTTTTTGTCTTGTAAATTTCAAAAATATTCATAAATTAGCTAAGAATGATATTATAAGAGTTCACCAAAAAAAATTTAAAAGTTAATAATTCATGTGATGCTTATCAATTCTATGGACTTAAGAAGTCATCTTTAAATCTAAAAATGAAATTTCTACCAAACAACCTTTGAAACTTTTACATTTAGATTTATTCGGACCTATGCAAACAAGATCGATAATCTTAGCAAATATGTTTTTGTAATAGTTGATGGTTTTTCTAGATATACTTGGACTTTAATTTTAAAACAGAAAATTAAAACTTTTGAAAGATTCAATATCTTTGCAAAACAAATTCAAAATTTAAAAGACTTAAAAATCAAAGATATTAGAAGTGATCATGGAGGATAATTTGAAAATGATCCTTTTTAACAATTTTGTAATAAAAAGAGTATAAATCATAGTTTTTCTTTCCCTATAACACCTCAATAAAACAATTCTTACTTTAAAAGTCGGAGGCAATTGATATAGCTTGTTATGTTATAAATTGCATTTTATTAGGACTTTAACTAAGAATACTCCATATGACTTCTTTATGGTAGAAAACCAAAAGTTTCTTACTTTAAAATGTTTGGCTCAAAATGTTTTGTTTTAAACACTACAGATCCCTAGGAAAATTTGACCCGAAAGTTGATGAAGGAATCTTTGTTGGATATTCTAAACAAAGTAAAGCTTATAGAACTTTTAACAAAAGAACTGATATAATGGTAGAAACATTACATATATCTTTTGATGAAATTTTAATAATAAAACAAACGATGAAGAAAATATTGAAATAAACTAACCGTTTACTAAATCATTATCAAACGAACAACCTCGTGAAGTAATAAACATTGAAACTAATAATGATTTAAAATCATCTCCTAGAATTTTAAAAGGTCACCCAATAGATAATGTAATTAGAGATATAAATACTAAAGTAGCTACTTAAAGAAAATTACTCAAACAGGACATGTAGCTTTTATATCAAACATTAAACCTAAATTACAAAGAAGCAAATAAGGGCGATTACTGGATTTTACCTATGCATGAAGAGCTTAACCAATTTGAAAGAAATAATATTTGGGAACTTGTACCAAGACCTGAAAATCATTCAATAATTGGTGCAAAATGGGTTTATAAAAAATAAGGTTGACGAAAATGGTGATATCATACGCAACAAAGCTAGGCTTGTGGCTCAAGGGTACAATCAGGAGGAATGGATTGACTATGAGGAAACCTTTGCTTCTGAGCACGTCCTGATGCCATAAGAATAATTTTAGCATTTGCATGTTACCATAATCTAACTTTATATTAAATGGACGTCAAAGTGCTTTTTAAATGGATATATTTAAGAAAATATTTTTGTTGAATAACCACCATTATTTGTTTATAAAAAAATTCTCAGATCGTGTTTTTTTAAACTTAGAATAACTGTTTATGCTATGAAACAAGCACCAAGTGCTTGGCATGAAAGATTGAAAAACCACCTTTTAAATTTTGGTTTTTAACTTAGTAAAGTTGATACAACTTTGCTTTTAAAAAAGAAGAAAAATGATATTTTAATCGTCCAAATATATGTTGATATAATTTTCAGTTTAACTAATAAAAAGATTTGTGATAATTTTGCTAATATAATGAAAAATGAATATGAAATGTCACATATGGGTGAACTCGATTATTTTTTAGGATTACAAATTAAATAATTAAAAGAAATAACTTTTATTTATCAAGAAAAATACTATAAAGAATTAATAAAATGTTTTGGAATGGAAAACACTAGTGGTAAGCCAACTCCAATGAGTATTAGTCTTCATTATATAAAGATGAAATGGTAAGGATGGTGAACAAAAATTATATGGAAGTATGATTGGTTCCTTGCTCTATTTAATAGCTAGTAGACCGAATGTTATGATGAGTGTTTATTAATGTGCTAGATTTTCAGCAAATTCAAAAGAATCACATTTGCAAGTGGTGAAACGAAATTTTGTGTTACTTGACCAATACTACAGTTTATGAACTATTCTACCCCAAGGCTGTCCTTTTGAATTAGTATCATATAGTGATGCTAATTTTGGAGGTTGCAAAACGGCTCGAGAAAGTACTAGCAATACTTGCCACTATATCGGTCAGTCTTTAGTATCTTGGTTAGTAAGAAAAAAATTGAGTTTCGCTATCGAATTATGAAGCAAAATATATTTCTGCTGCTTTGGCATGTACTCAAGTAATTTATATGCAGCAAGCATTAAAAGATTTTGAAGTTAATTTAATGAAATCACCATTTTTTGTGATAACACCGGTGCAATAAATTTATCACAAAATCCTATAAGTTATTCCAGAAAGAAAAAATTGATTTAAGACATCATTTTTTAAGAGATAGTGTAGAAAATGAATGAATTTGCTAGATTTTGTAAACACCAAAAATCAAGTTGCTGACATATTTACAAACCACTTTGTGAAAAATATTTTTCAACAATGTAGAAAAGAACTAGGAATTCACTCGCTATGAGAATTTAAATAATTATTTTAACTTTCTCAAAAATTAAAATTAAAATGCAATTTTTTTTAATAATAATTCATTGTTAATATAGAACATTGAATAATTTTTATTTTAAACGAATCCTTAAATAAATATTTTCTTCCTGTGTAATTTAAAATAAATAATTTTTTATCTGTTAATAGCTATACAAACAGTTATTATTATTATTATTATTTATATTATATTTGTATGTATATAAAAGTTTTAAATAAATTAGAAAAGGGAAACTGACAAAAATATGCCTGAGCGATCGAGTCATCGACAACTCAGAAAATAACCGGTCGACCGCTGACCTCGATAAAACCCTAATACGGAACCGTCAGATCTATTTTTATCGGCGAGATCTAAACACCTCTTCACTTTTACGTTTCAGCCTCCCCTCTAGAACCTAAAATTGACACCCGATTGCTCATTCAACACCTCCCTAACTGCTGTCGATCATGGCCCCAAAGATAAGAAGTACCCCTGAATCCTCCTATCAACGGTCATTTCTGACTCCACAAATTAAAGTGTGGCTTAAGAACGATTCAAAGGCGATGTCTGATTACACTAAAATGGTAAATTTTACACTGCTTTCTGAAAGACCGGTTAAGTTCTCTGAATTCGAATCATATCGTCATTTTTAATTATTCGAAGTAATGGGTATTTTTATATCTTTGATGAAGGGAGTTTCTAGAAAGATGTCAACCCTAGGTGTATATTTCCGTTTTATGCTAATGCTATGGTTGATATAAGTGGAGATTCTGATTTCTTTTCGAAAGTCAAAGGCCAGCAAATTCACCTTAATGATAGAATTTTGGGAGAGATTCTATCAATTTTAGTTGGTGGTATTGAAAGAGCGGAAGATAATCAGATAGTGTACCACATTTTCCACTTTAATACTGGAAATTGGAGATTACATAATATCTGGGATAAAGCCAAGCTAGCTATCTGAATCCTTTGACATAATTTATTCCCAAGGCCGGTAGTTTTGATCAAATTTATCCCATAGTAAGACAAGCCACTTATGCTATCTTCGGTAATAGAAGGGTAAATTGGGCTAAAGCTATTTTAAAGAATTTTATCGACAACAGGCCACGGACACATCGTAGCTACCATCCCTACTGTAATCTTCTAGCTTGTGTATTTCACCACTTCAAAGTCAAATTGTCAAACGAACAAGTTAACAAAAGATTTACGGCCTTTCATGCAACAAAGGCAGTTGTAAGTGGATGAACATCCAAACTAGATTCATTCCTTATCCTACTTTTGGTGAAGGATCTAGTGGACAAGAGCACGAAATCAGAGATGAGATGAAGATTCAGATTACATTCCCTCACCACTGCGCCATCATTATAGGGAATTGATCAAACTAGCCTGACCCAAAATTACGTCATTGATAAACAGGATGAAATACTCTCTCAGCAAAGGAGCATCGAGGAAGAGATGGATCAAATAAGAGTAGAACAAGCTAAGTAAGGAAAAGATTTTAAGAGGATGCTTCAATCGCTACGTGGCACCTCTCATCCTAGGGAGAGCTTTAGTGGTCAAGGCTGTGCTCCAACATTTTTATTTTTTGATGGCAGCGTATATATTCCAGAGCCTTCTATTCATAACCCTCATATTAGAGGAGAGGGTAGTGGAGCTGTAGAGAGGTGTCTTCGAGCTCCTGAGGAGAGTGGTGGAGCCGCAGAGAGGCGCACTCGTGCTCATGTTCCTCATGGTCCCAGACCATATATATGCTACTATTACTTCAGAGAGCGATCCGACTCCACCTTTCGGGTATGGTAGAAGAACTCCTTCATCGGATGATCAGTAAACAACGTTGTTCCATCATATCTGTTTTCCATTTCATTTAGTATTCTGCGTTTGTGTTAGTCAGACTATATTTTAGTTCTGTTGTTTTCATTTTAGGCAGTATTTGCATTTGTGTTGGTCAGACATTTTCTTGTTCAATTCTATGTACTCTTATCACATCCTGCGTTTATATCACTATGTTTTACATTGAGTTATGGCATTATTTTTGTTCATTTTGTGAAGTTTATCTATCTATTTGATATTTATCTCTTTTTGTTGATGACAGAAAGGGAGAAAATATCTCATATATTTAGGGGGAGTCCTATAATAAGGGGAAGTGTTATTTTTATGTTATTCATTTCTATAAGTAGTCGTCTTTAAAAATGGCGAGAATGTTAGAAATGTTTTTTTTCACGATGACAACGAAATAGTATGTACACACAAAAATTGCAGGATATTTAAAAACTGTTAAGTGCCGAAATAGATATAAATAGGAGAAGTGGAGAAGATAGAACATTAAAGAGTTTATCAATATGGAATTATGGAGTAGAGCTAAAGACTGACATCCGGTATTATCCTTGTATTTTCACTAATTGGGTCATAGATCTTAAATTGTTAAAATCAATTCTAATCTCCAACTCACCACTTCTCAATGTTGAAATCATTTATAATAATTTATAATAATCTTTATTCATTTTTATTGAATTTTAAAAATTAAAGGTTTAAAGCTTTTCAAAACAGGGCTGATTTATAAAAATCCACGGTCGACCGCTGCCGAAGCAGGTTGGTTATTAAATTTAACAGCGGTCTACCTGTTTTGAGGTTATTTTTTACTTAATATTTATTTTCTGAAGCGTTGTCTTCCTTCAAATCTCCTTCATCCTTTCACCAACGACCATTGACCTTTAAACTAACTATTGCAACCTTTCAATACACCTTTTCAATACTATAAAAATGTTGCAAATGATTTTAGAAAAACTTAGGTCCCGTTTGGTTTGCTGTTTTTAGTTTTCTGTTTTCGTCTAAACAAAAATGCGCATTTCTTATACATTGTTGGAAAACACGTAATTTTGGAAAATGAAATTAACATATAAAACAGAAAACAAGTTTATTTGATTTTTCGTGTTTTGAGACATAACAAAAGGACGGAAAACAATTCATCCTCTCAATTTACCGTTGATCGTCGTAATGGCTAAGAATTGTAAAAGGATTTTCCACATTTTCTTGTATTTTGTATTGTATGTTGAAAACACAAAACACAAAACTAAAAACGAAACCAAACAGACCCTTACATTTTGCTTATTGTTCTGAAATATTCCCTCACATTGTAAAAAGCTTTAAACTTTCAATACTCTGATCATTTTACCTTTCGTCCTGAACATTGTTATACTTCTTTGGAGATTATTTGTTAATATAGAACCATTTTACTGCATTGCAACAAATTAGTATTTGAAGATACAAAGTATTGTCAAGCTCTTTACTCCAGTAGAAGTAGAAAATCCCATAAAGGAAGTCTTCAAGGCAACGCTAACCTATTCCTCCGGATGAGAGAAGGTTTATAATTAGTAAAATACCAAATGGGAGCTTCAGGACTGAACGTAGAATGAATAGTCTGAATCAGTATAAAATTCTAGTGTGATTTCTTTACTCTACTTTTTACATATATAAGTAGAAAATCCTTTAAAAATGTATTTTATCGATTGTAATTGTAAGTGTGTTTGTAACTATGAGTTTTGAATCGAACACTCAAAATACTTGTTCTTATATTGTTCCTTGTTAAGATTTATAGAGAAAAAGATATTAATTCATCCCATGAGACTAGTGTATGTAATGATCTCAATATGATAAATGGTGAATTACTCATAACGATTGGTACACCAAAGGTTACGCACTTATGATTGTTTGGGACAATCATAAAATGACTCAATGAGAGTCTTTTATTGGTTATTACAACTAAGTAGAAATAGAAAATCTCATATAATGACGTGCTATAGTCTTCAAACTTGAGAATTTGTTGATCTTAAGTAGCTAGACTATACTTTGATTATGGTCAATCACATGATATTACGATCATGTTATGACATAATAGGGTATACGTTGGATGTTTGAAGTAAAACACTACTAAATAGAGCTTTCGTCTCTTTCAGTATAGAAGGTTAATATCGCCATAATTGGTAGTTAGTTTAAAGTCAAAATCTCCGATCAGAATAAATTGGTTAGTCGAAAAATGCTATCGGATTGAAATAAAGATGTTAAGTTGGTCTATGCAGTTAATTACATATATTATTGAAGTTTTTGACCATTGACCGAACTCTAATTTTTAATAATATAGTGATGTTGAAAAGTAAAATGTGCACAAAATGTTGTTGAAAAGACGTAGCTTAATAAAGATTAGAGATTGGATTTCGCCCAAATAATCTAGAAGTGACTAAACTCATGCTTGATATTGTATTCAGTAAACTCCATACATACTTTGTATTTAAATAGTTTAAATATTACCGAGGACCAAGTTCGCACACTAAGACAAAAAAAACTGTTAGTAGCATTGTCTACTAGCGTTTAAAGTCCATATGCCATCGTTGGTTATTTGAAACTAAAAAATGAACCAAAGGAACACAACCCAGTGATCCCGCCAACAATTCAGTAAACTTTTACTGAAATTTTTATATGGCTGCTCATATCTCCTTTTCTTATCATAACACTTAAAAAATATTTATAGTGTTCAATGCCAAAAGTAACCTTGCCAATAGCCACCATGGTCCGGATGAGCTTTCAGCCTATCACCTACTTCAACCGAGATCTAACTATCGAACCAAAGACAATATCACGATGTTCAACCACGTCGAACCGTGCTATTCACTCTTTAGGAGAAAATAAAATGCACGATGTTGGTTCTTTCTTCCATCGCGACAATTGTTACCCCAAAACTGCAAAACCCAAGATTATAAACTTTAAACTCAACGGCCAACAACTCATCAGCAAATGCCATTGAGAGAGCCAACGTCAGAAATCGTGCTCACTACAATTGCATTTGTTAGTTTTGTTTAATTACTCAATTGGCAACAATAATCTTTTTATATCAAATTTTAGTTTAATGCTCACTACTCGGTTAATTTATTGATTAGGTTTTGGTTTAATTGCTCGGCTAAATTTATATTATCATATATAGTTTTCTCAATTGTAATAATGTTTAATTTGCATCAACATAGTCTTAAAACAAAAGATTTTAAGAAATGAGGCTAGGCAATGTATAAACACACAGGCAGACTGTATAAACACACAGGCTAGGCAGTATTATCAGCTAATATACATAGTAAGTAATATATCAGTTTTTTGTTCATAACTACTATAGGAGAAAAAGAAAGTTTGTGTAAACTGCCATAATCTTGAAATAAAACTACTATTTTTTATTAAAACTCATCAAACTGTAAGCAGCTAAAATGCCATAAGGAAAAGGGAAATAAGTCTGTGATGTTCATTTGTTTGTGTGTGTGTGAGTGAGCAGTATAATTTTTGTCAACAAGACGTGTACAGTGGAAAAGTGCAGCATTTATGAGTTTTAGACGCAGTTGTTATTTTGTTGTTACCCTCTTCTATGTTTTAAAATCTATTTTTGTTGTAAAACTTTATCTGATATACAAGATAGATGATAGTGATTTCTAAAGTAGAATAAGATAAATGTTCTAACTGTAATTTGCAAAGCAATGTGGTCACGGTGATGATTATTCCATGTTTGAATTTATATATCCGTTGTGCTGGTTCAAAGATAGTGGTAAATTCTGGATTTAATTGTAATGAGTGCACAATGGATTTTATGATAGAATTGTGTGTGTTTGTGTAATAAATATGTTTCTTTTCGCGACTGTAAAATTCATTTATATGTCAACTAGGTTCTCTTTATATTTTGAACCCTCTGCTTCATAGTTTTAAAAGATTATTACAGTTTGTACAATAAGAGTGCTTTTAACTTCATTCTGCTTAGGCGTCATCATCATCCATTCATTTCTTCAGATAGATTGAGTGATTATCTTCGCCTAAGGAGACAAGCTCGCTTTTCTGAAATTTGATCTCTTTTGGAGACATGGAGGAAAAAGACTAGGGACATGCATTAAAGTCGTACTGAAAACTCTGAGCCCGAACATTCCTATAAAAGAAGACGGCAGGAATCTTATCAATGTAATGAAAGATCTTTCAAGAATGTCGACCTTAAACTTTAGATTACATATTTCACGACTAGTACACGTTTTCACGAATTTCATAACAAAATGGTTTATAATAAGGAAGATAAAATTCTATTATAGAACGAAGCTTGTAGATTGGTCAATGTGCTCAAATTGAGAAGCCAAGCTTAAAATGTGAGAATCATCAGTGTTAGATGCTTCACTAGAATCCATCCTTTTTATTTTAAGGTTTTATAGAAGAACCAACATGCTTCTAGTGGTTGCCAGAGTTTTATGTCCATTTATTCCATCTTTTCTGTCCATCTGTATCTTCACTAGAATCCATTTTATTGAAAAATCTACATACTTCTAGTGACACCTGAGTTTTCGTTATAGCATAGAGAACACATTTATTACAGCAGACAAATCACGGAAGTATAATTATCCTTAGACCCAAGTGTTCTCAGTGTTATTGTCACATCACAAATCATATTTTCAATGTTAATACTTAATACTGATTGAATGAAACATATATTATCTTTTTATGAGTGTTGGGAACTCTCGGGCTTTCCCGCTTCGTGAAGTTAAGATAGACACTTTAAGATTGAAAGTAATAATGGGAGCACAAGAGTTTATAATTTTACAATATGGAGATTCTTCCACTATACCAAAGAATAGTAGGATTACAAGAATATGATTACAAAAGCAACTCACACTCGGTGGCTCACTCGAGCTTGAGGATAGAGACTTCCCAAGCTATCTATCTTTTTCTCTCAAAGATGCTCTCTTTTATAATTCTTGATGTTTTCTTTTTTTTGATTGATGATCAAGAATGAAGACTCCTACCCCTATTTATACTACTCAACCTCCACAATGAATGATGGAGATTACTTGTATCCAAGGGTGGAGATTGATTCTCTAGAATGCTACACACTCTCCAGAAATCTCTACACTCTTTCATTCCCTTTTACATCCTTCCATACTTTTTCGTAAGGTTCCGGAAGGTTCCACACATCTTCAGAATATTTCAGAGGGTTTCACACTCTTCCACAAGCTTCTAGAGAGTTCTCCGGAACGTTCTAGAAAATTCTATATTTCTCTAGAAAGATCTAGAATTTTCCAGAAACTCTCCGATTAAGGAGGGATCCCAACAAATCTCCCACTCCCGACTTAATTGGGGGGTAGTAGCAAACCGACACTTTGACAACAATCTTCGAACTTCTTTGTTGGTATTACCTTGGTCATCATGTCAGACCAGTTCTCATCTGTGTGAACCTTGTCAAGATGTATTTGCTTTTCCTCAAGGACTTCTCGAATCCAATGATATCTTGTATCAATGTGCTTTGTGTGGGAATGAAATGTTGAATTCTTTGCCAAGCACTTTGATTGCCACACTTCAAGACATACTTTTCTTGATCCATTCCCAACTCATGCAATAAGTTCTTTATCCACAACATCTCCTTGCAAGCTTCGGTAGCTGCGATATACTCTGCCTCTGTAGTGGATAATGCAACACACTTTTGCAGCTTTGATTGTCATGAAATAGCTCCCCCTACAAAAGTAGTTAAGTATCCCGATGTTGATTTCCTTGAATCAATGTCACTGGTCAAGTCTGCATCTGTGTATCCTTCTAATACAGGTTTTCCTTTTCCAAAGCATAAACATCTTTTGGAAGTTCCACGTAGATATCGGAGAATCCATTTGACTACAACTCAATATTCATTCCCTAGGTTAGCCAAGAAGCGACTGACAACACCAACTGCATAGGCGATATCTGGTCTTGTGCATATCATTGCATACATGAGACCGCCTACTACAGTTGAGTATGGTATCTTCTTCATTTCCTCCATGTCTTTTTCACTTGTCGGACTCTGCTTCGAACTTAGCTTGAAGTGTCCGGCAAGTGGAGTGTTAACCGGCTTTGATTTGTGTATGTTGAACCTTTCCAACACTTTCTCAATATACCTTTTTTGGGATAGCCATAACAGTCTTTTTGATCTATCACGAGTTATTCTCATCTGAAGGATTTGTTTAGCCAGTCACAAATCTTTCATGGCGAAGCTCTTGCTTAGATCTTTCTTTAAAGTAGCTATCTTTATGGGATCTTGATCAATAATTAACATATGATCAACATAGAGCAGAAGTATGAGAAAGTCACCACTTACATACCTCTTTGTGAAGACACAATGATCGCTTTCCATCTTTTTGAAATCATGTTCTTCCATGAATACGTCAAATTTCTTGTACCATTGCCTTGGTGCTTGCTTAAGCCCGTATAGACTCTTCATGAGGCGGCACACTAAATTTTCTTTGCTTGGAACTTTGAATCCCTCAGGTTGCTCCATGTAGATCTCTTCCTCTAGGTCACCATGAAGAAATGCCGTCTTGACATCGAGCTGTTCAATCTCCAAATCTTGCACGGCTGCTAGGCCAAGGACAACTCGGATGGATGACATTTTACCACGGGAGAGAATATCTCTTCAAAGTCGATACCTTTTTCTTGTCTGAATCCTTTGACGACTAACTGAGCTTTGTAGCGAGGCTTTGAACAGTTCTCTTCGGTCTTGATTCTATACACCCACTTATTCTTCAAAGCTCTTCTCCTTTTTGGCAGCTCCACTAGTTCATATGTGTTATTCTCATGCAAGGATTGCATTTCTTCTTGCATGGTTATTCTCCATTCTTCTTTATGACAATCACTTATTGCTTCTTTATAGCTTTGAGGCTCCCCCTCATCAGTGAGCATAACGTACTCCTCTGTGTTGTATCGGGTGGATGGTCTTCTGTCCCTTGAGGATCGTCTCGGCTCTGGTGTAGTTGGAGTGCTAGATTGAGGTTCTTCCTGAACTGGTTCATCATGAATTTCATGATCTTCAGCATCACTACTTTCTTGTGTGTTATTATCTTCATGTCGAACTAGAGTAGGTTCGGTGTTCTTACTGCTTCTCAATCTTGGCTCTCTAAATTCTTGATATCTTCAATTGTTTGATCTTCGAAGAATACAACGTCTCTACTGTGAACAATCTTCTTGTTAGTTGGATCCCAGAGTTGGTACCCAAATTCATTCTTTGGTGAACGAAGGTAGATACACTTCTTTGTCTTTGCATCAAGCTTAGCTCTCTCATCTTTGGGGATGTGAACAAATGCCCTGCACCAGAACACCTTGAGATGATTGTAAGAAGCCCTTTTGCCCATCCAAACTTCCTCTGGGATGGCCCCATCCAAAGGAACTGATGGTGTGAGGTTGACAATGTCAACCATGGTCATTATAGCTTCTCCCCAAAATGATTTGGGTAACTTAGCATGAGAGAGCACACAACGAACTCTTTCTTCAATGGTACAGTTCATTCTCTCAGCTAGCCCATTCAATTGTGGTGTCTTGGGTGGAGTCTTCTCTAGCCTAATGCCATATTTCTTGCAATAGGCTTCAAAAGGACCTCTATACTCACCTCCGTTATCTAATCGTACACACTTGATCTTCCATCCAGTCTCACGCTCCACTAGAGCATGGAATTCTTTAAAGGCATTAAGCACTTGATCCTTTGATTTTAACATGTGCAACCACACTTTCCTTGAATGATCATCAATGAAGGTGACAAAATGTAAAGCACTACCAATGGATCTCTCAGACATCGAACACACATCAGTGCGAATGAGGTCTAGAATGTTCTTTCTCCTTGTGGGCTGAGAAGATCTTTGGAAGGCAACTCTGTGTTGTTTTCCAGCTAAACAATGAGCACAAGGATCGAGTGGTTTACCTTTCACGTCAGGGAGGAGTTGTTTCCGAGCAAGTATGTGAAGACCCTTCTCACTGATGTGCCCAAGTCGTTTATGCCATGTGTCCATATCATCAATGGTGATGTTTACCTCTCCTTTGCAGAGCTTAGCTTGCATTATGTACAATGATCCTACCTTCTTTCCTCGAGCCATTATTAAACTTCCTTTGGTGAGCTTCCATTTTCCTTCACCAAAGTAATTCATCAGAACATCATCATCTAGCTTTCCGGCGGAAATAAGATTGAGGCGCATGGCCGGGACATGCCTCACATCTTTCAGAACAAGTTTGCACCCAATGCTTGTTGTCAGAATGATGCCTCCTATCCCAACGATCTTGCTCCTATCTTGATTTCCCATTTGCACCGTACCAAAGTCACCGCTTTGGTAGGATGAGAAGAACCTTTTATGTGGAGTAACATGGAAGGAAGCACCGGAATCAACAACCCAAGAACTCTCATCATAAGCAATGTTTAGAATGTTACCTTCACCAACGAGATATAGCAGATCTTCTTTTAATATTATGGCAGTGGTACTCTTTTTTTCTTGCTTCTTCGTTGGGCTTATTTGGTTTGGCTTAACATTACCGGCCTTTTGGTCTTTCTTGAAGGATCGACATTCCATTTTCTTGTGACCCATCCTTCCATAGTAATAGCATGCAATCTTCGAGCGTGACTTGGATCTACCTTGAGATTGATGCGGATCTCGGCTCTTACTACAGCCACAAGTTTCATTCCTACCCTGATTCTCAACAACATTTGCTTCGGGATGGATAGACTCACCTTTTTCCATTCTCCTTGCTTCTTCACCAATAAGACTGTCACTGACGGTATCCATGGTTCACTTTCCTTCCGAAGCTGAGTTACTAAGTGTAACTACGAGTGTGTCCCAGCTTTCTGGTAAGGAACTAAGGAGTAGAAGGGCTTGTAACTCATCATCAATCTTCATATCAATTTTTGTTAGTTGATTTACGACCCCCTTGAAATTATTCAAGTGCCTAATCATACTATGACCATCCTTATACTCCAACTTCACCAACCGTCGAACTAAATTAGCCTTGTTACGAGGCATTTTCTTCTGAATCATGGACTCAAGTTTTTTCCATAATTCATAAGCATTTGTATAAGTAGAAACATGCTCGAAGAGGGTTTTGTCAATGTACTTACGGATCATAGCAACAGCTTTTCGGTTCAATAGTTCCCACTGAGCATCACTCTTTCCTTCTACCTTGTCTTTGTAGATGATGAGCTCATGCAAATCCTTGCAATACAAGTGGTCCTCCATCATTCGCTTCCAATAGGAGTAGTTGTTGGCTGTGAGCTTGAACATGTCTCCATCATGAGTGACATTATCCTCCATCTTGAACTTGCACGAGCTTGATTACGGCTACGGATGAACCTGGCTCTGATACCACTGTTGGGAAATCTCGGGCTTTCCTGCTTCGTGAAGTTAAGATGGGCACTTTAAGATTGAAAGTAGTAATGGGAGCACAAGAGTTTATAATTCTCTAATATGGAGATTCTTCCACTATACAAAAGCAACTCACACTCGATGGCTCACTTAAGCTTGAGGATAGAGACTTCCCAAGCTATCTCTCTTTTTCCCTCAAAGAAGCTGATCTCTTTTATAATTCTTGGATATTTCCTTCTTCTTTTATTGATGAACAAGAATGAAGGCTCTTACCCCTATTTATACTACTCAACCTCCACAATGAATGGTGGAGATTACTTGTATCCAAGGGTGGAGATTGATTCTCTAGAATGCTCCACACTCTCTAGGAATCTCTACACTCTTTCATTCCCTTCTACATCCTTTTATACTCTTCCGTAAGGTTCCACACATCTCCAGAATATTCCAGAGGATTCCACACTCTTCCACAAGCTTCTAGAGAGTTCTCCGGAACGTTCTAGAAAATTCTATACTTCTCTAGAAAGATATAGAATTTTCTAGAAACTCTCCAATTAAGGAGGGATCCCAACAATGAGCAACATGACTCTACACCATAGGTGCAGCTTAGTGTCTCTGTGTTAAAATAAAATTCCCTTGGATTAAATTAGAATTTAGGATCCTTACAAGGGTAAATCCATTCAATTCACTACATTGTATAGTTAAAACAGAAAAGGCAATGATGCAGATTACTTTTTCTTATCTATAACTAGTATAACTAGGTACAGGAGCATGGAAAAGTGCACTGATAAACACAGTCCCCTAGGGACATAATCATGTCCTTTGTTATTATTCAATTCGGTTATTTATGGGTCGGTCAACAGAAATGCCTTAAATTTGATGTGGATGTCGTTGAAAAAGAATGGGGTGGAGGAGCCAATCTTGACATCTTGGCATCAAAACTAGCCGAGGTTCGAACTTACACTATTAAGGCCATCTTCATCGTTCACGACGAGATCTCTACTGGTGTCACTAACAATTTGGCAACCGTAAAGAAATTGCTTGGTAAGCTACATTATTAATCTGTGTGTTTTCAACCAAAGCATAAATGACTGATATCTAACTATCTTTGTCTTCTTTCTTTTTTCCTTTTAAAAGTGCAGATAAGTACAAACACCCAACATTGTTTCTAGTTGACAGATTATCATCAATATGTGCACTTTGACTTCTGTGTGGATGAGTGGGGAGTTGACGTGGCCTTAATGGGATCACAGCAAGCACTTTCATTGCCAACTGGAATGGTAATTGCGTGTGCCAGTTCAAAAGCACTAGGAGCATCAGAAACTGCAAAATCAATCAGGGTTTTCTTCGACCGGAGTGACTATTTGAAGTTCCATAAACTGGGAAGTTATTGGCCTTGTATAGGCTCTGTAAGCTTCATCAAAATGCATGTATAGTGTACACCATCAAACTTTTGAACTCATATGACATTTTTTAATGTATTAAATACTTGGTCATCCTAGGGCTTGATTTACCTATTACAGTTTTAAGGGCGATTTAGTAATACCTTTATTCTATATCTACAATCATTACGGTTTTTATACGGATGCTTAAAGTTCTTTTTTTTTTGGCAATGACCATATATAATACCTTTGTATTCATTTCATTACTAGAAAAAAAGTAAATAGCGACGACAGTTTTCGACGGCGCGTCGTCCAATTAGCGACGGCAGCCGACGGCAAGCAATTTCTGTGGCATAATTGAAATTAAAATAACCTAACCATCGGAAGTCATCACTAATGGTGCTGTTGGAGGTCATCGGTAGCCGTCGAAAAATTGCGAATACCTACTACCCCAGGTCGACGGTTTCTTTCATTTGTTTTCCTACCCAAATCAGCCATCCCCTCATCCAAACCCTCCTCCACACCATCAAAAACCTTTCATGCCACTAGCACGTCAAAATCTTCAATTTTCAACTAGCTCCATTATCTATTTCTCGGTAAGAAGGTTAAATTCCTAAACCTTATATTTTATTTTGATTTGTTAAATTAGGTTTAATTTATTGTTATAGTTGTAAAATACTCCATTGATTGTTTGGTATACCCTATTAAATACTCCATTGATTGTTTGGTATACCCTATTGAATGCTAATTGGGTTGTTATTACATTTGTTTATTATTGAAATGTTGAGAAATTTTTTTGTTTAGTGTATATGTGCGTTAATTTGTGTATATGCATTGATTAATTAGTTCATACACACATTAGGGCTACTTTGGATTAATTAAAGTCAATGCTCAAAATTTGGTGTATGCGTTTTCAAGATGACAAAAACGATGATTTAGTGTATGCATTTTTAAAAAAGTTAAATAAATTGTAAAAATTATTGTATAATACGCTTTGCTTTTTGTAAATCCCTTAGAGAGTTTTTGACCCCGTCTGACAAATATTGTATATGATCATTGTATGAACATTCGTTTTTATCACAGAACGGACATTTATATTCATCTTATACAATATTTGTCGGATTTATCCATGTATTGGACAAATTACAAACACATTAGTAGTTATATTTTGCAAATCATTTTATTTTAAACGGTTCATAAAATTTCGACAACACTTTCTTTTTGTTTCATGTGTACACACATACGTGTACGATACATGGAACAAAGTGAAAGTGCTAGCGAAATTTTGTTGAATCGTTTAAAATAAAAAGATTTGCAAAATATAATTACTACTGTGTTTGTAATGAGAAGTAGGATGATCAACCATCAAAGTGTAAAACAATAACCTAAAAATTGCAAATTATATTCATATAATAATTTGTGTAAATCAGTTTGAAAATAAAATTAAATAGAATAATATTATATATTTGCAAAAATTAAAATGTATGATTTATTTGAAAAATAAAATGTCAAGACGTAAATGATTAATATGCTTTTATGTTTTAAAGTAGGAAAAATGATCAATTATTTTATCGATCAAAGCTGGATGTACCAACAAAGAAGAAAAATTGAAGACTCAATAAGCGAACATTTTCAAATGGTGTACACGTCTTTATTGAATTCGCTATACGTAATAATAGAAACGACGAAGAAATTCGTTGTCCATGTAGTAGGTTTAAACTATTGAAGCATTTGATACCGGATATGGTAAAAGTTCATTTGCGCCAATATGGTTTCTTGCTGAATTATTTGGTGTGGGACCGTTATGGATAACTTATAGCACCTAATCCCGTACATTCGGAGGAGGTGGATAATGAACTTGTTCCGACGAATCTCATAGAAGATATGATTGAAGATGCGGCACGTTCAATGTTCCCTACTGTTGAAGTTGATGGTAACGATGTTAATGTCGAAGAAGAACCAAGTATTGGAGCAAATTTTTTTTAATGATTTATTGGATGGTGCTAAGAAACCCCTTTGGGATGATTGTACAAACGGTACTCAACTATCAGTAACTGCAAAATACATTGCGATGAAATCAAAATACAACTTCACAGAAGCCGGTTTACAGCTATAGTACAAGCTGCAAAATGGCTATGCCACCCGATAATTTAATATGCAAAAATCATTATGAAGTGAAAAGACTTATGTCTGCTTTTGGTTTGCCGTATCATAAAATAGATACATATTTAAATAGTTGCATGTTGTTTTGGAAAAAAGACATATGTCTTAGGAATTGTAAAATATGTAATCAAGAAAGATACAAACCAAGAAAAAAGAAGGGAAATAAAGTTTCATACAAGCATATGCATTACTTACCCATCACTCCTAGACTTCAAAGATTATATGCATCTTCTATAACCGCGCATCATATGAGATGACATTGTGTGAGAACACAGGAAGAAGGTGCGTTAACACACCCAGCTGATGGAGAAGCATGAAAGCATTTTGATAAGACATACCCCGCTTTCGCAGCGGAGAACCATAATGTTAGACTTGGTTTATGTACGGATGGATTTTCACCGTTCTCTCAATTTTGTTCAAAATATTCATCTTGGCCTATGATCGTTACACCTTACAATTTACCTCCGTGGATGTGTATGAAAACTCTGTATATGTTTCTTACTATTGTTATCCCTGGCCCTGATGATCCGACACAAGGAATCGACTTATATTTACAATCGTTGATTGAAGAGTTGAAAACACTATAGTATGAAGTTGTTGAAATATACGACATTTCAATTTTTTTCATATGTTTGCTTCTCTATTGTGGACTATAAGCGATTTTACCGTGTATGCAATGCTATCAGGTTAGAGTACGGCTGGTCATCTAGCTTGCCCTTATTACAAGAAAGAACACGAACATTTTCTTTATCGCATGGGAAGGAAATTTCGTGGTTTGACTGTCATCGGTGTTTTCTCCGTATTAATCATCCTTTTAGAAAAGATAAAAAAACTTTACAAGTAATAGAGTTGAGACTCGACGACCACCAACGATTTGGTCAAGCGAACGTATTTATGAGCTTGTAAAGGATCATCCAAAGATACATGAAACCGGCGAACAAATTGAAATACAAGGTAAATCAACGATTCATAATTGGTGCAAACAATGTATATTCTGGGAGTTGCTTTATTGGAAAAATCTCCTAATTCATCATAATATCGACGTGATACACAACGAAAAAAACATGTTCGATAATGTATTTAACACAGTTCTGAATGTTAAAGGAAAGGCTAAAGACGATTTGAAATCAAGATGTGATATAGAAGCAATATGCAATCGTCCTGAGCTTCATATGAAGCCAAATGATACAAAAAAACCCAAAGCATGCTACGAGCTAGACAGTAACCGAATTAAAGTACTGTTAAAGTGGGTGGAAGGATTAAGATTTCCTAACGGGATTTCCTCTAATCTTCGTAGATGTGTCGACTATAAGAACGGTAAACTGAGTAGGATGAAAAGTCATGATTGTCATGTAATGATGGAACATTTGTTACCTGTTGCGTTCAAAGAACTGTTGCCCACAAAAGTTTGGACGGTTTTAACAGAACTTAGTTTGTTTTATAATGGTATTGTTCAACTACCCTTAAAGTTGATCGTCTATGTAAACTTGAGGAAGAAATTCCTATACTGCTCTACAAACTGGAGAAAATATTTCCTCCTACTTTCTTTAATGTAATGGAGCATTTACCTGTTCAACTTCCATTTGAAGCACGTCTTCGAGGTCATGTGCAATATGGATGGATATATCCGTTTGAAAGGTATTAATATTGAGTTGTTAAATTTTAGTTTAACCACATGTAATAAAATTTAATTATAATTATTCTTAACAGGTAGTTGAATCATCTAAAGAAAAAAGTGAGACAAAAAGCACGAGTTGAAGGTTTGATATGCAAATCATATATCAAAGAAGAAGCTTCGTTCTTTCTCTCTCATTATTTCAGTGACCATGTGAACTTATCATTTGAAAGTGCTACACGAAATGATAAGGGCATCGAACAAGATTCTTCTGAATCAATGCTGTCTATTTTTAGACAGCAGGGACGTCCTTCTGAAAAATGTGTGGAAGTATGGTTAGACGACAGAGATTACCATGTAGCCCACACATATGTTCTTCTTAACTGTGCAAAAGTTGTGCCATTTGTTAGGTACTAATGAATAACACATCTAAAATTATTTACTTGAATAATACATGTGTGTATTAATTATAACGTAATATACTATCTGTATATACAGTATTTATGAATCACAGCATTCAAGCGGGGATATCAGCAAAAAAATTGCTACTTGGTTTTCGAACCATGTATATGATCCGGTAAATTGTGTGGTCGATGAAGAGTTGAAACATCTTATGATGGGACCAGAAAGAAAACTCAAGACATATCCAATATTCTTTGTCAAAGGATACAAATTCAACACCAAAGAATACGATGCTGAAAAATTAACTAACAATATCGGTGTATATGTTAAAGGTAGTGATGATCCAAATGATCACATAAATGATTTTTACGGCGTGTTAACTCAGGTTTTGCAACTAACATATTTCACCAGACCTATGGAAGAAGTTTATTTGTTTAGATGCGACTGGTTCAGTAATGTTCCAAGTTTACGATATGCAAAACAGGCCCTACAAGTTTATTATGCTCCTAACCATCTCTAAAAAGAGATAAAGCAGATTGGTCGGCGGTTTTTAAAACGAAGGCAAGATTTACATTAGATGGAAAGAATATTCCGGACGAACAAGCGTACCAAGCGGAATCGAGGAAAATGGCGAATTTGCAATAACAGATGATCAAACCGATTTAGGAGCTCTAAATGATGAATCAGATGTGTTAGTAGAAGCATTTGAGACCATAGAGGAAAACAATATAGAGTAGGAGACAGAGTCTGAATCAGAAAATGACAAGGACTAATTTAATAGTATACACGTTGAAAAAAAGTAATTTATGGGAGTATTGATGTTACACTTTTTTTTGTATGTTACATGCGATTATTGCTATTAAATCTTGATATGTTTATCCATAATTGAATGATATATTCTGCCATAATAAAATAATATGTATGTCATAGGTATTACAGATGTCATTTTTTAGGCAGCGGAGTTCTTCACAGACTGGTTCTCCTTTTGGGTCTTAGAGAGGGACATGTCGCGGTGGTGGTGATGGCAGCGGACCTTCACAGGAGGTGCCGCGTATAGTAGTTGGATTACTACCGAAAATCGACGGCTCGTAAGTATTAAATTTACTTCAGCGTTGTAAATATTTTGTATGATATATTAGTCATGATTTGTCTGTATCATATTTAATGCAGGGGTTTTGAGCTTGAGTCTTCTAACATTGTGCTCAGCATATCGAAGCAGGCGTACATGGTTGCATGTCTGCATGCTGGCCGAAGCGGAGCAGGATTCCGGCCTATGTACGGGAGAGCATATGGCAGGACTTCCTCGTAAGTGTAAAATTATATATCGTTATATATAATCACTTTACAATTTGCCGACTAAGTATAAATGTATAAATTATATTTTTTCAACATATATACAAGGTGCAGTAGACTTTCAAGAGGAGGACGTGTCCCTTTTCCAGCGCCACTAGAACTCAAAAGTGGCAAAGAATTATAAGGATACGATGTCTAGCATAAGTAAAATTGGGAAGAAGCCACAATGGATGGGCGCCAGTGTCTGGGATGCTTGGGTCGCATGGTGGGGTAGCGACGAATTCAAGGTAAGTCTATTAGGTATCACCTTAATTTATTCAGTACAGAATACATAATTTATACTTGTAAAATATAATATTAATTTTTAATTTGCAGACAAAGTCGGACAGGAACTCTGCGAACAGGCAGAAAAATCTTGTCACACACCGCGGTGGCTCAAAATCATTCCAACACCATCGTGAGGACTTGGTAAATTAATTAATTGGAATTATGAACAGTTATTACATTTTTAGTATAAATTTGTATGAACAACAATAATATACACCAATTATTGCAGGAAAGAGCACGGGGGGTCCTGTCTCATATATGGATGTGTTTGAGCATACCCATGTCGTTAGGTAGACAGACGACGAGGGATCAGTGTCGTATGTCTGGCATGAGGATGATAGAGCGTACGCCGCATATGTAAGTATATTTTAAGTTATAAGTTATTAATAATGATCATTTTAATTAATTAATTATTAAATATTATAATAATGTCATGTAATATTTATTTTTATTTAATTTTGCATTGTAGGAAAAATTTATGCAGGCACGTACGCAGATGCTTGAGCATTTCAGACGAAAGCAGTTGACCATTGACGAGGAGGACGCGATCTTTGACTCTGTTATGGACCCGACCCAGAGAAACAGACGCCACGGCTACGACAACCAATCGGTAATTTATAAAAATTAACTACGTTGTAAAATTTGCTTAATTTTTATAAAAATTACATAATAACTTAAACATATTTCGACTTGTTCTGTATGCTCGAACATCACAAAGGGCTTACCAAAAGGTTAAGGACAACGTGGAGATTAATGAGCTTAGACAGCAGATTGTGCAGCTACAGGAGCATGACCGCCTCCGAGCAGTGTAAATGGAGCAGCTCAACCAGCGTTTGGCCGAGTATGTGGAGTGTCATGGTACATTCCCTTTGTCTGGTGGTTTCGAAGTCGATAATCAGTTTTGAGGTACGATTTGTATTTTTTTTTCTTATGGACATGTGGTGTTGAATGTAGTTTGTGCATATAAACATTGAGTGACGGTGAGGTTAATTTATGGACATGTGATGTTTGACATTAATTTGGTGGTTGATTTATGGAGTTGATATGTGGAGTTTGACGTTGGATGTAAATATTGAATGTAAATATTGAAGTTGGGTGGGTGAAAGTGATGATGGAAGGTTTGTTTTGTAAATATTGAAGTTTGATGTTGGATGTAAGTATGTTTGCGTTTGATATTATGATGTTTGAGTTTTATATTGATATTGATTTCAACTTATATATTTGGGTATATATTGATTTTGACGAGTTATATATTGATATCGGTATGGATGCGAAGCTGGGCTGTAGAAAAAAATATTTTTGTTCGGATTACCGACGGCTCCCGGAGGCTTATTAACCACCACTTCCGACGGCATGCGACGGCTTCCGACGTCCTATTGGCCACCATTTCCGATGATTAGTGACGGCTCCCGACGGCTTAGCGGAAAAATACCATGCCACGTGGACGACGTGGCCATCGGAAAATTCGACGGAAAGGCCATCGGAACAGCCGTCGAAGGCCGTCGCTATTATGTCGTCGAAGCTGTCGGAAACAGACGGAAGTCGTGGTCCGTATTCCGACGGCATTTCCGACGGCCACCGACGGTTGCTAGCCGTCGAAAATTGCCTTCTTTCTTTATTGTAGTGTTTGTGCACAGTTTATGTTTACAAATAAAGTCTTCTTTACTTCAACTTCACGTTGGGCACTTCGAATCCAGGCTCAGGTATGAGTTCTTGTTTGGGTAGTACGTACTGTACTTATGCATTAGGCAGTCTTTCATCTGCTGAATTTAATCAGCTTGCATGCGACACTTCTTTTATTTTTTCTGATGCAGAGATTGATAGGGAGTATATTAGATGTAAGGAATTAGAGAGGGCTAGTACAGTTAGTTTATGAGGATCATTAGTTGGAACATTAGAGGTTTGAATGATTCGAATAAATGTGATAAGGTTAGAGCGTTCTTTAAAGATTATTCGATTGACATTGCATTGCTTCAAGAAACTAAAATTTGTTGTCCTGATGTTAGGTTTTTTAGAAGATTAGGCGGGTATCATTTTAGAAAATGGGGTTTTTTTTACCTTCTGTGGGTACTTCAGCGGGATTAATAATAGGGTAGCGGGATAATTATTTTAAATTACTTCAATGTATTGTTAAACAGCATTCTCTTCATGTTATACTTATTAATCTTTCTGATAACTCTTTTTTAAATATTTCAAATATTTACGGACCTAATTCTAAAATTAATCGGAGAATTTTATGGAATGAATGCCTAGATTTTAGATCCTTTGCCCCGGGTTCTTGGATTTTGGAGGGTGATTTTAATGTTACGTGTTTCATTGGTGAGCGATATCCTAGGAAAGGGGATTACTCTGCAATGGAGGAATTCAATCAATTTATTATTAATTCTAATTTGATTGAAATTCCCCTTTCTAATAGAGAGTTTTCTTGGAATAACGCTAGAGAGTCTCCTTCCATGGCTCTCCTTGATAGATTTTTTGTTAGTGATGAAATTGAAGAAAAATTCTCAATCTGTAGAGTCACTGGTTTACCTTATACATACTCTGATCATTGTCCAATTATACTTACTTGTGAATACCATAGAGTTATTATTAACAATTTTAAATTTGAAAAGATGTGGCTTTTGGAATCTAACTTTGTGAATCTAGTTAAAGGTAAATGGGTTTCATTGAGTTTCCATAATATCAGAAATAAGGATAATTCTGTAAAAGCTTTTGTTTCTAAACTTAGGGATCTTATAATTTTTCTTAAAAACTGGAACAAAAATGTTTTTGGCGATTTAAAAATTAAAAAATATAATATTCTTAATGAAATGCTTAAAATTAATAAAATAGAAGAATCTAGATCTCTAAATATAGGTGAATGTAATGTTCTTGCTAATTTAAAAGATGAATTAAATTCTATTTTAGAAAAGGAGGAGGTTATGTGGAAACAACAATCCAGAATTCAATGGATCAACGAAGGCGATAATAATACCAAATTTTTTCATAATATAGCTAATGGTAGAAAATGTAGTAATACAATTAACTCTATATTTGTTAATAATATAGAGTTAGTTGATCAAAGAGATCTTAACAAGGCTTTTACAGACTATTATAAGGATATTTTTGGTTCTAAAATCAAACATAGAATCAGTGTTAGATGGATAGATCTGTATCCATCTGATTCTATTATTGATTTATCAGAGTTAGATAATCCTTTTACTGAAGAAGAAATTAGAAAAGCAATTAATGACATGCCTAGTGATAAATCCCCGGGACCTGACGGGTTTCCTATTTTATTTTATAATACTTTTTGGGATGTTTAAAATTTGACTTAGTTAATATGTTTAATGATTTTTACAATGGTAATTTGCAATTAGGGAGATTTAACTTCGCAAATGTTATTCTGTTACACAAAAAAGTAGGAGCTAAAAACTTAAAAGATTTTAGACCTATTTCTTTGATTAACTGTTTAGTTAAAATCATTTCTAAAGTTCTAGCTAATAGACTTAGTAAAAGAATGAATGAATTAATCGATTGTTCACAATCGGCTTTTATTAAAGGGAGAAATATCTCTGATGGAGTGGCAGTTGTTCAAGAATATATTAATTACTGTTGTAAGAATAACTTAACTTGTGCGATTTTAAAACTTGATTTTGCTAAAGCTTTTGATTCAGTAGATTGGGATTTTCTTGTAGATATTTTTCATGCTAGAGGTTTTAGTCTTAGATGGATCAATTGGATTTTGACTTTGCTTAGAATTGGAAACTCTAGTATTATGTTTAATGGTATATTAGGTAATAGAATTCAACCTAAGAGAGGTTTAAGGCAAGGGGATCCCTTATCGCCTTTATTATTTAACTTAGCTGCTGATGTTTTTGCTAAAATTATTAAAAGAACAGTGGATAATGGAGCTCTTGGACGTGTAGGCAATGAAATTTCGCGTAATGGTTTATCGGTTCTTCAATTTGCTGATGATACCTTACTTTTTTCTTCTCATCTTCCTAGACACATCATTACCCTTAAGTTTATCCTTTACAGCTTTGAACTTTTATCTGGTTTAAGAATAAATTTTGACAAAAGTTCCGTGTTAGTTTTAAATGATTTTGATAAAGTTGAAAACTTAGTTGCTAATACTCTTAATTGCAAAATTATGAACTTTCCTTTTGACTACCTCGGTTTTGTGATTAGACCCACCAATCTCAAACATGATGATTGGATTATTATCATTGATAAAATTAAAAATAAGATTTCTAACTGGAATGGGAGATTCCTATCTAGAGCAGGTAGACTATTTTTAATAAATTTGGTTTTATCAGCTCTTCCGATTTATTGGATGTCCTCGCATATGTTCTCGGATTGGGTTATTGATAAGATTGATAAGATTAGAAGAGATTTCTTATGGAGTGGAGAAAACTCTAATAATAATATTAAATGTCTAGTAAATTGGGAAGCCGTATGTAAGGCCAAAAAGGAAGGTGGATTAGGTGTTATTAATTTGCGTAATATGAATTTGTCTCTGTTAGGTAAATGGCTTTGGAAGTTTAAAGATATTAATGATAACGCTATTTGGAAAGAGATTATTTCTAAATATAACTATAATGGAAATAGTAATTTATATCAAATTGCTTCTCTAGCCACTCAAAATATCTCCAACTTTTGGAAAAATATTTTAAAATGTAATGAGATATTTAATTTAGGAATAAATACAATTGTTCACTCTGGTAATCGTACTTCGTTTTGGCATGACCGTTGGATTTCGATCTTGCCTCTTGAGATAGAATTTAAGGATCTGTATGAAATTTGTAACTTTAAGTATGCTTTAATCAATGAAGTTTATTCTCCAGAAAATGATCCTCCTTGGAATTTCAGTTTTAACAGAATTGTAGTTGATTCAACTTTTAGACAACTTTCTTTTCTTTATGCCAGATTAAATCTTTATAATATGGATAATGGTAATGATTTTATTAGTTGGGAATGGGATAAAAGTAAAAAATATACTTCTAATTCTTTCTACAGATTCATTAATTTTTTGGGCACAATAAATAACTCATTTAAATATATGTGGAAATCTAATGCTCCTCCCAAATCCAAAATTCACATGTGGTTATCTTCATGGAAAACTGAATACAATCGAATTTTTAAAGAGAAAAAATATTCAAAACGATAATAAATGTTATTTTGTAATCTGTATCTTGAGGATATTAATCATATATACTATAATTGTATGGATTCTAATTACATTCTAATTAATACTCTTAAAAATTTTAGCTTTAATATAACATCTAAAATTTTGGATTGTGAATTCTACTGGAATAATTATAGATTCAAGTTCAAAAAGAATATTAGATTTTTACTAGACACTTTATTCATCATTATTAGTTGGTTTATTTGGTTTGAAAGAAATCAAAGAATTTTCAATAATAATAATTGTCATTTTAACAAATTGATTTGTTCAATTTCTTCATTTTGTTTTAATTGGATCTCTAACCCTAAATATAAATTAGCTAAAAATATCCTTTTCAAAAGGTATCTTAACAAGGTTAATCATAATATTAACTTTTTTAAACACAACAATAATTTTTTTAACATTAATAATAGTTTTGTTAATATTTTCTCTAACTTGGATGATGATTTCACTTCTAATCATAACTTACTTATGATTAAAGGTTCATAAGATAGATCCGTCTCAATATTTGTACCAGTATCTATTTGGTATTGGTTTTTAGGTATTTTATTTATACTGTTATTGTCCAGTTAGTCTTATCTAGGTTTCTATTTCCTTCCTTATAAATACATATATATGTATATTTTTTATATAAATATGCATATATATGTTTCATTCTAATTTTTTCTTTAGTCATTTTCCAGTTACGGGTATGGGAAATAGAATATCAGGTTTATTTTGCAGGTTTTCATATCTTCAGATTGCTGGACATCAGATGGTTGAGAGGTCACCAGAGAAGAGTATCTTTCTTTTAGGACTACTAGCAGTTTCTCCTCAGATTTAGGATTCGGCTATCTTCATTATGGAGTACTTTTTCCTGGAGGATATATTCTTCAGTTTGGTACCCCTTTCTCTTCTTCAAAGGCTTCAGAGCGGTTTCTCCTTTCAGCAGATCCACTTCAGAGCAAAGCAGATCCTCTTCAGAGCGGTTTTTCCTGATTTAGTTGGTTGGAGCTTCCTCATTAGTGTGGGACGTCATTCAGTAGTTTTTGTTTTGTTTTTTTCCTTTAGTTTTTTAGGTACTTCTAACACCTTAATATCGGGTGGTGGCCATGTCGGAGCTCGATATTGGGGTGTGATGGGTGGTGGCCTTGCCGGAACTCATCTTAGGAGTACCTGAGTTTTGATATATATGTATTTGGTTTTTATTACCTGCCAGGCATGTTGGCAACACTTTATATTAGTGATATATATATATATATTCGCATGTGTGCTCTCCTCTATTCGTAGAGGATCACACATTTTTCTCAAAAAAAAACTTAGCTCTTCTTATTTTCATCCTATATGTTTAGCACTGTTTATAACTGCATCTTAGCATAGTACTATTTGAATAAATTTTATAACAAAGTATCTTTTACATATGGGATATGTAGTTTGTCTCTCCAAGTTAGGTAGTTGTAATATTAAAAAAGTACTTATGCATATAAGGCAACAATTTTTGTTTGTTAGTTATAGATACCATGTACATGTGTTCAGATGAATACATACCACAATATACACATTTTGTACAAGTACCAAGTCTTATTCAATATAGGTGAATAACACATGTGATAGAACTAATCAGAAAATAACGCATGTACATGTGCTAGTAGTTGGGTTGTCAATTTAGTACATGTGCTAGTAGCTCGGTCATGTACGAGGTCTAAGTAGCTCCATAAGTGAAGGATGCCGGTGAATGTGAGGTATTTGCTAGTGAAAGCAAGCGCTATGATTAGGAGAGTCAGGCAAAAGCAATACATGTCTATACCGACTAATGTAGAGAGAAGATTGGTTTTTGGCGGTGATGTGAAGGCATGTTCGTGCACTGTTCTCCATCCTATTTCTCTTTCAACCCATGACAGGTTCACTTTGGATATTTCTTTGTGTATAGTTTGGTTTATGATGTGTATAGTTTTTATATTTTGCTTTCCAAATTTGTTCAGTTTATTTTACTTAAGGTGAGTTTACATTCTTATTACTAGATTACATAATGTACTATGGTAGCTCTGATTGCAATCAAATAAAATTTTAAAATTGCAGTAACCGAATCAATACCATGAAGTAGAAGTAGATTTTCATTCTTTCTGCAATGATTAATTTGGCAAAAAATGGAAAATGCATGGGAGAATCAAAACATTGTATAATTTGTTGAAAGACATAATCGGAAAAACTATTTGATATTTGATAAAATATCAAACTAATTTACTGTAATATCAAGCTATTTTATCACAATCAAATATCAAACTATTTTACTATAATATCAAACTTTTTTCACAATCGAATATCAAATATCATCAGAAAAGATTTCATGGACGTTATCATCAAAAAAGAAAGACAGGTAAAACCTAAATTATTAGTCAACTTTACTTATTCATGTGTGTATGACTGTACAGGAGGTCTCAAAACAGGCCTTTTTACAGAATAAGGGCATAGTTTTTTATAATTAAAAAACAAACTAAATTGAACTCGAAAAAAGTACGTTAAAAATGGAGAGGACATAAACGGATTTGGGCATAGTTTAAAAATACCTAAGTTGAAATTGAAAGATACCTAAAAATGTAGAGGACTTGAGTAAATCACGGCGCTGAGCACCAGTCGACTTCAGAAGAAGCTAACAGTACATGGCATAATAACGTAAATATTTAAAGCTAACATTACCTTAGTTAAGCTCGACGTATGATGTTGAAGCACCAATCGTGGTGATGGGCGAAGGTGAAGAATCTCCGCAACACAGTAAGCAAACCCTAGTGAACAAAATGAAAGGGAGTGCGGATTAAGGATCTTAAGGTTAATTTAACACTAGAGGGGAGGTGAATAGTGTTTAATGGATTCTAAGACTTCTATGGAATAAATTAAAATTATGACACAAACAAATGCAGAACTTAATCACAGAACAATCATAGAATCAAACACAGATGCAGAAAGTAAATAAAAAGCAGTAAAAGGAAAGAACACACCGGATTTTATACTGGTTCGGAGTTACCCTACATCCAATCTTGTACCAAGGCAGAACACCTCATATATATTTTTATTATACCAAAGTCGAGATTACAATCCTCAGTTTCTAAAGGCCTTGAGGTACCCTCCTGTCTCACGAGTCCGGGGCAAACTCTCTTGATTTACGGGCCACAAGATTACCCAATTGATTTCCAGGCACAACCACACCTTATAGAGAGACTCGATAAACTTTTGATTACAAATTGATCCTATAACTCTGAATAGCACTTTGATCTTCGAGAGAGGGCAGAGAACCAAACAATAGTGAGATTCTAGTTTGATTCACTTGAGAATTCGACAGAATTTCGGCACGATTTTAAAAATATGAAAATTTTAGAATATGGATTTGTGGAGAAGAAGGAGTGAAGAAAATATGAAACTAGTTGTTTAAAAAATTCGTTTGTGAAGGCTATTTATAGACCAGTAATGGTCATAACCAGTCATGAAGAGACTTAAACGAATAGACACTTCTTTTGAAAATTGAAACTTTTGAATTTAACGGCCACCATGTCGACATGGGGTATCCCATGATGTCGACATCCCTTAGTTAAAAACAATGTAAAATTTGTTTTGAAAATGGTATTGAAAGGAAAACAAGATGAAATGATTCTAGAGTAAAATAAACTAATTTTCCTATGTTTTAAAATAAAGAAGAGTAGAAAAATATATTTTTAGAATGTATATATAAATTTGATTTTAAATCTCAAGTATATATATATATATTATAAAAGAATATTTAAAAATCAGAAGATAGTTTTAAAAACAAACGAAGTTTAAAACAAGAGTTTATTTAAAAACAAAGACAAAGAATATTTTAAGGCTAAAACATTTTGAAAAGTAGTTTTGAAAAACCATTTTGAAAAACGATTTTGAAGTAGTTTTGCAAGCTTCTTCCTGCAGAATATCTCATCACATCAGGACTTGAGAACTTGTACAAAACCAGGATATTCGCGGGTTTGTAAGCCACTTGTCGTAGGTTTGTAAGCTACTTGTCGTAGGTTTGTAAGCCACTAAGAAGGTAGAAATGGGTTCCATCCCAAATGAAATTTGAAATGAAGATTTCCGTGCTATTATGAAGTTTTAACAATAAACTAGACACTTATCTTGATCTTGATACTCATGAGTCTTCAAACTTGATTTTTTCATCCTTGATCTTTATACTGTACAGTCTTCAATAATCAATACCTGCCTTATATATATCATGTATAATAACATTCATATATATCTAGACAATAGTGTTAGTATATAAGTTATAATAAAATAAGTTACAAAGGTTGTTGTCATCAAAACCACTATCTCCAGTTCCTAACACAAAATCGTTCGATTGCAAATTGAAGCTCGGTGGAGTGAGTGTGATGCCCAATATCACTTTGGTTATCAGTCGCGAAGGTGGATGATTGGCATGGATCGTCGACGATAACTATAATGATGTTTGATTTGGGGGTGATTAGGGTATCTTTTAGGCTGGTATGGAAGGAAATGAAACACGTAAGATATAAGATTAAGCGAAAAGGGTATTTTAGGAAGTTCCAAAAGACACGGTTGATTATAGTTCAATGAATTCTTATTATTAACAGTAAAGATGAATTGCATACCTACATTGGTGTAAGCTAATCCACCCTAGCTTTATGAATCATTAGACTTTTGAAAATTATTTAGTTTATCCACTCACTGAATTACATATTCCTGATCTTTCTTTTTACGCTGTTCTTCTTAGTTTATGCAAACACATATATATCGATACCACTTAATGCAGTTTATAAATCTTCAGCCAAGTCATACATATATTCACATGACTATAAATAGTTATTTTACATTACTGGAAATATCATACTTCTGAAAATTTTCTAGCATGAAAAAGAAGGAAAAAAAACTTTGGAAATCACCAAATTAAAATTTTGGAGAATTTTGAGTTGATTTTATATGCATGTAATATTTAGAGCTTCTAAGCCAACTCAAAAGTGTAAACAGTATGACAGACACCGTGGTACTTGAATCTAATTTGTGTTGACCTACTCTATGATATACTAGTGTGTAACACGTGCGTTGCACACCGTATGTTGTAGGAAAATAATATTACAATTATTTTTGAAGAATATAATTTATTATGCAATATTTGATGAATTTTGTTAGGATAAATGAGTTATAAATTGAAATAATGTATTTATATTTGTGTATTTTTTACGAGATTCGTATATTTTTATATTTGAATAAAGATTAAATTATTATTTTTGTTGATAAAAATGAGTTATATATTAATTTATTATTTTTTAGGATTTATTATTTATCAATCAAATAAATGAAAATAAATATTCTTAATAAATTTTGAAATTAATATTTTTATAAAATTTCATAAATAAATATTTATGTGCATATATTATGAAATTAACATTCATTTTTTGATACATTTAACTAAAAGATAAATGATGTATACATTAAATTTCAAATATTAATTAATTGAGAGAATGACGAAAAATATCTAAAAATAGAAGTGCAATGCCAAAGACTCAATGTATTTTTGTGCATTTATAGACTTGCAGCACATATTTATCAAAATAATTATATGATATTACCAAAGTGATAAAAATATATTTATTTAACTGCTAAAAGATATATCAAGTGAAAATAAGACCTGAAACGTTATAAATCACATTGTCATTATAATTATGTAAAGAAATGATTTTTAATCCATCATTTCATACCTTACTATTTTTATTTTATTATAAAACATTTCAAAATTTATTTAACATTTATGTAAAAAAGATAATAAAATATGGAAGAAAAATATTTCTAATCAAAATATGGTATAATTTTTGTCCATTGATTAAATCATATTATGAATCTAAATAATTAAAATATAACTTTTTGTACAAAAACGTACTATTTCAAAAAAAAAGCTTTTTTCAGTATTACAGAATACAAACATTTATCACTTTTCATTAATTGTAATGTTATTCTTCAAACAATATAATTTAATAATGATAAGAGTACATTTGATGTACCAATTTTATGAAGGGAAAATGTTATATATGTTTGTAATGATGTACCAATTTTGGAAACCAATTTTATGTATATATTTGTTAGTAATGAACTACCAACTTTAGAAAGAAAAAATTATGTATATATTTCTTTGTATTAAATAATTAATTTTAGAAAGAAAGAAATTTTATGAATTTAAATGTAGAAAAATGTAAAAGTATCAAAGATAATTTTGTATGTGAAAATATTAAATTATATGGACTTGAATGAAAATATAGTTTTACCATTTATGTCAGTACAAATACGGTATACACATTAAATTATCATTTTTATGATTTATTAGATCAATTAATAAATATTTATTAATTGGATTTATTTAAAAAAATTAAATTCGAGATCAATTAATAAATTCAAATATATGAACTTAAATGTAAAAATAATATAAGAAAACTTAGGAGAAATCCATACATAATTATGAAATTATTGAATGTTGGCATTTAAATGTAGATTGATAAGAGAGAATATTAGTAGAATTGTAATAGTTTGTATATAATTATGGAAATTTAGAACTATCTGAATTTGAATGAAAAATTAGTTTTACTATTTTTGTCAATATGAATACGGTACATATTGAATTTTCATTTTTAAAATTTTATTAGATCAATTAATGAATATTCGTTAATTGTATTTATTTAAAGAGCTTAAATTTAAGATCAGCTAACTAAATTTAATATATATGGACTTAAATGTAAAATAACAAAAAAAATGTGGAAGAAATCTGTAAAAAATTGTAAAAATTAGTATTACATTTTAATGATAGAAGAGAGAAACATTATAATAATTATAATAACAATAAATTGCGGGGATGCGAAAATAAAATATCTAGAGAGAATTAAGGGAGAGGAGGAAATTCCTAGAATTAATGAGAGTGCTTTAAATTCTTCTGCTTTACTATTATTTAATAGATATGCTACAACGTGTTATTTTTCTATTTTTCCCCTGAGTTCATAATGTGCCAGCATCTTTATTAGCAATTTTGGTATATCCAAGATATTTCGATGTTTATACTATGATTCTGATACATTAGTATTTCTAAGCGAATTATCATGTTTATCACACTGCTGATCACATAGAGGGTACACTTTAAATTTGTTTTGATTGAATAATTGGATGCATAAAACATAGAGTGAAAACTAATTTTTTTTTATTATGTAACACAGATATGCTATAATCAATGTTATAGCTAATGACTTGAAATTGAGAAGACTATATACTGAAATACATACACTATACACTGAATATGCACTACCAGAGATAAGTCTGATTAAGGAGAAAATAAGGTTTGCTTGTAGTGGTGCTTTTCTGACGTCAACAAATGGCGGTTATAGTAGCAAAAGGAAACTTTAGTTGTTCTACGTTACGGGTTTAGGTGATGTGTTTGAGACGAAATAGGATACTAAAACTTAAACGAATGATATAATATAATATTAAAGATACATTAGTTAATCCATTATGAGTTTACTTAAAAACACGGTGTATTAACTTATTAATCTTTAAAATGTGGATCTACTGATAAAATTGGTGGATATAAATAAAAGTTTCAATAATATAATTGCACATTTCCCTCTATTCTGCCTAATGGAGAGCGTGCTTACTATTTTTGTTTTACAGTTATCTGACACAATGCTAGACATGGAATTTAATAAAACCGGGAGATTATCTTGCCCAAAGAGAGGACATTGATCCAAGAGAATCGGAATTACTGGTGAATCACTTGGAGGTTGGAGATCATTATTCTTTCCTAAATTGAATTTTAGACAATTGGATGGTTGACAGTGGATAGAGGTTTGTCTCTCCAAATGAACATTTATTTTATCTAATAGCTTCTTAAACTGATTCTTGAGATATCTCTATCGTTGTATGCTAGAATTCTCTTTTTCCTTGAGTCTAATTAAACATGTTCATCGTTTTCTACATAGGTTACTATTAGTAATAAAAGAAATTTCATAGGTATGCGTATTTATGATTTTATTATAACTTTTCAGTTTTGTTGAGATTTTTTTTTGTATGAATGCAAATCGATTCTTGTATGATATGCATTTTATACTAATTATGTACCATATTTGTTCAAAGATTTTTGTATAAGTTCTCATTGTTGATTGTTAAACTTGTCTGCAAGTGTTTAAGCTTTTTTGAAGAAAAACTAGTTGTAGCAAAGAATTGGTACTTGTCTCTAACTGTCATGTATTCTATAACATTTTGTTAGTGTCAGTTGTATAAACTTGTCTACGAATATTTATGGATTTTATGTGAGCTTGTTTATTTTGTTTAAAAACTATTGTATCGAAATGGTTACAAATATCTTATTTGATTAGGTGATTAATGTATTTTCAGCTGTTTGAATATGACGATTATCTGAGTGATTATTGGCTTCATACCGAAATCTGTTAATTATTACTATATAATATATATGTTGCGAACAAAATGTATCAAAAATTGAACAAGCTACTAATAGGGAAAAGCAGCATGTATAAACTGCAGCAAAACAATCAACCATTTTTTAGTAGCGTTTACCTAAACACACAGAAAGCTTAGGCCTTTTAGTTACACCTTCTATAACATCATTTATCAAAATGCTACTACAACCTTTACTAGCATTTTTAAGATGCTTTGAAATCCTTTGTTGTAGGCAGTGGAAAATGCTATAATATGTCAATTTTTAGGTAGCGTTTACTAAACGCAGCAGAAAGTTCTGAACTTTTAGTTGCACCTTCTACAATGACATTTAATATAACACTACTAAAGTCTTTAGTAGCATTTTTAGGACACTACGAAATCTCTTTTCCGGTGTAGTGACATACAAAGAGGAAAATAGTGTTGTAAACTAATTCCTAAGTTCAACTAATTTAAATTAATTTATAAATGCTATAAATCATGATGAACAAAAGTTATCAAAAATGTTGTATTTAATTTTTTGGCATTTATTTATTTATTTAAGGCCTTAAAATTAATTAAAATAATATATAATTGTTATATATTAGTTTGATTAAGTATATGAGCTTAATTAATTAATTGATATATGGTATATTAACCGGGCCTAACATCATGGAATTCCATGATTAGGTGTGACTGGCCAAACATGGAGAGGAGGGGAGTGTTTTGACTGAGTCTTTTGGACTAGATTAGATTTTGGGTTTAAATGAGAGGAAAAGGCGAAGATATTATATATCATGGTGGCTATGAATAGCCCCACCTTCGTCCATTCAAAACCTACAATGAAAACAACCCTAGCCTCAATTCAAATTAGTTGAAACCTTTAAGCTAAGATTTGCACACCAAGTTCAAGAAGAAGGAATAGCGACTCATAGAGGAATAGCTAACAAACAACGTGTCAATAATTAGCAGATCTAAGATATACATTTCTTTTCGAAATCATGTTTTATTGTCAGCCGAAAAAATAAAAGTTTAAATTAGTGAAATAAAGTAAACAATTTAAAATATATATGTATATAAACTTATATATATTTAGTTATATATATATATATATACAAAAAATTCAGTATTGCTCATGGCCGTGTGTGTATGTTAAATGTATATACATCTAAAAAAGGTTTAAATTGTTTTCACGTTTATAGTAAAAAAAACTCTCCCGAGGTTTCAATTTTTATGGATTTAATAATATACACACACATTTCATATTTATAACATATATATATATACATATATACATATGCATACACACACAGATTTATATACCCACACACAAAAAAAAAATTGGTTCAATAATTTTTTTGTATATGTCAATTATTTAAATTAACTAAATTCAAGTTTAAATTTCAAAATTTAAATCCATATCATAAACTTAATATGTATATATATAATTAAATTTGAAACACATACAAACATATTTCTAACATCTGAATTAAAAACATTTTTATTATTACCAGTTATATATATATATATATATATATATATTTGTTTATGGCCAACAAAAAGAAAATTCGCATACACACACAGAACACAATGGTTTTCTTGATATTGTTTTCCCCTTTATAACCACAAATCACAATGGTTATTCACATATATTCCATATTAATATTCTTATAAATGTCCTCGGTTGTTATAATATTTATGATGTTCACATTGCAAATGTGAATTCCTAACAAAAATATATAATAAACTAAAATTGAATTAAACAAAAACTACAATACAAACACACACACACATATACATATACATATACATATACATATACATATACATATACATAGATTTTTAATTATAACATAAATATATGTTGAAGTTTTAAAAATAAAATTAAACACAACTAAATTAAAATAAGTAACTCTTTTTAACTAAGTATGATTTAATGTAAATAAAATTTTCATATAAATACAAAATAAGATCTAGTGCAAAACTAACAAACTAATTTTTTTGTTTTTTGAAATTTTCCCTTTTTGCCTCATCACTAATGCATATGATCCAGCAGAGAGCAGGGATTTAGAGTTATTAGGCGAATAAAAGCTTATGGAAGACCGTAGAAGGCAAGCTAATAAAATTATCTACGTCCATTCTGTTGTGTAGCATAGCTTCTCATATATGTAATGAAGTGATATATAACCGTCCATAGCTAATAACTCTGATCACTCAGGGGGTATTGTCGTATGTTACTCTTGAAATCTTATTTATGTAATTATTATATTTTGTCTAAATGTTGGATCGCTAAGTTATGTAATATAAAGAACAAAGGAAGTTTTTGTTAACCTTTTTAATTCCCATGCTCTCTGATGTTAATGATACAATAACGGATCTCATTTTCATTGCTGGAAAATAATACCAACGATGACTCTAGCACCGTTAGTGTTCGTTTTCGGGTTGTTCGGATATTTAGGAGGCACTTTTTTCTTTAAATGCTTGGCTTTTGTAGGCATTTGGAGCTGAAAGTAGAGTTGGAAATGTATATTTATTTCCAAATTGAAAAAAAATTCTCCAAAATAAGCATATCATGAATGGGGTTAAATCTGAAAGAGTCAAGGGATAGAATTTGAAAATCATTGTGACGGAGGGATATAATTTGAATGACATAGTTATGGGAAGCTATAATTTTAAGGGCATTGTGACGTCGGGCTAGAATTCTAACAGTCTAAGGTAAATTTGAATGACATAGTGATGAAAAGATAGAATTTGAATAACATAATGGTGGAGGGCTAGAATTTGAACGATATTTTAGTGAAGGGTTAGAATTTGAATGGTTTTATGATGGAAAGCTATAATTTGTGCGGCAAGGTGATAAAGGGATAGAATTTTAGCTGTCTGAGATGGAACTTGGATGGCATGGTGATGGAAGCAATGATTTTTAAATGGTGAGGGTCAAAATGTTTTCAAGCGCGCTGACATAGAAGTGCACTTCGGACTAGCCTGGTTTGGTTTCTTGATGCTTCGGGACGAAACCAACTTTGGATCATTTTTTGAGTGACCACGGGTTCACTTCAGGTCAACTCCCAAGTTGAGTAGCATTTGTCATGAGCATTGTTTTCAAGCATTTTTTAGTGTTGTCTTATACTGAACTTCAAAAGTGATGTTTTCTGTCTTTTTACAAGTTCTCAAACCCATTTCTATCAGTTTTTCACTTGATTTTTCTCAATGTGAAATTCGGGTATAACATTATATATAAGTATTAAGAAATTACCATTCACATTCCCCTTTGTAATAACAACTGATTTTATAAAATGATATTAAACCATGTTTAAATTATGTGTGCTTAAATGCACACTTCTTCCATGTCATATAGTATTACCGATACGCCACATGTGTAGAGATGCGTTGAGAATGGTCGCACATCAGTGCATCATCCAATTGATATAATATATGTTACATAAATGCTTTAAGTCCACCACTCACATTAGGGGAGGGCACGGGTCGGTCTGGAGTCCAAACCGTTTTTGCACCACATCAAACATTAGTTAAAATCAATAACTGTAACATAATTTTTTAATACGATTCGGTTTTGATTTGTTTCGGTTTGGACTCATATTACATTTGTTTGAACAGCTTGAATAATTATGGAATATACAGTAAGAATATTAATGAAAAACTATAACTGATTCACATAAAATACACACGCGCTCATATATAATGTGTATGGTGTGTATCTTTATACATACAAGGTAGTAAAATGGTTTATTTTATATGAAATCATATAGTTCAAACACTTATACACTTGGTACTTTACTTTTTTTTAGAGAAATGTGTCAAGTAGAGGAGAGCACGCATGTGTATATATATCACTGAAACCAAAGGTGCTGCCAACATGCCTGGTAGGTAGCTAATCATAATACAAAAAACAATGAATATGACTCGGGTATAATTAGAATGAGCTTGGACAAGGCTACCGCCCATTATACCTCATTATCGAGCTCCAGCAAGGCCACCGCCTGTAATGAGGTGTTAGAAGTACCCAAAAGAAACCATGAAGCAACTCAGTGCCGATGATATCGGTAGACAGCTCCAGTTGAGAAAGAGACGTCTTAATGCAAACTCGGAAAATCCAGAATGAACGCCTCACTGCAAATGTGAATGATCCAGAATGAAGTATGTCACTCTGTAGACGCAGAAGAACCAGAAAGAAAGCCTCACTGCAAATGCGAATGATCTAGAATGAATAGCGCCACGTTGCAGATGCAGAAGAACTAGGAATAACTCCTTACTGCGAACGCGGAAGATCCAGAATGAACGTCTCGCTATAATCCTATCAACAGCAATCTGAGAACCTGCAAATAGAAACCTAGCACTATTTCTGGCCTAAACCTGTATTTGTAAATGGAAATAAAAAAATATATAAGATTAATACACATATACGTATATAAATGAAATTTATATACATATATATGTATTAATGAAGTAAAAGTAATAATACTATGGCTAAAATTATAAGACAGAAAAGCAACAAAAATAAGAAACAGACTAAAAAAGAATCCAAGCTCATTATGCAACATCTTAACCAACACTAAAGGTGTAAAAAAGAGATAACAAAATCAAAAAGGTGAAAAATTAACAGAATAAAAAATTAAAACCCTATAAACTAAAACAATTTAAAAATTATCCTTATGCTCCTTTAATAAAAAAAACATTATGATAATCAGTAAAATCATCATTCAAATTAGAAAAAAGTTAATGATATAATTATTAATGTTAAAAATATTGTTATTATGTTTAAATATCTTAATACTATTCCTAACCTTATTAAGACATTCTTTAAAATGATTATTTTTACCTAATCTATATTTAGGATTTGTGATCCAATTAAAACAAATGGTGATATTATAAAAACCAATTTATTAAAATGATTATTATTTTTATTAAAAAGTATCTAGTTTCTCTCAAATCAAATATACCAACAAATTATAATGAATAAAGCATCAAGTAAAATTCTATTTTCCTTTTTAAACTTAAATATTAAATTATTCCAATAATAATCGCAATCAGTAAATTTAGTTGTACGACAAAAGTTAAAGATTTTGAGAGTATTATTCAGAATGTAGCAAGTATTTGTGCAATCATTATACACATGTTTAATATCTTCAAAATACAGATTACAAAAAGAACATTTATTATCAATTTGCATATTTTTTCTTTTTAAAAATTCAATAGTATTTAGTTTTCCATGCATGATTAACTACATATGAATTTTAGAGCATTTGTTTTTCAAATAAGTTTAAAAGAGTTATTAGCTACGCCCGAGAAATTAAGAAATTTTTAGAAAGAATTAGAAGTAAATTTCTTATTCTTATCTTATTCTCAGTTAATATTATCATTTTCGTTATCAATATTATATAAATTCAATCTAGCATAAAGCAAAAAAAGTTGCCTAAGAGTTATACCTTCTAAAATTCTATTAAAACTAAAATTCCAAGAGGGATCATTATCCGGAGAAAGAACATCCAAAATTAAAGCATTCTTAAAGTTACAAATATTGTAAAGCTCTTTAAATTCTATCCTAAGAGGAATAACAGAAATCCACGCAAAAAAGATGTATTATTTTTAGAATGAACAATAGTATTAGTACTAAGGTTAAAAATCTCATAACATTTTAAAATTGATTTCCAAAAATTAGACAACTTATTAATAACAGTAGGTGTAATTTGATATAAATTATTACTGCCATTATAATAATGTTTAGAAATAATTTCTTTCCAAATAGAGTTATCATTTATATCCTTAAATTTCCATAACCACTTCACTAATAAAGATAAATTCATGTTATGTAAATTAATAACTCCTAAACCACCTTTCTTTTTCAATTTACAAACTGTTTTCCAATTGACTAAACATTTAAGACTACTGTTGGCATTATCACCACTCCATAAGAAGTCCCTTCTTATTTTATCAATTTTATTAATCACTCAATCTGGGAAAAGATGCATAGACATTCAATAGATCGGGAGAGCAGATAAAACAGAGTTTATAAGAACTAATCTACCCGCTCTCGATAAAAACCTCCCGTTCCAATAAGAAATTCTATTTTTAATCTTATCTATTATAATTAACCAGTCATCATGCTTAAGTTTAGTTGCTCTAATCGAAAAACCAAGATAATCAAAATGGAAAATCATAGTTTTACAATTAAGCGTATTTGCAACTAAACCTTCAATCTTATCAACATCATTTAATACTAAAACGGAACTTTTATCAAAACTAATTTTTAGCCCTGAAAGAAGTTCAAAGCTGTATAAAATAAATTTGAGAGTAACGACATGATTAGGCAAATGGGAAGTAAATAGTAAGGTATCATCCGCAAATTAAGAAATAGAGAGACCATTGCGAGAGATTTCACTACCAACACTCCCCAAAGATCCATTACCGACCGCTTTTTTAATTATCATAGCAAAAACATCTACAGCTAAGTTAAACAAAAGAGGCAATAAAGGATCACCCTGCCTTAAACCTCGTTTAGATTGAATTTTATTTTCTAAAATACCGTTAACCATTATACTAGAATTACCCATTTTAAGCAAAGTCATAATCCATCCAATCCATTTACGACTAAAACCTCTAGCCAATAACATGTTAATTAGAAAATCTCAAACAACCGAATCAAAAGCTTTCGCAAAGTCTAATTTTAGCAGAGCACACGTAATATTATTTTTACAACAATGATTAATGTATTCTTGAACAACAGCCACTCCATCAGTGATATTTCTACCCTTAATGAAAACAGATTGTGAACAATCAATTAGATCATTCATTCTTGTGTTAATTCTATTAGCTAAAACTTTTGAAATAATTTTAACAGAACGGTTAATTAAAGAAATAGGTCTAAAATCTTTTAAATTATTAGCACCGATTTTTTCATGTAATAAAATTACGTTTGCAAAATTAAATCTTCCTAATTATAATTTTCCATTATAAAAATAATTAATCATGCTAATTAAATCGAATTTTAAAATATGCCAAAATATTTTGTAAAATAAAATAGAAAACCCATTAGGGCCTGAGGCTTTATCACTAGGCATATCATTAATAGCCTTCAAAATTTCCTCTTCATAAAAAGGATTATCAAACTCAGAAAGGTCAATTCTAGAATCAATAGGATAAATATTATTCCATCTAACGTTAATTCTATGTTTATTCTTAATTAGTACCAAAAATATCTCTATAATAATCAGTAAATGCCTTATTAAGATCCATTTGATAAACCAATTCTATATTATTCACAAAAATAGAATTTATCGTGTTACTACATTTTCTACCATCAGTCATATTATGAATTTTTTTTGTATTATTATCATCACCTTCATTAATCCATTGAATTCTAGATCTCTGTTTCCACATAATCTCTTCTTTTTCTAAAATTGAATTAAGCTCTTCTTTAAATTAGCGAGAACGTTACGCTCACTTAGATTTAGTTGTCTAGTTACTTCTATCTTGTTAATTTTAAACATTTCAGAAAGAATGTTTTCTTTTTTAATTTTAATACTACCAAAAATATTCTTACTCCAAATTTTAAGAAAGTTCCCGAGACCCCTAAATTTTAAAACAATTTTTTTTGCAGAATTATCCACATTTCTGGTATTATAAAAATTCATTGAAATTCATTTATTGTTAATTAGATTTGAAAAATTGGATTCTAATAATCACATTTTTTCGAATTTAAAAGTTTTGTTAACAATTCTATGATGCTCACATGTAAGAATTATATGGCAATGATTAGAATAAGTGTAAGGCAAACCAGAAACTTTACAAATAGGAAATTTATTCTCAATTTCATCACTGACGAAAAATCTATCTAAAATGGCCATTGAAGGGGACTCTTTAGAGTTACTCCATGTGAATTCTCTATTAATAATAGGAATTTCAATCAAATTGGAATTAATAATAAATTGGTCAAACTCTTCCATAGAAGAAAAATCACCTTTCCGTGGTAAACGCTCTTCTAGAAACGCGTAACGTTGAAATCACCCCCCATAATCCAAGAACCAGAAGCTAATGATCTAAATTTAAGACATTCATTCCATAGAATCCGACGATCAATTTGTGAGTTTGGCCCATAAACATTAGATATATTTAAAATAGAGTTATCAGTAAGGTTGATGAAAATAATATGTAAAGAGTGTTGTTTAGAAATACATTGAAGAAGTTTGAAAGAATTTTCCCTCCACCCTATAAGTAAACCCCATAAGCTCCAACAGCAGGTAAACAAGCCAAATTCCTAAAGTAATAACCATCTAATCTTCTATAAAAAAGAATATCCAGACACTCTATTTTACTTTCATGTAAAAGTGCAATATCAATAAAATAATCCTTAAAAACGCTATAATTTTATCGCATTTATTTAAATCATGCAGACCTCTAATATTCCAACTAATAATCCTCGTAAACCAACAGATCTAGCCCTCTCAATTTCCCTACTTCTAATAGAAACAGAATCTAATTCAACGTCAGAAAAAAAAACGGTATTCCTAGCTAACTGATAAAACTCAGTGGAAGACAAACTACCTAGTGCGTAAGCAGAATAAGTGCTGCCCAAATCAGAAATCATACCTGAGCCTGAATTCGTAGCGCCACTCATGGTAGTCGAATCAGGTACCTCACCTAAAAACCGAGATCGATCACTTCGGATCCTGACACTACGACGGACAGACCCACTTACATTTGGTACTTTAGTAATTTTGAGTTAAAAAATATACATAATTCCATCAAAATCTTTGAATTCTATCAAGTGGTTCGGTCTGATTTGATGTGGTTAGTTTGATCATTCAAACCGTAATCGCAACGTAATAAACTAGATCTATCCGATTTTAAATATGTTTTATTAGAAAATATAGTGCAGTTTATATTTAGTGGCTCAATGGAGTTTGTTTCAGTCTAACACACCGAGCGATTGACAAGCGGACTTACACTATCTTTGGAAATAAATACTTGCACCTCTTATCTCCAGTGAGCAGCCACTCGAGGACATACGCAATTATTATGTCCAAACACAATTTTTTTCAATTAAATATTTACATCAAAGAAACATATGGGAATACAGTACTTGATATATAAAAGCCAGTTGTAATGTAAAATATATACAATACAGATAAGAAACAAAAAATTTATCGGCTGAATAGTTGGTTTAAGATGTCATTCGCTTATAGAAGACGTTTATCACTAATGTTTATAAGAAATTTGTAGAGCTACGGATATACATACGGTAATATTAATACCAAGATATAATTAAAAAATGAACGTAACTTCATGAACTGGATACTAAAAGGTAGCTAACGAGCATTTGAAGGGTTAAAAGAGCACACGTATTTAGATATAATTTTTTAATATGTGTTTGGAGAAGATTGGTACAGTAGGTGACGATATGTAACATTAAATAAAAGATTGATTACGTAATTCATTGCTGCCGATTGCCATCCAAAAAGATGATATATTATTTAAAAGAATTAGCATTTTTAATTTCTTTATATTCTAAACTTTAAAATGAAATGTGATAACTTTTTCTACATTGATTGGATTTAAGAATCGTTTTCACTATTAAATCACAAATTTAATTTGCTTTCCAATGATATCCATTGTTGATAGCTAAAAATAAATTTTTTAAAATCATAATTTTATATAGCAGCTTTAATTGCACAATTATTTTGTGTCACCGCTGTGTACCGCGTTTCTGTAACAGCATTATTATGATGATCATAAACATTACATAGTAGTTTTACCTAGATTATTATAATGTATTTATTATCTTTTAACATATTTGAAAGAAGTATTTTTTTTGAATTATACAATTATGGTTGCCTTTGAATATTGTAACTACATTATGTAATAAAGTAATAATTTTGATTGTGTTTGATAGTATTCAAACTTAGTGCAGTTATAATTTAGCCTCATCAAAAAATGGTGTAATAATTTATAGGCATTTTTTGAATTAATTTAACTACGTTAGCATTTTTTTTATTGCATTTACTATTGATGATTTTGACTATATTTGATAATTTTATTCAATTTTAAAACAGTTATAAATTAATGAAATTAAGAAAATGCAATTATAATTTACCAGCAAGTTTTGGGTAAATTTAACTATATTTGAAGATTTTTAACCACATTTATGTGATGAAGTAATAAATTTGGCTACATTTCAGGAATTTATTCAATCTTAATACAATTAAAATTTAACTACATTAATAAAATGCAGTTATAATTTAATGACAATTTTGAATTATGCATGGTAGAAATTGAATATTTCAGCTATATTTATGTGATGCAGTAATAATTTTGGTTGTACACGATGATTTATTCGAGCTTATTGTAGTTAAAATTTAAATGCATTAAGCAAAAGCGGTTATTATTTTCCAGTATTTTTGGAATTAAGCAATTATTGTTTTTGAATATTTTAACTGCATTTGTATGATGCAATACTAATTTAGCTGTAGTAATAATTTTGTTTGATGTTAACGATAGTTATTTAACCGCATTATGAAAATATAATTGAAAAATGAATTTTGATTTTTGATAGCTTGAGATGATTAAATAATGACTTCACATAATTAATGCTTGATTCAACCGTGCAGCTCAGCGTTTAATACGTTGCTTCCAGGTTTGATGACATAATTTGGCTAAGTTTACTCAATTTCGTTTACAATTACGATGATCAATAATACAATAAGCATATAAGTTGTTGTATTCGGGCTTAAGGTAGATGCACAGTTTAAGTGCTGGGTCAAAACATGTGTTGTAGTGAGAATAATGTTGATAACCACCTAAAAGAATTTATTTTTTATTTTTTGCAGTAAATTCTAAAATCACTTGCACCACCACCGTCGAAAAATTTCTAGAAAACAATTGATGAATGTATCTTTATATAGATGATTATGTAGTCATAGTTTGATTATTAGATATAGTTAATAGGTCAGACGAGCAGTGAGAGAATTTAGTAATAATACTGCATCAATGACACTTTTGCCTTTTTTGGCTGCAGGTACAAATACCTTCAATGGTTAAAATAATTGACTGATGTAATGCATCTATTGAGGCCAAGAAAATATCACCTATTTGCGCTCAAGCCAATATCATACATGCGTTGCTAGCAGTTATTTCTGAGGCTAAAAAATGAATGGACTTCTCACAATTATTCTCTTCTGTATGTTTTGGATATTTTCAAATATTGGTTACTGCGACCAGCTGTATGCCATGTTTTGTATCCTGCATCGACATAGATCAGATTCGGTGAACAATAGTAATTTATATTGGAACCCATGTTATTTTCTTATTGCATCATCATTTCTATTTCAATTGAATCTTCTGTTTTACTACTTTTCCCCTGTACTACATCTATTGCTTTTTTCTTTTTTCTTTTGCTCCCTTTTTTCAGCGGTTGACAAATAGTTTTCTTGACTGTTTACAAATTTCATCCTATTACTATATTTCTCCCTATTGCAAAAAACTTTTGTTACTCTTATTTAATTGAATCGAACTGCACTGTGTCTTTGTGTCTGCAGTTCACAGTGAATACTTCAACTATATCTATGCACATTGAAGCTGCTGTGTAATTGCAAAAGCAACAACATTGACGTTATATGCCACAGTGAATATATCTATGCATTAGCGGATAAATTTTTAACAAATTATTCTCTAAATAGTCTGTGAACTTTAACATATTCACTGTAATTGTTTTGTTCGATTTTAATTGTGATTATCATAACCAAATATATCTATGTATTCTTTATCCTACCAAATTGTTATTCATGATGTAACACTATCGTTCAACAATGTTTTTCATTACCACCATGTTAAATTTCTTATACATTTGGATATGACCTATGCAACAACAATATTTTTTTCAAAATCCGTGTGCGAAGCACGGGTTCGCACTAGTTTTTTTAATAAAAAAATATTTTATTCAGCCAAAAGAAAAATATTAATAAAACGATATATAAAGATAAAATTATCTGTGTAAATACTAAATTAAATTAGCGATACTGCGGTAAAAATAGTAAAAATACTATATTACAGCAAATGCTCGGTGTATATATATTTAGTTTGAAGCAAATGTTATATACATATACGTTTACTGTGCTCTGCAATCTAAAATCTTTGATTCGCATTCCTGGCTCCAGGGGCGGAGCTACATTTATGCCAGCTAACACTACTAAAATCGGTTCGCATAGCGTCGGACAGGGGCGACGGCTAGCGACGGCTAAAAAAAAGCGGCCGTCGCTAGCCGTCGCTCGACCTGTATATCAGCCAGATCCGAGACTTCTTCTTCCCCATTCTACAAAACCCAAACCCCCCCCCCCCCCCGTCGCCCCGCCGATTCGGTGCTCAAACGTTCGCTCCCTCCCTCCCAAATTGATCCGGTATGTGTTCTAACCCTATTTCCTATTTAATTAGGGTTTATTTGCATGATTATTGGGTTTAAAAATTGGTTGTTAATGGCATGTTTATGGGTTTGAGATTGGTAGTTACGTGGTATACGTATGGTGATAGTAGTATTGTAGGTTGATTTGAGAATAAAATCATTTTATTTCAACGTTGAAAACGATGATTAAAGCATACTATTATGATGTTGGTTATTGTAGAATTAACGATTGGTGATGTGATTTGGATTAAGATGGTGATAACATGTTTAAGATGCTTATTGATAAGTTTATGCAATGTCGGTTGTCGATTAGGTGAAAAATTAATTATTTAGCATGCGTTAGTTATAAGTGTAAGTACACTACAACTGTGTATTTTGTTCAAATATATCATTTATGCTCACTTGCAATGGCCATGCTATTACAATGATTCACTTTTGTCTCATTGTGGAATTTCCAATTAAACGTATATAGTTTAAAATAAAAATAATTCAATTTATTATAAGTGCTAACTTCTAATTTGATTTTAAAAAATTCGTTATTTAAAATTTGACTTAGTTAGCCAAATTTTAAAGTACGTGTTAAAATGTGAAATTTACTTGACAAATATTTATTGAACGTATTATTAAAATTTTATAGTTGTTAAAATATAAATTAGAAAATTTGTTTTATTTGTGTGAACCCCTTAGACAATTTTTGGCCCCGTCTGACAAGTGTTGTATATGATCGTTATATGGATGTTCATTTTTACACAGAACGGACATCTGTATTCATCTGATACAATATTTGTTGGATTTGTCCCAGTATTGGACAAGTTACAAACATAATAACGTAATCGCAGTTTATAAATCATTTCAGTTTAAACGGTTAACGAAATTTCGATGGCACTTCCTTTTTTCCCTGTGTACATGCATTTGTGTACGATACAAGGAATAAAGGGAAGTGCTGCCGAAATTTTGTTGAACCGTTTAATCTGAAATGATTTATAAAATATGATTATGTTATTGTGTTTGTAATGGGAAGTAGGATGACCGACCGTTAAACAAGTATTAACAAGTGTTGTATATATATGATCTGTATTTTATAAAACAATCAAATAATTTATTAAGTGCAATTTACTAAAGTAATAAAATTTAAAAGTTAGTTTGAAACTAATAAATTTGTTCAGTCTAATTTATTAAAGTTTGTTTAAAATTTACTAAAGTTAGTTTAAAATTTACCAAATTAAATTTACTGAAGTTAAGTCTAATTTGTCAAATTATTAATAAAGTTTCAGTGAAGAGGAAGCACGAGTAGAAGGTTCGATTTGCAAATCGTACCTTGAAGAGGAAGCTTTTTTTTTTTCTCACACTACTTTAGTGACGATGTGAACTTATCGTTTATAAGTGTTCCCCATAATGAAGAAGCCGTTGAGCATGATTCTTCTCAAACAATGTTATCTATTTTTAGACAACATGGAAGACCTGCCGGAAAATGTGTGGAAATATGGTTAGATGATAGAGACTACCATGTGGCACACACATATGTTCTTTTAAATTGTATTGAAGTTGGACCATTTATTAGGTAATACTGAATGATTGTACAGTTCAATTATACGTGTATTTATATATTAATAATTAGGGGAATATAATACATTTATTTGCAGCATATACGAATCACAACATCCATCTGGTGATTTCAGTAAACAATTTGATGGGTGGTTTTGCAAGCTATGTTCACGATCCGAATAACAGTGTTGTTGACGAAGGAATACGACACCTTGCTATCGGACCAAGAAGAAATGTCAAGACCTATCCTATATACTTCGTCAACGGATTTAAATTTAACACCAAAGATTATGGAGCTGAAAAATCAACGTATAACAGCGGTGTATTTATCAAAGACAGCGATGATCCAGAAGAGCATATAAAAGATTTTTATGGAGTCTTAACACAAATTTTAGAGTTGACTTATTATACACAACCGCTAGAGAAAGTTTTTTTATTCAAATGCAACTGGTTTAGCAACGTTCCCGGTTCTGGAATTAACGTACATAAGGATTATAAGTTAATTGAAATAAAGCATACGTCACATTACTATAAATATGATCCTTTCGTGTTAGCTAAGCAAGCATTACAAGTTTATTTTGCTCCGTATCCATCCTTAAAAAAAGATAAAGCAGACTGGTGGGCTGTTTTTAAAACAAAGGCAAGATTTACATTTGATGGAAATAATATTCCAGATGAAGCAGCGTATCAAGCAGATCTTGAGCCAAATTCCGAAATAATAATAGCTGATGACATCGATGTAGGATCGTTGAATGATGAAGCGAATGTTTTAATAGATGCATTTGTTAGTAACGAAGAAAACGATATAGAGTACGAGACCGAGACTCTGAATCAGAAGATGATGAAGAATGATCACAGATGGCATCGTTTGTTGTATTATGTGATGTACTATTCTGAGTTATGTCATGTGTTATATTGAGCTATGTATTCACTTATGCAATGTACTATTCTGAGCTATGTATTCACTTATGCAATGTACTATTCTGAGCTATGTAATATTCTGAGCGATGTATTATTCTGATTTATGCGTTATCGTTTTATTGTATGATTATGTGATGCTCATTTGATCATTATGCTTTTATATATAATATATGATTGTGGCAGATATGGCTGATAGAAGACGTAGGAGTACATCTCAGCCTTCTCCATCTCAGCCTTCTCCATCTCAGTCTCCTGGAGCTGCAGCGGGTCCTAGTAGCTTAGAGGCAGATACACGCCGAGTTGTAGAGATTATTCCGAAGAGTGTTGGGTAAATGTTAAATTTATTTCAATTATATTATTTAAAATATATAAACTATATAAAATATGCACGTTAACAATCACAGGGGGTTCGAGGTGGAACCATCACAGTTTATTTTAGATGTCTCGAAGAAATCATATAAGGGTCGGATGTCAGCAGTTTGGCCGCATTGGGATAACATTCCAGCTCATATTAAAAATGCTATATGGGCCGACTTGATGGTAATTACAATTTGTATATTTCTATTGAAAATAATATGCTGTATGTAATTCAAAATAAATTAAATATGCAGGCTGTTGTACGAGTGGAGCCGCATGATTTAGATGTTTTTAGCAATAATTGGAACCAAAAAATGCGGAAGAATTATAGAGAGACAATATCAAGGGCGAAGAAGGCTGGCAAAAAGCCAGGTTGGATGAGCGAGGAAGTCTGGAACGGATTTCTCACATATTGGGAGTCAGAAGCAGCTAAAGTAAGCTATGATGAGAATGCTTACAATTATGTTAGTTGCATTATTTTAATCGTGTATCTAAATTAATATAGGAAGTAGCAGCAAGAAACCAAGCCAATAGGAATAAGAATCCTGGTTTACATCGAGGTGGCTCTAAATCTTTCCAACAGCATAGGAGAGAATTGGTAAATATAAAATATATTTAGCATATGGTGATGCATATCTTCATGTATAACATTTATGCTTATTTTCAATATATCTTATTCGTGTATATCTTCAGTTTGCAAAGTACGAAAGGGAGCCTACAATGGCTGAGGTTTTTAGAGCCACACACGCAGTTGAGTCTGTTGATGATGAGGGGAATGCGACCTATGATTGGACCGACAGCAAAGCTGAAGAAGCGATGGTAAATATGCTAACTCGTGATTCAAATTGGATATATGTAAATTGTATACCAATTATTTCAAAATTATGTTTGTAATTGCAGGGGCGATATGAGACAAAGGCATCGGCATTGACACAGGCGAGTGGAAGAGCAGAGCTTACAGTTGAGGAGTCCAACAAGATTTAGGATTCCGTTATTGCACCGCCTACTCGAAATAGGCATTATGGTTTCGGCAATCAGGAGGTAAACCATTTCACTAACTTCATATTAAAAGATCCACATTATTCTCACATCAAAAGAATTATTTATATACTATCCAATTCATTCAAAATTCATGTGAAATGCTATCGTATTAACTTCAGTTATTTCACAGGCTGTTAATTTTCAAAGAGCTTATGGCAAATCGATGGAGGAGGAGCGTATTGCTCAGATGCAGAGGCAGCTGGATGAGCTCAACGATTGGCGAAAGGGCCAACTGGCACAGCAGATAGATGAGCGCATTGCAGCATTTTATCAGGAGCACGGCTCTATGCCTGGGGAGCAGGGAGATGGATCTGATGATGCCGAGGAGGATGATGATGCATAGTTTTACTATTCTTGTGGGTATGTATTTATGTACGTATTTAGACTAGATTTGATACTTGGGTTTGGATACTTGGCATTTTGGATGATGTTTGGGTTTGGTTATATTTAGATTTGATCATTGTACCTTGATACTTGGTTTGGTTTTGTATACTATGTTGGTTTGGTTGGTTTTTGAGTTTTTTTGTTTATATTGTTGAATATTGATGTTGTGGGTATTGTTGAGATGTGTTGTTGTTGATATTATTGAGGTTTGAAAAGACGGTTTGAGGTTTGGGACGAGGTTTGATGGAAGGATAGCTGCTGTATGTACAGCAGATTTTGCCCAGAAAAGCGACGGCTAGCGACGGCTAGTAACGGCTTCTGGGCAAAAAATAGCGACGGCTAGTAACGGCACGTAACGGCGTGTAACAGACTTGCTATTGAAACAACTACCTGCCACGTGGCGTTGACACGTGTAAGATACCGCCGCTTGTCGTCGCTATCTTAGCGACGGAGCCGTCGCTAATGCTGTTGCTTTTCCTAATGGCAACGGATTGAATAGCGACGGCTAGCAACGGCTAGCGACGGCCGCCGACGCATTTTTGCCGTCGCTATACGCTGCCTTTGTTGTAGTGTAAATGCCCTAGCTGAAAATTTCAAAAACAATAAAAAAAACCTTAAATTCAGCATCTTGCCCTACCTGAGATCAACTTCTAGGCCCTAGCTGAGATCAACTTCAGTCCATTCGGTCCAAACATCACTTCTTGGCCCTAGCTGAGCTTCAAAGCTAGCTCCGCCACTGCCTGGCTCAGACAAAACCTAAACTATTTCATGCGTTCAATTTTTTTAAATACATTTCACTATCATACAATTCGCGTATACAATTACATGTGCGTTGGCCTGAGTATCATTTTGCTCTACTCCAGAATCCCAAATGCCCCCACATTGCATAATAACATGCTTGCTTGTTTAATGACACACTATGACTTAACGTCCAATCGATAAAGTATATTTATGTATACATATCTGACAAAATACCAACATTTAAACAAACAATCGTTCAAGGAGGTTTGGTTTATCTTGAAAGACTAAAAGCAATTGATTATTGTTTAGCTTTTATCAAAAAGAAAATAGCTCGTTATACAAAACACTAAACTCATGATATTTCATTAATTAAAAAGCTGAATATAATATTTAATGTTATAATGCTAACTTGTGTAGTGACTTTTATAGTAACATTATGTGATTTGACATCATACCAAGCAATTTATACTATAATGTGTCAATATATTATCATTTAACTCTTCGTTATATATAAACACACACGCACGCACACACATATATTGTATATATATGATTTGATCTGCTACTATTTAGTTTCATTTCTATTTTTATATGTTTCTTGCATTGTTTTTAAATTTCATTTTCCCACCAAGTATTAAGTACTGATATTGTTGAAATATTTTCATTTGTTGAAATGTTTTTTTATATAAAGCTAATGTATAATAGCCTTCTGTGTCTACACTATTCTACTAGAAAAAAAATGATTTATTCATAATACTATATAACATCATTTTCATAAATGTCGTTATTTTTCTGCTACCAGCGGATAATGGCAAGGAAATAGGGTAGGAAGAGTTAAAACTAGTGTCATGGTGAGGTGGTGAAGCATGCTTGTAAATCCCGAGCCCTGTACCTATGAAATCAAAGTGAGTTAAGTATCCAAAAGCACAAAGTAAAGAACACAATATGAGGGGTACATCATAACATGGATAAGTTTCAATTTGATAATACAGCTCAACAATGCATATATCGTCTCGGCATAAAGCAATGTACATAAGAAGTTCCCTGGAATAATTCAGAAACAGTGAACATATATATAATCCTCAAAACAAAATCAATATCAATTGTAATACAAACAAGTAACTCATTTCTAATGCACGCAATCATCAAATAAGCATATATATATATACACGAGTACTTCAGCACGTGCGATGCACGTGCGCAGGAGGAATTGGTATTAAAAACGCTGTTTGTGTAGGTTTTTTAATTTACAAAATGACTTTGACGTGTACATACTGTTGTATTTTTTATGCGTGTACATGCACAATTCAATCGTTTATCATCGACAGTGAATTGCCAACGTACACCTTGCTTCCTATTTCTGTCATCCCGCATCCACCTTATTTGTTGAACATCTGCTGTGAGTTTTCAACATATTAAGTACTTCCTATTTCTACCGTCTTGCTTCTAACTTATTTGCTGATGTAAAGATATCTTTCATTTAGCCAGTTTTAAAACTGATTTATCATCGTCTACCGATTTTTGGTTGGAGTGTTCACGGTCTTACTTTTTTGCTGCTAACTAACTATGTTTGACGAACAGAATATTCATTTACGCTTAACTGTCTAATGACCTATTAAACATTTGCAAATATGATGATCATATGCATCCATACCAATTTATGCTTAACTGTCTAGATTATATATCTTATTTTGATGGTTTCTATTACGTTGAGAAAAGGGTGCAATAGGCTGTGTTGCATAACCATCAACCTTGCACTCCCGTGCTCTCTTTGCTAAATATGTGTCTATATTTTTTAATTTCATATACATTTGCAAATATAGATACGTACACATTTGTGGTAACTTGCACTAGTACAAAACAATGAAAGCATGACGTTGAAATTAATACAAAATATTATCAAAGATAAAATCTATTTACAAATATAACTGTAAAAACATGCATTTCTATATTTGATGTCTGTATCGAGTACATAAATACACAAATTAACTGACAAAAATACTATTGGGTTCCTCAACACCTCATTTCTTAACTCATTCTCTTAAAGTCTAGACAATATGTAATTGTCCACGTCTGTATAGTAGTAAGTACTCACTTTTCTAGAGCATCCGCTTATTTGATCAATGTAGTTCATTTTGCTGAGTTCATCCAAAGAAGCCACCTCAAAAGGCATTTATGAAGTTGCACATTATACATATGCGTGTTTTTTGTTTTGCATGCCATGTTCCCAGGAGACTGCATTTAGGGAAAGTTGAAACATTGATAGGGGAAAAGAGGGCAAACCTTACTTTGAGTTCTTAACGCCACTTAGTACTATTTCCAAGTTTAAGGTTCTATAAATACACACCATATAATACAAACCATGAATGCATAAGTGATGTTCATGAATCAACTGGTTCAAAAATTCAAATATAGCAAAAATATCCCTCAAACCACCCACACTTTCAAGTGGAACATAAAAGTAACTCTGTAACTAAGCACATAAAGAATAATAAGTTAATCATTCCCTTGAAAATTACAACATTAATTAAATAACATAATCCAGAACCTAAGCACCATTAATGTTTGAAGCAATCAGACTTAGATTCCAATATAATAGCTTAGCCAGGAAAGAGAATTTAAAATGCAATAAAATATGGCTGAATTTTTTTAATCACTACCCATATTATCTATGTTCCGCCTCTTTTCATCATTGCCACGGTCTCAGAAATTAAACTTCATATTTATGCTACAAATTGTTTCCTCTACTCCATAAAGTTGGTATTCAGCTGCAGTTTACTGCACTTTACTTCATTTTTGCTTTTGGTACTGCCTCAGCTTTCATGCAACTTTTGGCCAAATAGTATGATGCTTCTGAGTTACATGTATACACATTGATACATGCAATAGTGATATCCTTCAGCTATCGCTTCATCATGGCAATTAGATTCTCATGCTTTCACTTCAGTTGCATAAATCTAATCCTCACTGCCTACATGTACAGTATTTTGCATTTCTGATATAGCGCTGATCTAGTCTTTGTCAACGCATGGTATTAAACAATAACCGAAACCAAACTGTAGAGGGATTAGAGTAGAGAGCATTAAAAATAGATCAAGATTTGAAATAGAATATAACTTAGTAGAAAAGTATCGTTTAACTGCACATATACATAGGAAAATGTGTGCATATGCATTAATATACACATACATGTCGTTATTCATAATACTATATAACATCATTTTCATAAATGTCGTTATTTTTCTGCTACCAGCGGATAATGGCAAGGAAATAGGGTAGGAAGAGTTAAAACTAGTGTCATGGTGAGGTGGTGAAGCATGCTTGTAAATCCCGAGCCCTGTACCTATGAAATCAAAGTGAGTTAAGTATCCAAAAGCACAAAGTAAAGAACACAATATGAGGGGTACATCATAACATGGATAAGTTTCAATTTGATAATACAGCTCAACAATGCATATATCGTCTCGGCACAAAGCAATGTACATAAGAAGTTCCCTGGAATAATTCGGAAACCGTGAACATATATATAATCCTCAAAACAAAATCAATATCAATTGTAATACAAACAAGTAACTCATTTCTAATGCACGCAATCATCAAATAAGCATATATATATATATATATATATATATATATATATATATATATATATGGGCAATACCAAACCTTACTAACCTTAGCCCCTTGCAATTAGCTTCCTTTGTTAGCCACCAAAAACCCTTATTTCCTCCTTCACTTCACACTTGATCTGAATATATAATAATTTATTCCTCTAATTTGCTGTTTTAATGGTTAGGAGCGATGTACAAATTTATACCTTTGATTTGAAAATAAAATCGGTGGATTTTCTTGCAAATTTGGTGCAAAATGAGTGTATTTTAGGATTATTTTGGAAGCCATTAGTTTTCTTCTTGTTACTTTAGTTTAGGCAAAGAGAATGGATGAAAATAGGAGTTATCTCTTTCATTTATTTGCTGAAATAAAACTATGAGTGGGCCAAAACACATTGGTCCCAACCTTTTAGCCAATTCTAACTCAAAAGTTTATATTTAAAACTATATCTCTTTATGTATAAAAATGTTTTTTATTTTGAATTCTCATTTTATAAGCCTCATATGCCCACCTTATTTATAATTTGAAAGTATTGAATTTCAAATAGTTTAGGAATTTATAATTTTTAAGTCAAAATGAAATTCAAACCTTTTATAGAATTTATACATCACTATTTCATTCAATAAATAAACATCCCACTTCCAAAATATTGATTCCATAATTATAAACTATTTTGAAACATATATTGAAATTTAAAACATTATGTAATCAATAATTTGCAAATTTTCGCACTATAACTAAGAATATATTTTTATATCTTATTTAGAATTTTCAAGTCCAATTATTATCAAAACCTTGCTTATTTTCTCTCAACGTCATTTGTTTCTCCCAAATAAGCAAAGTTTGCCAAAATGTATCATTTTACGCAAAAGAATTTATTATCTTTTTTAAATAGCAAGTCCACCTTTTCTTCTCCAAAATAATTTTAATTTTTATTAATATAACTATGTTCTAAATCATATGGTAGCTCCAAATTGGATTGTTATAGGCTTCCCTCCTTTAAAAAAATTGCGTCATTGCAATGTCTACTTACAAAAGCCCATGGCGATTACATCTAACCAACCATGATATACACACATGCACACATTTGCAATCGTTATCTCACACACATGCACACTCACAAATACACATGCACACACAACATAACAAATCATCAACAACCATAAAACCATACAAGACGCATGCATGCACCTGACTTAAGCATTGTTGGACTTCATGATTTTGATTCATGGCAAGGAGCTCAAGACAGAAAGTGGATTATCAAATATTCGACAAATTTGAGTTTAAGTTTGGTATAGTTTTAGTATCTATTGTTAAAATCTTTCTTCAAGTTAAAACCTGCACATCTTGAAAACACGCAGTTCAGTCGACTAAACCCTTATGGTCGGTCAACTAAACTGTGTTATAAATTTTATTTAATTTGCATGACTTAGTCGACTAAAACTCATGGTTAGTCGACTAAACTCTGCCATATTCAAACTAATATTTTTCTGTTTTAACTCAGTCGACTTGATGATTATATTTAGTCGACTAAACATGTTCAAACTGCCATATTTTTAAATTTTCTGAAGAGCCACTTCTTCTTTCTGAAGAGGAATCTTTTCCAGGAAGAGTTGCAACCATTTCCGTTCATTAGAACTCTTTGCCAACTGTTGTAACTCTTCATTCATTATAAATATACGTTTCACTCAAGATCAAAGCACTTAACTTTCTACTCTCCATTCTCCACTCTCTTGAATATTGTCAGATTAGAATTTGTATCTTCTGAAAACCAACTGGCTGATATTTTTACAAAACTTTTAAATAAAAATAGTTTTATAAAATTAAGAAGAGAATTAGGAATTTTATCTTTAAAATATTTGTAAATTTTTTATAAATATATATATATATATATATATTAATTTTTTTTTCAAAAATGGGGCTACTAGGACTTGATCTCTAGTCTCATGGCTATGAATTTAATACTTTTCAATTTTTGCTATATGATTAGTTCACAATAAGCTAAATTTAACTTGTCTTTATACATTTTTTTAACTATTTTTTTTACCCATACAATTATTTTAGCGAATTGTTTGTTTTCAACAGTTTTTCTCCGGTTTTTAAACTTCCTCACCATGAAACCTTCCATCTATTTTTGTCCATTCATTTCAACTATATAAACCTTGGCATTTACATTCTTTTATATCAATATCAAATAAGTTTATTTTATAATTACCAAGTCATCATGTCTTCACAAGAAAGCTCCCAATATTCATCCATTGACTATAGCTCTCCATCCACCAATACTTCGAATCTTTCAACTCCTACTCTGGTATATGAACCCGTTCCTATCGTACCATCCTCAAATTATCATACCGGATATACACCGAAAGCTAAGCATGGACGAAAACTAATTTTTAGTTCACCTTCTGTCAACGACAAGATCGATGCCATTCACCATTATCAAAGGGAAACACTAAGCTTGCAACGAGAGATGTACTATGAACAAAAGGTTCATGTTAGGAGACTCGGCTTTTTGGAAAAATGTGCATTAAAGTTCCGTGGTGCTTCACCATCAAACAATAATGTTCATGTTCCATCACCCGAGAGGCCTCCATACTCTCCAAATTCTTGGGTGAAAGGGACGCGGAAGATGATCTTAAGGCTATTTAACACTAGAGGGGGGGTGAATAGTGTTTTAAGAATTTCTTTAAAACTTCTTTGATTTAAATTGAATTAACTAAATGCAAATACACAATCACAGATCAAATCACAAAATCACAAACAAATGCAAATATAAATAAAAAGCAAGTAAAGGAAAGAACACACCAGGAATTTTATACTGGTTCGGTGTTACCCTACATCCAGTCCCGCACAACCCGTACGGCTTTCTATTCAACAATAATCTAGATTACAACCCCTCGATTCCAAGGCAACGAGGTACACCCTCCAGATTCTCAGGTCTCTGGGTAGAACCACTTGATTCACAGGACACAAGTTCACCCGATCGATTTCCAAGGACACGATCACACCTTTATAACCCCACACAAGTTTCTTTGAGTACAAATGTATCTATAACTCTGATAAGCACTGAGATTCTTTGGAGAGAGTGGCAGAGAATCAAACTAGAGATATTCTGGTTTGATTCACTTAAGATTTCGGCAAAATATAGATAGGATGTTTAGAAAATAAGATAAGAGAGTAAAGAGGAGAGAAAATAAAGAAAGTAGTTACTAGAAAACGTCCATAACAGTCTCTATTTATAGAGAATGAATGGATGTGTCCATTCGAAGAGGTTTAAATGAATAGACACTTCTTTTGAAAACAACCTTTGCTGTAACGGGAAGCATGTCGACATGACAGGTAAATAGGATGTCGACATGGTCTAGTAAAAAGTGATGATTTGCTTTACTTTGAAAATAATGATTTAAAACATATGCAACTTTATTCAAATGGACTCTATGTATTTGTAGAAGGTATTTAGAAGTAGAAATACTTATGAATGTATATATGTATATATACTAAAATATATTTAAAATCAAAGTAAATAAACTAAAGTAAATATAATATTAAAATAGATTTTGAGGCTAAAATATCAAGGACAATTTTGAAATCAAAATATAACAAAATGATAAATATGATTTTGAGGCTAAAACATTTTTGGAAATGTGAACGAAGGTTTTTCTTTTGAAAAGGAATATTTGAAAATTATTTTATAAAACAAGAGATAATTTTGAAAATCATTTTGAATCAAAATTAGTGGATAACAAAATAGGGCTACTATCCGTTCCACTAGATATTTCGTGAGTTCCATCTCACTAGGGTTCTATCCCTTTAACAAGAACGAAGTGGATTCCATTCCACGAGTAAATTGGATAAAAAAGAATGATAGTGCTTTCAAGGAGTTTTAACAAATATCTAACCTAACTATATTATTTGTCTTGAACTCTTGAATATCTTGAATCTCATGAGTCTTCAATCTTGAACTCTTGATCTTTGTCTTCATCAATTTTGTTTTCTTTACTGTACAGTCTTCTTTTGTTGATACCTGCATATAGATTTCCTGCACATATATATTTTATAACACTTCTATAGTTGTTGTCATCAAAACCACTATCCTATGGACTAACATTGGGAACGCTCAACAATTCAACCAGCTCATGAACATACTAAAATTGAACCGGAAGAATGTGAGACTTCGAAGAAATCTACTTCCTCCTCTTAGATTTTTTTATTTGTTTTTTATCTATGTTTTAATATATATAATATATGTATATGAATTTACAATTATTTCTGTCAACAAAATTATCATATATTTTTTTCACAGGTTCAGTCGACTGAACTGGAACATTCAGTCGACTTCATACTTTTTACTACAAAATTTTTCATCCAATTCAATCGACTAAACAACTATTTCAGCCGATTGAATCATAGCCAAAATAAACTAATTTTTTTTTGAATACCATCAGTCGACTGAATCAATATGCTTAGTCGACTTGTGGTCCATCCTCCTCCACTTTAGTCCATCTTCCTACAGATTCGGGGAAACGACCGCAACCATGTTTCACATGGTCATCCTCCGGAGAAGAAGAAGAAGGCGATGAAGAAGAAGAATCGGAAGGTGATGACGAGGAAGGAGACGAAAGCTCAAGTGGTGATGGAGAAGAGTAAGCTATTCTCTATCTTTTATTTTGACATTAACTAATAGGGTCTTTGTCTTAAAGTATATTCTATTTTTGTTGGTTGTGCTACTTTGTGTTGTTGTCTGTACTAATTTATGTTAAGTACTTCATTATGTTGTTGGTACAAATGTTTTGTGGTTGTTATAATTATTATTGTTGTTCGTATTGTGTGTTTGTTATTGTTGTATGTGTTATGTGGTTTGTCTTTGTTGATGTTATAAGTTATCATATGTTGTGTATATATGTTCCCATATATATCTCTCTCCTTTTTGTCGATGACAAAGGGGGAGAAGAAGAATCGCACCACACTAACAAAATTTGTAGGATTATAAGATATCGGCACAAATTCAGAGGGAGTTATAGATTATAGATTTCTTCTCGAAATTTATCTCATATGAAGTTGTCATCAATCAAAAAAGGGGAGAATGTTGGACTTCATGATTTTGATTCATGACAAGGAGTTCAAGATAGAAAGTGGATTATCAAATATTCGATAAATTTGAGTTTAAGTTTCGTATAGTTTTAGTATCTATTGTTAAAATCTTTTCTCAAGTTAAAACCTGCACATTTTCAAAACACGCAGTTTAGTCGCTAAACCCTTATGGCCAGTCGACTAAACTGTGTTATAAATTTTATTTAATTTTCATGACTTAGTCGACTAAAAATCATGGTTAGTCGACTAAACTCTGCCATATTCGAACTAATATTTTTTAGTTTCAACTCAGTCGACTAGATGATTATATTCAGTTGATTAAACATGTTCAAATTGCCATATTTTCAAATTTTATGAAGAGACACTTCTTCTTCCTGAAGAGGAATCTCCTCCAGGAAGAGTTGCAATCATTTTCGTTCATCAGAACTATTTGCCAACTGTTGTAACTCTTCATTCATTATAAATATATGTTTCATTCAAGATCAAAGCACTTAACTTTCTACTCTCCACTCTCTTAAATACTCAATTGTTTAGAATTTGTGAAATCAAGTTTATAATTCTTCATTTCTAAAGCAATCCATACTTTCTTTATCTTCACGGACATACAAATATACATATCATGCTTGAGGAAAAGATTATAGGAAGGATGTACTTTATTTGACAAATCTGTGTTGTAATAAGAACACGCAAAGTCAAGAAAACATTTCATTTGTATCAAATCTGTGTTGTATCATGATTTTTCCAAAGACAATTTCTTGATCTTTGGTTATAATGGATTCTATAACCTCCTGGACAACACTTTGATCTTCGATTAAGAGAGAGATGATTGAAATCAAATAGTAAATAGTAGAAAATCAATACAATGAAGATTAAATTGATTCTGGTTGAAACTGAGAAGATTTGAATAAGTTTTTCACTAGAAATTTTGATAGAGTAAGAGGAGAGAAGATAATAAGAAAGTAATTGTTAAAAAATTCGTTTTAAACCCCATATATATAGAGAATAAACAGACGTGTCTATTGGCGAAGAGTTACGACGAATATAAACTTCATTCAAAATTTGAATTTCAAATTTGCAGCATGTATGTCGACGTCCAATATATGGATGTCGACATATCCCTTTGAAACTTGAAAATTCTTTCGTTTTAAAATGTTTTGAAAATCTTATGCTTTGTAAAATATTTTGGTACTTTGTAAAAAAAAAGTAAACATAGTTTATAAACATTGAAAAACTTTTATAAAATATTTTTAAATATATTTTTAAAATATTTTTTGGATTTCAAAATAAAGGATACGAAAATGGAAAATAGAGATCAAATATTGCTATCAGAGACTTTAACAATATTCTATGACTCTATATACTATATTATAGTCTTAAGATCTTATATTTTAGTCTTTATACTCATAAGTCTTTATGTCAATTCTTTGGGTCTTTATACTATATAGTTTTCGATTCAGCACCTGTATAATATCCTGCACTATATACTATATATCTTGGCAAAACATTAATATCCATATTTTATATGAATGTATTTTTGTTATCAAGGTTGTTATCATAAAAATCAATAACTGAGGTAATAACATAATTCTTCGATCAAATCACTACAGCTCCCCTTAAAGAGCTCGTCGCCGAATTCTTTTGCTCCTAAGCTTAGATTTGAAATTGCTAAGGTTGGTGCTCGATGATGGTGGTGGCATGGTCGTTCTATGGTGGTTATAGGGTTGCCGTTGCTCCATAGTGGAGGAGTTTTTCGATGGCAATGTCGACAACCACTCTTTGCCTCAAGAGGTTCAAACATTAGTTAATTTTCATCCAGGCTCGACTATGGCATACCTTGAGATTTTCTAAGGCTTGACCTATGCTAGCCCTTAAGCAAGGTCCAAAAGCCGGATAACAGTACCGTTTATCATCAACTTGTTTATTGGTCTCCTCTTTTTCGTTGTAATCCTTCCTTCCGTCCATCTTCGTTTTTCAAAAGCTATCATTCGAGTGTGAGCCATCTACAAGTTAAAAAAATAAGACATGTTATCAACAACTACCATTAAGGCAAAATACATTCGATTATTTATCCTGCAGAGCTTCTGTGTGATAAAAATGCAAACCACACAAAAAAAACTACGTGGTTAGTATTTTTACCACGTAGATGCTCTATGGTGTAAAATCTTAACCACACAGATTTGCTATGTGCTTATAATTTTACTCCGTAGAAGCTCTATAGGGTAAAAATCATAGCCACGCCACAGTTCTACATGCTTAGGATTTTTACCCCACATATTACAAGCTAAAACCCTACGTGAGATCAACTCGCAACCGCCAATATCGATTTCAGATAGGTATCATGACTTTTGAGATCAAGCGGTAAAAACCCTAAATTATCATGCTTTGGTATAAAAATAACGACGCGAATACCTCGCATGCTGATCTGAGTGACGTTCTCGATCTGAATGATAGATCCGACGTCGCCGATTTGCGCGATGCGAGTGAAGTCCTCGATTTGAGCTAGGGTTTTGCTTCTGGTTTTGTCGAGGGATGAAAAATTATTACCGAATGGATAAGGGCATTAAAGGAACAAATATGACATTTTTTAGGGGTAGTAAAGAAATAGGGATATCAATTTTTTCATAAGGGCAGCATCAAGTAACTATGTTCAAATAGAATAGTACTGTTACGATAATGATAATCGTTATTGATACAAGAAAACTGTTACTGTACCAATATCATTAGTAAATCGAAACCGACTATTGATACTTTACCGTTATCACTGGTAAAACGATCGTTGGTATGCCGATGAACTAGTTAACCGTTTATTGGTAATAGTAAATTTATCATGAATACATAGAGATATTAAAATTTTATTGCATCAAAAATTTGATAATGATAAAATATAATTATTTTTTATAGGTTCAATACTAATCAATGGTTATATCAACATTTTAATTTATTTTAGTTGACATATAACATTTTCTTGGTTCCTCACTTATTTACGATAATATGAAACAATAATATTGGTAATCTTAGACCTTGAAGTTAACAAAACTAAAAAAAGAAATATTATCACGAATAATATTAGAAATATCTTCCTATGTTACATTTCTTTGAAATTGTCCATTGTTAGGATCAAATAAAATATTGGAAAAAAATTAAAATGACATTGAAATTACAGTAGCCGCTCGATGTGGTATTTTTTTCCCCCTAAATTCACCGCTAAATTCACCGTCAACTAGGGGGCAAACTGTATGTCGACGTAGCTTTGGCATGCTAATGGTAAATTGAGCCAAAATAGAATTTGCCAACAAAACAACACTAATTTTTTTTTAATCAAGCAGTCTGGTGTATAAAGGGGAAAGTGGACGATAAACAAGCATCACGTTACCATTGTTTTTAACAAAATAAAGTTTTCAAATCAAACGCGTTTATTCGCAAAAGCGATCCAATATCGTACAAATATCGCTTGGAAATCCATTATTCTCCGTCGATTTGTGAATTAAGTAGCGATGTCATACGCTTATCTCTTCAAGTATATCATAATTGGAGATACAGGTATTTTCCCCCCTATTTTATTAATTAGATTTTGTTACTTGAATAATTTTTGTAGAATTTAATGTATGAGTTTTGGTTAAATTTTTTGTCAGAATACATTTGATTTTGACCTTGTTATTGTGAATGTTTTTGATCGGGTTTTATGCAGTTTTAATTTGATTTTAAATTAGTGCTGTCAATGAATACCTGAAAACCTGAAATCCGGCCATATCCTAGTCCGAGATATAAAAAGTTATTCAATATCCGAAAAATGGATATATAGATGGAGATATCTCCACATCCGATAATCATCCTTTCTGTTTTTATCAAGATTATAGTTATCTTTTTGTGTATTTGTAAATAAAATGATGGCCATTTACTATTTTATCCAGAGGTAAAAGAACGGAGGTATATAAAATTGCTGCTTGAAATTATTTTTCTTTAACATATTTATTATTTTTAGTACCGAAATGGGTGTATAATGAATCAAAAATTTCTGTTTATTTGTTTAGGTTTATTTGTTGTGAATTGGTCGAAAAATATCCAATATCCCATCCGCGGATACGGATATCCAATATCCGAAAATGATTTTGGATACGGATACGGAGAATCCGTATTCGGCCGTTTACAGGTCTATTTTACATGTACGAAGAAATATTGTGAATTTAGGGATCTGAACATACTTTATTCTATTTTGATAAAAGGAAATGCATAATTACACGGTTGAAGTCAAAAATGTAATTAATAAATTCTTGTAGAAAGTAGGAGATGTAAAAAGTAATTATTAATATAAGGGTACAAAACATCATCTTCTGTATTCACATAAGATTAATAAATTGATCTTAATCTTTTAACAACAACAATGACAATGGTGCCATATTTTTCAATTTAAGGTGGTTATTTGTTTGTTTGCACTAATTGGTGAGCCCATGCGCTGCATGGGTGCGCAGGTTTTGCTTTCGTGTATATCTTCTTTAAAAATAAACAAAGATTTTGGAGAGTTATATTGAAACAGTTTGAGAAGAATAAGAGTATTTTTGTTGTAAAAGTAAGTTTGTAAAAGGAGCAAAGGGGTCATCTAGAAAAGACATCTGTTTTATCATTACTTTTAAACAGATTGAGATCTTTTTATGTAAATATCTAATTTATATATTTGGACATCACCGTAATATTTGATTACATTTGTACAACAAAAGTTTGGGTACAGTTTATTGAATCGACCCATTTTACAATCAGTAACACAAATGTAGTACATAGAAAGCATACACCAATTGTAAATCCCATTTGACAAATAATAGAATGTGTAAATCACAGCCCAAGTAGTAGTAAAAGTCCGAAAATAGACCTGAAAAAATGAAATAACATGCTAGATCATTGGATGGGTGATATCAACACTTTAAGGGCAACAACAGCCATTTTTCTTCAGCAGCCCAAATAAAAGGTTCACCGAATCATTTGCTTACGAAGAACAGTTTAGAAAATGAGCTAAACGTGGAAAAATCATTTACAGTAATATAAGTCAGCTGTCATATTGGGAATCATCTTCCTAATAAATGTTGACTGCCATTTTTGTTTCACAATTAGGAAAATCATTTTTGTGTATCACCACATATGTACTATGTGCAGACTACCATTTTCGTATTCCAACCCGGTTAAAAATATCACAGGTTAAGATGAATATACATAATATATTCCATTATGGGAAATATTACAAAAATTATGTAGTTTTCTCAATATAAATATCTATTGCAAAAATCTTTATTTACTTTAAAACCATTCAATACAAAATATAACTTTAAAACTATTCAATACAAAATGGTCAAGTAATGCATTTCTTCAATTAGCAACATAGGATATCCAACCGCGTTGATAATAATATTGAAAAATAAAATGCTAATTTATCAGACTTTGTATAATGTAGTTTTTATATGTTATAAATTGTAACATTAAGACATCCAATAAAAGAGTTCACCCCAAAACTTATTATATTAATACATCATTACACGTGTCAAGTTTTTTTGTTTCTTTCATTGTTATGAATGTGCAAAAGAGAATGATGAAGGCAAAGCAATCTAATGCAAAAATATGTAATATAGTATTTTTAAATGTATAATCCAATCAATTACCCAAAGGCTCAACTGTAAGGGTAGACAAAGAAGCTTTGAATAGATGGTAAATTAATAAAAATTACCATTTACTGAAACCTTTTCTTTTCTTTTCTTTTTAAAAGAATCTTAATGTCCTTACCTATTTTAATTATCATTTTGTTAAATGCCAAATAAATGTATACTTCAACATATTTTCAGTAACTTAAATGCGCCATATTAAAGTTTTACTGAAGCATTCACCATTGACTATTCATTTTTACAGCAATTACTGATTAATATATTAAACCTTAATTTTGGATAATCCTGCAAATCAATCTTCTACAATTTCATTAATTCTTGAGAAATGAAATAATACCTTTTATGGTCTAATGAGTGAAACCAACATGATAATTCTATTTTTACATGTAATAACACATCCATATTAAGACCAACTGTAAATGCACATATATCAAGATTATAGTAAAATTGGAATGCTTACCGTATTGCTTTTGTTGCCTTTCATGAAAAATGTTGTGGAAGATTGTCAAGCATACCAATTGCTAATACACACATGGAAGGTAAAGTAAAAGAAAAGTTTTGTCAAATGCCCATCTATAAGTTTCAAAATACACTTCCGTCCTTTCGAAAGACATGTTTTATGAAACACCCATGTAATTATTTTAAAGAAAAATGCAAATATTTTCAATTCAAAAAATGCAAATATTTGCAATTTTACTACAAAAAATGAAAATATTTGCAAAAAAAGATTTTGCTCGTATTAACTCATGCATAGTTAGTTTTTGGAAAAAAAATAGTAAAAAATATCGAAAATAATTAAAAGGGGTAATTTGAAACCTATTTTTGAGAAGGGACGAACGTATATTATGTTAAAGCTATCCTACATAAAAATAAAACAATTTATTTATTACAGTAGCATCATAGCACCAACAATAATAATATTATAACAAATGTCATTAAAAATTGCAACATACACTACAAATTTACATATTTAAAAATTATGGAGAAAGAGATTATGAAAATTTAAGTGTATCTCTATAAAGCATTGAACATTAATCAACCTAATAAAGCGATAAGCAAATAATAGAATCAACTTAATTATGAGAAAGGTTACTAAATACTTCGTCTAAATTGGAAATTATGCAAAGCAATAATAATTAAAATCTGTAACATATGTCAAATGCTATTTTAAGGAAAAATAAGTAAGTATGGTTACTAAATTTGGTTTAGCTTTGACGATTGTGAATCTGTAAATCAATTCAGAATATAAAAAACGCAAATTCTATATCGAATCAAGTACAAAAAAATACGGCATATTTGAACCTCTAAGTCCTTGTGACCATGGGGAATCCCTCATCATCCACACCTGCCTTCCTTCAATCCTGGAACGACTCTCAAGCCACTTTCAACCAAGTTGGCGATGCTTTGGCAATGGTACCCACATTATAACTTCAAATCAAGCCTCTAAAAAAATTAGTAGACAAATCATATTCAAACTTAATTATAACTAAAGCTATGATATACTAAACTAATAGAATCCGTCAAAATTTAAACAATAAAAAGTAAATGAAACAAACATAATAACTAGAGCCATACCACTTTTGGATGTAATAAATCAAACAACTAAGAAGCATAACCTAATGCACAATGCTTCACATCATGTAAGATCCCCACATTAGAATTGGCCATTTTGTCAAATAAACATTCCAAAATGTCAAAGTCTTAAGAACAATCATTTGTTTGTTTTAGCATGATGTTTACTAAGAAATAACCAACATGTGATATTTTGGTAATGAAACATACCAATATTAGGTGTTCAATAGAAAATTACCGAGTTAGATTTATTATTAGAATCTACAGCAAAGCCATAATATCTACCAAACTATAAAGTTTTTATTATCAAAGAGAGATAACACCGTATTGAGGCAAAAAGTAACGAGAATGTGATTTCCAAATTATGCTACTTAACATAAAAGCATCTTTAATTAGGGAAAATAAACTCTATAATACAAGTACTCTTTGGTAACTTTCACAATAGTCTAAAACCTCCTCATTAGATGAAAAATAGAGTTGAAATACTTTTACAAAAAAGATTCTACCATTATTGTAACCTGACTTAAAGTTAAAGTTTGATAAACAAATGAAGAGAAATTATCGTTATATGTTGACAAAAGATGGAACATAAGTAGCAGTAATTTACCTTTTTAGGCATCGTAGGTAGTTCCAAAGGTAACCGTTCTTTGATAACATCGGTACTAACTTGTGGAAATACCTACGACAAAAGTAAGTACTACCTAAAGAAAACCTATATCACAAAATTTGAACTTCAACTAAATTTAATGAACTGAACAATCCAAATGAATATATATCAAAATCAAAGCAATAAAATTTCTTCCACATCAAGTAAAACAAAGTAGCTAAAAATGCAATTCCCATTTTGAAGTGTCAAACAACGTAGAAATAATTACCATCTTATGGATAACCATATTTTTTATGTTTTATCAGTAGTACTTGTGTTAACCATTATATCCATAAGCACTACAAAATATTTTCCACCATTGCAAAAAAGAAGAAGGGTATATGTGTATATTGATAAAAAATGCGGTATTGTTTCATACACACTATTTGAATATATGTTCTACCATAATATTGATAAAAATGAGTATTCGATGGGGTACAACATGTGACTTTATATGCTATTAGTTTTAGACAATCTACACAAAAATACCAGTCCCGAAAGAAAGAAAAATAGAAGTAGTATCTAAGTAAGAATATATATTGTTTCATAATATATAAGTAGCACTACCCTAGTAGCGATTTGAACACATCAGAGCAAGAGAAAGAAAATAAGATGTATGACTCGAGAAACCGAGTCATTTTTTCACTCTCAGTTTCTCCAACAAAAATATTGATTCCATGATTGAAGGAGATGATTGAACAAAAAATAACGTTGCTTTCCCAGTTATCACGTGTTTCGGCCAACCAAATCAAGGGACGAGAAATGAGAAAGTGAGGAAACAAGCATGAAAATATGCAAGTTAATTTCGGTAGAGAATAATAGTACCAAAGAAATGAGACAAATCCACGAATTTTTGGAGATGGAAGAGAAAATTTTAGAAAGATCGTGGATAATAGGAAACATTGGCAGTTGAATAGACGGAGTTACTAAAAATGTAACTGGAGGCTATAAACATAAATGACGTTAGTTTTATGCTATATAGTCATCTGATATATTTTCTCATGCTAAGTCTGAACCATTTTTTGTCTATTCCGTTAAACCTGATGAATTTATCATATATGTGTGCGTGTGAGAAACAGCCAAAGGAAAAAATGACATAGTTAAGGAGTGTGAAAAAAAACTACTTTTTAGTTTAGATAATTATGTTTGGGGGCGAATCAATTTATTGAGTCTTCTCTCATATAAAAATAAAGAAAAATGTCCAATTTGACATTTTCATAATATTTTTTATGTGTTCTTTTATGGGTTTGGTTATTTGAAAGACAAAATAAAACACAATAGATTTAGACCGTTGGATCTCATTGTGTTCGCACAGGTTTCGACCGGGGTCAATCCAACGGTTGAGATTTATTGTGTCACCAATTGTGTCACCATGTTGTGTCCCAATAAATTTTCATTTTTTTATACATATCATTATTTTTACTTCTATCTCTTTTGTCTACAAAAAACTAAATCTTTAACCTTTATGAAAAGAAAAAAAGAAATCGTTAGAATTAAAATTATAAAGGAGGACCTATCTAAAACTCTACCTTAGTGTCCGTCGTCTCAATCTCCATTAAATCATAACACGGTATAATATGGTAACCGATATATTTCCTTCTAGTACAAATTCCAGTGATGTTTTTGGAGAGCTTATAGGATCTAATAGTCTGACCGAGTTTCAAGCGAAGCTACATAATTATCCACATTATTAAGGCTTAATTCTTTTTGTATTTTCTTTTTCAAACAAAATTAATATCATTGTCTTTTTTGTATTTAGATAGAAATGGATTTTCAATTGAATATAGTAATATATCTAATGTATTTTGATTGAAAATGACATAAATGGTTTTTAAATCGAGAGAGAAACAGAAAGCAGGTCTGAAACAATAAAGTAGGAAGGGTATTACTGGAAGAATTAATGATAATTTTACATAAAAAATCAGCTACAGGTATATTATTTCTCCCCCTATAACATTTTAACTTCTCTAACATTTTCCGGCTAACTTTCATTTCCCTTTTCCAGATCATTTTTCCCTTTAACATTCCCTAAAAATACGTTTATGTTAAACCTCGTTATTTGCGCATATGCACATACATGAGATGTTGGATGTTTTATATATTGAATTAAGGTTTTTAGTTACGATGTTTAGATGCCACAGAATAAGTATTTTTGAAAAGACATTGATGTAATCTGACAAAACAACGAGCACGGGTGAAATCATATGCAAACATTTTCCTTTGTTAATATGCATGCAAAGTCAGTCCTACATAAATTTGGTCCATGGATGATAATTCATATTGGGTTTGAATCATATTACTATTTCATATGTAATATACATGTTTATATTTGTTTGTTGTTTCCACAACCATGAATATTGATTTTTTGTAAAACATTCATAATTTTCAATAATTACAAAATTCCTAATTGATTTGTAAAACTCCAGTGATCGATTTGTTATACCTTCGTAATCAGGCTGGATTTTAACTTTTGTAAGGGCTTCTAATACAAAATAAAAATAGAGGATAAACTAGGCAAATTTTATTAATTTAAAGCAGAATTTGTTAAGTGTTATATGGAAGGAGTGAAGCTTCAAGTATTAAATGATTATGGATGTAGGCACCATGCAATAAAAATAAGGCTTCTGGATTAGAACCTTGACCACAAATAGTGAACAGTATAAACAATCATAGCTTGCCGTAGGTTCTGAAAAATTACTATTTTTATAAGAAAAATCATGACAAATTATGTGCAATTGGGCTTCCTTTCTTGCTTGATCCTGAGTGGTTGCCTTGCTGGCCCATGCTTCGGGTTGGCCTTGTTAGTATGATTGAATGATGGATCAAGCCAACCATTTGTTTAAATAATAAGTAATATTTGTTGTTGTTTTTGCTTGTTTACACTCACAGGGGTTGGGAAATCATGCCTTCTTTTGCAGTTCACTGACAAAAGGTTCCAACCTGTGCATGACTTGACTATTGGTGTCGAATTTGGTGCTAGGATGATAACTATTGACAGCAAGCCTATTAAGTTGCAGATTTGGGATACGGTTTGTTTATTAAGCTTTCATCCTTGTCTATTACTTTATGTCCTTAGATTGTAGACGTGACTTTATGTACTCAGTTGACAGATCACTCTGTTCTTTTATCATTTGTGATTATAATATATTTGGAATGCTTAAACAGATATAAGCAGGGGCGAGCCACCTTGTGGCTGGGGAGGGCAAGTGACCCTCCCAGAAATTCTAAGAATTATTGTTCAAAAAAATTAAATATTTTTTTTTCGGTCTGAACTCCAAATTTTGGTGAGAACAAGTGAAGAAAGAAGACTTGTTAGCATTGAATAAAGTATATTTTATGTTTTGCTACCACGTGCATGTGCTTTCTTATCATATGCTCATTCTCTTTTATTTGTGTGTTGTACCTTTATGTCCTATGTCACATCACTGGACAAGTTTGTTTGTTTTTTAACTTTTGACCGTACCATGAAATTATAATTAGTTGGAAAATATGTAAGCTATGAGCATTATTTTCATTTTTATTTTTATTTGAATAAATGACTAAAATAATTAGAGGTATCATCTAGAAAGATTTCAGTTTTATTTAATCGTGACCCCGCCAACTTGGAATCCTGGCTACGCCACTGGATATAAGTATGTTGCTCTCATGAAATGCGTACCATGCATGCTATTTTTGTTTAAATTAGTAGCACCTGCACACATACACACATACCTCAAATATTTTTAATTTGAAGCAAGGGACTTTGTTGTTGCCTTTTGAAAGTGGTCCTCACATGCTCTCTTTTCCTCTTTCACCGTCCTCTTTTCTTTTTCAAGGAAATTCAATTTTTGTTTTGATACGTAAGTTCTTGTTGTTTTTGATTTGAGAGAATAATGAGTATTTGAACTGAATTTGATATCTCAAGACTCAAATATGAATCTATATTCCCTATTTCTAAACAGGGGGCAATCTTCAATATTTAGCTGAGAACTTTTTTAGCTCAATTATACGACTATTGTAGCATTTAACTTGTCTGCCATATGTGGACAAGTTGGGGGTAATTATACATTGAGTCTAAAATATTGGAAAAAGAATCTAGGTTAAAATTTATCATTCAAGCTTAGATTCACATTAGTATTTCGACAAATTGTTTGATTCTTACAGGTTTGATTTTGTGCCAGAGTATCAATTACCCGACCAATTCAATGCGTGCACGTGCGTGCATGTGCAATCAATTATCCAACCAATTCAATGTGTGTGTGCACGCGTGCGCATGCACCTGTGAATTACCCGAATATATACTGAAGTAATCAAAATCCAATAAACTAGGCTCCCTATGTCTGGTAAGGTTTCAGTAATATCCTTGGGATTACAGTAGCCTTACTATGGTAATTATTGCGATTAGGTTACAACTTACAATAATTAATATGCCATGTGCTTTTATTAAATATGTGTGTAGATAGATAGATGAATATAGATGTCATGAAACAATGTTTCATGAATATCCGCTAAATATAAAATCGTACATACATTGAATATAGAATGCGAACACAGTAGAGTAATTAATATGGTAATAATTGTAGATGGCTGCTATGCTTTCAGGAGAGGCGCTGCTGATCATAGGCGCTACTTTGCAATTTTAACGTCCTGCCTTTTTACTATAATGCTTTATTACGTCCTTTGTCCTCGAGTTTGAATTGTGTTCATCTCTAAAATCAGTGTTGTAGTAATGATTTTGTTGTTGTTTGCAAAGATTATTCTTGCATTTTTAAGTGTAGAAGATTTGTTGAATACCCATCATTGTATTAAAAAACCCGTCTCGATACTCATCTTGAGGAGCGCCTCGAGGAAATGAAAGATAAAATGCCTTGAGGCTATCCTCAAAAGGCTCTTTACCTCAAAAGCTTATGCCTCAACAACTTGAATCATACGAAGCGTACAAAGCGTACGTCTCGCACGTCTCAAACTGGTGAGGCATAGGACTCAAGAATTTTTTATCCTTGGTTGTAAACTTTGACATTAACAGAAGTTAATAAATTTCAATTATTTAATGGAAAACAAAAATGAACAAAATTTAAGAAAATGGAAGCTAGTGTTTTCTTACTTTTCAATTTCAATATCGACATGATTAAGTAAGTTTGTTTCTAGAACAAGAGCTATATAGAATTTTCTCATACTGTTATTTAAAGAAAGTTTCTTAATAGATTTCATTGAATCTCCAAATAAATTTTGCTGAATTGAAACTGGGATCATATGGATTTCAATTTTTTTTTTAATTTAAAAAAAAAGATGTTACCTGTTCAGAGTCAGACCTAAATGATTTGTTTTTCATTTTTTCCATAGGTTAATTTAAAATGTCAAAATTTACTATATGTTGCGTTTTATTTTTACCCGAAAAACTTACGCCTCAACGTTTCAAGGCTTCCGCTCGCCTCACGGACCTGAAAACGCCTCATGCACGCTTTTGCGTTTTAAAACAATGATTCACATGCATACTACTCTTGAAAACGATGGACCGAAGTATGATACTTCATAGATTCGAAGCACATATCCATGTTATGAATATCAAGTATGAAAATACATCTATCAAAGTCAATAACCTTAAATCAGTGATGTCTGAATAGAAAATATTCAAAACATACGTGATTTTGGAACATTTGGTGACTGGCTTGAGATTTCAATATATTTTCAGACTATTGGAAAGATGCATCCTTTCTAGATGTGACAAAAGAAAATTGGTTAGATGCATGAATATTGAACACTTGATCCTCCTCGTTTTGATAAGTATCATAAGCTGAAGAACTTTATAAAAATGATTTACCATAAAATCTTTATATGGATAATCATCACTAATTGGTGGTCAATCCCAGCATCTTTTACCATCTGAATATAGACCACACCTAGCATGTGCGAATATACTAGTTTTAGATAATCAATAGGCGAAGCTTGTTGCAACATTAACTAGATTGAATATAGACACATGAGAATTTTTTCCCATCCAGTTTTCTCATTTGTTTTTGTATTATTCAACAAGTAATTTTGTAGGTGTATCTGTGTATGTTATGTGTAGTGCCCCAACTAATACTTTCAGGCATATACATTGCGTCTCAAGACAAGTAATAGCGCTAGTATAGTATAGACAATAACCAAATACGGCAACTAGAATTGATGAGAACTAAAAAACATAAGAAGTCTAACTCTTCAAATAGGTAAACATAGATATCCAGTCAAATACCTTTCATTAGTAGAATTGTACTGTTGTGCACTCCATTACACCTGATAAATCTAACACGGGGACATTTTTACATGTACATCACCCCTGTAGACAATATTAAAGTGATATAGTATTATATTTGAAAACTTAAAATACATATAAATCTTGTTGTCTGTTATCAGCTTATAAATCATTTTATTCACATTATACAGGCAGGCCAAGAATCCTTCAGATCCATCACTCGATCATATTACAGGGGGGCTGCTGGTGCTCTTTTAGTTTATGATATCACCAGGTAATAATATCTTAATAATACCCATCATATGTTTCTTTAGCTTTTCTTTTTAGAGTTACAGTTTTCTTACACATTTTGGTCACTGATATTAGGAGAGAAACATTCAATCACCTTGCTGGTTGGTTAGAAGATGCGAGACAACATGCTAATGCTAATATGACAATCATGCTTATAGGGAATAAGAGCGATTTATCTCATAGAAGAGCTGTTAGCTATGAAGAAGGAGCACAATTTGCTAAAGAAAATGGATTGATATTCATGGAAGCATCTGCTAAAACCGCTCAGAATGTTGAGGAGGTGAATATTTTGTTTTAATTGTCTTCTATAGCTACTAGAAATTGATTGGTTGAGTTATTTTATTTTAATATTGCATCGACAATACAATATACATTGATCCTGTGATTTTTAGGCATTCATTAGCACTGCGTCAACAATATACAAGAAGATTCAGGATGGAGTTTTTGATGTATCAAATGAGGTTTGTTATTTGCTTTAAGAACTTCTATGATATATGTTTATGCATGTTAAATATTACATCTTGTAGCTATCATCCATTGTTTGACAAGGATATAAATAAACTTGATTCTACCGTTTCTAATGTAAACGTTATTAGATTAACGAAATTTTGATTTTACAGGTACAGTGTACAATGTTTACATTGTTTCCTCCCGTAGATTCATATCATGTAACTTTAAATTCAGCATCGATAAACACGTTTCTACCATTTCTGAAGTTACCGTGTGCGTGTGTGCGTGCATACACACACATACACGTATGCATGTGCCTGTGCGCGCGTATGTGCATGTATTTTATGTATGCGAGTATATTATTAAGCAATAAGGAATATATCCTTTGACGTTATAGGCATTATGCTCAACCTGATGATCGTTTAACTATGTGGAAATTGCAACATTTCCCATTGATTAAGATTTTGATAACTATGGAATAGTTAAACGCCACATTTTTAATTTTATCGTCTAAGTTTGCATGATCTGTTACTTTTTGCAATTTAAGGTTAAAAAATGTTGGCTATTTATGTAAATTGCAGTCTTATGGAATAAAAGTTGGGTACGGTGGTGTTCAAAGCGGAACGCGCGGTCAAGTTGGTTCATCATCTCAATCTAGTGCATGCTGCTCTTAAAGCAATCTTTTGGTATTCACTTACCGTTGATTAATTTGTTGTATTATTATTATTATTATTCCATTGATGATTGTGTCCATTGTTGGTACTTTTCCTTTACTTGTTATCTCCGTAAATGTCTCTGTTACTGTGTATATGACATGTTTTCTACATTACCAAACCGTGGTGGCATACAAATAAAGCAAAATGTATTGACATTATCACATTATTATTATGTGCAAAGGGGGGACAAGATGAGTTCCTAAATTGGAATATGATATTGTTTGGAACAAAAATGGCACAAACACCTAATTTCTTATCAAATATGAAAATTAGAAAAGAAAATAGAGTAAAAGCGAGAAAAGAACATTCAATTTTATAGTGGTTAGACAAATACTTCGGTCTACGTCCACTTAAACGATTTCTATTGATTATCCTTTGTTTTTATAAAGTTCTTATAATTCGTTTGTTTACAACTCGGTAAGGATCCAACAGAGTGTAATTTAGAAGTATAATTCATAGGTTGTCGAAATCAAGAGTTCGAAAAGGAGTTAGAAGTCCTTTTTTAAAAAGGGACCTCAACTTCTATTTATAGACGAAAACCCCGAAACAAGCTCTTGAAAATGCTTTGGCACGTTCTCCACATTCACCACATCCTCCACATAAGTCGCATGCCAACCCCGATCCAAGACTTTATCGAGTTGTAGCTTCAACTCATCACGAAGTTGACTCGGTCGATCCATCATTTGACTCGAGTTTGTCCTAGGTTTCCATCGAGTCCATCCCATGGTTGTTTCGCTTTATGTTTTTTGATCCCATGCCTTCACTTGCTTTCGAGTTTTTTTAATCACTTTCTAAGGTCGCGGCCATGCTTGACTCGGGTTCGACTTGAGAGACCCGAGTTGAGAAGTCAAGTTCCAAATTTCAATAATCTTTTTTGATGAATCTCCAATTGAAATGATCCTAATTCTTAACCAAATTTTTTTTTTATCATACTTAGCTAAGACTACCTAGGGTCATCCTTTCCTATTCTCATATTATCTAGGATCTTTCACAATATAAAAATATTGTTTTAAATCTAAATCATTCCTAACATACATATATGAAGATATCTATGTTATATTCTACTAGAATCAGAGCATGATAATATGTAAGTAGAAATCCTTTTAAATCTATTAAAATGTGATAATTCCCTGATAAAAGATTAATTATTGTATCCTGATTTTTGACCATAGAATCCACTGGAAACATGTACTTTAGTCTGTTATTCTAATTAAGAAATGATCAAGTAATAATCAGGTGGAAGAAAGCTTTTAATATGGATGATTGTGTTAAAGTCTGTATAGTATCGAACTCAGGCTAAAAGAAAGTGGATCATAAGTGAACACAAGCAACATTTAGGCGTAATGGAAATGCGCCTAACTTACACATGAGAGGTCACGAGTTCGAGTGCTATGCTGGTCGGTTCAAACCCAATTTTTGTTTTTCTTTTTATTTTTCTCCTGTATGGTTTAAAATCTGATATCTACCTATATCTACACATATATACTTAATTTTTGCCTATAATCTAACATACAAAACAATATTTCTTGCTTTATTATTTTGAAACCCATTCCTACAACTGTTCTAGGAATTTATGTTTATATTTTTGCCCAAATATCAACATGTACACAGATATACATGTACATGTCAATGTCTTTGCTCATTTTCCAGAAAACTGGGTTCAAATGGTTCCTTGCTTCCTTGATTTGAAGTGAACATTTGGCCTGACCTATGGTCTAACCATGTGGTTAATCTGACCATTCTTTTATTTGCATTTTACAAACCAGAATCTACCCAAAACATTGATACTCCTTCTTTTCAAAAGCATGTTTATATATGTATGAATCAGACACCTTGTGATCAGATTTATATCATCCTTCCTAACCATAATTCTCTTTTAAAAATGCATATTCAGGGTATATACACTTTTACTTGCATTTGGACATATATCAATATCATGACATGAAAATATAACAGTTATAATTCTTTCTGGATTTTCCCAATATAATTTCCTATATATCTATCTTTTGAAAGAACTTAGGATGAACTATAATCATCATAAAATGATTATGCTTATAAAATCCAGGTTTTTTCCTCTAAATCAAAAACAACTTTAGCAAATAGATTTTCAAATCAGTTTAACATCAATATCCTTAATACATACCAAACCAGAAATAACCAGAAACAACATAACACGTATTTCTTACAAGTTCTTCCTTCTTAATACATTTAGATAGCCATATCAATCAGGAAATACATGCATGAATTAACACATTCTAGCTCTTATTTCTAGTTATCTTAGCATTCTCTATTCCATATCTTTCTAATCTTGCTTACTTAGCTCCATCACAACCTGCAAAAGCATTAGTGGCTGCCCCATTATGAATGAGACACCCCCATGTGCCATGAGCAATAAGGGTCAGATCTATGATCTGGTGTGAGCATTTCTAACATATCCATGATATTAAGCTAAGGATACAGCATAAATGTACCTTGCATAACTTGACAGGTATTATCATGAATGATTAATGTATAAATTGATCAGGTATTCCCATATACATACACAAGAGCAAACATATGCATTAAAACAATTTTTATCTGGAACTACTAAGGTTCCTCATACCAACCCTAATCCCGGAAAGACCCAAGTTTCCTATATCATCATTTAAGGTTGCCTTTTCTTCTTATAAATTCCTGGCCTCATCTGCTATAAGGAATCAAAGGGACACATTGCCATGAACTAATTAACATCATGGCACAAAGATCTCAGGACTTAAACAAGCCATGTGTCAACTTGTCTACTTCAAATAGGACAAGCATTCCAGCAGCCTTCTTGGCACAAAATCCTTAGTTATATTATTCATGTTCATTTTATCAATGATAGCTGGGTGTACAGACCACTTATATACATGAAACATACTAGTTACCTTGCAGACATAATATTGCAAGCAAGTTAAAGGTTACTTTCTAGAGGTATAACACCCAGTCATTCCATCTCACATTATTTACATATAAACACCCTATTCAAACATATACCAGAATGTTTGCAACTGAGAATAAATGCATGGCTCTATTGGGTTTATTTTGATTTTGCAAGCAACTATGTTTAGCCAGATTTTTAACCTTGTTTAAACATAATTTTTAGGCTTGTAAATTTTCTGTTTGGTTTAGGGCTCAACACTTATAGAGAAAGACTCCATTGCACCCTTAACCAATTATTTCAAGCCTCAGCACTATACCATTGTATATGCAGCTCATAGTTTTTTTTTCTCTTCATTCTTTGTCTTAAGCCATGATTCAGACTAGTTACAAATACTCTCTTACATGTTCTTTAAGGTTTTGGTATAACATACAGGGATGAAAATAGAACAACAAAGTTATACATCCATCATAGCAGATCATATCTCATCAAGCATTCATGAAACCATCAGTAGTCAACATGGTTTGTAAATCAAAACATGCAAAATATAGCATATAAAAGCTTGGCTGCCTAATCTCAGGTCTTAATGCCATGTATATGAGTGAGGATACTCACCTAAATGCTTACACAAGCTTAATCCAGAAAACCCCTCAAATCTTTAGCCTTTTCTTCCTCTTCTTCCTTAGGTTAATTAATTCAGTGAGAGAGTAGTTTTCTGGTTAGGCTCTTGATTTATATAAGGGTTCTACCTAGGGTTTTGGGTGATGCAAAATCCCTATTTTATCCCAAACCAGAATCATGCATTTGGCATTGCATATTCTCTCCCTCCTAACCCTTAATGTCCCGGCCAATATTTTAAAACAAGGCTAAGTTGTGCCCATTTTCTTTTCTTTTCAGAAAGTGATTACTTTAAGTATTTTTATTATACTTACCTCAAACATAATAATGGTGTGACTTTCTATTTTCTGCCTTTATACATTTGCTTTCTTGCACTTTGGTTCTTACTATTTTAGTGCTTCTTTTACTTATTTTTCCTTTATTAATTTTCTGCTCAAATAATATCTATATATATACATTTATACAACTATGGGTGTTAGTTTAACTTTAACCTTCTTTTATTTGCAGAAAACATGTGCATTCTTATATGCATTTCTACACTCCTATTATTCAAATAAAATTTCACTTATTCATTATAAATCAATGTTCTCTTCTGTCTTAATTTCCAGACAAGTCATACATATGCATATATATATATAGATATATATATATATACATATCCTCAGGAATTTTAATATTCATGTCTAGGCCTATATTTCCTTTATTTAAAACATTTTATCTAAATGTTTTCCTTCTTTGTTTTATTATTCAGGAATTCTGGATTTTCTCTTAGTGCCATAACTAGTGTGCACGTGCACACATGCACACAACCTTGCACCACTGAAAATCCCACCTATATAATAATTCTTATTTTTCCCCCAGAATTTTAATCATTTATTAAAAGAATTTTCCTCAAAATCTTGGGGTATTACAATCACCCCTTCTTTTAGGAATTGTGTCCTCACAATTTGCAACATAATCTTTGAGTACTTCTAATTTCTTAGGGAAAAATTATTCAGCATATGCATGAGCAAATCAATTAGTCACTGTCTATCATACATATTAAACTTTCTTAGTAATCTAAGAATTTACCTTTTAAATTTGCAAAGAGCCTAGGGTAATCCATCCTGATTTTATCCTCTAGCTCCCAAGTACAATCACTAGGATCTATACTCCATTGAATCTTTACAAGCTTCAATGTCTTGTTTCTTAATTTCTTTTCTTCCCTTGCCACAATTCCCACTGGCTCTTTCTCATAGATTAGATCTGGATTAATCTGAACTTCAGTAGGCTTTTCTAAGATTTCCTCCTTGTCATGTACCCATCTCCTTAGTTGTGACACATGAAACACATTATGCATTGCACTCATCCCCTCTGGAAGCTCCAGCTTATAGGCTAGTGAGCCTATCCTCTCCAAAATCTTGTATGGTCCAACATATCTGGGTCTGAGTTTCCCTTGCTTGCCAAATCTCAAGACTTTCTTCATTGGTGAAACCTTAATGAAGACATAATCACCTACTTTGAATTCCACTGACTTCCTCTTTGCATCAGCATATTTCTTTTGCCTATCTTGAGCTGCTGCCATCCTCTTTCTCACCAGTCCTATTTTCTCTGTGATGTCCTTGACATATTCTGGCCCTAGGATAGCTTTCTCTCCTGCCTCAGCCCAACACATAGGTGATAGACATGGCTTTCCATATAGGGCTTCAAAGGGTGCCATTCCAATTGTGCTTTGGTGGCTATTATTGTATGCAAACTCAGCCAAATGGAGATGGTCCTCCCAATTTCCTCCAAAGTCTAACACACATGCTCTAAGCAAATCCTCTAAAATCTTGTTTACCACTTCTGTTTGCCCATCTGATTGGGGGTGATAAGCAGTGCTTAGGCACAATTCACTCCCCATAGCTTCTTGGAAGCTCTTCCAGAATCTTGAAGTGAAGATTGTATCCCTATCACTCACTATAGTTTTAGGAACACCATGCAACTTTACCACTTCTCTCATAAAAGTTTGGGCTAGCCTAGGTGCATTTCTGTCTGCTTTTACTGGTATGAAGTGGGCTACTTTAGTCAGCCTATCTACAATTACCCAAATACTTGTATTTCCCTTCTTGGATCTAGGAAGACCATCTATAAAATCCATAGATATGTTTTCCCACTTCCACTGTGGTATGCTAAGTGGCTGCAACAACCCTGAAGGTCTTTGGGTCTCAGCTTTTATTTGTTGACAAACCATGCACTTAGCAACATGTCTTGCTACATTAGACTTCATTCCCTTCCACCAATAGTCCCTTTTTAAGTTTTGGTACATCTTGGTGCTGCCTGGATGTATGGAATATTTGCTCCTATGGTACTCATTAAGGATTTCTTCTTTCAATTCTATGATGTTTGGGACACATATCCTACCCTTGTACCTTAGGTATCCTTTTTCATCAATGTGATAATCCTTCACTTCCTCCTTCTTTAATAGGAGAGACCTCTTTTCTGCTAAGTCTTGATCTTCTTCTTGCATCTTTGCCACCTTCAAGACCAAATTTGATTGTAAAGTAATTAAACTTAACCTTCCTTTACTCCTTTCTTCCTCAACTATCTCCATACTTATCCCACTGCTCTCATCTATTTCCAAATCAGTGAGTATGGTCAAGTCTCTAAACTCCTCCATCATCAACATGGCCACTTTTGCATGCTGCCTACTCAATGCATCCGCCACTTTATTAGCCTTGCCTGGTGTATAAAGTATATCTAAGTCATAAGCAGCAAGAAATTCAACCCATCTGTGTTGTCTCATATTCAAATCTTTCTGTGAAAAGAGATACTTTAAGGCCTTGTGATCAGTGTATAAAATGAACTTTGCACCTAATAAGTAATGCCTCCAGAGCTTCAAGGCATATACTATTGCTGCCAACTCAAGATCATGAGTTGCATATCTAGTTTCATGGGGTTTTAGTTGTCTAGATGCATAGGCTATGACCTGATCTTGCTGCATCAACACAGCCCCTAGCCCTGACCCACATGCATCTGTATATACAACTAATCCCTCATTGCCTTCTGGTACTCTCAACACTGGTGATTTTACCAAAGCCTCCTTGATCTGGGTGAAAGCTTGTTCACACTTATCAGTCCATATAAACTTTTGGTTCTTCCTAGTCAGGTTAGTGAGTGGCATTGCTATTTTAGAAAATCCTTGTATAAACCTCCTATAGTATCCTGCCATCCCCATGAATGACCTAACTTCACTAACATTGTTAGGCTTCTTCCATGCTTGGATTGCTACTATCTTATTGGGGTTTACAGAAATCCCTCTAGCAGAGACAACATGTCCAAGAAAATGTACTTCCTCTTGCCAGAACACACACTTAGAGAACTTTGCTTTCAAATCTTTTTCTCTTAATCTAGATAAGACCAAATGTAAGTGGTTCTCATGTTCCTCTATTGTTTTAGAATAGATTAGAATGTCATCTATAAAAATCAGAACAAACTTGTCTAAGTAATCTCTGAATATCCTATTCATTAGGTCTACAAAGTAAGAAGGGGCATTTGTTAGCCCAAATGGCATAACCAGAAACTCATACAAACCATATCTTGTGTTAAATGCTGTATATTTAACACTTGAATCCTCAACCTTCATCTGATGAAACCCAGATGCCAAGTCTAGCCTAGAAAACACTTTAGCTCCACTGAGTTGATCAAAGAGATCATCTATCCTGGGTAATGGGTATTTGTTTTTGATGGTTACTTTGTTTAATTCTCTATAATCTATACACATTCTTAAGGTACCATCATGCTTTTTAACAAATACTACAGGAGCACCCCAGCATGAATTACTTGGCCTTATAAACCCCTTGGCTTCTAATTCTTCCAGCTGGTTCTTTAGCTCCTTTAATTCACTTGGCCCCATCCTTGTAGGCTTTTTGATAATTGGGCTAGCCCCAGGCATAAGGTTAATCTGGAATTCAACAGGTCTATGGTGTGAGACACCTTTTACTTCCCCAAATACATCCAAGTATTCTTTAACTATGGGGATTTCATTAATAGCTATTTCCTTGGGATTATTTTCTAATTCAATTAAATGATTTAGCCTGTTTTCTTTGATAGGTTCACACAGAATTGTAACCCTTTGGCCTTTAGAATTTTGTAGTGAAATGGTGGATGCATCTAGATCAATTATGGCTTTGAATTGTCTTAGCCAATCTGCCCCTAATATAACTCCTATATTTGGGAAATTTAGAACATATAAATTGGAAACAAATGTGTTTCCCCCTATGTTCAAATTCACATCCACACAAATCATATCTAATACACTAGAACTTCCTAAAGGGCTTTGTATTAACAGAGGTATTTCAGCCAAATTGCAGTTCATTTTCAACCTTTTAACTATTTCATGGGAAATGAGTGAGTGGGTTGCCCCGATATCATATATTACAGCTAAAGGTATGGTACAAATAAATAGTGTACCTTCCACTTGACCATGGTTTTCAGCATTAGCCTCAATTATGGCCTTGCCCCTACCTTCCAGGTTTGCCACTTTCCCTTGCTACTTGTATTCTGGGCAATTTCTTTTCATATGCCCTTCCTTCCCACATAGAAAGCATTTGAAAGCTCCCCCTTTAAGCTCTGGGCATCTTGGCTTAATATGGCCTTCTTTCCCACAATGGTTGCAAACTATTTTTCTTTTGGCTTCATTGGGTTTTGCATCTACTGCCTTCTTACCATCTGCCTCTCCTTTCTTCTTATCATAAGGATGGTACTTCCCTTTGTTCTTCTTGTTGCTATTGTTTTTGAAGCTCCTAAACTTATCTCTTTCCTTGTCATGCTGCTCAATCTTCAGAGCCAAATCTATCACTTGATCAAAAGTTCTGTTAGCATAAGGTAATATAGCCCTGCTAAGCCCTGGGTTCAATCCCTTGATGTATCTATCATTTTTGGATGCTTCATCAGCCACTAACATTGCCCCATAGGTTGACAATCCCTCAAACTTCTGGGTGTATTCTGTGACATTCATAGTCCCCTGTCTAAGTTTGATGAACTCCTCAAGTAAAGTGGTTTTTGCTGAGGCTGGAACAAACCTTGCCTCTAACATCTCCTTAAATTGATTCCAATTAATATCATTTTCATTCCGGCCAGCTATGATCACCTCCCACCAACTCAAAGCTGCACCTTTTAATTGCCTTGAGGCCACTTGCCTCTTCCTTTGGTCATCTAATTGCATATCAGTGAAGATCCTCTCTAATGTCCTCAGCCATGCTTGAATCTCCATTACACTTTCAGTTCCTTCAAAGCTCTTGCCTCCCAAATTGGTATAAGTCTTCACTAACTTGGAGAGCTCCTCATATGGGTTCTCAGGTCTGTGCCCAATTCCATCTCTCAAAACTCTCACAAATTCCTGCATGTCAAGCATTTGTGGTGTGCTAGATCCTCCTTGATGATGAGACCCTCTTCCTACCATATTTCTAAAAGTATATGTATCTCATTATATTAGTTTATAATACTTCGCTTTAATTTTAAATTGGTTGTATCTTTCCTATTTAATCATTATGTATGTCACATGCACACACATACATTCAGGGAATACTTATAAACAGTCAAATATATCACAAACAAACCTAGTATAAACATAAGCATACAAATATTTTGCTATGTTAATTAAAACATAGCTCTGATACCAAATGAAATGACCCTAATTCTTAACCAAATTTTTTTTATCATACTTAGCTAAGACTACCTAGGGTCATCCTTCCCTATTCTCATATTATCCAGGATCTTTCACAATATAAAAATATTGTTTTAAATCTAAATCATTCCTAACATACATATATGAAGATATCTATGTTATATTCTACTAGAATCAGAGCATGATAATATGTAAGTAGAAATCCTTTTAAATCTATTAAAATGTGATAATTCCCTGATAAAAGATTAATTATTGTATCCTGATTTTTGACCATAGAATCCACTGGAAACATGTACTTTAGTCTGTTATTCTAATTAAGAAATGATCAAGTAATAATCAGGTGGAAGAAAGCTTTTAATATGGATGATTGTGTTAAAGTCTGTATAGTATCGAACTCAGGCTAAAAGAAAGTGGATCATAAGTGAACACAAGCAACATCTAGGCGTAATGGAAACGCGCCTAACTTACACATGAGAGGTCACGAGTTCGAGTGCTATGCTGGTCGGTTCAAACCCAATTTTTGTTTTTCTTTTTATTTTTCTCCTGTATGGTTTAAAATCTGATATCTACCTATATCAACACATATATACTTAATTTTTGCCTATAATCTAACATACAAAACAATATTTCTTGCTTTATTATTTTTGAAACCCATTCCTACAACTGTTCTAGGAATTTATGTTTATATTTTTGCCCAAATATCAACATGTACACAGATATACATGTACATGTCAATGTCTTTGCTCATTTTCCAGAAAACTGGGTTCAAATGGTTCCTTGCTTCCTTGATTTGAAGTGAACATTTGGCCTGACCTATGGTCTAACCATGTGGTTAATCTGACCATTCTTTTATTTGCATTTTACAAACCAGAATCTACCCAAAACATTGATACTCCTTCTTTTCAAAAGCATGTTTATATATGTATGAATCAGACATCTTGTGATCAGATTTATATCATCCTTCCTAACCATAATTCTCTTTTAAAAATGCATATTCAGGGTATATACACTTTTACTTGCATTTGGACATATATCAATATCATGACATGAAAATATAACAGTTATAATTCTTTCTGGATTTTCCCAATATAATTTCCTATATATCTATCTTTTGAAAGGACTTAGGATGAACTAAAATCATCATAAAATGATTATGCTTATAAAATCCAGGTTTTTTCCTCTAAATCAAAAACAACTTTAGCAAATAGATTTTCAAATCAGTTTAACATCAATATCCTTAATACATACCAAACCAGAAATAACCAGAAACAACATAACACGTATTTCTTACAAGTTCTTCCTTCTTAATACATTTAGATAGCCATATCAATCAGGAAATACATGCATGAATTAACACATTCTAGCTCTTATTTCTAGTTATCTTAGCATTCTCTATTCCATATCTTTTTAATCTTGCTTACTTAGCTCCATCACAACCTGCAAAAGCATTAGTGGCTGCCCCATTATGAATGAGACACCCCCATGTGCCATGAGCAATAAGGGTCAAATCTATGATCTGGTGTGAGCATTTCTAACATATCCATGATATTAAGCTAAGGATACAGCATAAATGTACCTTGCATAAATTGACAGGTATTATCATGAATGATTAATGTATAAATTGATCAGGTATTCCCATATACATACACAAGAGCAAACATATGCATTAAAACAATTTTTATGTGGAACTACTAAGGTTCCTCATACCAACCCTAATCCCGGAAAGACCCAAGTTTCCTATATCATCATTTAAGGTTGCCTTTTCTTCTTATAAATTCCTAGCCTCATCTGCTATAAGGAATCAAAGGGACACATTGCCATGAACTAATTAACATCATGGCACAAAGATCTCAGGACTTAAACAAGCCATGTGTCAACTTGTCTACTTCAAATAGGACAAGCATTCCAGCAGCCTTCTTGGCACAAAATCCTTAGTTATATTACTAAGTGTATTCATGTTCATTTTATCAATGATAGCTGGGTGTACAGACCACTTATATACATGAAACATACTAGTTACCTTGCAGACATAATATTGCAAGCAAGTTAAAGGTTACTTTCTAGAGGTATAACACCCAGTCATTCCATCTCACATTATTTAGCATATAAACACCCTATTCAAACATATACTAGAATGTTTGCAACTGAGAATAAATGCATGGCTCTATTGGGTTTATTTTGATTTTGCAAGCAACTATGTTTAGCCAGATTTTTAACCTTGTTTAAACATAATTTTTAGGCTTGTAAATTTTCTGTTTGGTTTAGGGCTCAGCACTTATAGAGAAAGACTCCATTGCACCCTTAACCAATTATTTCAAGCCTCAGCACTATACCATTGTATATGCAGCTCATAGTTTTTTTTTTCTCTTCATTCTTTGTCTTAAGCCATGATTCAGACTAGTTACAAATACTCTCTTACATGTTCTTTAAGGTTTTGGTATAACATACAGGGATGAAAATAGAACAACAAAGTTATACATCCATCATAGCAGATCATATCTCATCAAGCATTCATGAAACCATCAGTAGTCAACATGGTTTGTAAATCAAAACATGCAAAATATAGCATATAAAAGCTTGGCTGCCTAATCTCAGGTCTTAATGCCATGTATATGAGTGAGGATACTCACCTAAATGCTTACACAAGCTTAATCCAGAAAACCCCTCAAATCTTTAGCCTTTTCTTCCTCTTCTTCCTTAGGTTAATTAATTCAGTGAGAGAGTAGTTTTCTGGTTAGGCTCTTGATTTATATAAGGGTTCTACCTAGGGTTTTGGGTGATGCAAAATCCCTATTTTAGCCCAAACCAGAATCATGCATTTGGCATTGCATATTCTCTCCCTCCTAACCCTTAATGTCCCGGCCAATATTTTAAAACAAGGCTAAGTTGTGCCCATTTTCTTTTCTTTTCAGAAAGTGATTACTTTAAGTATTTTTATTATACTTACCTCAAACATGATAATGGTGTGACTTTCTATTTTCTGCCTTTATACATTTGCTTTCTTGCACTTTGGTTCTTACTATTTTAGTGCTTCTTTTACTTATTTTTCCTTTATTAATTTTCTGCTCAAATAATATCTGTATATATACATTTATACAACTATGGGTGTTAGTTTAACTTTAACCTTCTTTTATTTGCAGAAAACATGTGCATTCTTATATGCATTTCTACACTCCTATTATTCAAATAAAATTTCACTTATTCATTATAAATCAATGTTCTCTTCTGTCTTAATTTCCAGACAAGTCATACATATGCATATATATATATATATATATACATATCCTCAGGAATTTTAATATTCATGTCTAGGACTATATTTCCTTTATTTAAAACATTTTATCTAAATGTTTTCCTTCTTTGTTTTATTATTCAGGAATTCTGGATTTTCTCTTAGTGCCATAACTAGTGTGCACGTGCACACATGCACACAACCTTGCACCACTGAAAATCCCACCTATATAATAATTCTGATTTTTCCCCTAGAATTTTAATCATTTATTAAAAGAATTTTCCTCAAAATCTTGGGGTATTACACCAATCCATTATCTTGTGATGTCTTTCAAGTGGTTTGTATCCATTTCTTCCTCGTTTCTTAGTCCAATTTAATCATTTGAGTCTGTCTAGAGATTGGAAATTTTAACTGTAACACTTGCCCTTCAAAGTACGTCTTATAAATGTAAGGTGTACTTTACTCAAGAATAAGTATCAGGAGCAAACAATCATTGGTGGTTGAGTTCTCCAGTTATCTACTAAAGTAATCGTGGAAAATCATCCGGTTTCTTTGGATTCATTGTAAATCAAAGGTCGCACTAGACCCATTACAACTAAAGATTCAAGTCCTTACCTAACCGTTAGTCACAAATCATAACCATTATGTGTTCATTCAGAATTCAGAACATCATATATCATTAATCAAGATCATCTTGCATTCACTTAGGGTTTAATTATCACATATCAATGTCAATATCGTCCCATATTCATCCGAAACTGAATTATTATATCATATATTAGGTAATCGTGAATCATCGTCGCACATTATCGTCGATTGGGATGTTACTTATAAATTGTCTAATATCGCCTAGTATTCCATTATAAGTCCAAACGAATTGAGGCAATGACGTAATCCAATAATTATTGTCAACTCGTCTTAGAGACAGGTGGCATTTAAATCCAATGTCTCATTTTCGATCTCTCCAGATTACACAATCAATGTCCAGTCTCAATTCTAATATCTTCGGATCGCATAACCAATTTCCTATTTTGTTTCTAATCTCTTCGAATTATATAACCATATATCCAATCCAATTTCTGATCTCTTCGGATCACGTAATCGATATCCATTTCAAATCTCGATCTCTCCATACCACATATATTCAAATTGAGCTTAATCCACTCACTCTCCGGTGAGGGGGCCAAACATCCGAGCGAGTTCATCCACTCACTCTCCGATGAGGGGACCCCCTATCCGAGCGAGTCCATCCGCTCACTCTCCGATAAGGGGACTCACTATTCAAGCGCACCATCCACTCACTCTTCGACGAAAGGGCTTGTTATCTGAGCGCAAGCACCCATCCATTCAATCCCCGGCTAATGGGCTTGCTATTCGAGCGTATCCATTCATTCACTCTCCGACAAAGTGGGCTTGCTATCCGAGCGCACCCATCCATTCATTCTCCGACGAAGGGGCTTACTATCAGAGTGTGTCCATCCATTCACTCTCTAGCAAAGGTGCTTGATATTCGAGTGCACCCATCCACTTACTCTCCGGCGTGGGAGTTACTATCTTGTATGAGTCCATCCGCTCACTCTCAGACGAGGAGACTTTTTATCCGAGCGTGTCCATCCGCTCACTCTTCCGCAAAGAGACCCGCTAATCTATACAAGTCTATCCACTGCTCTTCCGCAAGGGAACCTACAGTAACAGTCCTGCTTTCCACGCCATATAAATAAATTTAATTAAAATAAAAGTATTTGAATTCGATTTGTGGTAAGTAATGTTTTGAAAATAGTTTTTCAGTTAATTAATTTCTAGTTAATAAAAGATTTTTTTTGATAACTTGATTCAAACTAATAAATTCTTTTCGTATAATTTATTGATATTTGGTGAAATTATCCAATTATCAAAATATATTTTGTACAATGGAATGTAGAGCAATTAAAATATGATTGAAATTTATTAAATTAGATTGAAATTTATTTGCAACTAAATTAAACGAGTTGTTAAAAAATAAACAGTGGGACAAAGTAAGAATTAGAATTAGCCCTAATAAATTCAGGCCTAAACCCATACCCTTTCTTTTCTCTCCGTATGTCTAGGAAACTCTCCTACTTCCTAAATTGAGCCCGAACTCCTTCTACATCAATTTCAGTCCTAAATCCTCTTTAAATTTTCTTGGAAATTAAATCACGACATTTATATTATAAAAAAATCGCAAGCACCTGTTAGCACGTGGACGTAAGCGATTATCGTGAAAGGGGGGGGGGAGCAATCAGAGGCTGGTGAAGGCGAGCAACACGATGCAGAGGATTGACAGCGAAGTAGCGACGGCCTAGAGTGACGCGAGCAACATCAGATTTTGGTGGTGTGCGTGCGAACGGAAGTGATGGTCGCAATGTGGCAGGCAGTTCGAGAGGGGAGCGTGGTCGTGGGTTGTGCGACATGGGGGATTGACGATGTGGCTGGTGGTTGTGCGGATAATGGCAACTCGAATGGGAGTTGCGGCCCTGATTCTGACGTGAGCTGGAGTGTTGATGATGTGGTCGAGCAAGTGGAGATGTGGCGTCGATCTGAAGTTTGCGGTGGCTGATGGAGAATGGTGTGGTTTTGGCAACGACGTATGGACTGTAGCAGTGAATATGATTCAACCTAGCAAGCATTGATCGGTGAGTAAATTTTTGTTTACTACAACTATAGTCGATGTGTTCCCTTGTATACTTTTGGTTGATTATTGCATAGGTGATTTCAGTAAATATGAATTGTTTGGTTGAAATTTATTGGATGATATAGACTGAATGAGCGTTGTGTGCTTCAGTTGAGTTTTGTTGTGTGTATATTGGTTAATTTTGATGACGATATTAGTCGAACACAACATTTGAAATTGATTGAAAAAGAAGTAAATGAATTAAAAGATAAAGATTTAAAATAAATAATTTATCTGGAATAAATAAATTATTTTGAAAATAAATAGTGAATTTTGAAATGATTTTCGTATTTAAAATAAAAGATGTTGAAATAAATGGAAAAATTTGAAAGTTGAATGATTTTGGAAAATATAAGAGGAATAATTTTGAGGATTTTGTGAATAAAATTTATTTCGTAAAGGAGGAGTTCTAGGATTTTATAAAATAAGTGAATTTTGAAGATTTATATTTTTATTTACCGTTGCTTATAAAAAAATTTAAAGGGTATTTATAAAGTGATATTTGAAATCTATATTTTTAAAGTGATGAGTAATTTGAGTTTAATAAATAGGAAGTTTATTAAATGCTATTTTGAAGTAATTGCAAGTTGAATGCAATTTATTTTATTTATTAAATGAAATTATCATTTCTGGGGATTTTGATATATACAATGAGAAGTGAATTTTTGGAAGTAATTGTGGGTTGTGGAATTATAGATCTTAAGACTAATTAAACATGGAAGAGGGGAATAGTGTTTTCTGATTTTTATGAATCTATTTAATATTCTTTCAAGATTATTATTAATCAACACAGAATGAACAATCACAGATGCAAACACAGATAAGTAAAAAGTAGAAAATTAGAGATATCACACTGAAGTTTTTATACTAGTTCGAAGTTACCCTACATTCAATCATGTATATTTTTTTTACATATTTCTTTTCAAATGCCAATTTTTAAACGGGCAGAAGGCAAACCCAATACAATTTCGATTTCAAAGCTACGAGACACACCCTCCTGAATTTCCGGGCTCAAGGTACACCCACTTGATTTGGACGGGCTAAAAGCACACCCACTCGGATTTTCGGGCTACCAAACACACCTAATTGATTTGAACGAGCTACAATCATACACAAGCAAATACAACTAGAGTTTGATAGTTTTTCCAAAGATAATTTCTTAATCTTTGGTTACAATGAATCCTATAGCCTCTTAGACAGCACTTTGATCTTTGATTGAGAGAGAGAGAGATGATTGAAATTGAAAAGTAAATAGAAGAGAATCGGTACAATGAAGGTTGAATTGATTCTGGTTTGAATTTGAGAAGTTTTGAATAATTTTTCACTTGAAATTTTGGAAGAGTGAGAGGAGAGAAGATAATAAGAAAGTAGTTGTTAAACATTCGTTTGAAAATCCCCTATATATAGAGGATAAACAGACATATTCATTAACGAAGAGTTACGACGAATAGACACTTCATTTCAAAATTTGAATTTTAAAATTGCGACATGTATGTCAACGTATTATCTGCCTATATGTCGACATAAGCTAGTGTATTTTGAAAACATGTTTATTTTAAAATGTTTTTGAAAATCTTATGCTTTGTAAAATATTTTGATACTTTGTAAAATAATTTAAACATAGTTTATAAACATTTTGAACTTCAAAAACTTTTATAAAATAATTAAATATACTTTCAAAATGTGCTTTGTTTTAAAAATAAAGAATAAGAAAATGAGAAGATAAAGATCAAAGATTGCTATCACGGACTTTAACAATATTCTATGACTCTATATACTATACCATAGTATTGAATCTTCATATCAGATCTTTATACTCTTGGGTCTTCGTGTCCATTCTTTAATCTTTATATTGTACAGTCTTCAAACCAATACCCGTGTAATATCCTGCACTATATACTATATAACTTGACAAAACATTAGTATCCATATTTTATATGAATGCATTATTGTTGTTAAGGTTGTTATCATCAAAATCAATAACTAAGGTATTAACAATCTCTCCATTTTTTATGATGACAATCATTGATATTCAGTGTAACGACTCGTAAATTAATCGCTTTGTATTTGAATATTTAAATCATTTTTAAATATTTAAATAATGAATTTTAATAACCAAATAAACATAGTTTAAACATTAATTAATGATATTCAAATCATTTTCAAATTTTTTTACCAAAATAATTAGTTCAAATAAAAATAGAAAATGTGACCGAAAAACGTTTTTCAAAATTTCGACTTTTCGGCCTCGGAAAGTCGTCGAAAACATTGTGTAATTTTTGTATCACTCATATAAACATGCACACACATGCACATATGTCATGTGATAAGATAATCAATGTGTTAAATAACATTAGGAAATTAATTAAGTACCCCAACCATAACCTAAACAAGTACCTAAGGCATGGCGAAGGGGTGAGAGAGGTGTGTGCGTGTGTACTAGGTGAGGTGGAGGGGGTATGGCAAGCATGAACACAAGACAACTTTATATTATTTAAATGTTTAATTATTTTAATCACCTCTTCATTTCCTTTACCTATAAATACCCACCATCTCCACACATTTTCCACTTTACATATTCATTTCTTTTCTCTTCATATACATGAATACTTCCATGGCTTTCAAGAGAAATTCCCAAGCTAAAACTAGTGAATACACTTCTAAAAATCAAATTAAACTCCATATATTCATCTACAAACACTCCTCTACCAAAACAAAAGCCATTTCCACCTCAAAACCCCAAGGCCAAGCCCCATATTGCCCAGGCCGACCCCAAACCTAGCCCATTAAGGACCCAAAAGTCCAAGTTAAGGTGTAGTGAAGATAGTTCGTTAGTTCGACAACTTGTTGTGGTGATCCATTAAGTTAGAAGTGTTTTTGCGAGTAAAGCTTCCACCTTTGAACCGTAAAGTTTAAACTATATTCATGCTCATATTTGTAGCTATTGAGCGCTTATTGTATAGTTGTAATAATGGTTTGGTTGTTGGATTGGTTTTTTTGCTTTGAAAATTAGTCGCTTTGGAACGTTAGTAAGTGAATCTTAAGTTATATGAAAATCTAGTAGTTAAACTAATTCCGCTGTTAATAAATGCTTGTTACATGTTGAATTATTGTAAACTATCATGTATGTATGTTCATCCCCTTGCTTTGTGATGGTTGGTTGTATTGAAAATGTCATATACTCGAATTCTGAACTGCCCGTATAGCAATAATCGCTATATCGGCACTTTCGGAAAATCACCTTTTATCGAAACCGTTTGGTTTCATTATCATGCTTTGAATTATTTTACAAGTTAAGCAAGTTTTTGATTAATGATATTTTCAAAAATAATTAATTGTTTTAATAATGATTATTTAATTAATTATTTAATTAATAAGGATTAAAGTTAACTAATTAACTTATTAACAATGTGTTTAAAATTAACTAATCACTTGGTTAATAATGTTTTGAAATTAATTAATCATTTCTTTAATGAATTTTAAAAGTTAATAAATCTGTTTAACCTTAGTTAATCTTTCCATGAATAAAGTTTTAAATTAATTAATCGCTTTTAAATATTGATACTTAATTATTATTAAGTTAAATTAATTAATTATATTATTAACTAATTGAATTAATGATCTTTTAAAGGTGATTTACCCTTTTTAATTAAAGGTTATTGAAGTTAATTAATCAACTTAGTTAACAAAGTTTTAATAGTTAATTAATCAATGTAATAAGGATGTTTTAAGTTGATAAATCCTTTTTAATGATGTTTCAAAGTTACTAAATTCTCTTAAAAAGTGTTTTAAAGCTAATGCTTGTAATGTGAAGCCAAGTACGAATTCGGGTTTTTAAAAGAAAAAGTTTGAATTGTTTATGGAAATGAATTAATTTCCGTAAAGCGATTCACTTGTATGGAAATGATTTATTTGTATAATTAGCGCTAAACATCGAAGAAGTAGACTTGTCGCTACTTCGAAAGTTAAGAATAATCGTGGGAGCATGACTTTGAGGTAACACTACATTGACTTGTCCGATATTATTGTTAACCAAGAAATAGTACAAGTTTGAATTCGATGAGTGCCGGTAAGTATACAAGTTATTTTTCATATATGATCGTTTTATATCCTCGATAGTTGGTTCTCAGCTATCGGTTACTTCAGCTTCTTTATTATTGTCATTCTAAGACAATGCGTTGCTCCATTGAGCATTGATATCCTTTGTCGGAAATGACTAAATCCAAAGCACGAGAGGAAGCCAAGCTATGTGTGGTTGTTCCCATTAGAGTACTTTCATATCTCATTTAGATTTGGATTCGGTAGCGCTATTAGATGTGAAATATTCGGATACTCGGTAAGATTTGGCGGGGTCCGGGTTGGTATTGTCCGAGAAGTGTTACAGAGTATATGAGCTTCTCAGAAGTATATTACTAGAGGTATACTTCAAGGGTGGTGCACCTTCCTAGTCATTTGTTGGAGATTTTCCTTTTCTTATTTGATTCGAACCTTCAAATTTATTTTCTTATTTGCATCGGGAAGAGTCAACCACTCTTCGTAGTTTTTAATTATTTATCCATTCTTTATGTTGGGATGTTGATTTATGTGGGAGTAAACCTGTTCCATGTTCAGTGGCGTGGTCTCACATGTTTATGTTTAATTTCACACCTATTGTTTAATTTTTTTCACTAATACCAGACATATCATCTGGCCCGAGTTATTTGTTTTCCCTAAACTCTCGAGTACTCGTTTTATTTAAGTAGTCCGAGAGTAGTAGGGCTTTTGTGGGCTCTTTTGAAGACGGTGTCCGAACTGGAGGCTTTCATCTTCTTAATTATTTATTCCGCTGTATTATCTAGTTTGTGTATGTATTTTTTTTCAACATATGTAAAGGCATGAAGTTATAGCTGCCTAAGCTATTTGTAGTACTTTTGTATAACTCTGATAACTCCCTGTTAAGGAGTAACCTGATGTACTATTGACTGTTATGTTTTACATAGCATTTTCATTGCGAGGTTTTCTATTATGTTCTTTATTTTACCCCACCACGATTTATCTTTCCGGTGCTTGGGAAATGACACACGAACACCGAGGATGTGTTAAGTGTCATTCCTAGGGGCCAGAAATGTAGTCACATTCTGTATATATAAAATGTGATATAACTCCTTTTGAGTTGGATAACTCCCTCTGAATAAGTGCATATATATATTATATTTTTTCTCCCCCTTTATCATCAACAAAATGGGTGAAAAATATAGAAAAACTTGGAAAAAGAAAAAAAGAACTTAAAAAACTCCCCCTAACTAAAATATATGATGATGTATGCTTCAAAATCAATAATCTAAGTTTAAAATGATATATATTATTATATACAATAAATGATACTATTCTATATTAAACATGATGATAAAGTAAATTTTATTAATGTAATTCAAACTATACAATTTTAGTACATTCAAGTCAATCAAACCAAATCAATCATACAAACAATCCAAACCAATCAAATTCAATCCAAATACACACCATTTCATTCAAACCAAATCCTAAAAGTATTTATATATTTACATATTAAATCCAAACCTAATAACTAGACATTTCGTGGAACTTCTACCCAACCATCGGACCCAAAGATTGGATCTTCTTTAATTACATCCTAATCTTTATTATCCTTGTTAATAGTGCATTCTGGGTTGTTGGATGGTTCATCTTTAATTAGGGAAGAAATCATCCGTCGAATAGCGTCAAAATGCTTTTCTTGTTCCTTTATCATATGCATTTGACTTAATTTTAAGTGCCTTTTATTTCTTAGGATATAAAAGAGAGGATATCTTTGAAGGATTGAAGAGTTTGTTCAAGATTTTCATATAATTTTTGATGTAGAGATGACATATTTATGAAAATAGAGTATAAAATATAATGATGAATGATTTTTCTAGAAGAAATAGGCTTATATAAGAGTAGAAAGTTGTTTGAAATGAATGGATGATTGTTATTTTTGTTTTGAAATTTAAAATTTTCTCTTTCTGGCCATTATATGATGACATATCACAGTTTGTATGTCGACATATATAACAAAATTTTCAAATACAACATTTTTGTCATAGCTTTTGTTTTAATCTTATACTGTTATATATTTATAACTTCCAAAAACTAATAAACAATATAGAATAGTAATAGATACTTTTCATTACTTAGAATTTGAAGGGTACATGAATTTCATTCGAAATAAATGAAAATACATAAGAACAACTTGAATTTTAAACTAAAAACACACAATATGAAGCTACATAACACAAGTAAACAACTAGATTGATTTAGAAGGCTGTAGATGATGATGATGAAGAGCCACCAAGTTTGCAAATGATCTTCCAAAGTATTTATCCACGTTGTTAGAAAGAGTATTTATCCACTATATTGGAAAGAGAAGTGAACTTCTTTCTAAATGAATGCTTAAGCTTCTTTTGGTTCTTAAGAAGTATTTCTCGGTTTCTAATATTCTCTTTATTGGAGTGATGGATTGGTTTGTCAAACTTTCTAAGGAAGTTTCCATTTCTTCCTCCTCCTCCTCCCGCTCTTCTTCCACTTCCATTTCATCTCCTTCTTCCTCCTCTTCTTGTTGAATCTCGTGTTCTTCTTTCCATGTCAACCTTTGCTCTTTTTTTAGGAAGAGTCTCATAAGGTTCGAAAAATGGTGAAATGTGCATAAGAAAGTTATTTGCTTTATCGAAAACTTTTTAAGGAATGGATTTTTCTCCTCTTAAATCCACACCAAAATATAAGAAAATTCTAGTAAGATACACAACATGAAAGAGTGTGCTCTCATGTCTAGAAATGTTACTTTGGACAAAGTTATATAAAATGACTTATGCCCAATTTATGTTGTAATGACCATAAATAGTAAAAAGTGCTGTGAAAACTTTTTGAGTAGGGTTATTATAATTACCCATCCTCGAAGTAATACTTTATTGTAAAATGAGACCCATAAGTCTCGATTTTGGCTGACGATTCTTATGCTTAAATTCAATTTATTCATCACTTTCAAAAATGTCATGAAGAACTTCATGATTTTGTATATCAATTCGAAAAGTAGAGAGGTCAATTCCACTAAATTTGCAACCAAGAATATAACCCAAAATTTCACAATTTAAAACTATTTGAGTACCATTAATGTTACTCCAAATTCGACCTTCTTCTCATTGATAAAATTTTCCATTTAAACTCGCATAAAACATTTTGACCAAATCGGGTAACAAACAAAAGACTCAATCAAGCTAAGAATATTATTTTGAAAATAGAGATCATGTAAACCATAAAAAGAAAAATCTTCGAATTCAGCAATCCTTCAGGGAGAAACTTTTCGGAAGTAGTATATTCTATATAGGCTTCAATTGCATCTTTCTCATTAAAAAAAAGAATTTAATTTTATTAGAGAGCCTAATGGTTTTTGGGTTTTGACTAGATAAAGCCATTTTTGAGTTTTCGAAGAGATAGGAGAGTGAAATGATAGTAGAATTTTGAAATAAAGAGAGTGAAATGGTAGGATGGAGAGGGAGTTAATAAGTAAAGAATCAAATGGCATATTCTCTGGTCAAAAAGGCATCTTTTCAGAAAATATAAGTAAGTGCAAGTAGAGGGAAGATCAAAATTTGAATTTGAGATGAAATTTCAAATTTCATTTTTCTGGGGCATATGTCAACATATAGCCCTTAATTTTCAAAGCTAAATTTTGGACAAGATATTCCTATATAGTTATATATCTATATATATGTCTAATTATCCTAATATTATTATTAATTTATAGGTTATTCTTATCAATCAAAAGCAACCAAAAATAAATAAAATGTAAAACGTACCGATTTTTGCTGCTTTTTGTTGATCAATTTTGACTAGTTTGTTGTTGATGTGAAACAATATTCACATTTTCAGTATGAGATTCATTGTCGCTAGAGGAAGCGTTTGAATCATCCAAAGTGTATAAGCTCTTTTTATTTTTTTGGATGTATCATTTGTTGGTGAGACTTTAATTTATTCGAATGTGGGCAGTCTCTTTGAAAATGATTGGGTTCATCAGAGTTGAAGCATCTAGTTGTAGTGCCAGTTTCATTTGTTTTTAGGTTTTCGAAAGTTGTTCATTTTTCCGTTCTTCGGAAATTTTCTGAAATTTTTGATCATGAAAGCGATTTCTTCGTCAGTGTCATCGTCAGATTCCTAATTGTCATTTACTGCATTATAAGCAATAGATTTCTTTTCCATTGCCTTGCTTTCCCTTCTACCTTACATTTGTACTTCATAGGATATTAAATTTCCTATTAACTCTTCAATTTTCAAAGTGTTGATATTTCAAAAAAGTTTTTTCCCTCATGCAACTAATGAATTGGAATCTACAGTACATGTCAGAATTGGACTCATTTGGATTCATTTTAAATAATTGAAACTGATTAGTTAACAAGTAAATTTTAGTCTGTTTCACTTTACTAGTGCCCTCATGTTGAACTTGTAGTATCCTCCAAACTTCACATGCAGACTTACAAATAGACACTCTATTAAATTCATTTTTAGACAATGAACAAAATTAAATATTCATGACTTTAAAATTATTCTTTGCAAGTGTCTTTTGATCAGCAATCCATTGGGCAAAATTAGTTTGTGGTTTAGTGTACACATTTTGTGTAACGTTCCAAATATCTAAACCATTAGATTATAAATTGATCTTCATCCTACATGACCAATAAGTGTAATTACTACCATAAAAAGTGTAGGTCTAGCAGTAGATTGTTCTTCGACAAAAGTGTTAACAAATGTACTAACAGTGTTGTTAGCCATGAAAACTTTTCAAAAATCAAATTACGATTTTTTGAAAACCTAGTGCTCTAATACCAAGTGTGGGTCACAGAATTATGGATCTTAAGGCTAATTAAACACTAGAGAGTGGGGGGTAAATAGCGTTTTCTAATTTTTATGAATCTTTTTAAAATTATTTCAAGATTTTTATTAATTAGCACAGAATGAACAATCACAGATGCAAACACAGATAAGTGTAAATGCAGTAAAGTAAAAAGTAGAGGATTAGAGAGATCACACTAGGTATTTTTATACCGGTTCAGAGTTATCCTACATCCAGTCTTATACAATTTCTTGTACAGATTTCTTTTCAAATGCCAATCTTTAAACATGCAAAAGGAAAACCCAATACAATCTCGATTTCAAGGCTACAAGACACATCTTTCTGAATTTCGAGCATAGGGTACACCCACTTGATTTGGACGGGCTAAAAGAACACCCACTCGGATTTTAGAGATACCAAGCACACTCAATTAATTTAAACGGGCTACAATCACACCCAAGCAAATACAACTAGAGTTTGATGGTTTTTCCAAAGACAATTTCTTGATCTTTGGTTACAATGAATCCTATAGCCTCTTAGACAACACTTTGATCTTTGATTGAGAGAGAGAGATGATTGAAATTGAAAAGTAAATAGTAGAGAATCAATACAATGAAGATTGAACCGATTCTGGTTTGGATTTGAGAAGATTTGAATAAATTTTCACTTGAAATTTTGGCAGAGTAAGAGGAGAGAAGATAATAAGAAAGTAGTTGTTAAAAATTCATTTCAAAACCCAATATATATAGAGAATAAAGAGACATGTCCATTCGCGAAGAGTTACGATGAATAGACACTTCATTTCTAAATTTGAATTTGAGAATTACAGCATGTATGTCGACATATCATCTGCCTACATGTCGACATAGGCTAGTGTATTTTTGCAAACTTGTTTATGTTAAAATATTTTGAAAATCTTATGCTTTGTAAAATATTTTGATACCTTGTAAATTATTTTTTATTGTTTATAAACATTTTAAACTTTGAAAATCTTTTATAAAATAATTATAAACATATTTTAAAAATATACTTTGTTCTAAAAATAAAGAATAAGAAAATGTGATAACAACCTTAACAGTAATATATTATTTTTGATGTAGATGTAACGACACAGAATTTCGAACACTTCGTATTTAAATATCTGAATTATTTAAATAATTGAATCTTAGATTTAATGTGATTAAATTTATTCAATAACTTGGTTAACCCCCTTTTAATTAATGAATAAATATGGTAAACTTGTTTTTGAAAAATGTTTAGAAAAATAAATAGTTCGAAGAAATATCGATAATGTGACCGAAAATCTTTTTATCGATAAAGGCTTTTTACTTGATATAAGTTATTCAAACTCTTTTATACATATGTAATAAACTAATAAAAACATTAGAAACTAAGTAAACACTTTGTCTCATGATGAAATTGATTTTTTCTAGAGCTTCTAGAAGGGTACAATAGGGAGTGATTCAAGGAGTGATTAAGGAGGGATTAAGGAAATAACCAGGGAAGACTTTCACAAAGGCATGGTGGGTGAGGGGAGCATCCTTGGCTGTGACTTTGAAAGGATGGTAGGGGTGAGATTTCCTCTTGAAGCCTATATAAGTGAACCCTTGGCTCTTGGATCATTTTCACAATTTTAGTGCAAAACTACTAGTTATTCATCTCTTATCTTTTCATAAATTCCTAAAACAAAACCAAAGCAAATAAATCCAACTCTTCTTCATACTCTAGTATAATCCTTAGAACATCATAACAACACCTTCTTTCAACTTGGAGCTTAATATTTTGGGCACAAGACCCTATGCAAGGCCTAGGCTGTAAGCATCATAAGGAAAATATTGCTTTAGGCCGAGAGCAAAAGGAGGAGGAAGGTGGCATTTTAGAGCTACTATGGTTGAGGTAGGAAGCGATTAGAAGGTAGAGGCTTGATCATGGTTGTGTACTTGGTTTTTGGTGAGTTTATTCACCATGTAAATGAACATGAAGTGCTTATATTGTTTATTGAGACTATAATATGTTTCTTGACTTTATATTATGATGTTTGATTTTGATATTTTCTTAGGAAAGCAAATGACATATGTAATTAATGTGTTTGGAATTGTATGACTTCTTATGACTTATGCATTGCCTTGAAACAAAGCACATATGGTTTGGTTGAACAACGATTTGATTCGGACTTGATTTGGTTATGATTTTATTGTGATAGTCGCTATAAACACAGTTCGAAAATGCCTTGTGTTAGGCATTTTGTATGAATTTTTATAGAGAGATCCTTAGGAGTTTCTTGCTATGATTGAGATGTAGTTGTGTATATGTGTTCCTGTAAAAAAAAGTGGATGATAAAAGATTGTTTGCATATCGAAAATCGATCAAACTTTTAACCGAGCAAAACTGCCCAGGTCACTGTCATTGACAATAGTCATCCACAACACTTTCAAACATCATCTTTGCCTTTGTACCACTTTTTACAGCATTCTAAAAATTTTGTCTTCTCTGTTTGAGAGTTTAAATTGCTTTGAAACAAATTTAAACTTAAGTATTTTACTTCAATCTTTTTACATGTCTTTTATAACATATACCAGAGTATTCTAAAACTGGTTTGAAATTTTGATGAGTTTTAATAATTTATTATGAATTATTAAAGTAAGTGGTTTATTTTTAAATAAAGGAAAACATGTTATTTTTGTAGTTTTAAATAAAATACAAAATAGATATTTTAAGTAATATTTTAAACAAATGTATTAAACAATGTTATAAGTATTTTAAATCTATATAGTTTTTTTGAAAATTAGTTAAATATTTTATTAAAATAAATAGAAGCTTATGTGATATAATATCTTTTTAAAATGTTTTTATTACTAAGTATTTTATCTTATAAATAAATTAGTATACATACATACATACATATATATATATATATCATTCTTTAAAGGTTTTTAAACTATAAATAAATGTCTTACAAAGTGGTTTAAGGGAGCTTAGTGGCTTAAACGTGTTTGTTTGTCTAACTTGTTTATGAAAAGTCATAAATATTATACTTAGCACAAAAAGCCAACGAAGCTGTGATGCCCCACCTCTATACTCACGCTAGCCAAGGACACTACGGGGTAATGCCGTCGACTAGTACGAAGAATAAGGCTATTGAGGAGCGACCAACTGTGTAATTGCTTTGTGGGAGTACCGATATGTCAGATAATATAACTTACATTTCATTTCAAGAGGAAACCCGACATATCAAATACAAACTCAAAGCTACCACACAATGGCTATGAGGCCTACGGAAACAAAAATAGAAATAAACATAACACAAATCAGTCACAGATATTCATATCAGAAAGGCGGAAACAGATATGAATATAACACATAGAAGTGTACATCAAAGTAGTGGTAAAACTAGATCCACTACATCACAAAAGAATAGATACAAGTACAAGACAAAAAAAATAAGTATACAACAAGGAGTCTCTATCTCAAATGTATACTAACAAAAACTACTATGCTAAAGTAGTTAGCCAAAAGTTAGGTGAAGGACCCTGATAAGAAGTCAAGCAGGAGCACCTAAAATACTCAGTCTGACCCGAGTATTATTTAAGAAGAAAATAATAAACGGATCTGTCTAGCTATAAATATCAGATAAAATGAGATAGGATAAGAGATATCACAAAAACGTATGATAACAAAAAATGCCATACTGTGATAAGTATACATAAGGTAACAACAAAAATCATACAATATCTCAAGAATCTCAAAGTACCAAAAAGAATGTCATATTCTTTAAATTATTCACCAAAACACAAATATTGACAAAACATATCAATGCCAATCGCAAAAATCGGTGAAACACAAATTCTAGAAATCATTAACTAGAAATCCATAAATCACAAAGGGGAAGGCCTATCACAAACGGGAGCATGAAAACTCACCAACACGTGCATCACAAACGGGTTGCTAACCCATGGTCGCTAACCATAGAGCCAGTGCCACGACGTAGTACAGCGAACACCCGAGGAACCAGAAACTCAAATAATCCAGAATATCGACGTAGTACAGCGTTACGCCCGATGAACGAAACTCAAATAATCAGGCACAACGACGTAGTACAGCGAACGCCCGATGAACCTGAACACAAATAAATCCGAAACATCGACGTAGTACAGCGAACGCCCAATGAACCAAACTCAAATAATACGGAACAACGACGTAGTACAGCGAACGCCCGATGAACCAAACTCCAATAAACCCATAGGTCGCTAGCATATAAAAATGAGACGAAGCTCCATAAATCGGGGTACAGTCCCCCACGTGGACAAAGAGACATCGCAAATCGCTAGTCTAAACCATAAAATGATCATCATCGATCATCAAGAAGTGTCGATTACACTAAGCTAGTAAATAAATGAGTTTAGCTTCATGTCCTATAACCACTGGCTTAACTTAAATATTTACGAACAAATTGTAGATTTCCATTCGAAAATTGTCACAAGATTTCAATCGAACAAGTCTAATAATTAACCGACAAAGTAAACGCAAGCGTTTCATACCACTTGTTTTGCTAAGCCGTTTAATTAGATTTCTCATACGAATGAGGTAAAGGTTTGTACATACTAATAGATTGGAAAACGGGTTTATAAACGAGATTTATATTAAAAATAGAGTTGGAATCATCTTTGTGAAAGAGTTTGAATATTTACTACTAGTATAGAAAACCTTTATATTTTAAAGTGACAAATCACAGAAATGATTGTAGAAACAATCAATCACCAAAATTCACATACAAAGACGTGAATCAAATCCATATAAATCGATACCGAATCCATCAAAATGGATATTCCCAAAAATTCCGAAGAAGAAGTCATCAAAGTCAATAATAAATGACAACAACAAATCGGATCAACATGAATCGATCAAAATTGGAAACCCAAGCAAAATAGGAAAATTGGACGGAGACAAGCAGATCAGTCGACTGAACCAGGTGGTCAGTCGGCTGACCCATGCTTGGAAACTTTCGGTTTCCAGGTCAGTCGACTGACCCAGGTGGTCAGTCGACTGATACGGGGAGAGAAATCTTCTGTCCCCAGGTTCAGTCGACTGAACACAGAGGTCAGTCGACTGATATAGGGACAGAATGTTTTCTGCCCCTGGTTTAGTTGACTAACCTACTGGTTCAGTCGACTGAACCTACTACCAGAGCAGAATCAGCCTAGCCCCTAAGTGGGAAAAAATTCTTTCGGAACCGATCGATCGAGCAACGACGACTTGGGATTTATGCCAAGCGACAACCCAGCCTAATAGGCTCTTCGATACACCCCGGTAAACTTGTTCAAACACCCATAAAAGGATTTTCATAAAATTGGACTTCAAAAACCAAAAATTGGAAAATTCACCAAACCAATCCAAATCAAAAACAAATGAACATGAATAGTGTTAGTCCTTGAGATGATGGTTTTGATGACAACAACCTTAGAATAAGATTATAAAATATAAATACTAACATTATAAGTTTAGATATATATGTATATGTAGGATTTAACCATGCAGGTACCAAGAATGGAGACTGTACAGTATAGAGATTCAAGATATCAAGATTGAAGACTCATGAGTATCAAGAATATCAAGATTATCAAGAGTTCAAGATTTCAAGATAAGTATTGAGTCTAGAATTATGTTAAAACTTCATAATAGCACTGAAATCTTCACTCCAATTTTCTTGTGGGATGGAACCCATTTCTACCTTTTTAGTGGCTTACAAACCCACAAGTAGCTTACAAACCTACGACAAGTGGCTTACAAACCCACGAACATCCTGGTTTTGTACAAGTTCTCGAGTCCTGATATAATGAGATATTCTGCAGGAAGAAGCTTGCAAAACTACTTCAAAATGATTTTCAAAACTACTTCAGAATGATTTTCAAAACTGCTTTTCAAAATGTTTTAGCCTTAAAAATTATCTTTTCAAATGATTTTCAAAAAAGATATTTTAGCCTTAAAATATTCTTTGTTTTTGTTTTTAATAAACTCTTGTTTTTAAACTTCATTTTTTTTAAACTATCTTTATACTTAGATTTAAATATAAAATTATAGTAAAATTATATATATATATATATATTATTCTCTATATTTATCTATGTATTTTATCTATAGTCAAGTATATTTATAAAGTTTAAAATAGTTTTAATATGAGATAAATGCTATTTTCAAAGAAAAATAAATCATCAAAATTTCCTTTGGGATGTCGACATGCCCTAGTACCCCATGTCGACATAGTGACAGTTAGATTCAAAAATTTGAATTTCAAAAGAAGTGTCTATTCGCCATAACCTTTCACGAATGGACATGGCTGTTGTTCTTCTATAAATAGGAGTTGGTTTCAACGAATTTTACATTCTGGTTTTTTCACTTCTCTTCTTCTTCCACATTTTCTTATTCAAAATTCTATCATTACTCTACCGAAATCAACATTGAATCTAACTAGATTATCTCTGGTTTGATTCTCTATCACTATCTCAACAAGATCCAAGTGCTATTCAGAGTTATAGGCTTCTTTGTAATCTATCTAGCGAGAAAAGGTGTGATTGTAGCCTTGGAAATCAATCAAGCGAGAAAAGGTGTGATTGTAGCCTTGGAAATCAATTGGGTGGCCTAGAAATCAAGTATCTCTACCCAGAGGATTGTGATTCTAGAGGGTGTACCTCGTAGCCTTGAAACCGAGGGTTGTAATTGTTGAATTGCTTTTGAAAGGAAATCCGTATTTAGTTGTGCGGGACTGGATGTAGGGTAACTCCAAACCAGTATAAAATCCGGTGTGTTCTTTCCTTTACTGCATTTACTTTATTTCTGCATCTGTGTTTGTTTCTGTGATTATATCTGTGTCTGAATATTACATACATTTGTGTTCAAATTAACATAAACTCAAAAAGATTTAGTAATTTCTTATAAACACTATTCACCCCCTCTAGTGTTATTCCTAGCCTTAAGATCCATATTCCGCATTCCTCACAAATAGATGTTAGGAATTCATACCTAACAACAACGAAATCTATAGACGTAGATGTGAGTTCAAAAACTCACCTTTAAACCCAAAAACAATGAAGGAGAAGCTTTTAAAACAAGGCAAGAACAATTCCTCTTTAACACACCTCTAGAATCTTCAATCTATTATCAAAGATGAAGTTTTTCCTATGTCAGGGTTAGGAATTTCTGAGAATTGAAGAGAGATTGAGATGGAGAAGAAGAAGAGGATGTTTACCTAAGCTTTTCTTTGATTTTGGAGCTAGAACTTGAATTTGCAAAGGAAACTGGGGCTTAGGATTTTAGTTTCCAATCTCCTCCCCCATTTTTACTAAAGCTTGAAGTGTTAGGAAAATAATAGAATGAATGAAGAGGAGAGGGGGTGGATTTAGGATATAAGATGAGTTGGGTTAGTGGGCTGAAACCCAAACCCAAGCCCAAAGCCCTAAGTGAAAATGTCAAAATTCCACTCAACTCCAAACATATCGATGCTTATACTTAAAAAAGTCACAAACACCATTTTGGACTCAATGGAAGTGGTCTCGAGTCCTAATTCGACTGCAAAAAAGTAGCTTTTCGGACTTTAATCCGACTAACGATGCTATATTTAAATAAAATATTTAAATATACAATCGTAAAATATGCGGGTTGTTACAGAAGTAGACTTATCTATTTGTGAGAGTTAAGATTGATGTTCGAGTAGGGATAGAAGCAATATGTGCTTTAACCTACCGGCTTCACTCTTTCCTAGGGATAGTATAAGTTGAGACGGTCGGAAATGTATTAAGTATACGAACCTTGATTTATATATAAGCGATCATTTTTAGAATTAGATAGTCATTTAGTCGACTGTCGAACTTGACCAAATAATATAAGTAAATGGGTTTGGGTTGTACTAAACAATTTGAAGTAACATTTGGTTTTAACCCTTATTAATTACACCGAGGAATATAATTAGGACTTTAATAAGGAATACTTTAAGGATAATTACAAGTGAATGGTTTTGGGTTTATTGTGACAATGTTTAAGTAACATCTGTCTTTAACTATTTTAAGTATAATTAAATCTTTAAAAAGCAAGTTTTAAAGATAATATTTAAATTATGGAATGTTTTGGGTTTATTGTGACAATGTTTAAGTAACACTTGTGTTAAACCCTTATAAATGAAATTAGATCCTTAAAGGAGATTTTTGAAGATAATGATTAAGTGTGAAGTGTTTTGGGCTTAAAGTAAATAATGTTTTAGTAACATTTGTTTTTAAATCCTTGAATTATATATTAAAGTGGAAAAGAAATTATGAATATACTTAGATATTTAATAATGGAATTTCAAAGATAATAACAAGTATGAAACCTTTTGGAATAAAGATAGAAAACGTATATGTTTAAAATATAAAAGAGAGAAGGGGTTTATAGTAACAATGTTTAAGTAACATTTGTTTTTAACCTCTTTGGTTATAGTTAAAGTAAGTAAATTTTGTTAAGTGATTTGTGAATATACTTATACTATTGAGAAAAGTATATGAATACTTTTTGAAGTATTGATTAGAATATAAATGAATAGTGAAATAGTAGAATACATGTATGTACCTTTTGTAATAAATTAAATATATATATACAAGTATATAAAGGAAGTTTAATTAATAAAGGGGTATTAATTAATAAAGAAAGTTTTAATTAATAAAAGATTATTAATTAATAAAGGAAGTTTTAATTAATAAATGAGTATTAATTAATAAAGGAAGTTTTTAATTACTTAGGAATTTAATCGGTTAGAAGTTTATTAGATAAAAAGGAGTTTTACTAGTAAAAGAGGTTTAATTAATATAGGATTAATTAAATAAAAAGAGGATTAGGAGTTGTTTATGAGACTTAATCGTGCTTTGTGTTAATTAATCGTTCTTTGTATGTTTACTTGTATATGGAAAGTATTTAGTTGTATACATAGCATTAAAGCTGACAAAGTGGACTTGTTTCTATCAGGAGAGTTAAGAATGATGATTCGAGTAGGGTCTAGAAGCAATTGTGCTTTAACCTACCGGGCTTCACACTTAACCGAGGGATAGCCAAAGTTGAGAAGGTCGAAAATGTTATAAGTATATGTGACTTAATTTCCATATACGATCGTTCTCATTGCTATTGAATTGTAACAAAATGAACATATGAAATATCTAGGAGAAACATGGAAATTACAGTACGGTTGTTTACTCAGTGATGATATTACCTATGTATAAACTCGTCTTGCTCTTTTAGGACAAATGATAAGGAAATCCGTCAAGATAGAAGATGATCTCAAGCGTTATGTATTGTCTATTTATTTTTGAAAGAACCGATGTTGAGTTAATCGGAAATCTATTGATTGGTTTTGGGCATCCGATAAGGAGGGAGTGTACTTGTATGAGACGACTCGAAACCATAACCACTTCAAAACCATATACATGATCTATGTTTTGGAAGTGGTTGAGAAGTGAAATTTTATAGGGTTGCACTGTTTATCCTAAGTTTAAGTCCAAGGGAGAGTTCAGCGTTAATGTTTCGAACGATGCTATCGTGAGGAACTGTCTATCTTGAAGGTTATTCCAAGAGAGAGGATAACACTAGAATTTGTCAGTAGACTTATGCTGGAATATATGTGGAGATTCGAGATCTAATCAGGATGCTCGAATCAACCTAGAAATTCATGATCTATTCAAGATGTTGGAATCTTTGTACGGTTCTAAGATTTGTTGAGATGCCAAAATAATTTGTGGTTCTGAGATCTAGTCGCGTTGTAGCTCGTGTGTTGGGATGCTGAACATGACATCTGTAACGACCCAGAATTTTGGTCATTTAATTTTGAACATTTAGTTCATTTTTAAATGTTGAATTTGAAATATTAATTGATTTTGAATATGGATAATTAGGTTGAATTAGTGAAATAGGTTAAAATTTCAAATATAGAGATTGAATGGATTTGGGAAATAGTAAATTAATAATTGAAATTGGGTAAATCTGTGAATATGGGGTTAAATGGAAGTGGGAATGATTTCTATGTTGTTTTAAACTCTATTTGAATTAGAGTGATGGTAATAGACTTTGAATGGAACTAAAAGTCGATAAATTTAAAGTTTGAAATTTATATATTAATTTAATAGTGGAAATTAATATATTAATATATAGAAATAGTGTAAATAATTGAACTTCGATTTAAAATGAATCAGAATGATTTTAAATATGGATATAAATTCTATTTGAATTATAAATGAGTCAGTAAGATTTTAAAATTCGAATTTTCAAGCAATTCTGTCAAATTTGAAAATCGCTCGATTTAATCGACGCGTTAAAATAGCCTTCCGAGGCACATTCTCAGAATTTGACGAAACCCATTCCATTGGATCTGTAATAGTGTATTATTATCGGATTTCAAATTTCGTAGCATTTGGAGTTATCGTTTGGCCGTACGGAATAGAAACGCGTTGAAATAAATATCGAAAATTTAATATTTAAATTTGATTCAAAAAGCTATCTTCCACATACGATCGAATTAGGCCTCGAAACATATTCCATTGTGTTCGAAATAGTGGTAAAACATTACAAATGCCAGGCGGCAAGTCTCGTTTGGAGTTCGTTCGAAAAAGCACTTTAATGGTGAAAAATAATAATAAAATAATATATATAATCTTATATATACACTCATGAACAGTAAAACCTAGTACATTCACAGCCGCTGCCTCATTAATGTTTAATGGTCGAAATTTGATCTCGTTCCACCTCAAATTTCTCGAAATCCATCGACAATTAAAGAAAATTTTCAACTGTAATATCGAAGAACTCAACACGATCTTCCATGTGAACGGTCGTGATCAAAAATCATATGATAGATCGCCAGAATTTTCACCGTGAAGTCCTGACATTCGAGCGTGAAATTCGAGGCTATGGAAGAGCCGAGTCTTGCCGAAGGTAGAGGGCGAGATGAGCTTTGTAGCGGTGGTTCCTGATCAATGCTAGTGGATCGATGGTGGAGTTTGGGTTGGTCAAAGCATCGGCGCGATGGGTTTCATTCACTGGAACAAGCGGCAACGAAGATGAAGGAGGAAAAGAAGGTGTGCGGCCAAGATTTCCTATTTCAGTTTGCTCGACCAGATTTCGTTTTGGTATAAAAAAAGTAAATTTATTTATATAAATTATATTCAAAACTTGTAAAAATTATAACTTCTTCATACGTTGTCAGAATCGGACGAAACAAGCGGCGACGGAATAGTGGCGACGAGCACTACACTATGGAATAGATCTGGAGACGTTTGGAGTTAGCTAAAATTTTAGGTTAAATCAAACGCATTCGATTTAATTTAAAATTTGAAAGCTTGGCAAATTTAAAACTCAGTGTGAGTTAATCTCACTCAATCTTGGACCGCTGGTATGAATTTTAAATAGTTAAAAATGAATTAATGATCGATTAGTTGAATTGATAAATTTTTGTCAGTGAATGTGATATATATATATATATATATATATAGTAGTATATATATATATATATTAGAGTGATTGATATTCCCGCATATATATAGCGGATGAGACCCTATGCGCCCCGTATAATAGCGGATGATCCTATATACTGCGATATTCTGCCTCGAAGCGGAATTGGTATTTTTATGTTGTATTAACATCTATGGATGCAGGGAAACAGGTTGGAGGGATCCAACTGGATTCCTCAAAAATGTTGAATTTAATTTCATATATGGTGGTATATGTTTTGTTTGAATAATTCGTGATAGATTATTGTGTGATTTGGAATCGATTGGATGCTTTGGCAGTTTTAGCCTAGATTTTGGTATTTTTAAATACCAGTAATATATGGGTTGAATCGGAAAAGAATTTTAAAGGGAATTTTCAAGTAAAATATTTATCTAGAAATTTGGGTTAATTGACCTGATAAAATAATGGTTTGAAATTTGTACTTAACAAATTCGGGGTATTATAAATAGGGATTTTGGGATAAAAGTATATAAATGGATTTTAAATAATAAAGTCTTAAGTGGCACTTGTTTAAAAATAAAGGAGGTTTTAAAATCGAAATTTTTAATAGATCGGAAGGATAGAAGTGTATTTGGAAATAAGTACAAAATTGGTGATACTGGAGTTCAAGTAAGGTTTCCAAATTTACGAAATGAATTGAAATCGAGGAATTTGGGCTTGTTTTAAAAGAGGATTTTTAATTATTAACTAGGTAACTTTAAAAGTGTTAAAATATTCCATAAACTAGTTATTTAATTATTTTAAATTGGTTTAAAGCATAATTATTAAATGGTTACCTTATAAAGATTGTTAAAGAATATTATTATTTATTATTTAAGAATTGGTCAGCATTTGTTGTTTTAAAAGATAAATTATTAAATATTAATATGGCTTTGCATAATAACTTTTATTAAAGTATATTTTCCAAGATTTAACTTGGAAATTTATTTTAGAAACTTATAAGTATATTTTGAGATAATTTTTAAATAATGTTTTGGGAAGTAATGGTATACTCGCATGGCGTAATCAGAGGCAGTGAGTGCCTGCAGTTAAGTCTTGGATTTCTCTGGGATAGAGACGTAACCATTGAGCTGTGAATCCATGGTTTGATACCGCAGTGGTACTTTCCATATTATTTTAAAAGGGTTTTCAAATATTTTTGAAAAGGATAAATTGGGAATATACTGAATTCGATAAGATAAGTACATACTTTTGGATTTAAGAGATGCAACTTATTTGGAATTTTAAATTAAATAATACTTGGTGTTTTTCAGTGGAAATGGAATATTTGGTTGAATGATTATTTATTTGATGGTTAAATAACTGTGACGCCCCACCTCTATGCTCATAATAACAAAGAGTATTAAAAGAAATACTGTCTATTATTACGAAGAATAAGGCTGGATAGGAGCGACCATCCGTAATTGGCCTTACACTAATATTGGTTATCTCGATAGGAGCGGTATATACTTTTTATTTTTCATCTATTATTTGTTTACTCCCATCGACATATCCAATTATCAGTATAAAACAAACTACGATAGTTCATAATAGTTTAGGACATTAGATATAACAATAACACAGATAATATAAATGCGGAACACAGATTAACAAAAATCTCATATATATAACCGATGTCAGTTACAATATAGTTGACACGATACATATGATACAACTACAACTGTCGACTCTAGAAGTTATATATACAAGTACATTATCGACTAATATACATGAATACATATCGTTCTATACAATGACACGACTACTACAAAATGACACTGACAACTTCAGAAGATGTGAAAAGTCTTCATATCCTGAACAGCAACTCAAAGAAGAAAATCTACAACCTGAAATAACTCGGGTCTGACCCGAGTATTAAATTCAACGAAAATAATACACGGGTCAGTCTAATTCAAACTCAGTTATTAGTGCATAGAAGCAATAATAATCAAAAAGTCACATAGACGACAATCACAGAAATCTCGTATATCCAACTCTCGATACGAGAATTGGATAACGGCAGATATAACACTGAACAGTGTTAATCCATAAAACAGAAATCCAAAGCAGTTTAAGCAATTGAAATGTCAATTTAAAAACATCAATGCTAATTGGCTGCAGTACACGCTAACGTGTACTGCCTCACCAATACAATATGAAATGCATAAAAGATCAACGAACCAAAATCAATGAAGGTTCAAATATCAATTCAAAATGTCGATACTGTGTGGCTGCAGTGCGCGCACGCGTGCACTGCCTCGCCACGACAGCATATACTGAAATATCAACAAGGCACAAAGGCCAAGGCTCAAGAATTCCCAGCGCCAACAAATGCAATAAGCAAGTGGCAGTAGAGAAGAGTTTCAACCAAGTGAATTGAAGTGGTTGGCTGTCTCAAGCAACGGCAACCAACAAGTTCGAACAAGGCAGAGAAATGCCAAAATGGTTAAGAGAGGACGACAACAGTGGTACAATGAACCACATTGAAATCGGAAGTATATAAGTCAATGGAATGCAAAGCACAAAAGACTCAAAGAGAAATGAAACAGGGTCAAGTAAGTGCATCATCAAGTGACACAAAGGTACATGACTGCACAGTACAATTACCACACAATGCAAGAAGGTCAAGCCAATGACTCAACACAGCTGCAGTTCAATATCAAATGCCATGCGTCATGTAGCAGTTCCAAACCGATAGTATACACCAAGCAGTACAAGTCTCGAGCCCAAGGCAGTACATATCAAAAAATGCAACAGCAAATTATATATATGGAGTGACAATATAGGGCAGCACATATATGCAAAGTCCAACATGTTCAAGTTCATCAGACCAAGCTTCAACTTATCTATAACAAATGCAATTGCATGTATGCAATGCAGACAGGGACCAAAATGTCCAGATGAACTAAGAAGTGAGATCTACAGCAAGGAAATAAAAGAAACAGTGCATCAATGTAAATGTGCACAGCTACAACATGAATAATGAAGACTGAACATACATCCAGGGAGAATACAAAGCTCATCAAAGTACACATGTACAACACAGTGAGACCAGATGCAAGTGAAGCCATACATAGATGTCAATACAGAACAGAAAACCTCAAGGCCAAGATTACAATGTCAAAGCACAGAGCAATACACTAACATGCAGACATATACACTAACATGCAGACATATACAAATGGTCAAGTAAACTGGTAGCAATGCAACAACAATGTCACACTCACAGAAAAGACGCAGATCAGCCTCAATAGAAGATAAGGTCATCAGTGAAGCAAAATGACAAAATTGCAAATGATACAAGGCATCAATGCAATGTATCAGATTCGAGAACAAGGCAGTGCAGCAGCGAAAGAGCTCACTGCAACAATATTTTTTTTTGAATGGAGACAGTAAGATCATGAATCAGATCAACATAGTAAAGACAAGTACACTTGAACAAAATAAAGATACAGCAAGGCCGATACATCACTGAATCAAGTGACACCAACATCACAGCAAAATGTTAATCCAGGACAAGGTGATAACACATATGTTCTACATGAATGCATATGCAAGCGATCAGGTACAGCAGCTCCAGCAAGTATATCAATATCATCACCGAAATAGATGATCAAAGTCAAAGATCAAAGTCAAGTGAAGTCAAGACAGTGAAGTGTTTCAAGTCAGAAGTGCTTAAATTCACAGTAAGTTTAAAAGAAAATATCACAACCAAAGTAATTCAACTCGAGTCAACAACAGTTTTTAAATGGTTAGGAGAATCAAAACTAAGTCAAACTCAATCAATGATGAAGTCATGCAACTATTCACAAACTACAAATACCAAAAGGTCAAAGCCGAAGTCAGTGTTACAGGGATGAACACAAATGACCAGAGTCGAGCATTCAACATCGTCAAACCAGAAATGAAACCGTGGTTACCAAGAAATGACAAGTTCGAAATCAATGCAGTGGAAACCAAGTAACCAAAAATATACGCAGGTGAACAAGTCAAAATCAACAACCAACGAAACGAATTAAAATGGCCAAGGTAAATCAAAGCGACTCGAACATTTGCATACACACGAAAATCCACGAATCCAAAGCAGTGGGAATCACAAATCACAGGTATAAGATCTCGAATTAGATGTGAGACGAACTCACCTTGGATCGGTCGAGAGATAGAAGTCGAACTCGACTGAGTTGGCGAAATTGCGCACGCATCCATTGAAGCAGGCAACACAGAGGCGAACGAACGAAATCGAACAGCTTGTTCGACACGAAGACGAGCACGAGAGCATCGGCAAGCAGCGACGTTCAAAACCCTGAAGCCCTAATTTGTCGCGAGGCCGCCATTTTTTCATTCGAATGCTTTTTCTTTTAGGGTTTTAATGAATGAATGGGGGTCGGGTTTCTCCTTGACAAAAGAGAACGACAACAAAGGAATAAAAACATGGGCTAGATTCAAAAGCCCATTTCAATCATTTGAGAATTTTTTAAAAGAATAACAATTTGATTCAAATTCCCAAACAACGTTTTACCCTTCTTATTTACTCTACTTACAATGTTTAATAGAGGATTATACAAATCAAAAGAAAATGAATTTCAGATCGATTTAAAATCTCTAACCACGTATAACAATTTTATTAAAGAATTTAAATACGATTTAAATCCCAATATCTATTGTCAACTGAATTAAATTGTTATTTTGACGATAATTAAAATTACAAAAATCCCGGTTGTTACAGACTCCCCTCCTTAAAGAAATTGCGTCCATGCAATCATAGGGAATAAATGGATAAAAGGTAACAACCAAAAGAGCATGGCAATGTCGAAGGTATAAGAAAAGCAAGTGTCAGCGGGGAAGTATTAGATAAGAAATCGAAAGGTTCGACTGCTTCAAATCAAAAGAATCAACATCGTGGGGATCAAGGAATCAAAATCAGATGACTGTCTAAAGCAAGAATCAATCGAGTTCCAGTAACTAAAAGAGAAGGAAAAACAGAGCAGAAATCCCATACAGAGCACGAATTGAATGTGAGTAAATCAAATTACTCACCTGAATCGCCAGAGAAAAAAGACGAAGCTCAAATCTCAAAAATCGCAAATATTCAATCATCAAAAACGATAATCAAATTTCTCAAATCAACAAATATTCGATTATCACAAATGATAATCAAATTTCAATTTCAACAAATATTCGATTATCAAAAACGATAATCAAATTTCAAATTCAACAAATATTCGATTATCAAAAACGATAATCAAATTTCTCAAATCAACAAATATTTAATTATCTAAAGCGATAATTAAATCTAAAATCAACAAATTTTTAATTATCTCAAGCGATAATTAAATCTAAAATCAACAAATATTTAATTATCTCAAGCGATAATTAAATCTCAAATCAGCAAATATTTAATTATCAAAAGCGATAATTAAATCTCAAATCAGTAATTATTTAATTATCTAAAGCGATAATTAAAAACACAAATATCTGATTATCAAAAACGATAATCAGAACTCATATCAACAAATATCTAATTATCACAAGCGATAATTAGAAACAACAAATATCTGATTATCAAAAACGATAACCAGAACTCATATCAACAAATATCTAATTATCACAAGCGATAATTAGAAACAACAAATATCTGATTATCAAAAACGATAATCAGAACTCATATCAACAAATATCTAATTATCACAAGCGATAATTAGAAACAACAAATATCTGATTATCAAAAACGATAATCAGAACTCATATCAACAAATATCTAATTATCACAAGCGATAATTAGAAACAACAAATATCTGATTATCAAAAACGATAATCAGAACTCATATCAACCAATATCTAATTATCACAAGCGATAATTAGAAACAACAAATATCTGATTATCAAAAACGATAATCAGAACTCATATCAACAAATATCTAATTATCACAAGCGATAATTAGAAACAACAAATATCTGATTATCAAAAACGATAATCAGAACTCATATCAACAAATATCCAATTATCACAAGCGATAATTAGAAACAACAAATATCTGATTATCAAAAACGATAATCAGAACTCATATCAACAAATATCTAATTATCACAAGCGATAATTAGAAACAACAAATATCTGATTATCAAAAACGATAACCAAAACTCATATCAACAAATATCTAATTATCACAAGCGATAATTAGAAACAAAAAATATCTGATTATCAAAAACGATAACCAGAACTCATATCAACAAATATCTAATTATCACAAGCGATAATTAGAAACAACAAATATCTGATTATCAAAAACGATAATCAGAACTCATATCAACAAATATCCAATTATCACAAGCGATAATTAGAAACAACAAATATCTGATTATCAAAAACGATAATCAGAACTCATATCAACAAATATCTAATTATCACAAGCGATAATTAGAAACAACAAATATCTGATTATCAAAAACGATAACCAAAAGTCATATCAACAAATATCTAATTATCACAAGCGATAATTAGAAACAAAAAATATCTGATTATCAAAAACGATAACCAGAACTCATATCAACAAATATCTAATTATCACAAGCGATAATTAGAAACAACAAATATCTGATTATCAAAACGATAATCAGAACTCATATCAACAAATATCTAATTATCACAAGCGATAATTAGAAACAACAAATATTTGATTATCAAAAATGATAATCAGAACTCATATCAACAAATATCTAATTATCACAAGCGATAATTAGAAACAACAAATATCTGATTATCAAAAACGATAATCAGAACTCATATCAACAAATATCCAATTATCACAAGCGATAATTAGAAACAACAAATATCTGATTATCAAAAACGATAATCAGAACTCATATCAACAAATATCTAATTATCACAAGCGATAATTAGAAACAACAAATATCTGATTATCAAAAACGATAATCAGAACTCATATCAACAAATATCCAATTACCTGCAGATAATTGGAAGCTACAAATATCTAGAAATCAATTAAGAAGACTAGAAAATCAACATAAAAGCTTGGATCGATCCCATCAGATGGCGAGTTTTTAATTCGCCGCATGTGCATCTCAGAGTGGCCGAAGCCTACCAAGTAATCAACATAATTTTGGCGCCCATCAGATTGACCCAAAGGTCCGCAGAGTGACCCGAAGGTCTAGTACTGGTATTTGACCCGAAGGTCCGCAGAGTGGCCCGAAAGCCCAACAAATGACCCGAAGGTCCAACAAATGACCCGAAGGTCCATCATAGTGGCTCGAAAGCACACGAAAGCATCAAATATTTCAATTAACGAGTCCGGAATTAACCGAAATAGCAAACGCACATGTCCCATACCACGTGTTTTACTAAATCGTTTGATTCTCTTCATCGTTTCCTTGAAAGTGTAAAATTCATCAAAATCGTCAAAACAACAGATATTCAATTAACGAGTCCGGAATTAACCGAAATAGTAAAAGTGTGGTTCCATACTCCGCACTTTTGCTAAATCGTTTAAATCTCTTCATCGTTTCCTTGAAAGTGCAAAATTGTGTATTTTGTAAAAATACACTTTACATTCTCAAACGGACAAGTCCGGAATTAAGCGAATCAGTAAAAGAAAGGGGTCATAGTCCTTGATTTTGCTGAAACGTTTAAATCGTTTTCTCATTCTTTTGAAAGCGTAAACTGTTAAATTTCTGAAAACAATTTTATTTATTTTGTAAAAATAACAATTCACCTTCTCAACTGGACAAGTCCGGAGTTAAGCGAAACAGTAAAAGAAAGGGGTCATAATCCTCGATTTTGCTGAATCGTTTAAGTCGCTTTCTCATTCTTTTGAAAACGCAAACTATTACAATTTTATAAAACAATTTTCATTTTAAAACAATTTTCCAATCACGTGATTAAAGCAGCAAATCAGTAACAATTTCGATAAGGAAATTGTACTTCTCAAAATACCGTAAAAATGGTCACAAAACAGCATTGCGGAATAACCGCTAGAAAATCCACTTTTAAAACTTGACGGTTACTGAAGCCAAAGCAGCAGAAATTTTTTAAACGTCAAAATCTCATCAAAATAATTTACATCAAAATGTAATATCAGTGAATTTTCATTCATCAGAAATGCCACAAAACACCGTACTTCAAAATATAGCATTGGTGTAAAATTCCGTTGTAAAAATAACGGCAACAAAATACATTTCATAACCAAGCATCGGTTCAACGTAAAATAAATGTAATAACGTGCAATTTAAATTTTTGCACGTACTACAAAATGAACAAAGAATCATTCAAATGTATCTTCAATGAAGATAATTTAAAACAGCAAAAATCTAATCAATAGATGATTAGTACAAAAGAAAGCCAGCGGAAATTTCAACAAAATCACATATCTGCAATTTCTTCGAATCCTCGGTTCGGATTCGAAGTTCTCAAGGAAACAAAATAATTACTGCTATGTAAACAACCAATGAAATTTATTTCAATTTCTAAATCAAATAGATTATCAGTTGTACTCAGCGAAGACAGTTTCACTGTTTTCGCTGCGCACTCTGATAAACAGTACTCAAATCAATCGAATCATCAGAACACAAATTCACTTTTTATTTTTTTAAATATTGATATTTAAAAACTTCATCCAAATTTCAAAACTTTAGTTTTGACTCAAAGTACAATAAAACGTCGACCAATAGTTGTAACATATGTTCCATCCAAGTTATGTTTTATATTATGTCCATAAACCCCAAGCTCTGATACCAACTGTGACGCCCCACCTCTATGCTCATAATAACAAAGAGTATTAAAAGAAATACTGTCTATTATTACGAAGAATAAGGCTGGATAGGAGCGACCATCCGTAATTGGCCTTACACTAATATTGGTTATCTCGATAGGAGCGGTATATACTTTTTATTTTTCATCTATTATTTATTTACTCCCATCGACATATCCAATTATTAGTATAAAACAAACTACGATAGTTCATAATAGTTTAGGACATTAGATATAACAATAACACAGATAATATAAATGCGGAACACAGATTAACAAAAATCTCATATATATAACCGATGTCAGTTACAATATAGTTGACACGATACATATGATACAACTACAACTGTCGACTCTAGAAGTTATATATACAAGTACATTATCGACTAATATACATGAATACATATCGTTCTATACAATGACACGACTACTACAAAATGACACTGACAACTTCAGAAGATGTGAAAAGTCTTCATATCCTGAACAACAACTCAAAGAAGAAAATCTACAACCTGAAATAACTCGGGTCTGACCCGAGTATTAAATTCAACGAAAATAATACACGGGTCAGTCTAATTCAAACTCAGTTATTAGTGCATAGAAGCAATAATAATCAAAAAGTCACATAGACGACAATCACAGAAATCTCGTATATCCAACTCTCGATACGAGAATTGGATAACGGCAGATATAACACTGAACAGTGTTAATCCATAAAACAGAAATCCAAAGCAGTTTAAGCAATTGAAATGTCAATTTAAAAACATCAATGCTAATTGGCTGCAGTACACGCTAACGTGTACTGCCTCACCAATACAGTATGAAATGCATAAAAGATCAACGAACCAAAATCAATGAAGGTTCAAATATCAATTCAAAATGTCGATACTGTGTGGCTGCAGTGCGCGCACGCGTGCACTGCCTCGCCACGACAGCATATACTGAAATATCAACAAGGCACAAAGGCCAAGGCTCAAGAATTCCCAGCGCCAACAAATGCAATAAGCAAGTGGCAGTAGAGAAGAGTTTCAACCAAGTGAATTGAAGTGGTTGGCTGTCTCAAGCAACGGCAACCAACAAGTTCGAACAAGGCAGAGAAATGCCAAAATGGTTAAGAGAGGACGACAACAGTGGTACAATGAACCACATTGAAACCGGAAGTATATAAGTCAATGGAATGCAAAGCACAAAAGACTCAAAGAGAAATGAAACAGGGTCAAGTAAGTGCATCATCAAGTGACACAAAGGTACATGACTGCACAGTACAATTACCACACAATGCAAGAAGGTCAAGCCAATGACTCAACACAGCTGCAGTTCAATATCAAATGCCATGCGTCATGTAGCAGTTCCAAACCGATAGTATACACCAAGCAGTACAAGTCTCGAGCCCAAGGCAGTACATATCAAAAAATGCAACAGCAAATTATATATATGGAGTGACAATATAGGGCAGCACATATATGCAAAGTCCAACATGTTCAAGTTCATCAGACCAAGCTTCAACTTATCTATAACAAATGCAATTGCATGTATGCAATGCAGACAGGGACCAAAATGTCCAGATGAACTAAGAAGTGAGATCTACAGCAAGGAAATAAAAGAAACAGTGCATCAATGTAAATGTGCACAGCTACAACATGAATAATGAAGACTGAACATACATCCAGGGAGAATACAAAGCTCATCAAAGTACACATGTACAACACAGTGAGACCAGATGCAAGTGAAGCCATACATAGATGTCAATACAGAACAGAGAACCTCAAGGCCAAGATTACAATGTCAAAGCACAGAGCAATACACTAACATGCAGACATATACACTAACATGCAGACATATACAAATGGTCAAGTAAACTGGTAGCAATGCAACAACAATGTCACACTCACAGAAAAGACGCAGATCAGCCTCAATAGAAGATAAGGTCATCAGTGAAGCAAAATGACAAAATTGCAAATGATACAAGGCATCAATGCAATGTATTAGATTCGAGAACAAGGCAGTGCAGCAGCGAAAGAGCTCACTGCAACAATATTTTTTTTTGAATGGAGACAGTAAGATCATGAATCAGATCAACATAGTAAAGACAAGTACACTTGAACAAAATAAAGATACAGCAAGGCCGATACATCACTGAATCAAGTGACACCAACATCACAGCAAAATGTTAATCCAGGACAAGGTGATAACACATATGTTCTACATGAATGCATATGCAAGCGATCAGGTACAGCAGCTCCAGCAAGTATATCAATATCATCACCGAAATAGATGATCAAAGTCAAAGATCAAAGTCAAGTGAAGTCAAGACAGTGAAGTGTTTCAAGTCAGAAGTGCTTAAATTCACAGTAAGTTTAAAAGAAAATATCACAACCAAAGTAATTCAACTCGAGTCAACAACAGTTTTTAAATGGTTAGGAGAATCAAAACTAAGTCAAACTCAATCAATGATGAAGTCATGCAACTATTCACAAACTACAAATACCAAAAGGTCAAAGCCGAAGTCAGTGTTACAGGGATGAACACAAATGACCAGAGTCGAGCATTCAACATCGTCAAACCAGAAATGAAACCGTGGTTACCAAGAAATGACAAGTTCGAAATCAATGCAGTGGAAACCAAGTAACCAAAAATATACGCAGGTGAACAAGTCAAAATCAACAACCAACGAAACGAATTAAAATGGCCAAGGTAAATCAAAGCGACTCGAACATTTGCATACACACGAAAATCCACGAATCCAAAGCAGTGGGAATCACAAATCACAGGTATAAGATCTCGAATTAGATGTGAGACGAACTCACCTTGGATCGGTCGAGAGATAGAAGTCGAACTCGACTGAGTTGGCGAAATTGCGCACGCATCCATTGAAGCAGGCAACACAGAGGCGAACGAACGAAATCGAACAGCTTGTTCGACACGAAGACGAGCACGAGAGCATCGGCAAGCAGCGACGTTCAAAACCCTGAAGCCCTAATTTGTCGTGAGGCCGCCATTTTTTCATTCGAATGCTTTTTCTTTTAGGGTTTTAATGAATGAATGGGGGTCTGGTTTCTCCTTGACAAAAGAGAACGGCAACAAAGGAATAAAAACATGGGCTAGATTCAAAAGCCCATTTCAATCATTTGAGAATTTTTTAAAAGAATAACAATTTGATTCAAATTCCCAAACAACGTTTTACCCTTCTTATTTACTCTACTTACAATGTTTAATAGAGGATTATACAAATCAAAAGAAAATGAATTTCAGATCGATTTAAAATCTCTAACCACGTATAACAATTTTATTAAAGAATTTAAATACGATTTAAATCCCAATATCAATTGTCAACTGAATTAAATTGTTATTTTGACGATAATTAAAATTACAAAAATCCCGGTTGTTACAATAACCGACTATCAAATCTGGACCAAAAATATAACTTTTGAAATATCTGGGAGAAATACGGGAATTATATGGTACAGTTACTGTTCGAGGTGCTATATTGTACGTATAAACTCGTTTCGTTCTTCTGGGATGATGTTAAGGAAATCCGTCCACTAACGGTTAGGAGGTGATCTCCGATCTTATCTTCGTCTGTTTATTTTTTAAAGAACCGGGGTTGAATTTACCGGGAAATATCGGACGTTGTTTCGAAGAGACCAAGATCGAGTAAGTTATCCAAAAACCACTTCATTCCAAAGAGTATGTTTTCGATGTGAAAACAAGAGCATGGAGTCGAAGATGGAGCAGTGAAGTGCAAGGGCTAATCGCTACTAATCCTGAGGATGATTCCAAAATGGATGTAGTAGGAATTGTGCCTTCGGTTCCGTTCGGACCCAAAACAGACTTGTATGGATGAATGCTATCAGAACATTGTCATTGGAGGACAATGAGTATTCTAAGTGAAATTTCCTTGAAAAGGTAATCGTAGCCTCTAGCCTCATCAACCGAGAATGACTAAAAAGCAGGGGAGATGCAGCAAGACTAAGTGGGTAGTACCCAATTAGGGTATGTTTGTCACCTTTCTAGATACCCTCACATATTATTACTACGATTTATGGAAGGAGATCGGAAAGGGTGGGAACACCCGGGGTAATAGCATATTCGGTCTATCCAGGTTAGGGATAGTCCAGTCTTGTGTGGCAGGGGATCCCGGCGTGGTCCTCGGTACATTGCTTCTAGACATGTACTGTGACAGGTGATACCCCATTACCTAGTTATTTGTATGGAATCCATTCTCCAATAAGTGCCGTACGGTTTTGATCGTGCCCAACTATGCTGGAACATGAGATGCAAGAATTTTAGCTATTTGATTAAGTATTTGTATTTAGACTCTATTATAATATTAGATGATTTTGATATGAAATGTTTTGGTTATCGTAAGGTAAAAATCCGTCGTGTTTATGTGTAGCGCGGTCTTACGAGATACCTTTGATTTTCAAAGGATTTTGAAAACTTTAATAATTCAAATTGAGTGTGTTTTCTCACGCTGGTTTTCCAGACTAACTCGGGTGTTATTTTATTATAATGCTCGGGTCAAACCGAGTATTACAGGTTCAGGTTAGGATGCTATGGAGCTCAGGAGATGAGCTGGATGGCGAAGACGTATTACTCGTATTTGATTTTATTCTGCTGCAGTGTTTTGTTGAGATTACCAGCAAATTGTGAGGGCAGGTTGTTATAACTGTCCAGGCTGGTAATTACTGATTTATGTACTCTGATGTGAGATATGTATATTACAGTTTTGATTTGTGTAAAGAACTATTCATATTATATGTTATTCAGTCCGCTGTGAGATTTTGTTTAGTTTGGTTTCTTCTTTCTCCTACCTACTTTCTTTTCCCTCAACAATTTGTCTTTCCGGCACTCGATCGTTCGGCATGTTATACAATGAGCGTATTTGTGTCGATTTTCGAGGGTCGAAAGGGCGGGTCGTCACATGTGGTATCAGAGCTTAGGTTGGCGATATACCTTGGCTTTAGTGGGGATTACTCATTAGAGATAGAGTCATAAGTACTCTAGAATGAGTTTGAGTGTATTAATAGATATGAGCGCGTAATTGTTAGTGAATATAAAATGTTTTATATTGTGTTGACTTATTGGTTGAGTGTATATGAATTCTGGTCGGTACGGGAAGTACAACCATATCAATAGGGGTTTCTAAAATCTTAAATAAGGTAAAACGACATAGTATTGTATTTGAAGTGGGTAAATGAAATAATTTTACCCAAACTATATTTTGGCATAAAAGAAATAATTTTATGAAATTATTATATATATTTGGAATGTTTGGTTGTTAATATTATAATAAAAAACGAGATTATAAAAATTGAAATGGTTTTATATATAGCCAAATGGAAATTGTATATAAATATGATTTATACAAAGGAGTATAACTAAAATTTGATTTAAACCAGAATTTAAAACCCGAAAATTTTGGATGGAAAACAAATGTTTTAAAGTGGGTTTGAACTAAATGTTTGGAAAATTTTAAAATCTTGGGGTTTTTTTGAAATGTCTTCCAAAGTGTTTGAAAGGAATAATGGTGATATTATTTTGGAGATATTCCTGAATAAAGAAATTGTTTCAAAATGAATTTTTAAAGTAAGGAAGCACTGAACTCACTTCAGTCGCTGGAAAATAATCCTAGTGATGATGGCCATATCATCAGTATTCATTTTCGAGTTTCTAAGTGATGGATTGCTACCATAGCGATTGGCTATGAATATTTGCTTTGGATTTGTTTGGTAAACATGTTTTGTTCTAGAAATTCCGAAGGGGAATTATTTTGGGTAAAACCAAGTTGTTTGAAAATCCAAAAGTACGATTTGAAATACAAAAGTGGATAAATGTATATTATGATTTTGAAATGTTTTGAAATAAAACCTAGTGATTGAATTCTGGGATTTCCATTTAAATGATTCGTAAGGTTAAGAGAAATCAGTTGTGGAACTTATAATTTGGAGTTGGTATAGATAAGAAAGGAAATGCAAAGTTTAATCCTAGAATTAAAATTTAACTTGAGTAAATTAAAGTGAATAAGATAGGTTGGAATTTAACTTAAGATAAGTTAAATAAAGTTGAATTTAAATGGATATTAAGTTGAAATGTAGAATAATTATATAATTATAAGTTATATGAATGGAATGAATACACTTAAGTTATTAAGTGATGTATATAAATATAATACAGGGTTATGATTATAAGATATGAATGGACTTGTGTTGGCCAAGTTTTCAAACACTTAATCAACCAAACGCTCGAACCAGAATCTCTCCATCTCAATATCAAACCAACTCCTTCTAGCTCCTGCCAAACCAAGTACGTACCGAACCACATGCCCCACTCATTCGCCACCGGTCCAAGACATGCTACCGAACCACCTTCTTTCCCCATGCTACCGAACCACCTTCTTTCCCCATGCTGCCGAATCAACTGCCTCTTCCAGCACCTCACCGAACCAACACATTCGGCATCACCCCCACCGAACCAAGTCTCACCACCAAATGAAGCTCCACCGAATCAACCCACTCCCTATCTACCACCGGACCAGATCCACCGAGCATCCATGCCGAATGAAGCCCCACCGATCCAACTTCTACCAAAGCTCCCCAAGAACGACCGAACCAGAGGACACCGAACCAGATGTGCCAAGCCAGATCACATCAGCCCAGGCCCATCAGCAACTATACATATCCTGGACCCCTACCCCCGGCCTCACTCTATAAATAGAGGGGTAGGGGTACAGCAATGGGGATAAGTTTTTGAGAGCTCAAGCACGGAAGGAACTCTTCAAACAACTTTCTTTTACTTACACCAAAGCTTTGTATTTGTAATCATAACAAAAGAAGAGAAATAACATATAAAGTGGACGTAGGCACATTCTGGCTGAACCACTATAAACCTGCGTGTCTTTTTACATTTTAGCCCCTGTTTTTTTACGTATTTGCATAAGTCGCTCAAATTACTAAGAATAACGTAAGATCTACTAAATCATACAACTTTGAGGTGTTTGTCCATTTTTTGTGCAAACATTTTTGGTGCTTTCACTGAGAACTAGAAGCTCGAAGCTTCAACTTCATCCGCTTAACAAGTTTTCCTAACAACCCTCGTCCGCCACTTGGAAAACAAGCCTCCCAAACAGAGAAAAGATGTTAACAAAGGAAAAAACATCGCATCCAGCAGTCTTCCAGATCCAGCTGTCACGAATCAAGCAAATCGTCCTCCTCCAACAACGGTAACAAATGAAGGACAGGCTAACCCAACCACTCCTGCCACAGAACAGCCTGCAGCAATTACTAGGGCAGATTTGGACAGAGTTGTTGTTGAAGTAACTAACCGCTTCACGTCCCAGCAGGAAGCCTTGGTGGACCATCTCATGTCACGCTTGAGGGACGCTGAAGAATCCAACCGCAACACTGAATCATGGGGCGAGTCCCAGTCTGGAGGATCTCAGAGACAGCAAAGGTCTTCCTTCTTCGAAGAAGTTAACGGCAGAAGTAGCCGTGGTAGGAGCCGAGACCGAGCACAGCCCGAAGTTAGGCCTGAGGAAACGTTTGGTACCGAACCCAACGGGGAAGGTACCGGGCGAAGGTCAACTGTAGCTGAGCCTGTCATGCTGCCTAACCACAGAAACACCAGTGAACGGGGCCGAGCTAGAGTTCAACCCGGAGTTGGACCCGAGGAAGTGCTTAGATCAGAACCCAACAGGGGAAGATCAAGGCAAGGGCCGACTGTGGCTGACCCAAGCATGCTCCCAGAAGATCAAAGGCAGCCATTGGAAAATATGAGGAATGATAGACGATACCATCCCTACAGGTCGTCTGGACGGAATCAATCCCACAGAACAGAACCAAACTCATTTCTATCTGCTCCAAGTTCCGATGAAAGGATGGCACGCTTATTCAGAGAATGTGTCCAACGGGAGCAAAGAGATCGAGGGATAGGCGCTAGGGTAACCAGCCCTTTTGCCCGCAATATCGAAATTGCTATCACCCCCCGAGAATGGAAGATGCCAACAATGGAACCCTACAAAGTAACCTCCGATCCCGTTGTACACTTACAGAGGTACACGCAGCATATGCTCATGAGTGGAGCAACAGAGGGAGTACTGTGAAAATGCTTTCCGCTCTTCTTAGCAGATCTTGCTACCTCCTGGTTCTGTCATCTACCCCAAGGATCCATCAGCTCATGGGAAATGTTGAAAGAAAAATTTATCAGTCAGTTCCGCATTCATGTGGAGCAACCTAAGGACGCTTATTCTTTATCCAGCGTCAAACAGAAACCCGGAGAAAAGCTGCAGCAATACCTAACCAGATTCAACGCCGCAGCAGCCGCAGTTCAAGATGCCGATGAGAAGCTTATCCTAATGGCCCTCTGCAGTGGGGTGCATCCGGACACTAAATTTGCTAGAAGGTTGACAAAAGAAAAACCAGCTACTTTACCCGATTTCTTCCATGAAGTCGGGAAATACATGAGGCTTGAGGATGCTGCCATTGAGGGGCAGTCAGGACAGCAAAGTAAGACGACCCATGGCAACGCCCCTGCCGTGGCGAGGGACGTTCGAAGAAATGATTCCAGAGACAATGCTGGGGGCAAGAAGGTAGAAAAGCGCCTATATCGGCCAGGACCAAGATTCGACACTTACACCCCTTTGAACGAGACCGTCGAAAATATCTTCCTTGCCACCCAAGGCGAAGTTAGATACAAACGCCCACCATACAAGAAGGAATCAGATAACGCACAGAAGTCTGGAAAATTCTGCCGCTTCCACGAATCTCACGGACATGATACCAACGAATGCCATCATCTCCGAGATCTGATTGAGGAACACATCAGAAGGAAGAAACTGGAACGTTATGTAAAAAGTCAAGACAGGACTCCAGCCCCTGCCAATGAAAACCCAAGGCTACCCTCGCCAGGGACCGACAGAGGAAACCGCAACGCTAGCAGCTCTAGTCAAGAGAAGATAGTGGTCCATACCATCTCAGGAGGTCCGCACATCGCAGACAGAAGTTGGAGAGAGATGGAAAGATATGGGAAGTCGCTTAGAGACAGTAAAGATTGTGTCAATACGGTTATAGAAGAGCGCCACCCAAAGCGGAAAGAAAGCGATGACATCATATTCAATAAACGCGACCTAGAAGGAAGACAGTACCCTCACATGGATCCCATGGTTATCTCTGCCCGACTCGGTCCCGCCGAAGTTTACCGAATCCTGGTAGACACTGGAAGCTTTGTAAATATCCTTTTCAAACACGCATTCGACAAAATGAAGCTATCAATGAAGGATGTATCTCCCTGCGATAAACCACTACACGGTTTCACCGGAGATGCGAAGATGCCCCTCGGGCAGCTGGACCTCTTTGTTGAGATTGGAAGCCATCCCCGCTCCGTTGTAAGGAAACAGACGTTTGTGCTGATAGAAAACCATTCGGCCTACAACGCCTTCTTAGGAAGACCAGCCTTATCTGACTTCCAGATTGTCCTAGCCCCATGGTGCTTGAAAATGAAATTTCCAACAGACAATGGGGTAGGGGAAGTGGAAGGAGACCAGGATATTGCACGAGACTGCTATGTAACCGAACTTCGCAACAACCACAGGAAAGATAAAGGGAAAAGTGTAGAGATTGCCCTCTGCACAAAAAGCCTTGAAGCATAGCAACTAAAGAAAGCCCCTCCTCTTCGATACACCAGCGACCCTTTCAATGAATTAGACCCTAGGGACAAAGAGGAGGAGGCCACCGCCGAGCCTGCAGAAGCTATGGAGTTTATATTTGTAGACAGGCACGACTCAAGTAGGCTACTGAAAATTGGGTCCCAGCTGAAAGCTGAATTGAAGGAACAACTCATTGATTTTCTCCGCCACAACTTGGATGTGTTCGCTTGGTCACACGCTGACATGACCGGAATTTCCCCCGACATAGCATGCCACGTATTAAACATTGATCCTACCAAGGCGCCTGTAAAACAAAAAAAGAGAAGTATGGGGGCAGAGCGATCAGCAGCCCTCGATGAAGAAGTAAAGAATCTACTCGCCAATGACTTCATACGAGAAGCTGTTTACCCAGAATGGATCGCCAACCCGGTACTAGTAAAAAAGGCTAATGGGAAGTGGCGGACCTGCATTGACTTCTCCAACCTAAACGACGCCTGCCCAAAGGATTGCTTCCCGCTTCCCAGAATCGACCAACTTGTAGATAGCACAGCCGGGCACGAACTCCTATCTTTTATGGATGCATACTCAGGATATAACCAAATTCCTATGCATGCTCCCGACCAAGACCACACTAGTTTCATCACCGACCGGGGTTTATACTGCTACAAAGTGATGCCCTTCGGACTTAAAAATGCAGGAGCCACCTACCAGCGCCTCGTCAACAAGATGTTTGCAGGGCTAATAGGACAAACTATGGAAGTATATGTGGACGACATGCTGGTGAAATCGCGAAAAGCCAAAGATCACGTAAGCCACCTAGGCGAGATGTTTCAAGTACTTCGGCAATATGGAATGAAGTTGAATCCACTAAAATGCTCCTTCGGTGTGTCGTCAGGGAAATTCTTAGGATTCATCGTTCATGCCAGAGGGATAGAAGCAAACCCTGAACAAGTCCGAGCATTAAGGGACATCAAGATACCTTCCACCCGAAAGGAGATGCAAAGCCTAAATGGAAAAGTGGCCGCCCTAAGCCGATTCATCTCCAAAGCAACGGACAAGTGCGTCCCCTTTTCCGAAGCTCTAAAGAAAGATAAAGGAAAGTTCGAATGGACGGACGAATGCTTAACCGCTTTCCTTAACCTAATCGAACACCTCCAGAAACCACCGGTACTCTCGACCCCAAGCGAAGGCGAAGAATTATACTTATACCTTGCTGTGTCATCTCACGCTTTAAGCGCTGCCTTGGTAAGGGAAGACAACCGCACGCAACGACCAGTTTACTTCGTCAGTAAAAGGTTTACTGGGGCAGAAGTCAGATATCCTAAGCTTGAAAAGTTATCATACTGTCTACTAATCACTTCACGAAAACTACGTCACTACTTCCAATCCCATTCCATCAAAGTTCTGACCGATCAACCACTGAGGCAGGTACTCCATCGTCCCGACACCTCCGGGCGACTACTTAAATGGTGTATTGAGCTGAGTCAATATGATATCACCTATCACCCTCGCACCGCCATCAAGGGACAAGCCATGGCTGATTTCATTGCAGAATTCACTACCAACGAGGATAAGGAGCAACTGGAAATAACGGAAGATATCAAGTGGAATCTCTTTGTGGACGGTGCATCTAACGAACAAGGCTCGGGGGCAGGTGTGGTAATAATCACTCCCAGGGGAAATAAACTGCACTATGCTATAAGGTTGGAGTTCGCTGCCACCAACAACGATGCAGAATATGAAGCAATGATAGCTGGACTAGAAATTGCCATAGAAATCAGAGCCAATTCTTTGTGTCTTCACAGCGATTCTCAACTTATTGTTAATCAAATACTAGGAGAATTCCAAGCTGGTTAGGAACGACTCATAGCATATCTAAAGAAAACCAAGTTGCTTCTCGGCCGATTGGATCAGTACTTAGTCAAACACATCCCTCGGGAAGAGAACCAAGAGGCCGATGAATTGGCAAAGCAAGCGAGTATGGGAGACATCGCCATCTTCGGGGCAGTAACCATCTCAAAGCAAACGGTCCCAAGTTTTGAGCAAGTGAATCTGATAGCCGCAGCCGAAGAAGCAACTTGGATGACTGCCATCCGAGACTACCTACAAAGTGGCACACTACCCAACGGGCGTAATGAAGTCAAGAAAATCTTGAGGAAAGCGTCCCGCTATACAATACAAGAAGACATCCTCTATCGGCGCGGTTTCTCTAACCCATTATTAAGGTGTGTCGCCGGAAGGGAAGCCAAGGAAATCTTATCCAGCATCCATCAGGGGAGCTGTGGAGACCACACCGGGGGGCAAACATTAGCAAAAAAGATACTCCGATACGGATATTTCTGGCCCACCTTTAGCAAAGACGCCTTAGATTTCGTCAAGAAGTGTGACAGATGCCAAAAATTTGCTAAGATCCCTCGGCTACCAACAACCGAGATTACTCAGATGACCAGCCCTTGGCCCTTCGCGATATGGGGAATTGACTTAATCGGCGAGCTACCAATGGGCCGAGACGGGGCCAAATATGCTATAGTGGCAGTTGATTATTTCACCAAATGGGTGGAAGCGGAACCTCTAAATAAAGTATCTTCAGCAAAAGTTATTAACTTCTTGATCAAAAATGTTCTATGTAGGTACGGAGTCCCACTAAAAATCATATCAGACAATGGACTTCAGTTTGACAGCGAGGAATTCGCCAACTGGTGCCAAGAACACGGAATTCACAAAAGCTTCTCATCCGTAGCATATCCCCAAGCAAACGGCCAAGTCGAAGCAGTCAACAAAATTCTGAAAACTCTGGTCAAAAAGAAGCTCGAAAAGTCAAAGGGCGCTTGGGTGGATGAACTCCCCACGGCACTATGGGCCTACCGCACATCTTTCAGAACATCAACAGGGCACACTCCTTTCTCTTTGGCATACGGATCGGAGGCTATGCTCCCAGTTGAAACCATTGTGCCTTCCCACCGTAGGATCCACTATAACCCAGAAGAGAATGAAGAGCTCCTCAACATGTCTTTGGATCTAGTCGAGGAGAGAAGGAATGATGCAGTCCTTAAAACAGCAGCCCACAAGCAAAAGGTGGCAGCACAATACAACTCCAAAGTCAAGCATCGTACCTTACGAGAAGGGGATCTTGTCCTCAAGCAAATCTTCCCTCGCCCCGGAGCACTAGACCCGATCTGGGATGGACCATATGTAATTCATAAAGATCTCCACAACGGAGCCTATATTTTGTCAACAGTGGACGGAGAGGTGTTCCAGAGGGCATGGAACATCCAACACCTCCGTCGATACTTTTCTTAACTTGTATTGCCCATATGAAGTGAATTAACAAAGAGAATCAGTGGACGTAGGCCTTTTCATGCCGAACCACTTTAAAAAACCTTGTCTCTTTTTTTTGTTGTTCCTTTGTATCTTGGCTGCTTGTTAACTTTATCCTTTTCTGTTGAACAAAATCCTGAGTATACAGCATTTCTATTCAAAGCGCTCCACAACACAACTTCACATGGACAAGACCTAACAGGTACTATGCGAATCTATGCCCTCGCCAATGAGACACTTTTGCTCCAGCATCCCTCTGCTGCGGGTTAACTCATTGCTCGCAACGGCCCTTAAAGCCAACTGTAATGAGCCGATTATAAGCCACCGAGAAGGCCGACTATAGCCGAGGCAGCTCATTACGGCGTTAGGCACGCCGACAACTGTGAACCGACTATAAGCCCCAACATAAGGTGTGGCCAGCCAGGGGCAGTTCACAGTTGACGATCGGCACCCACGCTAGCCGGCCACAGTAAATCGAATAATACCCACGATTGCGGGCCATAATGGCCCGGGTAGTTACTGTGCGCGATCTCGGCTCCAATGTGTCTTAAGTACGGCTGTGGTAAAAAAGAATTAACTCCCCGCGGAGGCGTAAGATGGGTGACGAATGTCTCCAAGACCCACAGCTAGGGAAAGTGACTACAAAACCCGTTTGCCACGAACTTAAGCACATCGAAGGCCTTCCGTGATTGGAAGTTTTACTATTTCACATATTTCAATTTTACTTAAAAAAAAAAGAAACTTTCCTCCTATCCTCTATAACAATCCATCAAGTACAGGATATGGAGTAGAAGACACTCGCCAATGGATGCGTGGATCCACAATCAGATGGCAGGGCATTCAACTACTTTCCATGCTCAGTCATACAAGATATTCGAAACTGCCATCTACAAACATAACATGAAAGGCGGTATTTTCTTCATTTATGTACAAATGCATGACTATAATTTGTTCACACCACACGCTAATATTGCAAGTCATAAAATTATGGTTTAGAACCAGAGTCTAACATCAAACACAATTTAATTACAAGAATATACATAGCTACATTTCTCATACGATATGTCGAAATAGCAACAAATATTCAAGAAATGACAAAATCAGCTTAAGTTAAAAAATTACACGTCAAGAATGATGTTGATTGTTACAAGTAGCAAGAATTACAACTTAGAAGTTACTCTACTGTCTTAAGACTAACGTATACAACCATGTCTAGTCTACAAAAAGAATTTTCCAGGTCTAATCAGGGAGCCGGTTGCGTCGGAGTCTTGTCCTTGCTCTATTGCCCACCTGTCCGGTCGTAAAAAGAATTCATTAGCGATAAGTAACCAAGTTAACGGAAAGACTAGAAAGGAAGACTTACCAGCACCTGCTTCTTGACCATCCTGGTCGTCATCCTCTACCTGCACACCTGCCTCCTCAGCAGCAAGCAGCCGCATACCCTCCTTTACCGCCACTTTCTCCTCCTTGGTAAACTGGGCAGTGACCACATCCATACTGAAGACCGTTCCACCCTCTTTATCTGCATCAGCCTTAGCCTCCTCCAAAGCCCGAAGATAGATCTTAGCCATGACCCTGGGATAATCATCCATCCAAGAGAGATTGCCCTGCTTCCAAGTTCGGAAATACATGTCCTGGAGCATGTCATCCATCATTCCCTCATTCTCCTCAAACTCCCTCATCCGGGCCTCGGAAGCCGACAACCTTTCGACGGCAGCATCTCTCTCCAATCTGTATCTCGAGCAATCAGCCTGAAGGGACCTCCGCATCACCTCCATCTCTTCCCTCAACTTAGCTTGAGCAAGCTCTGCAGCCTCAAGTTTCTCGGACAATTCCTCCACCTGCTCGAGATCCGCTTTCCGAACCTCATCCACCGTGGCAATAGCCATGTCAATCCGCTCTTTGCAAGTAGCTTCCATTTTCCGCAATTCGGCCCGACTGGCCTCTTCCATGGTTTTCCTTAGTCGCCCAGTAGCAGCCTCATGCTGAGAAATCTGAATAGCCTGATCCGCAAGCTGTTTGGCCTGATCCGAAACCACCAATCGAAGTCGGATATTGGCGCTCCCAATCTCCTCTCCGGCCTTAACCAGCCGAGCATGATGCCCCATCAGCTTCTTGGTCTCCTCTGCCACCCGATCAATATTAGCCTTGGCCTCGTCTCCCATAGTGACTATACGAGTAGTGAGTAGATCGAGATCTAAGGACTTGGCTTCATCAAGTACTCGTACCATGGGGTTACGGGGGAGAAGGTGTTCACCAGTAACTTCGTCAAAAGTAATATCATGAGAGCTTGGATCTAGATCAGGATGACCCACAAATGGATTACGAGCCAAGTCGGGACGGTCGATATGAGTAACAGAAGGGTTTCCGGATGGGTGCGGGGAAGGTGCAAACTCACTACCCTCCTCAGTAATATCATGAAGAGGCTGAGCCGGAGGCTGAGGACCGGACGAAGTTTCGGATAAAGGATGACTCCTCTTCCTCTGCTGAATACCCTCTTCGATGACCCTAAGAAGAGGACGGTAGCCGACTACATCCCCGGAGCGTTGGGTTGAGGGCTTCGGCTTAGCAGAAATTTTGGAAAGTTTATATTGCTCAAGCCTGTGTCGAAGGTCTGAAGCTTTGGACGTCTTGCCTGCTCCTGATATAAAGAACAAGTGTCACAAACTTACATTACTATACGATTCGAGAAACGCGGTAAATTACAAGTTAAAAAAGGAAAAGAAACACAGCTGTTGTTGTACAAACCCTGGGGAGGAGTGGGATACTGCAATAAGTCCTGGATTTCATTCCAGGACGGGAGCGGGTCATAAAATATTCCTAAGTCCCTATCATTAATGAGGCATGCAGGAGTCAAGAGTTCACCTTGAGTCGTCGGAGCCACCTTGGCTGGAATGGTCGGAGAAGACTCACTTGCACCAGTCCCGGCTTTGTCCGCCTTCCCGGTCTTCTCTGCCAAAGCCGGATCCTCATCCAACCCCTCAAAAGCCTGGTGGAACGCATCATCCGTCCACTCCTGAATCTCGCCCGCTTGCCCAGGAAGTAGGGCCCCGATGCCATCGCCACCTTTGTCACCATCCCGACCATCTCCACCCTCGCCTCTTCCCTCCTCTATGTCTTCCTCCTCCCGGGTAAGTGGACAATTGCTGGGGGAGGGACCGTCCGATTTCTTGAGTTTCTTACCTCCGACAGCTGGAGGTTTTGTGAAAGGTTTCCTCTTGCTACCCTCTGCCGTAACACCTTCCTTGGTCTGAGCAGCCGCCCTCTCCTCCGCCGTTTCCCTCAACTTAACTACAGACTGCTGCGGAAGGATTAAGTTATATTACAGAAGAATCGCATTTCTAATCAAGAAGGCAGATGATCTATATTTCCCAAGAATGGCTTCTATCTCAGCCGCCGTCTGAACCAGGCGGTCAGTCTCCACAACCGGAAAGCCACCTGTCGCTAGCAAAAATGAGAAAGTATGAGAAGAAGCATCGCAATCGGAATAGAAATTATAAGTAAAAGCATCAACTTACATCCAAAGGTAAAGCGCCGGATTGAAACGGAGTCGTCCCTAACAAAGAACCACTCTTTCTTGAACATGCTGAATTTAGAATACAGATCCAAGACCGGTTTGAAGGTCACGGCTGACTCCAAGCTAATGTACGGGGATCCTTTCTTGTAGCCTATCAAATTATATAAGTACCGGATCTCCCGGTTGGAAGGAGGGCGCCCGTACTTCCTCTGAAAGATGACGAAAAGGCTCGCCAGTATGGCATAAGAGTTGGGCTGAAGCTGGAATGGGGCCACCTTTAGATACGTGAGGAAGCTGACTACCCAAGCATTGAGAGGCGGGATAGCACCACACATACAATGGTACCTACTATAAGCAAAGTACCCTTCGGGAGGATTGTATGGCATGACTCCTGGGCCCGGCAACAGCATGAGGGCTCTATCGATCCCAAAGGAACGAGATATAACATCGAGCTGCTCCTCTTTGAGAGAGCTAGGAAAGCAGTCAGGCGGGGAATCCAGCAGCTCCTGGGGACCATGTCCATCCACTAATGACCTTGGGGCGGGCCCATGACGCTCCGATCCTGATTGAGCTGGGGGCACGGCCGAGGACTCTCCTTCGCCATGGGACTTCTTCTTATCCGAACGAGTTTCCACTTTGCGAGACATTTATCTGCAAACACGGGAAAGTATATCGTTAGAATATACGAACAATGTAATTTGGAATTTCACTTAAAAATTCGAAGTATGAAACACATGTTCACTCAGTACAACAATTCATTCGGCAAACAGATGCAGCACTTCAATAATCTCATTCGGTATTAAACGTTCATGTGTCATTCGGTATCGGAGGATTAAGTTCATTCGGCAAACAGATGCAGCACTTCAATAATCTCATTCGGTATTAAACGTTCATGTGTCATTCGGTATCGGAGGATTAAGTTCATTCGACATACAAACGTACAAACGCAAGTTCATTCGGCAAAAAGGATTAGACTTGGTCTGGCTAAAGATCTCACCTGATTCGGTTAAGGGTTTGGTTCGGCTAACGCTGAGGTTCGTGGGAATGGTTCGGCAGGTGGAAAGATAGAAGCCCTAGTCCCCTATTTTATAGGCGAAGGCAGTGTACCGGACCACTTGGTTCGGCAACATGAAACACACGCAGACGTCGAGATTGGATGGACGACAAACAAAGCACGATATATGGTGAACATATACCCTACTTTGGGGGGCAAATGTTGGCCAAGTTTTCAAACACTTAATCAACCAAACGCTCGAACCAGAATCTCTCCATCTCAATATCAAACCAACTCCTTCTAGCTCCTGCCAAACCAAGTACGTACCGAACCACATGCCCCACTCATTCGCCACCGGTCCAAGACATGCTACCGAACCACCTTCTTTCCCCATGCTACCGAACCACCTTCTTTCCCCATGATGCCGAATCAACTGCCTCTTCCAGCACCTCACCGAACCAACACATTCGGCATAACCCCCACCGAACCAAGTCTCACCACCGAATGAAGCTCCACCGAATCAACCCACTCCCTATCTACCACCGGACCAGATCCACCGAGCATCCATGCCGAATGAAGCCCCACCGATCCAACTTCTACCAAAGCTCCCCAAGAACGACCGAACCAGAGGACACCGAACCAGATGTGCCAGGCCAGATCACATCAGCCCAGGCCCATCAGCAACTATACATATCCTGGACCCCTACCCCCGGCCTCACTCTATAAATAGAGGGGTAGGGGTACAGCAATGGGGACAAGTTTTTGAGAGCTCAAGCACGGAAGGAACTCTTCAAACAACTTTCTTTTACTTACACCAAAGCTTTGTATTTGTAATCATAACAAAAGAAGAGAAATAACATATAAAGTGGACGTAGGCACATTCTGGCTGAACCACTATAAACCTGCGTGTCTTTTTACATTTTAGCCCCTGTTTTTTTACGTATTTGCATAAGTCGCTCAAATTACTAAGAATAACGTAAGATCTACTAAATCATACAACTTTGAGGTGTTTGTCCATTTTTTGTGCAAACAACTTGTAACAACCCGCTATTTTAGACCATTCGCATCCGCACATGTCGGACTTGAATAATTCAAAATACCGCGTTGTTAATTTAAATTTAGCAAAACTGAACATATACAGTAAATAAATAATCACAGATCACAGACACAGAGTAATAAGTGCGGCGGAAATAAAAGATAGTAGTTCATGAAGCTACTATATACATATCAGAGTTAAATAAGGTACAACAGATGTCTCGAATACAATAATCAAATACAAGAATCAGAATACAATCACTGGAATCAACTGGATATCTGAAAGCTGGATAGATAGCTGGATCTCCAAGCGAAGCTCCAACTCCAAAGGTGAGTCTCGAATACTGGTACACTCAGTCTGACCCGAGCGTAAAGGAAAACACAAAACACTCGAGTCAGGATTAACATTCTTATATCAATAAATCCAACTCAAGTGAAATAGCAATTTAAATACAAGTAACTCAAAGGATGTTGGAATAACCATCCTTTAAGGATCCGTTAAACTATCTACTATGTAGTAGTGTACGATAAGTAGATAATGCCTATCAGTAATATAAGATATCAAAATAGTGTTAAGGCGTTACAATTATCCCCCTTAACACATTTTATATAAGCATCATAGTCTATACAGCACTGTAACCTCCACCGTAAACTAGTGGGATATCAGGGAGTACTCCATAGGTATAACACAAAACAAATTCGTAGTGGTCGCGTATATAGGGATCCAAGTATGACAAGGCACATGAGGCAATACCCAAGGTAGTGAAACTACCGTTTGCCTGATCCGGACTGGTGAGAACGCATCGCCGCAGCGATCGCAACACTGCGAAACAACACTCCCAAAATCAAGGGTGCACCAATCGACAACAAGTAATGAGTAGTTTTCGAAGAAGTGTGTTCGCTCGAGGTAGCTAGCCCCCATTTGGCCCGGCACGGCTCCTGTTTTAGTCATTTCCAATTTGACACAAGTGTCAAGGCTATCCATTATCGTTCTCTTTCTTCAGTCATCACGTACATCATTTCAACCACTTCATTCTGGATCACACTCCGCGTATAGTTATTAAAGTGGTTTTCGGTTTAGACAGAGAGTATGTCCCTAACCGATTCCGGTCTCTTTAATAACCTTCGAAATTATTTCACCGATTGGTCGTTTAATATATTTCAAAACCAAATCAATTCAATTTCAATTACAATTTGTAAATCAACATTTCATTTGTCTTTCAAAACCAATTTCCAAAATTTATGTTTCAACTTCCAAATTCATTTCAAAATCCTATAATTCAATTTCAAATTTTATTCAAAACAATTCAAATATTGATTCAAGTCCGTATATAAGTTTCATTTCGAAATCATTTAAATTAATTTAATTTGACATTCAAATCAGTTTAAATCCATTGATCAATTTTATTCAATGTTCATTAAGTAATTTGTCATTCAAAACAATTTCTTTTTAATTTCCAATACATTAAATCAATTACTTAAGTTCAACTTCATTATATCAAAACTTCAAATTTAATTAAATTAGCTTCAACAAATCAACCCTTTAAATTACAAGTCTTACATTAATTTCAAAAATCACATTTGCATTTCTTGATAAAGAAATTCAATTTCACATATTCATTTACTTAGTTACAAATTTCAAAGCTCAATTAAATAAGATCTAAATTTCACTAATTAAAAGTTCAATTTCAATTATCAAAGGATTCAATTTAATTTTATTATTAAATAATTCAATCTCATTAAATTATTAAATAGTTTCAAAACTTAATTCAATCATTTCTTAAATTAAACAACATTCTTTCATCAATTTCTTTATTAATATTTTATTTCAGATTATTAAATATTCACATTTAAATTTCATTAAAATTCAATTTCCAACTTCGTTCCAAAACCATATTATTTATTCAAATAAAATCTTCATTTTATTTTAAAATCAAATTATTGACCAATCGGGTTTTATTTAATTTTCTATCCTAGGTCAAGTTCTTTTGGGTATTTATCATTTCAACCCGATTCCAATTCAATTCAAAATCAAAACATAGCAAAGGGAACTTGCAGTGTGATAACTGGGATGATGTCAAAGTAAATAAACAAGCAAGAACAACAATCAATATCAATCCAATAATCAATTCAAATAATCTCGAAATAATCGTATTAATTCACATTGTTATTTGTGTAAATTAATAAAATTATTTCTAGAATCTACACTATCATTTCATGTAGATTAAAGATTATTATATAAATTATTCTATGCAATTCTACACTTGACATCAATTATTTAATTTCATACTTCATCGGTTAATACAACATAAATTCAAATGGTTCAAGGGTGATTAACTATTTTACTACGTGTCAATAATTAAACATTCAAAGGGTCATATTATACAAATTTAACAAACCAAATTCAACACATATGCCGATTCAAATTTATAACTATCCTTTGTCAAATTCAATTGCATACCATTTATCACTTTATACATTACAATTTAACCTCCAATATAAACAACAAAACAATCAATCACTTATCAACCAAACGGGATTATCATTGTATAATTAACAGATAATGGTGTCAGATGTCACAGGTGAACTGGTACAGTTAATAGCATAAATAACAGTAGCATATTTCCATTGTCATTTCAATTGAAATCAGATTTAATAAATAAAAGAACATTAATCGTGAGTGATTGCTCACCTTTCGAGGCTAGGTAGATTCGACAAAGAAATGAGCGACGAATCCAAGCACGAATCCCAAGGCAAAGGTAGATTAGCATGAATTAGAAGAATAAAGCTGATAATGAAGGACCGACGAAACAATTAGAATCAATTTGACATACGTTAAAACGAAATATAAATCGTATCATTATACATTTTCTCAAAATCAATATAGAATTTTTAACATTTAAAATAAGTGTTTTAACGTAAAATATACATAAACTATAGGATCAAATTTGGCATATAAAATATCAATATAAACTGTACAAACAAATAAAATATTTTATATTATTATAACGTATACAAATCTATACATATAGATCCATATATATAAACCAATAAACTAACCAGTATATACTCAAGCGTAAAGGACTTAGTATGAAAGTATATAACTCACACAACATACCAAACTTGTACAAAATATATATATAGGGGGAAATCATAGAAACGTACCTATTTTAAAACACGGTATATAAATAAAACTGTTTACAAAACTTACTCACGTTTGGAAGCAATCAAAAATATATATATATATATATAATAATACATACAAACTACTTATATAAGATATATAAAAAGTAACTGATATATACAACCCACTTAAATATGTGCAGACCATATATAACGAAATATAAAGATGCAGACATAATATTCTAACTAAATAATATAAGCGAACTGTGATATATACTTGTATAGCTTTATATACACCTAAAGTTCACACATCTTAGTTTATTGAATCCTAACAATTCCAATATATCCACGGTTCACAAAACTATCATTAGCATAACATAAACATTTTCTACTTATATAACTTAACAGATACATATATATAGCTAAACAAAAGCTGATGTGTAATAACTAATATATAAACTTTATACTTACAAAACAGAATATATATATATATATATATACATATATATAAATCGATAACATAATATAATACAATATATAAGGTATACGTGTATATATAAATCAAGCACAAGCAAACCCCAAATTCACTTTACTAGTATGACATTTATCATGCAACAGCTATATATACTTATATATATATTTAAAACCGATGCTTTATATGATGAGGTTGGAAATATGTATCACGTATGAAGCTAAATACACTACCTTATAGAAATGGTATAAAAATATAGCACACTGTAGACTCGTATAAAAATTCTATAACCTATATAATATACACAGGTGAATCTAACAGTAAAGCCAATATAAACTTATACAATAACCCAGAAAGTAAAATTTATAAACTACTATATATTTAGTTAATATAAAGTGTATACTACTTTTTAAAAATCTAAAATACTGCAATATATAAATATACTTAGTAAACAATATATTTATATATATGAAAACCGACAATATAAAGCTAAGGGCAAACAGAAAGATGGAGACTTCAGACAAATATACATATACATATAAAACAATATTCATAACAAATATTCACCTTGTTAAATAATTAGCCGAGAAAGGGGAGACAAGGTGGAAGCAGGCGGAAGGGAAGGCTTTGCCTGGGTGCTGCGACGCGGAGGAAGTAAGGTCACGATGGGATGGTTCGAATGCAATGGTGGCCGAGCAAAACAGAGAGGGAGAGGAGGAAGAGTTCGGTGGATCTGGGCTTGATGGTAGGTGAGATGGAGGAAGACATGGGAGGATGGAACAGAAGAGATAGATGGTGGGAAGGCCAAACCATGGGGAAGATGCACAGTTATGTTTCCTGGCAAAGCAACATTTTTTTTATTTCTCTCTTTTTTTATTTTAGGAGGAGAGGAAGAGGGGCCTGGAAACATGTAGAGGTGAGTTAGAGAAGATGTGGACAAGCAATTGAAAAGATGAAAAAGTGGTCAAGCAATTGAAAAGTTGTAACACGTGATTCCCAGAAACAACTTTCAAAATATATTTATTAACGTCTCAGAACCCAAGTGAAGGGGAAGAGACCGCTAATTATGAACAAACCGAATTTGTTGAAATAAATATAGAGAAGCAAAAGTCACTTTAAATTCTGGAATTAATAAATTTCAGTGACTATCGATTTCTCCGTAGGAACGAATGGACGCAAGGAGTTTAAAAGTTTCCAAATGGATTACCGAAATGGATAACCGTTTTATAGGTCTCGTCGTGAACCGGGCTCCAAAACCCAGAATTGAATAAACCGTAGTGATCAGCGCGGCGATACGATCAAAATAGTATGTAGATATTAGTGGTACGATTGAATTATAGGAATTTAAATTTTCTACTAGCGGATAATGCAGCAAAAATGTAGAAAAATAAGATCGACGGAGCTAAAGAAGTCCGAATTTGGAAAAACGAAAAATGACGCTTGCTCAGAAGATGGTTTATAATTTTTCTATGTAAAAATATTTAGGTTCCGAAAACATTTTATTTTCATCGCTTTTTAACTGATTAAATTGAATTAAATTTACGCGCGAAATAATCTTTCGTATTTTCAGACGAAAATTTACCAGTTACTATGTTTAACTAGACGCATTCCAAATATCAAATTTATATTTCAAAATTTTATCGTTTAAAATTTCGCAAAATTTCAATTAATAACGTTATTAAAAACCGGTTAAATTTACGGGTTGTTACACTCTCCCCCACTCAAAACTTTTCGTCCCCGAAAAGGAACGAGATAGGAGAATAGAAACAACTAGAAAGAAACAGATTTGAAATACAAAATAACAATTAATTTAAACCATATAAATTCAAATTTAAATTAATTGATATTCAATAATTGATTTAATCCATTTGATTTCTCTAAAATTAATCTCAACTATTTCTAAATTCATTATCTTATTATCCAATTATCTTCAATTTATAATTTCTAAAACCATAAATTTGAATAGTCTTTTATTATAATCATATTTTTTTAGCAATTTAAATTATTCTTTATTCCAAATTATTGTTAAATTTATTCTACTTAATATATCTAATCACATATATTTAACCCATATAAATTAATTTAAACCATAAAAGTTTCGATCTAGATTAATTTATATTTACTAATTGCTTTTAAATTCAAGGTATTTTCACAAGTTGATCAAATTTCAATTTATTAATTCTTTCAAAACAAATTTTTTTCATTATTAACTGAGTTTTACTTATTATCCTATCTAACTCTATTAACATCTTTATAATCAAAATTTTAGTGTATAACATTTATTATAAACACTCAAATTTTATTTATAAAGACATTTATTTTATTTTATTGTACATTATCCAATTACATTTTAACTTTTGAATAATTTAGGTAAGTTATATTAGAATGCAGTTGAACAATATACAAATAAAATTTTCCAAATTCAATTATTCAAGTTTAAATATTTATTCCAAATTTTGGTTTTATTTATAATTAAAATCATCCTTTAACAAAATTTAAGAATTAGATTTCCGATTAACTTTAAACAATTTAGAGATATATATAATATATTTATATTAAATCAAATTAAATTTTAAAATAAGATACCTATATATATGTGAATCAAAATATACTGAAGAAATTCAAATCAAAATATATAATTTTTTTTCCTCAAAACAAAACCGTAGCGAAGCTACAGAATGGTTTCTCCACTTCGAAACTCGAAAATGAATGTCGATGATGCGGCCGCCATCAACGAAATTATTTTCCAGCGACAAAGAGAAGAGCACTGATTTCAACGTTTTAAAATTCTTTGAAAACGATTTCTATTTGAAAATATTTTAAATACTATACACTTAAAACTTAAAAACCAAATTGAAATCACCCAAAAATTTAAATTCTCAAATTCTTGATTTAAATACATTTCAGATTTCAAATTTGCATTATAGCCAAGTTTATAACTTCAATTATTTATATTGCAATAGTCAATTGTTTACAAAACAATAAATGATAATCAAATATTATCACTCCAACAATTAATTTATTACAGTTTGGTTAAAGAAAATTTCATACTTATATATATAGTAAAATCATACAAACTTTATTTTATTTTCCAAATTTGAAAACAACATTGTGTCAGCTTGCTCTGCTCAAGTGTTTTGGAAATCCTATCGATAGGGTTGATCAGACGAATCGATCGGAAACCCAAATCAACCTCAACAACTCAAACAATACATCATATATTTAAAGCATTTATATATATTAGTTTACAAATACATTTCTTTGCTCGACGATACAGGAATGAATTTTCAAAATAAGGATAGGGTTTCAAATTTGATGGACTTAAATCAAAGAGAAATTTTTCGAAGATAAGTTCGAAACAAGATATGATGATTAATAGCAAAGTAGGAAGATTGATAAGTTTATATAAATCGTGGGCAACCTTAACCGGGTCGACCGTGACTTCAAGAATAAGATCGTTGTAGAATTCCAAGGTAAATCGACATTCGATCTCAAGAAATAAAATTCAGGTATAGCAGGAGATAGATAGCATCGTAAACCAAGGATACAGAAATCTCTGGTAAATCAATGCCTATTGTAAAGGAGTTTCACCCCTTTACAAATCATTCGAAGATTGGCAGGACCGCCGATCTATTATAGATATCATTCAAAATGGGGTGCTCCAGAATTGAAAGAAGACGAATAGTGAGGGACACGAATGAATTTTTGGAACCGCAGTGAACGTTCCAAAATTCAAAGGAATCGAGTCAAAAGGAAGAGATTGAAACTTGAATGAGAGTGATTCTGTAAATACATTTACCCTATATGTTAAGTTTTGCCTAGAGCTACCAAAGCTCTGATACCACTTGTAACGACCCGCTATTTTGGACCATTCGCATCCGCACATGTCGGACTTGAATAATTCAAAATACCGCGTTGTTAATTTAAATTTGGAAAAACTGAACATATACAGTAAATAAATAATCACAGATCACAGACACAGAGTAATAAGTGCAGCGGAAATAAAAGATAGTAGTTCATGAAGCTACTATATACATATCAGAGTTAAATAAGGTACAACAGATGTCTCGAATACAATAGTCAAATACAAGAATCAGAATACAATCACTGGAATCAACTGGATATCTGAAAGCTGGATAGATAGCTGGATCTCCAAGCGAAGCTCCAACTCCAAAGGTGAGTCTCGAATACTGGTACACTCAGTCTGACCCGAGCGTAAAGGAAAACACAAAACACTCGAGTCAGGATTAACATTCTTATATCAATAAATCCAACTCAAGTGAAATAGCAATTGAAATACAAGTAACTCAAAGGATGTTGGAATAACCATCCTTTAAGGATCCGTTAAACTATCTACTATGTAGTAGTTTACGATAAGTAGATAATGCCTATCAGTAATATAAGATATCAAAATAGTGTTAAGGCGTTACCATTATCCCCCTTAACACATTTTATATAAGCATCATAGTCTATACAGCACTGTAACCTCCACCGTAAACTAGTGGGATATCAGGGAGTACTCCATAGGTATAACACAAAACAAATTCGTAGTGGTCGGGTATATAGGGATCCAAGTATGACAAGGCACATGAGGCAATACCCAAGGTAGTGAAACTACCGTTTACCTGATCCAGACTGGTGAGAACGCATCGCCGCAGCGATCGCAACACCGCGAAACAACACTCCCAAAATCAAGGGTGCACCAATCGACAACAAGTAATGAGTAGTTTTCGAAGAAGTGTGTTCGCTCGAGGTAGCTAGCCCCCATTTGGCCCGGCACGACTCCTGTTTTAGTCATTTCCAATTTGACACAAGTGTCAAGGCTATCCATTATCGTTCTCTTTCTTCAATCATCACGTACATCATTTCAACCACTTCATTCTGGATCACACTCCGCGTATAGTTATTAAAGTGGTTTTCGGTTTAGACAGAGAGTATGTCCCTAACCGATTCCGGTCTCTTTAATAACCTTCGAAATTATTTCACCGATTGGTCGTTTAATATATTTCAAAACCAAATCAATTCAATTTCAATTACAATTTGTAAATCAACATTTCATTTGTCTTTCAAAACCAATTTCCAAAATTTACGTTTCAACTTCCAAATTCATTTCAAAATCCTATAATTCAATTTCAAATTTTATTCAAAACAATTCAAATATTGATTCAAGTCCGTATATAAGTTTCATTTCGAAATCATTTAAATTAATTTAATTTGACATTCAAATCAGTTTAAATCCATTGATCAATTGTAACGACCACGACTTTCTCTCCACAGAAAGTCGCATCGTTAATAAGAAAGAAAGGGGTGAGAAGTAGAAAAGAAAAGAAGAGAAAGAAAACAAACACAAATACTCACAGCGGAAACGGAACAAAATATAATATATCATATAACTATTACATAGTATCATATACATCTATCAGAGTTACACAGATTACACATCATATACTAGACAGTTATAAACATCTGTCTAGTTATTACAACTCAATACAAAACAAAGATCTAAACAAGATCAACACAGCGGAAACTACTATATATATCTACAACGCTGAAGCCTCCTGCTCCATTGCTCCTCCACAATTCGTCAAGGCTAACCTGAATCCCTTGGCTACTCGTAAAAATTTGAGTACCCAAGAGTTTATAAAACAGAAATAAACAACTTGGGTTAGACATGGGTCTGGTGTGAGTAACAGGTTAAACTTGTTTAACTTCAAAACCTTTTGAAAGAAAAGGTATCACGTAAGACTTCCCACACATAAACATGGGTAAGTTTTTACCTTACGCTAACCAAAACATTTGATAGGAAATTCGATTGTATTATAATAGGGTCTAGGGTTTTCAAGTAAAATACAGAAATAGCTGAAATGCTTACATCTCACATTCCAACATAGTTGGGCACAACTAATACGTACGGCACTTATTGGAGTTTGGATTCCATACAATGGCAGGGCTACCGGGGTACCGCCCGTCACAGTACGTGGCCTAGATCACCGTACCGAGGATCACTCCCAATCCCCTGCAACACAAGGTCGGAACATCCCTTACTGGATAATTCCCGCACAAGATACCTCACGGTTGGGATCAGCAACCGCACCACTAAGTCGAAAATAGAAAGGGACATCTAGACAGAGGTAACCTTGTCCTACTTGGGTGCTACCCACTAACCTTGCTGCACCTCCCCTGTTTTAGCCATTCCCGGTTTGTGAGGCTTGAGGTCACGATTACCTTTAAATAGAACACATCTATCTTAGAATGCTCATCGTCCACCTGACGATGTGCTGAAAGCATTCAATCCATACAAGTTCGTTCCGGGTTCGAACGAAACCGAAGGCATTATCTCGTTACACTCGTTTTGGAATCACCCTCAGAGTTAACGACAATAACCCTTGCACTCTGAATCTTCATCTTCACTTGATTCACGACCTATCGTAAATTTGGATCGATGTGGTATTCGGGTCTCCAGACCTGGAAATCCGGTATACGGAAACCCGATCCCGGTCTCATCGAAATCCAAAGCGTATCTTTTAAGGCCAAGTTGTTTTAAAGGTTAAAACAATTTAATTCATTATCTTTATACACAAAGAAAGATAATTTACAACAGATAATCAACATTATCAGATAGTCCATACAATTCAACTAACATCCATATCACACAGCATATATCTCATCAGAGATATCAATCAAAGTCAAGTATCCAATACTAACATCCATTCATAAGTAATGATTTATATCATCTCTAATTAATTTAAAGTGAATTAAATTAATTACTTTATTTTATAAATCCTTCTTACTTAACCATTAATTAATTACAATTAATTAATAAATTATCCTCTAATAATTCATTTTAATTAATCATCTTTGATTAATTATCTTTTAATTACATCCAAGTAATTTATCTTTAATTAATTACTCAAATTAATTATCCTTAACCACTTATAGTAATTAACCTTTAATTACATTATTAATTAATTAACTAAAATTAATTAAGTTAATCAACTATAATTAATTACATTAATCCTTAATTAATTACATTGATTAATTACTCTTTAATTACTTATTATTGATTAATTAATCTTAATTAATCAAACTTTAATTACATCATTAATTATATTAATTAATGATCCTTAATTACTTCTTTTAATTAATTACTTCATTTAAATTAATTACATTAAGTAATTATTCTTTAGTTAATTATAGAAATCAATTAACTATTTATCACTTTCCTTTAATTAATTAAACCTTAATTAATTATCCTATTTAAAATTAATTACATTTAATAATTAATCTTAAATTAAACCACATTTATTAATCACCTTTGATTAATCTCATCTAGTAATTAACTTCCCTTAATCACTTCATAACATAAATTAATTACTCCTTAATTAATTATCTTTAATTAATCCTTTGATTAATTACAAAAAGTAATTAAACTCAAATTACTTCCATTATTAATTTATCTTCAATTAATTACATTCAGTAATTATCATTAATTACTTCACTAAATAATTTTACTCTACTAATTACATTAAGTAATTTACACTTATCAAACTATCAAGTGATTAAATTAATTAAACTTAATTAATTAACTCAAATAAATCACATTAATATCAATTAATTACATTAAGTAATTAATTTCTTAATTACTTCCATTAAGTAATTTCACTTAAACATTTCACAAATGATTATCTTTAAATTAATTAATCTAATTAATTATTAAAATTAATCACATTAATTAATTATTAAAAAATCCTGGTTAATGACCTTCATTAACCATTCTTTAATTATTTTCATTAATTAATTAACTTAGATTAATTACAAATCAAATTATTTTTAATTATCCATTAATTAATCACTAATTATCTGATTAATTAAGCGTTAACTGAAACTTAATTAATCCTTAATTATTTAATTAATCAACCTTGATTTTAACTTAATTGCTTAATTAAGAATTCTTAGATCATTAATTTAATAATCTAATTAATGATCTTAATTACAAATTGATTAACCCTTAATCAATATTTATTAATCCCAAATCAATTAATTAAATAAATTAGCTCATTATTCCTTAATTATGTTTTAAATTGTCATCAACAAATTTATTTGAAAGCAAATTTCTTTTGAACTTACTTTTTTTTTTCATTTCAATTACAAGATTTAAAATGAATAAAATTTAAATTTAAACAAAGTTTAAACCATTTAAAACTCTTTAAATTTTCAAGACAAACAAGTGCTTGTCTAAGAAATGAAATTCATAAGAATTTTAAAACTAAATTCATTTCAAAATTTCAATTACTTCAATTTACATTTAGTTTAAATCTTTCAAATTTAAACCTTCTTTTAATTTCAAAAACTGAAGTTCATATTTGATTTTAGATTTCCAGATTTAAATTTAATTTCAAATCTTGCTCATATTTAAAAACAAACTTCATTTTCTAAAAAGTTCAAACTACTAACCAAAATAAAGTAATTAAAGAAGTTCAAGTTTTAAAAACTTTATTTTTATTTAAAACTGAGATTTTAAATTTAAACTTGAATTCTAAAATTCAAACCTGAATTTAAACTAGGTTTAAAATTTCCTTAACATTAAAAAGCTTCAGATTTTTAAAAATTTTAAAACTGAAATTTCCAGGTTTCTATAAAAACCTGAAATACAGAACATTCCGAGAACAACCCAAATTACTTCGAGTACGATGCCTATCTTCCCCGAGTAAATCACTCTACTGCTTTGACAACTCACTACATCTACTCGAGCAAACCAAACACAGGCCAACCCTCATCAGTAAAATCCCATCACCGTGCATATGCACGGCGACTCCGGCCACCATAAATCGCCGCTGATGATCGCTACCCATCTGAAACCGTCACCACAACCCACAACGAATATCAAATTCAAGACAAACCTCCAGAAATCAAAGATCACCCCAATGCCAAAACCTGGAAACATAATCAAGTTCCCCTTCAAAACCAGTCAACGGCAAACTCTCAACGTTCCGACCATCTGATGATCAACTACTCCGGCCTCGTCTTCAACCACGCACCAACTACCAATTCTCAAAATACCACGACACTCGATCAACTACACTACCGAAATTATCGATTCAAATGTCACAGTGAAAAACTAGGGTTTAAAATGTATTTTCAAATCTGCAACTTCTCTGATAAGTTTTATCACCACTAATGATTTTTCTTAGCATCTACTAACACTCCTTTATTACCAAGAAGAATCCCAAGCCTCCACAATGCAAAGATCACCAGGAAATGCTTAAAATCCTATTTCAGTTCAAAACCCAACTGCAACTTCAACTTATACCTAAAAATCCTAATTCTTGATTTAAAAATCATGTTTCAGTTAATACTTTTGATTTATGATACTGAATTACTAAATTAACATGTTTTGATTTTGATAAAAAAAAAATCAACATGCACTGATTTTTATATGTTTCCAGAGACAATAACTATTTTTTTTTTACTTACTTAAGATAACCAAACAACTTTACTTAATAAAATTTCATCATATTTTATTCAAAGATCTAAGCTTAAATTTTCTTGAATAAAGAGGTATGAATTTTCTTAAGGAAACTAAATCCTGTAAGTAAGAACAGATAAGATTCATGTATACAGGAGCTTATATATGCAAAGACAATTCATAATTTCAACATGCATTCCAGCCAATCATTCATATAAACACATATACATCATCACATACAACAAAGTTTAATCACAGATTTTTTTTAACTGTTTTTAAAAGCAAGGTTTACTCACAGGTTATAAAACAGAGACAGGTCTGTATAGATTTCAAATATGCATCACACTATATACCTATACATTCACATCTAT